>CM060976.1:190978176-192372176 GCA_030765065.1 Deroplatys truncata | reverse complement strand
CATGCCCAATATAAAATGGGCCTAAGTGTTGTTTGGCATGTTTAATTATTTTAATATTTCCTTTATAAATGAATTCTCTAAAATGTCCACGTTTAAAAGTAACATATAGAATGATACATCTCAAAGCATGGTAAATGAAATTTTCCCTACTAAAGCTTTGAGAAATAGATTTTGAAACATTATTTTAATGATTACTTGGCAGAAGCAATATAAGACAGTAATCATTTTAATAAATATTCACTATTATCTCATTAATATTTTAATCCATTTAACAAAGCTGTTTGCTATATGTGCGAAAAGTTGGACACAAAAAAAAAGAATGCACACAAACTGTTGAGAAAAATACTATATTTTGTTAATTGAGTGTCAGAAGGCTGATTGTTAGAGCCCTATTTATGTTAGAAAATCAACACTCGACAAAATAAAGTCTGTCAAACCAGAAAATCTATGCTTGCAAATAGTAATTTGTAATGTAATTGTAAAGAAAAGGAATGGTAAATTGAATTTAGTTTTTTTTTTTAAACTCTACTGTTTTACAAGGGAAGTTAGTTTACAAAATAAGCAATTGTTAATAACAACAAATCACTTTTATGATTTTAAAACTTTTCCAAGCCTAAAAATGACTAACACCTACAAATCTGAGACTTAGTCACCAGGAAGGAACCATAGTCTATTATTTATCCAGTGAGTTACAAATTTTTAATTTCCATAAAGGTAACTAAGATAAAAACTGACAAACCAATACTTGCCTGTAAAGCTTCTGTTTGGTAGAAAACTTTTTCTCACATTCAGTGCACTGATGTTTCCCTGGTTTCACAGGTGTTTTATTATTTGTGTGAAAGTTTGGAATTTGATATGATACAAGTGTTGGAAGTGTAAATTGATTGTCTTTATCCTGTGGTTGCACTTTTAGTTTACCAGTGCACTTCTTTTGATGCTGTTTTAATGATAATTCTTCTGGAAACATTTCCTCACATTTCTCACATTCCAAGGGACTGCCCCAGTAATCCTGATGTAACTTTGCATGTGACTCAAGAGCCTTTGCACGTGAGAAACCAACTCCACAATGACGGCATACATGTGGCCGGCGCTCTGAAACCATTTTCTGGTTTTTGACTTCTTTACATTCTTGTTTTTGAACAGACTGCATATCATGAACTTTGTCACCAAAGTATACTTCAGATGCCACAGACTGATGCTGCTGTGAATTTTCTTTAATAACACAGTTTGTAAGCTCTTTGGATTTGTTTTCCTGGAAATTTTCAATGGGGCAATTTGTGTCCATTTCTGTGTTTATATCTTTCGTGACACTATTGTAAGATTGCAATGACTGTTGTTGAGTAATCGCATTGCCACAAGTAAGCTGGCTGTTAGGCATGGGGCTGTCTGGTATTTGCTTGCTAATTGCTGTACTGGCATCTGTGGTTTCAACTTCTGACAGGTAGGTAGGCAGCATATAGTTGGGATGATTTCCATTCCAATCATTCACTATTTCTAAAGGTACAGGGGTTTTGTTAGAGGGATCTGGAGTAAATCCTTGAAATGCAGGTTTGGTATCACTTGGAGAAGGGACTAAAGCGCGACCAGGTAAGTATGTGTGAATCTTCATGTGATTTGCTAAACTGGAGTGTCGCTGAAAATCAGTTCCGCATTGTGGACAACGATGTGGACGATCCATCTGATGAAATACCATATGGTTTTGCAGATCTGCTTTTCGACGAAAAAGATTTCCGCAAACCCTATAAAACAAAATGAATCATTAGTTTCATCTTATTTTTTTCTAATTTTACAATTTTGCAACTTTTTCAGGTTAAATATCCTTTCCTTCACTGATTCTTTCAGTAGAGAAAAGCATTCATTGCACATCTGATATGACCTATTGTAATGTAATGTTTCCTGACCATTCATTGCTTACATCATTTTAGGCAAATAAACTTAAAAAGAACCTATTTTTATTTGCCATAATATACATAAAAACATTTAATCTGTTGTTCTCCTTTTTACTTTCTCTACTATGTATAATAAGTAGGGAAAGTATTGTATTCCACCGTGTCAAGATTTTATTGGAAATATATGTTTTGGGGACCCCTGAACCCAAATAAAAGCATTTTTTATAAAAAGTTCTGTGTATGTGTCTGTGAATAGCATAACTCAAAAATGAAAAGTTCAGCATCTTTCAAGGATGCTACAGAAAGATTTTCAAGAAAATCCCCTCCACCCTAAACTACCCTTTATATGGAAAATTTTTCAAAAATGGCTCTAACAATTGATTCAAATACCATATATTTAAGATATTTTCATGATAAATGAAATGCATATCTTGAATTTTCTGGGAATAGCCTGTGAAATGCTCCTCATTTAAATAACTTTTGCATAACCGGTAAACCACAAGAGATAGACAAAATCTTACTACACAAAAAATGTAGATCTCATTAAAACACAATTTATTGCAAGCAACTTTTTTTTTGTGCCATAAGCCATTTCCAAATTGTTCAATACGTTATCATTTTTTTAAAGTTAATACCCAGTTGTTTCTCGTAGTATGGACTTTTAAGGCCAGTAGGTATACAGTGCCCAGTTCTTAAAATCTGACTATCACTATTCCCTTTGTATCTATAACAGAATGTGTAACAGCTATTTCTGCCTTTTCTCAATTAAAATGAAGTAGATGGAAAAATAAACTTTCGTATGTACAATTTGTATTCTCACTAATAAACGATAGAGGAAGAGAAAGTTCACATGAATGTAACATCAGATTAATATCTAAGTCTAAATTACAGTTCTGAGATACTTTTTATCCAGTACAGTCCAAAACTTTGGTGAGTTTTCAGAAAACACTAGTTTAATTACATCTAATAAACCATAGAAAGTTATACAGTGGAACCCCAAGTTCACTTTCCAGGAATTAATGTTTTCACATCATTTACATTATTTTTCAGGTCATCTCATATCCCCTATGTTTATTAAGTTTTTTCTTTAGTTTCATCTTAGAGCATCAGTTCCTGGTGTGAATACAGAATTACAAAATCTACCATCAACCAATAACAGCAGGAGTTCTGCAAGGACCGATTCTAGCAGCATTACTATTCAACTTATTTGTGTATGACCTATCAACAGCCACAAGCCCCGCCCACAGTGGCGGCACAACATCCAACGGCCGCGGCAGTGACCCAAACACCGGCGCCACATACACCGGCGCTCCCAGCTACATCGACGGTCTCAATGACCGGCTTTGGAGACACAATCTCACAGAGCGACATGGAAGAATTCCGGGCCCTATCCCTGTGGTTCGGTGATCTTATCAAAAGGGCCCTACCTGCACTCAGGAACTGCAAACTGCAGCTAGCCAACCCGCAGTTGAGCCCCATGCAAAAGCATAAAGTCATGCTCGAAACGCTGGAGCATTTGTTCCCTAATTCCCCTTCGTAATGGCTGCCAGACTCGTCCGGAAGCCATTACGAGCTGCGTTCTGGAACGCAAACGGATTAAGGGGGCATTATCCCAGCGTACTTGAGTTTGTCAACTCCTACGGAATTGATATTCTAATGGTCTGTGAAACACACTTGATTGCTGGTACTAACTTTTCGCTGCCAAGTTACGTCACCCATCGGCAAGATCGGGTCGGCCGACCGGGGGGCGGTACAGCTATATTCATAAAAAATCATATCACGCATACACCCTTCCCTCTCCCTCCACTACAGCATGTGGAAGCCTGTGCCATTCGGCTTGCCATTGGCGGGCTAGACACTTTGCTGATAGCGGTTTATGATCCCCCAGACCATCGCTTCTATGAAGCAGATTACCGGACCCTACTCAACCTACACCCAGTGGTATGCATTGCAGGAGACCTCAACGCGAAGCACGGGCTCTGGCACAGCCGCACGGCTAACCAGAAAGGCCGCGGACTCTACCGCCTCATCAGCGGAGACCCAAGCCTAATCGCGCACGGACCGAGAGGGCCTACGTTTTATCCGGCCCGCGGCAGGCCGGATATTCTCGACATCATGCTCACCAAAAACGTTCCATTCCATCTAGAGCTCTCGGCGGTAAACGAGCTGGATTCCGACCATGACCCTGTCCTGGTGGATTCCAACGTTTCAATGCCAGCTCTGGTCAGCCCAGACTGGGTGAACGAGGTCGACTGGGACGCAGCCGTCCAAGAATTGAACCGGTCTGTCGACCCGCGGCCACGTATCGACTCCATCGATGCGCTGGAAGCGGCGGCGGCAGACTTCTCCCAACAGATCCTGACTGCGGTACGTGCACACACTCACCGCATCCCGTCTGACATACCCAACCCGAGAACCATACCTAATGAACTCCGGCAGCTGCTAAAAGCCAAGGCAACTGTACGGAAGCTATGGCAGCGTTTCCGCCATCCCAGGATAGGGGCAGTATACCAGCGGTTCAAAACCCTGGCAAGGCGACTGCTCCGTGTGCACAGAAAGGAGGCCTGGGAAAGAACAATGGAGACAGTAAACCTACAGGAAAAGAAACCATGGCGGATAATCAAATCCTTGAGGAAGGATAAGACGCAGTACCAGCATCCTCTGCGCGGCACTCGCGGGAGACTCGCTTTCGAGCCCCGCGAGAAAGCCACAGTGTTTGCAGACCATTTAGAACTCCAATTCGAACCGCGGGAGGACCCCCAGGACGAAGACTTTACTGAGCTCGTGGAAGCGACTGTGGACTACCTCTATGAGGAACCACAACTGCGCCACGAGGAGGTCCATCTTCCCATAGTCACCCCTAAACAGGTGGCTTCCGAAATCCGAAAACTCAATCCGAATAAATCCCCTGGACATGACGGCGTCACGGCGCCCATGCTCCAGCACCTACCCAAGAAGGCCGTCATCCATTTGACGCGGATTTTCAATGCATGCCTTCACCTCCGTCACTTTCCAACTAGTTGGAAGGAGGCGCGGGTGGTATGCATTTTAAAGCCCGGCAAGGATCCGGTCTTTCCATGCAGTTACCGCTCCATCAGCTTGCTCCCAACCGTCTCAAAAGTCTTTGAGCGGTTGCTCCTAGCCCGCCTCACACCTCTATTTGAGGAAAGGCAACTCCTACCGGACCATCAGTTTGGTTTTCGCCATGGGCACTCCACCACACTGCAGCTGCTGCGACTGGCCGAGAAGGCCTCCCTGGGCTTCCAGGAGAACTTCAAGACCATAGCAGTGCTGCTGGACGTAGAGAAGGCCTTTGCCACGATGTGGCACCAAGGCCTTTTATACAAACTCAAGGAGTTAGACGTCCCTCCCGCCTATCTTGCCCTGATAAGCAGTTTCCTTCGGGATCGCACATTCAGGGTGAGAGTGGAGGGGAAGGTTTCCTCAGTCCGACCCATAGCCGCTGGAGTCCCGGAAGGCAGTGTACTGTCCCCGCTTCTCTTCGCGGCCTACATGTCGGACTTCCCCACGGAACCCAGGACTGTTACGTGCCAATATGCCGACGATGTCCTCATAATGGCACAGAACAAGAATGCCCGATTCTGTTTCCCTCCACTACAGCGACAGCTCCGAGCCATTGGCAGGTGGAGCGAAAAGTGGAGGATGGCCATTAGCCCGGGGAAGAGCTCTGCGCTTCTCCTGGCGAAGGTCCGTCGGTGGCGGCCCGAGCGGCCTCTGAGGTTGCGGCGGAGGAGAATCCCCTGGGTTACCTCTGCCAAATACCTCGGAGTCACGCTCGACCGCGGCCTCACTTTCGCGCCACATGTCAGGGGAAAGGTCGGCCTCGGCCACTCCGCGCTGAGGCAGCTGTACCCTGTATTCCGCTCCACAATGCCCATACGCCTCAAACTACGCCTATATCAGGCGATTATCCCGCCCCTGATTCTTTACGGCTGCGAGGTCTGGGGATCGGCGGCAGCGACCACCATCCGCAGACTGCAAACCGTCCAGAACAGGGCGCTTCGGATGATCTATGATACTGGGCGTAGGTTCCCATCACATATCCTACATACCCATTCCGGTCTCCCATACATCGTGGACGTGGTGCGGGACAGAACCCGCACCATGTACACGAAACTCACATACCATACCAACCAGCTGGTTAACTCTTTGGGCCGCTATGACCACAAGGCGCCACGGCGGAGGAAGAGCTACCGGTTGCCGAAAGACGGCTTGGGCCCCCGAGGCTGAGGTCTACCAATCCCTCATCTCACAAACTTCCCCAAGTTAAGCAGCATTGGGCCCGGTCACTGGCTGGATGAGTGACCATCTACCAGCGACCCGCCCTGCCGCCAACTTGAGTACCCCCATCCCTTTACCTGTATTCCCATCTTGCTTTGCTGCCATGCCGGCCTGCTTAACTTGACGACCACACAAGCGGTCGCCCAAGTTAAGCAGCATCGGGCTTGGTCACCACGTGGTCGCTAGTCCGCCCATGAGGGGACACCGAGACCCAGCCAAAGGTAGCGCAGCAAGCTAAACTCCGCCCAAGACACATAAATCAAAAGCTTGTGTACATTCTTTTTATCCTTCTATATCGCACAGGTAAAGCCGCATACGCGGCTAGGTACTGTGGCGATTATATTCCGCCCAGGTGAACCTGGGCGACCTGTTCTCGATTGCTGGATTGCTGGATACAAATCCTATATCTACTGCTATGTATGCAGATGGCATAGTTATTTTCTATTCACATCCTGTCTTAAATGTTGCAATTAAAAGACTACAAACATTGTTAAGTCTATTCTCTAGATAGTTCACAACCTGGAGAATGAGATTAAACACCAGCAAGGCCAAAAATAAGATCTTCTTAAGACCATATAACAACCCACCCACATTACTGCTCCAGGAAAAACAGTTTACATGGCTGCCTCCAGAAACACCAATTAAATATCTAGGAGTAATGCTAGACACAAAATTAATCTGGAATTCTCACATATCCTATATTTCAACACTAGCTACTTCCAGAATCAAAAAGCTATACCCTCTACTACACAAGAGATCACTGCTTGGGCTGGAGTGCTCAGTATTACTATACAAGTCTCTCATACATCCTATAATATCATAAGTCACTCCTGTGTGGGTGCACCTAGCAAAACTCACATTCAATGACTTCAGTCATATAAAACAAATTTCTTTGTACAATTACAAAGGCTTCATGGTTCATAAGAAATGACCAGCTTCATCAGGAATTTGGAATTATTCCCATACAACAGTACATCAAATTATTCTCAAAGAAACTCTTCTTCAGATTAGCCAGAGTACCAGGTGCTGCAATGTATCACATTAGACTTTGAACCCCAAAGAAAAGAAGCTTAAAAAGAAAACTACCTCAAGACTTGCTGCTTACTGATTCCGAAGATAATGCTTTCTCAGACTAATAATCAATCACACTCATCAAACCCTGTTCTCAATCATTGATTGTCATCAAATGAATGTGTTTGTTAACTTTGTTTAATACCTTGTTACTGTTATCTAGCCAAATCTAATTGTTAATATCATATACTTGTAATCATTCTCCATTTGTTTATGTTATCTTCCTGTTATCTATTGGACATGTTAGAGTTGGTTATATTTAGAGCAATTGTTAAACTAATTTATCACTGGCTTGTATAGCAATCTTGCTGATCAGCTAAACAAATAAATGAAAAAAAAAGTATTTTTAATTTCTTATTTAAAATTGCATTATTTTCAGTTTCCTGTTATTTGCTTCATTTTGGAACTCACAATGGCACTAGACTGCAGATTCAATAACATGTCTATGACAATCACCAGCAGAAATCAGGAATCTTTTGTTTTCCTTTACGTAGCAGAGTTGCACTTGCAGCAGGTGCTGCCTAATTTATGACTAGTTGTGTTCATTAACTAAGCTGCTAATGCTTCATATGCACTGGATCTTTTACTTTCTCTACCACGTACGTTGTAGGTAGAGAAGGTATTGTGCAGTTTCATCAGAAACACATGTTTTGAGACTCCCTGAATAAAAAAAAATTATCATTTGTAGAAGAGAGAGCGAGTGTGTAAGTGTGTGTGTATCACAATTCAAAAATTAAATGTGCGATAAACATAAAACTTAGTATTTAGGTTCATAGCTTCCAAAGATGTGACACAAAGATTTTCAAGAAAATCCCTCCACTCTCCTTTACATGAAGGAGTTTTTGAAATTTTGGATTTTCTTAAAAATACCTCTAATGATTTTGATTAAAATAACACATGTTTAAGATATTTACATAACAAATAAATGTATATTTTGAATTTTCTGGGAATAGCCTCTGAAGCCCTCTTCATTTCAAAGGAGTTTTGTATAATTTTGTTTGCCTGGTAAACCATAAAGGCTGGTTCACAACCACGAGAATGGTAACCAGAACGGAAACGAGAACGGGAAGCAATACACCCTACAAGATATTGGTTCACAACAGCCCGGTAACGAGAATGCATATCGATGATCATATTGATCACAAAGTGAAGGTCCATTTTGCTCATTGAGATTTCATTTGTTTTTAACTCTCCAATGATATTTTTTCACCTACTTCCAATTTAGCCAACATAACACGGGTTAGATAACGGCAAAATTTGATAGAGTAAACATTATCTACATGCATATTCATTACATTTCAGTTTCCTCTAGTTGTGCCATGCTTTCATTCCTTTATTTAATGGCATACATTAAAGTTGTTTATTGTTCCGTTTTAATTTCCACCGCTTTTTGCTGTTCTTTGTAGCTTTTGCCATTGTTTTTGAGGTAATAGTAAAGTTTTGAGTTGCATATAAACAAACTACAAATGACTCTTTCTCCAGAGGAACCAACGCTCATTGGATTTGCGGGTGTCGGTATGAGATTAGGAAGCACATTTACTACTAGTTTCTTCCAGTTTTATGTTTTCAGCTTGCGACTACAGAGAGCATTAGCACCTGTTTCATGCCATGGCCGCCTTGAACAATCTCTAGAGTGAAAAGAGTAATATGCACAATACAGATCTAATATGCCATGCCTGGAAACAAGAACGAGAAGAAAAGTTAAAAGTTGGGCAACCCTTCTTTCCCGTTCCCAGGACGGCTTCCCGTCGTTTGTGAACACTCCCATTTGAATACATGTATTTCAACTTTCATGTTCTCACTGGTTGTGAATCAATCTTAAGAGACAGACAAAAACTTACTACATAAAAATGGAGTTCTCTTTGAAACACAAAATTTATTTCAAATAATGGCATCAGCCATTTCTGAGATAGCTGTTGTTATTGATTTGAATTTTCAATACTTTGCCATTCATTTGAAGCATTGCCATTCAGTTGTTTCTTGTGATATCATGGAAAGAGTATGAAATTCCTAAGCCAGCATATAATGAATTGGTTTTGAAACATCTGAATATTGATTCTGTTTCCTCTATCCTACCTTGTACCTTTAACGAAATGTGTAATGCATCGATTTCTGCAAAGGTTTATCTTGATTAACGTGAAGTAGATAGAATTATTATAAGCCTTTGTAAGAATAGTTTGTGAGAAGTATAAAAAAATAAATTATAATAGGCAGAGAAAGTTGTATGAATGTAGCATACCATATGCTTATTTAAATCCAAGAACTGAAAAATAATTCAGCAAATAATTAGCTTTCAAAAGTAAAAATTGCAGTGGCTAAGATGATTCACCAAATTCTTTTGTGAAGGAATCTGAAAATTATTTTCTTAAATCACTAAATTTGTTAGGAGCCTTCATAACTGGCTGCTTTCACAATAGTTAAAATAAACCAATTTTAAAAAAGGTTTTAAAACATGTATTGAAATTGTGGTAGACTCATTTCCTTGCACTTGGTCTTTTCTAAAATAATTAAAAAAACTATGTACACAGATTAGTATACCTTTTCTGATTAAATATAATATAATCCCTACTTTACAGCAAGGATTTCAAAAATATAAATCAATTAATATGGCCATTTTCTCTTTCTTAGGTCAATATTTAGTGCAAAAGACAAGCAAGAGCGTGTTTTGAGATTATTTATTGACTTATCAAGGCCTTTTGACACAATAGCCCACAACTTTCTATTGAAAAAATTGGATAGATGTGATATCAAAGGTGTTGTCAATAAATTGTTTAATTCATATCTTAAAAATAGTGCTTGTTGTAGACATTTATTATACACAGTCAGACTTTCAGTTATCAAAGTGCAGTGTTCTGCAAGGCTCTATATTGGGACCAGTTCTTTTTCTAATATATACTAATGATCTCCCACCACACTTGTATTCTGCAGATGTTTTATTTGCAGATGATGCAAACTTTACCTATAAAAATCCAGTGTAATCTCAGTACAAGTTATAGAGGATTCAATGTTAAAAATATGCACTAGGTTAAGGTACAATAAACTGATTTTAAACACTGACAAATCCAATATTGTGCTAAGTTCTTTAAGTTTTATAATGATGCAGCACTAATCTGGAATGAGCATAACCTAGCTCTTAATAATAAGTTAACTCATTTAACATAAGTAATACAAGAGTAAAGTCAAGTTTGTAATTAAGATGTAATAAGAATGATGTATTCTGCACATGTGTATTTAATAATTTCATATGGAACACCCATCTGGAGGGCTCCAAACAGCCAATTACAATATTTAAAATGCAACAGAGAATACTAAGATTAATGAAGCAAGTACCAAACTATACTCTGGGCAAACCAATCTTTGATGACTTCAATATTGAAACTGTATTGTATTTAAAAATAATTTGTGGGTATTCAAATTAAAGATAGCATTAATTGCAAAACAACTATGTATCATTTTAATGTAATATTGTATATATTCAGATGATTTTAGTTATAAGGATTTGTTATAAGGTAAGAGTTGCCTCATTGAAACTGTAAAAGAGAAAGCAAACATTGCAATGAATGATGGACAATAGATACCCATGGGGAGAAGTTAGTATGAAGGTTGGGTTTAAAAAAAAAAAGTTGTGGGGTGAGATGTTTTGTCACCAGTTTAGAAAGTCGAAGTCAAGGTCATAGATTGACAACAGGGAAGTGTATTTCTTTCAGGTATTGGGGGAAGTTTTTCCATAAGATATATATAACCATAACATGGACTAGCTAACAAAATTAGATGCCAAATTGAGCACGAAGTTGTAGCAAATGAGAAAATAATTATAATGGTAAGGGAATTCAAGATGGATGTGTATATATCTTATCAAGCTAAAACCTTGCACCACCCAGTTCTTAAGATTACGTCACTGGGTATACACGCCATCCAAGGAGCCAGAAACATGAAAGTCACAAGTAATAAGTACACAAGAGGTAATTAATGTGCGGAAATCTAACATACTGCAGGTGATGTGAATAATCAAACAACTTCAATCAGTCACATAGCAATAGTGAAGTGTGTAAACTTTATTTGAAATGAACAGAGAAGATATATTAAAATTCTCAGATTTTACTTTTATCTTTCAATAACCAATGACTCCTTTCCGATACATACTCTGCCAAGAGATACTTGCTTGACTGAGTAATTAAAGCTAACTGGAGGATAAAGAAACAGAATAATAAAAAACAATTTCAGATAACCAATCATATCAAAGGAGATTACCACAACGATATACTCCCTCTCCCATGTATATATATTTTAGAAACTGTTTCCATTATTCATAACAATATTCATTAATTTAAAAGGAATAAAGATTATTATGCTTAGAAAACTCAAATCGACTCTATGCATTTACGGTGTTACTGATTCACTAGAACACTTAATAATGTATCCCATAAAGGAGTAATTTTATACAATAAGAATTTTCTAATTTTAGAAATTAATTATTTTTTTAGAAACTCCTTCCTTTTCATGTTGAATGTGCAAAATTGTTATTAAAATGCAAATTTCACATATAAATGATTTTCTAGAAGCTAATATGTAGTACCTACACTCATTATTCTGTTATTTCTATGTTCATTATAATGTAACATAATATTTATTTTTATGTCCAAGTACAGGGTAAGCCAAAAGACTCCTAACTGCCTGCGCGGTGTTTTTCCTGTCCGCATTCTCGGTGCTCGTTGCCGTCTGCCGCTATCATAGAAAGGCGCGGATGAAACCATACAACATTTTTAAAGCTATTTTAAAGGCTTTACTTATCAACTTTATGAAAGGAAATGCTGAAACTTGCCACCATCGTTGTCCATACATTTTTGCACACCTTTAGGAAACTATCCATCATGGAATCTTTGGAGGGAATTTTCCAAATGATCACCGACGCCGTCTAATGTTTCTTTGGTAAGAACCAAATGCCGTCTTTTAGAGTTCTTAACCTGAACACTTCCTGTGGCCTGAAATTTACTGTAAACTTCATGAATTGTTGTACGGCTTGGAATGTTTACACCTGGATATCTTTCTGCAAATCGTACTTTCACTTGGCGAGCTGACTGAGTTAACACATACAAATCATAAATAAATACACGCTGTGCAGTACAAAACATATTCTGAGCCATAATATACTTGTGACGAAGTACAGGACAAAATAATAAATAACTCGTAATAACTGAACCACATCACATCACCATCAACAACGTGACTTTGTTTATAGCAGCAGTGTGTTATCATGTTTTTATCATAGTTCCACATGCCCAGTGGAAAAACACCACGCAGCAGATAATATTGTTCATAAAATATCCCTCCGGGGTAACTTAAAACATATAGTGTACAAGACAAACCCACACACCCTGGAAGAATTAAAACAAAATTCTGCCAGGAAATTTCTCAGCGTGAACTACGGCGAGTGATGAATAATTTCCTAAAGAGGTGCCAAAAATGTATGGACAACGACAGTGGCCAGTTTCAGCATCTCCTTTCATAAAGTTGGTAAGTAAAGCCTTTAAAAGTAGTTTTAAAAATTTTGTACGATTTTAACCGCGCCTTTCTATGATAGCGGCAGATGGAAACGACCGCAGAGGATGCGGACAGGAAAAACACCACGCAGGCGGAGTCTTTTGGCTCACTCTGTATGTATTGTGTATATTTACTGTAAAGTACAAATAAATTTGACAAAGCCATATGTACACATTGTATATTTTTTTGGTGAATAAAAATCTGATCTAATTAAAAGTATCAAAACTCCTGTGAGCACCACTCAACACTTCTTCCTGCCATAATCTTCAAGTTATTCTTATACTTATAATACACTGAACTGACACAACAGATTTTTATATTGCAGGTTTAAATAGGGCCTTTCATTCTATTTAAGTTTATGCCAGAGTGTCAGTGGCTATAAAAAGCATTTCTGTCAGTTTACATATTTTCTCTTCATTTGCAACATCTTTTGTAGAAAACCAGAAAAGTGGAAAAGAGCAGTTCAACTGTATGTAGAACTTGCAGAATTTTTACTTTCTCTACTACGTATAGTAAGTAGGGGAAGTATTGTATTCTACCCAAAAATTCAATACTGAGATTTCACCGGAAATATATGTTTTGAGACCCCCTGAATCCAAAAAAAGCATTTTTGGAAAAATGTCTGTGTGTGTGTGTGTGTGTGAACAGCATAACTCAGAAACGAACAGTCGGATAAACACCAAACTTGGTATTTAGGTTCAGTATCTTCCAGAGATGCGACATGAAGGTTTTCAAGAAAATCCCCCCACCCCAGATTACCCTTTGCATGGAACATTTTTCGAAAATTTTAATTTTCTCAAAAATGGCTCTAATGATTTTGATTAAAATATCATATGTTTAAGATATTTTTATGACAAATAAAATGTATATCTTGAATTTTCTGGGAATGTCTCCAAAAGTATTCTTCATTGTGAACGACTTTTGCATAACTGGTAAACCATAAGAGATAGACAAAATTTTACTACACAAAAAAATGTAGATCACGTTAAAATACACAATTTATGTCACATACATTTTTGTTGTTGAGTGAACCATTTTCAAGATATTGCTTGTTATTCCCTTAAATTATTCAAAACTTATTCGTTATTCATTTTTTTGTCTTGTTTATGCAAAGAGTATTAATCTGTGGCAAAGAGAATGGTGCTGCACCTAGCAACCAGCTATTAAGAGTAATGTCTATGCTTAAAGGCTACTGTATTTCTATATTGCCCTTGTAAATATATATTCCCCTTACATCTACAAGTAAATTAGCAATAAGATAGAGTCTGCAAATGTTTATCTTGATTAACATGAAGTAGATGGAGAATAAGCATTTGTAAAAATAGTTTGTACAAGAGTAGAGAAAGTCATGTGAGTGTAACACATCAGAATTTTTTTTTTATTCACACTAATGTGTAGGCTAAAGAAAAAAATTAGATCAGACTTGAAGAATTCAATGTCCCTGCTAGAACTAAAACCAGAAAATCTTTGGTTTTTGTTTCTCTGCTGTTTCAGTGAGGCACCACGACTTTCATCACAAAACATGCTAGTCACCTTTGAGTTAGCTTTGGATGCTTGAAGAAAATCAGAGGACAAAAGAGGCCAGTAAACGTAGTTCACTGGAAGAGCATCGACAGAATGCTGATTGCCCATGGTTCCAATCCCAGATTGTGACACTGAATTTTTTAAGCCTGATCCAACTTCCTATCTATGTTATTACTTCAATATGTACCTGCATGCATGGGGTCTGTCCACCTGGTGACATACAATGTGATTCCCCAAGTCAGTTTTGCGCTCGAAACTTTCTCCACAGATGCTACAGATATGTTGACGCAAAGTAACAATCGGATCAGAGTCAGGTAGAGGCAGTGGTACAACTGCTGGTGTGGAAGGTGGTACTGCTGCTGGTGCAGGAGTGAAGTTTTCACCCAACTGTCTTAATGCTTCCACTGCTACACTACAAAGAAATAAAGTTAACTATTAATAACATGTGGTTGTGCAGAAATAATTACACAAGATAAACAAAGTGAACATTCTGCATTTGGAGAAGTTAAGGACATTGCTTTCCTTGCCAGTCAGTCATTCGCTGAGAGTAGCATAGCTCCACTACTGCTGCCATGTGGAGGTAAAGGCAGTGACAATGCAAATTTAAGTATAGCATAGAATGTTTTGGTTTGAATGGTTAACACAGGAGCTTTTTGACAACAAACAAATTCAGCAGCATTATTGATGAAACTGATAAGTTCATTTTCAAAACACTTTGACAGAAAAGGGAGGTACTGAATCTGACTATTGCTGATGTAACTATTGTGTAATAATTGAAGTAGATGTTTTGTTGTATTTTTATTTGCCCCACGTTTTGGGAGCCGATTTTAAAGAAGTTTTATTGTCTTTACGTTGTTGTATTGTTATTTCAACTGTTGGGAGCCGAACTTGAAGTAGTTGCAACCGCACGTATGGTACCCGGTAGCCTTTGCCCCAAATCTAAAAATATATTAACTTTGTAATTTGACTGTTTCTTTAAATGTATAATAAGCTGCGTCAGTATTTTTGTTAGAGACATGTTTCTCTTTGCAGGGTTGTGGTACAACTGAAGAATGTAGGCTTACACAGACTATAATTTTTAAGTTTTTTTTCACTCCATTTATTAATTGCTTTACACGATTTAAATAACACTTCACTGATATAGAGAGCTGTGTGATTCTTTTGTTAATTATTTTCACCTTTTAACACGTAAACTATTTTCGTCTCACACTGAATACGTATTACATTTTTTAGGATGTGTCTCACGTCTGCCTACAACCAATGCGTCCAGTTATGACCACTGTCTACAAGCAACTGACTTCTAGATTTGTAAATTTTGCTATATTTCAGTTTCTGATTGGCTAATCCTAGTCCAATAGAATACCTTCATTTAACTAAAGCTTTTTGTGTTTGTTGATTGGCTATGTTTTTAAACTGTCACAAAAATTACATTATTGCTTCCAAGAATTACAGTAGCATTGTCAAACTTTCAAATTCATTATTGCCTCAAGGTTACCTCATTGTTAGCTCTTTTGACCTATTATCCTCACAGCTCCTACATTATGTAATACATTCACGTAACATTATTAAACATGTATACAATAATATAAACATATACAATGACTGTAATATACACTTTTTATATATTGTTACATACACATATTGTTTTAAGGTGGGCTGTTATTGAATTTTATATTATATAATTAGACTGAAATCATTTAAGTGTTAAAAATACTGCCTCAAAATAGCACCTAAAGTTGTACTTGCCCACTCACCAAAAGAAAAACTAAAAGTAAAACAAATCAAATAAGATAATAAAAAAGATTTTTTTTGTCTTACATTCACATTTACTTCTGTGCCCACTATTCTACAAACTATTTTTACGAAAGCTTTTCCCTCTATCTACTTCAAAGTAACTGAGAAAAGCATTTGCAGAAATGGTTTTATTACACATTTCATCGTGGGTACACATAGGATACAGGATGCAGAAGCAATTGACAAATCTTTAAAAAGTGGAGTCGTTATGTGATAGCTTTGAATGATTGTCACAAACATTTTCAATTGACATAAACTGTATGTTTAACATGACTTGCATTTTTCCTATGTTTAAGCTTTAATCTGTTTATTTTGTTGATTAAGGGCAAAGAGGACCTCATAAGATATTTATTAAGTGTATATAAATATAAGATATTTATATTTATATACACTTTATTTATTATTCAATTATCTCAAAATGACATGATTTAACCACAATTGTTGAGTCATTTTTGAGAAAATAAATGAAAAATTAAGCAAATGTTTTCCATGTAAAAGCTGTCTGGGGTAGGAGAAAAAAAAATAAAACACACACACAAAACTTTATATGTAACAATTTTATTTTTCCTTCTTTGGGTTCAATGGGTTCTCAAAATCCTAATTTATCAAGAAATGTCAATATTGGACTCTTGGCTGATTTACAATACTTCTTTAACTAGTATGGGTAAGTGGTAAAAAAGACCTTGTAACTTTAAGGCAAAACATTGGTGAAATTTGATAAGATGTGAAAATTTTGGATTTTTTGTTTTTTGCATTTTCATTACATTTATAACTTATACTTTCATGCTACACAATTGATTTTTTGATATACAAATTTTAAAGCCACAAATGTCCATTTATCTGGTCCTATACCATTTAAAGCACCGCAAGAACTTCAAAACTCCATTTTTACTTTCTCTACCATGTACACAGTACATAAAGCAGTGGTTCCCAACCTGAAGGGTGCACCCCCCTGGGAGGGATGTGAGAGATTTAATGGGGGGACCTTACAAACAACTCAGAAGAAAGCAGAAACATGCGGTCAGACAAGTCAAAAAATTTATATTCTTATTATAGTTAGCGAGTGCATTTTTTGTAGAGTTGGCAACATCAGCTTTGCCTTGTGCATCACCAAGTTACTGCTGATACAACACATTCTTCAGTCTGTGCTGTGCATTGTTAACTCAGTATTGCGCTTGTTGTGCTCTGTAGAAGTAAATAGTATTTTTATGGTTTTGTACATTGAGTGAAAATGTTTGCTAAAAGAAGATTGTATAATGAAGAGTATATTAAGTATGGATTAACATTTATTGAAAAACATAGTGTGTCCAACTGCCATAGTGTGTTGTGTCATAATGTCCTCAGTAAAGGCTTGCTGCCTGTGCATCTGGAACATCATCTAACAATAGCTCATCCTGCATTGAAAAATAAACAATAGTTTTTTATTGGAAAAAGAAATTCTTTAAATAGCATGAAACTAGACTTACTGGGATCTTTCAGCCGGAAAATGAGAAAGTTACTGAAGCATCATATGAAATTTCTCTTCTAATAGCAAAAACAAAAACCTCATACTATTGGTGAGATGTTAATCAAACCTTCCATTCTCAAAGCAACCAGAATTGTTTTTGGAGGATATAGTCAGCAAAAAAATGGACAAATTACCTCTTTAAAATAACGGTGTGCAATGTACGATCGAAGAAATGGCCCTGAATGTGAAAGAACAGGTAATTAAAAGACTGAAAATATCTCCATTTTTTGCTACTGTTACTGTAGTGTGACAATTCTACTGATATAGCTAAACAATGTCACTTAATAGTATACTGCTGATTTCTGGATGAGAAGAAAACTGTGGAAGCACTATTGTTTTCTAAAAACTTGGAAACAACATCAAAAGGTTCTGATGTATTTTCTGCCATTAATGAATTTTTGGCTGAAAATGATTTGTCTTGGGAAAAAGTTATGGGAATTTGTGCTGACAGAGCACCAACCATATTAGGTTCACATTCTGGCTTCCTAAGTATTGCCAAAGATAAAAATGTTAATCTTATTGGCTCTCACTGTATGATCCATAGACAAGTTCTAACTTCTAAAACTTTACCTGAGAAACTGAACACTGAACTAAAAGTCGGCTATCAGTGTAGTTCATTTAATTACATCAAGTGCTGTGAATACTCATCTTTTCTGAGTCCTATGTAATGATCTCAATGCTGTACACTAATCTTTAATACACAAGTCTGGTGGCTTTCAAAGGGTAATATGCTTAGTAGGCTGTATGAATTGAAATCAGAGTCAAGGGAAAGCTGAGCATCATTCATTTACTGATAACAGCTTTATATTTTCCCTAGCATACCTTGCAGAAAACTTGAATAATCTGAATTTGAAACCACAAGGTAGAAACAGCACAATAATGGATGCTAATGATGCCATAAGGGTCTTCTTGGAAAAGTCATAACTATGGAAGTTTCACCTGGATGCTTTTCGTCATTCCTTCAATTCAATGAGCAATAGGCAACAGTGCAATGTCAACGAGTGAGAGTTATCATCAGTGAACATCTGGAACCATTTCAAGAAGAGTTCAAGCTTTATTTTCCTGATTTGTCTTCAGAAGACTGGCAGTGCAATTTAGCAAGATCACTCTTCACAATTGATGCACTTCCTAATGAAATACAAGAGGATGCAATTGAATTGAAATGTGATTCAAGTACTAAAAAACAGCTTCAAATAATGCGGTTGGAAGAATTTTAGGCCAGTTTCCTTCCTATTTATCCAAGAGTGGCAAAGGAAGCCTAAAAAGTCCTCGTACAGTTTTCATTACACACCTATGTAAGAGCAGATTCCGACACATGCCATCATGAAAACAAAACACAGCAGTCGCCTGAACATGGAGTATGACCTTAGATGTACTTTAAGTAGTTTGAAATCAAACATTCAGGAGCTGCTTAAAGAAAAACAATTTCAACCGTCTCAGTGATGTTCTGAATTCATCTTGTAACTTTCATCACATAAAAAATGTTAGACAAAGTCTTGTTCAAGTGAAAACGATATCATTAGGTATTTAAGTAAGACATCAAGACATTTCTATTTCAGCTACCAAGTCCTTTGAAACATTATAGTTTTGTATTACTCTACATTTGTTAACCTTTTTACTAAAGTGTGAATTGCAGATTATTGTCAAATAAAGTTCTTCGAAAAAAGCCAAAAAAAAAAAAAAAAATGTATATGTATATATACGAGGGTAATCCAGAAAGTTCCGGACGTTTTGAAATAAACAATTAACAAAATGCAGATATCAATGTTTGTTATCTAGATTTGAAAGGTACACTCTTAAGCTATTTTTCTACATAATCGCCATTCAAATTGAGGCATTTATCATACCGTGGCACAAGTTTTTCAATACCCTTTCTGTAGAAATCTGCCGCCTGCGACTTCAACCACTGGTTTACACCAGCATGCAGTTCAGCGTCAGTATCAAAGCATCAATTTGATGCACCAAACTCCGTGAAATTTGTGGAAAATGTTCTGAAAGTTCTGTAATCGTGAAACGACGATTTTCACGAATTTTGTCATTGATTTGCATTGACAGTTCATCAGTCATAAGGCTAGGTCTACCACTGCGATCCTCGTCATGAACATTGGTACGGCCATTTTAAAATTCAATGCACCATCGCCTGACTCACCTTTCACTCATTATTCCCTGCCTGTAAACATCACAAACAAAGTTGACGATAAATTTCAATTGGTTTGTTCTTTTTAGCCAACCGCACTTCACAAGTGGTGGGATTTTCTATTGCAGCGCACATTTTAACAACTCACAGAGAGCACAGTAAGGAAGGTGCAGTCCTCACGCTACCACAGCTGGATGCGTACTGAATGTAGGAACGTTCTGACACCAAGATGGCGGCTCTAGTCCTACTCATCGCCACGATAAGCCAAAACATCTGAGACTTTCTGGACTGCCCTCGTATATATATATTAAAAAAATAAACATAGGGGGAGGATATGAGATACTCTGGGGTTACAAAGGGGAGCACCAGGTAGAAAAGGTTGGGAACCACTGATATAAAGTATTGCATTCCATCCAAAAATTCAACACCAAGATTTCACCAGAAATACATGTTTTGAGGACCTCTGAATAAAAAATAAATTAATTAAAAAAGAAAGAAAGAAAAAAAAAAGCATTTTTAGAAAAAGGTTCATGTGAGTGTGGGTAAGTGGGTGCGTGCAAATGTCTGTGAACAGCATGACTCAAAAATAAAAAGTTGATAAACACCAAACTTGATATATAGGTTCAATACCTTCCAAAGATGCAACACAAAGGTTTTAAAGAAAATTCTCCCACCCCAAACTACTATTTATGAAGAACATTTTTCAAACTTTTTTGATTTTCTAAAATATGACTTAACGATTTTGATTAAAATACCATATGTTAAAGATAATTACATGACAAATAAAATGCATATCCTGAATTTTTTGGAAATAGCATGTTAAAAACCCCTTCATTCGGAAGAAATTTTGCATAATTTTGCACAACCAGTAAACATTAAGCAGTAGACGAAAACGCACTGCACAAAAAATGTAGATCTCTTTAAAACACAAATTTATTTCAAATAAATTTTTTGTGGCATCAGCCATTTCCGAGATATTCATTATTGGTGGTTTGAATTGTTCAATACTTGGCCATTCTTTAGAGTCCTGTTGATCTTCTGTTGTTCCTCGTGATGTCAAGGAAAGAGTATGGAATTTTAAGGCCAGCGTATGGCATCCAGTTCTAAAATATTTGACTATAGCTATTGCTTTTGTATCTATAATGAAATGTGAATGCAGCTATTTCCGGAAAGATTTATCTCAATTAAAATGAAGTAGATAGGAAGATAAACTTTTGTAAGAATAATATATATACCCACTAATAAGAGATAGAGATTGGAGAAAGTCATGTAAATATAACAATCAGATTTTTCTTAGTTCCTTTTTACCTTCTCTACCACATACATAGTAAGTAGAGAAGATACTGCATTCCACCTAAAAATTTGAAACCGAGATTTCACCAGAAGTATATGTTTTGAGGCCTTCTGAATAAAAAACAAATAAACATATCTTTAGAAAAAGGTCTATGTGTGTGTCTATGAACAGCATAACTTAAAAAAGGGAAGTCAGATAAACACCAAACTTGGTATTTAGGTTCAGTACCTCCTGAAGAAACAGCACAAAGATTTTCAAGAAAATTCCCCCACACATTACAAACTTCTTTTCATAGAAGATTTTCCTAATTTTTTTTATTTTTTAAAAACTGGCTAACGATTTTGATTAAAATACCATATATTAATGATATTTACATAACAAATAAATGTATATCTTGAATTTTCTGGGAATAGTCTTTGAAATCCTCTTCATTTGGGAGGAATTTTGTATAATCTTGTATAACTAGCAAATGTTAAGCAATAGATGAAAACATACTACACAAGAAGAGTGAGTGTGTGTGTGTGTGTGTGCATGCGTGTGTGTATCTAAGCTCAGGAGTTATCTTCATGAAATCATTCTCCTTCTTGCTTCCCAATATTTTGATGTTAGATTTTCAAAAGGCACAAGAGAGTCACAATTTTTTAAATGTTCCATGTCCATTTCTTCTTCCTTGGAGCACAATAAACAATTTGGAGATGTTATTATTCCAATTTTGTAAAGATGTTTATTCAGACAATCATGTCCTGTGACAAGTCAGAATGCAGCAACACTGTTCATTTTGAAGTGTTATCTGTTGGTTATAATTAAGAATTTTTATTTATTAATTTAATTGATTCATATGAAAAATTCTGTTTTTCGAAGTTGATTTTAGTTCCATTATTTGCTAAAATATCTGCCATTTCATTTCCAAAAACACTGCAGTGTGCGGGAATCACTGTAAGACTATACTTGTATTTAAGTTGTTCATATTATGATCATACACAAGAAATGTAGATTTCTTTAAAACACACAATTTATTTTACTAACATTTTTTGTGGCATAAGCCATTTCTGGGATATCCATTATTAATGGTTTGAATTGTTCATTAGTTGGTCATTCTAAGTCCTTTCAACATTCAGGTGTTTTACGCGATTGCGTAGAAACAGTATGGAATTTTAAGGCAGCATACAGCGTCCAGTTCTTATACATTTGACAAAGGGCTGTTCCCTTTGTATCTATAACGAAATGTGTAATGTAGTTATTTCTATAAAGGTTTATTTGGATTAAAATGAAGTAGATAGAAAAATAAGCTTCAGTAAAAATAGTTTATATACCCGCTAATAAGCAATAAAGGGTAGAGAAAGTCATGTGATGTATCATAAGAATGAATAACACGTAAAAAAAAAAAAAAAAAAAAAAAAAAAAAAGCGTTTTCTTAAACTAATCTAAATTAAAATAGATACCTACACAACAATTTCTTTATATTTGTACATTAAGCTCAAATAAAATATTTGGGAGCAATACGATAAACCATAGGGTCCAAGGGGAATATATATCCATATTAAAAAGTGGTCAATTATGAATAAAAAAATCAATATCTTAAATAGTTTGAGATAACTCATTAAACTTTTGTGTGCACTACATGTTTTATGTTCCGAGTATATTGTAAAAAATTCAAAGCAATTACAGGAAAACGGGATTTTTTTTATTTTGATAGATGCATTGCCTTAAGAGAACAAAGTATTGAGAAGCATTCTTAACGGAGGTAAAAAAATCATGCGTGTTGAAGCCATAAACTATGTATAAAACTGCACTACTATTTCAGTAGATGTTAAGATGCATCTTTTCCTGTGTAGCATTAAGCAACTTCCCACATATTTATGACAGTCCTT
The DNA here is from genome assembly GCA_030765065.1 of Deroplatys truncata. Lineage (NCBI taxonomy): Eukaryota > Metazoa > Arthropoda > Insecta > Mantodea > Mantidae > Deroplatys > Deroplatys truncata. The sequence goes on along the minus strand of CM060976.1, from coordinate 192,349,246 downwards.
TGAAAAGTACATTAATGGAATTATACCATAGAAAGAATGGTTCTACGAAACAAAGCATCTACATACCTCATTATGTCTGCAGTAAATGATTTGTCTGTAGGTCAGAACCAACTATGTTCTGGACTACTGTTGCTAAAGTACTCTGCTGGACTACACTACTCTGAGGTGTTACGGTACCAATTATTTGAGTAATATTTCAATTCCTACTGTAATCTGGCTTCAAGTCAGCCCTTTACCTTTTGCTATCGTCGAAACCGGCCGCCAAGGGCAAATATATCAGCAACCCCTTCACCATTTAAATATTTCTAGCTTAGGCTAAGGGAAGGATTTAAAATTTTGACCACATATCATCTACTCCAATAATGCCTTCTACCGGAGATATTTAAGTGGATAGTGGTAAAGGACACAGCGGTCCTGTAGTAAGACTTTCTCCGACTGACTGCGATACCAACAATTTTGTTCCGCTAAATACTGAGTGTTTACCTTTCATCTTCTGTTGTTTCCTTATATTCTGGCTGCTCCTGCTTTACACCAGCGAAAACAATCGAAGCTGCTTGTAGCTCTTCGTCGTCGTTAACAACCTCAACTTTGCACTCAAATCCTCGACTATCTTCAGCATCGCTTGCCATTCTGTTATCGTTCATATCGCGTATTTCTATTGAAGTATTCATTTTAAATCTTATGGCAATGTGCGAGTAAGAAAACTAACAACCCAACTTGCACTATGTAAAGTTAGGTCATTTTCTTGGTATAACCTTTCACTGACCTTATGAAGATGTAGTTTTATTGCTCTTAAGCAACACATTCTAATCTAATGTTAATTTTCACTTTCAGTTATTACAATAATTTTTATTTTTGAATACTGGTGACCTAATTATTATTTCGATCATTGACCCAACCTAACAGACAACACATCACAACTTTGACCACCAGAGTGCTCTGCATTAGCTTTTGCTTCATGGCATGCATAATCGATTAATTCATTTTAATGTGCAATGGCAAAATTCCATAGAGATCAGAATGTAGAAACAGAGCTTCGTATTCGTCGAAAACTAACCAATCGCAAAGTGTTAAGTTCGTAACGCATATAGTTTGTTTTGACAATAAATCATCTGTAATGCAAAACAACCTATGCCAAAATATATATAGGAGATATTTCCCGCTATTAATACTTTCTTGCTTTTGCAAAAATGTAATATAGAAATTACTACTTATTAAAACCCAAGTTAAGCACAAAAATGTGAGAAATTAGTAGGGATATCGTATCTCAACAAGGTCAAACATTTTAACGCGTCGTATGCGAGTCAATTAAGCTTAACTACCTTAACTAGATGTGACCTTGTCGTTTAGAATTAAAGTAAATAATAAGAGTGCCAGTAACAGTGGGGCTCTTATCAAAAGTGCCAGTATTGATTGAGATTCGCTCGGACAAACGCGCACGCATACAGGTACTGATACACGCGTGGAAGTTGCGGGAATCCGGACCTAGTGGAACATTTGTCTGCGTGATGGCTAAAGTTATAAAAGAAGTGTCTTTTAAACTGTTAAAGGCAACCCGCATTGATGGTAGGAAATTTCTCTTAGTTAATCGTTAATGTGAAATTTATTATGTATCTGTTAGTGGGAGCAGTACCACCCATGTGCAGGTTTAGAGGCTATTTAATTTTATGGCATAAAAGAAAAAGAAGATTAATTAATGAGCAAACTAGAGGTTATTGAAATCCATATAGATTTAACTTGGAAAGTAGCCAGTTCTGCTTCTTAAGGTGGTCAAATTGTCATGTGCTTAAAAGTAAAATAAAATTAGTAACTGAGTAACTTGATTTATATTTGAATGTAGGTATTTTGTTTTAATAACTGTTGAGGTATCTCAAATACATGCATAAGTACCTCAGAATGTATGACTTCAGTGTTCAATTATGCTAGTGTTTCAGCATGGGGGTAGCAGTTAAATGCAGTGATCATCCCACACTACAGAGGAATTAAAACTTATTTAGTATCTTTACACCTGCCATAAATATATATATATATATATATATAGCATAGGGTAGAACAAGGTTGTGAAGGAGGAAGAATAATCTGTGAGGTGTCAAGTGTAGGAAGCAGAGAGACAACAGAGTAACTATTTGGCAGAACTACGGCAAGGGGGAGAGGGTTTGACCGACAATTGGCTGGGTTTTGTAGTTTGGCTGAGGGTTGGCCATCTCCTTCCATCTTCTAGTGTACATAGCAGTAGCTGTCAGGATCTTTAAAAAGCTATTTCACCCACTCCCAAACTACCCTTCTCATGGAAAATTTTACACATTCTTAAAAATGGCTCTATGATTTTTATTAAAATACCGTATGTTTAAGATATTGGCAGGACTAATAAAATGTAGGTATTCTTGACTTTTACACAATTTTGTATAGGTGTTTTACCACAGGAGATAACAAAAACCTACAATATGAAGAATGTAGATCTTGTTTAAACATTCAGTTGATATTAGCAATCTTTTTGTAGTATAAATATTTTGAAAATATTTATTATTGGTTAGACTTTTCCACATTTTTGATGTGCTAGGTCACTATTCTTTTGTTTCTCACAATATCATGTAAAGAGCATGATTTCAAACCCATTGTATAATTAATATTCTTATGGACAGGGAATTAATGTGCTTGATGCCATCATTCCTCAGTCAAATCAGCATGGAACTTTACCTTGGAATTCACTGAGATCTTTGAAGCACGTAATTTGCCACAGCCACTAATGGAATCTATCCATGGAGCTATTACATATCCTAGCCTATGGCTATCTTGTGTTCATTTCGATGATGTGAAATTAGGTCCTTTGGCTTAAGCTTTCTTCAGATTTTACTCTTTTAGAAATGTCATTTATGGTGTGTAGGAGGGTGTGATCAGGCAGGTGTACTCAGTGATAAGTTTTGTATACAGAGAACGCATTTCATAGAAAATATGACCTTCATTATTAAGTCACTCAGGTGGACAAGTTTTCTCTCTCCTGTCCTTTTACTTTTGATATATGTATAATGTATGTATGTATGTACCAATATATTCTCCAGCTTGTAAATATCCCCAGGTAAACTATATTTGGAGGTTTTATAAATGTTCTAATGACAGGGAATTAATGTGCTTGATATTATTCATTTGGTATTATTCCTCAGTCAAAACAGTATAGGAGTTGGAATTCATTGCACAGTCATGCAGTTTGAATTTCAGTTGTGTTGCATACAAGAAGAGACAAGGTAGCGTTAGACAAGTCATTTTTGTTAGAGTTTGACTAATCAGTTGCTTGTATGGGTCAGCTATATAAGGCTGAAATGCTTTCCTCAGTCTTTCAGAATATTTTGGGGGACAAAAATGAAGCTACCTGGAGTTACTCATTTTGGTTAGGCTAGCCATAACATACAATTGTTAACTGCAGTATTGTGCTAAATAGGATGCAATTGCCTGTCCTTAATCGGGTACATGAGACAAAATAAAATTGGTTTTAACATGCCAGATAATGAACAAGAAAAAAAAACACTTCATCATATGCCATAATGACCCAGAATGTGAAACTTCAAAATAAAACTGACATTGTGACTTTATGAATTAAAATACATAGTATTTGACATTTTTGTCTGATATTTTCTCTCTTCTGATGTTCACCTAGCCTCCTGTGAACATTGACTAAATAGTGATAAAATTCCATTTCCTTTTAATTGGGTACTACTTTATTTCAAGCTCTGCTGTATCAATGGCAACCATAAATTACTGAGTAACAAAGCATCATAGGTACCTTTACATTATTGATGGTAGGGCATACCCAGCTGTATAAAAAGTTACAAGAGAATATGAGAAAGATGACTTGGAATGAGTTGTAAATTCAAGTTATACATTTTATTTATCATGTAAATACCTTTCATATATGGTATTTTAATCAAAATCGTTAGAGCCATTTTTTAGAAAATCATAATTTTCGAAAAATGTTTCATATAAAGGGTAATTGGGGATGGAGGGGGGTTTAAAAATCTTCGTGTCGCATCCTTGAAAGATACTAAACTCAAATACTAAGTTTTGTATTTATCCAACTTTTCGTTTTTGAGTTATGCTGTTCACAGACAGGCATGGACATGTTTCCAAAAATGCTTTATTTGGATTCAGGACACCTCAAAACATGTATTGCTGGTGAAATCTCGTTATCAAATTTTTGGGTGGAATGCAATACTTCCCTACTTACTATATGTAGTAGAGGAACTAATAACCATAAATATAAGAACATGTTCAGAAATTGTTCCTGGAAATAAACAAACTACAAAATTACACCTTACACCTAAAATGGCAGGATGCAGCAGAATAAATAAAATGATATGAAATCTTTGTTGGAAAGGGTCAAGTTGATTTGAAAGAATAAAATCCATGACCTGGATCTGAACCATGGACCTTCAGCTTACTACGCATATGCTCTAATAATATTACTCAAGGCACACCTAACAAGTTTATGGGTTCTCTCATTGATACTAAACTCAATTATTAACCATTACCTCTTGGTGATAGTAATAGTCAACCTAATTACCTAATAAATATTACCTTAAATACCACTTTCAACTTCTAAGCAGATTCTGCAATGATTTCTTGTTTGTCATTTATTAGGCTTTTTTTTTTCCTTCCTCAAAATTTGGTTTTTTGATCTAAAGTCCAATAACCAAGTAAGTTGTCTCATCTTTTAGTATTCTTGGGCTCAAGTTAACTCACTATTTCTGAAGGCCTAATTCTATACATGTTTTCATAACTTTAGATTTCCAGTTTCACTAATATTCATACATTCCATTATTGCTTAACAGTTAATGCTTGAAAGGGGATTCCATATATTCCTATTTTAGCTTCTTAGATGACATAGAAGGTATAATATAGTTAATTTGCCACACATCACATTAAACCCCCTCCCCCCCCCAAAAAAAAGAAATATAATAAACATATATCCATGTTACTTTGCTGACTGTGAACATTGATGCTATGCAGCCATCACAACCCAGGAAAATAACATTAGGAAGTTGCAACATAATCAGTGTTGTTTGATGAAACATTTTGACAACAGTACCTACTATTCAAGAGTGGGACTTAGCACACATGCCAATAAAAAATAAGGGATGTACGAGGGCAGTCCCAGAAGTACCCGACCTGATGTATAGATAGTGGTTGTTGTTTCAAAAATATGACTATGGTTGAAAGTGCCAACCTTATAAAGCTTAAGTTTGAAGTTTGGCAATGCTATGTTGTTTTGTAAATGTTTGGCAATCATCAATAGTGAACACACACAGCAAATTTGTAAACATGGATAAAACTGGTCATCATTATGTGATACAATACTTTCATTTGAAAGGTCTTAGTTCAACTAATATTAAAGCTGAGCTAGACTCTACTCTGGGGGAATCTGCTCCTTTGTTTACAACAATAAAATATTTGGTGGCAGAGTTTAAGCTAGGCCGTACGAGCTGCCAAGATGAACATCTCAGTGGTTGACCAAATGAGGTGACCATGCCAGAAATTGTGAAGAAAATCCATAAAATGGTATTGGATGATCGTCGACTGAAAGTGTGCGAGCTAGCAGACATCGTAGGCATTTCAAAAAGTGCTGTACATTGCATGCTGATTGAAAATTTAGACATGAGAAAGCTGCGCGCAAGATGGACGCCGCATTTACTCACAATGGAACAAAAGCAGCATCGTGAGGATGTTTTAGATGAGTGTTTGGCAATGTTTTGCTGCAATAAAGCTGAGTTTTTGCGTCAATTCATAACCATGGATGAAACATCACACCTGAGACGAAGGAATAGTCAAAGCAGTGGAAAAGGGGAAAATCAGCTCCAAAGAAGGCGAAGACAGTTCCATCTGCAGGCAAGGTCATTGCGTCAGATTTTTGGTATTCGCATGGAATAATTTTCATTGATTATCTTCCAAAAGGAAAAGCAATCAATCGGGAGTATTATGCAAACTTATTTCAGCATTTGAATGGTGTAATCAAGCAAAAACGGCTGCATTTAGCGAAACAGAAAATTTGGTTTCATCAAGGCAGTGCACCAGTTCACATATCCATTATTGCCATGCCAAAATCAATGAGTTAAAGTTCAAATTGCTTCCTCATGCACCCTATTCACCAGATTTAGCCCCCTCTGATTATTTTCTGTTTCCAAAGTTGAAGAAATGGCTTGGTGGTAACAGGTTTGTTAAGAATGAAGAGGTGGAGTCTGCAGCAGTTGATGGATATTTTGCAGAACTCGACAGTTCTCACTATAAACAGAGTATTGAAGCAATTTTACATTGCTGGAAAAAGTTTATCAAGCGGAAAGGAGACTATGTAGAGAAATAAAGATTTTTTTCCCAAAATTTTTGTGTTTTCTTTGTTAGATCGGTTACTTCTGGGGCAGCCCTCGTATTTATACATTTATCTTTAAAAGAAAGGAATAATTAAGTGATAGTGTTAGTGTTAGTGATAGTAATTAAGTGATTTATGAATCCTGCTTGGAATTTGGTTATTTTGTTTTCTCTCTATGTCCACTCCTGTAATCTTTCTAGCAGTATCCTTATATATGTTTTTCCTAATATAAACAGTATACTAATTCTTCTACAATTACCTGATTTATTTATATCTCCCTCTCCTTTGTATAACAGAACTATCACACTTATCTTCCAGTTTTCAGTTTACTCTTTTACTGTATTCAAGAACTCTTACCATTATTCTCACCTGTTTTACTAAATATTTTCCAAAATTCCCCTGGGATTCTATCTATACCTGCTGCTTTATCCCTTTCCATACTAATTAGTTGCTGTACCTGATTAATAGTAATTTCTTGGTATAATTTTTTATTTTTAATATCTAGCCATTGTCATTTCATAACTCCCTCTAATACTCGGGGAATAATTATGTTTTCCAGAAAGAGTTCACCATGTTGCCATGAATATCTTAGACCTGATTGTATACACAATGAAAACCTTAACCCAATTCCAGGAAATATTTTATAAGAATGACTTGAATGCTATAAACTTTTTACCCAAACTTCTAATTATTCCAAAATTTTTAGCATTACCTGTTGTTATACTTTCTTCTTCACCCACACCATCCTCTAAGGTTTTCTTAACAAGGCATTTAATATTTTATAATTCTTTTTGCTGTCTTCCATCTGCTACTAGATCTTACTAATTCTGTTTACAAGAGATTGCATGTCAGCAACCTCTGGCCTGCCGAAATGTTTAAAATGGCGCACCAGTAACACTTGCATGGATGCAATCACTACTGTTGGAACAATAAGCTTCTTTTCATAATACATGCATGGGTTCTCAAAGATAAACTTAAATAAATAATATTAAAAAAGAATCTTACATGTAACATTTTTGTAACTTTCTCATTATCATTGATTTTTATACCTATCTTACAAAGTGTTCATATAAAGCTTTTTTGGCAGAGACAACATTTTGAACACACATCAATAATTATGTGCTATGCATGATATCTGCCTTATCCAAGAGTTCGTGAGAAGCAAAAGACCTATCACATGATATGTCACTGAGTACTACTTAAAATGAAAAGACAAATGAACAACAGTGAATATTTCGGAATACCAGGCAAAAAATGTTAACATAAATCTTAATGAGTTCCACATTTTTTCCTGCCAAGCTTTTGTTTAATTCTTATGGTTTCAACTTATAGAATGAAAACTTTAAAAGGCTGTTTAAGGAGATTTAAAATACATATATGCTTTGTTTTCACTAAATATCTCTAACATGTAATAATCTAATCAAAACCGTTACAACTATTTTTGAGAAAATAAAATAAAATTGTCTAAAGGACTGCTTGGAGTCCTTTAATTCTTAGAAATTTTCTAAGGATCTTCACCTTGCATGTGTAACTTCCCTCAAACCACAACAACCTTTTTGAAAAATGCTCCAAAAGTCACTGTTGATTTTAAATAAAATACCATGTCTTTGAGATTTGGAATGGTTATAAAATGTATATAGCGAATTTTCTATAGGAAGGCTGTTAAATCTTCATTTTTATAAAATTCCATGCGAATGGGAAATAAGAGCTAGACAAAAATGTACAAGACTAATTAAAATACACTAAAATATACAACATTTTAGCCAAATAACTTTCTTCATAGCATTAGTTAAGTTCCACTTGCTTAAAACTTACTCTTATGTGCCAACTACAACATGTTTGGAAGCAAGTTCTTCCTCCCTTCTTCTTGTTCTTCCTCTTCTTCTTCTCCTCCTCCTTTAATCTTGGACTCATTACTAAGAAACATTTATTATATAAACAATTGAGCTTAGTTTCAGCATTTTGCATGTAACCACACATGTACTATCAAAGTTGAAGCTATTTAACACAAACATTTATTGTGATTAACACAAAGTTGATAGAAGAATCACCTTTAATATGGGCAATATAATGCATAAGGAAAACACGTGAATTGCAAGTGAGTACTGAAAGCATGTGTTATATATTAGTTTTATGCTCTTTTGTCCCAATGTTCCAATAAGCTTCAGTTAGAACCCCAAATAGCCCGACCTTTTAACAAAGTATAGGCAACATTTTAGGAGGAAAGGATCACCAAAATATATCTCGGCATATGTACCTATACATTGATTAAGGTTAGTAAGTAATTCAAATGTATAAGTTAGTTTTATGTTATTCTACATACTTAAAATGTTGGTGGAAATTTTTCATCAGTGAAAACTCAATGGCTTGAGGAGGAAAATAATTTGAATGTATAAACAATTGAGTACTGCTGAGGACATATATCTTTAGCATTGCTTTTCTGTGGTCAACACAGGAATTATCCCTGTTGGTATACTGAGTACAGGCTCTTTGCATGTAAACATAACAGTGCCATCAAACCAGAGCTATTGCTAAATGTCCTGTGCATTTTACGTTCTTAGTGTATGTATAAAATATTGTCTGTTTTATCATATATACTACCCGGGACAGATAGCTTTGCATTTATTTATCCATGGCCAAAGGAGGAACTGTGCATGCTGTGGGTGATAGCTTACCAGCCGCTACATGTAAACTCGATAACGACACCAAACCGAATGCAAAGTTATATGTTCCATGTAATACAGGTGTTTGTTTGTTTTTTTGTGTTAAACTTTACAGCTGATTAGCTTTAAACCAACACTTTTGAAGAAGATAATTTATGGTAAATGTTTCTTCATTTGAGAGGGGAAAACAATGATATTAGTTGCATTTCATTTAGTGCATATTTTCTAGGTTATTTCATGGTTCCAGCTCAAATTTTTTAAATAGAAACCCCATTTTTTTTTAAACATTTTTTGATTTTATGTATACAAGCAAATAGTTTTCGTCTGAAATTTTTTTTTTTTAATTAAACCAATCATTATTTTATAAAATATTTCAGAAGTTTGAAAAGAAATATGTCTGTATTTAAACTGTGTTTGTGTTTTGTTAAATTCAAACAAATGAAATCTTAAGTCTTTCAATTCATTAACAATATTTTTTTTAAGTTTGTTAAATAAAATGTAACTAATATAATTGTTTTCTTGAAAACATGTTGCTTTCAAGATAATCAGCTAAAAGATTTTAAAGAAACATCCTGTAATTTTAATGCCCTTTAACTTCAAATTATGTCACAGAGGTAAATGTTGAAATAAGTCTGGGGTCCATAGAACATAGAATTACCTGATGTTTGCCTTTGCAGTATAAGGGGATCCCCAGAAAAAAGTCTCATCCAGGTAACTTATTTCAAACAAGATTAACTGTTCTGGAGAAATGCTGCTAGATGTCAGGGGAGTAAACATACTTTAAAATCTTAAATTTCTCTCGTTATGTTTTTTGACATTTACATGCACAAACTGAAATTTTAATTACTCTGGCTTCACTTTCTACACCAAAACTTGTGATAAATTAAATTAAATTGAGTGTTATTTATGGACGCTCTTGAACTGCTATGGTTCTTAGCGTCCCATTCTATATTGGGCGTGAAAGACCGGAAATTTTGCTCAGAGGCCGCTTTATCAGGCTTGAGGTTCTTTTACGTGCCGTAAATCTACGACACGGGACCACCGGCTTTACTTCCCTTCCGAAGGAAGCCATGCTAAAGATTTTTAAAAAAAATCCATCACCCTCCGCCGGGTTTGAACCCGTGACCTCGGGAATTAGAGGCTAGCATGGTAACCACTACACCACGGAGGATGACAAAAATTTGTGATAGTAAATCTAGGCTGATGATGGAGACAAGTCTCTGAAACATTGTTCCAGTAAGTTTTGGTGTAGAAAGTGAAGCTAGAGTAATTTGAATTTGTATGTACGGATAAATGACACCTTAAAATCTTAAAATTATATGTACTGTATGCTCAGGAAACTAGATCTTGATTCATTTACCTCTTGTATTTTGCATAAATTGTAATTTGAACAGGTCGTGTTCCATATAGAAGCGTCACACAGGCAGCAGCTGCTTGCCAGGAGGAACCAGAGTGCCCAATAGTAAAAACAGATATTCCAGGACCTAAGTCAAAACAACTTCTTGATGAACTCAGTGCCATTCAGGTTAGAATATTTACTTACTTTTAAATATTGAGTACTCCTTTATGAAATAGATAAGTTATATGCAGATATACAGAATGATTGGTGCGGGGAGAACAGAAGCATTGTGGGTTGTGATGCAGGACACTAAACTGTTCATTTTATTAGAGGACACCCATGTTTGACAGCTTATTTTATTACTGTAGTCTTTTAAGTATGTCACTGCTTCAAACATGACAATGTCATGTGTTTCATATTTTCTCACCACTCAACAAAGACATCACTGTGTGCCTTATTAGGACATAAAGTTATAAAGTGCTGACTGTTGAAATTTTAAATTCTCTGTATAGATAGTTTATGAATATTTAATGGGTCTGGTATCCACAGCGGTAGAGGGCAGGCATGTTAATCACAGTGCAAAGCAAGAGCACAAAGATAAAAATGCTGAGAAAAAAAGGCACACTAATTGTAACAACAGAAATTTGGCTAACATTGGTGGTGGCTGTTCTATTAACAATTGAAGGAGTGGAGCTGAACTGGATCAAGTGCTGCTGATGCTGAAAAGGATAACAAATGAATTATCTGAGTTAAGAGCAATGGAGAAACAGCTAGGCATGAAAATTGACAATAATACGATGCAACTAAAAGGTGAATTGAAAATGCTAAAAAGGAGGTGGACCAGGAATTAGAAGAATGCAGGAAGAAGCAGGACAACACATTAAATGTGATAATATTTTGAGTAAAGGAGGATAGAAATAAAAAGTTTTGAGAAATTATAGGTGGAATTATATAGAAGCAGCTTAAAATTAAACTACACAGATGGGAAATTGTGGATGCATTCAGATTCAGCGGAAAGGAGAAAAGATTTAGGCCAATATTAGTAAAAGTGGCAACAATGAATATGAAATGGCAAATATTGAGAAATGCAAAAAAGTTAAAAGGCATACAAATTTTCATTGAGCACAATTTCGGTGAGGAGGAACAACATTTAAGAAAATATCTACTTATAACATGAAAGAAGCTAGATTAGAAGGAAAAAAGCCATATTTAAAAAGATTTCAATTATACGTGGTAAGAGAAAAATGGAGTTTGAATGTAAAGAGAAATGACTACCCAGGAATGTATAGTTTTGCAAAGGTGAAGAATGGCAGGAAGAGTGAGGTAGGCAGTGTACTGACCATCAACAGGAAATAACTGGACAGAACCAAATTATGGCAATGACAGGGATAACTATGGCCGAGAGGTGGGAAGGGGAGGTAGCAGAGAACGTGGTAGAAATGGAACATGAAGGGGTAGTAGGGGAAGAGTTGCAAGCAACATCAACACCAAGACTGGGCTAGAGGGAGGAAAGAGAAGAAAAGTGGTGGAGCAGTGGCGGGAGCAATGAAGCATGTTTCAAAGTTTGTGAAAGGTGTCAGGAAGGCAAAATCAGGTCAAATTATAAGGGGGAAATTTTACAAGTGCAAGATTTGGTGAAAAGAAAAGGCTTAAAAATAGTTTCTGTTTAAGGGTGCAGTGCGATACAAATAAGGGGAGAAGGGGTTTTGAGCCCAAGAGAAACAAGATATAGAAAAATTATGGAGAAATTTAAATTTTTAGAAAGATCAAATTCAAGTAGAGACTGGCGCTAAAAGTGATGTTCTGGAATGTGGAAGGATTAAAGTAAGGTAAACAGTGGAGAAATATGAAGGTTGATAAGCTCAATGGATATTAGGAATGGCAGAGACATGGATGGAAGGAAAGAAGACAATAGAGCAAAAAGACTTTGTGTCTAAGGAAAAATGCAAGCAAGATATATGATAAAGGTAGAGCCACCAAAGGGATCGGTATATTTGTTTAAAAGGGCTAACTGAAAGCCAAAAAGCTAGGGAGCCAGGCACAAGGTAGCCCTTAAAGTGATTTGTACTAGAACATGAGTAGCTTTAAGATTGACATAAATGTATTTAAAATTCCTCGAATGGTGTTTGGCACAAATAAATACTTTTATTCTATTCATGTAACATTAATTTGTATGCTAATGTTAAACATCGCTAAAAAGGTGTAGGTACAAATTAATGTAGACAGCCAAGCACTGACAATTAGGTTAGAAAAGGACAGCAGAATCTATGTGCAACATGAAACAAGCTTTGGAAATTGTGCAAACTAATACCAGATCATTCGAGAAAGATGCTGGACCAATGTGTAGAACATCCAAGAAGGAGAAAACAACACACCATCCTAGATATCAATGAGGTTCAGGTATACAACTATTGTTTAAAAGCAATGAAAAAGGTACTCATTTTATCGATTCAGTACATTGTATAATGTTGCAGTAAGCAGACAATAGAATCACAGGAAGCCTCTCAAATGTAGAAGGATTTGTAAGCTTAAATGCTATTTGTGATGCATTAAACACATTGAGTGTAATATAGTTCTATATTATAATCAAGACCATAAGAAGGGTTTTTCACAAATACAATAAATGAATGTTGAAATAAAACATATTTAATGTAAACATAGTAATTCAAAATTGTACTGATCTTACACTTTTAAGAATTGCTCTAGGTTTTGCTGTTTAAAGCCCCTTGTACACGATCAAACTTTTTTTTTCAATTCAATAGTTTAAAAGAAAAATTGTCAAACATTTTTCAATATGCGACAAGATTGGACAAGACTTGACAATATCATAAATGTGTATTTACAAGTTGTCTTCTTTTAAACTGAAACCCTTCAGAACACATTAATAGATAATTTATCATGCACAAAGCAATTTATTATTTGCTTGACGGTATAACAGTTTGCAATGAAATATTGTTCTATACCAATATTATGTAGCACTTCCACATATTATATCCAATAAAAGTACATTACAATTATGGAACACAGTGGAAATAACACCAACTGATAGGTCATACGGACATGACCAGTTTATATATAAATTAATCAGTTCGCTTACAACATGCCTTGGCCGGGTAGCCATTTTTGTTTACTTTTCGCTTTCAGCCATGTTGCAGATTTCGTGATGCACTGTAAATACTAGCATTTCATTGGCTGAAGCCATCAAATCTTTGATTGTTTAGAGCATGTCCTTATTTGCTTTCAAGACTTTAAAAGTATTGGAAGCAATTTGACAAGAAAAGTTGTGAAGTTGTTACAACTCTTGAAAAGTCTTGTAAAGTATTGAATTTGACAAAAATTTGATCATGTACAAGTAGCTTAATGAATATATGTATTTGAATCTACAGATACCTGTTTAAACTTTTAAAACATCTTTTTGCCAAAATATTTGTTGATTTTTTTTATATCAACTCGTAAAAACAATCAGTTAATATGTTAACCATATAAGAAACCGGAGCAAATTCGTTGCTTAAAAATGTTTAACACATCCAGAAAGTTTCAGAATGAATATGTTGAAAACTCTGCTACAAAGGGCATTTTAAAAACGTGAAAATGTTAGAAAAAAAACACAGCATTTAAATATTTAACAAATTGTACTGATTTCAGATTAAGCTTAAGCCTCCTCCTACATTTCTATGATATTTTCAGCAATTTGCAACTGTTTCTGCTCTAGTTTGGTAATTTTCACTTCTTGTTTAATTGAATGCAACAGAGCATTAAGTTGAGGAAAAGAGGTACATTTTTAATGTTTAAATATCACTTCTAAGATTATGAAAATAATAGCATGTGTCATTCCATACAATATTTTTGTCAGCAAAAAACCCAATTTCTTTTTAATTTTAGTATGTCAACAGCATTATAGAGAAAAATTAAAATACATAATATAAAAATTGTAGCATCAGTGGTTTAAGGGTAAGTTTGGGGGTGTTGTCATACATATTGCAAAACAAAAATTTATAATAATCTTATAGAGGTTCCAAAAACTAATATAGTTATGTAATTCTAAAGAGGAATATGCATATTTAAAATCTACTATGGATTATTAAAAATAATATTTTAGGACAAGGGTGAAAAGTGATGCTGAAGCAAACAATTATTGATATTTTCAAATCCAACACTCTTCACCATTTGATATTTTATTTTCTACAAGGTAGATATATGCCAATACTACCATTTAAATTTCATGACGGAACCAATTGAACTGTGTAGTTATTAAATTACAAAAATAAGGATAATTTGCATTTAAGGTTTAAAATTGTATATGAGATGATGCATTGGATAGAAAACAAGGTCATGGATAGCAATAACTACACACATACATGCCACTTGATGCCCACAGTGAAAATGCGAATCCCTCTCAAGGCTTTTCTCCTGTTGGAGATCAGTATTGAATATCATGTTCTGTTGCACTGGATATTGACAGAATGTGCAATAAATTACCTAATTAGTTGTAGGGATATGATATATCATTGCTGTATGTGAAGGTTTATAAAATGACTAATGTGGAAGAAGCCAAAATAGGGGAAAAATCAAGTGAAGAGGAAGCAAAAAACACAAATGATGATGAATATGTACCATTCCTAAACAGAAACGGAGACAATAGTCAGTAATATAAATCAAATTATAATGCCTCTCAATGAATCACCTATCTCCAAAGGAAAATGCTGTCATGCCAAATCATACACTTGTAAGAAGAACATTGTGGATGAGGAAGCTGTTAGTAAGTGTTCAATGTGTGCAGTAACAGTAATGATGGGGAAGAAATTAATGCAGAATTTAAGGAAAAATTTGAAAATGTAATGCTAATGAGAAATACATGATTCTTACATACCAATTTCTAGATGCTGGACTGAGCACAAAATAAAGCATGTGTATGGCATATATCTTCTTGCAGCTCATATAGCTCGCACAGCAAAAATTACTCAAAACAATAAGCATATAATGATAAAAAGTATCATTGCCACATACCTTATGCTAATTTTTATGAAGAGGATATAAGCCAAATTATGGTTCACATAAAAGACTTTTAAGTTGGTCAAACAGGATAGCAAAAGAGTGAAAAAGAAATGGCCGAGTTTAACCAATCTTAAAGAAATTTGTAACAAATTTAAAAACAGATATCCAGGTATTGAAATTGGTTTTTCACATTTTGCATCCCTGTGACCAATATATTTGTACTATTTGGAACAGCTGAAACTCATAATGAGTGCATATGCACTATTTGTGAAAACACAAATTAATATTAATGAATTTTATTAATATTTTAACTACTTCACTGTGTTTCCCATTAATTGTTATGTTAATAATGTTAATGAGTTTGCAAAAAATAAAATGAACAGTGTTGAGTTTTAATAAGAAAAGTGGTTTGTCAGAATACCTCTCCAAATTGTTATCTATTCAGTTGTAAAAAATGCCCAGGGAATGTAATTATTTCAGAATTTCTAAATTCATTAATGGAGAATAATCTAATGAAAGAACTTGTGTATAAAAGGTAAAAACAGACAAGCAAAAATGATCCTGTTAAAGCCTTATACTGAAAATGTTATCAATAATTTCCTTATTTGTCTGAAAAATTTTTAAGCACACAGTTTCAAAGCAAAAACTCAATCATTGTACCTTAAATACCAATCCAATACAGGGAATTCATTGTTATTGATGACTATTCTGAAAATTATAATTTTGTTGTACAGGGGCTTTGTACAAGGATGTTGCTGGAAAAGGTCTCAAGAACTATCCATCCATTTGTTATTTACTGCAAGAAAGCTAACAGTGATCTGGAACATACATGTTTATCAGTTATATCAGAATATTTAGTTCATGACCGTCCTGCAGTTCATCCTTTCCAAAAACAACTGATTACCTACCTACAGCAGCAATTTTCACACATAAATAAGATTTACTATTTCAGTGATGGGGTAGATCAATACAAGGATAAAAAGATTTTGTTAATCTGCTGTGTCATAGGACAGATTTTCAATTGTTGACTGAATGACATTTTTTCACAACAAGCCATGGAAAGGGCCCTTGTGATAGTGTAGGAGGTACAATTAAGAGACTTGCTACCTATGCTAGTCTTCAGGAAACTCAGATGACAACCCTGAGAGAGCTTTGTGAATGGGCGCAAAGTAACATCATAGGAATTTCTGTTGCATTCATAACAAAGAAGAACATGAAGAAGAAGCCTGGTTGTTAAATACACAGAGATTTATGGGAATGAAAAATGTTTCAGGAACACGCAGCATCCACAGTGTGATTCAGTCTCTGTAAAAAAGATTAATCCCTCGAGAAGTTGTCCTAAATTCACCAAATCTCATCGCAAGGAGACAGATTAATGCATGCCGACAGCTGAATGAGTTCAACAGCGGCAGATGTGGCAGGTTACAGACTGTGTGTCTTGGTTCCACTGAATTATTTTCACTTTATAATTTGAGTTCCTTTTGAGGTTCCATGATGAAACTTTATAGTTTAAAAAATATGCTTATTTCTATTTAATGTTAAAATTTCATCCAAATTAAAAGGTTGTCTTTTGAGTTATAACATTTTAAATTATGCATGTTTGTTCTTTTCAACAGAAAAGAAATAATACAAACTTAAAATTTAGTGCATAATAGCCTTAATATCCACCCTTTTCATAAACGTAAGAATCATTTATGTTGAAGCTGCTGAAGAGAAAATTATACACAGGTGCATTTTTTCAACCACAAATTTCATATGCCCATAGTTGCCATACTATCATGAATAATACTCTTATCTGGTACATATAGGCAGTGTGGAAAGTTAATATTTTAAAATATTTTTACATTTCAAGATGTTGCAGTTTTAAATGATACTTACTTGCATGGATTGACCCATATGTGGGTGGAAAAATCTGGCATGTTATGTTTACATTCTCTACCCACTCTTCTACAGGCTATTCTATTTAAAAGCTTATTTTTCTACTTAATTCGTGCTAACCGAGATAAAAATTTGCAGAAATAGTTTCATTACATACTCCATTGTAGCTACAAGTGGGCTACAGGAGGCTGAAGCAATAGTGAAATCTTTAAAAAGCAGGTTGCTGTTTGTTGACTTTGAAATTCAATTCTCTGCAAGACCGAAGAAATAAATGAATGGCAACTTAGCACTTTCATTTAAAAATTCAAAACCATTAACAGTGAATATCTCAGAAAAGGTTAATGTCACAAAAAAAATGCGACATAAATTGTGTGTTTATATGAAATCTGTATATTCTTTGTGCAGTAAGATTTTTTCCATATCTTACAGCTTACCAGTTACACAAAAGTATACAAAATTCATACAGAATGAAAAGAATGTCACAGGCTATTCACAGAAAATTCAAGAGGTACATTTCATTTATCGTGCAAATATATTAAAGATGTATTATTTTAAACAAAGCTGTTAAAGACATTTTTCAGAAAATTTAAAAAAAAAAATCAACTTTTCCATGTAAAAGGTAATCTTAAATACATACTTAATTGATATTTTTCTTAACAATGTTAAAGATTAATTTGGGGGGGATTTTCTTGAAAATCTTTATGTCTCATACTTGGAAGATGCTAAACTTAAATATCCAGTTTGGTATTTTCCAATATTTTGTTTTTGACTTCACAGACACTCACAAGATCGTTTTTCTAAAAATGCTTTATTTTTTATTTACTTATAAGCCTCAAAATATGCATTTCCAGTGAAATCTCAATATCGAATTTAAGGGTGAAACAGAACTTCACTTACTAGTGCTACTTTGGTTTTTTTCTTTATTTTTTATTAAGAGACCTCAAAACATGTATTTTCAGTGAAATCTCAATGTCAAATTTAAGGGTGGAACACTTCTTCCACTTACAAATGCTACTTTTTTTTGTTTTTCTTTCTTTCTTTTTGATTCAGAGACCTCAACAAAGTAGCACTAGTAAGTGGAGTTCTGTTTCACCCTTAAATTCGATATTGAGATTTCACTGGAAATGCATATTTTGAGAGCATAGGCCGGATGAAATGCTGTAAGCTAATTTCCTATTTGTTAGTATTTACAACACTTCTACTACTTGCTTTTATATAGATTTCCAAAATAAAATATACACACCTCTGTAGCTACCTGTAATAGCGTGTCTGCTTCAATTTCAAGAAAATGTATTTCCTGTGAAATTTCAATATCAAATTTTTGGGCAGTATACAATACCACTCTACTTACTATAAGCATGCGGTTGAGAAAGTAAAAATGATATAGGGCAAAACTAATAATATTGCATGAAAAAAGCTACAGTATTTTAAGTATGGAAGTGTAAATTAAAAAATCCGATGTGTTGCATTCACATAACTTTCTATACTCACTCTTATACAAACTATTCATAAAAATCTTAATCTTCTGTCTACTTCTTGACAATTCAAATAAACTTTGATTACACATTTACACATTTGTTGTAAGCATAAAAAGGAGACAGTATGCTAAAGCAATAGTCAGCTTTTTAAAAAGTGGATAGCTATATTATGGCTTTGAAATTCCATGTTCCTTGCATATCCACAAGAAAAAATAAGTGGCCCTGAATAAACAAAAGCATTTTTATAAATATGTATATGCATGCTTACATGTGTATGTGTCCCCCCCCCTCTCTCTCTCTCTCTCTCTCTCTCTCTCTCTCTCTCTGTTTCTCCCTCCCAAAAACAAAATGTTTGGTTAATAATACCAAACATGGCATTTAAATTCAGCATCTTCTAAGGATGTGACCCAAAAATTTTTGAAAAAACCCCCCACCCCAAACTACCCTTTACATGGAAAAATTTTGCTTATTCTTTATTTTCTCAAAAATGGCTCTACAATTTTGATTAAATACTGTATGTTTAATATATTTACATAACAAATAATATGCATACCTTAAATTTTCTGGGAATAACCTGTGAAGCCTCTTCATACTGAATGACTTGTGTATAATTGGTAAATTGTAAAATTCAGACAAAATCTTACTACACAAAAATTTAGAACTAGTTAAAGCACACAACATATGTCAAATAAATTTGCTTGTGCCATTAATCACTTCTGAGATATTCCTCTTTGTTAGTTTGAATTTTCAAATTCTTGTAGCTTTTTCAAGTGGTAAATTGCTATTTATTTTTTGTCATAGCCAGCAAGGAATAAGGAATTTCAAAACCACCACATATTTTTAAAAATTGCACTACATAGAGATGCAGTTTTTAAAAATATGATTATTGCTTTAGCCTACTTATAAATACAACAAATGTGTAATGAAGCTTTACCTTGATTAAAAAGAAGTAGATAGAATACTTGTAAGAATACTTTGTAGAAGAGTGAGTAGAGGAAGTCATGTGAATGAAACATCAGAATTTTTTTATTGTTATTATTTTTTAATGACTGTT
Source organism: Deroplatys truncata (assembly GCA_030765065.1). Lineage (NCBI taxonomy): Eukaryota > Metazoa > Arthropoda > Insecta > Mantodea > Mantidae > Deroplatys > Deroplatys truncata. The sequence goes on along the minus strand of CM060976.1, from coordinate 192,329,484 downwards.
ACTATGTAGCACTAAGTGATTAAGTAAAATCTGACTTAGTTGCTATCTGTATACTGAGCCTCAGTCAACATGTTATTTAACAGCTTATCTTTACTCGTTCAGACTGGTTTTCCTTTTTATTCTTACCAGTACCTACTTCAACACAGTGCACCACCTTATCAGCACAATTTATCTTGCAAGTGAAGAGGTGCTTAAGAGATCTGTGTTTGCCAAACTCATGCAATCAAGGTGAAATGTTATATAATACGATAACAGTTTTGTTTATTCTTCTGCTAAAAATCTCTCATATCTCCTTGAAGCTCTCTCATATTTTAGCATGTGTTTATTCTCTTCAAAGAAAAAACCATCATAATGGTGGATATACTATGAAGTATCATTTTATGCCGTTGTCCCATGCGTGCATATCTTTATTTCCTTATTACTGTTCACAAATCGAGTATGTAGAAGAAGGGCACATATGTCTAGTGTCCTTTCTCAGGGAAAGCTTCTCTGTTTGTCATAGCAAAGCATTGTTTTCATTAGATAATCCTAGAGAGCATGACGTACATTTACAGCACAGCTGCATTGATCATAGCAGATATTTCTGGTATTCATTAGTGGTTTGAATACCACTTTAAATTAATAAATGAATTAATTAAAGTAATTTTGACCTTTCATTTTAGTGTGTAAAGTCTGTGACTTCACTGGGCCCATTCTTGATTTAGTAAGGGACTCTTTATGTAAACCAGAAATACATATTTTATTTTAAGGTCTCACAATTTTAGTGGATGTTATTTTTCTAAATTGGACCAAAATAAAGGGCTTTTGGGACTAAGTAAAAGAAAATTGATCAACTCATTGTGTTTCCTAAGCTATATTAAAAATGTGTGTGTGTGTGCATGCATGCGTGCGTGCGTGCATGCTTTAATGCTTTGTTTGCATAACTGTCCCAAAGATTCTTAGGGCAGGCTGTCATGTGAGGTGGCTGCAAAATGAGCATAAGCTGTTTGCCAGTAAATATATATCTCAGAGTTGTTAAATTTATCATATTTATTTATTTATTCATTTAATAAAAACATTGGCTAAATTAAAGTACATAATAAACCTGACATATGGAAAAAGCACATAGACTTCACTATTCTTTTTTTTTTAGTTATTTCTTTCTCTCTTCTTTCTTTCTTTCTTTCTTTTTTTTCTTTTTTTTTTTTTTTTTTGTAGTTAAGTTTAACATCCTTTAACCTGGGAGGTCATATTGGACGATGAGTGAATGAAATAGGCAAAATGATGCTCAAATGAGCCTGGGGTCCATAGAACTGAGTTACCCGACAGTTTCTTCTCAAGATAAGGGAAAACCCTGGAAAAAATCGCATCTGGGTAACTCACCCTCGACATTCGAACTTGGGACCTCTTGAAATTGAGGCAGACATGCTATTACAGGTAGCTACAGAGGTGTGTGTATTTTATTTTGGAAATCTATATAAAAGCAAGTAGTAGAAGTGTTGTAAATACTAACAAATAGGAAATTAGCTTACAGCATTTCATCTGGCCTATGCTCTTTATTGAAACCTTTTAGCTTATAATTTCGCATCTTTATTTTCTGCTGATAATATAGGTAAATGTTTTCAACAGCATCTCCACCATATCACTTCTGTTAGTGTTTTTGTTAGTACTATAAATTCAGCATTAGTAGATAAAGAAATGTCTTGTTTATGGCAACACCATGAAAATTAAACACAAACCCAGTATTGGACTTATGATCTGATTCATTTCCAGCCAATTACATCCAAAAATGCTACCAAACTTCCTTCTGTAGTATTTCCTTTACGAAATCGTAAAATATAGTTGAGAGTTTTATTTAAATACTAGAAGGCTTGCTTTACTTCTATTCAGTCTTTCCCTAAGAGGTTGCTCACTTTCCGTGGAAAATTGCTGTTGCTGGTCTTATATTAATACATAAATATAATAGTCTCCAATCACATTTTTGTATTTCCATATTGAAAGGATCCTGGCTGATCATGATCTGCTACCAATTTCCAACATCTATTGAAATACTTGAAGGTGTAACTTCTGCAACTTCATGTTTTAACAGCTTTTGTTGTACGAGGGTTAGTCAGAAAGTAATGCCTCCTATTTTTTTTTATCCTTAAATACATTAGTTAGTAAAAAATTCTAATTTGGCACAATTTCTCAAACCTTCTTCTGCAATCCACTGCAGTAACAACTACCCAAGTTAATAGATGGCAGCACTGCAGTCTGTTATAAAATGGCAGACTTTGGTGTACATATCAGACAGTATTCTGTGATTTCTTGAAAGCAGAAGGTGAAATACCCATTTGCATTCATGAAAAGCTGAAAAATGTTTATGGGACGCAACAGTACACATCAGCACTGTTAGGCAATGGGTTTGTCGTAGTAGAGAAGCTGAAGGGCAAACATCATTGGTTGATGAAATGAGGAGTGGCAGGCCAGCAACTGCAGTGATCCCAGGCAACATTCAGTGAGTTGATGAGATCATTCGTAAAGACTGCTGTGTAACAGCAGATTAATTGTGTGTCATGCCCTCCATTGGGAAAGGCAGTGTGATGGAGATTATTGGAAAACTGGGATTCTCAAAAGTTTATGCACGATGGGTACCAAAAGTGTTAACCAACCACAATAAAGATACAGGAAAAACAATAGCCTCCAATCTCTTGCAGCGCTTCAGTGTGGGGAGAGAGAGAGAGACATTCTTGGCAAAAATTATGACTGGAGACAAGACTTGGATTCATTTTTTTGAACCTGAATTGAAGAGGCAGTCAATGGAATGGCATCACACATCCTTGCCGAGGAAGAAAAAAGTCAAAATTGTGCAATCGGCAGGGAAAGATATAGCTACAGTGTTTTCAGATGAGCAGGGTGTCATTCTGGTTGAATTTTTGCCTCAGCGGTGCAAAACTCTGTCCAGTACATCAGCACCCTCAAGAAACTTAAAGCATGCCTTTGACCAGTTTGCCCTCAGTAACTATGGCGGTTGTTCTTCTTTTGTACTACAATGCAAAACTACACACCAGTCTTTGCACCATTCAACAGATCGTGCAAATTGGATGGAAAGTCTTGCCCCATCCACCATACAACCCTAACCTAGCTCCATCAGATTTCCATCTATTCGGGCCACTAAAGCAAGCTTATCATGTGATTCACTTTGAAGACAAGCAGGCCATGAAAATGTCTGTGTGCCAATGGCTAAGGAAGAAAGACTATGATTTTTACTGCACTGGAATACATGCCCTTGTTTCCAGATGGAGCAAAACAGTGGGAAAAGATGGAGATTACATTGAAAAGTGATGGATTAAGCCTGAATGTTGTGGCAATCATACTATGTAATTTTCATTTAATTTTGTTCAAAATTAAAAGAGAAAAAAATAGGAGGCATTACTTTCTGACTAACCCTCGCATATAATGTTGTTGCAGCTGGAATGTACCATTTACTGTTGTGCTAATATGAATTCTAGGAAACTTTTTGTTGCAAGGTTCTTCACTGAAAAATGTACATTATTTTTTTTCTAACTACTGCAGAAGTTGATTGTCTGTCTTGCCACAGTGTATTATCATCAACACTTTCTTTTCACGCTCACTCTTATAAGCAAGGGTCATTTTTACTTGGTACATAGTCCAGTGCTTTTAGTTGACAGTCAAACTTCTTATTCCACTCAAAACACCTTGCTTAAGATCATATAGACTCCTCTGTAATCTGTACACTTTCCTTCATCCTTGACACATAGTTCAGGCTGTTTCATGTATACTTCTTCTGAATCCTAGTATCTGAATATGTCACCACCTACTTAAAAGTAATATTTTAGCAAAGGAACGGTTTGGATTTAGGAAAAACATGTCAACCAATGATGCCACTTTCAACTTAACGAATGAAATTTTGAAATCACTTGATAATTAATATAACACACTAGGAATATTCTGTGATCTATTAAAATCATTGGACTGTGTAAATCATAACATACGCTTATCAAAATTATCATATTATGGCATTAAGAATAAAACATATCAATGGATTGCATCTTACCTATCAAACAGACATCAAAAGGTCATAATAAATTCTGCAGATAATTCCAAAACATATTCCAAATGGTCAGAAATAAAGCATGGTGTTCCACAAGGTTGATTTTGGGTCCATTATTGTTTCTAATATATGTCAATGACCTCCCCAGAGTAATAAATGAACATGCTCACCCAGTTCTCTTTGCAGATGATACAAGTATTATAATTAAAGAACACAACATCAGTCGCCTCTCAGAGTTATCCGACAGTATTTTCAGTGCACTAAATAATTCTTTCAATAGTAACAAAATTCATATAAACTTTGAAAAAACTAAGTATATCAATTTTCGCACAAAAAATAAAAGTATTGCAGATATAAGAATTGAACATGAAGGCAATGAAATTACTGAAACTTGTGACATAAAATTTCTTGATCTTATTATAGATCATAACATGAATTGGAAAGACCATATTGACTACATCCTACTGAAACTAAGCTCTGTATGTTTTGCAATTAGATCATTAATTCATTCTACAAATAAAAACATCCTAAAAACAGTATATTTTGCTTATTTTCATTCAATTATAACTCATGGAATAACATTTTGGGGAAATTCAGTAGACGCAAAAAAAATATATCTTTTGCAAAAAATGGTAATACGAATAATGGAGGTGTAAAGCAATCAACTCATTGTAAACCACTATTCAAAACATTTGGAATTTTACCATTAGCCTGTGAGTATATTTTAACTGTACTTTTAACCATGGTTGACCACTAAGAAGTTTTCATAAAAAATTCAGACATACACAGCAAACAAACCAGAAATGGGCAGGACTTACACAGGCCAAGCAATGACCTACAAGTATTCCAAAAAAGGGCTTACTACAATGGTATAGTATTATTTAATTCACCTCCATCATATATTAAGGAACTGAAAACTAATAAAAATAAGTTCAAGTTAGCATTGAAAAGATATCTCATCACTCACACCTTCTATACAGAGGAGGATTTCTTTCATTCAAAAAAATAACTGACTATAAAATGTTACTGAATTTTATAAATAGTATTGTTTTAAAATTTTTTAGCTCTAACGTACTCTACATAAGAACTACAATTTATTTACATACAAGTACACAATGTAATTATGTATTTATGATGTAATCTACATCCTAGAGTAGACTAGCTTTCTTTAAGTTGGTCTAGCTCACTATAGGGTCTACAGATTAGATGTTATGTTAACTTTCATACTTTTTTCTCCTACTATAGTGAGCACCAAATAATGTTAGTATTTCTTATTTAACTACTGGTGCAAATACTTATATAAAATTTTCTTTCCATAACTCTGCATTAAATCTATCATGAATTTATTAAAATGTTATTGGTGTATTCATTCTTTAAGAATTATTTGCTCTGCCTCGTATAATTATTGAATATTGTCATTTTGTTAATAAATATTCATCCTTTGTTTATTATACAAGGTGTCAAATCAGAAAATGCTTCCATTCATCAATTGGTAGCACTGAATATGTTAGATAGCTTCTCCAAGAAGAGTAAACAATTTAGAAATTGCAGAAAAATTAAATTATCCTCATTTCTGAGCAGAATCCATATAAAACTAGTGCACACTTTTGCTTTAATAACTTGTCATTATTTTCACATTTCTTTGAAAATGATGAAAAACGGTGTGATATAATTCTAGAGACCCACAGCCTCAAAAATTACAAAATATTTAATTGATGTAATAAGTGTAATTTAATATAAAAAAGCTTAATGACATTTTTATTTCCTTGATACAATAGATTTATAAACATAATTGCTAATTTAGTACAAGAAGCTAATGTGACTGCTGTTTTACTTTCTCTACTGCTTACCTAAAGTAAGTAGAGAAAGTATGTATTCCACCCAAAAATTTTATACTGATATTTTACCAGAAATACACGTTTTGAGACTTCCTGAATCCATAAAAGGAATTTTTATAAAGAGGCATGTGTGCGTTTGAACAGCACAACTCAAGAACAAAAAATTGGTTAAATACCAAACTTGGTATTTAATTAAAGTTTAGTATCATCCAAGGGTGCAAAGCAAAGATTCTCAAGAAAATTTCCCCACCCCAAGCTACTCTTTACATGGAAAATTTTCTCAAAATTACCTCTAACAACTTTTATTAAATTATCATATGCCTGAGATATTTTCATGACAAATGAAATGTATATCTTGTATTTTCTACGAATAGCCTCAGAAGTCCTCTTCATTCTGAATGACTTTTACATAGCTGGTAAACCGTAAGAGATAGACAAAATCTTAGTACACAAAAAATTTAGATCTGGTTAAGGTACACAATTTACGTCAAATACATTTATTTTTGGAGTTCACCATTTGTTATTAATTTGAATTTTCAAATACTGATGCTTTTCTGAAATGGGAAGCCGTTATGTTTTTTCTCCTGGTTATGAAAAGAGATTGGACTTCAAAGCCATCACATAGCGACCAGCTCTTAAAAGATTTGACCACCGCTTAAGCCTACTGTATTCCCCTATTCCCATTGTACCTACAAGGAAATATGTAATAAAACTATTTCAAAAACGTTTTCTCAATGAATATGAAATAGAATAATTTGTTGAATGGGTAGAGAAATTCATGTGAATGTAACATTCATCTCCCCCTTTTTTTTTCCTTATAAAAATAAAAAATTGGAAATGTGATACTTTATTTTAATGATTCCTTTCAGACAAATGTATAATAAACAATTATTTGAATAAATATGTGATACCAGATTACTATTTTAATTTATGTAACGAAGATGTTATGACCTTATGACCTTCAGGGGTTACCTCATTGCATCAAATAATGACTGGATCTTTTCTGAGGTGGAGGTACCCAGCTCAGTGTTGTGAATCCTTGCCTCTGATGGTAGGGTGGTGAGGATGGCGGTGGAAAGAGAGGACCTACAGCTCTTACTGTGGACTTTGAACCACATTGAGCCTTGGGGATACATGAGCCATCAGAGGTGAAGGTGTAGAATCGGGCAGACTTAAAATCACCACTCCAAAGCCGGGAATCAAACACTGGACCATCAGTGCGAGAGTCAGAAATTGAACCACTGTGCTAGCCCAATGCCCACATAAAAAACACAATCTTTTTTCAAATAACTTTTTTGTGGCATAAGCCATTCCTGAGATATCCATTATTAATGGTTTGAATTGTTCATTATTTGGTTATTCTTTTAAAATCCTGTCAACATTCGTTGTTTCTCACAATTGCATAGAAACAGTATGGAATTTTAAGGCCAGCGTATAGCATATATAGCCTCCAGTTCTTAAACATTTGACTATCACTATTCCCTTTGTATTTATAATGAAATATGTAATGTAAGAGGGCAGTTCAATAATTACCCTTGTCTCAAAACATGGTGTTAGCTAAGGCTCCATTTGGTGAAGAAGAAAGCACTGTTTTACCACAACAACGCACCAGGACATTCATTCAGAGTTGTTGCCACCAAACTGCATGAATTGCATTATGAATTGCTGCTGCACTTCCCATATTTGCCAGACCTGGCTCCCTGTTATTTTTTCTTGTTCTCAAACATGAAATGGATCGCAGGAACAAAATTTAGATACAATGAGGTCATCATCAAGACAGAGGCGTATTTTGCAGAGCTTGACAATTCCTACTTTTTGGAGGGGTTAAAGAAATGGCAGGAACGTTGGGAGAAGTGTATATCCCTAAAAGGGGACTATATTGAGAAATAAATAATTTGTGTTTGAAAAAAAAATGCATCCTCATTCCTAACACAGGTACTGCCCTCGTAGCTATTTCTACAAAGGTTTATTTGGATTAAAATTAAGTATATAGAAAAAATATCTTAAGCGATACATTCACATAACTTTCTCTACCCTCTATCGTTTATTAGTGAGTCCACAAATTATTTTTACTCAAGCGTATTTTTCTATCTACTGTATTTTAAACCAAATAAACTTTTGCAGAAATAGCTACATTACACATTTTGTTACAGATACAAAGGGAAGAACAACAATCAAATGTTTAAGAAGTGGACATTATATGTTGCCCTGAAAATACCATACTGTTTCCATGTAATTGCAAGAAACAACTGAATATTGAAAGGACTTTAAGAGAATGAGCAAGAAATGAACAATTTGAACTTTTAATAATGGATATCTCGGAAATGGCTTATGTCACAAAAAAACTTATTTGAAATAAATGTGTGCTTTAAAGAGATCTACAGTTTTTGTGTGGTATATTTCATCTATTGCATAATGTTTGCCAGTTACACAAGATTATACAAAATTTCCTCCGAATGAAGACTTCATAAGATATTCCCTGAAAATTCAAGATATACATTTTATTTGTCATGTAAGTATCTTTAATATATAGTATTTTAATCAAAATCATTAGAGTCACTTCTTTAGAAAATCAACATTTCGAAAAATGTTCCATGTAAAGGGTAGTTTAGGGTGGGGAATTTTGTTGAAAATCCTCTTGTTGCATCTGTGGAAGATATTGAACCTAAATACCAAGTTTTAGCGTTTATCGAACTTTTCATTTTTGAGTTATGCTGTTCACACACACACACACGTGCACGCACATACACACACACACACACACACACACACACACATGCGAACATGTTTACAAAAATGCTTTATTTGGATTCAGGATGCCTTAAAACCTGTATTTCTAGTGAAATCTTGATATCAAATTTTTTGGGTTGAATGCATTACTTCTATTTGCTATACATAGTAGAGAAGGTAATAAGCTATGATAAGAATAGTTCATATACCCACTAATAAATGATAGAGGGGTAGAGAAAGTCATGTGAATGTATCACATTCTAGAAGATTCAACACTGAATATGGCATTTTAATACATCTAAGATAGCCTGTGTTTGGAAAGACTATTTTTAATACCTCCAACAAAAATGCTTCCCTTCCTTTGTTATAGGAGTTATGTCTGTCTAAACCTGGAGTAAAAATCTGAACTTTTTTTTTATTTCTGACTTAGCTTTTTGAATGTAAGTTGTTTAGCTTTTCTTGACTGAACAGCTTTCTTCTGTTTGCTTTTTGGTGTGCTCTACTTTGCCTTTTACTTTCTCTACCAGGTAGAGAAGATATTGTATTCCACCCAAAAATTCGATACCGAGATTTCACTGGAAATACATGTTTTGAGGCCCCCTGAATTCCAAAAAATGTATCTTTAGAAAAAGGTCTGTGTGTGTATATGTATGTATGCGCGCGTGCATGTGAGAGGGAGAGAGAGAGAGAGAGAGTCGGTTAAATACCAAACTTGGTATTAATGTTCAGTACCTTCCAAGATGCGACACGAAGATTTTCAAGAAAATCACCCCACCCCAACTACCCTATACATACATGGAACATTTTTAAAAAATTTTGACTTTTTAAAAAATGACTAACGATTTTTATTAAAATACCATATATTAAATATATTTACATGACAAACAAAATGTTTATCTTGAATTTTTTGGGAATAGCCTTTGAAGTCCTCTTTATTCGCAAGGAAGTTTGTATTATCTTGTATAACTGGTAAAATGTTAAGTGATAGACGAAAACATACCACACAAAAAATGTAGATCTCTTTAAAACACACAACTTAAAACAAATAAGTTTTTTTTGTGGCATAAGCCACTTCTGGGATATCAGTTATTAATAGTTCAAATTGTTCATTTCTTGGTCATTCTTTGTTTTACCACACCAGCACCAATAATGATGCAGTAGATAGGTAGATTCTTTGGTAAATACCAACACACTCACTTTAAATGTAGCGATATTGCCATGGAACGTCTCCTTCACGGCAAAAAGTACTTCTTGAATTCCTAACGTTTTTGCTGCAGTATGAGGATTAATACTTACAGTTCTTTGCAACGGTACAAAGTCTTAGTTCTTGTTGTGCCAAATATAAGAAATAAATACATCTTTGACTGATAGCTGCTGCCTAAAAAAAATCACACTGATTATATAGATGACAGCCGAAAGTGTAAACTCGGTAATGTTGCCGCTCCATTATTTTAAGCCGAAACCTGTGGCTAGAAATCTCAGTGTCAACACAAGACGTTCTGTTGCTGATATTGACCTTCTCATTATTGTATCTTGCTTTTGTATTACAGGTGCCATTCTTCTAAGCAGATAATTAAAATCAACTGCTGACATGCGTAGGAAATTCTAAATTTTGATCTCCGTCGTAGAGCTCTTCAGCAAGTTGTTTACAACCCCACAATATTCGCGACTTAAAATCCACTCTCTTGCCCAACACTTTCTGGCCGTCCTTTTACGTTTTTCTCTACGTCGACGAAGTAAAATAAAAGACAGGCATGCTAAGGATAAAACTTCATTATCAGACGACATATTCGCCATAACAAGCACACAGCTGACTAGAAAGTGGCATCCAGAAAAATTACCGCCACAAATATAGCATCGTGTAAACGCTCAGTGCAGCATTTCTGTGGACATGCCACTTTTATAGTGGCGCAACTCGAAATCGTGCAACTTTGCAAGCTGTGTGTAAACAGAACGTGCCACATTTGTGGCCCGCAAGAAAAGTGGCATGCCATACGACTGGCATCGTGGACGAGTACCTTATGGAATTTTAAGGCAAGCACATAGCATCCAGTTCTTAATCCAATTCCAGTTCAGATGGATTTGACTATCGCTGTTCTCTTTGTATCCTAATAAAATGTGTAATATAGTTATTTCTGCAAAGATTTATTGGGATTAAAATGAAGTAGATAGAAAAGTAAGCTTTAATAAAGGTACTCGTCCACGATGCCAGTTTTATGGCATGCCACTTTTCTTGCGGGCCACAAATGTGCCACGTTCTGTTTACACACAGCATGCAAAGTTGCACGATTTCGAGTTGCGCCACTATAAAAGTGGCTTGTCCACAGAAATGTTGCACCGAGCGTTTACACGATGCTATATTTGTGGCGGTAATTTTTCTGCATGCCACTTTCTAGTCAGCTGTGTGCTTGGTATGGCGAATATGTCGTCTGATAATGAAGTTTTATCCGTAGCATGCCTGTATCTTATTTTGCTTCGTCGACGTAGAGAAAAACGTAAAAGGACGGCCAGAAAGTGTTGGGTAAGAGAGTGGATTTTTAAGTCGCGAATATTGTAGGGTTGCTGAAGAGCTCTACGACGGAGATCAAAATTTAGAATTTCTTACGTATGTCAGCGGTTGATTTTAATTATCTGCTTAGAAGAATAGCACCTGTAATACAAAAGCAAGATACAATAATGAGAAGGTCAATATCAGCAACAGAACGTCTTGTGTTGACACTGAGATTTCTAGCCACAGGTAATTCTGCTTAAAATAATGGATCGGCAACATTACCGAGTTTAATATATAACATGTTCGGCTGTCATCTATATAATCAATGTGATTTTTTTTAGACAGTAGCTATCAGTCAAAGATGTATTTATTTCTTATATTTGGCACAACTAGAACTAAGACTTTGTGCCGTTGCAAAGAACTGTAAGTATGAATCCTCATACTGCAGCAAAAAACGTTAGGAATTCGAGAAGTATTTTTGCCGTGAAGGAGAGGTTCCATGGCAATATCGCTACATTTAAAGTGAGTGTGTTGGTATTTACCAAAGAATCTACTCATCTACTGCATCATTATTGGTGCTGGTGTGGTAAAACATAAACTGCAGTGCATCGTAAAATTCCCATTTTGTTTTATACTTGTCTTTTGCACCGCTTCCAGATTTCCCTACCTTCATTTTGTTCCTTTCGTTGGTGAACTGGGTTCGCAACCTGTGGATTTTTACTTTAATTTCCTCTGCTGATATGTAGAACTCTATTTTTTTATCATGTAACGCATTTTGTCGCTTTTGTTTATTTCCGTAATCCGCAGTGTCTGCTCTCCACAAGCAATCTTTGATCTCAATCAGTTCAATAAACGTTTTTGTCATTTCCCTCGTCTATTTATTGTTAAGGACATTATTAGCTATGAAGAAATAAATTGTCACCGTACTACAATAAATCGTTCATATTGTTAAGGAAATAAAATGCACGTATCTGTCATAATTCTGTATTTAGTGTAACACAAATTATAATCCTTGTACCTACCTCTCAAACAGCTATTTACTGTCACAGTAGACGACATAAAGTTGCACGGAATACGCCACAAAAGTTTTTTAAACTGTTCAAGCCACTTTCAGATGGCGCAACTTTCTTTTTTTCGCTGCGTACACGAAGCAACTTCATAAGTTGCACGCCACTTAAAAGTTGCGCTGAATGAGTTGCGCGTTCAATTTTCCTACTTGCTTGGCAGTTTACACGATGCAACTCCACTTTTGTTGCGCAGTTCGAAGTTGCAAGCTATTTAAGTTGCATCATGGACGAGTACCTTAAGAATAGTTTGTATACCCACTAATAAGCGATAGAAAGTAGAGAAAGCCATGTAGATGTATCGCATGAGATTTTTCAAAAATCTGATGTGTTAGATTCACATGAGTTTCTCTGCTGTATATTCTACAACTATTTTTGCAAAAGCTATATCTTCTGTCTGCTTCATCTTAATCAAGATCACTTTATGATGGCTTTGAAATTCTGTTCTGTCTGCATGACCATGAGAAATAAATAAATGGTGACTTTGCAGTTTTAAAAAGTATAAGTATTTGAAAATTCAAACCAACAATAAAGAATATCTCAGAAATGGTCAATGGCACAAAAAATATTATTTGAACATAAACTGTGTGTTTTAACAAGATCTATATTTTTGATGTACCAAGTTTTTTGGATTACAAGTTATATAAAATTAATTCAGAATGAATAGGACTTCCAGGCTATTCCCAGAAAATTCAAGATATGCATTTTATTTGTCATGCAAATATCTTAAATATATGATACTTCAATCAAAATCATTACATCCATTAAATGAAAAATTGCCAATGTAAAGGGTAGTTTTAAAATCTCTCTCTCGTTTAATGTGCTTTAATCTGATAGGTTATATTGGACAGTGAATGAATAAATGATGCTCCAATAGGCCCAGGGTCCCTAGAACTTAGAGTTACCCGACATTATTAGTCTTCTCAGGACAAAGGAAAACCCCAGAAAAAACCTCATCCAGGCAGCTCACCCTTGGGACCTCTTTATCCAAGTTTGAATTGGGACTGCACACGCTTGCACATTTTTCCACAAATGCTGTTTTTTTTTAATTCAGAGAATCTTCAAATAGTGAAATTTTAGTATCAAAATTTTGAATGGAAGAATGCAATACTTCCTCTGCATACTATAGGTAGGCAGTAGAAAATATAAAAAATTAATTCAAATAATTGTTAACAAAATAGTGAAACGCACACAAATTATGCATTCCTTCATACAATAATTATCCAGAATTCCTACAAACAAACCACAGTAATAATGTGAAAATGTTAACATGCCTTACAATTTCACTTTTGGGATTGTATGAGGCATGTCTGTAAAATAAGGTCTCCAATATTTTTTTCATATAAGAAACATGTTTATTGGCAATTAATGTTACATTTATGGAAAGGCTGGACTTTCAGCTATTTTTTGATGTAATCACCATTGCGATTGATGCACATTCGCATGCGCTGTGGCATTTTTTGTATACCCTTGTCATAGAACTCTCCCGCCACATTGTGCAGGTAGCACTCGACCTTGTTTTTGAACTTGTCGTCAGTCTGGAAATTCGTTCCACCCAGCTGTAACTTCAACTCAGGAAACAGATGATAATCCTAGGTGCTAAATCTGGGCTGTACAGGGGATGGGTGAGGATATCCCATCTGAACTGGGCTAGGAGATTGGCTGTTGCATGAGTAGTATGGGGACGACGAGCGTTGTCGTGATGAAAACACACTCCCTACGTCAGCATTCCCCTCCTTCAACATTGAATGGCACGATACAGTTTTTTGTAAAGTCTCACAGTAGTGAGCAGCATTTATTGTTGTGCCAGTAGGCATAAACTCGCACAACAATACACCTTTTCTGTCTCAGAACCCTTTGGCCATCACTTTGCTGGCAGACAATGTTTGTTTGAACTTTAACTTCTTCGGTGAATTCGAATGACGCCACTGACTAGACTTTTCCTTAGTTTCAGCTGTCGTGTAGTGTACCCAGGTTTTGTCGCCAGTGAACAATTGAATCCTAAAAGTTCTCGCCCTGTTCTACATAGCGCTCCAGGAATCCATGGGCTGCTTTAATATGTTGCCATTTATGGTCTTTGGTGAGCATTTTGGGGACCCACCTTGCATACACCTTCAATAATGCAAATGTTCGGTCAAAATCTTGTCAATCGTACTCTTACTGACTTCAGGGATCCATTCGCACAGCTCGCAAACTGTCACACGCCGATCTTCAAGCATTTCTTTCTCCACTTTTGCAATTGTTCGGCCAAAACTGAAGGCAGACCAGAATGCTGTTTGTCATGGACATCTGTACGTCTGTCCATCCGTCCTTGAACTCTCTGACCCACTTTAGCATGTTTTTGACATCCATACACTGTGGCTCATAGACCTCGCATAACTGACAATGAATGTCAGTGGGGGTAATGCCCTTGGCACTCAAAAAATGAATCACTGCACGCAATTCTCACCTCGCAGGAGAAGCGAGGGGAAGTTCCATTACAAATGGCTGCCCAGCCAAGACTGAGTGCATCACAGCAGGCTTGGTTTGTTGGGGATTTGAAGGGGGAGAGCCAAGCTACATGCATGTTGCCGGATATTGCATAAAAGCATTCCTTGCGGCTCCAGCACCTTGGTGATCTTTTTTTATGGACACGGCTCGTATTTCTGCTTTCATTCCTTGCACTATCATTGAGAATGTAGCACAGAAATTATGGCCCTCATTCTGTGGAACCTCTGACAGTCAGTTGCTCATGGAGTATGGTATGAATACTTTTAAGTGTTATGCAAGTGGTGCCTAATTATTTTTTAAATAATTAACTAAATCTTCAAAAAACAAAAGCAATCATGTTCGAACACTACAATAGTAGGGTATAGTAATAAAAGTTTTGTAAATATAACAATTAATGGTAAGCTAATTCAGCAATTAGATAAAATAAAATTCGTAGGAATTATCATTGATGAAAATCTTAACTTTCATTGATTGTACATTATGCAAAAAGATAAGTAAAATCTTTATTTATTAAGGAATTTAGCAAAGTACCTAAATGCAGAACACTTGAAACTAAACTATTATGGAATAATATATACACATCTAGATATGTCATTGAAGTATGTAGCAGCACTTGTTTAACGAGCATGAATGGACTATTAGTTTTGCAAACAAAATGTATAAGATGTATATATAATGTAAATAGGAGAGAATTGTGTAGATTTGTAGAAAATAATATACATACATACACACACATGCACACACTGTAGTATTGTTATATGTTTATAAAGTAATTATGTTTGTAGTTGGTAAAGATAGCTAGATAATTTAAATAAAGACTGTCATCAGTACCATATAAGAAAACAAAAAACTTTCACAGAGTAAATAAAGAAACAACAGGCAAAGATCCTTTAATAATGGGTGGAATACTGTGCAATAAACTAGCAAGTACTGCAAAAACAACAAAAGAAAACATTTTTAAATGTGAACTAAAGAATTTCCTAATACAAAAGTGCCTGTATGGGCTGAATGAGTTATAATATTTAAATAATTTTATATAGTAATTATTTTTATTTTTAAACCTAATGAAGTATCTGACAACATGTAAATGTTGTTATGGATAAACAAAAATGTGATATATTTTATTTCAAGTTTCTTTATTGCCCTTCTTTTGTATTATATAGAAAATAGAGCATAACCATTTTAAACAGATAAAACTCTTGTTTATCTTACAGCAATCTGGTTCAGTGCAGCTTTTTGCCGACTATGAACGCTCAGTTGGAAACTACCTTATTGATGTAGATGGCAATGTGCTTCTTGATGTGTACATGCAAATATCCTCTATGCCACTGGGTTACAATCATCCTGATTTACTACAGTTGCTGAACAGTCCTAAAAATGTGGTAAGTCATTTTTTCCCCCTTCCCACCAGTAAAAGCTTTGCAGTGAATAAAGTGTTAAGTTATTAATAAAAGCTTTTGGAGTTTTTCTTATTCGCTTAAACCATGCAATGCTATATCCAATTGAACTGTGTGGCTTCCCTCACCAATCAGGCTAAGGAATTCTCTTGTCTGATTCTTACTACATGTCCAGCAAGCCTCCAAGACAACTTAACTATACAAAGGTTATAACCTCAAAGGATATGCTTTATTGCAAGTAATTTTATTTTCAGACTTCTAACCATATGAGGGTTAGTTTGTATATAGAACTGATAGAAGCTGTTCTCATCTTTAACTAATACATGGCTAGTGTGAATAAGAATGATGTTAGTAGTTTAGTTAGTAAAATATTTTAATTCAAACTTCTTTCTCCGAATGTATGAGTAAATTTGCTTGAAATGTTTACCAGATGTAAGATTTCATGATTATTAGTCATGTTAAAATTAATTTTAGTTATGAACCATGTCATTGGTGTTAAAAGGGTCAGCATGACTAACAACTGTGAAAGCTTTCATTTTATAATATCAAAAGTCTACAGTGAACCTGAAGAGTGAACACTAATGTCCTAGAAATGTTGGCCATTTTAACACAACTGAAGTATTTCATACTAAAAATATTCTGCTTATGGGATATAAGAGATGTACAATAGAGGTACCTAGGTCTAACTAGGAGATCCCAGTAGCTATGTAAAAATCAATGGATTACGATTATCAGCTGAATTTATTTCTGCATACCTTTTTTATTCCAGAGTACTTTTAAAAACATAGGAGATTGTACTGCAGTATTCTGTTCAAAATAATGTTAAACATGGCTTAAGTATTTCCACTTTCAATCTGTATTTCCAGAAAGCAATTGTGAATCGTCCTGCTTTAGGGGTTTTCCCTAGTGCTGACTGGCCAGAAAAACTGAAGGATGTTCTCTTAAAGGTAAGAACTAACACAGTCTGTGACTATGTAATTAATCTTTACAGCTTTATGTTTTAGTACCAGACTAAAAGGAGATAATTTGTGCACTGTGCTTAATAAAGGTTTAAAGCTAATGTAAAATCACTTTTTTGGGGAATTTTTGCAATTATGTCTGAAACATTTCTCCTCAGGTTGCACCAAATGGGTTAAACCTAGTGACTACAATGATGTGTGGATCCTGTTCAAATGAGAATGCTTTCAAGAATATTTTCATGTGGTATCAGAAAAATACAAGAGGTGATGCTGCATCATTTTCTCCTCAAGAGATGGAATCCTGTATGATAAATCAGCCACCAGGCTCACCTCCATTGTGTATACTCTCTTTCCAAGGTATTCATTAGAATTGGTAAATTTTAAACCAAATTGCCGTTATCGCAACTTTAATTTATTGCTTACATAATCAGTTTTGCAACTTACAGTATAACTTCCCAGTCTACCCTTGAAGATCTACTCTATATGTAGTTAAGCGAAACTTAGAGCTATAGGGATACATATTTGATGCATGTAAATGTTGATTCACAATAAGCCAGAAATAGGAACCAGAATGAGAACAGAAAGCATAGAAATGTAAGTTTGATTCACGGTATGCTAGGAATGCTTGTTGATAGCAGCATAGAAAGTTGTATGTCTGTTGGGATGTTATTTGTTTTTGTTACTTACCAATGACATTCTGTTTCACCTGCATGCAATTTAATCAACATAATGCATGTTAACTCACAAATTTGATGCAATTAACAGTTTCTAACGTACATACATGTGCATGTGTGTGCACCAAACTTGAGTTAAATTCAGAGTCTTCTAAGGATTATACAGAGATTTTTCAAGAAAATCTCCCCCACCCCAAGCTACACTTTACATCAGAGGTGGACAAAGCTTGTGTCGCAACTCAGAGTGTAGACACAATGTAACGCGACTGAAAGCGCACACAGCCTGAGTCAGTGTTGCTGGCTAGAAGGGTTGGACGTAAACAGTTCATGTGGACTTCATGATGGCATTGTCTACTAAACCACCATTTTCTGGAAAACAAAAATTTCATGCTGAATGGGAAGATGTTTTTTTGCTGTGCAGAAAGAGAGAGTGTAAAATGTTTAATTTGCTCAAAAACCTTACATGGTGTATTTAGAGCAACATCCAAAAATGTTAGATGTCATGTTTCAAATGGTGAAATTAAAGGTGTGTGGCACAGGGAAGTTATAGTTTATTATTATTATTATTATTATTATTATTATTATTATTATTATTATTATTATTATTATTATTATTATTATTATTATTATTATTATTATTATTATTATATTTGTTTTAGAAATTGAACGTGTGAAACTATTGCAGGAGTTAACTGCAAAGAACATTGTACAGAAAGTCCTGAAAATTGATGGCTGTAAATACTAAATTAAATATGCTAGTTACATACTTAACTGGGAGATTGCGGGTCCCTAAAACCTTTTCAAGAGGATGAATTTATGAACCTATATCTGGCAAAAGCTGTGAAAATTATGTGACCTCAAGAACTCCCCAGCTTTAATAATATTAATTTATCTCAAAGCACCATTACAAGGAGAGTGAAAAACCTTTCAAAAAATGTAGAAACTCAACTTAAACACATATAATAGTGAACTAAACTGCCATCAACCAACACTGCAGGAGCTCTACAACCATAACTCCCCCCTTCCCTCGCAGCAACGCCTTCTATGATTTTTTTGTGAGGGTTGCGTTGTGTTATGTTGTCGGTGCAAAATTGACTTCAGCCCACCTCTGCTTTACATGGAAAAATTTTCCTTACTTTTATTTCCTCAAAAATAGCTCTATTGATTTTTATTAAAGTACCACATGTTTTACAATATTTGCATGACAAATAAAATGTATACCTTGAATTTTTTTGGGAATAAACTGTGAAGTCCTCTCCATTCTGAATGACTTTCATATTACTAGTAAACCATAAGAGATACATGAAATCTTGCAGCACAAAAAATGTAGATCTCCTTAAAGGACACAATTTATGTTAAATAAAAATTTTTGTGGCATTAACCATTTCCAATATATTCTTATTATTGGTTTGAGTTTTTCAATACATACTTTTTTCAAGTGGTAAGTCGCTATTCATTTTTCTTATGGTCATGCAAAGAGCATTGAATTTCAAAGCCATCACATAGCAACCCACTTTTTAAACATCTGACTCGCTTTAGCCAACTGTATCATTCCAACTACAACTAAATGTGTAACAAAAGTGTATCTCAATTAACAAAGAAGTAGAGGAATAAGCTTTTGTAGTTCGTAGTTGAAAGAGTAGATAAAGTCATGTGAATGCAGCACATCAGATTTTTTCCCCCCAAGCTTCTGCACTAGCAGCAGTTTTGGTATATAGTTGCCTTCAGCAATTTCTGCCTTGAAGGCAACTAATGACAATCAGTGGCGTGTGGTGATATTTTTCACGGGGGACCAGCAGTATGGAACTTGTTTTTTAAGTTCCATTTATATCCCACCTTTAATTACAATGGCCATATCAGCAGTCTTTCCTTTGAAATATATTATTGCCTATAGGCAATGGCGTTAACTCGCATTCGCTTGTCATTGGATCTGGTAAACTTTGGGTTTTATTCATTAGATCACACACACATTCACACTCTCATTCGTACTTCCAAACTCTGGGGAGGATAGAGAATAATCTTGCCTAGAGAAAAATTGTTTTCTCCAGCCGGGAATGACCGGGACCCCTCCTCAGCAGGCAGGTGCTCTACTGACTGAGCTACTAGGCCAGTCATGATACTATTTAACAAATCTACACAGAAATAAAGTATAAAAATATTTTTAAAAGAAAAATAAAATGTGTTCAAAGTTTGGTACAGATATGTTGACGCCATATTCACAATAGTAAAACAAAAACACATAGAGGACACACTCAAGCTTTTAAACTTACAGGACCCATCCATTCAATTCAACATAGAGATAGCTACCAACAATTCCTTAGCTTTCCGGGACCTCAAATTAACGAAGATTTCAGATGACATAGAATTTGGAATACATAGAAAACCCAGATTATTACATCAAAGCACATAGTTACAACCCCAAGGTACACAAAGAAGTGGCATTCAACAGCATGGCTCATAGATTAATCAGCATCCCCCTCAACAGAACTGAATACTATAAAGAATATCAACACATTGTCAAATCTGCAGTAGAGAACAGATTTAGCCAGGAAGTGGTAGATAGGAAAATACGTAAATTCAAAAGACAAAAGTGCATCAAGCAGCTGACCACACTTTCTAACACAGCAGAAAAGATCAACTCCAGGAAATTCACATACCACCCAGGTCTTTTTCACAAATTTCAGAAAATATTTAAGAATCACAACATTACCCTGGCACCTTACAACAAATTTATCATCAAGAATCTCATTAAAGCAAGAAAATCTGATCCCATATTGCAGTACAAAAAGCAGGATAATATGATAGTCCAGATGAATCTTATAATATTAAGGATGTGAGATCTTATTATAGATTACTCCAAACAAAATTTCAACAGATGATATTACTGTGAATACTAGCACTAGCACATGGATGGTAACGAGACTGCAGACTTTCTGGCCAAAAAGGGTGCAGTGTTATACTCAAAACCTATAAAGTATTGTGGACTAGATATGAAAGTAAAAAATGTCAAAATTAATATAGAACAAAAATACCAATATAATATTCAAAAGGAAATTGCTAACAACAAGAGAATAGCTTAATAAATGATGGGTAAGTAATTTACAGAATATTTTGGAGAAAAATGGGTTAGGAGAATGTGGAGAAGGAGAGAAAATAACGTGAAATTTTTTTGGAAAAAGGTAAGGAAAAGACTGGAAGATATAGAAATGCAAATCATGTTCAGTGAGATTGCCGAAAAGAGCTCATTAGTTTGTTATAGGCCAATGAAAAATACATGGGGTAGGGAAAAATTTATAGACATAGTAAATAAAGAAGAGTGAGAATCTATTGCATGGGTAAGAACCGGAGCATGGAGGCTAACAGGGTTAAGACAGGGTATTCCTCATAACCAATGTCCGATATGTGGTGCTAATGAAGACATTGAACACACAGTATTTAAATGCCAAGGAACAGAAAATTGGAGAAAAGAATTTTTTAATAAGAAGTGGTTGAAGGGGGATAGAAATACGCTTATGATCGAAATGATGTGCAAGGACGCTAGAAGCATTGGACAGTTTTTGTGTAAAGTAAAAACTAAATGGCTTTGGACAGTGGATAGAGAAAAGTAAGAGGTAGCATATCTTACTTTGAATGGAAAACTATAGTGAATGTGTGATGGTTAAGTAATCAATAAGTGAAAAGTGAAAAACAAGTGGAAATGGGACATGAAAAAACTGAAAAAACAAGATAATTTATTGACGAGAAATTGTAAAATGTAAATAATCTGTAGTGATTGTCTACAGAATGCGTTGATGGGAAATTGTAAAATGTAAATAAACTGTAGTGATTGTCTACTGAATGACTGGCCAGGGTCAAAGTGCAGTAGACAATCAAATTGTAAAACTCTTAGCACAATAAATACAAATACAATGCATTACCAGTAATTATACAATTAAAGAAATGTACCTAGCTGTTATTTGGGGGAGGGAGTATATTTTAAGAATGTGCAGGAAAATCAAAATAAAGTTTAATGAAAATCAGATAAAAAAAAAGTTACTCTAACATAAAAAAATAGTACAAAAAATAAAAAATGTCCCAACGAAAGAAGCCGTTGCTCACTTCAGATTAGCCAGTAGACATGACTGGCAGAATATCTATATAGGTTTGGTTTTATGAACAACAAAGCATGTAAGATTTGCAATGCTGATAAGATTTTAAATGGAGAACACCTACTAGAATGCCCAGAATTGAGAAAAGCTGTACCAGATGGGAAGATACACAATTTATATTGACTAGCAAGGGAAAAATTGATGGATCAAAATCCTGCACATTAGATCAACAACAGGACAAAAAGGCAGGAATATACCGGATCCAATGTGAAAATTGCAAAAAGGTTTAAATTGGAAAAATGAAAAGGACACCCACTTCAAGGAACACCGGCGTTGCATAAAGTTCAAACAGACTGACAAATCAGCAATTGCTTTTCACTTCTGGACTCAAAACCATGAAATAGACAACAATATTCAGTTGCCTAAAAACCCAAAGAGCCTTTATGGCTGCTATCCAATCTAATCTAATGTATGAGAGAAGATTTACATAAAGAAGTTTGAAAACCACATCATGAACTTTGATTTGCCAGAAGCAGACAACGCTCTATTTAGTTTCATCCATAGGACACCCCAGACTTTCAACAATATGACTCGAGTTCATCCGACAGTCATCAGGCAGCTGGCAATGTAAGCTCATGCTCACAATACATGTTCTGCAAAATAAATAAGTGAGTGAAATTAGTAAATGTGTTTAGGTTGACTCCACTTTCATCAAGTGTATTTTATTAATTGCTTCACTGTATGTGATTCCACCATTTTTTATATAAAAAATATGCTATTATAGGTAATATGTATTAGAACGAAAACAAAGCTTACCTCCTTCATCTTCATCTGTACATCAACGGAATCTTTGTCTCTCCTTTTTGGGCAAATATTTCTATGACATGATCATAAAAATGTCTTTGACTTTGAATTTTGTGCAATAGAGCCTTTTCGATTGATAACAATTAAAGTTGGGGAAAGCCGGTCTTCACATTGATTGTTCTGTACGTAACTCTTTACACGTTTTAAACAGGAAAGCCTACGTTCTACTGCAGATATGCTCACTGGAGTTGTAGTTATGAGGTAGCATAATTTATGAACTTCTGGAAACGCTGCTTCTCCTAATTCAATGTCTTTCAAAAACTTGACATCTCAATCACTGACCTGCCTGAAAAGTCTGACACCTTATAAACAGCCACTGATTCACTTTGCAAATTTTTGAAATGAAACAAATTTTTATAGATGTAAACAGAATTTCAGGAAATCTAGTTTTGAAAGATTCAAACTTTTTTTAATCAAGTGGCTCAATAAACTCTAGTTCTTTTAAATCCTGAAATTGATTTTCCATTTGGCTAACTATCATGTCAATTATCTCGTAAAGAGGCAAATTTCTGGAATCGTGTAATTCACCTTTCCAACGTCACTTTCTAGCTTCATTCTCATTCGTGTTACTTCTAGTGTTGTATATATTATCAAAATTGTTTCAAGATTCTTGAATGAAAGAAATAGTCTCTTACACTTTTTCAATGCAATAAGTTACATCAAAAGTCTTTGTCTGGAAAATAGTGAATAATGTATCATTGAGAGCAAAAATATGACTGAAAATGTCCAACTGAAAAGAAAAGGTGAATGCTAAATATCCTCTGGCACAAATAAAAGTGTCACTATCCCAGGAGTCTGGGTCATCAACAATGTACTCAAAAAATGAGATCAGATCTTTCTTATTTTCATGCACCATGTTCACAATCCTAGAGTTGTAATTCCAACGTGCAACTGTCACCAATGGAATCCTCTTCTTGACTTCCGATGCATTCATTGCATTTACATCTTTGTTGAATGAGAAAAAATGAACAAATACCACTCGATATCTAGAAAAATATTTTACATTCCTTTATGAATTGCACTGACTGCAATAAAACTAGGTTAAGTCGATGAGCATGACAGTGGATGAATAGCGCATTGGGAAATCTTTTCTTCACTAGCACTTGCAACCCATTTAAATGACCAGAAAATCTTGCAGCCCCATCACATCCTTGAGCTACGAGCTTGTTCTCGGACTCACACTGAAAGTTTGTAATGATTTTATATATATTCTCATTTACCGCAACTGCAGAGCGATTATTGCTGACATCTGTAAAGCCTAAACATCTCTCCTGAATTTCACCCTCATTTGCATAACGAATGTCATTGGAAAGCTGAGATAATTTTGCAACATCTGTCATTTTGTCGAGCATTAAAGCAACAAAATGTGCACATTTTACTTCTTTTCTTATGTCTAGCATTACGTCAATAATACTTTCAATAATATCATTTTGAATTTGATTTGACGTTCCTTTGAAGACTTTCGTGCTTTGTAAGTGTGTGTTTAATTTAATGTCATACTTGGATAGCATGTGCAAGAACTCAATATAGTTTCCCTGATTAAGGGATTCATTATGTTCGTTATAACCTCTGTAAGGTAGCTCATGCTTTGCCAATAGGCAAGTTACATCAATTAATCATTTCATTATTTCTATATTAGAGACTTCGGTATTGTGTTTCAAAACATCTGACCTGCATTGTTCACTTAGGTGAAAGTCTATCCTTGTTTTACCAAAAGTTTTCAATTTTGTTATTGCATATAAATGCAATTGTGTCTTCTCACGTTGAATCTTTGCTTTGTAAAAATTACTGATATCGAAATCTACACTATTCCATACTCCTCTATTGGTTTCAAAAAGAATACAAGGCCAGCAGAATAATTTATTTTTCAATTTACATGCAGTTAGCCATTTTGAAGAATTGTAGTATTCAATTTTGAAATGACGTACATTGTTTTTCATTTGTGTACTTGTAGAAATGTCCAGAGTAAGCCTACCCTTTACTATAATGTTTTGCTTTCACCTGAAAACCCAAGGTTCCAAATGAAGTACCGGTACTTAGCAAACAATCCAAAACACAACTTTGTGGCTGTTGGCAGGCTTGACTAATTGCGCTGCTGGATGGCAGTTCAGCTGATGTGAGATGCAGAGGACTTGTATTCTCAACCGAGTCCCTCTTCATGAGTACTAAATAGCGTAAAACACACAATATTGTTGATATTGTAATGAAAAGAAGCTAGAAACAGTGATGTGTATTGAATTTATTTAAAGGTGAGTCAGAATTGTTACACTAACATCACTTAAGTTTACTCACTTCAGTGATGATAGTGTAACAATTCCGACTCATCTTTAAATAAACACAATATTGTTTTAATCCATGTGACATTTCACAGGCACACTTTTAACACTTAACTCACAATACACAAAAACAATAAACATACTAATATATTCTTTCTAACAAGAATGAATACACAGAAGTTAACCCGCGCACGCTCTACTGTTTGCTATTTATAATGTGGCTCGAGGATCATTTGGATCACAGCTAGTCCTAGGTGGCAAGGGAGGGGTAGAGTGTTGGCTGGATGAGTCAGTGCCCCTGCAAAGGTACAGACACTGGCGAACAAAAAAAGATTTATGTTAAGACTTCTAAAGTTAAAACATTAAATATAATAAAGTGTATATTGTATAAACTGATGATACTCAGGGATCTAGCCTATACCCTTGCCACTGAATCTTTGCACTTGACAGTTTGTGTGGTTTCGCGTAAGGTTGGCTATATTGTGGTTGCGACGTTGCCAGAGTGGCTAGAAAACAACAACAGCTGATAGTTCTTTCTATCGTGTCTAAGCCACATACAAAAAGTGTATGTTAGTAGGAACGTCAATGAATAATAACTATTTTGTATTGTTATTGTTAATTGAAAATAACTGCATAAACATTGCAGCGTATGTAGAATAAATTATGCACTTTTGACAATATAGAAACAAAATAATGCAAACTTGCCTGCTACAATGTGGAGAAATAAAACAAATTATAATCCTACGTATGGCATCTACTTGGAAAGGATCAAGATTTGTGAGTGGACGAGGCTGCTTTCTTTTCTTCCCTGGAGTTGACAGAAATACCTGTTGTGTTCCTTTTGTCTTTCTCTTGTAGTTTCACTCCCTTGTGAATAACAGTTCTCGTGCTTAGTCCAAGAGCTACTGCAGTTCGTTGTACGGCTTTATCAGCAGAAATAGAGGGATGGCCGTGAAGCTTCATGCACTCCTTTTCCTGTTCAAAGAATTCTTGGGTCCTCCTTAATAGTTCCAATGCCTGACTATTAAGTAGCACACCTCGGTGCAAAGGATTTTCACTTCGTGAATCATTACATGGCGATCGGCATCATTTTGCAGACATTGTCACACTTAAATCTTGTATAAATAAATAATATGAATGAAATATATAAAAAAATAGATAAATATAAATAAATAAATATATATGTATGTATAAACAAACAATAACAAAACTATCAAACAATAACCACAAATATAAATAACAATGAACAATATGTAGCTTGCAAAGAACAACTCGATGCTCATGCTAGAGATTCACAAACTGAAGCACATGGTTAGGAATAGCTACATCCGGCAATAGAGCCGCTTTTAGTTCCAGTTCTGCTTCCACTTTGTCATCGACCATCCGGAATGCTGCCTTGTGATTGGCTTAGGAAATCAAACGGTTAAAGCTTTTCATCTGTTTTTTTGCAAGTGTACCAACTTAAACGCTAGCTGTCAAGTGCAACGTTACAGCGGCGGGGGTATAGTCCTACTAGTCCACTGACTGCATACCCCTGATGACAATATGAATCTAACATGCTGCTCCTGGGAACAAAAAAGTTCAAACTTGACCAACCCTCCCATTTGCATTCCTGGGGTCTGATTTTTTTCCTTTTAATGGTGTACACTCATACTGTAATCGTATTTTTCCACAACAGTATTTTTTTATGCACTTCTCACTCATGCTATTATGCATGGGAAGTTCAATTTCCTGCACTCTTTGCATTGTGCATTTTTACTACAGACATTAATAAAGTGTATTTAATCCTTCAACTATTTATATGTATATTCATTGTTGCAGACATGCAATATAATCATATTTGATGGTTGAATTTTACTGTTTAAATCTTATAGTCTTTACTTCCCTTTATTTGTTAACATTTACTTACGACTTAATTCATGCAGCATTTAAATATAACTCTTTCGTCACAAGTAGCCATCTAACTTTCAGTCGTTGACTTGGTAAATGCTACCAGGTATAAGTATTCAATCTTCAGTCCACAGAGGCTAGCATGCTCAATCTTGAGACTGCTTTTGAAAAGCTGACAGTGATTAATTTTATTTTCCCATAAGCATTCCTTTTATCCATTATCATCGAAAAAGGAGTGTGCAGTGCCTATGTGTTAAGTGATTTGCAGAAACTTGCAATGAAAATACTCAACTTCATCTTGTATTATTAAACTTCTTCCTCATTCTGTAAAGATGACTTACTGCATATTATTAAGTTGATATTGAAAATGTTTCTTTAGGAGCTTTCCATGGACGTACATTGGGTGCTCTGTCAACTACACATTCCAAGTATATTCACAAGGTTGATGTTCCAGCATTTGATTGGCCAGTGGCATCATTTCCATGCTATCGCTATCCACTAGAAGAAAATGTAAGGGAGAATCAAGAAGAGGATAGAAAATGCCTAGCTGAGGTATATTATATGTTAAGCATCCACAGTAAATAACTACCTGTATAACTTAACATACACACACAAGGTGAAAGGAGCCCTTCTCCATGTTCTAGGGGTACCATGCTAGCCTCTAGTTCCAGAGGTTCAGGTTCAAACTCAGCAGAGGGTGATGGATTCTTTTTTGGGCATAAAAATCCTTAGCATGGCTTCCTTCAGAAGGGAAATAAAACCAGTGGTCCTGTGTTGTAAATTTATGGCATGTAAAAGAACCTCAAGCCTGTTAAAGAGGCCTCTGATCAAAATTTCCAGTCTTTCACGCCCAATATAGAATGGGATGCTAAGAACCATAGCAGTTAAAGAGCATCCATAAATAAAACTCAATTAGTTTTTAATTTTTAGGGTGAAATGACCATTAATACCTTAATTTTAAGAGAGGAATTTTAGGGTATAGACGATAATTTGTAGAAGTTTTCTTCTTATTTTGGTTTATGGCCAAGTTTTTGGGTGCTCTTCAGTTTTCATAACAAAAATTAAAAACAATACCAAAAGAACAATACATTTCTTTTTTATATTTGCTAAAACTCACCATTATAGTATAATACTGAGACAAGTAATCATTAGTACACATTAAATACATATGTAGTTGGTAATTAGTGAACACCGAAAATAATCACAAATAAATATTACAAGAATTATTATTTTAGTACATTGACACTATGAACGAGACCTGTATAGACTATAAACTACCCTACTTCTCTTAGTCTATGCAGTAACTAAATTGGATAAAGCAAGTACATCATTTGCTTATAGGTT
Organism: Deroplatys truncata; assembly: GCA_030765065.1. NCBI lineage: Eukaryota > Metazoa > Arthropoda > Insecta > Mantodea > Mantidae > Deroplatys > Deroplatys truncata. The sequence goes on along the minus strand of CM060976.1, from coordinate 192,301,346 downwards.
AAGGCAGATCAATGTAGCTCCATATCCTCACAAGGTTTTTTTTTTTAGTGCTTGTTTTTTTTTTAAATACTTCTAGCTAAACATTTGCATGTTTTCTCCAGATGTTTCATGTAACTAAATACTTTCTTCTTACTTTGAAATAATGTAATGTGGATAGAAATTTCACTTTTTATTAGAATACCATGATATTTAACGGATATATATGTAAATTTCTCATGGGTAGTAAAAGTCTTATGAGTATTCACATCAGATATTTGTTTTTTTCTCTGATTTTTTTCTCAGCATTGTACGTGTTCCTGAAAGCATACTAAACATTTGATCACAGCACTGCATTGACTCTCCCCCCTTAAAAGATATTTGCATGTGTGTGGATGAAAGGAGGTATTATATTACAGAGGTCATACCAAAATACTACACAGCAACATACAAGTTTGAGCATGTAATTACCATGAAACAATAATTTACAAACACAAAGGTTACATGGAATGTGCATCCACCAAATTGACAACATAGTAACAATTGAAAGTGGCTCAGTAGCTTCATACAGTTTACTTGTAAGGTTAAAGTTCATTAACAGTGTAAGCTAGATAAGGTTGTTGAACTGTTGACTGTATTACAATTACTTTACATTTGCCTTGGCTTACAACACTATGAAATAATGAAGTTAGTAACATTTATTATCAACGTTTCATGCCCAGTTTAACCCTTATTTTAGGAAGTCTTTATTACAATACCTAAGCGCTAGAATTCTTGGCAAATATAATAACGCCATCACAAAAGATCTATAATAGGCCTGTAACAGTTTATATAGGACCTCAAAGAGATGTGTACTATATATTTTTTAATTATTAAATTGAGATATTGTTTCAATATGTTCGTAGGAAATTTGTTTTATTTAAGTGCATATGTAATTAAGGAAGTTACTTAATTTATATGAAAATTGTGATCATTACTTCAATGAAAATATTTCTGTTAAATTGCATGTGTCTTGAGAAAAAAAAATATATATAAAATAAAAACAAATGGAGAAATATTCAGGAAACATAATCAAAGAAATACTATAACCTTAAGAATTCAAAGTTGCACAACCTACTTTAATAGTTGCTGTCAGTGTGAGGACCTCAGTTCATTTGTGAATATATGAAGGAGAAAATAAAAGACAAATAAAAATATCCTTTAGCATCTTTATAGGAACATTTGTTATGTACAAGGAGAAAATTGTTACAATATATAACTTGTTTTTTGAACTAATGATTAACACATACATATTTTGGACATCTTCATAGAAGAGAAGAATATATTTTCCCAGACATATGTTATGAATAGTTTAAAAAGGAATACTACATAAGAAGACGGCATGTTTTATTTGTTGAAAATTTATATATTTATTGAAATTCAATAAAATACAACAAGAAATTAAAAGTGGTAGAATAATTTAATTTTTGTCTATCCATACCATGCAAACCCTGCAGATATAAGAACTCAATGCACTTCTAACCAAACCAAAACAAAAACAAAAAAGTGCCACATCCCAAACAAATACAGCAATGATTAAACGGTCAGATTAGGCCAAGTTACTGATAAGTGATTACATTACATTGCCCACAGAAATCCAAAATGAAAGCTAAAGCATCACACTTACCAGGTTAAAAACCTGCATGCCGCTGACATCCTGACATACTAAGAGTGGTCTGTGAATCACTCTGCCAATGCCCAGAAGCCATTCTCTCCTAAGCAATTCCCCAGAACCTCTCTAGGCAGTAGCCAATGTAAGCACTCTAACCAGTAACTAATGAACAGCACACTAATGCCTGACAATGTAAACATGAATTAGGAGTGTGCAGTTATTTAAATTATTATTGTTACTTGTGCTGAGCAACATAATAAGCAGAGCACAAAATAATCTAATGCATGAAACGGTATAAATTTGGATTTTGGGACTAAGATTGGAGCTTCACACTGTGATGTTATGTAGAGCATAAATGCATAGTGCAACCTGTTCTAATTGTGTATGCTTAGTCATATACATGAATCAATGCATAAATAAAAAAAAACATATATTCTAGTAATTAACCACTCATGGAATTAATGTAGCTATTGCGGTTAAAGACTGGTTCACAATAACCCAAGGATGGAAACAAGAATGGGAAGCAAAACAGTACACAATATTTTGGTTCACAACATCCTGCGAATGAGAACAGGAATGCATACCAATGACTATATCAATAGCAAAGTGGAAAGTCAATTTTGCGCATTGGGATGTCATTTATTTTTACTGACGAGTGATATTTTTTCAATTCGGCTCACATAATGCAAGTTATCCAACATCAAAATTTGATGGAATAAGCATTTTCTAAATGCAGATCCATTACTACTTCCAATTTCCTCAAGGTGTATCAACTTTATTCCTTTATTAATTTATTAATATTAAAGTTGTTTGTTCTTTATTAATTTTTATCCGTTTTTGCTTTTCCTTGTACATTTTGCAATTGTTTTTGAGGCAATAGCCAGTTTTGAATTTCCCCAAGGTTGCAAGTTCAAACCCGGCGGAGGGCAGTGGATGTTTTCAGGCATAAAAATCCTTAGTATAGCTTTCTTTGGAAGGGAAGTAAAACTGGTGGTCCTGTGTTGTAGATTTATGACACGTAAAAGAACCTCAAGCCTGATAAAGAGGCCTCTAAGCAAAATTTCCAGTCTTTCACACCCAATATAGAATGGGACACTAAGAACCATAGTAGTTAAAGAGCTTCCATAAATAAATAAAAAGAAAAAGTGACCCATGTTTGCTATAATTTCTTCTGGTTTCATTTTCCCAGCTTTTGACTGGAGAGAGACCTAGGGGCTGTTTCATACCATGGCAGCCTTGAATAATTCCCACAGAGAAGAGTTTAATGTGGATTTAATGTGCTGTGTCCAGGGATGAGAATGAGAAATTTAAACTTTGACCAAGTATTTCTTTTGTTACTAGTACCCAGGAAAACTTTCCATTAATTATTGTGAATGCTCACATTATAATACATGCATTTTAATTTTGTTGTTCTCATTTCTGATTTTCCATTTTCAGCTATTATGAACCAGCCTTAATAATGTTTTAATTTAAGCAGAAAACTGGATTTATGTGGCTACCAAATAACTTGAGGACTTTGCAATACTGTGTATTTAAAAATAATAAGGAACAAATTTCTCTTATTGTATATTGTATCATGTCTAACATAAATGTGTGAGAAGAAATTTAGCAAAAATTAGTTTTTTTGTGTTATATGTTGCAAAACCTTGTTTCTTCTCTGTTTTATTTCATTTGCATAGCCCCTTTATCCTCTACAGTCATATCAGGGGCTTTAAGTTGAGAAACAACGTGATGACAGTAGCTGTTTAAGTTTTCATAGAATTTTTACTTTCTCTACTACGTATAGTAAGTAGGGGAAGTATATTCCACCCAAAAATTCAATACCGAGATTTCACCGGAAATACATGTTTTGACACCCCCTGAATCCAAAAAAAGCATTTTTGGAAACATGTACGTGTGTGTGTGTGTCTGTGAACAGCATAACTCAGAAACGAACAGTCCGATAAACACCAAACTTGGTATTTAGGTCCAGTATCTTCCAGTATTTAGGTTTTCAAGAGAATCCCTCCACCCCAAATTACCCTTTACATGGAACTTTTTCGAAAATTTTAATTTTCTCAAAAATGGCTCTAACGATTTTGATTAAAATATCATATGTTTAAGATATTTTCATGACAAATGAAATGTATATCTTGAATTTTCTGGGAATGTCTCCAAAAGTATTCTTCATTGTGAACAACTTTAGCATAACTGGTAAACCATAAGAGATAGACAAAATTTTACTACACAAAAAATGTGAATCGCGTTAAAATATACAATTTATGTCATATACATTTTCTTTTGTTGGGTGAACCATTTTCGAGATATTGCTTGTTATTCCCTTAAATTTTCCAATACTTATACTTTTTCTCAAATTCGTTATTCATTTTTTTGATCTGGTAATGCGGAGAGAATGGAATACTCCACATAGCAATCACCTCTTAAAATATTTGACTATCGCTTAAAGCCAATTCCCCTTGCAGCTACAAGAAAATTAGCAATAACATTAACATCCCGATATCTCGATTAACATGAAGCATATGGAGAATTAACATTTGTAAAAATAGTGTACAAGAGTAGAGAAAGTCATGTGAGTGTAACACATCAGTTTTTTTTCAGTTTGCATTGAAACATACATACATTCACTCCCACATACTCTGCAGAGGAAAGGGAATTATTCAAAGGGAAATTCCCCACCTCAGCCAGAAATCAAACCCAGGACCTCTTGGCTCAGAGGTCAGATTGGAGAAGTCCAAGTGTTAGATAAATGTTTGTTGTTTTTTAATGGGTAAAATTAAAAACATGATATATACCTCTTGAAATAAGATAATGAAAATATATAGGTCTTGTATGAAAGGATAAAGGCATATTTTTATAGAAGCTGTCAACTTTATGAGGGATAACCAAAATAGAAATTGAAATCTTGAATGTCCTCTGGATTAACAACAAAGTTGAAGTATTACATTTTTTAAACCTCCTAAAGGCATTGTGAATGTGACTTATGTAGTTTTCACTAGGTATCAACAGTAAATACTGCAACAGTGAATAAAATAAAATAAATGTGTTCCTTATAGTTCTTGAAATTTGTATTCTCCTAATGCACATTTTTAATATTTAGTTACTCTGTCTTTGTATACATATATATTAATAGCAGGGTATTTTAAGTCCACAAAAAGAGTAGGAGTGTCTAAATCCTTAAAGTACTGAAAAGTGCACAGCAAAATCATGATTAGCAGAAGAATAAATAATCAGTCATAGAAGCTGGTATTGAAATCGAAGAAAAATGAAACACAAACCCAAAACAAAATTAATGCAGCAAAAGCAGTAATTTATTTTTCTTCAGCTATTATGTTTACCACTGAGACATTTCATTTATTTATCTGCCGATTAAAATTACAGGAATTCATAACATTGTCAGGAGAATGAGAGTAAACAAAATTCCATACAATATGTAGGGAATAGCCTTCAGCCTGTAAGTTAAGAACAATGATATAGGAAAGCACTTAGATAACATTTCATGAACCAAAAAAAGAGATAAAGATAGGTGTGTAGTATATCTTATAACTTTCTAGGTAGAAGATCTGATCACCAAGTACAATAAACGAGGAACTCCAGTTGCAGGTATTATTGTTGAACCAATTCAGTCTGAGGGTGGAGACAATGAAGCTTCTCCACAATTCTTCCAGCAGCTGCAGTGCATCGCCAAGAAAGTAAGTATACCAATTAAATAATGAACTTTAACTTGATAAATGCACTAAGTTGATTTTATTTCATGTAAACCATTTGCTTATTTTATGTATTAATGCAAATTTCTTAACACAGTTATGACATTATTACCGTAAATAAAACTGTTGAGCTGTATAATCTTCCTTAGAATTTTTCTTGTTTTCCATGTCAGATATTTTATTTCAACACAACTCACCTTGTTATCAGCAATTTCCCAAGTGCTGCTACCTTCTTTTTTTGATCACTTCAACTATGTTACTTGAAAATCTGATCCCAAAATTAATCATTTTCAGAACCACTTCATTTTCTATTCCTTCCACTACCACTTCTATTTTTGTCGCTTTTTTTAAAGACCATGATCATGTATTTATTTTTATTTATCCTTAGGTTCCACTCTTTGTGGAGTTTATTCAATATAGTTTTAATAACCTTTATAGAACTGCAGTTATCTTTTTTACTTTCTCTACCATATACCTAGTAGGTAGAGGAAGTCACATTCCACCCAACTTTGTAGTACTGAAACTTTACAATTTCTCTTTTCTCAGAGCTCTATGCAGCTTGTGGGTTCATGTAAAATCAATAATAAAACTTTTTTAAGCTGCCAATTATAATTATTTCTTACTTTCTGATGCTCATTATTGTTACTACTTATGCGAGGAGAAAACAATTCATTGCATATAGGTGCATAGTGACATTTCTGCTTAGCAGACAACCAATTCAATGCTATTTCTGCAGAGGATAAATTTTCTATCAACTCAACTTTATGGCTGAGAATGTAGATAGTTATCTGCTATGGTACTCCTATACCCATATTACATATTATTTATATGCTGTAACTTTTAACTTGACTCGCTTTAATTTCTTCCTACTGCAGTTGTATCTGCTTGTTGCTTATGCCAAGAAAAGAAAAAAAAGAAAGACTATCTTCTACCATGATCTGATAGTGTCTCCTCTTCCTCTGGTTTCTTGATTCTTCTTTGACTAACAACTATTTTGTTTTTCTTCACATGTTTGATTGCTAGTTAACACTTTTTCAGCCTATTCTGCTTCTTGCATGCTAACCTAACAATTAAGTTCATTTTTGTTTATAAACAATGGAAGATGACATTAATATTATAATGTATGTAGTTATTTATTGTATGCATTTGTGATTAACTATGTAAGGACTGATGACTATTTCAGTGAAAGTTGATCTCTGGTTGATAAATAAATATTCTACCTCTTCACCTTTTAGCTTTAGTTATACATATCATACTTCTTGAACTCATAAACTTTAGTCTTCATGTAGTTTTGCTTATGAAGCATATCAAATTAGTATATACATTATATATGACTATTAAGATAAAAAGCTTGTAAAAATATAGGAAATTTACCAGGATAGAAATACAAAGTAGAAAATTGAGCTCACTTCTGATGGGTTGAATATTATACAGACTTGGTGCAAATTAAGTGCTTTTATACTACTTCAGATATATGTATTTTGTAATAAATGTATAACTGAAGTAATCTTTAATGTAAAATATTTTACAGAATGGTGCAGCATTCCTAGTCGATGAAGTGCAGACTGGAGGTGGTCCCACTGGAAAGATGTGGTGCCATGAGTATTTTAATCTGGATGGCCCTCCTGATGTTGTCACATTCAGCAAGAAAATGCTATTGGGAGGCTACTATATGAAACCTGAATTCAAGTAAACCTCTTTCTTCTATCTTCTTTTATTCTGTGCTATTTGTATGTTTATTTCACTTGCAGATTCATAAATATACTGTAGGTAACATTGCCTGGATATTATTTCTTTCTGTTGTGTATTCAGCATGTACTACTACTGTATTATTATTAAATTTGGCGCATGTATGGATGAAGTGCATTATACTGTATCACATAGTGAAAACATAAAATATACTCTAGACGCTCTCGGGCTTCAAGCCAGGTGAGGTGATGTTCATACATCAACATACAGGAACATGCATCTCTTCCATCTTCAGGATGCTGAATGACTGATTGTGTGAAATGCCTGTATATATATACACTGTCCGCCACAGTGGCTAGCATGGACCTCGTGGAAAATGCAAGGTGGTCCTGCTGGGTTTATTGGGGTGGACCTTGTAGAGAACTCACCTACTCTGGCTGCTGCTTAGGTTGTCTATTTTTGTTTTCTGAGCCATTCAGTTTCTATTTTGATGGCTGGTTTCCATGTGGAATGAACTGTAGCCCAGCGTCCCGGTTCAGCATGCCTTCTCGGAGGATATGTCCAATTCCTCCTTGACTCTGCACTCCCAGTTACCATCACATTTGGCCAAGATGGTTGTGTCATGCAAGATGGCTCTATGGTTCATTTCAAAGCAGTATTCTGCCAGTCCAGACTTATCAGGCTGCATCAAACGGATGGTCCTCTCATGCTCCTTGACCCTGGTGGTTATGGTCCTGTCCGTTTGTCCTATATACGGGGCCTTGCACTCACAGGGAATGCAGTACACCCCCGGCACATTGAGATCTAGCTGGTCCTTCACCCTTCTCACTAGGTTCTTTATCTTCAGAGGTGGTTTGTGAATGGTTCTGATATTGTGTTTGGATAGTATTCTGCTGATTCTGCAGGATAGGTTGCCAGTGTGTGGGATGCAGGCTGTGGCGGTAGCCTTTTCTGATGATTGCTGAGTGAGAGGTTTCCCATTTTTGGCTGTAGTGAGTGCTGCTGTGACATCATAGTCAAAGTAGCCGTTTCAGCAGAAGGTATATTTCAGGTGTTGCAGTTCTAATGTCAGGTGGCTTGGATTGGAGCTCACAGAGCAGTCTCTATCTCTGTGGTGTGTGGATTATGGTGACCTGCTTTACTTAAGACAGGCACACCAAGAAGCAGGACTTGACTCAAATGTTATATAGCACTCTTTGGGTGCATGGCAACCAAAGCTGTACACATTGAGCTGGTTAGTAACGTAAACACCAAGGCTTTCATAGCAGTTCTGAAACGAATCATTGCCAGAAGAGACAGAGCTAGTCACATATATAGTGACAGTGGCACATGTTTCCAAGGAGCTAGAAATCAATTGAAGGAAGTTATTGTTTAACTCTTCAAAGCACCGGAGTGAAGTTAAGGGATTCACACCAAGGGAAGGGATTAATTGGCACTTCATCATACTCACCGCATTTTGGAGGACTATGGGAGGTAGGAATCAAGTCAGTTAAAGTTCACCTGAAACATGCAGCAGGAAATGAAGTCCTCACATTTGAGGAAATGTACACATTACTGACTCAAATTGAGGCATGTCATAACTTGAGACCAATCACTCCTCTCCCATCATCTCCCAAAGATTACTCCTTTTTCACACCTGACATTTTTTAATTGGTGAACCCCTCGTATCTATCCAGAACCAAACTTGCTTTCAGCATCATCCAGATGGCAATTTGTGCGCATTGCCACCAGCAGGTTTGAAAAAGGTGGTCATGTGACTGTCTTTGTCATCTGCAATAACTCACCAAATGGACTGCTGAATGTCCAAATCTTAAGTGTGGCACACTGGTGCTCATCAAGGAAGAAACCTTCCTCCTCTTCAGTGGGTGACTGGAGTAGTGGAAGCTGTGCATCCTGGGGAGGATGGATTACTTTGTGTTGTAACCGTGAGAACTCCAAAGGGAACCTACAAATGGCCTATTGCTAAATGTTGTGCCTTTCTTAAGGGTTGATCATATACATTTGTATATTCTGCTACTAAAGTTATGTAATTTGTGTTGCAAATTAGGTGGGTGACATGTTGGTTGCCCTGAAAAGTTGTGTATCAACATTGTATTACTTTTTTAAAATAGAGAGAGTTTCTGTTTTAAATTATGACACATCACTGTTACTAGCTTCTCAACCTTCAAAATGAATTAATTTTATTACTGTTTCAAAGCTGGCATTGTGACATGTATGACACAGTTGTATCAGACACCTGCTGCAATGTACTGTATCACATTGTGTTGCATGTAAATAAAAGACAGTTACAGTAAATACGGTGAGCTACCAGAATGGTGTTGTAACCAGACAACACAGTTAACATGATATTTACACAATTACCTCACCAATTTCTGTAAATTGTAGTAAGGGAGGTTGATTATCACTAAACAAAAGCCTAAAGCAGTATCTGATACATCACTTTTGCCAGTGTGCCTTCTATTTTCTAGGGGTCTAGGAGATACTGCTTCAGAAGTCCCAGGTTGAACAGGATCCAAGTGAGTGGATGTAGCATCACATAGTCCAGCTAAATTCTACATTGTCGTCATCTCTGCTGTCCTTGTTGCTATCAGCATCTAAAAAACAAAATAACAAACCTTTATAGATACTGTAGATTTTAGGCGATAAAAAGTTCATTAGTCACATCGAAAGGTTACTTATCATAATAATAGCCATAGCTTGCCAGCATTATCTGGAATATATTCATGGTCCAAAAGCTCATAAAACTCTCCAACAGAATCAATGATCTCTGGTACTTCATTAATGGCACCCACAATTTCAAATTCATTTTGAAGAAATCAGGAAACCACTGCTTATTAACATTTATACACACCAAAAGTAACACAACCATTCTTCAGCTTCCAGGAAAATGGTAAGAACAGCAGGTAGTCTAACTCTCTTAGTTTTCCAAAACATTTACCAAAAGATACCTGACCATTATCACATAGCCCAAGCCCAAGTAATAGCCGTGAAAATGCCTTAAAATCATAAGAAATATGTCCCTGAGCTATACTCGGGTGCAAGCTTCATTGTGTTAAGGATGCACTTGGAGGACAGCGCTTATACAATGATCAACAGATGAAGCCATTTGTTATAACTAACTGCAGACATATCCTTGTTCTTTCTTCAAGACTGGAATCAACAAACTTTCAATTCATTAATATGTTGTAGGTAGCATTTAGATGATTTGCTTAAAAATATTTTTGGTATCGTATTAATTAAATGGGTAGTTCTTTCATACAAACCACACAAAGGTAAGCAATATACATGCTTTGAAACTGCAATTTCAGCTGCATGCTCTTGACAAGTCAAACTGATAGTGCTGGTCCTATGGCTGATCAGGAAATTACTTCCTCTTAAGTTCATGTCATGTCAATCTGTTATACAATTTCAAGGATAAGAATGTGTTCTTTAGCTTGGTTATTCATACAGTGTTATCAATAAACACACACACACACACACACACACACACGCACGCACGCACGCCCCCTCTTTTTCTAAAAAAGTTATCATTATTATTAATATTATTATTATTATTATTCAGGAGGCCTCAAAACATATATTTCCAATGAAATCCCTGTATCAAATTTTTGGGTGGAATGCAATACCTTCTGTACCTCCTGTGTAGAGAAAATAAAAATTAAGAAACCAACAGTGTAGGATAAATTAAAATTGAATTTTATTTATGGATGCTCTATAGCTGCTATGTTTCTTAGCATCCCATTCCATATTCAGCATGAAAGACAGGTAATTTTGCTCAGAGGCCTCTTTATCAGGCTTAAGGTTCTTTTACGTGCCATAAATGATATGGAACCACCAACTTTACTCCCTTCCAAACAAGGCATGCTAAGGATTTTTATGCCTGAAAAAATCCATCACCCTCCGCTGGATTTGAGCCCGTGACCCAGGAACTAGAGGCTAGCATGGTAACCATTACACCACGGAGGACAACACAATGTAGGATGACAATATACTGAATATAATAATAATAATAATAATAATAATAATAATAATAATAATAATAATAATAATAATAATAATAATAATAATAATAATACAATGATGATGGTGCTTTGTAGCTGTTTAATAAATTTTACCAATGTATTTGCCTTAAAAGGTAAAGTTTCATTTCATTTATTTATCTGCCAATTAAAATTGCACGAATTCATGACTTCAACAGAAGAGTACAAAAGAAGTTACATTTTACAATACAGTACATTTAGTTCTACCTATATACAGTCCTACTCTTACAAGCTATTACAAAGAAAATGTATGTACAAAGTTTCTCCTTAAGTTAATATGTACAGTTCTATCTAATAGAAAAATTTAACAATGTATACTACAAAAAAAGTGTAATACTAAAATTTAATCATTTATAAACTTGTTCTATTGAATAATAACAACTTTGAACCATATATGCTTTCAATTCTCTTTTAAATTGTTTTATATCTTTTATTAGTTGCATGTATGTTGGTAGATTATTAAAAAACAAATTCTGATGTGTTACACTCACATGACTTTCTCTACTCTTGTACAAACTATTTTTACAAACTCTTATTCTCCATCTATTTCATATTAATCGAGATAAACATTTGCAGAAACGATCTTTTGACATGCAAAGAGAATTACATTTTACACATAGCGACCAGTTCTAAAAATATTTGACTATCGCTTAAGGCGTACTATGTTCCCCTTGTTTTGTATTTGCAAGGGCAATTTAGAAATACAGTAGCCTTTAAGCATAGACATATCTCTTAATAGCTGGTTGCTATGCGCAGCACCATTCTCTTTCCCACATATTAATACTCTTTGCATAATCAAGACAAAAAAATGAATAATGAATTCCCATTTGAGAATATAAGTATTGAAAAATTTAAGGGAAGAACAAGCAATATCTCGAAAATGGTTCACTCAACAAAAAAATGTATATGACATAAATTGTGTATTTTAACTCGATCTACATTTTTTGTGTAGTAAAATTTTGTCAATCTCTTATGGTTTACGAATTATGCAAAAGTCGTTCACAATGAAGAATACTTTTGGAGACATTCCCAGAAAATTCAAGATATACATTTTATTTGTCATGAAATTATCTTAAATATACGAGATTTTAATCAAAATCGTTAGAGCCATTTTTTGAGAAATTAAAATTTTCGAAAAATGTTCCATGTAAAGGGTAATCTGGGGTGGGGGGATTTTCTTGAAAACCTTCTTGTTTCATCTCTGGAAGATACTGAACCTAAATACCATGTTTGGTGTTTATCCGACTGTTTGTTTCTGAGTTATGCTGTTCACAGACACACACATGGACATGTTTCCAAAAATGAGTTTTTTACTTTCTCTACTACGTATAGTAAGTAGGGGAAGTATTGTATTCCACCCAAAAATTCGATACCGAGATTTCACCGGAAATACATGTTTTGAGACCCCCTGAATCCAAAAAAAGCATTTTTGGAAACATGTCCGTGTGTGTGTCTGTGTGTGTGTGTGTGTGTGTGTGTGTGTGTGTGTGTGTGTGTGTGTGTGTGTGTGTGTGTGTGTGTGTGTGTGTGTGTGTGTGTGTGTGTGTGTGTGTGTGTGTGTGTGTGTGTGTGTGTGTGTCTGTGAACAGCATAACTCAAAAACGAACAGTGGATAAGCACCAAACTTGGTATTTAGGTTCAGTATCTTCCAGAGATGCGACACGAAGGTTTTCAATAAAATCCCCCCACCCCAGACTACCCTTTACATGGAACATTTTTCGAACATTTTAATTTTCTCAAAAATGGCTCTCACGATTTTGATTAAAATATCATATGTTTAAGATAATGTCATGAGAAATGAAATGTATATCTCGAATTTTCTGGGAATGTCTCCAAAAGTATTCTTCATTGTGAACAACTTTTGCATAACTGGTAAACCATAAGAGATAGACAAAATTTTACTACACAAAAAATGTAGATCTCGTTAAAATACACAACTTATGTCATATACATTTCTTTTGTTGAGTGAACCGTTTTCGAGATATTGCTTGTTATTCCCTTAAATTTTCCAATACTTATACTTTTTCTCAAATTCGTTATTCATTTTTTTATGTCCTGGACTTGCAAAGAGAATGGAATGCGCCGCATAGCAACCAGCGTTAAAATATTTGACCATCGCTTAAAAGCTACCATATTCCCCTTGCATCTGCAAGAAAATTAGCAATAAGATTGACATCTCGATATCTCGATTAACATGAAGCATATGGAGAATAGGCGTTTGTAAAAATAGATTGTACAAGAGTAGAGAAAGTCATGTGAGTGTAACACATAAGATTTTTTGGATTCAGGGGGCCTCAAAACATATTTCCGGTGAAATCTCGGTATCGAATGTAGTAGAGAAAGTAAAACATACATGTGGCAACTGTGGGTTTCACCTTGAACAATTGTAATCTATGTGAAGTTATATGGAAATGTGTGTTACCCCTAATGAAATGGTTGTGAATCTGGCTGTTAATTTTTGTACGATGTTCATTATGTTTTTGATACATTATTACCTATATATAGTGAGTAGAGAGTTAGAATATTTAATTTTCTGAAATATTCTCTGGAAGATTCCTGTGGCTTTAGACCTACCATTACCTTAATTGCTCTTTTCTGTAATATAAAAAGTCTTTTGGTGTACTTAGTAGCACTTTGTCCCTAAAGTGTGAATCCATATGATAAACGTGGATGTATTAATCCATAATAGATAACCATTAAGATGTTTATATTAGCAATTTTTGCCATTCTTTTTAATAAGAAAATACTTGAACTTACTTATTGCACACTTTATCTGTTTGTTTGCCCCATGTGAAATGTTTGTTCAGTGTTATTCCTAAAAAATCAGAATTGTTTACCTCATTAATTTCTTCATTATTTGTATTAATATTTAGTTGGGTTTCATTTCTGTTTTGGATTGTCTGAAAATTGATGAATCCTGTTTTCTTTACATTAATGTACAGGTTATTTAACTTAAAAAAAATTCCACATCTAATTTCTGTATGCTTTCACCGGTGTTTACTATAGAAGTGTCATCTGCATATGCAATAATTTTCCCATTTGTGTCAACGGTATATCGTTCATATATATTATGAATAGCAGTAGGAGACCAATGCGTATAATTTAGATTCATTGATGTAATAGTCCTGAAGGCATTTCAAACATTTGTCAAAATTAATTAGTGTAGTGTAATGGTTAATTTCATGAGCAAGTGTCATAATTATGAAAAATTAGGTAGTTATCTCTAGTGTTTCCTTGCAGACACAAGTGAGTGAATTCCTCTTAAAGTGCTCATTAGTTACAACTTGGACACTTATCCTAAGTAGGTTTTCAACAGAGTTACTTCCTGACATCCATTTACCAATGTCATTACTCTGACCTGCTATGAATAAATAAGCTAAACACAGCACATTGTTCAAACTACAGCCAAAAAACTATGAACCGTCTACACAGTGTTTTTTCCTGTCCGCATCCTCAGTGCTCGTTACCGTCTGCCACTATCATAGAAAGGCGCGGATGAAGCCATACAACATTTTTAAAACTACTTTTAAAGGCTTTACTTAGCAATTTATGAAAGGAAATGCTAGCTCAGTCGGCAAGTGTTTGAGTATAGAAAGCCTAAGGATAGTTTGAATCCTCTCCATTTTTCATTTTTAATTCTTTTTCACAGTTAAGCTACTTTAATCTACCTTCATCACTTTAGTGATAATAGTGTACCATCGAAACATCCTGCATGTAAGGTTCTATTTTATACACATATTTAGTGTTTATAAAACCATAAATAATCCATTAATAATCTATAATTACAAACTTGTGTTTTCTTATAGGCCATCACAGCCATACAGGGTGTTTAATACCTGGATGGGAGATCCATCAAAATTAGTTCTGCTAAAGGGTGTAATAGATGTTATAAAGAGAGACTCGTTGCTGGATCTTGTGTGTCAATCAGGAGAGAAACTTATGTCAGGATTGTGTAGCCTGCAGAAAGAGTTCCCACATCTGCTTCATGCTGCACGTGGACGTGGCACTTTCCTAGCTATTAGCTGTCCTACTACGACTTTGAGGGATGACCTTGTGGCTCGTCTGAAGAAAAAGGGTAAGCTGTTTTTGGTCATACAGACTATCAATACTTCTGTTATCCTGGCAGTTTGTCTTAATGCTGCATTATGAGGTATTTCATATATATAAAATAACAAGAAAATGGAACTAATGCTGAGTAGGTCATCAAATGAGGCATTATGCACAATAGTAAATGATTAAATAATACTATACCCCCGCCGCTGAATCTTTGCACTTGACAGTTCACGTGGCTTCGCGTAAAGTTGGCTACATTGGGTTGCGACGTTGCCAGAGTGGCTAGTAAACAACAACAGCTGATAGTTCTTTCTGTGTCTAAGCCGCACACAAAAGTGTACGTAGTAGCGAACGTCAATGTATAATAACTATTTTGTATTATTATTGTTAATTGAAAATAACTTTGCATAAACATTGCAGCATATGTAGAATAAATTACGCACTTTTGACAATATAGAAACAGAACAATGCAAACTTGCCTGCCACATTGAGGAGAAATAAAACAAATTATAAGCACGCGATAACAAAAGTTATTTTCATTCACGATTTAAAACAGCAATGGCTCAATTCCACCCAAATCCCGTCATCATTATCTTCACCAAGGCATATCATTAATGGTTCACACTCACTAATAATTCCGTCTATTTCTTGTGTTTTTCGTATTAGCTTATTCACATGATCTACTTTCTTCTTCCACGAAGCCGCGTCCACCATCACCACATCTTCCCACAAAAGCCTTTCCACCTCGGTAATGGTAAATGACTTATTGTTCTCCCTCACATAAACCTTAATATCGTTCCACACTAATTTGATGGGGTTGAAGTGACAGTGTACGGCTTTATCAGCAGGAATAGAGGGATGGCCGTGAAGCTTCATGTACTCCTATTCCTGTTCAAAGAATTCTCGGGTCTTCCTTAATAGTTCCAATGCCTGACTATTAAGTGGCACAAAGGATTTACACTTCGTGAATCATCACTCGGCAATCGACGTCGTTTTTCAGACATTGTCGCACTTAAATCTTGTATAAATAAATAACATGACTTAAATGTATATAAAACAGATAAATATATATATATATATATATATATATATATGTATAAACGAACAATAACTAAACTATAAAACAATAACCACAAATAACAAGAACAATATGTAGCTTGCAAAGAACAACTTGACGTTTGTGCTAGAGATTCACAAACTGAAGCACGTGGTTGGGGATAGCTACATCCGGCAACAGAGCCGCGTCCAACTCCGTTTCCGCTTTGTCATCGACCATCCGGAATGCTGCCTTGTGATTGGCTTAGAAAGTCAAACAGTGAAAGCTTTTCATCTGCTTTTTGCGAGTGTACCAACTTAAACGCGAGCTGTCAAGTGCAACGTTTCAGCGGCGGGGGTATAGATTATGCTGCAAGTGTTAAAAATAAAACCACTCTTAGCACATGTGACATAGGCTATTTTTTAAACAGCACTTGAATTTGTAAAATATCAATAAAATAATATATTGATTCCTGAAACTAAGGAATCACATTTAGAACAAGATCAACTCACATGTATAGCAAGATTCTTGAAACAAGAGAAATGATAACATAACAATTAATGGGAAACACAGTGAAGTAGTTAAAATATTATTTAAATAAAATTCTAGTGGCAACACACTCTAACTTCACTCTTTCAAGATAATTACCTTGAACACGTTTCGAAGACACCTTGTCTTCATCATCAGCTAAGAGCCACTAACGAGCCTGTCGATTACAATGTAGAGGTCGCCGTTGACGTCATTTTTGGCTTGATGTATTTAAAGATGAGATCCTTTTCCGGAGAGAAATTGAAATTTATTAGATGGCTTTTGTTTTTTTGTATGAGGAGTTTTTCCCATATCTCAATTCTATTGGATTTTGAATCGACTTGATTATATTTATTTCATTATGGATGTTGTGGTTTGAATTCCAAAAATGATATGTGATGGCAGATTTTTCAGTTTCTTTGTGTCTTATATTTCTAAAATGTTCTTTCAGTCTCGTCCCTATGTTCCTTTTTGTTTTGCCTATATATTTAAGTTCGCAATCACTACAATTTATTTGGTAAATGCCTGGCATTTTAATTCTAGTAATTTTATCTTTTGTGTTTGTTCTTAATATGTTATTTAAACTATGTTTATTGATGGGTGCTAGTTTGATGTTCCACTGCTTGAATATCTTTTGGAATTTTTATGTGCCCAAGGATGAAATGTGAACTTTTTAAAACTATTGTCTTCTGTTATTTTTTGTAGAGTGGTAATTTGCTTTCTTTCTTTATCTTTCTTAAATTTTTTGATTTTCTTGTATTCTAATTCTTTTGTAAAGCCATTTTTGTAGGCTACTTCTATGATGTTTTGGAGGTCTTTCTTATATTCCTCATCTTTCAAGGGTATGTTTACCAATCTGAAGACCAAACTGCTGAAAATTGCCTGTTAATGTGGTCTTGGGTTATAGCCTTTGTTCTTTATGTAATTATCCGTGTGTGTAGATTTTCTAAAAATTCTGAATTCTAATTTATTGTTAGTTCTGATGACTATTATATCCAAGAAAGGGGGTTTGTTGTCTGATTCTATTTCCATTGTAAATTTTACCGAGCTGTCCATCAAATTAAGTAACTTCAAGGCATCTTCGACAAGCTTCTTGTTAACTACTGCAAAGATGTCATCAACATATCTGAACCATTGTTTAAATAAAAATGGGAATGTATTTGTTGTGTGGGTCTCCAGAAAGCTCATGTACAAATTGGCTAGAAATGGGGACAATGGACTAGCGATGGGAATTTCACCTGACTTTTCCATTTCAGTTTCTTCTGAATTCGTAATTGCTACCATTTAATCTTTATGTAGGCTATCCTAGATAAAAGAATAACATTTTGGATCAAAAACAGCTCAAGGCTCCCAATATAAGGTATATGTTAACTTCACAACAAATTGTGATAAATTGAAATATGACAATTTGTATTCTAAACAGCTAATGAGACTGCCATGAGAAATTAATCATGTAAAAAAACATAAAGAAAAGTAAAATCTAATTAAACCAAGTCAAATTATTAAACATGTGTAAATACAAAGGGTAATTGCCGTGTGATTGGACTTGAAACAAAGTTGATCACAATGGAGTGGTATAAAACTTTTATCACACTGATGTGGACTATGTTAAAAGTTTTACTTTTAGGCCATGCTGCCTAAAAACATTCTGATGTGTTGCACTCTCATGACTTTCTCAACTTTTGTACAAACTATTTTTACAAATGCTTATTCTCCATCTACTTCATGTTAATTGAAATATTGAGAAATATCTTATTGCTAATTTTCTTGTAGGTGCAAGGGGAATATGGTAGGCTTTAAGCCATAGCCAAATCTTTTAAGAGCTTTTGCTATATGGAGCATTCCATCTTCTCTTTGCATGTCCAGGACATAAAAAAACGAATAACGAATTCCCACTTGAGAAAAAGTATAAGTATTGGAAAATTGAAACAAATAACAAGGAATATCTCAGAAATGGTTCACTCCACAAAAAAAAGTATACAACATAAATTGTGTGCTTTAAGATCTACATTTTATGTGTAGTAAAATTTTATCTATCTCTTACAGTTTACCAGTTATTGAAAGTCATTCAGAATGAAGAGGGCTTTTGGGGGACATTTCCAGAAAATTCAGATATACATTTCATTTGCCATAAAAATATCTTAAACATATGATATTTTAATCAAAGTCATTAGCCTTTTTTGAGAAAATCAAAATTTTCAAAAAAATGTTCCATGTAAAGGATAGTCTGGGGTGGGGGGATTTTCTTGAAAATCTTCGTGTCACATCCTTGGAAGATAGTAAACTCAAGTACCAAGTTTCTTATTTATCTGGCTTTTTGTTTTTGAGTTATGCTGTTCACAGACAGACACATACACAGACATGTTTCCAAAAATGCTTTATATAAATTCTAGGCACCTAAACATGTATTTCTGGTGAAATCTTGATATCAAATTTTTGAGTGGAATGCAATACTTTCCCTACTTATTATACCAAAACTGACATAATGGAATAAATTTTTGGGACAACTTCTCTTTGGTCTTGGACAGGTTTCACTGTATAAAGAAAACAACCACTTTCTGTTAAGATGTTTATGCAAAAAAAAAAAAAAAAACAACAACAACAACAACAACTTCCTAGCCAAAATATCATTCCACATGTTTTATCATTTACAATTTTTCCAACACATTCACGCCTCTACATCAATTAAGAGCAATAGTACCATAGTCCCTCGTTGATAGAAGCAATATTGTACTTTTTTTTTTCAGAAGATAGTGAATTTTTATTCAATAATTGATTTGCAACTTATGCTAACCATGATTTATTCTAAGAACCCCCTAAATGACTTTTGTAATTTTACAAAAAGTTTTATGTTATTAAAGATAATTTTAAAGATAGGTACTGCTAGTAAAACCATAAAATAATTAGAGCATTCAGAATAAAATTTAATTTTTTCAGGTATACAATCTGGTGGATGCGGAGAGCTTTCAATAAGACTGCGACCAGCACTAATCTTCACTCCAAAACATGCTGATATTTTCCTTGACCGCTTTCACCAAGTTTTGAAGGAAACGAAATAAGTGCTCTATTTTTCTACCTGGAAAATAACTTTTAAATGAAATGGCATTATGTATCTTTTGGTTTTGCCCCTGCTTTAGGAATGAGCATTAAAAGCTTCTGCTGTGGCAGGTACTTTTAAAAATCTTCCTAGGGTGTTGATTCTTGTATATTTCTTCTTTCATGTTGCAGAAGAATGTTAATTCTCTGTATTTAAAAAAAAACTACAAATCAGTAATAAATATATAGAATATTCATTTACACAAAACATGTTAAAATAAGCAATCTATGTATAGAAGAGCAATACATACATAAAGCTATAAAACATATACTACTAAAGCAATAAATTTAGTAGTTCCAAGCTGCACTATTTATTCAGTTAATTGTTTTCTTTAGTCTAGAAAAGCATTCATCACAGTTCATGCAACACAAAAGAAAAACAGTCCAACTGGATGTTGCTTTAAAGAAGAGTTACGTAAAATCTTTAGAAGTATTTAGTTGTATTATAATATTTATGCAGTATTCTTGTTAAAATATTTTCTTTTTATTTCTAGTATTTACAAAGCCAAAGAATAAAAAATCAAAATTTTTGTGTGAGAATGGATTTGTACATGGGGTAGATATATAAATGCAAATATTTTTGGTTTTAACCGAAAGCTAACCGGAATGAACCAAAGTGTTCACAGAGTCATACAAACATCTTTGAGCTCCCTTGCTTCACTGTTAGTTGTGCACACCCTTTCACAGGTGGCAGAACTACCTCCACATTGTTGCGAGCTTCAGCACTAATCCAAACTTTCCCTTAGGCCTGATGCAATAGCTGCTGTTTAAGAGCAAAGCTGTAACCAGAGTTATAGAACAATCACTGCCCACATTACCTTTCTGTAGATTTCTATCTTTTGTTTTGGCATTTTCCCTAATTTTTTTAAAAAAGAATGCAAACAAAATTTACTGTTTGGTGTGTTTTAAATCTCAGAACAAATTCAGAAAAAACAAAAAGTCAGAAACAGAACTTTCAAAAATATAATATGCACATTTGACCTAGAACACAGGGATCTTTACAAAGGAACATTACATCATTTCCATGCATCCGTATTAAATAACAAATAGAAATTGTGAATCAGAAGGTTTGTGTGTATTATAAACATATAAGTACAAAACAAACTTTTTGAAAATTAGTGGTCAATATTTCACCAATTGATTCCTATAGGGTTCCTTCTTATCAAGCATTGATCAAAATATCTTAGGGATTGTCACAGAAATAATAATTTCATTAGTCTGCCAGAGCTTGGAGAAGTTTGTAGATAAGAGCATGATCACAGCTTGCCCAGATGGAGAGTGACTAGTCTCAGATAAAATAAAATGAGCTTGGCAGTGATTATACAGCATTTGAACATTTCTAGGACCCATATGGCTTTTCACTTTCCAAATGTTTTGTTCCTGTGCACAAAGAAAGGCTTTCATTTGCCATATATTGTAACTCTCCCCTTCCTTCTTTTGCATTTGAGCTAACAGCAGTAAATCTCACCTCACCCCCCAAGCATTTTTAAGTGCAGTCATTCATAACACATTAGGTCCTGAATTGTGGACCCAAGTTTTTGCCTAATTAGATAAAAGAAAGAGGAACATAAATAGGCCATTTTACAGTATTCTCTTTTTTAGCAAACACCAAATTATTTGCATTTATATGTTTCCCTCTCTGATACACAGAAAAGGAAATGAAAGCTAGATGTAATATTCAATAAAATTAATTATCTTCATTCATAATCCTTTTGTGAATCTTTAAAAGTGGTTGTTCTGGGAATTTTTGTTTTTTTTTGTTCATAGAATTGAGTTTTCTACCTACTTTAAAAGAGCTGTAATAGCAAATAATAGTCCTAATAGCATTGTATTATTCATAGTGAACAAAAAGTTAAAGAATCACAGAGTATGTATTAATATACAAAATGTGCAATACCAGAAAGTAACTATGCATTTGCACAAAGCTTTAAGAAAAGGAAAGTCATTTTAACCTTAATAGTAATATTTTTTAGAATTTATAAAATTCAGAATATTTTTATATTTATTGAATGTATAGTATACATTTATTTTTGCATGTAATATTGCAATGAATATTCTACTGTATAATGGTCTACAGATTTAAGAGCATACCATCAAATCTATTGTAAAGATTAAGCATTTTATGAAGCACTGGCAATAATAGATGATAAAAAAAAGAAAATGCAAAATCCTCTTCCTTGAGGATCTTCTACATCAAGGGTGGCGGAAACGACTTCCTTCCGCGAGTCACCAAATATGCAACATGCACGGCATCACTCAGCAGCATGTGAAAATCAAATGGACGGTTGCAGAGAGGGAACGTGCGCCTGCGAGTCAAAATAACTCGCGAGTCACGTTTTCACCACCTCTGTTCTACATCTTCTGAATCCATTGTGACCTCAAACCTGTATACTTTTGTTTTGTTGTTCAAAATAGGTTTTAACACAGGCATTTGCTTAAGTTTCTAGCATCTTAAATAGACAAAAAGCAGAAAAACTTTCATAATCCAAGTTTATTTCTGTAATGCTTTGCTCAGCAGAAAAAATAAAGAAAAGGAAACTTTCAATTAAAAAATCATGGGTTATTTGATGGTATGCATATTGAACTTCATGAGGAGGAAAATACTTGGCAGCTATGTATTTTCTTTTTCCCAGTCATATGCAGCGAAACTGAATTGTATTCAGTTGTATTAGCTTGTTACAGCTGTGTTATCCATAATCAACATTTAGCAACATAGAAAGGAAAATATAACTTATGCACTTGATTAGATTAATTTACTTTGTTATGCTTTATATCTTTTTTTTCTAGAATAGTAAATATAGCTTCAAACTAATAGTATTTTGTATCTGTCTTTGGAGTCTATAATGTCAGCAGTGAATTTGAGCATGTAAGTTTAAGAATTTGGAATTTTAATATGTTTGCATTGCTTGTTATTTTTATATAATTTCTTAAAGTTTATTGAAAAAGCATTATACACACATGTACCATGTATTACATATTGAAGGTGATGGTGTAGGTGTGTAACTAATCTTTATTTTAAGCATTGCTATCTTACTTTGAAAGCATTTATATAACTCAGGTGCTCATAATATGCAAGCTATAATTATAATTACTGTATGTTTTAAATCCAGTGTCTTGAAGTGCAAACTAGGTTTAGCAGTTTTAAGTATGTACATGCATATGATGTGATTTTTATGTACTACACTATTTTTTAGATATTGTACAGAATTCTATTCACAGTAAGGTTGCATTAATGTACCATTATGTATGTTGTGCCCAAAGCTGTTTATTATTAATAATTACACAGATCTTAGCAAATGAAATGACTGATTGTCTACATTTGATACATAAAACTAACACCCTCTCTTGAGGGGGGGGGGAATCATACAAAATGAACAAAGGGATGCAAATGAAATTATTTTTGCATTTTATTTCTAAATATTTAAAGCATGAATTGGCCAACTCAACTAATTTTGTACTCGCTTATTTCATTACGGATGGTATTACAAAAAACATCCCACACAGCACAACAGATGATTACCCTGTCATGTCTTCATTTATAAGTTTTCTGTTTAACCCTTCCAAATGGAGCTCTTCTCTTTTTCTCACTACACACAGTGCACATTTTTGGATGACCTGAGTTTTTCTCTAAGTGATGAAAAAGATTAGGGAATGTAGTTTTGGTAGGCAAATTTATTTTCTTGCTTACATACTTACAAAATATAAATGTTCCTATATGCTGACACACCAAGTTTTTCCTGAAGGTCATTTGCCTGGCACAAAGGAACTGCACATGCTGGTCGTGTGACGTCATACAGAATAAATGAGTTCACAATACATATATTGAGTATATAATGTAATATATGCGAAATTTCAGAATAATTATTACCGATGTCTATATCTTCATTTGTTTCCAAGTTCAACATAAGCTGTCTGCCGACATTGTCTCCTCCTCCTCCTCTTCTTCTTGTCTTTATTGGTGTTCTTCTTCTTCTTTGGATGTAAATGTTGTGAGATCAGTGCTTTCATAAAATTTATAAAATGTTTGCATCTGTTACACCTTTTTGGGATGCATGAGATGTAGAACCCATTGTATCAAATTAACCTGAGCTGTCAGGAAACTTCTAACATTTGACACTGAATATGTGTGCCCTGTGTTAGCATTATGTCAGGCTTCAGCCAGATGCTGTTCCATTTGTAGACATGTGTGTCGCCGTACTTTTATACCGGATCTCTAAAGAGAAGTTGGTGAGGAGGGTTGAATTACATGCCAGCTCAGGCTTAAAAATAAGCATTTATTTTCTTACATGTGTACAGTGGAGATGAGCCTTCATACCAAACAGCTGTCGAAAGAACTGTGTTTGGTTCCCCACACATTCTCACATTCTTGCACACGTAATCAAGAGCTTCTGAAACTTTTAGATCAGTGGCAAACATTTAAATCTCAAGTGTTTTAGAGCATTAGTGCTGGCAGAGGCTTAATGAATGATGACTAAATAGAACTTCAGTTAAAATAAATGCTAAAGACCATAACTGTGATGTGGTTTTCGAGGGAAGCCAATTAAATAACGTCTGCAAGAATTAAACATACCATTTTAATTTACTTAAATGTGTAGGGTTAAATGAAAGTAAACTTCCTTTCTTGTTCCAGTTATTTTTAACCCTTATTTCACAAGGAAGTTGATCATGAAACATTGCAGAAAATAAGTGTAGCTCTTGCTCTCGCATGCTATTGACTCACATGGAGGGGTAGCAATGACTCCTTGAGGATAGGTTAGTTCCACTGCAATTTCACAAATTCACTGCAGTTTTCTGATTTGTATTTGAAGTTGGTTTCTACAGTCTACATGTGCACCTTAAGCAGCTGAGGGTACCAAATTCACTGAACATCTAGTCCTGTTTCACTCTTCTTGATTGTAATTACTTCAATACCATGTGCTTTTTAGAGCATACATTAAACCCAGCTTACAGCTAGTGTTATGTGCATAACAGTATTGAGAACATTTGGCAGAATTTGAAAATCTTCATTAAGTTACCAAATATACTCTCATTAATCATATTTTCCTCTGAGTATACATCTTTTTAATTAATTTTAAGCATCTAGTTGATAGAAATATATTTCTCTATTTACATTATGAACAGTGATTTGTCACTTCAATACAGAAAGTTGCATTAGAAGGCACCAACAGCAGTGCTTCCAATGACTAATTCATCATTGCTGCTATGACATACTCATAGGTGTTTCATCTTCATCACTTTTCAGCCACTGAAGTCACTTTTATCTATTTTATGTAGTGCAGATTTAATACAGGAGATTAATTTCACCCTCTCCTTAAAACCTTTTCTGTATCTTCCATAAACTTGCAAAAAGCAAAATGAAGCCAGACATGATTATGAACTAAAACCTTCCTGCTGCAACCAAAATGCAAGATAGAATCACAGCAACTGGCTTATAAAGCTGGAATTATGAACTTAACATAATGTGACTTGATTTGATGCCTCATGACATAAAGGTCTAACACACAGTATTAAATGGAGCAATTTAGAGTTCAATTACATGGTTTAACATATCTAACATAATCTAAAAGTTTGTCAATGTCAATATTTTCCTTCTCATAACATTAAGTTGCACTATAATGTGACTAATTGGAACGGATCAGCTTGGAACAAATGCTTTTTATATAATTCTGTGGAATTACTTGCAATTTTTTTATGTTTTTCCTTTGTTCTTTTGTTTTGTAAACATCTCACAGGGAACAAAAAATACATGCCTAACCTAAAGCAATAAAATGGACAATATATTTTAATTGAGGATGTTAGGACCAGGTCAGTCATATCAGTCATGTTTCCAAAATTAGAACTATCAATCAGAAGTAACTATACCTATAAGTTACATTTGTGTATCATAAATAGACCTTAACTGTAACCATATTTTTTTATTTCATGTTAGGTTACATAAATGCCATTCATCCTACTCCTGGCTTTAGCCCCTGGTGTCATCTATAGATCATTCAATGGCTCAGTTACATATTGTGCAAGGATGTAAGTGAAGCTTAAGCATTGCTATCAAATATATATAAAAGTCATGTATGTTTTTGTATTTTGCTGGATAAATTTATTTTGAAATCACTTATATCCATATTAACTGTAAACAAACTGTACAGAGTTAGCAAATTTATTTCTTCTAGGTGCATGCGATAATAGTGCAACCTTACTATGAATAGCTATTAAATGTAACAAAGCAGTTTATAGGAAATAGTTTGCTGGTGCATAAGCCAGTATGCACATTTTTAAGATAATCATATGAAACAGTAATAAGCAAATCTTTTGTCTTCCATAATTATAAAATTATATTCTAGCAGACTGCTTAGGTGTGGTTTGCAATTAAAAAAAAAAAATGGAAAATGTTTTTAATTTCAAATCATACATAACTAAGTACAGGGTGAACAATCCTTGGCCAAATCGGTTTTGCAGCATGTAGCAGGCCAGGCTGGTTGTTGTGTCAGCAGTGCGGGTGATTCAAGCCTCAGTAAATATAGTACAGTTTGTCACTTAAGTTATTTCTAATACACATAACAAACACAAAGAAAGAAAAGTAAATTACTCACATATATAAGCAAAGAGATGTTGGAACAGTCTCCCTTCATTGTTCAAGCATTTCTGGCGCTTGTTTAGGAAATTACCCATTACACTCCGTAGTTTCCTTTGAGAAATGGCAGTCATTTGTTGACGTTATTTTTAAGTTCATCTAAAGTGTGTGGATTTATTTTGTAAACTTTCTCTTTTAATGCCCCAAGAGATAAAAATCGCAGAGGGTTAAATCAGGGGAATGAGGGGACATTAAAAGAGAATGTTTATAAAACAAATCTACACACTTTAGATAAACTTTAAAATAACATTCATCAAGAAATTGCTGCCATTTCTCAGAGGCAACTCCAGAGTGTAATGCACAATTTCCTAAGCAGGTGATAGAAATGCTTGAACAACAAAGGGAGGCACTTCCAATACCTCCTTGCTTGATATACGTGAGTAATTTACTTTTATTTTTAAGTGTTTAATTTACTTATGTTAGAAATAACTTATGTGAGCAACCAGCCTCACTGGCCACACGCCACAAAACTGGTCCCACCAAGGATTGCTCACCCGAGACGTTGCACACACGTTGTTTCACAAATTGTTTCTGTACCTTGAAATATTATTTTGTATGTAATTTCAGTTTCTTTAACTCAACATAACAGCTTTTAAGCATAATTTTTCACTTGCGCCTCATTTTCAGTTGCTGCTGTACTATTGTGTTTTTTTTTTATTTAAAATGAATGATGGACATGTTGCTAATTTCAAAATTTTGTATACATACTTGCTAAGAAACTTAGATAGATAAATAAATAAGCAAAAGAAAACAATTTTAATTTTAAAATATGAATGAGTCGATGTACAGACTAAAACTTTACTTACGTCAAGTTGTAAGTTAATAGTGCTTCTGTTTTTAATGTTTATAAACAGTCTTGGTTATACTGGATGTTCATTTATTTTTGGACTTTCATGAGCTAAGTTTTGAATGTAATGACATTATTAAGAATAAATTTCAAAGATCTCAATAGTAGTGTAGCAGTACTACCATTGCTAAAATTACTGTTCTTAAGCATCCTAACTACACAATGTCAACACTAGAGTACACATTTGAGATCTAAAAATTCCAATGAACTAAACATGTTTAAAGGCACCAACAATGGCAAAACTGAGTGCTATGTGTAGAAAGCCTCTAGATCTTCTTCCACTGCCTAAATTTTAGCCACGAAAGATAACAATGGAGTATAGAAAGCGTCTATAGTTCCTTTCCCTTGCCTCTGTACCAGAGATAGGAAAAAAATAACATAAGCATTATTTTGGAATGATTCCATTCTCAGAACCATTCCATAAAATAATCAGAAAACTAGCCAGAATAGCAGCCCTCCAACTTTGTACTGCTGTGATCATTCATATTTAGTTTCCAAAAGTGACACTATACTATGTTGCTGTAGAATATAACAGAAGTATGTTATATGATGCAAGTACTCCCCTGCTTTAGTGCTTCTAAGTTACCATTAGAAATCTTTTTATCACTCAGATATAATTATTCTATTGAGGTCTCGCAATACACATGCAAAAAGTAATTACCTGAATAGATGATCTTTAGCATGGAAACAGATGCAATATGTTTGCTCAATGATGAACCTGAATTCCTTTAACTTGAGTCAAGTGAGCAGTAATTGTGATAAGCATTTCAATGCAGCATATATATATATATATATATCATGTCACCAGCTAGCTGTCATGTTATAATATTAGTTATTGGCAGGAAACTCAGAAAATGAATGAACACCCGGTATAAATATTCATTTAAAAAAATCAAACCTTTACATCTGTAAATTCTTAGTGAGCTCTAAACTGAACAATGAAATGCAGCAGCAAATGTACTATCTAATGATGTATGCATACCAAGCTAGTTAATAAAGAGCATTCTAGACAAATTTTCATGTTCATAAACAAAATGGCGTATTTTAGCAATAAGTATGAACAAATTCTTTAACTTCTGTTGTCAGAAATATCTATGAACTTATAGCATTATGTTTACATCTAGGATTGCATACGCACACTGTGTCTCCATGCAACATACAATTTGTCTGTATTTCCTTTAAATCATCTGTGAAGCAACTTATCACTAGACCTCAGATTTTAGGCTAAGTGCCTATTTTTTGTGTGTACGAATGAAGTAAAACTAGTTAAATGTCTTTGTATTTTACATAAAATATAAATGTATGGAAGGGGTTTTGTGGTGTCTAAAATGCCTATTTTACTATTTATGCTATTTAATTTTTTTTTCATACAGCAGTGAAGGATTAAGTGTTTATATCATGGGGTTGGTATGATTTAAAGACTTTGTAATAGTCTGGTTGTAGGAATGAGACATTTCTGGATAAAGACTGGTTTATTCTAGTGCTTTAGGTGATAGATTAATTCATTTTGTAGAAAGAGAAAACAAGAATACTTGTCCCCTCTAGGTCTCTGTGTTATCCTTTGGTATTGGACAGCGACTGCAGTATGGCAAAAGCTCTTCCAAAGAGCAAGAATTATCAATGCCGTATTTCCCATCATTTCCTGGCTCAACTCACACACCTCGTTCTCTTCATTAACTTTGGTATGCATACGTTCTTTGATGCGTAAGGTTTCTCCATGTTTTCTCTGTTATGTATTTCAAACAATCCTTTTACACTGCTGTTCTTAACAATATTGTGTTCTGCAAATATCATTTTAGGTCATGGTTTCATATCAGCTATAGCTTGATTAGATCACAATGATATAGTGGTAGTGTACAGTGCATTACAACTGTGATCCATTCAATAATTTCTGAGTGTCTTTTCTTCAATTTTATAAGCTTATATTATGCATTAGCAACCATAAATTCATAATTAAACATTTTTCTAGCCATAACAATTTAATAAATTTGCTGTATTTGTGTTTTTAATATTCCTTAATTAATTGCATTTTTAAACTTTTAGAAAGTGGAAATACATTTTAGAACCAAAAAATAAAATGTTAGCTTGCAAAAACTGTTTTTTTTGGGGGGGGGTGCCTAAAAACTGTATCTTTAGTGCCTATTTTGAAAATTTTAGAGCTTCTTTTAGGTGTCTAAAAATCGAGGTCTATTTATCTCAAGAGCTTTCCAAGGAAATGTTGGCACATAGTGATTGATAAAGATGTTATGGAGTGATTTAATGAAAAAACTAGTGTTAATCAAGCTCAATAGAATTATCTCATTTTCTGGCATCCTGATTACAAGGACAGGATGCTAGTAAAGTTAGGTTGAACAAGAAAGTAACAAACTCAGAGGCCTATGTCATAGGGAATATATAAAAATTAGAAAAGTAATACCTAGTCTATTGCTAATGGTTAAACCTTTCCAATAATGCATGTCATTCCTTGCAGTTTCAGGCCAAATACTGTCAGTAATAAATAAAAATCATGTAGGGACATTTTTAGAACATTTTTAAAGCTTGCTGAAACTAATTAAAAGTTTAGGGTTTAAGTCTTTTTATTTTTTTTCCCCCCTAAACTTTTTCTACACATCTGTAAAGACTTTTCTTTGCCACAGTTTACATGTGTGTGCAGTTTTGTCTAGTCTTGCTTGTTACAGTAATGCATGCTCTAGCAGTTACTATTTTCTTCTTCCTTTCTAATCAACAAAGTTTGATGTGTACAGACTGTGTAAGACGTTTGTGAACAATTATTTTCAGTAACCTTGTTTATTTACTTTGATAAAGACTTAGAATAAGATAATAAAAAGTTTATTTTTTCGCACAAATACAGAGAGAAACACATTCTTTTCTTCTTATCAAATTTTTTTGCCAAAGAAGTTAGTAAAATTAGACTACCAAAAATAAAAATTAAATTAAAATACCTCGGTCTCTAACATCTGCGATTTTGCGCTTATTTCAACATCATAGTGAATTAAATTTTTTACATTACTTTATAGTTTTTTTTAAGAGTAAATATGACAGGACATAATTATACACCTATTGATTATTATTATTATTATTATTATTATTATTATTTTAATTTTTTTTTTTAGGAGAATTAAATGGCAAAAGAAATTGCTGAATGCTATTTTAAAATTTCCATAATGTATATAATTTTTCTGTTATATTTCACTAGCTATGTATTATCACTTTGTCTAATGTTGTGCTGAAAAGCTAGTCACTTTTGCTTTAGAATGTTTTTGTGTTTTTAATAATGTGCTTTCATAAAGGTTTTAGGGAATTACTAAACAAAATAGGACTTCATTATGGACTTTTATGCTAACCTTCTGTTAAGGTTTCAAAATTCCTCAATAATACATTGAAGCTCAGTTTCTACACCTGTTTATATTTCAATGGGAATTCTTTTAAATGAGAGAATCAAAGTGTTAATAAAAATTTTGATGCATACTAAAAAGTTTGGATTTAAATACATTACTGCAGCTTATGTGATTAATGCCTATTTAATGGTAATGGCAGCTTATATTAACAAGGCCTAACAAATAGGAATCAGCATCTATGTAAGCTAATTCCAACACAAAGTTCTTTTTACCTTAGTTTTAAGTGTGCTTTTAATATGCATTTATGTTACTGTGTCAAACTGAAGAAAAAACGATTGTATTCTTTATCTGTAAGCATTTTAGTGAGTGTGTTAGAATTGAAGTCAATTGTTAGTTGTTAAAAAGAGAGAACATTAGATGATTAAGCTGTCATAGTTTGTTCACCACACAGAGTTAATGAGACCTGATAAACATGTCTTCCATTAATCATTGTCAGATTTCATGGTCCAACAATACAGTCTTCCAATGTTACAGCAAAACGAAATGCCATAATAAATAAAAGTGTTTCATGTATTTCTAAAATTAGCTGCCTGATGCAGTTATTTAAGATTTATAATTGTTACAGAATATCAAATAAACATATGTTAATCCTTGACCAGTCATTGTTTGTCTTCTGAAGTGCATGCAAATTGTCCATGGTCTAATTAATGTATTACTTTCTCTACTGCTGGGGTGCTTGGGAAAGGGAGAGAGAGAGAGAGAGAGAGAGAGAGAGAGAGAGAGAGAGAGAGAGAGAGAGAGAGAGAGAGAGATTTGATTAAAAGATCATGTGCCTGCTGACTTACCCAACATTGCATGAGTAATTTCTTTTAGGTTTTAAATAATATTTGCATTACATTCATTAATTGCTCTGCTCATTCATCATTGCAATCAGTGAAAAACTTGTATAACACTAATCCCTTCAATGTCCATTTTAACTAAACCCTCAAGTCAAGTCTATTATTAGTATCCCAGAAAACTTCCTAACAAATGTAGCTCAGATTTGTATTAATTGGGCAGGTAAGAGTTCAAAGCTCAAGCTGAAATGTGACTGATTTTGTTACACAATTTTTACTTTTTCTACCACGTACCTAGTAGGTAGAGAAAGTATTGTGTTTCAATGATGCATTTTGATTTCAAGATTTTAATGGAAGTACTAGTAAATAATTGTAAGAAGCAGTCCTAATAATGATGACCTGTTCATCATAGTAATTTACTTGGTCAACCTTTCTCAGTTCTCATTACTCGGCTCTTGGTATAGTTGGCACCAGGAACATTTTCGAGAATAATATTCTTCTCAAAAACATTTCTTGGCCAACAACACCAAGAGCCAAGTGACAAGAACTGAGAAAGGTCGACCAAGTAAATCACTACAAGTGCTACATTATTGCTACCATTTTTGCAACATTCCATTTGAATGTTAGCATATCTGCTATAAACTAAACATTGTCGAATAGTATTTTGTGGAAGAAATTCTCAGACTATTAGTTATCTTAATTTCCTGAGAAAAAAAATTATATAAGTGCTGAACCATAAATACCCTGTCCAAAGTACAGGATTATGCCAAGGAACGGTTAATAAATGATATCATGAAATTAAATTAAATTGAGTATTATTTATGGACGCTCTTTAACTGCTATGGCCCTTAGCGTCCCATTCTATATTGGGCGGGAAAGACCGGAAATTTTGCTCAGAGACCTCTCTATCAAGCTTGAGGTTCTTTTACGTGCCGTAAATCTATGACACAGGACCACCAGCTTTACTTCCTTTCCGGAGGAAGTCTGATTTTTACGCTCGAAAAACTCTATCGTTCTCCGCCGGGTTTGAACCTGCGACCTCGGGAACTAGAAGCCAGCATGGCACCCTTAGACCATGGAGAACGACAAATGGTACCATGAAAAAGCACATATAACTTTATTTAACTGTAGTTTTAATACTTGAACAGACATTTTACATTTCCATTGTAATTATTCAACCACTTTAAAATGTTTTAACTAGAGAGATTACTTTCTGCATTTGACAATAACAATTTAAACACTTTAAAGTCTTTGCTTTCTGATACACTATTTCAATTGTGTAATTACAGATGTTATAACCGCTACGTTCAACAACCCTCGTGACTCCTCTTAAAACAGTGTAGCTAAGTACGGACCTTACATTTTTAATGTAATTACCCAAGAAGTGTGTAAAAATTTTGAATTGTCCGAAACGTGAAATTTAGTTTGTCCTCGCTACACGATACGAATGTTGCTCTGAATACGGTTCGCGCTGCTCGCGGACGTTCCATATCACTTGACATTACAAACCGACGCTGTCCTATGGCTTTGGGTCTTTGAAGAAATCCGAATGGTTAGGATGCACAGTACTCTTCCTCCGTCGGGCCCGTAGCGTTAATATTAATTTCAGTGAGCCATTGTTCTCAAACTTATAAAGACAAACTGAATGTATATAGCTGACCATATGCTACGGGCCCGACAGAGGAAGGTGAACCATGCATCGTAACCATTCGGATTTCTTCGAAGTTCTTATTGTACTTCGAGCAAGAACTTTACTTAATTCCACATTTATATTTAATTAATAGGACGGCGTGCTTTGTAACGTTGAGCTGCTGTCTCCGTCGGGGAGGGCCTGGCGCTGCGGTCGCATCAGTTGATCGGTGCAGTAACTGTCCGCGCAACTTTCCAGAGGGCTACCCCACCTCTTGGAAAGAGCCTTCAGGAACCTTGCTTGCTGACTGATACGATGTTCTATGTTGGATGCGCCGTCTAATGATACAGGGAGTAGAACTAGTACTTCTAAACAAAGAAATATTTGCTTTTAGGCTTCCTGAATCCAAAAACAGCATTTTTTTTTTTTTAGAAAAAGTGCATGTGTGCAGTATAACCCAAAAAGAAATTGGATAAATGCCAAATTTGTATTTAAGTTCATTATCTTCCAACACAAAGACTTTTCATTATTTTTATTTTATCAAAAATGGCTCTATTTTGATTAAAATATCATATATTTAAGATATTTACATGACAAATTAAATCTATACCCTGAATTTTCTGGGAATAATTTGTGAAGTTATGCTCTTTCGGAAGAAATTGTATTTAGGTAAACGGATGAGATAGACAAAAACTTATTGCACAAAAAGTGTAGATCTCTCTAAAACAATTTATGACAAATAACATTTTTTTGTAGCATCAGCAATTCCTGAAACATCTGTTAATGGTTTGAATTGTTTAATACTTTGTAATTGTTTGAAGTGCTTCATTATTCAATTGTTTTTTGCTAAGTCATGGAAAGCGTATGGAACTGTTTGGAAGGCCAACACATAGCTACACGTTTTTACTTTCTGTACTACGTATAGTAAGTAGGGGAAGTATTGCATTCCACTCAAAAATTCGATACCGATATTTCACCGAAAATACATGTTTTGAGGCCTCCTGAATCCAGAAACATGTCCGTGTGTGTGACTGTGAACAGCATAACTCAGAAACGAACAGTCGGATAAACACTAAACTTGGTATTTAGGTTCAGTATCTTCCAGAGATGCGACACGAAGGTTTTCAAGAAAATCCCCCCACCCCAGATTATCCTTTACATGGAACATTTTTCGAAAATTTTTATTTTCTCAAAAATGGCTCTAACGATTTTGAATAAAATACAAGTTTAAGACATTTTTATGGCAACTGAATTGTATATCTCGAATTTTCTGGGAATGTCTCCAAAAGTATTCTTCATTGTGAACGACTTTTGCATAACTGGTAAACCATAAGAGATAGACAAATTTTTACTACCTACATAAAAAATGTAGATCGCGTTAAAATACACAATTTACGTCATATACATTTTTTTTTGTTGAGTGAACCATTTTCGAGATATTGCTTGTTATTCCCTTAAATTTTCCAATACATACTTTTCTCAAATGGGAATTCGTTATTCATTTTTTGTCTTGGATATACAAAGAGTAAGTACTAGGGATATCGGACATAGCACTAATTAGAAAACATATACCGATCGCAACAACGATCAATCTAGGCCAACAAGTAAAGACACACACCTCCGGCAAAGAAAATATCCAGGAAACTAGACATAGAGAAGTTGAACCACAATATAGGAAAAATAAACAAAGCAAGGCATTTAACACAACAACAAGAACTAACAACTGCAACATACACGAAAACTCTACAATCCTGTCAAACACAACCAAAAGAAAGAAAATTACGACCATGGTTCGACAAGGATTGTTACAATGAACGAAAGAAAACGCTACTCGCATTACACTGAGCGAAAGCCTCATCACAACAGGAAGACCTATCGCAATACGCTCAACAACGGAGGAAATACAAAGCGCTAATTAAGACAAAGAAGACGAAATTCACAAAAGAAGCCAGAAAACTTGCAGAAACCGCACGGAAGGATTCATTCATAGCTCTCAGGAAATCAAAGCCCCCAACAACGAGCTGCATACCAATGGAAACATGGGAAAATCACTTTAACAACAACCAAAAGCAGATAATATCACGCATACTTCCCCAACAAAAACAACAGAAAACCACTCCCCCATAACAAAAGACGAAATAAACAGTACAATAATAACGGCGAGAAACGGCAAGGACCCGGGTCCAGACAGTATCTACACAGAGCATTTCAAAGATTCCATGCATGTATTGCAAGATTAGTGGACAGAACTCTTCAACAAATGCCTGAATACAGGTAAAATCCCAGAGCAATGGCGGGCATCAACAATAAAAATTATGTACAAAGACAAAGGCGAAATTGATAACCCCAACTCATACCGGGGCATAGCGCTTGAAAACACCACCTTGATCTTCATGAAAATTCTAACGAACAGGCTTATATCATTAACAGACTCCCAAATACCTGAAAACCAACATGGTTTCAGAAAGGGGAGAAGTACATTACAGACCGTAAACTACCTAATAAACCAAGCCCTAGATACTCTTAGACACGCGGGGAAGAAATATTTCGTGGTCTTTGTAGATTACAGCAAGGCCTTTGATCTCATCAACAGAGAAACACTCATTCGAAAACTCACTCATATAATAGGAGACAATCACCCACTCACAATCATACTCTCAAACATCCTAATGTATAATCACATTCAAATATCCGACGGTACAGCTAAATCCAAGGGAATAATTCAAACAAACGGAGTCCTACAAGGCGACCCAATAAGTTCAATAATGTTCAGCATCATGACAGCAGACATCACAGAGATTACCACAGACACTACAGCATCACTTATACTATACGCGGACGACATGGCAATAGGCTCGGAGAACAAGGAAGAACTTCAAGATGTCTTAAATAGACTCGCCGCATGGACAGAAAGAAATGATCTCAAACCAAACAAATGACCTTTAGGAAAGGAGGGAAACATGCTTCTATAAACACAATGACACTGATCAACAAACCCCTAGAAGTAGTTTCCAAGTTATTTAATACCTCAGAGTTATTTTACAAACAACTCTAACATCCTTCAACTTTCATGTCACAGAGAGAGCAACTGCAGCGATAAAAGCCATATATAACATCCAACAACCACAACAAATCTCAATAGCCACTGCAATAATACTATTCAAGACGGCCATAGCACCAATAGCAACCTACGGAATCAACATCATCTGGGACAATCTTACAATCACCAACCTATCAACAATTGAGAAAGTCAAAGCCCGCTACCTGAAACGGATTCTATAAATAGGGAAATCAGCACCATCCAGGTTAACATACGTAGTAGCAAAAGAAACCTGCTTCACCGAGGACATCAGAGAACAATTCTGGCTACCAAATACCAAGGCCTATGAGGAGACACTACGGTTACTAAATGGTCATACTTCTACACAACAGACGCAATAACGACAGCAGATTGGAAGCAGCCAAATCACCACGAAACCAAAGATTCCACCAACCAGAAGAAGAATGCGTGTGCAAAATGTCAACAAACACTGCCAAAGATATCATGCGCAAAATTCCTAAGAAAGGACAGCATCAGTAATAAGACTAGGACAAGAATAAACTATATATCACTATGCACATTGTGCGATTTTCTCTCTTTTATATATATATGCAAAGAGTATTAATCTGTGCCAAAGAGAATGATCTGCACATAGCAACCAGCTATTAAGAGATTGTACGTCTATGCTTAAAGGCTTCTTTATTTCTATATTGCCCTTGCAAATACAAAACAAGGGGGAACATAGTAGGCCTTAAGCGATAGTCAAATATTTTTAGAACTGGTCGCTATGTGTAAAATGTAATTCTCTTTGTATGTCAAGAACATAAAAAAAAAAATATTCTGTGCGTGTAAGAGAAATGAGAACGTAATAACAGTCAAAAAGATATTTGTAATACAAGCAAGGATACCGAAAACCAAAACACAGAGCAAGATATGATTATATACGAATGGAAGTACTGATGTGTGTGTGGATAAAGCAAGGTGTGATTATAAACGAGCGGATGTGCACTCGAATAAGGCTAAACTTGAGGTACAAGTGAGGCAACACGTGTTTCCAGCAAAGTAGTAAACTAGAAGGAAAAAAATTCTGATGTGATACATTCACATTACTTTCCCTACTGTATCATTTATTAGTGGGTATACAAAGTATTTTTACTTAAGCTTATTACTTTCTCTAATACGTATAGTAAGTAGAAATATTGCATTTCACCTAAAAATTCGATATTGAAATTTCACCGGAAATACATGTTTTGAAGCCCCATAATGCAAAAAGATGCATTTTTAGAAAAAGGCCCGTCTGTGTGTCTGTGAACAGGTAACTCAAAAACGAAAAGTCGGATAAATACCAAACTTGGTATTTAGATTCAGCATCTTTAAAAGATGCGACACGAAGATTTTCAAGAAAATCCCTCCATTCCAGACTACCCTTTACATGGAACATTTTTCAAAGTTTGTTTTCTCTCAGAAATGGCACTAACGATTTTGATTAAAATATCATATTTTAAGACACTTTCATGGCAAATGAAAGGCATTACTAGAATTTTCTGGGAATGTCCCCAAAAGTCGTCTTCATTCTGAATGAATTTTGCACAACTGGTAAACCGTAAGAGATAGACAAAATTTTACCGCAAAACACACAATTTATGTCATATACATGCTTTGTGTACAATGAACCAGTGTACAGTGACATATTTCTTGTTATTTGTTTGAATTTTCCAATACTTAATACTTTTTCTCAAATGAGAATTCGTTATTCGTTTTGTTTTTCTTTCTTTTCTTTTTGTATGTCCTGGGCATGCAAAGAAAATGGAATGCTCCACATAGCAACCAGTTCTTAAAAGATTTGACTATCGCTTAAAGCCTACCATATTTCCCTTGCACCTACAAGAGAATTAGCAATAAGATCGTTTCTGCAAATGTTTATCTCGATTAATACGAAATAGATGGAGAATAAGAGTTTATAAAATTAGTTTGTACAAGAGTAGAGAAAGTCATGTGAGTGTAACACATCCGATTTTTTTAAACATTTGGCTAATGCTTTGGTTTTCTGTATCCCCGTGAACCTATAAATGAATCATGTATGAAACTATTTCTGCAAACGTTTATCTTGATTAACCAGACGTAGAAAAATAAGCTTTTGGAAGAATAGTTTGTGGAGGCTATATAAAAACAAGTGATATAATGGGGTAGAGAAAGGCATGTGAATGTAACACACTTTTAATCAGCACCTGTATGCTGGAACACACACACACATACACACACAGTCCCCTACACACACACACACACTCTCTCTCTCTCTCTCTTTCATGCATTTTTATTTAAATTGAGCATATTTTAAGGATATAAAGCAAACCTTGGGGCAAAGTAATGAAGATGCCAAATAGCCTATGTTCTAGTATATAGGACCTAAGATACATTGTATGCCAAGTTTCATAAAAATCGATTTGGACATTCTTGCACAAAAAAGGGAAAAATAAAAACACAATTTACACAAATTTAATTTATAAAAAATTATTTCTGGTTTTAGGGTTGCCCATTGTATTCTTTAGTATCAATTCATAAACCAAAATGAAAACTTTTTTCCAGTTTTATTAAATTATGCAGCAGTTCACCTACAGACCTCAATTATTTTAGGAGGCTCCCTATTATTATCCTTAATTTTGCTTTGATTTCAACCAAATTTGTAACGTTTCACAAATTTGCCTCAAATTTACTGCATTTACTTGGAGTAAATCGATCTTGGCCCACTTTCCGTGCTCATTACCATATTATGTAAACTTCGATTCAGTTCGAATAGAGTCATCCTCCGTGGTGTAGTGGTTACCATGCTTAGCCTCTAGTTCCCGAGGTCGCGGCGGAGGATTTTTTCGGGCGTAAAAATCCTTAGCATGGCTTCCTTCGGAAGAGAAGTGGTCCCGTGTCGTAGATTTACGGCACGTAAAAGAACCTCAAGCCTGTTAAAGAGGCCTCAGAGCAAAATTACCAGTCTTTCACGCCCAATATAGAATGGGACCCTAAGGACCATAGCAGTTAAAGAGCGTCCATAAATAAAACTCAATTTTAGTTCGAACAGAAGAGGATCGAATCGAGTTTCGTATTTAGTATTGGCATATAAATCGTTACTTTCCATTGATATCACTCAGTAGGTCGTCAAATTCAAGCAATGGAGTGCTAAATTAAAATTATTCATAACTGCCTTATCGTACTTGTACGTAAAACTCGGAGGAAATAAAGCGGAAACCAAATTGATTTCAGTTTGTATCCAATTTTACAAGTAAACGCGGACAGCATTGCGTATGGAAAATGAATGCAAGCCACTGCATAAGCGTAATAAACTATTATACGTATCAATGGCGTATAGGTATCTAAAAATCGTAGATTTATGAACCTTCCCATATAGTTGCTAAAGCATTCTCCCTAATTTTCTTATGGATTCCAAACAACACATTTAGCGTAAAAGAATCTACTTTTATTTGTTAAATGTAAAATATTTGTATTAAAGTACGCTTGTAATTTTATTTTGGTAAAGCAATAAAATCAGTAGCGTAATTATTTCTCGTAACTTAGGAACGGCATTTACCCGCCCAATGACACCCCTGACTGCGTATATGCAGAGGTTCGGGATTGTTTCACACGTCAGGACGAACAAGAGACACCAACCGAGCGGGATGGCTCAGGCGGTAACGTCTGTTCCTGCATTCGGGAGGCACCCGGTTCAAATCCCGTGGGCCGGCTAGTCCAGGTTTTTTCGTGGTTTCCTTCAGTCGCCAAAGTAAATACCAGATTGGATCATTAATACCAAGACACAAAGTTCCACCTTAGCTATAAAATAATGGTAAAAATCTGTTGTTATACATTCACATGACCTTCTCTACCCTCTATCGTTTATTAGTGAGTATACAAATCATTCTTACTCAAGCTTATTTTTCTATCGACTACATTTTAATCCAAATAAACTTTCGCAGAAAGAGCTACATTTCACATTTCGTTATAGATACAAAGGGTACAGCGATAGTCAAGTGTTTAAGAACTGGATGCTATATGCTGGCCTTAAAATTACACACTCTTTCCATGCAATAGCGACAGGACTTAAAGAGAATGACCAAGAAATGAACAATTCGAACCTTTAATAACGGATATCTCAGAAACGGCTTAAGCCAAAAATAAAAGACTTATTTGAAATAAATTGTGTCATAATAGATCTACTTTTTTGTGTAGTGCGTTTTCGTCTATCACTTAACGTTTACCAGTTATACAAAATTATACAAAATTTCTTCCAAATGAAGTGAACTTCAGAGGCTATTCCTAGAAAATTCAAGATTACATTTCATTTGTAATGTAAATATCTTTAATACGTGGTATTTTAATCAAAATCGTTAGAACCATGTTTTAGAAAATAAAATACGTTGAAAAATCTTTCATGTAAAGGGCAGTCTGGGGTGGGGGGATTTTCTTGAAAATCGTATCGCATCTTTGGAAGGTACCGAACCTAAATACTAAGTTTCGTATTTATCCGATTTTTCGTTTTTTGATTTATGCTGTTCACAGACACACGCACACACACACACACACACACACACACACACACAGACTCACACACGGGCCTTTCTCTAAAAAGTATTTTTTGGATTGAGGGGGCCTCAAAACATGTATTTCTGGGGAAAGCTCCGTATCGAATTTTTGGGTGGAACGCAAAATATATGATCATAGCGAATGCTCTGCCATCTACCCACAGATAACGAAGGCAGGCAGATTGGAGGGCACCCTAATGCCATCTGCCTGGCACGTGTAGAAGCAGAGATACCGTTGCCTGGCACTGAGGTTTCTGTGGACACGTGACGAAGCTACCATCTGTCCGACACCTGTAGAAGTAGAGATGCCGTTGGCACTAAGATCTCTGTGGACGGTGTTGAAACTGCAATCTGCCCGTCACGTATAGAAGCATGGGTGCATTTGTCTAGCACTAAGGCCTCTGTGGACGCGTGACAAAGCAAGATGGTATGGTACAAGGATGAGATCTAGAAGGCCTACTGTTCACCACACACCGATCCACAAGGTATCTCCTAACAGACCCATGGAGATATAATCACGAGGTTAAAACAATGTAAAATAAATAGAGAGAGAGGGGGGGAGAGGGAGAAAAGGGACACTAATAAAAGCTCCGCAACAGCGAGCGCGCCTAAAAATGAGCCGATAAACATTTCACGCTAATTTTTTTGCGGTGGAATGAGATTAATGATGCGAGTGCTGCATGCTGTTCTCCTTTCTTGGAGAGTTGACCTAGACACGGCTATTGACTCCAGCAACCACTTGTAACGGTTGTTTGGTGCGCACTATGTCGCGTTTTTACTACCTAAGGATGTTCATAGTGTGCATCTGGGCTATTACGTTTCACATAGTCCGAAACAGAAAGCTGAGCTTTTAAATAAAGTGGGACTTTTCGTGTTTGACAAGTGTGGATGTCCTGCTTTGTGCGATGTTTGAGATATCAGAATTTCAAGTTTTGTAATTAAAACTACTCACATTTTCGTAATTGTAACTGTTTAAACTGAACTGTACAATCGGATTAGTATGCCAAATTGTTTTGCTTTTATGTGAACAAATACATACAAATTCCATTTGATTTAGACAGCGTTAGTATGAAATAAAAATGTGTCTGACGAGAAATAAATAAAAAACAAGTGACGTAAATTGAATCTTTCGCACTGTTAAATTAAATTGAGTTTTATTTATGGACGCTCTTTAACTGCTGTGGTCCTTAGCGTCCCATTCTATATTTGGCGTGAAAGACCTTAATTTTGCTCAGAGGCCTCTTTATCAGGTTTGAGGTTCTTTTACGTGCCGTAAATCTACGACACGGAACCACCGGCTTTACTTCCTTTCCGAAGGAAGCCATGCTAAGGATATTTACGCCTGAAAAAAATCCATCGCCTTCCGCCGGGTTTGAACCCGCGACCTTGAGAACTAGAGGCTAGCATGGTAACCACTACACCACGGAGGACGACTTTGCACGTGTTGCATACCTACAAGGCTGCATTTATAAGATGTTACAAAAAATTATTTTTCAGTTTGAGTGTATGTATTATAAATATTTATAAGAAATGATTTCATAAATAAGTGTTTTAAATATCATTTCTAAGCACGAGTGCGTACAATGCCTACCTTTATGTGTGCATGCTTAAACGCAGGTCATTTCGGAACTAAAATGGCAATCGAAAAAGTTCTGTTACACTACAGCTGTCTAAAAGAAATATTAAACTCATAAGATTATGTTTTTAAGCATAAGCTAACCTTTTATCCTGAAGATAAATAATCAAATAATCAAAGAAACAAATTATAACTTTCTGCATCGCTTCTCTGTAGTAGGAAAGGAAGTATTGTGTTCCATTAAAAATGTTATATAGAAAACTTCACCGAAAATGCGAGTCTTGAGGTGCCCTGATCCTGCATAAGAACTTCTAGAAAATTGTGGTGTTTAACTCCAGCATCTTTCACGGATGTAAAGCCTAGATTTTAATTATGTTTTCCCTCTACAAAAAAAGTTTTACATTATAAATTGTTATTTTCTATTTTCTCAATCCAACGCTTTTAAGTAAAATGGCATAATTTGAGATAGTAAGTACATGCCAAATAAAATGCATAGGTAGGTAGTGGGTAGAGAAAGTCGCTTGAAGGTACAACGTAATTATTTTTCCCACAATAGTGCGTAAAGTAAGCAGAATGCATGAAGACTCGTCGACTAGAGTAAAGATTTCTTTTTTCAACTGTTATTACTTAAGTCCATTCACTTGATGCTCTTTGAAGCAATTCTTAATCTGGAAATTTAATAAAACAGTACGACACGAATTCGCAACAGTAGCCACTGAGGACATAAAACATGCCGAGATGCTCGCCCAGTTTTTACGAAAAATCTTCAGATTCTGCTCATTGGCTTGAACGCTCAGATTCATGACAAATCTGCATCTTTAGTATTTACTATTAGTCGAACAGAGATCCCTAAAGCCTAGCGTGATCAGCTTAACTTATTTCAGCAACCACAAGCTCGATATGTGTGGGATCATGACAATTGAGTACACCTTTCTGGTCGTCTCATTTTTTCATCTGCATGTTGTCTGGACCACGACCTTGTTATCTGTCTCTCTCGTGTCAAATAGCTTTAAACTGAGGAAGCAAGCTCTTCACTTAAGTGCTGGAGGCAGTTTGATTCTAAAGCGATTATCACCCTGACCTTAGCGATCTTCCATTTCTGCTCAACGCATCGTCTATTTGGCACGGAGCATATTCATTCGCTGGTTCTTTTACTTTGATCGCAGCGTCTAAACTCGCTCCGCGTAAAAACCAACGAACAAATTTTATACTTAATTACATTTGTCGTCGAGTGAGCAGCGTTTTGGGTTCTCAACCCAGAGAACACAGCTGCTCTAGAGAAATTTTAATTAGAAACATTCTCTAACCTCCGCAAAGTTTGCGAGTGTGTCTAAGTCAAATTAGATAACTTCAGTGCTAAACCTACCACTATTAAACTAATAATTGTTTCTCAAACCAAAGTGCCACAATTCAGATAAAACAAATAAATTAAAATCTGATGTGTTAATTCACATGGCTTTCTTTACCCATTCTTCTACAAATGATTCTTAGAAAAGTTTTTTTCTAATTATTTCACGTTAATCGAGTAAACCTTTGCAGAAATTATATTATTATACATTTCGTTGTAGCTGCAAGATAAAACGAAAGGCAGAGGCTATCATTAAATCTTTAAAAGGTGGATCATACTGGCTTTGAAATGTCACCCATTGCATGATCACAAGAAACAAACGAATGGCGCTTAGTACTTCAAAAAAATATATGTATGAAAATATGATACAACAGTTTATTAGTAATTTTATTACTATTTAAAGATGATTATTTGTTAGCGTAACAGGTTTGTGGTAATCTGAATCTTAATAATATTGGATATTTTAGGTACCAGTGCCAAGTTCTGTTGAATGTTCCCTAGCAAAGCCCAGGAAAAGGGCAAGGAATGAAGACAACTGGAGTAAAAATGTTAGAAAAGGAGTATCTTGCATGGAGAAGAGTATGTTTCAACATCAGGAAAACTTATTCCTGCAAAGACAGTTGCTAATGATTGTGCATATAAACGGAAATGCACATCCAAATTCTCATATGAAATTAAGCAGATTATTCTTGATGGTTTCAACAATCTCAGTGATAAGAACACTCAGGATGCATACTTGATGGGGTTAATTACCTGTTATAATGTTCAGAGGTTTGTGTTTAATGAAGTAAGATTATTTTACGTTCAAATATCCATGAAAGAGTACTGGTACTAACCTATAAATAGCGAAGTGCATACATAATTATCATCAAAACCTTCCAGTCCCCGTACTAACTACAGGTAAGCTGTTCTATCAGGGGCAACTTTGGGTGTTCAACATGGGTATATTTTCCTGTACTACTGGAAAGTCGAAAATGTACATGTACGATGAAACTTGCGGAAGAAACTTGCGGATCCAATGAAACTATTTCAATTTTGAAACATTACATAGAGAACTACGTTGAGAAAATTAAAGACCTGCATCTCTTCAGTGACAACTGCGCGGGGCAAAACAAGAATATGTTGATGGTGCAGTATTTAAACACACTTACTGCTTTGGGAAGATTTAATAAAATATATCACCTTTTCCCAGAACGGGGACATTCATTCATGCCCTGTGATCGAGCATTTCACAAATTGAGCAGATCAAGCGAAAGAAACAGTATGTCTTTATGCCCGAAGAGAGGTATGATATTGCATCA
The DNA here is from genome assembly GCA_030765065.1 of Deroplatys truncata. Lineage (NCBI taxonomy): Eukaryota > Metazoa > Arthropoda > Insecta > Mantodea > Mantidae > Deroplatys > Deroplatys truncata. Next base: position 192,256,458 of record CM060976.1, on the reverse strand, counting down.
TCAGCATCAAAGGTAGTTACATAGTGAAAGTAGATCAGAAAATCATACTGGATCTTAAAGGACACTTTCATTCATTATTTAAGAAAATAATAAGGAATAAGAATGAATCATTTACATTCAGTAAATATCGTTAGTTTATTTATGAAGGGAAGGAAGTGTCCGTTTCTGTTGGTCAAGACACACTCGTTCACTCTAAATTTTGCATATTTAAGAAAATGCAAATCTCTACCTTACATGCCCATGAGCTGTATCAGGCTCCATTGCCACTTAAACCAAAGAAGTACTGTGATGTGATGGATTTGACTCACAAATATATTCCTCCTGTACATATGAACTGGTACAGACACCTTAGACAAGGAGATGGGAATGGAGACTGAAGCTGAAAGTGATGTGTCTTGCCACGACGTATAAACTTCTACCTAAGCAGTAGGTATTTGTTGAATTTATATTAAGGAAGCCTTCATACACGGATCTTCAAACATTATTGTTTGTTGGCATTAAAATTTCCGTGTGAAAAGTGTTTTTATCTTGCATTATCCTAGTTCATACTTTCCACGAAACATTTGGGTGCAAGAAATGGATAATTCCAGCACATATTTTTCTTGAATTTATACATTTCTCAGTTAATTATCACCTAGAAAATTGTCAGACTGGTGCACCTTAACTTATACTTTTATACTAAATCATATAATCTATGAAATGTAAATATAATACAATGTAAAACGTTTTTCTCTCTTTTCTCAAAATTATCCTTTTGGTTATTATCCAGTTATTGCACTCATGTCTTCAATTTTGCGTTAATGCCATTAGATGGTAGGTAACATGCACGAGCGCGGAAACTTCTCTCGGTTATTCCATACCAACCACAGTCACAACCACATTACTTCGTTCTTGCCTAAAACGCTGCACTTACATAATTATGTACACAACAACAAAGATAAAAAAACAACCCTTTCTTTCATCAGAGAACTTACGCATTGCTGTCATTAATAATAATATTATTTATTATTATTTAGTATCATTAATATCATTATTGTTGTTGGGTGCGGCTGTAGTTATATCAGTTTTTCATAATCGTAACTATTATGCAGCAGTTCCTATTTCACACTTCCAGCGCTATCTAACTCTAAACTTTGTGAACACCTAAATGCTACTGGTTTCTATTTACCTTCTTATTTCGCCTACACCTTCTATATTTTTTTTCTTTCTTAATTAGATACTGTGCTATTGGCGACATTGGGATCTTATCATTTATTTTACGCTATTTAAAAAAGAAAAAGTATTTTGAGATAACAAATTGTAATAACCAGGAAGATAATTGCGTAACTCATACAGGTAAAGGGAAGCTGTAATTGGGACGTTTGGGAATTATGGGTATGGAGTGATGAAGATCGGCGCGAACGAGTCGAGACCGCGCGGTCACTGTTAGCGCGAAATTTGCAGCAGTGAAATGGTATGCTATTATTATTATTATTTGTAACTCACACTTTACAATCAATCTGAGAACGAAGACCTCTCACATTGCAGGGTGACGAAATACGTCAGTTAGTCTGTTAAAGACTTCCAGGTGATCACAGTATAGCATACCAAACTGTCCTCCGTCATACCATGGCCTTCGTTGACCAGCGATTGTCGAAGTTCGTCTGCTCTGTCCTTGGGTCTTCAGCTGTGAATCGAGAGGTCCAACACTTGGGTCAAGCCTAGTCACATGACCTATCCTTCGCCAGTGGTGATCTCAACATCTTGAAAGACCTTCCTGCTTCTAGCAAGAACTGGTATGCAAAGCTTCCAGTGTTGCCAAAAGCTTTATATTGAATATCGCTACCGAGCAATGAAAAAAATCGCAAAATGAATCCGACAACCACCAGATTTTCGTAAGTAAAAAAAAATTAAACATACCTTATTAAAATAGGGTGCCGGGTCATCAACATCATACTCCTTGGCTTCGCAGTGTGAGATATATGACGATGATGAAGTAGAAGGCCCAGGTCATGAAAGTGCTGCTATAGGTCTCCAGTGTGTCAAGTTTCTTCAAAACATCGATTGGAGCCTCATATTCATGGTAACATTTTCCCATTGAGTCCAGCCCTTACTGTGAGAATACTAGTGAGCATCCATTGTCCCATTCTATTCCTCAATTTAGATTTAATGACATTCATCTGGTTGAACATTCTTTCCAGCGTTAGAAAATGGCAATACGAGTAGTTTAAGAGCAAGACTGGATAATTCAGCAAACGGATTCAATCCACGTGCATCGCTATAATTTAGTACTTCATTCCAAAAAGAAGTTGTGTCGGCTATATTTCTATCCACTCTAATTTTATTTTCTACAAGTTACTTTCCTCCACTGAAAATCAATTTTTATGATAATTTCAGAATAAAGACCTACCATTCCTACTATAGGAACTATTCATTGTTTCACTATCCTCAAACAATTCTCAGGAGAAAGTAAAGACATATTCTGTAGCACTTCAAAGTTATTGGGCTTACCCGCTGTTGAAGTTCAGAAACAAATTTAACTAAACAATTTATACATATTTCCCTATATATTATCTCATTCTGTTCAGTTATTGATTTGGATTTGGTAAGGTCCTGTAATTTCTTTTCAACAGAATGGCCTAAATAAGGTTTTGGATCTAAATAATTTATAATACTGTCTTTCAAAAGTCAATCCTCTTCCTAGTACAATAACTTTTTAGATATTCCTTCAATTGGTGATGTAATGTATTTGAGCAACTTACAAGGATCTGCAGAGCTTGACTGAAAGTTTTTAACTTGCTGGGATTCATATAAAATGGCTGAAGAAACAGTAAATAAGCTTAATTTATTGGATGTTAAACATATGATGTATCGGGTGTATAACACTTTTCATTTTGGCGAGCAATGTCAAAATGGGTTTTCAATTCTAACCACTGTTTAAGAACTCGTGTCATCGTAATTCCAATCAACAGCCATCTCGTCTGAGAAACCTGAACCATTTTTAAGGGTTCGATACCTTCTTTTATCAGTCTGTATATTTCTTTTTACGCCTCTTGTCTGTAAGAAGATCTAGAAAACCCTTGAACATTCCAGCCAGAAAACGTTCAATGTTCCTCGGAAATGTTTCGGCTGAACCTGAGGAAACAGCTAATTGCAACGCTTATGATAATGAAAATTGCAATGGTATACACAACTTATTAAAATAAGTTGTAGAACTTCAGCTTTCAGATTCTGAAAAACACCGCTGTTTATACCTGTCATTATATTAGCATTATCAGTGCCTAATCCTATCAGTTTTGATGTCTAGTCCCAGTCCAGCCAAAGCAGAGTTAAGAACATCAGCTACAGTCTGTGAATCGACAGCGGGTAACTCATAAAGACCTAAATAGGCGACCTTTAAGTCTTGAAAGGACATAATACACACCCCTAAATGTTTGGTAACGCCAATGTCGGTAAATTCGTCTAACAGTAGACTATATTGTGACGCAGCGGGTATGACCGAAGGTTATAGGGAGTTCGGCGCCGGGCAGTCGAAGTAAGCAAGATAACGGCCGCTCGCCAGCGTAAACAACACCGGGCGCCCTATCGGGAGATAACTAGAAGCTTCTGGAAGCATCTTCTCCCGCCCTCCTAGACATGTGTCGAAATAGCTCTAGAACGTTCGAGAATCTTGTGGAAAGATTCCACTGACTATATAAGCGAGCGCTCTGCGGGGGTGAGGCAGTTGCGAGTCAGTAGCATCAGTAGAATGAGTCGCTCAGTCGGTCAGCCAGTGAGCGAGCTAGTTGGTGGGTGAGTTTCCCATGCACATCAAGAGCGAATCTCCGCGAGAGTTGGTGACGGCTGTCATGACGTGTAGCGAGTGTTACTGCGGAGCAATGGATTATGGAGGTCTTGTGTTCGACTCCCAACTGAAGTGAACCGTCCAGTGAAGAGGAAGGAAGTAAAGTGACTGAGAAATGAACTAGATCACTCAGTGAAGTGAACTCGCAGTGAAGGTGAACTACACAAAACAAAACAGTGACAGAACTGAAGAGTGACAGTTGAAAAGCTGGACAAATTAACAATATTCACCATCTCCATGCCACTTTTGAGTTCACTCTGAAAATGAGGTATTAGTATACATATTTTATCACCGCACTACACTTTGTTCGATGAAGTTTCGCTTCACTCCCCTTGAAATGTTTATTACACAAAGCGACAAGAGATCAACATCTTATATTGCTGTAGGCAAGCAGTAAAAAGCGACAGTGCAGCTTCATTCTTAGAAACACCGATATTAATTGCAGCAATGGTCAATTAAATCGCTGTTTGTCTTCAAATTACATTTCAAAATCCACAGTTCACCACGGTAGAATCTTCCGGCACTTCAATGATCCAGTCTTTTACACTGGGGTTTAATGGTTCTTTACGAAATTTTTGGTACGCAGGGTACTTAATGTTTACCCATTTATTTGTTTTTGTTTTTTGTCAGTGACCGATTACACAACACATATCTAATAACATAAATCACAACAATAATCAGATCTCACAGTAAAAAAAAATTCAACTGCGACTGAGTATGACGCTTGAGCTTATGCATAAAGCTGATTAACTCTTGAAGGAAGGGAGTTCCCCTATGTCCTGACAATGGCATCATCGTGATGTCATGCGAGATGCGACTCCAGAGCAACAGTCAAGAAAGAGTAGGAGAAAAACAGAAAAGTGAGATTCCCCATTCCTATTGCTGAGTCGACGATCTGCATGTTACATTTTTACAGTGCAACCAACATATCTATTGAATGAGTGGTTGCTAATTAATGTTAGATATAAATTTAAAAATCGGATTTTTCAAAATGAGAAAATCCGTTCACTGTCAGTCAAATACCTCGAGAAATTCCGCTAATGCAGGCAGCTTTTTTCCGCCGCTGCTACCTTCCTCAAAATCACCAGGATCAGCGGGAAACCGCTGATGTTGGCAACATTGAAAGCTTCTTGCGTACCGCAATGGTGGCGTTGTAGTTTCTTTGTTAGGTGGAGTTTCGTTCTTGTTTCACCCAATAGCAGAAGTTGCCAGGTTACAATATAAGAGGTCGCTAACATCTCATCAGTATGTACATTCATACGTATAATGTAGATGGGAAGCTACCACTGCATTTTTACTTTCTCTACACGTACATGTAGGTAGAGAAGGTATTGCATTTCGCCTAAAAATTCGATATCGAGATTTCACCGGAAGTAAATATTTTGAGTCCCCTGAATAAAAAAAAAGACATAGAAAAAGCATTTTTAGAAAAAGGTCTGTGTGTCCACCCGTGTGTCCAAGTGTCTGTAATCAGCATAACACAAAACGAAAAGTCAGATAAATATCAAATTTAGTGTTTAAGGGGACAAGGAACTCTGAAATGGTCAAAAATAACATTTTTTGTTTTAGGCACTAATAAAATCTCTCTTATTTCCAGTTTCAGAAAATATATACCTTTTGGGGATTAAGACGTTTTTGAGACATTTAAATACCATTTAAATGCTAGTCTACATTCCTTTAAAGCTGTCATGCAACTCCCCTTTTAAGAACATTTTTGTATCTTTCAACAACGAATGACTACCCAGTGAGCAGTTCAGCAATTAACAAAAGAGGCCAGGACCAAGAGAAGAAGGCAATCAGAAAAGCTGAAACAATCCAGGAATGAAGGTGCAGATGTATATGATCCTGGAATGTACTGAAGTGTGTTAGAATTTTAATGTTCAAACTTTAAATGCAGTTTTCTCAAAACAACATTTTTTAATACTTATGTACCTTTTTCTCAGAAAGTATGGGAGGTAGAGAGCTGAAATTTTCAGTAGATGTATACAACACATAGTTGAACTTTCTGAACCACAATCATAATTTTATAATATGTATTAGTGATATTAAGAGAGCAACAAATTTTTACCTTTTTGACTTTGCAAATAATTTTTTTCAATTTATAGCGAACTCATATGCATAACTAAATGATTGAGGTTCAGAAGATAGCTGATTACGCTAAGAATAAGCGTGCAAAAGTGTGATTCTGTATTGCAAGTAGTATCAGAGAAAAAGGTACACAAATTCACATGTTTTAAGAGTAAATTTCATTATTTTTCTGCTGAATTAAATAATTTTTATGAACTCAACTACATAAGCTAACAATGCAAACAATCACTTGAAATAATTATCATGATTTATAGAATAATTCATAAAAATTTCAGGAAAAACCATTGAACACTTTAAGAGCAGTCGCAATTTAACACACTTAAGGTGTAATTTCCATGTGTTCAGACTACCTTGTCCCCTTAAGTTCAGTATCTTCCAAAGATACGACACGAAGTTTTTTAAGAAAATCCCCTATCCCAAACTACCTTTTACATGGAACATTTTTCGAAAATTTTTATTTTCTTTAAAATAGCCCTAACGATTTTGATTCAAAGATCACGTATTAAAGAAATTTACATGAAAAATAAATTATTTATCTTGAATTATTTGTGAATAGCCTGTGAAGTCCTCTCCATTCGGAGGGAATCTTGTATAATCTTGTATAACGTGTACGTTAAGCGATAGACGAAAACGTACTGCACAAAAAGTTTAGATCTCTTTAAAACACACAGTTTACTTCATATAACTTTTTTGTGGTATAAGACATTTCCAAGTTATCTGCTATTAATGGTTTGAATTGTTCAATACTTTGTCATTCTTTTAAAGTTCAATCGATTTTCAGCTATTTCTCGTAATTGGATAGAAAGAGTATGGAATTTTAAGCGTATGGCGTCCAGTTCTTAAACATTTGACTATCACTGTTCCCTTTGTACCTATAACGAAATGTGTAATGTAGCTATTTCTGCAAAGGTTTGTCTCGATTACAACGAAGTGGGCAGAAAAATAAGTTTTCGTAAGGATAGTTTGCAAAGCCACTAATAGGCAACCGCCCACACTGACCCATGGGTTTGTCGTAGTTTTCCCGGGTCGGCAGGGGAATGCTGGAGTGTTCATCTATTACCACGACTTGAGACGGTAATTTGTATCACAAATTACGTTAATATAAATAATTATTTTAATATGAATATGTATTTTTATGTAACATTGATTTCAGAGGTTTAATAATTGTAATTATTATTGGTAAATAATAATATACGGCTCTACTGAAACTGTTAACAATAACACAATACTTTAGCAAGGGGGTGAGTTGTTTATCGTTACCGGGAACCAGGAAGTTACGTAATGTTTCGCGCCTTTTCGGTAAAAAAGCTTCTAGAACATTCTCTAAAAATAATATGTATTAGTGGTTTTCATTGGATAGTAAAATAGACGCTAATGTTGGCGCGTTTTATTAGCCAATAGCAGTTCATTTATGATCTTTAGGTGTATCTTGAGGTAAGCCTATAAATAAGCCAGGTTGAGGTAATCATCCCCCAGTTCGGCAAGATTCTCAAAACATTACACATCGTCTCCCAGTGTTCAACAAGATTCTCAACATATAACACGTCAGCTCCCAGTTCAACAAGATTCTCATGTCGGTCTCTAAATTCATCAAGTTACGCGCAGCAGAAGTACGAGAAATCTTATAAAGTATTATACAGTTAAATATATAAAGTTGAAGTACGTGAGTTAAATGTGATAAGAAGTTATTATAAACAGTTTCAGTTTGGGCGAGTATCCAAATTAATATGTAAATGTGTTAGTGCACGTGTTCGACAATAAAACATTATAAAACACATTTCTTCACTAGTAATTTTTGGATAAACGATTCCTTTCCGCTTCACACCCTTCAAGAGAAACATGTTCGACCCTAAATAGCTAGCCGGTGGACATTTAAAATTCATGCAAATTGCTAACGCCAGAGGGATCTACGGACCAGACCAAACCAACGAGTGACGTCACACAAGATGGCAACGCAGAAATCAACATAACATTCTCCCATTATATTGGCTTCCACAACGTGGTGCTACAAATGCACAAATACAACACTATACCACTTTCAAATTGGCGCCCAACGTGGGGCTCGAAATAAATACAATTTGTAACAATTTAATACCTCTCTCAAATTGGCGCCACCAACGTGGGGCGAAGTGACCAGGAAAGGATCAGCATAATCAGGACGTGGAACGAAAGCAGCAGTAAAATGATCTACAAGACGCAGATTCCAGAAACAAGAGGAGCGACAAACGACAGGGATAAGTGGACGCAAAAACATCGAGACAACGTAGATTCATCATAAAACAACGCAGAAGCGACATACAAATCTAGGAGAAAGGGGCAGAACGCTGGACATCAAGGCTACATCAGCAGACAGCGTCACAAAAGGTCAGAATATAGTAATTTTTTTAGAAAACAAAAACAATGGATGCAAGTAATGCAGAAGAAACAATGATGGAAGGGGATAGTGTAACAGTTAGCTGTAATTCAATACAGGTTACAAAAAAAAGCTCAAACAATGTAGTATTGAAGGGAGGAAATGTTAGTGCAGAAAGTAAGAATAGAATAGCAAGAAACATTACTATTGATGCTGGTATGATGAAGGAAATGATGGAATTGCTGAAAAATTTGGATGAGAATATGAAAAAGTATTGTAGGGAAACGAGGGAATATATTAGTAAGAATAATAGGAAATCAATTAAAGATATTGGTAGGAGTAATGAGATATTAGATCAAAAAGTAGATCAAAGCAGTGGAGAAATTGAAAAGAAAGTTATGAAGCTAGATAGTAGTAGGCCAGAAATGAAAGATGAAAATGAGGAAGTAATAGGAAGTGAGATAGGAGAAAATTCAAAGAAAATGCTAGACATGAGCAGGGAAAGAGATAACAAAGAAAGTGAGGTTAATACTAAAAGTGAGGTTAATGTAGAATGTACAGAGTTAGGAAGTCAAATGAGTAGTATTTCAAGTGAGATAAGAGAGATAAAAGAGGTTAGGAATGTAGATGTAAATCAGGCGCAAGTCAATTTCAGAGCGGAGATATCAGAAATACAAAAAGAATCAGAAATGCAAAGAAAGAAATTGTACCAAGATGTTCAAAATGAAAACTCCAGTCCAGTACAGTTTAGTACAGATTTGTCAGAATATTCTTAAGTTATAAAGATCGCAGATGAATTGAAAATGAAAGTTGTTAAAAGATGTGTTGTTCAAGAAACTGTAGATTGTTTTCAAATGTTATCAGGGAACGAAATGTCATATGAATACAAGAGGTTATTCATGAACAAAAATTTGAAGGTTAGGTTACGGCTACGAGTAATATTTAGCCACACACAGTTTGATCCAGGAGGGTAAATAACAATGTGATGTAAACTAAATGCTGGATAGTTAAAGACGACTTGCAGAGAAATGTATTGGAACGTAAGAGGGTTAACTATTTATATATGTCATTTGATAAGAGAAATAAATTATAAAAAAAAAAAATTAAATTTTTAGTAACTGTAACAAAATATTTGAAAATTAAGAATGCAAAGATTGAAACTTAAGATGATATTAAATTAAAAGTACGTAAATACAATTCCAAGATTTAAAAATTAAGAATGCAAAGATTGAAACTTAATATGATATTAAAGTAAAAGTACGTAAACACAATTCCAAGATTTAAAAATTGAGAATGCAAAGATTAAACTTCATATGATATTAAATCAAAAGTACGTAAATACAATTCAAAGAGTATTGTTAAAATAAAATTCAGAATAACAAAAATTGGTAAGAATAATTTAAAAAAAAAAAAAAAAGTACTTATGTAGAAAACAGAAAAGGCGAAACATTATCTAGATTTAAGAGATGTAAATAGATGTAGAGGGTGAATATTTTGGTAAATATGTGTAATAATTACAAAAATCTTAAATGTATAAATTTCAGTCAAAAACTTAAGAAAGTAAACAATTTGGTAACATTAATTAAATAACTTAGGGTAAAGTATTTGCTATATAAAAAAAAAAAAAATTTTTTTGTTGTAATGACAGATTAATATCTAAATTAATTAAACCAGAGCCAGTAAGTAGTGGCGAGATAGGGGAAAAACATGTCGTGTGTTAAATGCGTGTGAAGTGTTAAGTGAAAGTGATAGCGTGTGTTCCAAGATTTAGGAGACTAAAAACAAAATTATAAAATTTCCAAGCAAGTTATAAATATTTATAATTATGTTTCTAGTGGGGCATATGAGACGGTAATTTGTATCACAAATTACGTTAATATAAATAATTATTTTAATATGAATATGTATTTTTATGTAACATTGATTTCAGAGGTTTAATAATTGTAATTATTATTGGTAAATAATAATATACGGCTCTACTGAAACTGTTAACAATAACACAATACTTTAGCAAGGGGGTGAGTTGTTTATCGTTACCGGGAACCAGGAAGTTACGTAATGTTTCGCGCCTTTTCGGTAAAAAAGCTTCTAGAACATTCTATAAAAATAATATGTATTAGTGGTTTTCATTGGATAGTAAAATAGACGCTAATGTTGGCGCGTTTTATTAGCCAATAGCAGTTCATTTATGATCTTTAGGTGTATCTTGAGGTAAGCCTATAAATAAGCCAGGTTGAGGTAATCATCCCCCAGTTCGGCAAGATTCTCAAAACATTACACATCGTCTCCCAGTGTTCAACAAGATTCTCAACATATAACACGTCAGCTCCCAGTTCAACAAGATTCTCATGTCGGTCTCTAAATTCATCAAGTTACGCGCAGCAGAAGTACGAGAAATCTTATAAAGTATTATACAGTTAAATATATAAAGTTGAAGTACGTGAGTTAAATGTGATAAGAAGTTATTATAAACAGTTTCAGTTTGGGCGAGTATCCAAATTAATATGTAAATGTGTTAGTGCACGTGTTCGACAATAAAACATTATAAAACACATTTCTTCACTAGTAATTTTTGGATAAACGATTCCTTTCCGCTTCACACCCTTCAAGAGAAACATGTTCGACCCTAAATAGCTAGCCGGTGGACATTTAAAATTCATGCAAATTGCTAACGCCAGAGGGATCTACGGACCAGACCAAACCAACGAGTGACGTCACACAAGATGGCAACGCAGAAATCAACATAACATTCTCCCATTATATTGGCTTCCACAACGTGGTGCTACAAATGCACAAATACAACACTATACCACTTTCAGACTCTCCTACCTCTCATTTCCTGTACCCATCATCTTCCTTGTCATCTGTTTCAGGGTTGTAGGACCAGACGACCGTGTCCGGCGGGTTACGGCAGGACCGTGGCGGTGCGCTCTGTGGAGGTTTCTTCCTAACGTCGTTCCAGGGACACCTCGATTAGGACCCACCTCCGGGTGCTTTCGGGCAGGCGTTTCTTCGGGAACCCCCCGGAGGCTTGGGGCCTATGGATGGGCCCGGGCGGCGTTGGATGCATCCAGTCTGGAAACATTAGGGAACCCGTACATATCCCCTCCTAGGGGTCACGCTAGAACCACTAGGGGCCGGATGGTCTGCGTGCGGTGCTCTGCCCCGCTTATGGGGGTCCCTCCATTCGTCACTACCTTTAACTTCTAATAGGCGACATTAGGTAGAGAAGGTCATTTGAATGCAATGCATGATTTTTTCAATATCGTTGCCATTATCGCCATCGAGCATTATTATTATTAATAGTGATAGTATTATTCCATGTTCATATCGATAATAACACTAATCTGCATGATATCGGATGACTGAAACTAATAAGTGACTTTGACTCACTTTTTTATGCTGATTTCAGAATTGCTGTTAGTTTTTTTTCTATCAGGTACAGTTTTTTTTTCACAATTTCACTTCAAAAATATAGAGATATAGAGAAATAAAGATATTGCTTCCGCCACTACACATAAAATTGGGCTTGATGAAGCAATTTGTAAGGGCTCTACCACAGTATGGACCCTGCTTCAAGTACCTTTCCAAGAAATTTCCCTTCATTACACAAGACAAATTAAAGGCTGGAATTTTTGTTGGTCCCCAATTAAATAAATTGATCAAGGATGAAGATTTTGAGAAGACAATGAATGAGAGAGAAATAGAAGCATGGACCGCCTTCCGATCAGTTACTGAGAACTTCTTAGGCAATAATAAAGATCCTAATTACAAAGCCATTGTTGAAACAATGTTGGAAAGTTTTAAGAAGATGGGTTGTAACATGAGTGTAAAGGTGCATTTTCTGCATTCACATATCCACTACTTTCCAGAAAGTATGGGGCAGTATGGTGAAGAGCAGGGTGAACGTTTCCACCAAGATATTAAGGAAATGGAGAGGAGGTACCAGCGGAGATGGAATGAAACTATGATGGCCGGCTACTGTTGGATGTTGAGGAGGGACAGTTATCTTCAAGGATCTGCAAGGAAGTCAAAGAAGAGAAAGTTTGAACAAAATTAAATGAAACACTTTGGCTTCTTGTTTTGTTAAAGTGTAGTCATGAAATAAATTAGGGGAGCTCTTGAGAGTATTCTTAAAATGTTTCTTGAATAAAAACTTACCTTGTGTGAAATGGTATTTGAATACTTTTCTACGCTCATTAGTAAAATTGTCAAAACATTATTTATTTTGTGTAAAAACCTGATGTGATAGAAAAAAACGGAAGTTATTTCTGGAATCAGCATAAAAATTTGATTCAACAACACCTAGTTTTAAGAAATCATCGACAAAAAGTTTGAAAATGCAGACTAGTGTAATAGATATATAAATATACGATGTACACAATGTATTTACTTGCTCATAGGAGTTAAGAGTAAACCCAATGTTAAAATAAGTAGTTAAGGCATTTATTCTGCTATAAATTATAGCAGAAATAAAAATAGACGCCTTAAATTATTGTACTTCAGGATTAAAAAGTTCCAGTCAGTGTAGATAATGTTAGCGTGAAGCATATTTCGATTAATGTGCAGTTTTGAGATTCCTACTGACACTGGTGCCCACTTGTTATACATTTGGGAGGGAGGGCAGGATTTTGTAATAAAGTCGGATATTAATAAAATACTCAGTGCAATTATTAGAGTAAAATGTATTAATGATAGTATGGTACAGATACTTTCAATTGCCTGAAAAATAAATAAATGGATAGTAATTTAAAATTTGAAGAAAAACAACGACAGCGTTTAGGTGGATACAAGGAATTGTTGCGTCTTAGCTCAATCCTGCTAATAAACTCGTCTGCTACTGAATGAAGACCTAAGTTCATGGCTTCTTCGCAATGGCAGTGGACGACAGCAACAGCGTTTAGGTGGATACAAGGAATTGTTGCGTCTTAGCTCAATTCTGCTAATAAACTCGTCTGCTACTGAATGAAGAGCTAAGTTCATGGCTTCTTCGCAATGGCAGTGGACGACAGCAACAGCGTTTAGGTGGATACGAGGAATTGTTGCGTCTTAGCTCAATCCTGCTAATAAACTCGTCTGCTACTGAATGAAGATCCAAGTTCATGGCTTCTTCGCAATGACAATGGACGACAGCAACAGCGTTTAGGTGGATACAAGGAATTGTTGCGTCTTAGCTCAATCCTGCTAATAAACTCGTCTGCTACTGAATAAAGACCTAAGTTCATAGCTTCCTCGCAATGACAGTGGACGACAGCAACAGCGTTTAGGTGGATACGAGAAATTGTAGCGTCTTAGCTCAATCCTGCTAATAAAGGTTAATACAAGATTGTAAACCGACATGGGTAACCGAGGTAGTTGAGGCACGGACTTGTGATCCGCGGTTAAAGTCCCGCCAGGACCCTCCTCTTTGGCTGCTTATTTTTCTTACCAGTTTTTCTCAGTCTTTATAACTAACAAACGTCAAATGTGGGGGAAGTACTCTAAACTTAGGCTGGAAGATTTACTTCTCAAATATTCTTTCCCAAATTATCATTTCATTTCATGTATAATCAAATCAATGTACACCGTATGTGGTGCTGTATGCACTAAGAACGGGCGTTAGACACTTATAAAAATCAATCCGTGGCCACGCAGATGGCAGAAGTAATTTTAAAAGATTGCTACAACTTAGGTGTGAGGGTAGTACTGATGGATGCAACCAGATTCCTTTAAGTGGATTTCTCACGACATACAAAATGAATTGCTGTCCATTTTACATCACATCTTGCTTCGAAAACTGATCGCAGACATTAAGCTACAAAATAGTTTTCTATAATAGGGGATGAAATTATTGAGCAATTCATTATTTACGTGGTACGATTCTGATCAGATGTTAACTGAAAACTAGCTAGCGTCATCATGACTTGCCTTTGTTAAAAAGTCGAACTCTATATTTGAAATAATAAATGCAACCCTTTTCAATTCCGTTCGGTCTAATCAAACAGTTTATTTATTCATTTTTGTTTAATGAGAAATCTAACTCGAATTTTTGGGGGGATTCAAGCTCCTTCAATAAAATTGCTAGGGGTGCGATGCCCCTGGCTTTTTAAGTTAGGGAGCAGAAAGTGCCTTGACCCCTTAAGTCAGCGCGTATGCCTATTGACATATTTGTGACATGTTAACCTAACTCATGTTAACCTATTCAAGCTGCTACTCATTCGCTAATGGCTAACGTGGGTGTAATAACCTTCTTCCTAAAGTTACAACACGCCTATTATACAAAACTATGAAGCAAGATTATTTTAGTAAGGGTGAGCAATAGAGGTGGTGATATGGATAGGAATCGACAAGGTAATGAAGGAGAGGAGATGTTGAGGCGCCACGTTAGCACCTCCGTTAATAAGTGTTGGTATAACTGGCGCAAAACTTCTGGAATCGTGACCTTGATTGCCACCCCAGCTGCCGAGCCTAGGAATGGTTTATGTTTAGCTTAATCAACGAAAGCGATATAATACCTTTGCTTACTCACAGTGCGTAACGCATACAGTCTGCATAGAAAGTGTCCGCATCTTGTAATTTCAAAGAGAGCAGTACGTAAATAGTGCTTATTTTATATTTGTGATATTTATAACCATGGCTCCTACGTTTTCAAAGTTAAATGGTAAGGTATTACGTATTCAAAGCAGGGAAATAATTGCAAATGTCCTCGACTTCATGAAGCAAAAAACAGAGATAAAGGAAGAAAATATATGTTTACCCGAGTTCCACAAAAGCCTTAAGAGAGTGAAAGAAAGAGTAGCCAAAGCAACTGGTGTTTCACTGAGTTCCGATTCCAGAGTTCTCAAAGATAAGAAAAACCATATGGATGAAAGAGTACCATTTGACACACCTGTGAAGAAACATAAGGTCCCTAAACGTATTACAGAAATAGACGATTTCGACAAATGGGTCATTCGGCGCACGATTCACAATTTCTATGTGGAAGAAAAAACTGTGCCAACAATAGGCAGATTGCTCATCAATCTGAAAGATGTCATAAATGTTCAAGGTGGTGCTGCAAGTCTCAAATCCCGGCTATGACACTGAATTCTGCAGTCTGATTCTAACTTTCCAAATGACTATAATTTTATATGTAGTTATATCAGCATAAATTTTCAAGATGCTGCTACAAATCTCAGAAAAATTATAAAAGATTTAGGGGAAGAAAACAAAACCAAATAGCAGAGATCTAATAGAAAAGCACGACATACGATCTCAGCTGGAAGAGTAACTTACTCAGAGGTAAAAATTAGAGGGTCAAACTATAGTGTATGAAGATGAGTCGTACATACACAGCAGTCATACAACATCTAAAAGTTGAAGTGACGATAGCGAATTAGGTTTTCAGACACCTGTTGCCAAAGGGCAAATACTTATTATCGTTCATGCTGTTCGTTCCAAATGCCCTTCTTTTACAAGTCGCAACAAAAAACAGGAGATTTTCATCAACAAATGAATACAGAAAATTACATGAAGTGAATCAACACCATGTTGATACCTAATATGCCTGCTGGGTCTATTCTGGTTATCGACAATGCTTCACAATGTGGCAACACTCAAAATGACAAACAACCTACTTCAAATTCCTTGAAAGAAGAAATGAAAATCTGGTTGCTTAGGCATAATATAGCTTTTGATGAAAGCATGAGTAAAACAAATATAACTTAGTTAAAGTCAAGAAATCCCTTCAGAAGTCATAACTCATAATACTTGGCCAGATATTAATACATCGCCATTGATGTACTTAGACTGCCACTGTATCACCCAGATCTAAACCCAATCGAATTAATCTGGGTGATGTCAAAAACTGGGTGGCCTGCAGAAATATCACTTTTAAACTAAAAGATGTGAAGCAGGTATGTCGCCAGCGATTTGCAGAAATCGGAAGGCCAGAATGGGAAAATGTATGTCGACATGTTGAATAAACTGAGAATCATTATTTCAAAAAATACGGGATTGCAGAAAATCATTTGGAAAAAAATCTCATCCAGGATAATGGTGCAGAAAGTAGCAACAGCAGTGATGGCGGCAATGATGTGAGTGATTCCGCAGAAGAGGAAGGGCTGGCAGGTGTGGAAGAACTGGAGGCAGATGGTTGAAAGTGTTTTTATATTAAGGGCATTTTACAGCGGTGGATTTAAATATACTGTATATAACTATAAGTTTATCGTGTAGTGCAGTGCATAACCGGTGTGCGTATATTTGACAATGACTGTACCACGCACTCCTGCAGCATGCAGACGACCGGTCACCACCTGATCTGGCATGTAACTCGCTTCATAGCTGTCATTAAGATTTCCACATGTCTAGAACTGTTGCGCCAGTTATACTAGCTACCGGTGTGTGACCGAGAGCTGCATAGGTAGACCGGGTTAACAGCCATGACATTAAGTCCCTGGCTGCCATCCGGGAATTAGAGGTTAAGGATAGGAACGGACGAGTTCGTTTATTTAATCATTAGCAATTTTGTGTGTGTGTGTGTGTGTGTGTGTGTGTGTGTTTTAGAGGCAATGATTTCTTCTGTGTTGGATTGGTGGCGAAGGGAGCGGGAGCACATACGTCTCCATGAAGTTCCTGATTAATTGGAAGCTTTCATGGAGAGTGTGGTGTTTGTTCTGGAATAGCTGTAGTTGCTGGTGTTAAATTTGGTGTAGCTCTCGAATCTCAGCAACTGAGGCCTCAAGGGCATTCAGTTGCGTGAGTCGGTCGTCGCTGGTGTCGTCTGCAGATTCGTTCGCCTCGTACTCGATACGCGCTCGCTGGCACGACGCGAGCACCTCCGTGTTGACGTCGTCCTCTTGTAGTTGCCGGAGTTGTGAGATCTGTATAGTCGCGGCTGACATTTGCCGGATGTAGCTGCGCTGCTTGACCTCCATTGCCGCAAGGCGCACATTGGTTGTGCGCCTTAGCGCCTCTAGGCGAAAGCCAAGATCACGCAGAGTGGTGTTGAAACCGTCGATGGTGTCTTTGAAGTCGATGGCAGTGATGTTCATTCTAGGCGGCGCTGGTGTCGCGAAACGTTGAGTTCGTTCATCGGCGGTGGTGCGCAGGATGGCGCGAGTGCCACTGATGGTGTAGGCTGTGTGTATGGTGTAGCTGGGCAATGTGGATGAAGAGAGCGTAGATGTGGTGTGGTGGTGGTGGTGTGGAGTTTAAGGGCCCGTCGACAGCTAGGTCATTTGGGCCCAAAGAAAAACATAAAGACAGTTAGAACTGAAAAGAGGTAAAGCCCTTGGGTATAACGGAAATATGGACTGGCCCGTGAAGTGGTTACTGCCTCCACAAGTGTAGCAGAAGCGGCAGCGGCGGGCCAGGTCATGCCCGGTGCAGCCTCTGTGATGCTCGGCGAAACGCAAAAGTAGCAGCGAGGCTGCGCGGTGTAGGTTGCCGTCGTGTGGCCGTAGCAGCAGTACCGACGGTAGGCAGCATGTCGTGTGTCGCGGCTCTCCTCAACCCTGTATGATTGTCTCAGGAGAACTAGGCCAGTCGTTAATGCAGCGGTGCAATATGGTCTGTCAAGAAACGTCGGCGCAGCGGCAGTGTCGGTCCTCTGGCGGAGGTGATCCTGGAGACCCTGACCAGTGACGGCCAGAGATGTGCGGTCTTCAGGAGATCCTTTTCGGAAGGAAGCGGTGGAACACAGAGACCACGGCGCTATAAGTGTCGCAGTGACCTGTGGGATCACCGTGGTGAATGGACCACCCGGGCGTACGTACGCTCGTGTGTCGGCGGCTCGGTGGCGGTTGTTGAGACCGATTGCAACTGAAGAGGTGTTTTACTGACTGGTGTAACTAGCGGTGTGAATGTGAGATGTGGTTCCGGTTGAGGATGTGCGGTGCCGAATTCAGCGGCATTCGGTGGAGGCGGCTGCTGCGGCAGATGGAGCTTATTCGGTGACGAGCCTTCTGGTTGAGTCTCCGGCGGTGAGGCACTGTTTTCTCTTGCGTCGCATGCTGCGTAGATCTTTACTGTTCGGAATCTGGCGAGAGAACGTGGTAAGATTACCGATTGGGATGGCTCCGGCGGCAGCGCCTGTGGCCCGCATTCAGGGGA
This sequence comes from Deroplatys truncata, assembly GCA_030765065.1. Taxonomy (NCBI): domain Eukaryota; kingdom Metazoa; phylum Arthropoda; class Insecta; order Mantodea; family Mantidae; genus Deroplatys; species Deroplatys truncata. Next base: position 192,238,123 of record CM060976.1, on the reverse strand, counting down.
TCCCAGGATTGATTCCCGGCGACGCCCGCTATGACCCATGGGTTCTTCCGGGGTTTCCCGGGTTGTCAGGCGTATGCTGGAATTTTTTTTAAGACCCCGGGGTATTCCAGTCCTCTTTGAGGGGCGTTGGACTCCCTCTGTGCGGGGTGGGGTCCCCGGTCTGCCTGTACTTCTGCCGCGTTGTCTAATGCTGGAAAACTTAGGGACCCTGTTATTACGTACCGTCGGTCCTGGATCCGGCCGCCCAGTGTCTCCTCTCGCCTCATCCTTCCTCCCGGGGACGCCCCCTCGTGGGGCGTAGGTACAATATTCACTCTGGATCGATGCAGAGTCCCCTCCGTAACAGAAGTTAATATGAGAAAATATTAATAATAATAACTTAAAACATACAAGCGTATTTCCTCGTGCGGAAATATCCAGCAAATAAACGTCTCGAACCACCAAACTGGTATACCTCCCGCAAAATTTATAGAAGATGCAGATGATACGCCGCTTAAAAGAAGGAAGTGAATAAGGGTTCTGAAAGTCGATAGTTTGAGGGGGGTTGTAGTTGCATGGTGCCAATGGCATTTTAGCTTGGGGAGAGTGAATAGTCACATGCCTACGTTGCCGAATTTTTATTTTATTTTCTATTTTATTTATTTATTTTATTTATTTATTTATGTTTTGTTCAACTCACCGTACAGAACTTCAGCACGTGTTATGCTGTATTTAAGTGTGGTTTCTCAAGTATAGACAAATTCCACATTGATCTACTGGAAACTGGATAAATTGACAAAACAAGCAATGTTTATTAGAAAAAGCAAGAAAGGGAGGGAAAGAGACAGACAAAGGTTTTGTGGAAACATATGGCCATAATACCTTAGTTCATTTTGACTGCAGGAGCCACCCCGTACAACAAATACACGTGTCTTTTTGAAAGTTTGCTTTTACAGCCTCTTACAAGAAGTGACATGTCGTTTGTATCTTTTCTGAATCTTCCACGAAGTATACGTGCCACTGACACCCCTTCCGCCGAATACAGTTACTTAGGTGTGTTTTATATTTATAATGTTCAACAATTTCTGGACATGTGTATCAAGGCAGTGTCAGCGATGGTGGTTCGATGTAAACAAACGCAAGGTCACTGGCCTGCTACAGGAGGGCGGTGTTACTTGGAACAGCACATTCGCTTTCTCATTCAGTGGTGGACAAGTTGCATTCACTCTCCAGGTGTCTAAATGAAGCACTAGGCAGGAATAGGGCCTGGACTAACTATGAAGCAGCTGCATTCGAAATGTATCGGTGTCCCTTAATTATCCAGAAAATATTAGTTTTTGTCAAAAGAACCGCTAGGTAGACATTATGTTGTACCAATAATAATGCATGTTTTAGTTTTCCGTTCTGTCGGGTTAAATAGCATTACTTGTTATTTTATTATTTAATTTGGAAGACCTACATACTAAAGGTAATAATTAAAATAACACTTAAATTGTAATGTGCCTTACGTAAACTCCCAGAGTATATTTAGTTGCACATGTTGGCACTACATGAGTAATTAAAGAGTGCCACTGAAAACTATATTTTTGTTTCAATGTCCCTACGTAGTTAACATATTTTTGTTTAAAAGGTTCAGGTTTCTAAAAGTTATGCTTTTATGTAATATGCATGCTGTAAAGCTAGTCATTTGAAGCGTATTAAAGGTCGTAGATTTGTAAGTTATTCTATATTGGTTTAAAGGGATCGTACCTGTCGCACATTTAATGATAAATAGTCTCTAAAATCTACACTTCTAAATTACCCGTCCACCACTGCGCTTGAGTATCAACGTAAGACACCACAGCCACAGGCCACCTGTTTGTCCTTTGAATCTAAGTATTGTGAAGGATAAGCCGGCCTATTGTTTTGTTTATATCGAGCCACCATCGATAGCGATGCTGTACACCATGTCCAATAATATGAATCTCTGAACCCACTGTTTGTTTTTTAATTGTTGTTTGGTTTTTCCACGTGTTCATTAAATGATGCAACCTGAACTCGACGGATATCGATATCTAGTAACGACTTTGCAACTAGGGAGGTTATGTTGCGCTGCCTCTCAAATTAGCCTTGTTATTAACCCACGCTGCAGTTTGCCATAATTGCAATGTTTTCTGAGACATGTCTAATGAATCAGTTTGTTCTGTGAAGACCATAAATAAGATATACTCATTACGGAAAGCACTCAGTCGACTCTAGACCAATGGGCCATGTCAAATTTATACGGAATAACTGTTTACCCTGCATACATATTTTATGTATAAATACATAAGCGTGTAAATAAATGATGAATGGAGAATCTCGTGTGTACCAGACGAAACTTAAGCAAATATTGCTAATCTTCCTACACTCAAATAGTGCTGACGTAATGTCGGAGCGACCCCTATTCCCTCTTAACCCCTGTTAAGAAAACATTCCATAAAGCGCATTTAGAGCCCAGGTCGTGCCCGCGGCTGGTTAGTCTGCTTCTTCCAGGAACACACTCAGGATTCCCCAAGGGGCGTGACAGAAAACGAGCTGGGCTTCGTAATGATGTGAACAAGAATGAATCAGAGATGAATTGCAGGTTTTGCCCGGTAACCGCAAAGCAGCGAAAGTTTTCATTTCTTAACATGAGGGCAATGGCAGATCCGTTGTAATAAAACTGGAAAGCTTCTTTGAGAGCTGATCGTTCCTTAATTCTTCAAACATTAACGATACAAGGACATTGAATAAGAATACCTTTCATTCTTGTAGTTGTTAGGGGAAAGGATTGCTGCTCAGTTATATTATGAGCATTTAACATTTGCTGATGATACATCAGAAAATATCAAGAATCATCAATGGGAAAGTAAAAGTATCAAGAGGACGTATGCATAAAACTTTATGAGCAGTTATGAAGGAAGGGGCAATCTATATCACACTTTTACCTTCTCTCCCATGCAGGCACCTAGTAGGTAGAGAAAATTTGCATTCCGTCAACAAATTCGATACCGAGATTTTACCAGAAATACATGTTTTGAGGCCCCCTAAGCCAGAAAGGACATTTTTACAGAAAGGTCCATGTAGGTGTGTCTATGTGTGTGACTGTGAATAACATACTCAATAACGAATAATTGGATAAATACCAAACTTGGTATTTAAGTTCAGCTCCTTCTATAGATGCAACAACAAGATTTTCAAGAAAATCTCTCGTGCCCGAGTTACCCGAAACATTTTCGATATATTTTATTTTCTAAAAAATGACTCCAAAGACTTTGATTAAAATACAATATAGTAAACAGTAATTTACATGACAAAATAAATGTATATGTACCTTGAATTTGTTGGGAATGGCCAGCGAAGTCCACTTCATTCTGAAGGAATTTTATACTATCTTGTATAAAAGGTAAGCGTATGAGATAGACAAAAATTGCTGACGGTATTCACTTGTTTCTGGCAATGTCATGGAGAGTATGGAATTTCATGGTCAGCATATATTGAGCCGCTTTTAAGCATCTGACCTCGAAGGTTTCCTCTATCCCTCCTGTACCTAAAATAGAACAAATGTGAAATGAAACTATTTCTGCAAATGTTTATCTCAATTGGCTCGAAGTAAATAGAAAAATAAGCTTTCGTAAGGTTAGTTTGTGGAAGCCTTATAAAGTTATGTGATAGTGGGTAGAGAAAGTCATGTGAAAGATAAAAGTAAAGGTACATATTTATGGAGAGGCCCCCAAAACCGGGCAGAACACCGCAAGTAGGCCGCAATGATCCTTTTTGCTTCTAGCGTGACCCCTGAAGGGTGAGGGAAGAGACCCGAGGGGCGACCAGATTAGATGTCGATGTGCGCAAGCATGAACGGGGTCCCTAACTTTCCAGATAGAAGCATCCGACTCCACCCAACCCTACCCAAGAGCCCCTAACCCCGGAAGTCCCCCCTGGTGGGGCCCACTTCAGAGGCGGGTCCAGACTGAGCAGTCCCGACCGTCGCCAGGGAAGAAACCTCTACAAAGCTCACATACACCGCCCAGCCGCAACCTGCAGAACACCGTCGCCTGGTCCTGCAACCCTGAAACAGATGACAATTAAGGAGATGATGGATACAGGAAATAAGGGACAGCAAAGTTTTGGTAGAAGAGAAATCACCCCAGCATTCGCCTGTCAACCCGGGGAAACCACTCATGTGTCCACCCAAAAACACCCATGTGTCAGAGTGGGCGGTCGCTGGGGGATCGAACCCGGGACCTCCCGAATGCTAGTTGCACGCGTTACCGCTTCGCCACCTCGCTGGGTAAAGTCATGTAAATATACCACATCAGATTTTTTTCTCTCTTTTTTCTTTATTTCCTACATATAGTGAGTAAAGGAAGTATTATATTCCACTCAAATTTTCGATATCAGATTTCACAAATACACATTTGAGGCTCCTTGAACCCATAAATATCATTTTAGAAGAGGGTACGTGTGTGCTTGTCTGACATCTCTGTTTCTGTGGGATTTGGTACTTAAGTTCAGCATCTTCCAGGAAATAGCACGAAGATTTTCAGGAAAATTCTCCACCCCAAACTACCCTATATGGAAACGTTTCTTTAGTTTTTATTTTCTCAAAACACTTCGAGTGATTTTGATTAAAATATCACATGTTTAATATATTTATATAATTAATAAAATATATCTTGAATTTTCTTTAAATAACCTGTGCAGTCCTCTTCATTCGGGATGAATTTTGTAGAATTGCTAAACCATAAGAGACAGAAAACAGGTACGAACTAAAAGCGATGACATATCTAAAACTCATAATTTATGACGAATAAAATTGTTTGTGATATTAATCATTTCCGAAATATTCTTATTACTGGTTTGAAATTTTCAGTATTTTTTTTTTACTAAATCATTCTGTTGTTTTTTTATGATATCATACAGAGTTTAGAATTTCAAAGCTAGGATTTAGTGACCTGCTTTTTAAAGATTTGACTATCGCCTTAATCTTTTTTTACTACCTACTACCATACACCTATATACAACGAAATGTGTAACGAAACCATTTCTCCAAACGTTATCTCAATTAACACGGAGTGGGTAGAAAAATAAGCTTTTTTGATGCATAGTTTATGGAAAAGATGTAAAAAATAAAGATAATGGGTAGCGAAAGTCAAGTGGATGTAGCACATCACAATTTTCTTTTCAAGGTTTTAGGGCCTAGCTATAATACAAAATAAATTTGATGCGCAAAACCGATGAACTCGGTTAAAGTTTTTGTGTGTGTGTTCGTATTTTTTTTTAAGTTTACCGTCTTCTTTAGACTATACAGGCCGACGAATGAATTAAATAAACGTGGATGTAGCTGTTTTCCTGCTCTGCTAGTTTAATAAACATCTTATGGTATCACGTCTAAGTTCAGAGATGACATTTTTAGCAAACAACACAAAATATACGTTTTATAGCTTGCACTCTGCAAAATCATTGTCCTAGTATTTACACTGTGGCAAGCGTTGTCGAAGCGATATCAGTGAGAACTTGTAACTACATAATATTGGCTGCGATTAAATCACCAAATGTGAAGTGCTTTAGGTTTGTCAACCCTTGAGATTTGAACTGAATGAGAGTCACCGCCACGCGGATTTCTCAGTAGCATGATGACATCTTTTCTGTTTTTGAGTGTGTATTTGTGTTTGATAAAATCACATGGGATGATGAGAGAATGAAATGCGTGAAATGATGCTGAAATGAGACCAAGGTCTATAGTGCTTAGAGTTATCCGGCTTTCGTCTCCTGTGGAAAGGAAAAACCCTTGAAAAATGATTTTCCGGGTGGCTCGCTCCAACCGAGATTTGAACTCCGGACTTTTGAATGTGAGGCAGATACGTTATCCCCAGACCAGGGAATTGGGCAAGAAAAGAGCTGACAGCAACTTAAAGACAACTTAACTTGCCATTAACAATAGATAAAAACAAGTGTTACGAAGACCTCCCATGGAAAGAAAGAACAGAATGATGCAAAATTAAGCGCGCGAAGCGGATTACTAATGACAAGTGAAGGATGATCTGCGGGGCAAGTGGGGAGGTGTATGAGGCCATGCAGAATGTTGAAGGCCCCAGCACCAGCAGTCAGTTGTTTCACCGACCGGTTTGAATGGGCATGCCACGGCGGCGTTGCCGGCCTATTTGAGTGAATAACTACCTGTTAACATACCAGGAATTCTATAGTACTAGTACAACTGCCAAGAACTTCCGTGAAGTGTTCAACAGACCTCTATACCTTGTAAGTGTGTGTTCAGGTGCAGTAACTATTGTGGCGAGTTTTTTAAACGTGGTGGCAGTGAACTTCATACAATAGTCTTGTAAAATGAACAGTATTTAGAATTACTGGTGCTACGTTGTAAGGGATATGTGACGCATCAAGAAACTAAAAGAAAAAACTGAACAACGTGTGTTTGTTTTCAGCTGTTCGATTTGTTCTTCAGCGTATTCTCTTTTGTGAAATCATATGGTGGGTATAGTTTGCTTCAATGTTTTCTTAGAGGGTATTATTTAGAATGGTGAAGTATATTCCCTAAGTCGAATTAATTTTAAGGCACCGAAAGTTTACGAGAATTTCTTTGAAATGTTTACCATAGTTTGATGTGTAAATATAACCTAAAATACTAATTTACATAGCTTTAGCTACCCTATATTTCAACATAACTTTAAAAACATTACATAAATTCAATTTTTAAAGTGTCCACTGCGATAGCAATATGAAAACCAGCATACAGAACGTCAACAAAGTTTCCCTTCAACACAAACCGAAAATTATTTCTATCGCATTTTACACTTATTTTGTTCTTCGTCCTCTAAAATAAGAGAAATTTGGTTTCTTATTCGATGTTTAAATATTAGATTTTTCAAACTTTTGGATGCGTTCGTTGCTTTTGAACATCTATAACCGTAGCTATGACAGTACATCTGTATGATGAAAAAACATGTTAACCACTGCACGACAGAAACCACAGTTAATCTATACGAGTTGGAAGAAAATTTGTCTACACATTTTAGTTTTAGTGTAAATCGGTACAAAATTAAGGACACTGAGCTTCCTAAATATTCTATATCTCTTTAAAAAAATTAAGAATATAAAAAAGAGATAACAGTTGAAATTTAACACAGCGTTTGCATTTACGATTGTATCACTTTAATGTTTCATCTTAATGATACAAAAGCAAAAAGAATGTGGATTGTTTCTTATTTATCAAAACTAGAGTTATCTTCTCTGCTCTATGGGGCTTATTTTACTCACGCTGGAAACATAGATACCAAATAAATCAAAATCTAATTACATTAGTGCTCCAAAGAGTCGCATCGGCACCTTTTAAGAACAGAAGCGTTATTATTTTCTTAAGCATATCTTATGAAGTTAAGCTTAATTTCTTTTGGATTTGAAAATAAAATACCCAATAATATCAAAAGTGCGATACGGTTTACGTTCTTTACTGCAGTACGGAAGCTAGGGAAATTAGATATTGAGTTTTCGCCGAAAATACATTAACTCATAAACAAAATGTGAACGGCAAACTTCGCCTTTAAGTTTATAATTTTTCAAGACGCAGTACATAGATTTTCGAAATCCCTCTCTTCCCCAAACTATCCTTTACATGGAAAATATTTGGTTACTTTTTAGTTTTTCAAAAACCACCCTAACGTTTTGAATTAAATTGTCATATATTTGTGATATAGACATGATAAATAAAATCTATATGTTGAATTTGCTGCGAATAGTCTCTGCAGTCATCGTCATTCTTAATGAATTTATAACTGGGAAATCAGGAAAAAATATACAAAAGCTTACTCAGCAAAAATGCAGAGGACTTTAAAATAAACAATGTAGCACATTTTTTTCGTAATATTAGCCGTTTCCAAAGTATTTACTGTGTTCGAGTTCGCCAATATTATTTAAGCTGTATGTTCGGAGTGTTAAGGACCGTTGTTTTGTATGTAATAATCAGCTGCACGGACAGATTCTGTAAGTGAGGGTTGAAAATCAGGTAGGGATGGCTTATGAAAGTCGTGAATAACCTACAATTTTCACTCGTACCCAAAGCGTAAGTGTCCAGTTTTGTCCAGACTGGTGAAATGATGCAAATTTGTACGTAATGGTGACCTTTTCGACTATGGCGAATACGCCAAACACACTTTCATCGCGTTTTAAGGCCGTTTAACTTACTTTTTGTGGGGTTCGTAAACGGAAGTTTGGCCCAAAGATGTGCCTTTACTGGTCAAGCAATATAATTTTGTCTATAATTGGTTGAGAATAAACAGTAATGGTAGTTTTTTAACATTTCAAGGTATTTTATAGCACCTGCCTGCTGTGCGAGGCTCCCGGTTTCGATTCCCGGCTCTGGGGTGGGAATTTTTCTCTAACCAAGATTATTCTCTATCCTCCCCAGAGTCTGGAAGTATGAATGAGAGTGTGAATGTGTGTGTGTGTGTGTGTGTGTGTGTGTGTGTGTGTGTGATCTAACGATTAAACACCAAAATGTGCAATAAACTCAACGACAAGAGAATACGAGCTAACACTATTGCTAATAGGCAATAAGTTCCAAAGGAAATGCCGCTGATAAGACCAATGTAGTTAAAGGCGGGGTATAAATGGAACTAAAAGAAAAGCACATTTTATGATTGAAAATATGGGTTGGGTATCTTTTGGAAGTTGTAAGGTAACCTATAAGTTTTTCTAGGTCCAATATAATAATTGTAAAATACCTATTTTGACCATATGGGTTACACGTAAGTTCCTACATAAAGTTAGGGATAGTTTTTGAGAGTTGTATGGTAGCCTATAGTTTTGTTTAGATAGGAACAAAGAATTCTGTTTGGATGTTGGGGTTGAAAATAGTGATATAAGTAGTGGTAGTTTTTGAAAGTCGTATGTAGCTTATTATATCGTACTTATTCTAAAACCCAAATGTACCAAGTTTGTCAAAATCAAACCAAAAATATTTCTTCATAACAAGTCCAGGGAGTTGAGGGGAAAATTTAGTGATAACATTAAATATTTTAAAATATTTAAAGGCTCCCATTTACCCCTTTTTAAAGTAATATTAAAGCTGCTATGTTCGCAATAAAGCTCCCAAAAATATTCTCTGATTTTCATATTCAACGAAACGGTTATGGAATAGGCTGACATGAATATTAAAACTCTTCTAACCCTGCTCCTGTCCCGCAATTTAAACCCCATTGGAAATATTTTATAATCTATGCCCGTCCGAAAGATTCGTGTTTTTCAGTGGTGAAAGAATTATCAAAATCGTACGAGTAGTTTTTGACAATACCCCCCCCCACATAAACACACAACATACGTGCGCGCACACATACTTTCTATTTCTATTTATTTTCTCTTAATGATAAATAGTAATGTAGATAAGACAACCATATACAGGATGGAAATCAAATCACTGGACATAAGTATTTAATATGGGAAGTCATCTTTTCTCAAATACTCTATCCCCTGTTGATTTTAGAGATAAATTTAAAACAATATTTTAAAATATCTAATGTGATACAGGCACTGACCTTCTCTACCCTCTATGGTTTATTATTGGGTATACAAACTGTTGTTGCTAAAGCTTATTTTTCTATACACTTCATTTTAATCCAAATAAATCTTTGCAGAAATAGCTAAATTACATATACGTTTCATTATAGATACAAAGAGAACAGGCGATAGTCAAATCTTTAAGAATTGGACGCAATATGCTGACCTTAAAATTCCATACTGTTTCCATGCAATCGCGAGAAACAACTGAATGTTGAAAGGACTTAAAAGAATGACCAAGTAATAAACAATTCGAAACCATTAATAACGGATATCTCAGAAATGGCCTATTGCACACAAAAAAGGTTATTTGAAATAAATTGTGTAAGAGATCTACATTTCTTGCGTAGTATGTTTTCGTCTATCGCTTAACGTTTACCAGTTATACAAGATTATACAAAATTGCTTCCGAAGGAAGAGGACTTTAAAGGCTATTCCCAGAAACTTCAAGATATACATTTTATTTGTCATGTAAATATCATTAATATATGGTATTTTAACCAAAATCATTAGCCATTTTTAGAAAATAAACATTTATTATCCATCTATTTCATATTAATCGAGATAAACATTTGCAGAAACGATCTTTTTGCATGCAAAGATAATTACATTTTACACATAACGACCAGTTGTAAAAATATTTGACTATCGCTTAAGGCGTACTATTTTCCCCTTGTTTTGTATTTGCAGTGGCGTTTAAGCACATACATATCTCTTAATAGCTGGTTGCTATGTGCAGCACCATTCTCTTTGCCTCAGATTAATACTCTTTGCATATACAAGACAAAAAAAATGAATAACGAATTCCCATTTGAGAAAATAAGTATTGAAAAATTTAAGGGAATAACAAGCAATATCTCGAAAATGGTTCACTCAACCCAAAAAATGTATGACATAAATTGTGTATTTTAACGCGATCTTCATTTTTTGTGTAGTAAAATTCTGTCTATCTCTTATGGTTTACCAGTTATGCAAAAGTCGTTCACAATGAAGAATACTTTTGGAGACATTCCCAGAAAATTCGATATATACATTTCATTTGTCATAAAAATATCTTGAACATATGATATTTTAATCAAAATCGTTAGAGCCATTTTTGAGAAAATTAAAATTTTCTAAAAATGTTCCATGTAAAGGGTAGTCTGGGGTGGGGGGATTTTCTTGAAAACCTTCGTGTCGCATTTCTGGAAGATACTGAACCTAAATACCAAGTTTGGTGTTTATCCGACTGTTCGTTTTTGAGTTATGCTGTTCACAGACAGACACACACACACAGACACACACACGGACATGTTTCCAAAAATGTTTTTTTGGATTCAGGGTGTCTCAAAACATGTATTTCCGGTGAAATCTTGGTATCGAATTTTTGGGTGGAATACAATACTTCCCCTACTTACTATACGTAGTAGAGAAAGTAAAAATGCGTTTCTTTTATTCAGGGGTCTCAAAACATGTATTTCCGGCAAAAATCAAATTTTTGGGTGGAATGCAATATCTTCTCTACCTGCCATGTACGTGGTAAAGAAAGTAAAAAGAAACAGAATCCAAAAGCAGCAAGCACTGAAACATATTTACTTAATTTTGTTTCATTATCATGGATCATAACTCGCTACAAGTTTGTAACAGATGAGAATCATATGAAGAGCAGGTTATTGTAGCTTAGATTACTGACATATCTGTCATAGAAAGTAACTAACTGCTAACATTGTAATGAAATGATTAGTAAATAAAAAATAAAAATTGTAATATTGTATTCTGTCTTGCTTTTAACTCTTATTGTCACGATAGACTTGTAAGATTTTTATTTGAAATTAACAGGGAGAGAGTATTAGAGAAAAACTTATTTCCTATCTTAAATCATTAAGTTTTGATTTCCACCCTATATTTGACTTTCAAATCAGTCCTCTGTATGCTCTTGTGTATTCACTAAAATATGTGCACTGAAATAGTTTCCGCCAATATTTATTGTTATTAACATAATGTTTATTGAAAAACTAAAGCTTTCATTGAATAATTTGTAGAACAGCTATGAAAATGAACGATAATAGGTACAGAAATTCGTTTGGTTGTAACAAGATTAGGTTCGTTTTGTGTTATAGACTAAGTATTTCGGTAATTTTGTGTTTAAGTGATGGTTTTATTGTAAACAAATATTTTAAATGATAATTACACTTGTACAAAACACCACAAAATAGTTGAGGTACATAAAGATATATATGCCAAGTAAACCTATTGAAGTTTACGTTCATTTGAGAAAATGTTTAAAAATATTATAGTTGAAATAAGAATACAGTGACATAAAACTGAATAGGTCCTCAGTTCACGAAAGAAAAGGTTACACAAGAATATGCACTTCTCCACTAAGTGCAATGGAAATGTAAATGCGATATTTTCTAAAATATTCTTGAATTGATTTGAACGCTCTCTCCCAGGTACAAACTTGTCATTTTACACCCGAATTATTCATAAACTTTACCTTTTTTAAACATTGGCGACTGTTATGCGAGGTAAGCTATCGATTCAAGACTGCATACTCCTCCACCGTAGTTGGTTAGTTTATTTTAGAACAAAACCACACTCACTTTTCAGTCTTACCTTGGTGCTGTTTTGTCATTCTGTACCCAAATTATTCATAACTTTTTTAACGTTGGTGGCTGTTGTTATGCGAGTTAAACTATCGATTCAAAACAGGAGATTCCTCCTAATTAAATTAAATTGAGTTTTATTTATGGACGCTCTTTAACTGCTGTGGTCCTTAGCATAACATTTTATATTGTGCGTGAAAGACCGGTAATTTTGCTCAGAGGCCTCTTTATCAGGCCTGAGGTTCTTTTACGTGCCGTAAATCTACGACACGGGACTACCGGCTTTACTTCCTTTCCGAAGGAAGCCATGCTAAGGATTTTTACGCCCGAAAAAAGCCATCGCCCTCCACCGGGTTTGAACCCGCGACCTCGGGAACTAAAGGTGGTAACATGTAACCACTACACCACGGAGGACGATTCTTCCAACGTAGTTGGCTGGCTTATTTAAGAACAAAACTATGTTCACTTTTCATAGTCTTGACATTTGCCAAAAATAAACCAAACACTTGTAGAGGATACCTTACACGACCTTGATTATTTATCTGGCCAGTGGAATAAGCTCCCGTGAAGTGGAACACGGATCCTAATTGAAATCCAAATAAATTTATATAAAAAGCTTTTAGATGAAAAACAAAACTCTCTGTACTAGTCACATTACATTCAGACGTGTCGGCAAGGTTTATTTATTTAGTCAAATGCTCGGACATTTAGTACACTGACATTTGTCTTCTAGCTTCCCAGTAGGTTTGAACGCTAGTTTTACTCCAGTGACTCTAAAGTGCTTGACACCTCCTGAGATGTACCCAATTCATAACAGCATTCCCCTTACACAGCATGCATTCTGGTGAGCGAATGATGTTGATTTGGTGAGATGTTCCGCTAGGCAGTATGGTGGGTAATAATTTGAACTCCTAGAGTTTCACTTCTTGGTGACTCCGGAATACTGTTCTTCACTTTTATGACATTACCCATATTTTCTCCTGATTCAGGAATTTGCTTCTTTGTGCACACTGAAGCTAGATTCGATAATGTTTTTGCAGAATAATGGGATAGTTGTATTCTTTTGATGATCATTATTTTATTCCTCTTTGCTAGATAGCTTCATTTCCTTTAACACCAACATTATATGGAATCCAATGAATTACAGCTATTCTACCTGCTTCATTTAGAAACTTGATGATTTGCGTAATTTCTAATAGCTTGATGTACATGGAAAGTTTAAGTTTGTTATAGATTAAATAACTGAGGTTGAGTCACAAAAAATAACTACTTTCCGAAATATGTGTATTCTAATACATAATTGGGAACAATTCATATTGCTTCTATCTCACCATCAATATTTGTTTTGTTTTATGTTTTCTTCCTGAAGTATACAATTTGAACAGCTTACTGTAAATTACTGCAGAACATTTCCAACTTGGACTATGAGCTATCCATCTGTACAGATGCGCAACCACTTGTCTTCTAGATACATAGGGATTGTTTCCAAAGCCAACTGTTTTAGAATTTATTTATTTGTTCATCTTTTCTTCTTATTACTTTCTCTACTACGTATAGTAAGTAGGGGAAGTTGTATTCCACCCAAAAATTCGATACTGATTTCACCGGAAATACATGTTTTGAGACCCCTGAATCCAAGAAAAGCATTTTTGGAAACATGTCCGTGTGTGTGTGTGTCTGTGTGTGTCTGTCTGTCTGTCTGTCTGTCTGTCTGTGTGTGTGTCTGTCTGTCTGTGTGTGTCTGTCTGTCTGTGTGTCTGTGAACAGCATAACTCAGAAACGAACAGTCGGATAAACACCAAACTTGGTATTTAGGTTCAGTATCTTCCAGAGATGCGACACGAAGGTTTTCAAGAAAATCCCCCCACCCCAGATTACCCTTTACATGGAAAATTTTAATTTTCTCAAAAACGGCTCTAACGATTTTGATTAAAATATCATATGTTTAAGATATTTTCATGACAAATGAAATGTATATCTCGAATTTTCTGGGAAGTCTCCAAAAGTATTCTTCAATGTGAACGAATTTTGCATAACTGGTAAACCATAAGAGATAGACAGAATTTTACTACACAAAAAATGTAGATCGCGTTAAAATACACAACTTGTGTCATATGCATTTTTTTTTGAGAACCATTTTCGAGATATTGCTTATTATTCCCTTAAATTTTGCAATATTTATACTTTTTCTCAAATTCGTTATTCATTTTTTGTCCTGATAATGCAAAGAGAATGGAATACTCCACAGCAACCAGCTCTTAAAATATTTGACTATAGCTTAAAGCCTAGCAATTCCCCTTGCATCTACAAGAAAATTAGCAATAAGATCAACATCTCAATATCTCGATTAACATGAAGCATATGGGGAATAAGCGTTTGTAAAAATAGTTTTACAAGAGTAGAGAAAGTCATGTGAGTGTAACACATCACATTTTTTTCTTTAAGAGCTAATCTACAGTTTGGTTTGTAAAACACAGATAACATTCTGGAGGTAATAGATTTTCAGTTCCCGATTCGGAGATGAATTTGTTTTTAATTTCGGAAAAGTGTATCGACTTGTTTTATAATTTACTCTTCTTTAGTTTTCTCCCAAGTGTATTTGACGAAATTGTTAAGGTTATTCTGATCCACTTCTTGTTTAAGTTCACACAGTATACAAAATTGTGAAGAGAATATTATTTTTCCGGTTTTACTAATGTAACGCTTTATAACAGAGGGATCGTATCAGAAAAGAATGAATGAAATCGTTGTACAAATGAGCTCTGGACTAAGGGTAAACTCAGAACAATATTCCTACCAAGCAGTTTGGCTCAATTGGGTGGTCAGTATTTCGGTTTTGTTCGTAATCGGTGTGATGATCAGTTCTGCGAAGCTTCGTTACGGTCCTAATGCTTCCTTAAATGAAGTAAAGACACATTAAGTACTAGGGCGGATCAAAAAGTAACGCACAATAATTTTTTTCTGCCTTGGTATTGCAGCTGTAATGTTGCAGTTTCACACAGATATAGTTTGAAGTTTTCACTACCGAGGGTATTTTTTGTTTCCTGTGCAATTCTAGCGATAGAATCCTGAACTAGGTAACAAATATGGCGCGAACGTTACTGTCGTCCACGTGTGAAGAGCAAAGAGGAGTGGTTCGATATTTGTGGGCCAAAGGGTATAAACCGAGTGATATTCACAGGGACATGCGTGGCGTGTATGGGGATGATTATATGGACCGTAGCAATGTCTCCAGGTGGTGTGCATTGTTCCTAAAAGGCCATGTGAACCTTAGTGATTCGCCACGCTCCGGGAGGCCAGCAACAGCTGCAACCCCGCAGAATGTCAGAGGCATTGAGGCGGCAAATTTGAATGACCAGCGTGTGCAACTGCGAACCTTATCGCAACAGTTCAACATTTCCTATGGTGCAGTGTACGATATTGTTCATGACACATTGAAATTTCGTAAAGTTAGTGCTCGCTGGGTGCCTAAGAACCTGACAGACAACCGCAACCACCAATGAAGACGAGCTTGGATCACCTAACGCGGTACACCGCAGAAGGGCATGACTTTTGAAAGGAATCGTCACTGTTGATGAGTCGTGGGCATACCAATACACGCCCGAAACCAAGAAGGCAAGTATGGAGTGGAAACATGCTGGATCCCCAGTGAAGAAAAAATTCGAAGTGACTCAATCTTCTAGAAAAGTGCTTGTGACGGTGTTCTGGGATATGCATGGTGTTGTATTTGCTGGACTTTGCTGACCACGGGACCACTGTGAATGCTGCAACCTACATGAAAACTTTGGTGAAGTTGCCTCGTGGCCTTCGTGACAAACGTCACAATATGAATGCTGACGATGTCAAAATTCTTCAAGACAATGCTTAGCCCCCTGTTGCTGCTGCTGTTTGACAGAAAATCGTCAAATTTGGTTGTGAGGTGCTCCAGGAGCCACCATACAGTCCGGACCGTGCACCGTCGGACCTTCATCTGTTTGGCCCCATGAAGGAATTCGGCCAACGCTTTGCAACAGATGCGTAAGTGAAATCAGCAATCCGCAGATGGCTATACTCCAAGGAAACGGGCTTCTACTAACAACACAGAAACTTGGTGACTATGTCGAAAAGTAGGTAAAAGGTGTAAGTTCATTTGTGATTTTTTGTCGTTGTTTTAACTATTAAACTTTTTTGTAAAAAATTTATTGTGCGTTACTTTTCGATCCGCCCTCGTATATTCTGTTGAGACTAATGCCTCGCTGTACGCGTCAAGCAACATTTTGATTTAATCGTCCTGGAGTATTCTATGGTCAATGTTCAGAAATCTACGGAGCAAATCATAGACTTATACCTATTGTAATTGAAAGAACTTTGATTAATAATTTTCTCAATTGAATTTCAAATTATATCGAATCATTAGATGACTGAAAAGCAGATTTTTAAAGATATCTCTTGGTACCGTTAAATTGTTAAATGACACATTTACGCCCAAATGGCGGAAGGTTTCTTCTGTAACTTCGGTATCTATAGTATATGAACATCAACACAATAAAGATAAGATTGTTTCTCCTAAAAGTTTTCGGAAACTGGATGACCACAAATCTCTTTTGAAGCTACGGTCCAAATACTTAAAGTAGGATTGATTGATTGATTTTACAAGAAATTGACGAACTCTAAAGACAGCAAAGGCAGGCATTTAAGTATATGAATTTTTAAGTCATAGTCTGTATGGTTTCGTGATGTATGCTTGTGTGTCATTCTGTGAATATATGCGTCAGCGCAAGTGCGCGTGCTACGTGTGGTTTTTCGGCTGTAACATTAAGAAGTTAAGCATATCATAACTGCCATTGGACCAATGCCGAAATATGCATTTCTAGTAATTCTACATAGATCATAACGAACAGAAATAAATGACAAAAAATGTATGTGTCGAAAATTTAATTTTAAGGTTTCATTTTGTAAGGATTGATGCTACTGGTCCTCGCAGAGTAAAAGTTCCCTGTAACTGGAACAGACGGCAGTTCAATACCTCTATGATATTGTTGATTTTCCTGATATCACTGTCTCTCTCTCTCTAACACACGCAGGACTTGTGTTGGAAACTTCATTAATCAAAGTTATTTAAAAAATCTAAATATGTTTATGTATTTTGATATATATTTTTTTCTTTTCTTTTCACTTCTGCCGAGAAATTAGTCCGCGTGCTCTCTTATGGAATTCCATCTCTGTCGCCCAGCACGAAAGTATCATTGGCCAATAACATTTCAGTTTTATAGTCACAATGAAAATATTTCAATGACAACGTCCGCATAGAGAAGGAAATAATTTTATATTTACTTGTTTATTTATCTATTTTGTAAATTGAGGACAATTTTGAAAAATGCAGATTTTGTGCAATAATAAATGTTAGTACTTTTAATAGATATTGGTATACAATGGTGTAAATATTAAAATCATCAAAGTGATAGCCAACACAGAAGTGCAGTTTCGAAGTCTATATTCACTCTCTACCATTAACAATAATTTATTATTTTCATTATTTCTTCAGTGCTCTTTACCGCACAAATTGTTCCTTGCGGTGCAAGGTTGTGCCAGTTACTTCGAAAAGTTAACCAAGATGAATGACTTATCCCTGAAAATCTCGCTGAAAAGGAGAGTAAAAATGACGAAGTAGATGCCTTTGGAAATAATTTTATGAATTAAAAACACAACAAACAAGAAGGTACTTATACCTTTGAATTTGTTTTTTAAACCTATTCAAGTTTTATTTGCAAATCATGCGATAAGTCTGTAAGGTAGATATATTTGGAACACAAAACAGAAATTTGGCTCCAACATTTTTGGAACTTCACGCAAAGAGATTTTCCTCTAGATCATTCAAAAGGGGGACTTTTTTCTTTCTTTCTTCTTCAAGGACTACTAAGGAAGTGATTTGAAAGCTTTTAAATTCGTTATAGAATATATCACTTATATCTGATAAAATAAAATTTAGTTTAAGAAAACAGAATGACTAAACTTCATAGGTGGAGCCCCTAAACGTATTTTAAACCGATAGGTTATATTTTAGATAGCACGCTCCACTTTCACGTGTTGTTGGTTGCATATAGAATAAGGTATTTCTGTCTTGAATCTCCCATTGCAAGAGACTAAACAGCGCCCATTTTTTTGTTTCGTTTTTGTTATTTTTTTATTTTAAATGCTTTTTCTTAAGTTTCCTTGGTTACCCAGTTCTGCATTACCGCAACACACACATGCACACACCAACACAAACACCCATACCCATGGCGGGACTCGAAGCCGCGACCTTCAGCTGGCGGAGCGCCGAAGCTACACACACCAGCGACCACAGGTACGAGGGCCGGCATAAAAATTTCCACTCCCCCGGCCGAGAACCCGGGACCCCTAGCACAGCAGGCAGATGCTCTACCGACTGAGCTGCCCACCAATGAAATACTTCAGTTTGTTAAGTGATGAGTCATTTTCCACGTTATATGGATGTAAACAAACGCTCATGGCTAATTAGCATACTCGTTCACGGCCAACTAGAACTCCCCCTCTACTAGCTCGCCGATGGTCTTTTAGCTGGTACAATGTTTGCACACATTTCCCACCTTGAGTCCCACAGTTCGGATACAGGAAGATGGTAATCATAGCCCTCACGCTCTTCCCCACGCCATAACAACATATAACGCGCCCTTTGCAGCTTTTCATAGCCATCACTAACAAGTGCGTAAATGTTTGGATGGCAGTACGCAGCTATATACGTAGTTTCGTGAGAATGAAGACATCGCCTAACAAAACTTTGCAGGTGCATAGCAATTACAGGAGCGTTACTAAAGAATGGACTTTGGTGGGTTGGAGCACACCCAAACCTAATTACCCTCCACCCGGGGATGAAAACGAATAATTAATCATGTAGATATTATTTTAACATTGTAATGAGTCACTCTCTGAGAAGGGTTTAGGCCTATAGAAACTAAATTAACTGTTATTTAGTTTTCTTAGTTACAAGAACCTAATGTATTACAATGACCTGATTTTCTCTACCCACTAGAGTTTATTTCTTTCTCTACTACGTATCAATAGTAAGAAGAGGAAGTATTGCATTCCATCCAAAAATTCGACGAGTCTCCCTGAATCCAAAAAATAAATAAATAAATATATGTTTAGAAAAACGGCCGTGTCTGCGTGTGAACAGCATAACACCAAAACCTAGTCAGTTAAATACAAACTTTGTATTTAAATTCAGCAACTTCCAAGGATCCGATACGAAGATTTCGTATAGTACCTTAGTGATCAAAAGTATCCGGACACCTGGCTGAAAATGACGTACAAGTTCGTGGCGCCCTCCATCGGTAATGCTGGAAGTCAATATGGTGTTGGCCCACCCTTAGCCTTGATGACAACGTTCACTCTCGCAGGCATACTTTCAATCAGATGCTGGAAGGTTTCTTGGGGAATGGCAGCCCATTCTTTACGGAGTGCGGAACTGAGGAGAGGTATCGATGTAGGTCGGTGAGGCCTGCCACGAAGTCGGCGTTCCAAAACATTCCAAAGATGTTCTTTAGGATTCAAGTCAGAACTCTGTGCAGGCCAGTCCATTACAGGGATGTTATTGTCGTGTAACCACTCCGCCACAGCCCGTGCGTATGAACAGGTGCTCGATCATGTTGAAAGATGCAATCGCCATCCCCGAATTGCTCTTCAATAGTGGGAAGCAAGAAGGTGCTTAAAATATCAATGTAGGTCTACGCTGCGATCGTGTCACGCAGAACAACAAGGGGTTCAAGCCCCCCCAAGAAAAACACAACCACACCATAACACCATCACCTCCGAATTTCACTGTTGGCACTACACACGCTGGCAGACGACGTTCACCGAGCATTCGCCATACCCACACCCTGCCATCGGAACGCCACATTATGTGTCGTGATTCGTCATTCCACACAACGTTTTGCCAGTGTTCAATCGTGTAATGTTGACGCTCCTTACACCAAGCGAGGCGTCGTTTGGCATTTTCCTGCGTGATGTGTGGCTTATGAGCAGCCGCTCGACCATGGAATCCAAGGTTTCTCACCTCACGCTTAACTGTCATAGTACTTGGAGTGGATCCTGATGCAGTTTGGAATTCCTATGTGATGGTCTGTATAGATGTCTGCATATTACTCTTTACGACCCTCTTCAAATGTCGGCGGCCTCTGTCAGTCAACAGACGAGGTCGGCCTGTACGCTTTCGTGCTGTACATGTTCCTTCACGAGATATTTACGAGATATTCTTTGTTATAGGTTTGAATTTTCAAATACATTTTTTCAAGTGGTAAGTGACTATTCGCTTTTTCTCGTGACTGTGCTACCAGCATGAAATTTCAAAGCCATCATATAGTGATGCGCTTTGTCCTCCTGTGTCCACTTTATAGCTACAACGGAATGCGTAATGAAAGTTTCTTTCGATTAACAAGAAGTAGATAGAACAATAAGATTTTGTAAGAATAGTCTGTATACAACACAACAGATCTTTTATATCTCATTTAAAAACTAGTATTGTAAAAGCTTATTTTTCTATTCACGTCATGCTGAGATAAACGTTTGCAGAAATCATTTCATTACACTTTTCTTTGTAGATACAAAGGGAATACAGGAGACTGAAACGATGGTCAATAATTCAAAAAGCGCGTTGCTGCATGCCAGCTTTGAGAGGTCGCTCTTTACACACGTAACAAGAAGCAAAAGAATGTGTGACACAGCGTTGAAAATTAAAACCAATAGCAACGAATGTCTTGAAGTGGTGTTTGTGCCACAAAACGCTTGACGGAAATTTGTGTTTTAAGGAAATCTGTATTTTTCTTGGGCGGCGCCGTGGCCGAGTGGTTAGACCGCTCGCCTCCCACCGAGGCGGCCCGGGTTCAATCGAAGCGGCGGCGGCGGGTTTTCTCCGGGTTCTCCGGTTTCCCCCGTCATTCATTCCACCAACTGCTCCATCATCACCTTTCCTTTCATCCATTTCACCAACATTTCGTTTCATCTACTTCCTTCATCTCATACCAGGCATCGGGCTGATCACCCATCCTGGATGCTCTGTCTGATCCATAAGTGTCTGCTCCTCGACGGGCCTCTGACCCCAGGCACCCGCTTGTAAATCCTGGGGGGTGTAAGTCCTACATAAGAGGAGGGTAAACAGATAATGAATGAATGTATTTTTCTTGCACTTAAGATCTTATATCTCTCTTATGGTTTACGATATTACATTCATTCAGAATGAAGAAGAATTCACAAGCTATTTGGAGAATATTTAAAATACACATTTAATTATTCATGCAAATATCATAAACATAGTATTTTAAGCATGTTGTTTAATTTAGAGGAAATTAAAAATAAGGAAAAGTTTCCATATAAAGGGTATCTCGGGGTAGGAGATTTTTTTAAAAATCTTCGTGTCGTATCCTTGGAAGATGCTGAACTTAAGTATGTTTAACGACTTTTCCTTTTGAATTATGCTGTTGACATACATACATACATGTATACACGCAAACACATACATACATATATACACGCACGCACACATACATACACGCACGCACATACATACATACACGCACGCACATACATACATACATACCAATACATACATACACACATACATACATACACGCACACACATACATACACATACATACACGCGGACACATACATACACACACGCACACACATACATACATACATACATACATACATACATACATACATACATACATACATACATACACGCACACACATGCGTACATACACGCACACACATACACGCACGCACATACATACATACCAATACATACATACACACATACATACACATACATACACGCGGACACATACATACACACATACACACACACATACATACATACATACATACATACATACATACATACATACATACACGCACACACATACACGCACACACATACATACATACATACACGCACACACATACATACACATACATACACGCACACACGCATACATACACACACATATACACACATAGACTCCTTTTTCTAAAACTACTTATTTTGGATTCAGGGAGCCTCAAAAAGTGCATTTTCGCTGAAATCTCGGTATCGAATGTTTCGGTGGAATACAATACTACTTCTGCTTACTATAGGTAAGTGGTAGAGAAAGTAAAAATGTTTGCCCTTTCATACCCCATGGCCACTGTAATGGACATTAACTTTAAAATAAAATTGCCGCAATACAAATGATTACAAGAAACTTAACGTTTGACAATTCACTTATTAATGCTACATAATTCGGTGGTTCGCTTCATTTCTTTGATACCAGTATAACTAAGAATAATAAAAACACTGAAATAATACATTTCTTTGGCATGTTCTCTTTAATTAAAATGTAAAACACATGTTCCATCAGTATTATTTAAGTCTCGTAAACATCTACGAACACCAATCACCTTTTATTAATGGTCCATCTGTTTTTACCACAAGACTGCTAATACCGCTGCAAGGATTCGAATTTAGGAAACCTCTGGCACAGGAATCCTATCCAGTGATGTTCGAGCTAGGAATACGAGATCAGGTACCAATAACTTAAAAAGGCACAAGTATTTACGATTAGTGTTACTTCAAAACAGGTTTTGGTCTAAAATAATGGATTCTGAAAGGGTTAATCAAAAGACGGCAATTTATTTGGAAAAAGCAACCATTAATATTTTATTTGCGCTGAATGTTATCCCCTTTTTCTCCCTTTATAGTCGATATACGAGGCGCATCTAGAAAATAAGTTTCCCTGTTTTTTTAAAACAAAGCAATGTTTGAACTATTTTTCGACATTACAAGAATTGAGACACTTGTCATATCGTGAGATCAGCTTTTGTGTTCTTGTGCCATAGAAGTCTACCGTCTGTGAACGAAACCAGCGTGTGATAGTCGTCTTCAGCTCTTCGTCGTTGTCAAAACGCTGACCGGAGGACAGGAATGACGTGCAAGAAAAGATGGAAATCGCCGGGAGCAAGATCAGTACTGTATGGTGAATAATCAAACAGCTCCCAGCCGAACTCCTGCAGAACAGTTGCTGTGCGCCGAACCGTATGTGGACGAGGATTGTCATGGAGCAGCACAACAACTGCAGTAAAGCATTCCACGCCTCTTGTTTGAATGGTACGTTGCAATTTCCACAGTGTTTCACAGTAACGGTCAGCGTTCACTGTTTCACCTCTGGGAAGGAAGTTAATGAGCAGAATGCCCTTCCTGTCCCAAAACACCGTGCACATCGCTTTCTGCACCGACACAGTCTTTTTGAATCGTCTTGACCGGAGATCCACTGTGACGCCAATGCATTGACTGCAGCTTGGTTTCCGGGGTAAAGTGCGAAATCCACGTCTCATCGCCCGTGATGATTCTGTCGAGGAACTCGTCGCTGTCATCACGATACCGCTGCAGAAATGTCAGTGTTACTCCTAAGCGTTCCGTTTTGTGCTCGAGTGTCAGGTTTTTCGGCACCCGCTGGACCACAATTTCCTGAACAGCAGGTACTTAGTGACAATTTCATGCAACAAGGATCGCGATATATGCGGAAAATGGCTGCTGAGCTCCGTAATTGTGAAGCGATGGCTCTCCACGATGCGCTACCGCACCAGCTTAACAAGGTCATCATTGATGAAGGACGGTCGTCCGCTGCACTCTTCATCATGGACACTTGGTCGACATTGGGAAAACTGCCTAAACTAGCGACACGCCATCTGTTTGCTCATGTCGTTCGGCCCGTAGACCTGAATTTCGATGAGCGCTATGTTTTGTGCGCTAAGGAATTTTATCACTGACCGAACCTCGCAGGTGGCGGGAAAACGAATAAGAGCCGCAATTTCGGGCCACTGTTGCCGCGCTACTGGCACCAGGTGGACCCTGTCCGGCCGGCATATGATTGATACGTCATAGATCTGTTACGCATGCGCAAATTTTCCGGCTAAATACGTTTACTTTAAAGGAAACAAAATCGGGAAACTTATTTTCTGGATGCGCCACGTAATAAGAGTTATTATTATTGAGCTAGAAAACATGTTTGTCAAGAAATAAACCTATAAGATTAACTACACGTTTTAATTAATGACTTTTTAAATCTTAGTCTTGATTTTTAAAATCTGAAAGTTTATTAACCTTTGGTGAACTTAGTGGGAAAAAAACATATGTTATGTGTTGACACGTTTAGTTAGGTAACTACTTTCTAAGTTTCATGGTGATTACGATTATGACTAACTGCTTCCATGACCTTCCTTTTCCCCTTGTGCCCTTATATGCAGGGTAAGGATTCTCATAGAGAATAGGATTTCTTTTCACTAAATCCACTAGTTTTCTTATATTCATTGCCTAAAAGCCATTTAAATCATCCTTTAAACTTACAACTTGTACCGCGACCGAGCAAAGGTTTCATACTGCATTTCGCGGTAAGCCCATGTACTATACCGCGCCAGTCTGAGGGAGCCTTAATGAAATTTCTACTAAAGAGTTTTATTTTTGTTTCAGATGTTCAGCCTTAGAGAAACCCCATGAGTCGCTATGGGGAGATGGTTTGAGGTATGTTCCTGGAACTCGACGGCGCTCCTGGACCTGGAAGAGTGCCATGTGAGTGTGGTGAACCTGGGAGTGGCAGCACTGTCCACAAGTGTTGCTCTCTTTACCTCCTTCTACTTCTGCTGTCACTCTCCGAAATGGTTAGTACTCATTATGGATGTGGTTAAGTGAACTAAGTGCAGTGATATATGTTACGCCTCATGCAATTAGTGCCTCTGTCAGTCCGTTTTATTCCCGGTAAAGTGCCCATCTCGGACGAAAGTTACTTTTTGCCATCCATAATTAGAGTGACCACTTTCATAGGTGAATGTGTGAAGGACGACAGTTATTAAAAGCATTTCAGAATTGTGAAGGACACAGTACTGCCTGTCGTAATTTTAATGCCAATCTTCTCTTGTAAACACGGGAAATCTATAATTACACACATAATTTTACATGTTTTAAATTAGAAAATCCAAGAACATTTTCTTTTCTATTACTTGAAGTTTAACGCCCTTTAACCTGGTAGTCGTCCTCCGTGGACTAGTGGTACCGTGCTAGCCTGTAGTTTCCAAGGTCGCGGGTTCTAACCCGGTGGAGGGCGATGGATTTTTTCGGGTGTAAAAACCCTTAGCATGGCTTCCTTCGGAAGGGAAGTAAAGCCGGTGGTCCAGTGTCGTAGATTTACGGCACGTAAAAGAACCTCAAGCCTGATAAAGAGGCCTATGAGCAAAATTACCGGTGTTTCACGCCCAATATAGAATGGGACGCTAAGGGCCATAGTAGTTAAAGAGCGTCCAGAAATAAAACTCAATAAATTAACCTGGTAGATCATATCGGACGATGAATGAATTAGCTGGGTGAAATGATGCTCAAATGAGTCCCGGGTCCATAGAGCTTAAAGTTACCTGACATTTGTATTCTTAGGATAAGAGAAAACCCCGAAAAAATACCTTACCTGGGTAAATCAACCTAATTGAGATTCGAACTCGGGAAATCTTGATTATGGGGCAGATCTCACACCACTGAGGCGGACTAGAGCATTTTGTAATAAAATAAATCAAGAAAGATATAAATTTAATGTTTATTTGTAGCTTTGGCAACGCTTTTCTAGAATTTTAATACATTTCTGGTTGCTTTTTCATAAACATAAATTTCAATGATAAAATTTTTTATGAGATACATTCATATGGCTTTATCTACCCTCTATCATTTATTAGTGGGTATACAAATTATTCTTACTTATTTTTCTATCTACTAAATTTTAATCAAAATAAACCTTTGCAGAAATAGCTACATTAGACATTTCGTTATGGATACAAATGGAACAGAGACAGTAAAATATTTAAGAACATTGCCCTATATGCACTGTTTTTAAATATTTTACTGTCCATACTGTTTCCACGCAATCGTGAGAAACAACTGAATGTTGAAAGGACTAAATGACCAAGAAATGAACAATTCGAACCTTTAATGACGGATATCTCAGAAACGACTCGTCACAAAAAAAAGTATTTAAAATAAAATGTGTGTTCTAAAGAGATCTACATTTTTTTATGTAGTACGTTTTCGTCTACCGCTTAACGTTTACCAGTTTTACAAGATTATACAAAATTCCTTCTAAATGAAGAGGACCCCATAGGCTATTCAAGATAAACGTTTTATTTGCCATGTAAATATATTTAATATATGGTATTTTAATTAAAATCGTTACAGCCACTTTTTAGAAATTTCAAACATTTCGAAAAATCTTCCATGTAAAGCGTAGTTTGGGGTTGGGGAACTTTGTTGAAAATTTTTGTGTCGCATCTTTGGAAGATATTGAATCCAAATACCAAATTTGGTATTTATCCGACTGTTCGTTTTTGAGTTATCGTGTTCACCGGACATGTTTCCAAAAATGCTTTATTTGTATTCATTGAGCCTCAAAACATGCATTTCCGGTGAAATATCGGCATCGAATTTTTGGGTGGAATGCAATACTTTCCCTACATACATAATAGACAAAGTAAAAATATGTTGCTTGCAGTATTACTAATTTATTTTTGAAACATGTTTGATATTTTCTTCTTGTTCCTTGTGCATGTCAATATGCTTTCATTTTGAAGTACTTCCCGAAGTCATCCTTTTCTGCTTACTGGTGTCTTCATTGGACACTTGAATCATCACAGTCGCTTGCTGTATCAATTTTCACAAAATTTCAATTTTCTGCAGCCAATATCTTAACTATCAAAGGGAACCAGAAATGGAAGAGTTGGTGGAGATGTTAATTCGAGTCCAGCACTTTGCCAGTATTAAATTTACCGCATAAATATAGATCAGTCATGCCATTTTGTGACACTCGGTGTCATTCTCTAATTTCGTGTGTTGGGGGTGGTCGGAATTTACGCACTGCTAATAGAATAGAAGCTCCTTTTATGGAGGTAAACCGAAGAATAAAATAGGGGGATGGATTACACCTCATGTCTCCTCCAGTACAGCCCTGATCTAGGTGGTAAATGCTATAACCCAAATGCCAGAAAATATAGCATTAGGACTGTTGAAATCACTAAAAAGTTCTGCACATTCACAAAGCACAGCTTAAGCTGTGATTTAAAAAAATATATCGCACGTTCCAGCGTTTACCAGATCGGAATTTTCATGGAATACGTAGTGCGAACAATATCGCATCTAGTGAAAAACAAGAACTGACTTTGCATTCCACTACCACACATCTACAGTTAGATATCGAAGCTGATGGTGCAGACTGAAAAGATTGAAAGCGCATTTTAATAATAATAATAATAATAATAATAATAATAATAATACATTTTTTTCACAAATGGGAGATAGTTATAATGCACGGTTACGAGGCACCACTGACTAAAACACTGAATATTTTTCTTCTTGAGTATTGCAAACGACCCAAACTTCACGTTTTCTCTAAAAGCTGAGTATTGTCAAGAAGTAGAGTTGTAAAATCAAGCCATACGTTCTGTACAGGACGATGCAGCAGACTGAGGAGGGTGTACTGTAGTCAAAATGAGACAACTTAATCGCACCGAAGAGTATTCGGATGTATCTTGTCGTCCTCCGTGGCGTAGTGGTTACCGTGCTAGCCGGCGGAGAGCGATGGATTTTTTCGGGTGTAAAAATCCTTAACATGGCTTCCTTCGGAAGGGAAGTAAGCCGGTGATCCAGTGTTGTAGATTTGCGGCACATAAAAAAATCTCAAACCTGATAAAGAGGCCTCTGAACAAAATTACCGATCTTTCACGCCCAATTTAGAATAGGACGCTAAGGACCACAGTAGTTAAAGAGCGTCCATAAATAAAACTCAATTTAATTTCCCAATTTTGGTTGTATCCTGTGTGCAATCACTGAAATCAGTGGCAGGTTTTAAGTACAAATTCGCAACTTCCTTCCTTCTATTAAATGCAAATTCTCTTGTATGCGTGTGTATGTATGCATGCGTGTGCGCGCGCGCGCCTATTACTTTCTCTACTCCCTAATTATAGGAGGTAGAGGAATTATTGCATTCCACCCAAAAAAAATCAAAATTGAGATTTTGCCCAAAATACATGCTTTTAGGTCCCCTGAAATTAAAAAGAAGCAGATTTAGAAAAATACCAGCGCGCGCGTCTCCATTTGTGAACAGCAAAACTCAGATATCTTGTGTATCTTCACATGACTTCCTCTATCCACTATCGTTTATTTTCATATATCTTCTATAAATGATTCTTATAAAACCCTATTTTCCTACTTCATGTTAATCGAGATAAATTTTTGCAGAAATGGTTTCATAACACATTTCGTAATAAGTACAAGAGGGATAAAGGAGGCTTAAGCGATAGTAAAATCTTTAAAAAGCGGTTCGTTATATTGTAGCGTACCTCGGGTGAAAAAATCCTGATTTCTAATAACAGGGGTGTAGTAATCTCAGTCGAAGGGGATAGTCGGTACCAGGGTCGAGGGTTGCCATTGGGAAGCTAGGGAGTGTCAAATAACTACACTAGGTTCTATAAAAACTTATTGGCTAGGCCATTTAATTAAGCGGTTGAGGTTTGGAGCCCTCTGACGGACCCCAGCTTAGACACACATCACAAGGACTTACCTGAAGATAGATCTGGCAGGGCTTGATTCACTTAATAAAAAGATACTGTGCTAGGTAGGGGATCGAGACCCAAATTTAGCATAGACGTGTGTCTTCTAAGCGAAAAGTGACGATTGGAAGATTGGCACATATGACCAATAAATGCACTTCGCTATGCTACCCCAGCAAGGTGTAGTCCTCGTTGCAAGGCTAGTTCCAATTACACCACTTGATTAAACCTGATGCAACTTTCCGGTAATGGATCGAATCCCACGAAGGGTCGTTACAATATGCTGTCTTTGAAATTACCCTCTTTGTGTGACCAAGACAAACAGCTGAGAGCTACTTAGTACTTCAAAAGACTATGAAGTATTTGGAAAGTCGAAATCAGTAACGAATATCTATGAAATCTTTTATGTCGCACTGAATTTATTCCATGTAAACTGTATGTATTAACGATATCTACATGTTTCGTATAGTAAACTTTCCTGCATATTACATGGTGTACCAGTTATAAAAAATTGTACACAATTCAATCCGAATGAGGAGGACTTTACAGGTAGGATTTCACATTCGCAAAAAATACAAGATATTCATTTTATTAGACATGCAAAATATCTTAAACCTAGGTATTTTAATAAAAAATTTAGAGATATTTTTAGGAAAATAAATAATAAAAAATGCTCCGTGTAATGCACGCATGACATTTTGTAATATTCAGTGTCATTCACCTCCTTTCTCCCTCCAACCTTGTGTGTTGAGAGAGGGTGGTAGTCGGACTTTGCGGTTACGCATTGCTAATAGAATAGAAGCTCCTTGGATGGTAGGTAAACCAAAGAACAAAACAGGAGGATGTGTTAAACCTTGGATCTGCTCCAGTGGCAATCCCAGTGCAAAGGGTACCTACTTTAGAATGAGGAGTTGTTTTTTTTTTAACTTCAGAGATATTCGTTTCTGTTGGTTTGAGACTTCCAATATTTTATCCTACATTTTATTTTAAGTGCGACTCGATTTTTAAAGAAATAATCGTTGTAATAAGAGTTTCAGAAGAGATATGAAAACAATTTATAGTGGGTAGAAAAAGGCATGTAAATTTAACACAACAGATATTTTATATCGTCTATAGCTAAATTAAGTATTTTTAAAATGTTAATTGATAAGTGTAACTAATTTTATTGAATGCAAAATGTTTTTGAATTGATTATAGTATTATAATTTTAAAACCATTTGTTTCATTCACGTGGTGATATGGGTCTCGATAGATAAATCATCCTTCAGTGTGGTCGCACCTGTAAAAAAACAACCACATTCACCATGGCCTTCAGGCACTGTCATTTGCAAGCAAGGTCACTCGTAATCTTTTATTCTCCTGGTAGCGTACAGTGGAAATTTTGTTTCGAAATCTAAAAATCCAATGAAAGAATCTTTCAGTCAAACCAGTTGCAGTGTACCCACAAATCTATGTTCAGAAGACACAGGTGAACCTATTACGAGAAGCGTCCAATAAGTAAGTTTCCCTATTTTATAAAAAAACATTACACACAATTGATCATGTTTAATTAATTTTATTTATATTGTACAATCCTTCTGTTACTTTTCTACATAGTCAACGTGTTTTTCCAAGAATTTTTGGGGACGTGATACGTTTTTTGCAAGCCAGTGTTGTACCAGGTCGAGTCCTGTGCTCGCAACCAGTTGTTCACTGATTTGACTTCATCATCGGTGTTAAAAGTGCTTACCTTTGAGTTGGAGGGACATGTGAAAATCACTTGGGGCAAGCTCCGGTGAATACGGAGGATACAAAAAAACTTCCAAGTTGAATCTTGACCCAGGCGGAGCTCAGAAGATTCAACTGGGAAGTTTTCTCGCATCCTCCATATT
This sequence comes from Deroplatys truncata, assembly GCA_030765065.1. NCBI lineage: Eukaryota > Metazoa > Arthropoda > Insecta > Mantodea > Mantidae > Deroplatys > Deroplatys truncata. The sequence goes on along the minus strand of CM060976.1, from coordinate 192,207,503 downwards.
CACCATATCTTTTCCCAAGTGATTTTCACATGTTCTTCTGACTCAAGGGTCATCTTGCACGGGTCGGGTCGTGTGCTTGTAACCAATTGTTCACTTCAGATTGATCTTCGTCACGGTGTTAAAGTGCTTACCTCCAAGATGACCTTTGAGTCAGGGAACATGTGAAAACCACTTGGGAAAAGATCTGGTGAATATGGAGGATGCGAGAAAACTTCCCATTTGAATCTTCTGAGCTCCGCCTGGGTCAAGATTCAACTTGGAAGTTTTTTCGTATCCTCCGTATTCACGGGAGATTGACCCAAGTGATTTTCACATGTTTCTCCATCTCAAAGGTAAGCACTTTTAACACGGATGATGAAGTCAAATCAGTGAACAGCTGGTTGCGAGCACAGGACCCAACCTGGTACAACACTGGCTCGGAAAAACCTGTGTCACGTCCCCAAAATGCTTGGAAAAACATGTTGACTATGTAGAAAAGTAACAAAAGGATTGTACAATATAAATAAAATTAATTCAACATGATCAATTGTGTGTAATGTTTTGTTTTATAAAATAGGGAAACTTACTTATTGGACGACCCTTGTATATTCGCGATAAGCGATCTGCATTTAATAAAATGCACACCACGATAATGGCGCGGAAGGGCGTTAGTGGCTGAAAGACATGTGCATAGGCGTGTCCTTCTAAATTGATGTGCAAAGAATTTAATGTATACTTAAGCTATTGTGTCTCTTGCAATAAAAGAGCCCACTTATGCCGCCAGCCCCGGCAGTGGCCCCGGCAGCGGCCCCGGCAGCGACGTGAGAATTTCAAAGAAGGTGAATCTGATATTTGTGACATGAGTGTTAAGTAGAGATGTGATTGTTGCAGCAAGGTCATGCTGGGAACCGAAGTGGACATGGGAAGTTTTTCTTTAATGCTACCTTTCCAAATAAGTACTTACCTATGCGAGTGTACTTCCTTCTGCTTGAAGGGAGTCCTTAAAATAAATAGATATATAAAACAAGCTTATTTCTGTTTTAACCATCAGTTAGAAACTTCCAACGCCGCTTCAAATGTTTATATCGCGGAAATTACTTGTGGGTTCTTTGATTCAGTGTGTGCCAGACAAATTGGCTTTCTGCATCATATGCTTGAGTAACTTGCTACACAATTGTGTAGTTGACTTCCTGCGTCATCCAAATTACTACTATTGATTAAATGGGAAAGTGGAAATGTGTTACCCTGGGATTGCTGTTCTGTAAATATCGGACAGTTGGCCTTAGTTGCGAAGTAGTCGTCTTCCTGTACATCGATTTCATTACTTTCTCTACCACGTACATATTAGATAGAGAAGGTATACCATTCCACCCAAACATTCCATACCGAGATTTCACCGGAAATACATGTTTTGAGGCACCCTGAACCCTAAAAAGGCATTTTCAGAAAAAGGTCCGCGCGCGTGCGTGTGTGAACAGCATAACGCATAAACGAAAAGTCAGACAAATATCAACTTGGTATTTAGGTTCAGTACTTTCCAAAGATACGACACGAAGATTTTCAAGAAAATTGCCCATCTCCAACTACCTTTTACCTGAAAAATTTTCAACATTTTTTTATTTTCCAAAAAATGGCTAATGATTTTGATTAAAATGCTATGTATTAAACATATTTAGATGACAAATAAAATATATATTGAATATTTTGGGAATGGTCTGTAAAGGAAGACATTTTGTGTAACTTGTATAACCGGTAAACATTAAACGATAGACGAAACGCACTACATAAAAATGTTGATCGCTTTAAAAAACTTTTTTGTGGCATCAAACATTTCCGAAATATCTGTTATTAATGGTTCGAATTGTTCAATATGTGTCTATTCTTTGATTTTCAGTTGTTTCTCCCGGTGTCCTGGAAGCAGTTTTTCCTTTACAGCACGAATTTTAACACGTTTAAGAAATGTCACTAGGTGGAAGCACAAACAAAAAATTAGAAGTACTAAACACATGACAGTCAATTCCAACTCAATGACGCCACACGGCTTTGGATTCTCCTTCCATGATTTCTTGCAGTTCTTCTTATTTCATTAGGACTGTCTCAACATGTCTGTTATAGTAGACAGCTAGGCATCAGAGAAATGTACTTCATACTAACAATTTAGTTTCATTTGAAATGATCTACATGGAGTCAAAATTATTCTCGAATTCTTTCATTTTTCAATTTTGTGCGCATCTTCGGTCCGTTTTATAATCTATTATTTGCCCCAAATGAATGTTTTCTCGCAGAATAATCATATAGAATTACAAAAATTTACTATTTTGTGGTTTTCTAGTTTATAGATGAATTTGAACCGCAGAGATAAATATAAAAAACACAAGAAGATTAAAAATGTACATGACGGAACGACAGAGAACACTAGGGGAGCAATAAATGACGATCTTCATGTCCCTACAAATTATGCTAAATTGGATTTAGGTAGACAAACGTAAATTGTAGATATCAAGATGAAACTGGGTTTAGATGTAGATAGAGGTGACTGGGAGGAAATGTGAATGATGAAATGAAATGTAAGGAGCAAGTGGGGTTGGTAAGCATTTTAAACTTTTTAAAATTTATTTCCAAATAAATTTTGGAGTTTTTGGAAATAAACCGTCACCCCAAGTCTATTAGAGTATAATTTAATACATATTAGGCATGGAGGTCTCCGGATGTTAAAGTAAATAATTACCATTAACTTAACATGTATATTTACAGCTTTCTGACATACCCATTTTCAGGTAAATCATACTGCATAACACGGTCTTTTCGTTATTTCACAGCTTTAGCAATGCTACACTTGCAGGAGCGTTTCAGTTTCTGCTTGGGAGGGGGGGGGGAAAGATTGCCTAAAGCAGTTGTCCGAATTTTTATGTGAATTTTAACGACACTTCGCCTAAGAGAAAATAATTGTTTATTTCTTAAATGTGAAATATCTGTATTAAAAGTACAGTTCTCGTCATTTTTCTTTTCGTAGAGCAGTAATAACCTGTAGTCTAATCATTTCTCATAACTTGGAGGGGGGTAATTGACCTCCCTGTACCCCGAAATGACACACCTGTATTAAGGTTATATCTCTCACCATTTTCTTACTGTTGCACTTTTCGCTTTGATAAGATCGACTGAGCAATTGGCAGTCAGCTGTTTGACAATCTCAACTGCCATCTATTGGCATTTTTCTTAAGAATGGCAAAACCAGTGCTAGTGTGAAAAACTGCGTCGTGGAAAGAGTATAGAATTTTAAGGCCAGCGTACAGCGTCCAGTTATAAAACGTTTGACTATCGCTATTCCCTTTGTATATAACGAAATGTGTAATGCAACTAATACCGGAAAGGTTTATCTCGATTAAAATGAAGTAGATGGGAAAATAAACTTTCGTAAAAATAATTTGTATACTTACTAATAAGCGATAGAGGGTATAGAAAATCATGTGAATGTAACATCAGATTTTTTAATTTGTTTATTTGGCTTTGAAGTTTAATTTGGGGTTATGGAACTGATTATCCAGTTCGGTATTTAGCTCTCAATTGAGGGAAATCACGGAAAAAGAAAAGTCCGATGTGTTACGTTCACAGGACTTTCCCTACTCATTTTCGTTTATTCTGTAGTTCTTCTACAGTAACTTTTCTTCCAATAACTGCATGTTAATCATGATAAACGTTTAAAGAGATACTATTTCTTTACACATTTCGTATAATGAAACCATTATACGCAAGAGGAATACAGAGGGCGGAAGCGCTATTCAGTTCTTTAAAAGTAGGCCCCTGTATGCTGACTTTGAAATTCCAAGTATTTATATGATATTATGATAACAAAAGAATAATAAATTAGCACTCCAAAATATGTTTAAGTATTGGAAAATTCAAACCAATATCAACAAATATTTCGGAAATGTTTAATGTCACAAAAAATGCATAACATAAATTGCATGTTTTAGCAGCATCTAAAGTTTTTCTGTAGCAAATGTTTTCTATTCCTTATGGTTTACCAGCCAAACAAAATTATATAAAAATGCATGCAGAATGAAGAGGACTTTATAGTTTCACAGAAAATTCTAAATATGAATTTTATTACCCATCTTAAACATCTGGCATTTAAATGAAGAACATTAGAGCCACTTTTGAGAAAATAACAAAACTTGTTTCATATAAATGTTAGTTTGGGGTAGAGCGATCTTTTTTGTCCTATTCTTGGAAGCACTGAACCTATATAACAAGTTTGGTATTTACCCGACATTCCGTTTTTTATTTATGCTGTTCATACACACATTTTAAAGAACAATGTTTAATTTGGAGGACCCCAAGACGTGTATTCTGGTGTAAAACTTGATACCAAATTTTTCGATGAAATACAATACGTCCTCTACCTACTATATATAGGTGGTAAAGGAAATAAAACAAAACAAAAAAAAAAAAAAAAACGGAGACAAATTGGGCGGTACGTAGACTTTGCACTCGCGACCTCCCGAATGCGGTCCGCGGACCTTACCCTCTGAGCCAGGGATGGGAAAACTACCTCTTTTTGCAGAGTCACCATACATACAATACGCACTGCAGCACTCGGCAACATAATATGAAAACAAATAGCCAATCAGAGGAAACGGCTAAATCAATATATATATATATATATATATATATATATAATTGAATTGAAACCAATTATTAAAGGTATTTTTCTAACTCCTTTACTAAAAATTAAGCGCCTGCAAGTCCCATTTTCGCCACCTCTGCTCTGAGCCTTCTCGCACGGTGTAAACGAGCGACTTTTTCATTGCACCTTTTCTTTTGTATTAAAGCTTTTACGTTAGTAGCTTTAAGAATCAGATGTGTTACATTCACATGACTTTTTCTACCTATGATTGGTTATTTTTTATAAAGTGTCTACAATCTATTCTTACGAAAGCTTTTGTTTTCTCTAAAAATCTTTTTTATGTTAATCGAGATGAACCTTTGCAGAATTAGTTTGATTACACGTTTCGTTGTAGGTAAAAGGGGGATATAAGAAAGCGAATCGATAGTCAGGTGTTAAAAACCGGTTGCTATATGCTGATCGTAAAAGTCCATACTCTTTCCATGACATCGCGAGAAACAAGTAAATAGGGACAGTACTTTTAAAAAATGAAGTACTACTAATGAATTAATAACGCCTATTTCGGAAATGGCTAATGCCACAACATAAATGTTGTATTCTAAAGAGCTGTACATTTTTGTGAAGTAAGTTTTTGTCTATCTCTTAGCCGTTATACAAAAGTACTTCCAAATGAAAAGCACTTCATAAGCTACTCTCAGAAATTTCAAGCTCTACATTTTATTTGTCATGTAAATATCTTAAATATATGGTATTTTGATCAAAATCGTTAGAGCCATTTTTGAGAAAATAAACAATTTCGAAAAATGATCCATGTAAAGGATAGTTTGATATAGGGGATTTTCTTGAAAATCTTCCTGTGCCACATTTGGAAGATGCTGAATTTAAATACCACTTTGGTATTTATCAAACATTTTGTTTTATAGTTATGCTGTTTACACACAGAGAGAGAGAGAGAGCGAGCACAACATTTTTCTTAAAGTGCTTTTTTGGATTCAGGGGCCTCAAAACATGTATTTCCGGTGAAATCTCGATTTCAAATTTTTGGGTGGAATATACGGCTTTACAATGTACTCATTTATTGGTTTCGTATTTATCACGTAGTATATTATGTAATCAATTATACGTGGTTATAGTATTTTAGCTTACGTCAATAAAGAGGTTCACATAAAACACAATAAAGAATTAAAACACGATGGAAGGCATGCAATACGCTACACAGGCAGAGATATTTCTGCATTCTGCATAACACAGGAAAACTGTGGTGAACACAGAACCTGTACCAGTCAATATGATATAAGTTCTCCGTAAGGGTTGAACCCATTGGTTCAGAAGCTATTGGGCGAATATTTATAAGGTATAACGTAATCTAAGGTGTTTAACTACTCACGCACTAACTCAACATGGTCGTATTGTATGGCAAATCAGGAGACAAAGTATTACAGAAGTTCTCCATTTAATGTAACATGTCTCACCTTATACAGCCATAAAAAGGTTAAGAATGAGAAGGCGCCAATCCCATTTCAAGTTCGCGAAAGACACTTCTCATTCATGGAGAACCGGATTATTTGTCAATTTGCGACTGCGATACGTTCATTCGTGAGCTATCTGATTTATCATGTGTGTGGGGAAGTGTGTGAGCGGAAGGAAGAGCAGTAAGTTATTTTCGATCGTTCACCAGGCCTGGTGAATAGCAGCAGACAAGGAAGTTCCTAGCGTAAACGAACAATATGAAAGGTTAAGATGTTTACACTTGTATGCTGTGAGTGTCTCGTGATTGATAAATTAATTAAAATTGTCGTTGCTTTTGTTGGCATTAGTAGGTACTTGGTACGAGTATTAAGCGGGTCACAACCAGTATAAGAATGACACTATCTCGTAACCAGTTAATTTTCGTACCCATGTTTACTGGAACGTTTTTACTCCATTTTTATTTCTCATTCCTACATTTTGGACCACCACTTCTGAAACGATTTGCAGAGCTTAAAATGCCTCTCGTGCATTTACGGAATACAGAGAATCACCCTTGTAAGAGTAATGTTCCAGCAGAATTCCAATATAGACTTAAGTTTAAGGTTGTGAATAGCGAGTAAGAAAACAGCATGCAGTATTATACCTTCGCTTTACTTATAAAGTCGTCCTCCGTGGTGTAGTGGTTACCATGCTAGCCTCGAGGTCGCGGGTTCAAACGCGGCGGAGGGCGATGGATTTTTTTGGGCGTAAAAATCCTTAGCATGGCTTCCTTCGGAAGGGAAGTAAAGTCGATGGTCGCGTGTCGTAGATTTACGGCACGTAAAAGAACCTCAAGCCTGATAAAGAGGCCTCTGAGCAAAATTATCGGTCTTTCACGCCCAATATATAGGGTTGTCTCATAAGTTCGTTCACTTTTCGTTATGTTTCAATCACTAAGAATGGGAACACACCTCATCCGCAGCATAGCTACGACAGCGTAGTTGCCGATCTTTCCGTTTACAAACTTTAAATACAAGGTCGTTCAAAAGATAAATAACTACGGCAGTTAGATTTTGTAAACAAACTATTTATTTCCAGCAGTATACACCATTATTGTCGACAATATATTGCCAAGTTCCTGGCTACAGTAGCACGAGCTAAATTGAGCTCCAATGCCAACACCCGAGTTGTAATTCGTGGATTGTTGACTATCGTTTCATGAATTCTTTCCACGTCCGTAACCATTGGCCGTTCAGACCGAGGTTTGTTTTTAGGGAGAAATTCCCAGCTCGAAATCGACTAAACCACTTTTGACATGTTCGCTTCGTTACTGCATCTTCCCCGTAGACAGCACAAATTTTCTGCGGCATTGTGAAGCGGTTTTACCCTTACGATAGTAAAACAGCACAAGATGTCGGAAATGTTCCCTTTTGCTTTCCATAGTTTTAAACACAATTTCTCGCCGTTCTATCCAACGTCAGTCACAAATACACACTGACATATCCAATAGTGAGTCTGGTTGTTGTTCTCTAAGTCGTAGGGGAGGTTAGGCAACTAGGATAACTTGAGTGTACAGAGGGTTCAGGATTTTCAGGCGCTATAGATGGAACTTGCGAGCAAATCGAACGAACTTACGAGACAACCCAAACGAATGGGACGCTAAGGATAAAATCACTTAAAGAGCGTCCATAAATAAAATTCAATTTAATTTTTACTTGTAAAGATGGTTACTGTACCGCAGCAAACCATGTCCTTGACTCTACCAGTCACCGTCCTAGAGGTGTTTCTTATTTCTTCCTTCTCACGTCCTTATTTCAGAATTGTCTTAGATATATTTTCGCTGTTAAATAACTTTGAAAGCAAAACTTTACCGATGAGAAGGTGCCTGTAGTGTGAAAGTTAGGAGCTGCTCAGGTTACAATGAGCGCTGCCTTTCACATAGATGAATGGTATGTGACCACTGTGATATTATTTTGGCACGAAATCTCAAAACTGTAATGGAAAACATGAATGCTTGTGCAGGAAGCGCCGCAGCTTGGTGGAGGATGTGCTATGGTTGCTGCTGATGTTAGTAAACGTGGCGGATCTCGGCGAAGCCCTTCTGTCCAGTTCCCGCGCCATCACTTCAATTCTGGTCCCCGCGTCGTCCATCATCATGACCGCAGCCTGGGTCGATGCTCTTCCCTTGAACCCGGTCGGTGCATGTCTCTGCTGGGCCATCTCTTCAAGCTGCCAAGCTCTCCGGCTCGCCCAGCTTCTGAATATGCATTTGGGTCCGCAACATGTGCGCCTTCTCTCCGCAGCCTCTTCCACCATCCTTAGTGTAGCACTGGCCTTCGCCGTTCTTCGTAGAATCGTAAGTAAAAACACCGCTTCATCAGGTTTGAAGGGCTTTTTGTATGTATTTATTTATTTTACCAGTTATGTCAATTATGGCGTGTTTAGTGATGCCACACCATTACTTAAGGAGACCGATCGGTGAATTTTCCAAAACTTACAGTACTCGACTGAGGGCTTCGATTTTTTTTAACCACCTTAAATCCTTATAAAGAAATTATATTGTAAACTCTGATGCATCCATGTTAGGCTGCTTCTGAATTAGGCATTTTATATAAGCAATTTTATAAACAATGCTCCTTACTGCAACTTTAATAACATTTAGTCACATTTATATTCCTTATTGAGCTGTAAAATACATTTGGTAACTTTTAAAATTAATTGAATTTTTAAAACGTTATTGTCAGTTTCAGTTTTTGCAAAACATTTAAGCTTATCAAAAATCTAAATTTTTATAAACAAGACAATTCAAAATGTTTTAAGTCTAAAACGTATCCTTCAATGTTCAAATAAATTGAGATTCAGAGAGCCAAGAGTACTAATAAGATTATTCATTTTTCATTTCATTTTTTGCTTCATTATTTTAGCTGAAAATGTACCTATGTAAACATATTTAATTTGTACAGGGACATAGCTCTTTATTGTTTAAATTAATGAATAACAAAAAAAATAACAGATATCACCTGTTTATACACTATGCGATTCATCTTGCTAATAAGAATATGTAGAAATTTGGATGTGCTAGACTACATATGTGGCGAATATCATGAAACTTGTTAGACAGCTTTCATTTTCTCTATATTTTAGTACACGTTGAAAGCCAAGGTACTCTTAAAAAGGGTCTAAAATGTTTTCACTGGTGGGAAAGGGATTGTTGAAAAGAAGGTATAAAAATACTGTATTGCAGTATTTATACCAGTAACGACTCCCGCTGGCTTTTTACTTTCTTTACCGCGTACGCAGTAGGTAGACAAGGCATTGCATTCCACCCAATAATCTGATACTGAGATTTCAACGGAAATACATGTTTTGAGGTACCTTGAGCCCTTACAAAAAGTGAACATTTTTAGAAAAAAGTCCAGATACGCGCGCGCGTGTATGTCTGTGTGTGTGAACAGCATAACTCAAAAATGAAAAGTCGTATAAATACCAAAATTGGTGTTTAGGTTCAGTACTTTCCAAAGATGCAACACGAATATTTTCAAGAAAACTCCCTACCCCAAAATATCCTTTACATGGAATTTTTCAGAAATGTTTGATTTTCTAAAAAATAGCTCTAAAGGTTTTGGTTAAAATACCACATATTAAAGATATTTACATGACAAATAAAGAGTTTATCTTGAAATTTCTGAGAGTAGTCTCTGAAGTCCACTTCATTCGGAAGGAATTTTTGAGGCAGTATTTTTAATACTTAAAAATAATTTCAGTCTAATTATATAATAAGTAAATTCAATAACAACCCGCCTTGAAGCAATATGTGTATGTAATAATTTGTAAAAAGTATATAACAGTCATTGCATATGCTTATATTATTGTATGCATGTTCAATAATGTTATGTGAATATATTACGTAATTTAATAATGTAGGAGCTGTGAGAATAATAAGTTAAAAGTTGCTAACAATGAGGTAACAATGAGGTAACCTTGAGGCAATAATGAATTTGAAAGTTTAACAGTACTATTTATGATTCTTGGAGTAACAATAATGTAATTTTAGTGACAGTTTATAAAACAGCCAATCCACAACCAGAAAAAGCCTTAGTTAAATGAAGGTATTCTATTGGAGTAGCATTAGCCAATCAAAGACTTGAAATACAGAAATTTACAAGTTTAGACGGTTGAAATCAATTCAGTTGCCTGCAAACAGTGTTCATAACCGGACGCGAGACACGTCCTCAAGAAATTTAATACGTACTCGTGTGAGACAAAAATAGCTTACGTGTTAAAAAGTGCAAGTATTAATAATAAAAATAATCTCACAGCTCTCTATATCAGTGAAGTGTTATTTAATTCGTATGAAGCATTAATAAAAGGAGTGAATTAAAAATTATAATCTGTGTAAGCCTACTTTCTTGTCGCATTACAACCCTGCTAAGAGAAACGTGTCTCTAACAATAAATACTACGCAGCCGAGGCAAACATAAACATATAATATTTAAAGAAACAGTCAAATTACAAAGTTAATATTTTTAAATTTTTTACGAAGGCTACCGTGTACCATACGTGCGGTTGCAACTACTTCAAGTTTGGCTCCCCAACAGTTGAACTATAGTACAACTCCTACTTCAAATCGGCTTTTTCATACGTGAAACAACAAACCTATTCTCATTTTGTATAATCTTGTATAACTGGTAAACGAAGTGTAATGAAAACGTATTACACAAAAAATGTAGATCTCTTTAAAACACACAAATTATTACAAATAACTCTTTTGTGCCATCAGCCATTTCCAAGATATCCGTGATTAATGGTTCGAATTGTTCAATACTTAGCCATTCTTTTAAAGTCCTGTCGATCTTCAGTTGTTCCTCAGGATGTCGTGGAAAGAGTATGAAATTTTAAAGTCGGTGTATTGTGTCTAGTTCTAAAACATTTGACTGTCGTTGTTCCCTTTGTATCTAGAACGAAATGTGTAATGTAGATGTTTCCGGAAAAGGTTATCTCGATTAAAATGAAGTAAATAGGAAAATAAACTTTCAGGAAAATAATTTGTATACCTACTAATAAGTGAGAGAGTAGAAAAAGTCATGTGAATATAACACAGAATTTTACTTTCCACACCAGGTGCATAGTAGGTAGAGAGGGTATTGTATTCCACCCAAAAATCCGATATCGAAATTTCACAGGAAATACATGTTTTGAGGTCCTTAAATAAAAGAAATCACTTTTTAGAAAAATGTTCGTGTGTGTGTGTGTGTGTGTGTGTGCGCGCGCCTTTTGCCTGTGTCTGTGAACAGCATAACTAAAACACTATATTGGATAAATACCAAACTTGGTATTCCAGTACCTTCCATAGATGCGACAGAAAGATTTTAAAGAAATTCCCGCACTCCAAACTACCCTTTACGTAGCACATTTTTTGAATATTTTGATTATCTGAAAAATGCCTCTAATTATTTTGATTATAATAATACATATTAAAGATATATAATGTATATCTTGAATTTTCTAGGAATAACTTGTGAAATCCTCTTTATTCGTAAGGAAATTTATATAATCTTGTATAGCTGGTAAACGTTAAGCGATAGACGAAAACACAATACAAAAAATGTAGATGTTATTAAATCACAGAATTTATTTCGAATAACGTTTTTGTGACATCAGCCATTTACGAGATACCCGTGATTAATGGTTCGAATTGTTCAATACTTAAGTCATTCTTTGCAAGTCCTGTTGATTTTCAGCTGTTTCTCGCGACGTCGTGGAAAAAGTATGGAATTTTAAAGGCCAGCGTATAGTGTACATTTCTTAAACATCTGACGTTCGTTATTTCCTTTGTATCTATACAATGGTTACCTCTAGTTTCCGAGGTCGCGGATTGATTTTTTTCGGGCGCTCTCTGGAGTGTCGAACACATGACTTCTCTTCTCTCTTCCGCGATCGCTTACTTTCATTGTCGGACAAAGTACTCCTATCTTTCGGTCGCTCTCTGGTGTGTCGAACATAGTACTCCTCTTCTTTCTTCCGGTCGCTCACTGGAATGTCGAAAACAGGACTGCTCTTCTTTCTTCCGCAATCGCTTACTTCAGTGTCGAAAACAGGAGAGTTACTAGACCTATTTAAACCTACCTGTAACCCTGTCAGTAATGCTGCAAATGACGTCTCGGGCGTAAAAATCCTTAGCATGGCTTCCTTCGGAAGAGAAGTAAAGCCGATGATCCTGTGTCGTAGATTTACGGCACGTAAAGGAACCTCAAGCCCGATAAAGAGGCCTCTGAGTAAAATTACCGATCTTTCACGCCTAATATAGAAAGGGACGCTAAGGACCACAGTAGTTAAAGAGCGTCCATAAATAAAGCTCAATTTAATTTAAAATGTGTAATGCACCTGTTTCGAAAAGGTTTATCTCCATTAAAATGAAGTAGATAGGACAATAAACTGTAAAAATAATTTATATACTTACTAATAAGCGATAGAGGTTAGAGAAAGTCACGTGAATGTAACAAACCAGAATTTTTTTTCCAACAGAACTATTAGGTACTTGCCAAATTATTGTAATTCGATATTTCTAGTTACATAAGAAAAATGTAATCAACTAATCATCTACTTGCTTTTTTGTGCTTTTCTTATTTTGCGAAATAAATGGGGCGCATTTTGCATGCAGATTTACTGCCCAAAAATCCTAACGAAATGCGAAACAAACCCACTTTTCGTGAGCAGAAACTGGAAAAATAAAACATAAGACGACCAGAGGCACTTAAGGACAGAACAAAGCCGTGACTTGATAGATGCTTGACCTTTAAATCTCTTCTCTTCATTACTAATTACTGTTATGTAACACATTCCAGAGGAAAATAGCGCCTACAATTAATGTGGGCCGAAGTCATCCGGCTTTTTTCCTGAAATTGACAAACGGTTTCCAGATATGTGTATAATCCTTTAGAGAACGGACGTGTTTTGTCTTTGTGAATACAAGTGCTGTAAGACAGGTATGCGATGCCGATGGATGCCCATGAATGAAAGCAGTTTAATCAGGTCTTCAGGAAAGATATTTTCTGAACTGGCCCATGGTTGAATGCTACCACGAAAATTTATTTACCGCGTCCGCGCAAAACAGATGCAACAAACTAGCATTTATGTTTACCGCGCCCGCACAAGATAGATATAAAGAAACTACAATTTATTTGCATTATAAGCTGTATTCATTCCGCTTCGAATTTATAAAATCGTAAGTAGAAGGATAATTATGATATTTTACTGCAACTTGTTTAGGGAGGGCCCGACCCCTCTGGCCATGCGGGTAGACACTGAACTGTAAACAGAGATACAGAACAGTTCTTTCTCGACTTACCAAGAATTAAACTAGATCAACTGCGCAGCGGCCTTGGGCTTGGGAGTTATTGGAGCACCTACGTCAAAAATGCAAATCATGGGCACTGTAACCTATATCCAAACACAAAACTACATGAAGATGCATGCTTTGTCTTACCTGCATTACAATAGGGCTTAATGACCTTGATTACGAATAAATTCAACGTATCAGTAAAATTGAGGAAATTGTTGTTTAACTCTGTTTTCTTGAAAAAAATTACCTGTACCCTTTACTTAATTCGTGAGATGCTGTTATGATTGTAACGTCTGCAAGCTTACGATGAGCTTTTGTTTTACACTTTCTTGTAAGGTATAATAAGTAACTTATTACAGTACACAAAACAATACTACTCTTAAAAGCAGCGAATTTCCGTTCCATAAAACTGCCAGAACTCAACTGTTAAACGACCCGCGGTTTGCTTTGAGTCTGCGAACGAACTTAGCGATGGGAGCGCAACTGTCGTTCTGTCCAGGCCCGCTGCCCAGTCGGTCTAACGTACTATAGTCTCAAGTATTTATGTACTTAGTAGCAATAACAGTTGTATTTTGCGCTAGACTGAAAACTGTGAACCGCAGCATTTTATATGCTGTGTCATGTGAATATCGTGCAGAGATTAATGCAGAACTCGGAAACTAATAGTGAAGGAGAGGAAAGGCATAGGTTCTCCTTCCGCAGTCCATACACTATAGCGTCGATTATTTTACATAAACAGTCGAGTAACAAATTACAACGGCAAACGCCTCACATCTCGGGGAGGTGAGAAATGAAATATTTGGCTTCTAAGCTAGGTGCACAAGTACGTTTTGGTTCTGCATAACTGGGATGGTGAAGACAGTTTAAATATGCCTTTAGGACAAAGCATTAGAAGTGCTTTGTGAAATGTATTTAAGTTAATATTGTAGCGAAACTGGGCCCCCGCTTCGTGGATAGCCCCCCGCTAGCCGGCACCTGATTGTTTGGAGAGGGAGGGAGGGGGAAGGCGATCTCGGTTAAGGAACCACCCAGAAGTCTAATCGAGAAGCAAGGTGAGACGGACTACCCCTCTACCCCGGCGGCGCACGAAGTTTTCAGAAAGCTAGGCGGATGTAAAGAGGACTGTATTCGCCGAAACAGGAGGTGGTTGTTGTGATGTACAGTGCCAGTTATTCAGCGAGCGAGAGAAGAGTAGTCTGTGTTAAGACAATCCAGTGAGCAACCGGAAGAGAAAAGACGATTACTGCGTTCGACATTGAAGTAAACGATCACGGAAGAGAGAAGAGGAGCCTTGTTTTCAACACTCCAGTGAGCGACTGGAAGAAAGAGAGGAGTACTGTGTTCGACCTGAAATAAGTGATGGCAGAAGAGAGAAGAGGATTCCTTTTGCGACACTCCAGCGAGAGACCGGAAGAGGAATATTCTGCTCGACATTGAAGTAAGCGATCACGGAAGAGAGAAGAGGAGTCCTGTTTTCGACACTCCAATGAGCGACCGGAAGAAAGAAGAGGAGTACTGTGTTCGACACACCAGAGAGCGACCGAAAGAGAGAAGAGGAGTACTGTGTCCGACAATGAAAGTAAGCCATCGCGAAAGAGAGAAGAGGAGT
Organism: Deroplatys truncata; assembly: GCA_030765065.1. NCBI lineage: Eukaryota > Metazoa > Arthropoda > Insecta > Mantodea > Mantidae > Deroplatys > Deroplatys truncata. Next base: position 192,192,497 of record CM060976.1, on the reverse strand, counting down.
ACTGTTCGACACTCCAGAGAGCGACCGAAAGAGAGAAGAGGAGTATCTATGGTGTCCGACATTGAAGTAAGTGATCGCGGAAGAGAGAAGAGTAGTCCTGTTTTGATACTCCAGTGAGCGACCGGAACAGAGAAGAGGAGTACTGTGTTCGACACTCCAGAGAGCGACCGAAAGAGAGGAGTGCTGTGTCCGACATTGAAGTAACAAGAGACAAGAGACAAGCGAGTGATTGGAAGGAAGAAGCTGCTTCGCGCATGGTTCATCAAACCGACACGCGCAAGTAAAAGTGAAGTGACTGGAGAAAAACTAGACAAAGACACAGTATTGCAGTTTGTAGGATGTATACCTAAGTGTAGAACATTATGCCAGTTTTAAAGCTGAAAGCAACCAGTGTTCAGAATTTATTGAACACACAACTTCTCGGAAAATAAAACTAACAAGCGACGATACACCTGTCTTCCCCTCAGCCAAACCTTAAAACCGCAAAGTCAGGAAAGTGCATGCAGTTTCTCTTTGAAGCCTATTTTTTTTCGTATCTAACAATTTTGTAAACACAAAAAATCTTCCAAACAGTTCTGCATTGAAAATCTGATGTATTAAATTGACATACTTACTCTATCCACTGTTTTACAAACTATTCTTGCAAACGCTTATTTTTCTACTTCATACAGAATGTTTGCAGAGAAGCTTTTATTACACATGTCGTTGCAGGCGCATACAAGAGGGTACAATAGGATGAAGCGATAAGCGGGTGGATATGTAATAGCTTTGAAGTTCCATGTTCCTTACATAACCACGAGGGGAAAAAATGAATAGCGACTTAGCGCTTGGGAAAAGTGTAAAGTATTTGAAATTACAAACCAGTACTTTAACAAGATCTATATTTTATGTGTAGTGGGTGTTCGTCTCTTACGGTTTACTAATTATACAGAGTTATACAAAATTTATTTTGAATGAAGAGGGATTCAAAGACTATTCGCAGGAAATTCAAGATATACATTTTATTTGATGTAAACCTTTTAACTTAAAAAAGTTATTGTATTGAAGGTGTTGTATTTTTATTTGCCCCAAGTTTAAAAAAATATTAACTTTGTAATTTGACTGTTTCTTTAAATATTATATTTCTATTTGCCTTGGCTGCGTCATTATTATTGTTAGAGACACGTTTCTCTTAGCAGGGTTGTGATGCGACAAGAATGTACGCTACACAGATTATAATTTTACTTCACTCCTTTTCTTAATGCTTGATACGATTTAAATAACACTTCACTGATATAGAGAGCTGTGAGATTCTTTTTATTAATTAATTACACTTTTTAACACGTAAACTTATTTTTCGTCTCACACGAATATATATTATATTTCTTGAGGACACCTTTTGCGTCTGGTTAGTAACGCTGTCTGCAGGATACTGACTTCTAGATTTGTAAATTTTACTATATTTCAGTTTCTGATTGGCTAATCCTACTCCAATAGAATACCTTCATTTAACTAAAGCTTTTTCTGGTTGTTGATTGGCTATTTTATAAACTGTCAGTAAAATTACATTATTGTTACTCCAAAAATCACAAGTAGGTACTGTTAAACTTTCTTACTCATTGGTGACTCAAGGTTACCCCATTGTTACCTCATTGTTAGCAACTTTTAACTTATTATTCTCACAGCTCCTACATTATTAAATTACGTAATATATTCACATAACATTATTACGCATGGATACAGGAATATAAGCATATGCAATGACTGTTACATACATTTTACAAATTATTACATACACATATTGCTTCAAGGCGGGCTGTTATTGAATTTACATATTATATAATTAGACTTAAATTATTTAAGTGTTAAAAATACTGCCTCAAACTACATATATGGCATTTTAATCGAAATCGTTAGAACCGTTTTTAAGAAAATAAAAGTTAACGAAATATTTCCACGTAAAGGGTAATTTGGATGGACGATTTTCTTAAAAATATTGTATTGCATCCTTGGAATGTACTGAACTTAAATACCATTTCATTTCTCAGTTATGCTGTTAACGGACACATAGACACCACAAGGACTTTCTTCTAAAAATCCTGTTTTTTTTTATACAGCGGCCTCAAAACATCTACTTCCGGTGAAATTTCGATATCGAATTTTGGGTGGATTACAATACTCCCTCTACCTATGTGCGTATTAGAGAATGTAAATGAAATGTCGGATAAATACCAAGATTGGTATTTAAGTTCGGATTCTTCCAACGGTTTTGCTTTTTGAGAAAATCACCCACCCCAAACTACCATTTACTTGGAAACATTTTTGTTATTTGTTAATTTCTCAAAAATGATTCTAACCATTTTGATTAAAATACTAAACCTTTAAGATACTTGCATGGCAAGTAAAATTACATACCTTGAATTTTTTGCGAATAGTCTATAAAGTTCTCTTCGTTCTGAATAAATTTTGTGTAATATTAAGAATAAGTCTTTATAAGAATAGTTTGTAGAAGAATGGATAAAAGGTCACCTAAATGTAACATGACGCAGTAATTTGTATCACAAATTATATAAATGTAAAGAGTGATTATAGTGTGAATATGCATTATTGTGTGACATTAATTTGAGATGTTTGATGATTGTAAGCATTGTCGAGAAGTGGGTTTATACGGCCTTACTGAAACTGACAATAATAGCGTGCAATAATATAGCGAGGGGGTGAGCTGTTTATCATTATTAGAGACGAGCAAATGACGTAATATTGGCGCGTTGTTTTTTAGAATTTGCTGGAACATTTTTCCCTAGAGCATATGTGTTCATAATTTTCATTGGATATAAAAATGGACGCTAATGTTGGCGCGTTTTATTAACCAATAGCAGCTCGGTTATAATCTTTAGGTATATCGGGGTGTAGGAGTATAAAAAGGGCTAGGTCAGAGTCAAATTCGTTCAGTCTATCGGAAATATTTGTACATTACACGTCGGCTCCAGTCCATCGGAAATATTTGTGCATCTCAAGTGTTGTAAAGTTAATTACACAAAAAGTTGAAGTACGTGAATTAAGAATGAGCAGTAAATAAGTTATTATAACAGTTTCAGTTTGGCGAGTGTCAAGATTAATATGTGAAAGTAAATAATGTGTTCGACAATAAAAGTGTAAAACAAAATTCTTTCATCAGTGTTATCTTTGGATAAAAACTCCTTTTCGTTTACACACCTGATTAAGAGATTTGCTTGACCGAGAGATCATAGCTAGCCGGAGGACAGTGAACCCAAAATTAAATAAAATAACAGGCGCTCAGTAAATAACACGAAGTGACCGCCACAAATTGGCTACCACAACGTGGAGCTAACAAACTTAAATAAACAGATGCCGCCGCAAACATATCAGACATCCTTTATATACTTCTATAAACTATTCTTGCAAAAGTTTTTTTAATCCCCTTCATTTTGTTCGATATAAATGTTTGCAGAAATAGTTTCATTACATACTCACATACTCGTTGTAGACACAAGGGAAGACAGATACTCAAAATTTTAAAATGTGTGTCGCCACATGCTGATTTTGAAATCCCACTGTTTGCAAGACGTCTTGATAAGCAAAATAATGGTGATTTAGCATTATGTAGGACTTACACCCCCCAGGACTTACAAGCGGGTCAGAGGCCCGTCGAGGAGCAGATACTCATGGATCAGACAGAGCATCCAGGATGGGTGATCAGCCCGATGCTTGGTATGGGATGAAGGAAGTAGATGAAACGAAATGTTGGTGAAATGGATGAAAGGAAAGGTGATGATGGAGCAGTTGGTGGAATGAATGGCGGGGGAAACCGGAGAACCCGGAGAAAACCCGCCCAGACGCCGCTTCGTCCACCACAAATCCCACATGCAGGTGGGATTGAACCCGGGCCGCCTAGATGGGAGGCGAGCGGTCTAACCACTCGGCCACGGCGCCGCCACTAATGCTACAACATTTTTAAAATAAAATGTGTGTTTTAAACATATCTTCATTTCTGTATAGTAAGATTTTGCTTATACTAGATGTTATGATTTGCACAGAATTATGCAAAATTCATTCCGATTAAATGGACTTCACAGAGAAAATTCAAGATACCGGAAATCGGGGTAATTCGAGATGGGGGACGCAATTTTGAGACGACGCGTTATTTTCAGCTTTCGTAATTCCGATTTCTCTAAGTCGAAAATCAGAATCTGTAACAATAATAGCTATGCTTAGCACATCGGTCCACACAGTGTGGTTAGGAATCGTTTAGAGCCCAGATTTTATTCAAGCAATTGAAAGACATGGGAGGTCGACTAAACTTTAGGAATAATTCCGAAAATTTGAATAATTTATGAAACTATGCCAATCACCATAAAACGAAACAACTGTATGCTTAAGATAAATGCAGCTCAGTCGTGCTGCCTAAATTAGAAACTGCTTTGGAAAATAACATTTCTTCCAAACCTCTGAGGTATCGGCAACTTCTCTGTCCTAGCTGTCTAGAGAGACTACCTATTCTACTATAGGTGAAAGCCGCCGATCGATATTCTAAGCCCCATTGAAGTATTCAGTTTTCATTTAGGAAGTCCAATGGATGCGCAGAAAGAAATGGATAGGTTATGTTCGTCTCCCTTACTCTCTCCATGCATTGCCACGTGAATTCGTAACATACCTACTGTACGCACAATACACGCGCGTTACATGTAAATACTTGTATTACTAACCAGTTAACTCACTTGTAAGGAGTCAGATCTCTAATTGTCTGCTCGTTTGTTTGCAGCACAGAATACAACAAAAGCTATAACAACACTTTTAATCATGCAATACGGAGACAAGCGTATCCCACAAGCTCCTCAGCATAATTAAATCTGATTGATCGGAAGGTGGGCATTACAGTTGTCATTGCGCGAAGGTCATTGGCCTTCATAAATGAAAACGACTTTAGTAGAGTCGATGGTCCTGCCGCACATCTAAAGCAGAGACGTTAGGGAGTTTCAGGGTTTTTAACAGCAAATCTTTTCTCCAAAGCACATGCTACTTTAGACGCAAACAACGAAAAGAAAAAGATCTAATGCGATATATTTACATGACTTTCTCTAACCTATATCTTTATTAGTGGGTATACAAAGTATTCTTACTAAAGCTTATTTTCCTACCTACTACATTTTAATCCAAATAAACTTTTGCAGAAATAGCTACATTACCATTTCGTTATAGATACAAGGGCAACAGTGATATTCAAATGCTTAAGAACTGGACGCTATACGGTGCCTTATAATCCCATACTATTTCCATGTAATCGCGAGAAACACTGACTGTTAAAAGGACTTGAAGAGAATGGCCAAGAAATGAACAATTCGAATCTTTAATGACGGATATTTCAAAAACGGATTATACCACAAAAAGGCTTATTTGAAGTAAATTGTGTGTTTTAAAATAATCTACATTTTTGCGTAGTACGTTTTCGTTTATTGCTTAACACTTACCAACTACACAAGATTGTACAAAATTCCTTCCAAATGAAGAGGACTTCATAGGCTATTCCCCGCAAATTCAAGATATACACTTTATTTGGCATGTTTATCGTTCATGTATGGTATTTTAATAAAAGTAGTTGGAGAAATTTTTTAGCAAATAAAAGTTTCGAAAAATGTTCCATCTAAAGCGTAGTTGGGGGTGGGGGATTTTGTTGAAAATCTTCTTGTCGCTTCTTTGAAAGATATTGAACCTAAATAACAAGTTTGGTATTTATCCAACTTTTCGGTTTTGAGTTATCGTGTTCACAGGCACATGACACGTACACGGACATGTTTCCAAAAATGCTTTATTTGTAGTCAGAAGTCTCAAAACATTTTTTTCCGGTGAAATATCGGTGTCGAATTTTTTGGTGGAATGTAACACTTCCCCTACTTACTATACATAGTAGAGAAGTAAAAACCTGATGTGATATTCATATTCACATGAATTTCTCTACCCTCTATCTTTGTTAGTGGGTATACAAACTATTCTTATTCAAGCTTATTTTTCTATCTACTAGATTTAATCCACATTAACCTTCGCAAAAATGGCTACCTTACACATTTCGTTACAGATACAAAGAGAACAGCGATGGTCAAATGTTTAAGAACTGAACGCTATATGCTGGTCTTAAAATTCCATACTGTTTCCATGCAATCGTGAGAAACAAATGAAAATCGACGAGACTTTAAAAGAATGACAAGTATTCAGCAATTCGAACCTTTAATAACGGATATCTCAGAAACGGCTTATGCCACAAAAAATCTTATTTTAAGTAAATTATCTGCTTTTAAGAGATCAACATTTTTGTGTGGTGCTTTTTCTCTATCGCTTAACGTTTACAAGTTATACAAGATTATACAAAATTCCTTCCGAATGAAGAGGACTTCCTAGGCTATTCCCAGAAAATTCAAGATATACATTTGATTTGACATGTATCTTTTATATATGATATTTTAATTAAAATCGCTAGAACCATTTTTTAGAAAATAAAAATTTTCGAAAAATGCTCCATGTAAAGGGTACTTTGAGGTGGGGTGATTTTCTTGAAAATCTTCGTGTCACATCCTTGTAAGATACTCAACTCAAATACCAAGTTTGGCATTTATCTGACCTTTTTTAATTATACTGTTCACATACGCAGACAGACACACAGACACATAGACGCACACACGGACAGGTATTGGATATACAGGGCGCCTCAAAATATGTTTTCCGAATTAAATCACGGTATGGAATGCGATACTTCCCTTACTTACTATACGTAGTAGATAAAGTAAAAGTGCTAACTGGGCGATATATATCTGAAACACATTGTATAGTTCATGCTTTTTTCTGAGCTATATGAATACATGGACCTGAAAGCCATTTCTGGAGTGTAGCACATAAAGAATTATGTTTCTGCTTGTTTGCTCTGTGAACTTCCCTTAAAATGATTAAAATCGCATAATATAATTACAAAACAATAATTCATCCTGCCTTCCATACCAGCACTAAGCATCCGAAGAGTGAAAATAAAGAGGTTGGACTCTGGAGGAGCAGATGAGTAGAATTAGCATAAATTTACTGAAGCGAAGTTGCTTCATCTGCATATGACAATCTCCATTCGTTAAAAGCGATGTGCATCTATAATCGTTTGCAAAAACGACATCCAGCCATTAGCAAATGGAGCATGGCCTTGATTCTAAGGCACAGCTGCGACATATAATATGGTTGCTGTCATTCTATCTGTATTTTTTCCTCTCTTGGAGAACTTCACTCATGTATATAGTAGTGGGATTCCCATCGCAATTATCCTGGAACTGTCACTTTTGACGCAGAAAAACTGCGTCTGGTGTGTGTAATTATGCACTTAAAGTATGAGCACATAAAGTACAGACAACAAAATGTTAAAGAGCAGGAACGATAAACCAATGGCACAAGTGTCAGGGTGGAACGCAAACACGATTTCTGTGGCACGCCACAAGGGTACGTTAAAGTATCATTACTCTTACTATTTACTTATCTAACTTCCCTACAAAACTTGTGGCCGTCTCCATAGCACTCTGGTAATGATTCGTGGTGACCCGGGTTCGGCCTCCAGTAGTGACATGGAGATAGAAAAGCAACGCCTTCGATTTCAGAAAGCAGCTGACTCCACCCTGTTACTACCCCCTGTTCATGATGTCCTGTATGAACGGAGAAGTAGGCTATAGTCCACTAAGGCTCAGGGGCGGCTTCTGGGGTAGTGCCACTGTGCCGTGGCACTACTTGTGCCAAAAGGAAAAAAATCTGATGTGTTACACTCACATGACTTTCTCTACTCTTGTACAAACTACTTTTACAAACGCTTATTCTCCATCTACTTCATGTTAATCGAGATAAACATTTGCAGACTCTATCTTATTGCTAATTTTCTTGTAGATGTAAGGGGAATATATATTTACAAGGGCAATATAGAAATACAGTAGCCTTTAACCATAGACATATCTCTTAATAGCTGGTTGCTAGGTGCAGCACCATTCTCTTTGCCACAGATTAATACTCTTTGCATATCCAAGACAAAAAAATGAATAATGAATTCCCATTTGAGAAAATAAGTATTGAAAAATTTAAGGGAATAACAAGCAATATCTCGAAAATGGTTCACTCAACAACAAAATGTATATGACATAAATTGTGTATTTTAACGCGATCTACATGTTTTGTGTAGTAAAATTTTGTCTATCTCTTATGGTTTACCAGTTAAGCAAAAGTCGTTCACAATGAAGAATACTTTTGGAGATATTTCCAGAAAATTCAAGATATACATTTTATTTGTCATGAAAATATCTTAAACCTATGATATTTTAATCAAAATCGTTAGAGCCATTTTTGAGAAAATTAAAATTTTCGAAAAATGTTCCATGTAAAGGGTAATCTGGGATGGGGGATTTTCTTGAAAACCTTTGTGTCGTATCTCTGGAAGATACTGAACCTAAATACCAAGTTTGGTGTTTATCCGACTGTTCGTTTCTGAGTTATGCTGTTCACAGACACACACACACACACACATACACACAGACATACACACGGACATGTTTCCAAAAATGCTATTTTTGGATTCAGGGGGTCTCAAAACATGTATTTCTGGTGAAATCTCGGTATCGAATTTTTGGGTGGAATACAATACTTCCCCTACTTTCTCTACGTAGTAGAGAAAGTAAAAAAGAGAAGTGCAAAGGAATTGAGCATAAAGCAGTGTTTTCGAGTATGTATTCTCTCATTTGAGAAACGGCGCACGCTCTGCCGCTAGATTTCTGAAGCTTGGAGCCAATTCGAGGTTGGCACCGTCTATGCTCATAATATGCACAGTGTGTAGGCTAGGGTGTGCATTTCAACACGGTTCTTATGGGAAAGGTGGAGGCAAGATTGTTCTGATTCAGCTTACGTTCCACTCGCTAGAGAATAGTAAAGCACAGAACCTAACGACAATTGTGGAATACTTATTTCGCGGTCAACCTTCTTTAGTGCAGTGTTACCATCTTGCTGCAATTTAATGCTAATTAGATGATGAAGTTAAAAATCACCATAAAAGAATTTTTAATATTTATGATACAATAATTAATGTCCTTAATTAAATCTTTCAAATTCAAGGAAAAACATTTATAATCAGTTTCAATATAGTCTGATGCGTTTGGAAGCGCAAATTAATGTTTAATTAAATCAAATGCAGAAATAATACACCAAAGTATCCTTATAAACAAAAATCTATGGTTTTGTATATAACTATGTCGTTAGGTTTTGAAACTAAGAGGCATTACTTCAATATTTGTATATTTCATAGCAAGGGCTATTGGTTATGATTGAATATATATCTTATGCACCACAGAACAAAAAACTAACGTATTCACCATTTTTGAGACCTATTTTCAAAACAATTGTCAAGTATTTCTGTCTATGTTCGTGTAGCAACAGTTCAGTCCAAAGGCTTTGCAGTTGCAGTTAACAGTGAAGTCAGATAACTAAAACAGTGTCGTATTTTTTTTTTGAGTTTTATTTATGGACACTCTTTAACTACTATGGTCCTTAGCGTCCCATTCTATATTGGGCGTGAAAGACCGGTAATTTTGCTCAGAGGCCTCTTTATCAGGCTTGAGGTTCTTTTACGTGCCGTAAATCTACGACACGGGACCACCGGCTTTACTTCCCTTCCGAAGGAAGCCATTCTTTAAGTGAATATTCAATTGTGTGTGAAAGTTACAAACATGAACAAAGCAAATGAAATATTAAAACTCCATTAAGCAACAAGACTCTTAGTGAAAAAATTAAGATAAAATCATTGGGTAGGCCACTCCCGAATCTAAATCGATGTAAATTCAATCCGGAACAAATGGATTTGTGGCTGTGAGGAAAACAGTGGTTTTATTCACCCTTTCCTTAAGTTTTATTTGCGGGAGGTGTCAGTTGGTATAAGACCGGAATAAGTGATATTGGGCATACATGGTTTAAAATGCAGGTGCATTCACGTACAGGTGCCTAATACGTTCGACGCTAGTGCACGAAGTTGGTAAAATGTCGTCCTCCGTGGACTAGTGGTACCGTGCTACCCTCTAGTTCTCAAGGTCGCGGGTTCAAACCCGGCTGAGGGCGATGGATTTTTTCGGGCGTAAAAATCCTTAGCACGGCTTCCTTCGGAAGGGAAATAAAGCTGGTGGTCCCCTGTCGTAGGTTTATGGCACGTAAAAGAACCTCAAGCCTGATAAAGAGCCCTCTGAGCAAAATTACCGGTGTTTCACGCCCAATATAGAATGGGACGTTAAGGACCATAGTAGTTAAAGAGCGTCCATAAATAAAACTCAATTTAATTTAATTAATTTGAAGTTGGTAAACGTACATTATTTGAGGGACTAAGGGATTTTTTTTTCACTTTGGGGGGGGCGCCAGTAGAGTACCTCAGCGCCCGCCACTGCTAGGGCTGTCATGTCAGGTAGTTTAGTTTGTATATCTTTTACCGGTTTCTCTTGATTTACACTATTGACAACTCGCCGCTCCCACGGCACAGCTAAACGAACCCATTCACGCAGCAGACTGGACTACCGTTTCTCCTCTAGATTACACTAACGATGGAAAACAATAAAAAAATGTTACGCTACCTTTCATTATATAAGGTATTTGATATGCCCCTTGCATCTTTATAAACCTAGTACCTGTTGAACTTATTATTGAACAACCGAGGAATTTCTGCAGCCGAAATATTCAAAAGCACACGCAAGATACTGTCTTCTAATCATTCGAGAGTGCGGGAATTTGTTGCATAAACATGGATTTAGATCTGGAGAACGAGCAGGTCATCAATTGTTCTGTTATAAAAAACACGTAATGCAAAGTAGTAATTTTCTTGGACTTCTGTCCACGATAGCTCCATATCTCGTCTAATTTTTTCTGTTATAACTGTTGACTGACATGCTTTCTTTTGTCTAATAAGACTAGTCTGTTTAAATTATCCTAAAACAATAAAAATTTTGGATTTATTAGGAAAGTGACAACAGGGAATTGCCGTATAAATCCAAGCTGACAGTTCACAGCAAAACTTAATACAACGAACACACGCTGTTCTGTAATATACACCATGATAATTGCATACAAGTACAATCAATATACAGCTTTAAATAACGTTATTCTCACTTCAAACCACACCAAACAAAGACACTGCAAATGCGTTACCCTTCGTAGGCGCGTGAGCTAATCTACCTCAGAGATCATTCAACCCAATACTTGCTACGAATCAGATTCGGAGCCACCAGTCTCTTTATTCAAGATAAATCCAGTACTTTATCTTATGAATTGTAGTTTGTGTAGGTATTATGTACTGCAGTCTTCTGTCGAAATCACAGAGAGCAAAACAATGCAATGCACTTCTTACTTCATTAAACTATTGATTGGAATTCAAATGACTGCATTTTTCACACATCGGTACCTACGATATGTGTATTTTAATGAGCTCTGCATTTTTTCTGTAGCAAGTTTTTGTCTTCTCTAATGACTTCCAAGTTATATGAAATCAATAAGGATGAAAGGAACTTCGCAGGTTATTCAGAACAATTGAAATTTAGTGTTTTATGGCAAGATATGAAACATATGATGTTTTAAACAAGACAGCTAAGAGTTGCTCCGAGGAAATAAAAAATAACAAAATTAGGAAATATCTTCGAGTTGCATCCTTGTAAAAAGCTGCACTTAAATAATAAGTGTGGTCTTCATCGGAGTACATTTTTGAGTTGTGTTGTCCTCGTCCTCACATACATGCCCCTGGGCGGATGATATTCTAAAAACGCTTTTTGGGGGTGGGAGTTCAGGTGATCTCAGAATGTATAATTCCTGCGTAATCTCAAAATCGAATTTTTTGATGGAACACAATACCACCTGTATATACTGCAGGTAAGCGTAAGAGAAAGCAAAAACATCACCTGACGCTGCTTTTCTAATGCTGACAGAATCATAATAAGTTTATTGTTATCGTCATCGCCTTTACGTTCTTCAGTATTGAACTAGTTAGCATTCTTTTTGTTAATTTTCTAAGCAGCATGTCTAGAAACTGTGTTTGTTTCTTTTATTATTGTTATTAAGTCTGTTACAAGAGAGTTCAATGTTTTAATTTCACTATGTGTGCTGTAAACGAACTTGCGAATAAAAGATCAGACGGTCAAAAATTTCGCAGGATCATGTCTACAATTTGGGAGAGATGGGAAGGTCCATTATAGCCCCATCCCCTTCTGCCAATTATTTAAACAATTCTCGTAATAAGTTTTCAGTCGCATTTAGTTTTAAGGTACCTATACCATTAATTTAATATTAATGACAAATTGAAGTAAAGGTGGTCGTTCGCTCCCTGATAAAAAAATTTGGGGTTAACCGTTATTCCTCATGTGGATTTATAGATCTCAGTTCGGAGGGAAAACTTCCTTAAAACGTCATACCTAATTATAATTCACATCTTTTCCACACGTGGTTAAAAACACAAATGGTGTCCCAGTTTTGCGAGATTTCCTCAGCATATATTTTGTCTCGGCAGCGTCGACAACAGAGATTTTTAGGCAGGATATTTCACTGAGGAAAAATACATGAAATATGCATGATTTTGATTGGGAAGTTTTTCAAATGGTATATGGTGATGATATCGGAGAATTTGCTACTGCATGCAAAGCATTGGCTTATCACTCGCTTCCTCATTACCTGTTCTGTTTGTTGGACCACGGCCATCACGCAGAGACTAATTTTCAGAATTAAAATGGCTTCAATGTTTAGGGGGCCCTTTCAATAAGTTTTGAAATATCATTGAGCGTCTTTGGATAAGAATGATAAATAAAAACTAAGTTAAGCTATTTGAACATTGTCGACAAACTTGGGAAAGATCTGACAGAGAAGGTTCATCAATAATAATAATAATAATAATAATAATAATCGATCAGTTCTGAGGAGAGTTTAATTTTAAGCTAGTCATTCGTTGAGCCTGCCCTCAATTTTGAGATATAGCATACAACATAGTCGTGACCATGGTCCGCACTTGTGCATCTTTGATTCACCCTCAGCTCGAGGAAAATAGGGTAAGGCAAAGGTAGCTTATAACAATACTCGTAACATCACAATCGATTACCGGTGTTACATTTGGATTGTACAAACATCCAAAAAGTGGCGTTGCGCTGAGAACAACTAATTCCCAATTTAAAAAAAAGAAAAAATACAGATGCTTCCATAAAAAATTCCAAGAACCGCCATTTAAATAACACGAGATCTTTAAAGGGAAAATTAAACCAGTTCCTAAAAACTGAAGCTAACACATCAGTCGCATTCTCCTTAGGATAAAAAGTACATATAAATACAGTCAAGGTTTTACCCATTCGCACAAAAAAAGCCTCTATACTTAAACGAGTGGTTCACTAGCGCATATGGGTTCCCACGAACGTGTGTTTGCACAAGCATCGTATAAATAATTACGCTTCAGTGTCAGCACTGCTGAGATGTGCATAGCCATCTGTGTCACCAAAAACAGCTTCTTTGATAAACATTTCCGTTCAGAAATATCTGCTGTGAAAATGCTCAAGGAAAATCTATTCAAACTCCCGGATGTGGGATGTCAGCTTTAAAATTCTCGTAGTACTTTTCATGGAATGGTGTCAAAGTCAGTGGCGATTATGATTACCGCAGAAATGGCGGCCTTTTTAAAATCTCTCTCGTGCTGTAAGGGGAATTGTAATGTGTACGTTTTAATTTGTTCTCTTTAACTCCGTGGCGTTTAGGCCGACTACTGCATCTTCTGTCTCCATCCGCACAAAATACGGGCAGAGGGTGGCGTTAAATGTGAAGTGAGCTGGTATTCGTATGTTTTAATCCTAATTGTGATTTACGTGGGGTAGAAAACGGCATTTTATGCAGATTAATCCACTGATTTTCTGTATATATGAACAGTAAATATAAAAGGTACTTTAGTTATGCCACATATTGAACCTTTGTTTTATTATGTCATTCAACAGAGAATTTATATTAAAATAATGTCTATAGAGCGTATTGACAGATTACAAAGAAAATCTTGCTCTCTCACATTGTGCTGTAGGTATCCTGTAATTGCATTTGGACTCCCTCCAGTTTCCCCCTGGCAAGCAGTTTTCTTGATTTCCAATTGTATTTTATTGCTGCTAGGATGGTGCTATGTACGTTTGTACATCCGTGGGACTCAGGGAAGACTTCTTTGTCATGCTTGATATAGTGTTAACAATCTCACCAATGCTTGGAAGTAAACGCAGATGTGCATCAATATAACACAAGACAAGAAAAAAAAACTACACATTGCAGAACAAATATCCTAAAAACCAATGCTGTTCATAGGGGTATTTAAATATTCAATAAATTACCACCAGACATAAAAAAATCTGATGTGTTACACTCACACGACTTTCTCTACCCTTGTACAAACTATTTTTACAAACGCTTATTCTCCATATGCTTCATGTTAATCGAGATATCGAGATGTTAATCTTATTGCTAATTTTCTTGTAGATGCGAGGGGAATTGGCTTTAAGCGTTTAAGAGCTGGTTGCTATGTGGAGTATTCCATTCACTTTGCATTACCAGGACAAAAAAAAATCTGATGTGTTACACTCACATGACTTTCTCTACTCTTGTACAATCTATTTTTACAAACGCCTATTCTCCATATGCTTCATGTTAATCGAGATATCGAGATGTCATTCTTATTGGTAATTTTCTTGTAGATGCAAGGGGAATATGGTAGCTTTTAAGCGATGGTCAAATATTTTAACGCTGGTTGCTATGTGGCGCATTCCATTCTCTTTGCATGTACAGGACATAAAAAAATGAATAACGAATTTGAGAAAAAGTATAAGTATTGGAAAATTTAAGGAAATAACAAGCAATATCTCGAAAACGGTTCACTCAACAAAAAAAATGTATATGACATAAGTTGTGTATTTTAACGCGGTCTACATTTTTTGTGTAGTAAACTTTTGTCTATCTCTTATGGTTTACCAGTTATGCAAAAGTCGTTCACAATGAAGAATACTTTTGGAGACATTCCCAGAATATTCGAGATATACATTTCATTTCTCATGACATTATCTTAAACATATGATATTTTAATCAAAATCGTTAGAGCCATTTTTGAGAAAATTAAAATTTTCGAAAAATGTTCCATGTAAAGGGTAGTCTGGGGTGGGGGGATTTTCTTGAAAACCTTCGTGTCGCATCTCTGGAAGATACTGAACGTAAATACCAAGTTTGGTGTTTATCCGACTGTTCGTTTTTGAGTTATGCTGTTCACAGACACACACACACACAGACACACAGACACACACACACACAGACACACACACGGACATGTTTCCAAAAATGCTTTTTTTGGATTCAGGAGGTCTCAAAACATGTATTTCCGGTGAAATCTCGGTATCGAATTTTTGGGTGGAATGCAATACTTCCCCTACTTACTATACGTAGTAGAGAAAGTAAAAATGAATAACGAATTTGAGAAAAAGTATAAGTATTGGAAAATTTAAGGGAATAACAAGCAATATCTCGAAAATGGTTCACTCAACAACAAAAATGTATATGACATAAATTGTGTATTTTAACGCGATCTACTTTTTTTGTAGTAAAATTTTGTCTATCTGTTATGGTTTACCAGTTATGCAAAAGTCGTTCACAATGAAGAATACTTTTGGAGACATTCCCAGGAAATTCAAGATATACATTTTATTTGTCATAAAAATATCTTAAACATATGATATTTTAATCAAAATCGTTAGAGCCATTTTTGAGAAAATTAAAATTTTCAAAAAATGTTCCATGTAAAGGGTAATCTGGGGTGGGGGATTTTCTTGAAAACCTTCGTGTCGCATCCTTGGAAGATACTGAACCTAAATACCAAGTTTGATTGCTACCCGACTGTTCGTTTCTGAGTTATGCTGTTCACAGACACACAGATAGACACACAGACATACATATGGACATGTTTCCAAAAATGCTTCTTTTTGGATTCAGAGAGTCTCAAAACATGTATTTCCGGTGAAATCTCGGTATGGAATTTTTGGGTGGTGCTTCCCCTACTTACTATACGTAGAAGAGAAAGTAAAAATGTGAAAAGTTTACCATTGTTTAAGAAAAAGACTAAATCCTTTCTGCTAAGACATGTGTTTTACTCAGTAGCTGATTATCTAGACCATAAATCATAATGTACTGTAATGTATTGTAGTTTTAGGTAAAATATTATTGCGTATATATGCTTTAATAATATGTTGTATGTATATTATATTTGACGAACCCATAATTTCTGCAAAGAATTACTACGATGAATAAAGAATTGAATTGAATTAAAAGATGGGAAAACTGGTAATCATATATCTTATAGTAGCATAAATGAAAGATTAGACGCACTAAGCATGTCACAGAGCACCTATACAGTAAACATTGTAAAGCCCAAAGTCAACAGACAAGGCTTGCATTGTTTAATTTCTGGTATCAAATCCAGCAATCCAGCAATCCAGCAATCGAGAACAGGTCGCCCAGGTTTACCTGTGCGGAATATAATCGCCACAGTACCTAGCCGCGTATGCGGCTTTACCTGTGCGATAAAGGAGGTTTAAAAGAATATACACAAGCTTTTGATTTATGTCTGTCTTGGGCGGGGTTTAGCTTTCTGCACTACCATTTGGCTGGGTCTCGGCGTTTCCTCATGGGCGGACTAGCGACCATGCGGTGACCAAGCCCAATGCTGCTTAACTTGGGCGACCGCTTGTGTGGTCGTCAAGTTAAGCAGGCCGGCATGGCAGCAAAGCAAGATGGGAATACAGGTAATGGGATGGGGGTACTCAAGTTGGCGGCAGGGCGGGTCGCTGGTAGATGGTCACTCATCCAGCCAGCGACCGGGCCCAATGCTGCTTAACTTGGGGAAGTTTGTGAGATGAGGGATTGGTAGACCTCAGCCTCGGGGGCCCAAGCCGTCTTTCGGCAACCGGTAGCTCTTCCTCCGCCGTGGCGCCTTGTGGTCATAGCGGCCCAAAGAGTTAACCAGCTGGTTGGGGTGGTAGGTAAGTTTCGCGTACATGGTGCGGGTTCTCTCCCGCACCACGTCCACGATGTATGGGAGACCGGAATGGGTATGTAGGATATGTGATGGGAATCTACGCCCGGTATCATAGATCATCCGAAGCGCCCTGTTCTGAACGGTTTGCAGTCTGCGGATGGTGGTCGCTGCCGCCGATCCCCAGACCTCGCAGCCGTAAAGAATCAGGGGCGGGATAATCGCCTGATATAGGCGTAGTTTGAGGCGTATGGGCATTGTGGAGCGGAATACAGGGTACAGCTGCCTGAGCGCGGAGTGGCCGAGGCCAACCTTTGCCCTGACATGTGGCGCGAAAGTGAGGCCGCGGTCGAGCGTGACTCCGAGGTATTTGGCTGAGGTAACCCAGGGGATTCTCCTCCGCCGCAACCTCAGAGGCCGCTCGGGCCGCCACCGACGGACCTTCGCCAGGAGAAGCGCAGAGCTCTTCCCCGGGCTGATGGCCATCCTCCACTTTTCGCTCCACCTGCCAATGGCTCGGAGCTGTCGCTGTAGTGGAGGGAAACAGAATCGGGCATTCTTGTTCTGTGCCATTATGAGGACGTCGTCGGCATATTGGCACGTAACAGTCCTGGGTTCCGTGGGGAAGTCCGACATGTAGGCCGCGAAGAGAAGCGGGGACAGTACACTGCCTTCCGGGACTCCAGCGGCTATGGGACGGACTGAGGAAACCTTCCCCTTCACTCTCACCCTGAATGTGCGATCCCGGAGGAAACTGCTTATCAGGGCAAGATAGGCGGGAGGGATGTCTGACTCCTTGAGTTTATACAAAAGGCCTTGGTGCCACGTCGTGACAAAGGCCTTCTCTACGTCCAGCAGCACTGCTATGGTCTTGAAGTTCTCCTGGAAGCCCAGGGAGGCCTTCTCGGCCAGTCGCAGTAACTGCAGGGTTGTGGAGTGCCCATGGCGAAAACCAAACTGATGGTCCGGGAGGAGCTGCCTTTCCTCAAAGAGAGGTGTAAGGCGGGCAAGGAGCAACCGCTCAAAGACTTTTGAGACGGTTGGGAGCAAGCTGATGGAGCGGTAACTGCATGGAAAGACCGGATCCTTGCCGGGCTTTAAAATGCATACCACCCGCGCCTCCTTCCAAGTAGTTGGAAAGTGACGGAGGTGAAGGCATGCATTGAAAATCCGCGTCAGATAGATGACGGCCTTCTTGGGAAGGTGCTGGAGCATGGGCGCCGTGACGCCGTCATGTCCAGGGGATTTATTCGGATTGAGTTTTCGGATTTCGGAAGCCACCTGTTTAGGGGTGACTATGGGAAGATGGACCTCCTCGTGGCGCGGTTGTGGTTCCTCATAGAGGTAGTCCACAGTCGCTTCCACGAGCTCAGTAAAGTCTTCTTCCTGGGGGTCCTCCCGCGGTTCGAATTGGAGTTCTAAATGGTCTGCAAACACTGTGGCTTTCTCGCGGGGCTCGAAGGCGAGTCTCCCGCGAGTGCCGTGCAGAGGATGCTGGTACTGCGTCTTATCCTTCCTCAAGGATTTGATTATCCGCCATGGTTTCTTTTCCTGTAGGTTTACGGTCTCCATTGTTCTTTCCCAGGCCACCTTCCTGTGCACACGGAGCAGTCGCCTTGCCAGGGTTTTGAACCGCTGGTATACTGCCCCTATCCTGGGATGGCGGAAACGCTGCCATAGCTTCCGTACAGTTGCCTTGGCTTTTAGCAGCTGCCGGAGTTCATTAGGGATGGTTCTCGGGTTGGGGATGTCAGACGGGATGCGGTGGGTATGTGCACGTACCGCATTCAGGATCTGTTGGGAGAAGTCTGCCGCCGCCGCCGCTTCCAGCGCGTCGATGGAATCGATGCGTGGCCGCGGGTTGACAGACCGGTTCAGTTCATGGACGGCTGCATTCCAGTCGACCTCGTTTACCCAGTCTGGGCTGACCAGTGCTGGCATTGAAACGTTGGAATCCACCAGGACAGGGTCATGGTCGGAATCCAGCTCGTTTACCGCCGAGAGCTCTAGATGGAAAGGAATGTTTTTGGTGTTCATGATGTCGAGAATATCCGGCCTGCCGCGGGCCGGATAAAACGTAGGCCCTCTCGGTCCGTGCGCGATTAGGCTTGGGTCTCCGCTGTTGAGGCGGTAGAGTCCGCGGCCTTTCTGGTTAGCCGTGCGGCTGTGCCAGAGCCCGTGCTTCGCGTTGAGGTCTCCTGCAATGCATACCACTGGGTGTAGGTTGAGTAGGGTTCGGTAATCTGCTTCATAGAAGCGATGGTCTGGGGGGTCATAAACCGCTATCAGCAAAGTGTCTAGCCCGCCAATGGCAAGCCGAATGGCACAGGCTTCCACATGCTGTAGTGGAGGGAGAGGGAAGGGTGTATGCGTGATATGATTTTTTATGAATATAGCTGTACCGCCCCCCGGTCGGCCGACCCGATCTTGCCGATGGGTGACGTAACTTGGCAGCGAAAAGTTAGTACCAGCAATCAAGTGTGTTTCACAGACCATTAGAATATCAATTCCGTAGGAGTTGACAAACTCAAGTACGCTGGGATAATGCCCCCTTATTCCGTTTGCGTTCCAGAACGCAGCTCGTAATGGCCTCCGGACGAGTCTGGCAGCCATTACGAAGCGGAATTAGGGAACAAATGCTCCAGCGTTTCGAGCATGACTTTATGCTTTTGCATGGGGCTCAACTGCGGGTTGGCTAGCTGCAGTTTGCAGTTCCTGAGTGCAGGTAGGGCCCTTTTGATAAGATCACCGAACCACAGGGATAGGGCCCGGAATTCTTCCATGTCGCTCTGTGAAATGGTGTCTCCAAAGCCGGTCATCGAGACCGTCGATGTAGTTGGGAGCGCCGGTGTTGCGGTCACTGCCGCGACCGTTGCTTGTTGTGCCGCCACTGCAGGCGGGGCTTGTGGCTGTTGAGCAGCTGGGGCCTGTGGTTGGCCCGGCTCGGTGCTAGAGGCAGGACCTTTCTTGCTCTTGCTCTTCTTTTTGTTCTTCTTACGTCGAGCTGACTGACGTTGTTGTTGTTCCGGCTGTGGCACCTTCTCTGGTAACGTCGCCGTCGTTGCTGGTGTTGTTGGCGCCACTGCAGCGCTCACCTCCTGAGCCGAAGCTCCCTCCACGCCTTGCAGCGTTGTCTCCGCCTTCTTGAGAGCGGCCGCAAAGGAGACTCCCGGTCGGACTGTAGCCGGTGCCGGTGCTCCTTGTCGGCGGCTCTCGATTATCCTCCGCGTCGCCACGCAGCCCTTGTAGACACTGACGTGGTCCTGGCGGCAGTTCGCGCATGTCTTCTCCTCGGGTGCCTTTTCGCAATCCCGCAGAAGATGGGGTCCAGTACAGCGCAGGCATGCAAGCTTGCGCTCACACGCCAGACTGGAGTGATGGAAGCCCATGCATCTGTGGCACTGCACTGGTCCACCTTGGCCGTAAAAGCGTTCAACCTTTACGACCGTGTGGAACAGCACCCGAACAGCGTCAATGGGCTGTGTCTCCTCGCCAGGGACCTTGTCCACAACGACGAGGTAGAGAGGCATCGGGACTTTCACTGGGCCTTCCTCAGTGACAATTGTCTTCCTCAGCTGTGCCACAGCCGATGCAACTATGTTGTGCTCTTCTGAGAGCGCAGCCCTGACGTCGTCTGGGTGGCACTCAGAGTCAAGCCCACGTATGACTCGGCGCTCCACATGTGGGCGCTGCGGAGAGTATGAGTAGAAGGGGATCTGTAAATCCCTCAGGACTTGCTTGGCCGCCTCAAAATCCTCGGGCGTGAAGGTCTGTAAGTGGACCTTATGTGGTTTCCTTCTGGCTTCAAAACCGCCTGCGATCTTAGACGCCAACCGCCGCATAACTCCTACATGGTCTCTGAAGGAGTCCGCTATGATCGGCGGTAGTTTGGCCCCCCTTTTGGATGGGGGTTGTTGGGTAACCTGTGGTGGTGGTTGCTGCAAGCTAGCTCCCGAGTTGGGTTTGGAACCCGGGGGTGCCCTTTTCCTTCCCCCGACGACAGTGAAGCCGTCGAGGTCGGACTCCTCCTCCTCCGAATCAGGCAGAGGGAGGTACATACTCATGTTTTTTCGCGCCGCGCCAATGAGCATGTCACTTCGGCCAATGCGAGCTAAGAAATGGTGATGGCAGAACAGTTGACCCCACGTGGAGTAAATACAGTTTCGCTGCATTTTGCCCACAAAGAGTACCTTCCCTTCCATTGTCACTTTGCGTTTGATGAGCCAGTGCCCAGTGATAAACCTTTAGAGCAGCATAATAATACATACATTGTGCGGCCGTTTGTTTAGTTGGTTAAAGTCTAAAAGGATAAGTTTGTGCTTAAAAGCAAAGGAAAAAAAACTCATTTGAAACTGGGGAAAATTCATTTATGAGTCAAGAGCAAGAATTAGAAATTGCAGGAACCTCAGGAGGACGAAACCAACCTCCAGAATCAACAGAAGCAGGTAAACTCTCACTTCAATCTGAAACGAATACAGCATGCATAAAAGAGGATGGAAGCAGGATACATAAAGAAATTTCCAGTCCCATTGGTTGAAAATGTACCCCTGGCTTCAATATGAAAAATTAACTGATTCAGTTTTCTGTCATCTTTGCAAAACAGCATTCAATAGCAAAAGCATTACATTCTCTTCTAAATTAGAACTGAGGTTTGTTGAATCAGGTTTCCGAAACTGGAAGAAAGACATTCGAAATTTAAAAAAAAAAAAAAACATGAGAAATCGGAATGCCACAGAGAGGCAGCCTTAAAATTGACATCAATAAAGGCTAAGGTGAATATTATTTGTCAACTTTCCGATGCTAAAAAAAATCGAAATGGTGGAGAACAAGTTAGCTTTGATGAAGATATTGTCTCGTCTGAAATGTCTTTATCACTCAAGGACTTGCAATTCGTGCGCACACTGACGAGTCAGGTAACTTTACCAACATTTTGAGGCTACGGTGTAAAGATTCTCCAATTTTAAAGATGTGAATGGATCGAGATTCGTTTGAATGGTGTTCCCATGAAACTTGCAACGAGATATTCTCGGATCCTTCAGAACAAGTACTGCGCGATCATGGTGGACGAGACTTCTGATTTATCCATCCAGGAACAGGTATCTTATCTGTTTCAGGATATCACAGACGATCTTTTAGTAAAAGAACCGTTTCTTGTGCTGTATTTGACAACAGATACAAAGTCTCAGACACTATTCCATATCATAAAGGATGTCCTTCGCAGATTCAACTTAGAAATCACTGACTGCAGAGGCCGCACTGCTTAGACGCGACGGAGGCAGGGGCCTTAAGTGGCGTTCAGACCAGAATGAAGGAGGAACCAAGAGCTTTTTTCGTCCATTGATGGCTCATTCTTTAAGTCTCACTGTCCAAGATTTGGTGAAACAAATAATTGGAGAGAATGTAATGCAGCGTACTAAATCTGGTTCGAGAAGTAATCAGGTTCGTCATGGACTCTCTGAAAAGGGTGTTGAGGATATTTAAAAAGCTTCAAAGCGATGCTGGTAACGGATCATAGAAGAGTTTGTGCCCTTTTTGTCCGACTCCATGGGCCATCCGGTTTTATTCTTTGTCAACGATTCTCTCCAATTACAGGGAACTCCTAAACTTAATGGAGGAATTAGCAGAATTCTAAGAAGTTCAAAGATACAGATCACAGTTCAAATTTTTGTGAGACAACGTCATTGACAGCTTTGAGAGCCTGGGTGTTTCACAGCCGATTCTACAAAGAAAAAAGAGGATTTCCCATCGAATAGACTGTGCGGTAAAAAGAGATATTTTTCCTTGTAATTCCGTAGAAAATTTCTACTGCCAAGTTTTCAATGAAGTTGTGGATACAGTTATTAAGTGCGTGACACCCCAATCTAAATCTAACATTTTCGATTTTGGTAAACGCAGAACAATGTCATCTGGTGCAAAAACTGATTTTCAGGGTCTAGGTGAACACTTTAAAGATGACATCGATAAAGAGAGGGCAATGTTACACCAAGACAAGCTATTAGATATTTTGAAAACCAGGAATGAAAGTATTGCCAATGTGGCAGCTGTGGTTGATGTTCTGTGCAATGACTCATAAGCATCTAAAGCATCTTGGACTTCTCAGTATTCACTGAAAAGAGACCAACTCTTTGGACATGGATTCAATAGGAGATGACTTTATATCTAGGACAGAAATACAAAAGTCAACTTTTGCTGGAAAATGATAGTTTAATTCACTAGCCTATGTTTCAGTATAACAACATAAACATACAGTGTTGAAATGTATAAAAATGCTGGCAATTGTTATAAAGTACCTGAGATAGCTGGAAAAAAAATTTCGCTGTGTTTTTAATGTGTAATATTAAAGTAATTATAAAGCAATATAAATAAATGGATAACATATTAATTGTCCATTTCTTTGAGTACTTCCTATTTAACAAATTATAGGAATGACAGCAAGATCCTCCTCCTCTTAAAAGTGAAAATGGGATACTATTCATGCCTGCCTGGGATCCTCCAATATTTTATTCATTTGGAATCCCTGGTATGTTTTACCCATTTCTCACCTTCCAGAAATCTGCAAATATTAGTCCCTCCTCTAGCAAGTTAGCAAAAATGAAAAACAATGAATTAACAAGGAGAAGGTGTCTGCAACTGAAGTAGTATGGGTATTCCAGTTAGATGAAACAGACTTTATAATAATTGATTTTTCCCAAGGCATTAAACCTAACTTTGGGTCTCTTGAAAAAAAAACCAGTTTTAGTGTTTCATTAGTCTGCCAGTGGTGGGAAAACTATAACACTCTAACCATAATTTTTCTGAGAATTTTTTATTTTGAATGACTAATATTAATGTGTATATTGGGCTACCCTGAAGCCAAAAAAATGCATTTTTACTTTTTATACTACATACCTACAGTAAGGAGAGGAAGTATTGCAGACCACCAAAATATCTGATACCAAGATTTCACCAGAAATACACATTATGAGGTCCCCTAAATAAAAAATCATTTTAGAAAAAAGGTGTGTGTGTGCGTGTGCGTGTGCGTGTGCGTGTGCGTGTGCGTGTGCGTATGCGTGCGTGTGCGTGTGCGTGTGCATGCGTGCGTGCGTGTGAGAGAGAGAGATAAAACTCAGGATAACTAAAAAAAACGAAGTTAGTTAAATATCAAACTTGGTATTTAAGTTCAGGATATTCCAAGGATGCCACACAAAGATTTCTAAGAAAATCCCTCCACCTCAAACTATCCATTACTTAGAAAAATATTCATTATTTTTTATTTTCTCAGAAGTGGCTCTAATGATTTTGATTAAAATACAATGTTAAAGATATTTTCATGACAAATGAAGTGTATATCTTGAGTTTTTTAGAAATAGCTTGTGAAGTCATCATTCTGAATTACTTTTGTATAACTGTTAAACAATAAGAGAGAGACAAAATCTTACTGCACAAAAAATTTAGATCTTGTTAATGCACATAATTTATACAAAATAAAAACTTGTGAAGTTAACCATTTCCAAAATATTAAGAATTAAAAATTTAGATCTAGTTAACGCACACAATTTATACAAAATAAAAACTTGTGAAGTTAACCATTTCCAAAATATTAAGAATTAAAAATTTAGATCTTGTTAATGCACACAATTTATACAAAATAAAAACTTGTGAAGTACCATTTCCAAAATATTAAGAATTATTGGTTTGAATTTTCAAATAGTCATACTTTTCTCAGCTGGTAAGTCACTATGTGTTTTCCTCTCATGGTAATGCAAAGAGCATGTTTGTTATTTCAAAGCCATCACATAACAACATGCTCTTTAAAAATTGGACTATTGCTTTACCTACTGTATCCGGCAATGAAATGTGTAAATGTGTAATGAAAGTTTATCTGGATTAACAAGAAGAAGATAGAATAATAAGCTTTTGTAAGGATAGTTTGTGGAAGAGTGAGTAGAGAAAGTCAAGTGAATGTAATACATCAGATTTTTTTCTCAAGGTCATGCAAAGAGCATAGAATTTCAAAGTCATCACATATTGATCCATCTTTAAAAATCTGACTATTGCTTCAGGCTACTGTATTCTTATACCTACAATAAAATGTGTGAATGTACAATGGAAGTTTATTTCATTTAAGAAGTAGGTAGAAGAATAAGCTTTTGCAAGAATAGTTTGAGAAGAGTGAGTAGAGAAAGCTATATGAATGCAACACATAAGATTTTTTATATCTGTTTGTAGAAACTTGGTATGTAATATACCATAGGTTTCACTTAGAGAATAGACTTTATGATATGGCAGTTAAGATTTCCATTGGGGTACAAAATGAAAATAAAATTGAAATATCTATATATCGTAGGTGGATAATTCTACACACAATAAAAGGAGCAGGAGAGAGAGAAAGAGAGAGGGAGAGAGAAAGTGAGTGTGGGTGTGTGCATGCATCACATATTTTTAATTAATGTGGAAAATGTTTGCATTTATGCATGTACCTTCCACTTGTATTTCAGGGTTAGTAACCTGAAACTTTTGAAATTGTTATACTTTGTGAAGTACTGTTTTATGTGATATTTTTCTGAATATAAATGTAACTAATGAGTAATTCTAGTAAATTACTTTTATACAGGGTTGGCAACAGAAGGAATTGAAGGAGCCTTTGACAGATGATCACAGTGAGATCAGTTACCGACATGCTGAGGCATGCCTCTTCTCAAAGGCAACTTTCTTTTGGCTCACTCCATTGTTGTTCACTGGTTTCAAAACCCCACTTGAAATGGAACACCTTGGTCAGCTTTCCGAGAAAGAAAGCACCAAATATCAGCTCTTGAGGTTCAAAAGCATCTATACTTCAGAAAAGGTAGGATGCATAGGTAGGATATGCAACATTGCATCAGTGCATGCTTCATATTATCTCGTATGTGTTGTACAAGGCACTGAATAATACATCTTCATTACTTACTATCATTGATCTTTGAATTTTGTTCTAGCCCACAGAATTATTTTTTGTTTTTAGCCATGCAGTAGGTCTATAAAATTATAGAATAAGAAACTGTGTTAAGGCAACTTAAGTATTTTATATTTATAATATATAAATTGAGTAAATAAAAAGAGACATATAAACATGGAGATTGTAATTTTTAAATATATTTTGACTAGCATTAAAATATTTTTGAAATATGTTTTGAATAACATTAAACATTAGTTCTTTAATATTACAAAACATAATTTGAAGCATTTCTGAGCAATTTCTAAACATTGTTTAACATTTTTAAACTTACAATAATTAATAATAATTTAATTGTGTTAAATATATTTGAGGATAAAGCAACAATATAAATGTGGTAGTCTTGTCAACAAATAGTCAATCTTTTCTATCATTATAGCATCATTATTCATGTTCATCATAGTATATAAGTAAATCAATAAGTTATCTCAAAGGAAAAAAAGAACTGGAATTATAATACAATTTTCCATCAGCAGACTTTAATTCATTAATTACACACAAAACAACTTCTCATTTAATAACGCATGCTATGCTACATCAACCAGTTGCTCACCAGTGTTAACTATTTAAAGGAATTTATTTACCCTATTTTAAACCAATGAACTATCTGAAGGATATTACAATCTGATAATCTGTTGCAAATGATTTTGAAAATTTAAATTGTTATTTCTTTCCTTGTATGGTGTGAGTGGATATCCAGTAAAGTGTTAAATACATTAGAACATTTTTGTCCCCTTTTCCATTTGAGAAGAGAACAAAAATCACAAATACGGGACATATGGCAATCCTACCCTAAAAATAAGTTCACATTAATATTATATATTTAGCATTCAAAAAGCAACAATGACAAGCAAAAGAGCCAAATTTGAAAATGTTATATATAGTTATAGCACATAATAATGACCTGCTTCTTGAAGCTTGCCTAATGTATAACTTAATATTATGTTTTCTGCAACAGTATATAATGACTAAGCTATCGATACAAATGAACATCTGCTGGGACAGAACGATTATGAGATAAAATTACAATACCTATCATTTAGATGTCTAGTTTCTACATTCAAGCAATGTTTTATATGTGCAAGGTGTACACAAATGACTTTTAGGGGTTTAAATCTTATATATTTTCTCTACTGTATACAATATGATTTTAGATCATATAACTTAAAGTGAAGAAAAACTATGAAAGTTACCATAACAAAAATTAAAGTGTTCAATATGGAATCCATTTTAGACATGGCATACATCCAGCTGGTAATCAGTTTTCTACCACACTGATGGAACTGATGAACCTACAGCATAATCCGCAGGATGCTTGAGATGGTTTCTTAACTCCTTCTAAACTGTCATTGTCAGAATTACTAGCTCTCCACTCGCCTATCACATTTTAAGACTGTGCACATAAGCTATTCTGACTCTCTTCACATTCTCATCTGACACATGCTCTTATCCAGTGCTCTTTTCTTCACAGAGACATCTCATTTGGATGTGATTGTACCACCTGCAAATGGTGCTACCACAAGGGGCATTAACACCAAATCTTTGTCTATATCCCACTGACTTATGTTTCATGAATTCCAGAATACAAAAAGCTTTTTACATGAGAGGTGCTATGTTTTGTTCTTTTAGTTACTAAGGCTACAAAACAAAACAAATCTGTGGATCCAGAATTCAAACTTTCACATTTTCTTTTTCCTTTCTTTCTTAAATTTTAATGTCCTTTAACTGGGTGGGTCATATCAGATGGTGAATGAACAAAATTATTGAAATTATGTTCAAATTTTTCCAGGGTCCCTAGAGCTTAATGTCCTTTAACAGGGTAGGTCACATCAGATGAGAATGAACGAAATTATTGAAATGATGCTCAAATTTTCCCAGGGTCCCTACAGCTTAGAGTTACCTGACATTTGTATTCTCAGGATAAAGGAAAAAATCTTATCCAGGTAACTTGCCCTAACCAAGATTTGAACTCGGGAGCTCTTGAATGCAAGGTAGATGCATTACCCTGACACCTAGGAAATGGGAAACTTCCACAGTTATTCTTCAAAATTATGTTTTACACTGCAGGGAATAAATATAAGCTTAAACCACCCATAATCATTTGTGTACACTCTGTATTACATGCAGATTGTTTTAGATCAAAATGCTAGTTGATTCCTCTATATTGTATGATAGCAGTCATAAACAAAATGAAGGAAGTAAAATACTTGAATAGTTAAATCACAATTAATTTGAGTTGCTAGAAAAAAAAAATCCAATTTTTTTTTTGTAATCAGTGCATGTGTGCCAATTAATAGAATAGAATTTAAATTAAAGAAAATAAAAACAAATTTAATAACAAATGCTTTTTATAACCTGGAGGAATTCAAGTGTGGAGTTGTATAGGAGTAGGTAAAGATTGGATATATGTAAATTTATTATATTACTTTATATCGAACAGTTGACGTTCTTATCTTATCTTATCTTATCTTATCTAACTTGGCAGGAAAAACAGAAATACTCTTTAGCCTTAGCTTCCTAAAAATCTGAAGTTCTTAAAGTTACTGATTACAGAATTTTCTTTATGAGTTAAGTTGCATTGTAACAGAGTAAAAGAAAACTAATATTTACTTACCTTTCTTTGCAGGGCCTGTCATTATGGCAATGTTACTTTCGATCATGCTGGGGTCCTTTTGCTCTGGGCGGGCTTTACAAATTAATGGGAGATTTAGTTGGTATGGTGGGACCTCTTGGACTGTCAGTTGTCATTGACTTTGTATACAAACAGGAAGATGCTGTAGAAAACCCAACAGTTGTACAGTTCCTTAACAATGGCTACATAATGGGTTGCATAGTGTTTTTATCTGCACTTGCTCAAGGCACACTTTCTCAGGGATCTACACATTTGGTGAATGTCCAAGGAATTCATCTCAAGAGCTCTTTACAAGTGAGTGAGTTATGATCATTGTTTGAAACTGTATCTGAACAAATGTTTTGTTTAAAAAGTAACAGATAACAATGAAAAACACATAGGTACTAAAAGTGAGAAATATGAGGGACAATGAAATATAAACAAGATCCACTTTATCAAGGCCAAAAATATCTGGTGCAGGCTTTTGGATTTTATGTCTTCTGATAGTTTTTTACATTCTGTATAACATTAAAGATTGAACACTGAATTTATTTAAGCCCATTAATCATATACAATGAAGTAAACCAAGTCATATTTTTTACAGCTTTCAATTAAGATATAAATTCATTTACACTAAACAGAACTTTTCTTAATAAGTATTCTTTAAGTCTTTTACTTTTTCACTACATACTTACAGTAAGTAGGGAAGTATTATATTCCACCCAAAAATTTAATACAAGGATTTCACCAGAAATAAATGTTTTGAGACTACCTGAATCCCCCCCCCAAAAAAAACATTTTCTAGAAAATGTGTGTGTATGTGTGTGTGCATGTCAAAAATGAAATATTGATTAAACATGAAACTTTGTTTTTAAGTTCAGAACCTTCCAAGAGTGCAGCACGGATATTCTGAAGAAAATCTCCTCATCCCAAACTAAATATTTTACATGGAAAATGTTTATAACCATTTTAAAGAGATATTCACATGACAAATGATATGTATGTCTTGAATTTTCTGGGAGTAGACTGTGAAGTCCTCTTCATTCGGAAGATATTTTGTATAATCTTGTGTAACAGGTAAACATTAAGCAACAGACGAAAGCACTGCACAAAAAATGTAGATCTCTTTACAAAAACAGTTTATTTCAAATAACTTTTTAAGGCATAAGCCATTTCAGAATTATCATTATTAATGGTTTAAATCATTTAAAAATTTGTCATTTTTTAAGGTCCTGTCGAAATTCAGTTGTTCCTTGCAATTCCATGGAATTTTAAGGCCAGCACACAGTGTCTAGATCTTAAATAATTGACTATTGCTATTCCCTTTGTATCTATAAAAGATATATAATGTAGCTATTTCTGCAAATGTTTATCTCAATTAAAAGAAGCAGATAGAAAAATAAGCTTTCATTCGAATAGTTTGTATACACACTAATAAATGACAGAAGGTAGAAAAAGCCATGTGAATGTAACACATCAGATGTTTTTAAATACATTCCCACTGTGAAGTTTTAATTCACTCGGAAGCTTATTATAAAGGACTATTACTATGCATATGGAAATTTGTTAATCAACTAAGTGTTATAGTTTTTCAGATGTAAGCATTCTTTGTACCTTGTTTCACGTTCACATACCTCATAATTTCTTATAACCATATGCAAATTTGATTTGATTAATAATATTATCTTATACACATGAATATACAGTAAAATATTTATTATTCCTAAAAGCATCTTAGAAACGTTATTTTTCAGTTTATACACTATTCTTAAACATTTATTTTGGAATACTAAACCCCATTCAAATATGCTTGATGCACCTGTGCCCCAAAGTTCAGTACCATACACTAGATGAGGAATTATCACTCCATAGTTCGCAATTCTTAAACATTCATCTATTTGAATAGATGGTAAATTATATAAGTTCCTCTAGCAATCTTTTTACAGACTAAGTCAATATGAGATTTCTATGTTAATAACTTTTCTACCCATACGTCTGGTAATAAATATGTACTGCTTTTCATAGCTTCACATTCATCTAACTTTAGTTTAAATAGTTCTTCCTACATTTTTTCAATTCAAATTTTTTGCAACCTGTTTTATTAACATTAGAAGTTAATTCACTGATTGAAAGTATGTAGATAGCTGGTTATCAGTCATAGATGCATTATTAATAAATTGTGTATCAGTTTTATTCTAAATTACTACTGTAGTCAGCAACACATGTAATAATTTTAAAAGTTTCTGAATTCACAGCATTATTTATGTACATCAAGAATGGAAAAGGTTCCAAAACAGATCCTTGTGGAATTCCAAATTTTACCGTTTATTTATTTCATTTTATATAGTTTAGTTCCTTGTTAGGTTTATGAAGTATCTCAGTGTTCAGAGCTGATGAATGAAGAAATTTCCATTGGTCCAGTAGCTAGGGTTGTAAATTGGTCTGAAAACAAAACCAGAGATTCTCAAGGCAAACCCAGTCATTCTTGATCAATGTTGTTGTTATATACATTCATGGAAACATAAAAGAACTCAAGCCTGTTAAAGAGGCCTCTGAGCAAAAGTACCGGTCTTTCACGCCCAATATAGAATGGGATGCTATGGAACACAGCAATTAAAGAACATCCATAAATAAAACTCAATTTAATTTCATGAAAACATAAGATATGTTTCACAGGCTCTGGTGTATGATAAGGCCCTACGTCTCTGCATTTGGAACATAAACGAACACCAAGAAGAAGATGAGAATGCCTTAGGAAAAGAAAGTAATGGTTTGCACAATGAAAAAGTAGCATCAGAAAGTAAGTCGGCTATTGATATGGGCACCATCACCAATCTAATGTCAGAAGATGCCTACAATGTCATGTCATTCTTTTGGATAGGTCATTATATCTGGGCCATTCCATTAAAGGTAAGCAAACATACAAGTATTTCTTCTCTGCTGATTCTAAATACCTTTGAGGTAGTGTTTAAGGACTTTTGCTCCTCTTTCAGGCTCATTATTTTGTACACATTAAAGCAACCAGAAAGTGTAAACTGATAAATCTGACTTTTTTTATGAAAATAAATTTTGTGATTCTTCCAGATAAAGAGTTGTGTGGTTTTTTTGGATTCTTGAAATATAAACACATTTAAATGGAACTTGCCTCTCTTTAAAAGTTGGTTTGCTATATCACTTCTACTGATATTCTTAGTGCGGGTATATCCATTTTAAAAACAATTGGAGGCAAGTGTTATTATTTTCTCTGTTCTCAAAGTTGTAGATGCAACTGGCCAATTGTGAAATATAAGGATGAAGCTAATGAGTTCTCTCCATGTTTCACAAAAGCAGATTATACTTTTGCAGTTAAATTCAAACTGAAATTATAAACTTTTCTCAAAAATTATAAAAGTTACCTACAAACCTGAAGCTTTCTGTACCTATCTATGATAATTTGTTAAATGTGTATATTTATAAAATTATTATTCAAATGCATGCAAACAGAAATTTTAATAAAATCTCTGAAATTCATAATCATAATACTAGGAAAAGATTACACCTGCATGTTACCTTCCATAGAAAAAAGAGCCCAGCTTCAAGTATAATGTTATTCAAATTTATAACAAACTTCCCTCAGAAATAAAACATATCACATCATTTGGAAAATTTAAAAGAAACCTAAAAATCCATTTGCTAAACAAATATCAGAGAGTACTTAGATGATAAAAATGTGTCATTCATTTGTTGTTATTATTAAACATTATTACAAAATTATTCACTGTGTGTGCGTGTGCATGTGTGCACATGTGTGTGTGGTAGAAAATGAAAGAGGATTAATCTGTAATTAAGTTTATTATGTATAATTATATTGCTGCATCTAATATCATGTACATGATTTAACCAGGACAAAAAATAAATTGAATTGAATTGATTTCAGTGGAAATGCACATTTAGACATGTCTTGAACATTCTTATTCTTATTCTTATTATTATTATTATTATTATTATTATTATTATTATTATTATTATTATTATTATTATTATTATTATTAATTATAAGTCTCTTTCTTGTGTATACCACCATATTCTGCTGACCATTTAAATAGGGAATTTTTTCAGATGGCACTTAAAAGTGGTGTCAGATAATACTTTTAATCTTGCTGGTAATGTATTATATAAATTGATTAGCATCACATTGTCATTTTTATTTGTATTCTTTTAACATGGATTGATTTATAATAGTCATTTTTCATTCAAGTATTGTAAGAATGGATTTCCTTATTTTTGGTTAGTTGTTTATCAGTAACCAGGAGAATAACATGGTAAGCATATAATGAGTATAAAGTTAACATTTGGTTCTGAATAACTGTTTTTCTACATGATTCCCTTGGTTTGAGATTATATATTATTCTTAAACATCTTTTTTTGCAAGATAAATGCTCTGTTTATGTATTTTTGCTGCACTACCCCATAACTCAATTTCATATATCATATGTTGGTAACTAACTTCAATATTAGCTTTAAATACCTTTCCACTAATATCAGTTTAAAATACATTAATAAATAAACCGATTTACTAATTGTGCTACATAAGATGTCTAAATGTTTAGCCCATATTAGTCTACTGTCTACATGTATTCCTAAGATTTTATATTCATGCACTTCATCTATATTATCATTTTCAATCTGAAGGCAAAGTTTCTCTTGTAACAATTTATTTCCCAAGAAAAACTGCATAATTTTGATTTTGTTTATATAACATTTGAGGTTATTAGCTTCAAAGAAGTCTGACACTTCACTGCATGTTTCATATTAATTTTTAGACTGCCGATTTCATTTCCCCAGCATAATAATGTAGTATCATCAGCATAAGAGATCAGTTTTACGTTAGTTATTTGACATATCGTTTACATACAATATAAACAATAAAGGACCTAGGACCGTTCCTTGTAGAACTCAATATTTTACTGCTTTTTCATATTTTGATTGTATTTTACTAGTTAAATTAGCATGCTTATAATATATCTACATTGATTGCTTTCATCCTATCAAATAAGTTTTAATCAACTTATTACCAACACCACACAATTAATATTTTTCTAATTTACTCATTAAAATATTGTGATCGACACAGTTGAAAGCTTTAGAAAGTCAAATATTACTGTGCCAATTTTCAGATTTTTTTCCATTTTTAGAATCATTTCGTTAATAAATTCATTTGGAGCTGTTATAGTAGAATGCCCTTTTCTGAGACCATGTTGTTTGTTTATTTTATTTATTTATGTACTTATTTAGAAAGTAAAATATTACTGTACCAATTTTCAGATTGTTTTCCATTTTTAGGACCATTTCGTTAATAAATTCATTTGGAGCTGTTATAGTAGAATGCCCTTTTCTGAAACCATGTTGTTGTTTGTTTATTTTATTTATTTATGTATTTAATTAATTATTTATTTAATTTTGTGTGTGTGTGTGTGTGTGTGTGTTTTTTTTTAAGACATAAGACATAAAATACAACCATATACACAGTTTAGAAGTTACAATTTACATATTTGCTTCTGTAAATATTCTTACATATTACAGAAGTTGTAATCCATTAAGAATTTGTACAGGATCATTATAAATTTTTGAGGGGATTCAATATCCGTTTTATATTGAGGTATTTTATTGTACAGATGGGGACCAGCATATGTGAGGTTATTTTCCAGAGTTTAGTTCTGTGTAAATTTATAAATAGATTGTTTTGTTCAAGCAATATGTGAATGTGTTTCTGCATTTGTTTTGAAGGAACTTAAATTATGTATGCTTTTTCACAGTGCTTTTTAGTTTCTCTCCTATATACTTACAGCAAGTAGGGGAAATATTGTACTTCATCAAAAAATTAGATGTTAAGATTTCACTAGCAATACATGTTTTGAGACCCCTGAACCCCAAAAGAAAAGCATTTATAGAAAAATGTGTGTGTCTGCATGTGCATGTGTGTGTGTGTGTGTGTGTGTGTGTGTGAGAGAGAGAGAGAGAGAGAGAGAGGGAGAGAGGGAGAGAGAGAAAGAGTATAACTCAAAAACAAAGATCTGGACAAACATGAAACTTTTATTTAAATTCAGGTCCTTCCTGAACTGTATTTAAGTTCAGGATCTTCCAAGGATGTGACCCATAGATTTTGAAGAAAATCCCCTCCATTCCAAACTACACTTTACATGGAAAATGTTTTTTTATTTTTTATTTTCTCAAAAATGGCTCTTAACAATTTTTATTAAAATACATGTTTAAAATATTTCAATGAAAAATAAGATGCATATTTCTTGGGAATAGATTGTGAAGTCCTCTTCATTCTGAATGACTTTTGTATAATAGATAAATTGCAAGAGGTAGATAGAATCTTACTACACAAAAAATGTAGATCTTGTTAAGGCACACAGTTTATGTGAAATAATTTTTTTGTGATATTAACCATTTCCAAGATATTCTTTGTTATTAGTTTGAATTTTCAAACACTTTATACTTTTCTGAATTGCTATTCTGTTTCGTTTCTTTTCTTTCTTTCTTTCTTTCTTTTCCATGTTTATGCAAAGAGAACAGAATTTCAAAGCTATCATATTGTAACCAGCAAGATTTGCCTATCACTTTAGCTTATGGTGTTCTTTTTATACCTACAACAAAATCTGTGAGTAATAAGGTTTAATTGTATTAACAAGAAGGAATAGAAGAATAAGCTTTTGTAAGAGTAGTTTGTAGAAGAGTGAGGAGAGAAAGGTATGTAAGTGCAACACATCTGAATTTTCTATTCTGTTGAAACCTAGATTGGAGTACTGATGTACCTCCTGTATAGAAAATTGGAGATATATGCTGTCATAGGGGCAGCCTTCTGTATTCTTACCATGACTCCTCTACAGTTTCTCATTGGAAAGAATATGTCATCCAACTCAAAGAAAATCACGGTAAGTCTTAGAAATAACTTAATGCTAAAGTAAAGTATTTTTGAAAAGAAAGGAATCAAATAAAACTATCACCATCCATTAAATGGGTAATTTCTTTGACAATTTCTGTTGGCTGAAGATTACACTGCACATGGCAAACGCATTCAGCTGAGAATGCACTGAGCAAGGTGATACTGAGTAGTTTACCATTACTTGCTGCATCTCTGTTTAATCCTTCTAAAATAATAGTCTTTGCTTTGAAGATAAATTACTCTAAATAAAATATTCCTTGATTTTGAAAAATATTTTTACAATTTCATAATTGTCCATGAATGAAAATTTGTAATACTTTATTCTTAAACAGTATACATTACATTGATAGGCGGACCCAGGAAGGTACTAAGAGAGACTATAGTCTTACACCTTAATTATAGAAAAAAGATGACAATTGTTGTACTTAAGATTAGTATTGATTTGCTTTGGTAAAATCTAAACCAACTGTTATTTCCAGTTTATTTACTTAAACCAGATGAGCATCTACTCAATTAGTCATAAGTGAACCTATCATAGTGGTGGACTGTATCTCAAAAGATGTTTCACTCACTCAAAAAGAATGAAAGAAAAGAAAATTAGATAGGCCAAATCAAACACATTTAATTTACCATAAATAATTTCTGAATAAGAAACAATGAGGATCAATAACTTATAGTAAAACTGAGTAATCAAACTGCTTAAATATTATGTTTAAAGTACACCTTTATTTTAATAAATAATTTTGTAAGTTTTCTCAAACTTTTGCATCCAAAGAATAATCCATGAATCACTTATGATGTTTGTAAATTTAGAAATGAAAATGTTTATTACTGACTACATCTTAATCATGATTAGATAAGTTTCAAAATATATCAGTCCTTCCCTAAAGAAATCCTGGATCCGCCTCTGATTACATTCAGCTGATACTGAACTCAAACAGAAAAGTACTTTGACCTGCAACTTTTGTTTAAGTGAAGGCAGAAAACTCTTAAATCTCCAACCTAGTTTTCAAACAAATTAATGCTGCCAGTACTAAAATAATTGATTCCTGATCATAAATAAAATGCTTCTTTTAAGTAAAACTGTAAATGAAGTGTATTCATTCTACATCAACAGGATGCTAGTGATGAGCGACTCAGACAAATAAATGAAGTACTTCAAGGAATTCGCTTACTCAAGCTCTATGGATGGGAATGTCTCTATGGAGATCGTGTACGGAAAACACGCTCAGTAGAACTTAAACTCCTAGATAAAGATTCCTTATACTGGGCTTTAATGAGTAAGGCGCTTTTGTTGTTAGTGAGTAGAATTATTGTTAATTATCATAATTAAAAATAGCTTATTGGTTGTAACTTCTAAAAAGAATCTTAACCCTCAATAGGTTGAACCTCAATAGGTATAATACCTATGGTTATGTTCAAGTATAATATATCTGAGAGATAATGGCTATATTTTTGCCTGAAAATCATTTTATTTTTAATATTGTATTATTATTTAATGGTTTATTTACTGTGTAGCCTTCAATATTGTATTTTATAAATGCTGTAGTGCATTGCCTAAACCAAAGTGATAAGTTTTTATACTATGGGAGATTAATTATTATTATAGTCCTAAAACCATCAAGAAGTATCATTTTATATTGTACAGTATTTGGTTGAACAATAAATATTATGTATTATAAATCTTTAATGTACAACATAACCACTAGCTACAGATTTCTATTAGTTGCAATCAAAGAGTCACTACATATTCCTAGTACATCACCTACAAATCTGTCCTTTAGGTTATAAACAAACCTAAGTTCATATTTTTGCACCAATATCTTGAGTGCCACTTTTTAGTTTTCAAGCAACAGTTCTTAGAAAGTGCCACACTGTCTCTAGAAGAATTGGGAGAAAACCCTCAAATTTCTACTGGCTGATAAATCTTTATCATCATCTTTAATTTCATCAAAATGTATTTCTAGGGCTTTCTGCAAATGATTTAATTTATTTGGATTGAATTCTTCATGTTTGCACAAAAACATGGCTGACAACAACAAAGTCTAAAAGCAATCAAGTACATGAACAGCTCCATTGTATTTTGCAGATCATTTTGCAATAACAAAACAAAAATAAGAGGGAGTTGATTATCAATGAATTCGTAAATGCTATTAAGTTTGGGAAGTTGTTACGTTTTAGAGCCATTTCATATTTACATTTACATGAATTTGAAGAAAAGAATAAGAAAGAAATACTTCAGATCGAGCCTGGCAGAGGGTTAATGACATTGAAAATATTGCAATGCAAATGGGAATATTATGAAAGAATTAAAATGGAAAAGCTTAACAGAATAAAAACATACATCATAAGAACTGTGTTAGAAACTCTGCCTGTTTGCTTTCTTTTTAAGTTTATATGATCTTACATATTTTCTTATTTCACAGCATTTCTGACCCATGCTTCGTCTGTAATGGTGACACTAGTTACATTTGGTGCATACTGGTTAGTCGAATCAGCACCTTTGTCTGCAGGGAAAGTGTTTTCAGGTCTTGCTCTCTTCAATCAATTGACTGTGCCTCTGTTCATTTTTCCTATAACAGTGCCCATTATCATCAATGCCATTGTAAGTACCATGTTTGTTAAACTAAATGTTTATAAAACAATAATTAGGAGTCAGAATACTTACAGAGTGATCTTTGTTTTCATACAGGTCAGTACAAGGAGACTTGAACATTTTTTAAATCTTCCAGAAATCAAGTCTGAAATTCCAGCTAAAACTGAGAGCACAAACACTGTAGAAAATGAAAATGCTACAAAGCAGATCATCAGTTTATATGAGGTAAGCTAATACAGCTCATGTTGTTATGTCATTTTGGTTATAAAATGTGCCACAGCTAGCAGTTGCTGTGCTTCAGCTCCCTGGTCTAAACTCTTACCTTATAGAAGACACTAGACTTCTTGTCTTTCTTTCCTCTAGACATTCTATTATGAAAATGCTTTCTGAGCCACGACTAAGCTCAAACACAGTAACATTTGTGATTTACATAATTTCCAAAAATTTACTTTTAGTTCTCTCTGTGTATGAGGATTTGTTTTATACTTACCTCCTTTAGACTATCCCACAAATTGCACAGTTAGATCTGAGACCATGAGCAGCCATACGCCAGCAGTAATTACATTTGCATTTAAACACAGACAAGAATTTTCAGTACACATATTAAAACTGTCTAAGGAACCCCACATTTAGTAGCATGGCATGCCTAATCAGTATTTGTTTCACAATGTTTTACCATTCTCGGCACAGTAAACATTTCATCACAATTTTTTTTTTTTAAGTATTTATTTATTGTGCTAAGAGTTTTACAAATTTGATTGTCCACTGCACTTTGACCCTGGTCACTCATTCAGTAGACAATCACTACAGTTTATTTACATTTTACAATTTCTTGTCAATAAATTATCTTGCTCTTTTTCTTTCAGTTTTTTTCATGTTCCATTTCCATTTGTTTTTCACTTATCATTTATTGATTACTTAACCATCACACATTCACTATAGTTTTCCATTCAAAGTAAGATGCACTACCTCTTACTTTTCACTTTCCACTGTCCAAAGCCATTTATTTTTTACTTTACACAAAAACTGTCCAATGCTTCTAGCGTCCTTACATACCATTTCAATCATAAGTGTATTTCTATCCCCCTTCAACCACTTCTTATTAAAAAATTCTTTTCTCCAATTTTTTTTTTTTTTTTGTTTTTTATTTTTTTTTTATATTGGTGTGGCCCCGCCTCCGCCACACCAGGTGACGATCATCCGAAAGGGATATACATCGCCTCCCCTACCATGCACTAACTACTCTACGGTGATGGAAGGGAAGATCGAAGGAAAGGTGGTGTCCGGTACCGCCGAAGCAAACCGAATGTTAGTGGGTGATTACTAAAAAGGTGTCTGCATACAAGGGAGTATGTAGACAGAGTGGAGGTTAGGTACTGGCCTTGGCAGAGCCCAGACCAGGGACCTATGATTAGTGGTGGTAGTCATGCTCATGCTAAGAGGATTGGGCTGTTAGGTATCATGCTAATTAAGTGGTGTTAGGTACGTACGTTTTATGTTGGCTTCGGCCTGGAGAGGGAGCCGAGGTGGTTCATCTTCCTCAGCGCGTTGCTGATGGTCCTGTAAGAAAGAAAGGGGGGAAAGGGAATGTACAAAAGGAGGTGGTAGGGATCTTATTTACACATAATATATATTTGCTATTTATCACTACTATGGGATTTTTTTTTTCTTTTTTTTTTCTTTTTTTCCCTTTTGTTATTATTTTTTTTTGGGGAGGGTTATTTATTTTTTTTTTCTCTCTCTTTTTTTTTTTTTTTTATTACCTTGTTGCCACCAGGCGACCTTAAGAAAGGCGCAGCTGGAGCTGCAGGAGCTACCACTCTACAGGCCTGCCTTATAAGGCAGTGTGCTGTAAGATGGTCCCTTATCTGTACATGCTCGTGTCCTGGTGGTTGCCACGGTCGTCGTAGTATGGAGCTGCCCTCTCACCCCGGTCCGCCCCGGGAGGGGATGTCATCCGCCCGGGGTCTTCAAGGCATCTGTATGATCTCATGGTGGCACTATGTTGTTGATGTACTCAATGATGGCTGCGTCATCATCAGCGGAATGGCGGTTTAGCGGGATTTTCCTGTCGAACAGCGATAGTGGCCGTTTGTGCTTGTCTTTGGTTGTGTCATATTGGCCTAGGTCGCGGATGGTAGGGTTTCGGTTGCTTTGGGCCCGTTTGTACATGTCGGCTGCGAGCTTCTTGATAAATTCTTCTATAGTGTGCATTTTGGTGTCTTCGTGGAGTAAGTCCAATGGGACTGCTTTTGGTACCTTCGCAATTATTCTGAGGGCTTTATTTTGTAGCACCTGTAGGTTTTTAATGTGCGTCTGGGCACAGTGGCCCCACGCTGGTGCGGCGTATGTCATGACTGCCCTAATTAGGCTTTTGTAAAGTGTTAGTCCCATATGTCGGCTCACTGGGCTTTTTCGGTTTAGAATAGGATATAATGCGCCCAGTTGTTGATTTGCCCTGCGTCTAATTTCCGCTGTGTGCTCTGCAAATGTGAGTTTCGAGTCTAATGTTACCCCTAGGTACTTGGCTTTATTTGTCCAGTGTATGTTATCGGTAAATAGTGTTAGTGGAACGGTTTTGTTATAGTGTTTAGTTCTCCTTGTGAACAGTATTGCTTGTGATTTGATTGAGTTTACTTTAACTCTCCACTTGGTCAGCCACGGCTCCAGGTCCGTTAAGGACTTTTGCAGTTTCTGCACAATCATCTCGGGTTTCCAGGACTGAGCGGAAATGGCTGTATCATCTGCGTATATGGATAATTGCGTGCCAGTGCTTTTCGGTATGTCATTGACAAAGATGTTGAAGAGCACGGGTCCCAGCAGGCTACCTTGAGGGACCC
Organism: Deroplatys truncata; assembly: GCA_030765065.1. NCBI lineage: Eukaryota > Metazoa > Arthropoda > Insecta > Mantodea > Mantidae > Deroplatys > Deroplatys truncata. The sequence goes on along the minus strand of CM060976.1, from coordinate 192,151,495 downwards.
CGGCTTGTATTTCCCGGGGATCCGAGCATCTTCCTTCGTTGGTGACCACGAATGTCCTTCCGGTTAGGTAGTGGGCAATGAGTTTGATCATTACATCATTAAAGTTAAGGTCTTTTAGCTTTCTAATAAGTCCTGCATGGTATACGGTATCAAAAGCGCGTTGCACATCCAGGAACAGTACTCCAGTGGATTTATTTTCAATGAAACCTCGGGTTATGTGCTCGATAGTTCTTGTTAATTGCAGTGTGGTCGAATGATGTGGGCGAAAGCCGAATTGTTCGTTAATTAGTATGTCGTGTTTGATTATGTGTGTTGTCAAGCGTTTCTGAATGACCTTCTCCACTACTTTACTGGTGGTTTTGAGCAGACTAATTGGTCTATAGTTGCCTGGATCCGCCCTGTCTTTGCCTGGTTTCGGAAACATGATCACATTTGCCTGTTTCCAACATTTCGGAAAATATCCCTTTTGCAGGCAATAGTTACTTATGTCGCTTATGAGAGTAAGTGCTTTGGGCGTTAGGTGCTTAAGTACCAAATCTGGTATTTCGTCCAGGCCTGGGGCCTTGTGGTCTTTGAGATGCCTTATGATCCATTTTAGCTCTCCTGGGTTGGTTTTTCTGCATTGATTATGTGCGGGGGTGGACAGTGTGTGCTGTAGGCCTCTTTCCAGATTGTTATAGAATTCTGGGTCCTGTTGGCTAGCATTCGGTGTGCATGCTTGTTGAAGTGTGTCCGCCAGGAGGTCGGCTTTGTCCTCGGCGCTCTCTGCGTATGTGTTATTCTGTGTTTTTAGCGGTGGTATGTTTGTGGGTTGTCTTTTTAGTGCCCTGACCAGCTGCCAAACATTGGCGTTCCCAGGTTGCAGCCAATTTTCTGTTCCTTGGCACTTAAATACTATGTGTTCAATGTCTTCATTACCACCACATATTGGGCAATGGTTCTGAGGAATACCCTGTCTTAGCCCTTTTAGTCTCCATGCACCGGTTCTTAACCATGCAATAGATTCTCTCTCTTCTTTATTTACTATGTCTATATATTTTTCCCTACCCCATGTATTTTTCATTGGCCTATAATAAACTAATGAGCTCTTTTCAGCAATCTCACTGAACATGATTTGTATTTCTATATCTTCCAGTCTTTTCCTCGCCTTTTTCCAAAAAAATTTCACGATATTTTCTCTCCTTCTCCATATATCTCCTAACCCATTTTTCTCCAAAATGTTCTGTAATTTACTTACCCATCCATCATTCATTAAGTATTCTCTTGGTATTCAATACATTGTCTTAACACATTACTTTTTCCTAGATTTAAAGTTCTGAACCAAAATTTCAAAGCTCTTTCCATTATCTTCCCCTTAGTTGTCACCCTGCCCATCTCTAATTGTGCTACCTGTCTTACAATTGACTTTGGTAGCCCTAGTATTTCTCTACAAAACATCCTGTGCACCACATCTATACTTTCCCATCCTCTATCTAATCCCCATATTTCTATACCATACATCATTTTTGCCTCCACAACCATCTCATAAACTTTTTCCAGTCATTTAACATTTATATTAGGTACTTTATATTTGCAGCTTCTAATTGCTGCCATTGCCCCTTTACCTTTTGCCAATGCAAACTTCTTTTGTTTCTCCCATTTATTACCTAAATTACGTCCCTGAGCATTCATTACCATCATTTGAAATTTATAGTAAATTTAAGTGATTTCAACAACAATTGGTGTTTCAGATAAACCTAACTTTGTTGCGTTTATTTGGAACAACATAAATAAACATAATTATTTGCTGCTATGGCAACTAATACATTAACAAATCAATCAATCCAATCATCCATTATCATCACCACAAATTGTGTCAGTTTGGGGGATCAGTTGGTTAGGCACTGGCCTTCACATTCCAGACCATTGGTTTTTAAATGTGCTTAAAAGTGACAGCGACATGTCAGTAGATTTATTAGCATGTAAAAGAACTCTTGCAGGATGAAATTTTGGCACACCTGCAGTGCTCATGTAATCCTGGCAATTAACAGCATCATTCACAAACAAAATATTTTCTTTTAACCACAAATTGTGCAGATATGAAAGTCACTTCAATTTGTGCACATATTAATCACTAATTTCTCATGTTTTGAGCACTTAATGATGTGATATCAGTCAGAACTTATATTGTATGGTTCATAGTGATAATTTTGCAGAGATGGAAGAATTGGCAGAGATCCTAGTTTAGACCAGGCCATGATCAATCCAATATGGCTCTGTCAATTTAATTTCCGGATGCCTTCACTTACCTTAACTGCTTTAAAAACAATCCACCATGGCTATGTACAATCAATAGGTAATTAGATGACTGAAAAATTCAATGCCATAGCCGAGATTTGAACAGGCTATGGCATTGAATTTTTCAGCCATCTGATTCTACCTTTCCAGCCCTGTCCAGCACACGGCTTGTGTGAAAGAACAATTAATTCCAATAGGTAATTAGTCATACAATTCCATTCTGGGGCTCCTCCAGCAATTTACAAAATATGTTCAAACTGCATAAAAAGCTTATAAGAATTATGCTTAAAGTTCCTTATTGTACTCCAGTAGGCCATTATTTGAAGAATTAAATGCCCTACCTCTTCCATGTTTATACATTTTGGAAACTGTCTGCTTTATATACGCCAATATTAAGGAGTTTAAAAAGAACAGTAATTACCATACTTACTTCACAAGAACAACAAATCATATTCATCTCTCATCACAAAGGAATCTAAAAAATTAAAATCCATTGACCACCAAGGAATAAAATTACACAGTAAATTAGGCGAGGGTCTACCTGATTACAGCAATGTCAAATTTAGGAGAGAGGTCAAAAAAAAAAAGTTTACTAACATATAAATTTTGCTCAATAAATAACGTGTTGTATCAAAATATAACATCTAAGTTCCTAGTATCTTCTGCCAACTTTGCTAATTGCTCATCACTAAAGCCCGGATTTCCATGCAAATGTATGTTTTTATATACTTTGATTATGCTTCTCAAATTCTGTAGTTATTCATTTCATGACTTATGAACTCCAAAAACAATACTTTTTCTGTGCATGTTTGCATATTTTGGCTTGTTAGGATAAAATTCTAGCATAATGCATGTTTTGGATTTTGTTTTATTTCATATAATATATTTAGATGTTTTTAATGCATATAAATCCTCATCTTATGGCTTTAATGTATAATGTCATGCTATCGTGCATAACTGTGCATTTTATGAATGTGCCTCCCTAAAATCTGGGATTGCCATGCCATTTGTTTACTGAGAAAAGGTGAAAAGTAAACTATTAATGTTTCCTGGCATCCTACCTGACAATAACCATATTGTCCTTGTACTTCCTACCATCCCCTTTCTTTTATCTTGTTACACTGGATTTACCTACAGTCCTCACCACACCTGCCAGGTTCTGCTGAAAGAAAAGGGCAAAAGAGAATGCTTGCGGTTTGAATATCACAGATTGGTGTACATGTGTGATGCATTAATTAAGTGTTGTTGTGCCACCTGGCATAAGTTCAAAAAGTTCAAGAAGAGAACTTGTGCATAAATGGATTGAGGGGAAGGAATTTCTAAGATAGACAGTGATGTTGTGTATTGTGACTGCTGTAACAAAAACGTAAGTGCTAATGTATTTCTTTTCATAACTGTTCTTAATGACTTAAACCAAGCATTGAGCCCCTTTCCTTGCACCATACTTATTTGCTGTTGCTGAAAAGCTCATCAAAATATTTTAATATTTAAATTATAGTTTCAATGTTCAAAGAAGTTTCAAGTTGAGTAGCATGTAGCATCTGCTTCATACATTACAAAGATGAAACAATGACACTTAGCAAACATATGTCCAATCTTTTATCAGCACAATTCCAACTAAACCAGCTCCAAATCAATTTTTTATTGATTTATACAGTATATTTATAGGAGTTAATATACCAATTGAGAAGCTTTTAAATCCCACATTACAGCAATTTTTAGAGAAATACACTAGCAATAGTATTCCAGATCCAACAGCATTATGAAAAAAATTATCTTGAAAGGTCATTTAAGCAGGTATGTGAAGAACGTGTCTTTCATTAAATACACTTTTTGCATATAGAAGAACTAAAGATTTTCATTAATATTTATTTTACAAAAACCGTTTAATTATTTATAAATAGCATTTTCATTTAGAATAGATTTTGGATGAAATTCAAAATTACTTAGAAAATTCGGACATATGGCCTTGTGTGGATGAAACCAAGGATTCATTAGTTCATTAGACAGGGAACTGAGGATGGGAACAATTAGCTCCTGAAACATGTATTCATTATAATAACAAGTAAGTGATGTAGTGTTACAATCGACTCAATAATTACTAATTATCCATATACTGTTTATCTGGTTTGTATTTTACCTGTGCATGGCTTATACTAAAAAGATATAAAGTGACAAACAATCGTGACAAAATTATAGTGGTTTTGAATCAAAATATAGGCTATGAATAAACTTTGCTGTTTTGATGTTGAGAGTTGTTGTTGAGGGAGTATGAAAAGAAATGTCTGTCTGTGAAAGAACAAGAGGAGGAAATCTCAGCACAGCTTCACCTGCTTCAGTAAGACATACAGACAGTCAATCTTTTTTATGTATACCTACTTATTGTTCTCGCTGTAGTCTCCTATTAAATTGTGTACTGTATCATGTATTAGTAATCATGTTGGAAACTAAACAAAAAAAAAGAGTTGTTTTAACTCTGAAACAAAAATTAGAGAAAAAAATTGAGGGCTTCAAAAATGTTGATGAAGAAAATTTGAATGACAACTGTGAACTAGACTTGACTAATCAGAATATTCTTGATTCCATCAATAAAGAGGATTGCGAATAATGTGGGAAAATGAAATTGAGGGAAGGAGTAAAACATTATGTATCTTTCTTTCACACTGAGGCTTAGCAATGTGTTGAAACTTTATTGGGTTTTTATGCCAATTGAGATTTTTATTACTCTAGCTTCTCTTTCTACACCAGAACTTACTGGGACATATTTTGGAGACTGTTGTCTCAATCATCAGCCTATACTGAATACTAAAAAAAAAAAAAAATATTCATTGCTGTGCTTTCCCCTGTGACTTGTAGATGGCATTTTCTGACTGAATATACTGTACAGTGAGATCCTTTTCATATGAGACATCAAAGTTTAAAATATTGTGCTTATTTTTCTGGCATAGAAAGTGAAGCTAGAGTAATTAAAATTCCAATTTGTACATGTAAATGTTAAATAAACTTCACTGTGGTTTCCTAAAAGATTTATAAATTTTGCTGGATTATTTGGAACAATAGGATTTTGAATACTGTGACTGATTACTGCAGCATTCAAATTAAGAATTGCAATAATGAAACAAAAGTATGATCAGAAGCAGGAAAGTATCTTAGACTACTTCCAGACACAGTTAAGTAAGTAGATATTGTAACCAATAAATATATGTACTTTTATTTTCTAAAACTTGAGTGTAAGTGAATTTTAATTGTATGTATACAATTATATATGTATACTGCATACCTACTGTGTGTACAGTAAATGCATATGAAATTGAATATAGATTTAAAAGTAGACCCATATACTACATAGTACATGCAAAATAATCAGGTTTCATATTATCCATTTTTCACAATATCTGGGCACCTATACCCAGTGATTAGTCTGGATAATCAGAAGTATACTATACATGCATTTTGTTTGTTGTTTTTCCATTTTCTGTTTCCTGCTTTTTACCTTACCTTACACAAATAGAAACACCCATATCCAGGGTATGATTTATACCTGCAAATACCAAAGCAGAGCACCCTAGTGATTTGTCCAAGGGTACACACAATATGACTTTTTTGGGTTAGATGTTCTGTGCAAGGGATATTAAAAACTGTTTTTTGAAAAGATCATCTTTTACAGAACTCTGCTATTACAAAAAACAAGGATAAGCGATTGGAGAATGAGTCAATTCCAAAGAACCGTGTAGAGCGAGCAGATAGTGTCTTTGGTCTGGGAGATATTTTAGAACATGATGCAGAAGATGATAAAGAACAAGGAAGCGATGTAGAGGATTATATAGAGGAAGAAGAGCCTGTAACTCCATTAGATACCAGAACTGACATCACAGTGAGAGTAAAGGGTGGGAAGTTCTCCTGGAATGGAGATAAGCCTGTGCTTCAACTCTCTGATGTCAGTATTCCTGCTGGTAAGTTTAATGTTGTTTTAGGTCCTGCATGGGAAAAAATGAGAAATACCTAGTAGGAGGGAAAAAATGAAAAGCTTTTATTATATCTAAGCTTATTTCTTGAGGAAGACTTAGGGTTAAACGTTTAATGTCTCTCAGGTACCACAGACAGAGAAAATGTATGAAAAAATATTACAATTTAGATATGACTGTATACTCTTAAGACTTCATTCAACATTTAACTTACCCACATATTATGAAAGTTGTTTTTGCATCATCGGCTGCTATCATGCTATCAGTTTATTGAAAGAGTTACTTGTTATTTTGCGAATTTTTTAAGAATATAAGTTTGCTTTGTTTAAATATAAAATTTAAAATCTGACCAATAGAATTTAGTCAAAATTTACCTATCCATGTACTGTAGGTGAATAAGGTACCTGTTGATGTTCTTTTACTTATGTGTATCCCTGAGAGGTGTGAACTATCACATAATCAATGAACTGCCTTGGATGGATAATATATACAAATCATTGTTAAGAACATTGGTTCCTCATGAGGTAAAGTAGGTAGAAGCATCTACAAGAGAAACTGACATACCACAAACACTTTTATGCAGCATTTCAGATACATTTTTCTTAATTAGCTTTGCGTTGCATCAGTACTGTTGATATAATCAACCTAGCTCAGCTATATGTGACAGAATGTCATTGTACCAAATGTGAAGATGCCATGGTATCTTATTAAATGAGGTCTGCATCCCCTAGCTGGGAAGGAATGGGCGAGAGGGATAGCTCAGGGATTTCAGTGAGAGGTTGCAGGGAGCTGGAGGGGTCGTGAAGGGTGAGACTATTAGATGTGTAATTATGGTTCCAAGAGAGTCTTTAATCTTTTTAATAAATAATCTAAACTACATTACAAGAGAGAAAGAGCTAAACAGCTTTTAAGTTTACGTGGTAGATGGAAGAAGTCCAGCATTCCATCTTTGTCATGCCTAGGACCTATGTCAAAGTTGAAAACTAGCACAAAATAAATTTAAAAGAGTTGACTGTTACAGAGTCTGCTAGGCCAATGTAGGCAGAGCACGAGCTGTCAAAAACTCTTAAGTTTAAATATCCAAGGAGTATGCTGACCATGTGCTTCACCCAGCACTGATGTAAGCCATGACAGCATGATTTGCATAATCTCTACAAGTGTCAAACTCTCTGTGAACCTGAGGTGATCATACTCCTAAAACTCACACCATATAACCCCTGCTTAATATGCATCTGAGAAATGACCCGTAGGAACTCCAAAGCCAGTTTCATGGATTACATAAATTTTATCCTGAATATCTCAAACTTTTTAAAATTATATTTATCACATTCTTGTAAAATGGAACTGTCACAATACATTATTTTAAAATTTAATGATTGTGTTCTTTTGCAGCGGTACTCATTAACTCTCTTCATTTAAGATTTTAAATATGCTCATACATTTTTAACCTGATCTGGCTGGAAAATTTTTCAGACCTTTGAAATAAATGCATATTTTAATGAATTGTCTATTTTAATCATGGTGATATCAACAATCAGTCTTTTATTTGTCTGCTAGTGTTATTATTATTCTACAGTTGCCTTTCTGTAGTTTGATGTTTTTTTTACATTTTACTTTCTCTACCATCTACCTATAGTAAATAAGAGGAAATATAATATTCCACCCAAAAGATTGATATCAATATTTCATCATAAATACATGTTTTTTGAGACCACCTGAATCCAAAGTTTGATGAATACCAAATTTAGTATGTATTTAAATTCAGTATCTTCCAAAGATACAATACAAACCTTTTCCAGAAAATCTCTCCCTAAATATCATTTACATGGAAAAATGTTAAATACTTTTTACTTTTCAAAAGTTGGTCTAATGATTTTAATTAACATTACATATTTAAGATATTTACACGACAAAATTAATATCTTGAATTTTCTGGAAATAGCCTGTGAAGTCCTTTTCATTTAGAAGGAATTTTGAGATATACATGAGATATACAAAACTGTACTACACCGATAATGTAAATCTCTTTAAAACACACAATTTATTTCAAATAACTTTTTTGTGGTATCTGCCATTTCTAGATATCCATTATTATTGGTTTGAATTTGTGAATTTTTTTTAAAGTGTTGTTGCTATTCAGTTGTTTATTGCAATATCATGGAAACATACGGAATTTAAAGGCAAGTATATAATGACCAGTTTCTAAACATTTGACTATTACCATTCTCTTTTTACTTATAATGAAATGAAACTACTTATGCAAATGTTTATCTCAATTAGCTTGAAGTTGTAGATAGAAGACTAAGCTTTTACGGAATATGATAATTGTTTTTCCACACAAGCCAAGTGAAGGCTAAATATAGAATCAGGCTAAAAAAATTCAGTGCCATAGCCAGGATTTGAACCACACATCTTCAGCTTTCCATGCTATTGTTCTACCAACTGAGCTACCATGGCAACATGCCAGCACTAAATTCCCAAACTGATTCATGTTTTTCCCGGTAAATCACAAGGCATTCTTAAACTAATTTTGAGTTAACATACTCCAGTGGTGACTTACAATCTTGTAAGTACTTTACGTTCCAGGCTTCATAGTTAACCACTATTAGGTCAATCAGTGATAATTAATTGTGCTTCCCACAAGCTGTATATAGGATATAGTTGGAAAGACCATAAAATTCAAAGCCAAAACTGGGATTTGAACCATGGATCTTCAGCTTTCTGTGTTGTTGCTCTACCAACTGAGCTACCATGGCTACATGCTAGCCCAACATTAAATTCCCCAACCTGCCTCACATTTTTCCTGGTAAACTACAAGGCATTCTCAAATTTATTCTTACAATCTCATAACTGCTATTAGGTTAATCAAAAATAGTTTATAGATGCTGCTTAAAAGTAAGTGATATTGGATAGAGAAATCCATAAGATTTTTCTTATGACCATGCAAGAAACGTGGAATTTCAAAGCCATCACATAACAACCCTACTTTTAAAGAGTACACTATTGCTTCATATCCTTCTTCTACCTAAAACAAAACATATAGTAAAAACAGTTATGTAAATTTTTAACATGAAATAGACAAAATAATCAACTTTTGTAAGAATAGTTTATAGAAGAGTGAAAAGAGAAATCCAAGTGAATGTAATATTAGATTTTTTACATTATACTTGGTAGCAATTACTTAAAATTATATTTTAATATTTTTCATTTTGAAACATTTAGCTCTAAATTATTTTATCTTTTATGCAGGTAAACTGACTGTTATTGTAGGACAAGTTGGCAGTGGAAAGACATCATGCCTTTCTGCTCTCCTTGGAGAGATGAATAAAATTAATGGAGAGGTTTATTGGACAAAGTGAGTAACAGGATGTTATATACATAATATGAAAAATCTTAAAATGTACTACACATACTCTGTAACCAAAATTTTACTTACATTTTCTTGTGTTGGTTAATTGCTTCACTGTTATATAGAGAAACATCAATCTGTTCATGGTACCTCCCATTAGTTATGAATGAAATGGTTCCACTATTTAGTTAGAAGCTGTGAAGACTTGATCTTATTTACTGTACCTATTTAGGATATAATTATCTATATGTTGAATACAATAGGTGCAGCATATTGACTGTAAGTTACACCCCTCACATGCTTATCACTTTATATAATTTTGCAGTTCAATTCTGCATTAAACCTTTTCTCCACTTCTCTTCACCACTTATTCTCTCTCTCTCTCTCTTTCTCTGGGGAACTGACATAGGTACACACAGACTTGTGAATATACAGGAGGTCTGTGGTTCAAATTCTACCAGGACCTTCTACACTGATTGAGGTTTTTTCCAGGTTTTCCTATTTCATTTTGTGTATCACCAATGTCATTGCCTAAGGTATTATATGAAGTATGAGCAGGCATTACACCTATTCTATTATTCTCTTTGTGGATGGGGGAGATCAAAACATATTTCCAGTGAAATCTCATTACCATATATTTAGGTGGAATTAAGTACTTCCCATACATACTATAATTGAACTAAAAGGCACAAAAAGAAACTCATCTGAAAGTGAATTGCTCCTTGATGAGCATGAAACATTAATATTTGAATTTAAAATCAAATTCATATTTTAGTTAATTTGTGGTCTGAAAATTGTTCTTTCTCATTGGCCATGTGTAGGCTTAAGTTGGAAAGCTGAATCAGATTTGAAAAACTCTTTTCCATAGCTGAGATTCAAAGCAAGAAGTTTAGCTCTCTATGCTTCAGCTTCAGCTCTACCCCTGAGCTACATTGAATTTTTCAAAATTGGTTCAACTTCCATATTTTAATGTTTAAACCTGAGTATGCTAATTGTAATTAAACATTTAACTTGCATTTTCAGAGATTCTGTAATAGCATATGCTACACAGAAACCTTGGCTGTTGAATGCTACATTACGAGAAAATGTTCTTTTTGGGCAGCCATTCCGTCCACGCAGATATAATAGAGTTATTGCTGCCTGCTCACTTCAGCCTGATATAGACATCTTGCCAGGAAAAGACTTTACAGAAATTGGAGAAAAAGGCATAAATCTTTCAGGAGGACAGAAGCAACGTGTTGCTGTTGCAAGAGCTCTATACTCTTTGGCCAATGTTGTTATTCTTGTATGATTTTCTTGCTATGAATTCTACAGTCTCATAGAGCTTTAATAAGTACTGCTTATTATAGTTCTATAGCTTAAGATATTTAATTATGATTACTTAAAATTATGCAAAATTATATAAGTAATTAAATGTAAAATATTTGAGGTGAAGATCAAAAAGAATTAAAATTTGTATATTTGTGGAGACAGTTTTTTGACACTACATCACTGGTACCAGCAACAGCAGTTGAACTCCTGAGGTTGAAAATGGAAGCAATGGCTCCCGAAACTAGTCCCTCAAAAATTAAAGTGTAAGTGACATAGTGTCAAAAAACCAACTCCACAGATACACAAGTATAATTTGGATGTCACTGTTACTAAATTCCTCTAAACACCAATTAAGGAATTAAAGGTTTGCAAACACATTTATGCAATTAGTTGCCAAATATAAAATAAATTTCATATTTTAATCTAAATAGTATTGAAGCCATATTGCATTATATTTTTAGTTCATTACTACATTGTAATTCTAACTTAAATTTAGAACTTGTAATTTAATAAGTCGCTATATGTTTCAGCTTAATTTCCTTATTAATTGCTAGAACTAGTTTTGAGAGCTGTTGTTCCCATCACCAGTTTTAAAAATTAGTCCTAGCAAATAAACAGTAAGTGAAGTTAAAAGTGTGCACCAACTCATTATATATTATGATTACACTTGATACAGGTAGAACAAAAACTCAAGGCTGAAGTGCATCCAGAGCAATGAAGGAAATCTGTATCATATAAGATAAGACAAGACAAGACGATGGTTACTTTTTACTGTATCTAACTTTTGCACTTCATCTTGACTTAAATCTTGTTTTTATCATATCCATATGATGTGGGAGACACCAATGTCATATGCAATGTGTGTACAAAAAATCTGATGTGCTACACTCACATGACTTTCTCTACTCTTGTACAAACTATTTTTACAAACGCTTATTCTCCATATGCTTCATGTTAATCCAGATAAACATTTGCAGACTCTATTTTATTGCTAATTTTCTTGTAGATGTAAGGGGAATATATATTTACAAGGGCAATGTAGAAATACAGTAGCCTTTAAGCACATACACATCTCTTAATAGCTGGTTGCTAGGTGCAGCACCATTCCCTTTGCCACAGATTAATACTCTTTGCATATCCAAGACAAAAAAATGAATAACGAATTCCCATTTGAGAAAACAAGTATTGAAAAATTTAAGGGAATAACAAGCAATATCTCGAAAATGGTTCACTCAACAAAAAAAATGTATATGACATAAAATGTGTATTTTAACGTGATCTGCATTTTTGGTGTAGTAAAAGTTTGTCTATCTCTTATGGTTTACCAGTTATGCAAAAGTCGTTCACAATGAAGGATACTTTTGGAGACATTCCCAGAAAATTCAAGATATACATTTCATTTGTCATGAAAATATCTTAAACATATGATATTTTAATCAAAATCGTTAGAGCCATTTTTGAGAAAATTAAAATTTTCGAAAAATCTTCCATGTAAAGGGTTTTACTTGAAAACCTTCGTGTCACATCTCTGGAACATGCTAAACCTAAATACCAAGTTTGGTTAATTTTGAAGATTTAGAAGCTAGTAACAGTGATGTGTCATAATTTAAAATAAAGAGAGTTGAACAAGCCGTCTCCCGAAATGCGTTCAAGTAAGAATATTATAGTGATGTAGTGTAACAACCCTCAACTCTCTTTATTTTAAACCAAGTTTGGTGTTTATCCGACTGTTCATTTCTGAGTTATGCTGTTCACACACACACACACACACACACACACACACACACACACACACACACACACACACACACACACACACACACACACACACACACACACACACTCACACTCACACGCGCGCACGCACAGAGTTTCCAAAAATCCTTTTTTTGGATTCAGGGGGTCTCAAAACATATATTTCCGGTGAAATCTCGGTATCGAATTTTTGGGTGGAATACAATACTTCCGCTACTTACTATACGTAGTAGAGAAAGTAAAAATGAATAAATTTGAGAAAAATCTGATGTGTTACACTCACATGACTTTCTCTACTCTTGTACAAACTATTTTTACAAACGCTTATTCTCCATCTACTTCATGTTAATCGAGATAAACATTTGCAGACTCTATCTTATTGCTAATTTTCTTGTAAGGGGAAAATTTATTTACCAGGGCAATATAGAAAACCAGTAGCCTTTAAGCACATACATATTTCTTAATAGCTGGTTGCTAGGTGCAGCACCATTCCCTTTGCCACAGATTATAACGCTTTGCATATCCAAGACAAAAAGATGAATAACGAATTCCCATTTGAGAAAAGTATTGAAACATTTAAGGGAATAACAGGCAATATCTCGAAAATGGTTCACTCAACAAAAAAATGTATATGACATAAATTGTGTATTTTAACGCGATCTACATTTTTTGTGTAGTAAAATTTTGTCTATCTCTTATGGTTTACCAGTTATGCAAAAGTCGTTCACAATGGAGAATACTTTTGGAGACATTCCCAGGAAATTCAAGATATACATTTTATTTGTCATGAAAATATCTTAAACATATGTTATTTTTATCAAAATCGTTAGAGCCATTTTTGAGAAAATTAAACTTTTCGAAAAATCTTCCATGTAAAGGGTAATCTGGGGAGGGGATTTTCTTGAAAACCTTCGTGTCACATCTGTGGAAGATACTGAACCTAAATACCAAGTTTGGTGTTTATCTGACTGTTCGTTTCTGAGTTATGCTGTTCACAGACAGACACACACACACACAGACAGACGGACACACACGGACATGTTTCCAAAAATGCTTTTTTTGGATTCAGGGTGTCTCAAAACATGCATTTCTGGTGAAATTTCGGTATCAAATTTTTGGGTGGAATACAATACTTACCCTACTTATTGTACATAGTAGGGAAAGTAAAAATATATGGTATATTTCAACCTGTGGTTGAAATTTTCTATGTGTATAATACCTCCTCAATATTCTTTTATTTTTACTTCGCTTAAGTTCAAACATATTAATTTTAATAGCATTTTTCACTGTTGCTCAATGCATTTAAATTTTATAAAATTTTAATTTTTGGAATATTTCTATTTCCATTGCAGAACAGCTTGTTTACAAGATAGTGCATAGAATTTAGAAATTTGTTCATTTATGAAAACAGTTTCAGTTGTTTAAAAAATTAACAGCACAATTATTTGTATGATACTAAAAATTTAAATTCACTTATTTCATAATTTTGGCATTTTATCTAAAAAAAATATTAAAGTCGCATACAAGCAGTATTTTACATGATAGAAAATGCTGAAAGTTAATGAAGTAGAGATTAAATGCTTAAAGTTCTGCTAATTACTAAAATATATGCCCATTTGCTGCTAATATTGTCTTTATCTTAAGTAAAGGAGGGAGTGGTAAATTGCACACTTTTTGAAAGACATACCACTTAAGTATTATAGCAACTGGGGAGAGGATAGAGGACATCTTTGTTTCTGACTTAGGCACACAATGCATTCCATTTCTGCTTTCCTGATATTATGATAGCTAAATTTACAGAAAGTAAATAAATGTGCACCACAGTTTAATACAAAAGATGATTTTTTTAAAACAAATTTTAACTTTTACCTTGTTTTAAACAAATATCCAGCTTAAGCTAAGGACGCTTAAGCTAAGGACATACATAGATAATAACAATGATAGTATAGGAACAATAACATTGAACAATCCAGCAAGTTAAAGTTACAATATTAGTGACTGTTTTCCTTACAATTCTATTATACAAAATAATAATAAAATTACAATACTGCTACACTTTTCTGCTCACAGAGCATAATGGTGCATCATTCACATTTGAGCATAAAACCCATCATTAATTAGTAGCAACATGTAAGAAAAGAGTTTAGATCACTGCATTAGTATTGTTACGAAATTGTTTGCTGCTACACTTTTATGCTCAAAGAGCAAATGGTGCATCATTCACATTTGAGCACAGAATCCATCATTAATTTGCAACAACATTTAAGTAAAGATTTTAGATCACTGTATTAGCATACTTTTGAAATTGTTTGTTATACATTCATAAGTCAAAATACATAGTACTTTTATCTTAATTGTTTTCTTTGCAATAGTCAGAGTATTCTTTCATTGAACAGAACTTGTTATATTCTAAGAATTTATGTATTTCTTTCTCAAATTTGACAATGAATTTTATTCCATATAGAATTATGTACCTACATAATTTATTTTAATTCCTGTGAAGGAATGATTCAAATAGGGTGCTTTTGTGATAACTTATATGAAACTAATTTTTGTTGCATGTTATGTCAGCATTTACTTCAGTACTTGTATTTAGAAACAATAATGCTTAAAGCTCTCATAAAATAAATGCTTCACATTCATTGATTAGTAATTTTATGTAATATCCTTTTTATGCACTAATTCTTTCATATTTTAATGCTACAAACATCTAACTTTTGCAGGATGATCCCCTTTCAGCATTGGATTATGAAGTGGGCCAGAAGCTTTTTAATGATGGAATTCGCAAAATGCTTCTGAGAGGACAAAAGAGAACAGTCATTCTTGTTACACATCAGTTACAACTACTTCCTTTTGCACACAAGGTGAGTAATATATGTAGCTCAACATTCTTAAATTAAGAGAACTTCAAGGATTCCATTCCATTAACTTTAGCTACTCTTTTATCCTGGTTACCATATTATTGTTACTCATATTGTTTCGTTATTTAACACCGCATTAAAATGTGAGGACTACAGAGAAGAATAGGGGAACCACTCAGAGATGATTTTCGACTACATGTGAGAGCTGTGGGGCAGCAGGTACTTCTGAAAACATGAAACTACTTCATTAAAAGTTGTAATACTTAAGATCACAAAGATCAATATCTTATACATTTATCTTATATATAAAATGCTTAAATATGCTGTGCATTTCAAATGGGAATTCTTGAGAACTTTAGTTACAGGTTCTAATTGAAACATATCACAAGCTTTTGGCTGATTTTGAAGTGTTTGTGTTCTATGGTAGTTAATTGTTCTTTCGCACAACCCTTGCATAGGCCAAGGTTGGAAAGGTGGAATCATAATGAAAAATTCAATGTCATTGCCAGGATTTGAACCACAGATATTCAGGTTCCCATCTGGTTGTGTTCTAGATTGTGCAGAATATCCAAAAACTATAAATTACTTGCATTCATAGTATTAAAATTGAATTTAAAGTCTGTAATTTATGTATAGCCAAGTGTTTCCAAAATGAAGCAGCCAAAAGCAAGTGAAATACAGTAAAAAAAAAGTAAAATAGAGTACAATCAAATATACATGTAGTAGATTAAAACTTGTGTGTGGAGAATAAATCAGCAGTTTTATTTAATTTTTATTGTCATTAAAGGTGATATACAACCTTGCAGCAGTTGTAATAATTTGATGTCTTTATAGTCCATAATCATACATGACTTCAGTGGTGTAATGGTTATGATAGTTGTCTGCCACATGTTTGATAGGGATTCAATGTCACATTACAAATTATAATTGTTTTTTTCTTCCTGATTAATGCTTAATGGTTAATTGTATTCTCATTTCTCTGTTATTTTGTGAATGAGCATAATTATCGCTTTCTGTTTTACATTTATTGCCATGAATTGAGAACGCACTCAGGTGTGAGTCAGGAGTGCCTGGACACACCATGTTTACCCTGTAATCATCATATGTTCATCCTATAAAAACTACACCCTGAACCATTACCTCAAAACTTGATCCATCATTGAACAACTCACATTCATTTTTCATCTCATTTCCAACTTCTCCCATTCTTTATCTCTTTTCCAAATTTGCACACTGTAACTACTTTGGCTTAATTAATATTGCATAAATTTCAAATTTTCACTATTTTAATAGCCATTATAGATGTCTCATGTAAACATTTCAGCAGTGTCAGTGTTGATTTAACTATATCACAGTCATCTGCCTTTTCATATTCCATTGCCCATGACATCTTGATTTCTAAGTAAACAAAATGTATAGATATGTCTATTTATGGATCCATTTTCCTGCATTGCTTAAAGAGACCTATTAACCTTCTAGATAATAGCACTTGAAGGAGGATTGGTGAGAGCACAAGGAAGTCTCTGTGAAATTGAATCTAGTGACAGTGAACTTGTTAGAAGCTGGAGAGCAGCCATGTCTAGAGAAGCATTGGAAGAGAAGAAGAATACAGCTGCAAGGGAGCGATGGCAACTACTGAAGCTTGTATCTCGTATTGGGCTGCAACTCAAACAGCGCAACATAACAGATGGCACTTGGCAGACTGATGAAGAAGCTCATGTGGTAAATTTATATGCTGAATAGATGAAAATATTCTACTTCTCATTCCTGTAAACTCACAACTATACCTCACCCATGAAAAGATCATACTTGTAGTATATTATAACCTTAACAGGGAATCTGCATGCAAGAAGAGACAGTATTCGGTATATACTGAAACAAGTATCAGTATTTAATATTTATCAATTTTAAATATTCCCAACCAGTTATACAAAGAGAACTTCAATTTCTACTCTCTTTGAATATTATAGTTTACCCTAAATAACTTTTACTGGAAAAAATAAGGGTGTGAGTAGGTAAAAGCACAGACATACATCTTTGTATCTTACTGACTATTTAACTTATATATCAAGACCAGTCAGGATATAAATATTTTCAATAGAAATAATCTCAGTGCTCTATTTTCCCAATTTTATAACTAATTTTATCAGCTC
Organism: Deroplatys truncata; assembly: GCA_030765065.1. Classification (NCBI taxonomy): domain Eukaryota; kingdom Metazoa; phylum Arthropoda; class Insecta; order Mantodea; family Mantidae; genus Deroplatys; species Deroplatys truncata. Next base: position 192,133,824 of record CM060976.1, on the reverse strand, counting down.
AACATGCAATTGTGTTTTGCTTAATGTTTCAAATTGTGTTATTGCATAAATCATTTTAATTTTGACCTTCATCTCTCTGATTATTATCAGAAATTAAAAAGCCAGGCTGGACATTCATAACTGTAAGTCCATTGTTTTATAATTATTAATATTAGTGTTCCTATTTAATGATTTTTACTTATGAAGTTGTGAAAACAAGTATAATCAAACTCCAGATCTCAAAATAAATTCTAGAGTGCGCATTATATTGCTGTAGAAAAGAAAACCAGTTTACCCCCTTATTTTTTGGAGTTTAGCATCCCTTGTAAAGTCATGGTTACAAGTGCTCAGATGAGCCTAGGATCTAAATACCTGAGGTTTTCTGGCATTAGTCTTTTGATGCAGTAATTTGTATCACAAATTACTTAAATGTAAATAATGATTGTAATATGAATATGCATTTTTATGTGACATTGATTTCAGATGTTTATTAATTGTAATTATTATTTGGAAATAAGTTTATACGGCCTTACTGAAACTGTCAATAATAACGCAATAATGCAAAGAGGGGGGTGAGCTGTTTATCATTATTGGAAACGAGGAAGTTACGTAATGTTGGCGTGTTTTCGGTAGAACCTTCTGGAATATTTTCTCCCTAAAAGCATATGTATTCGTGGTTTTCATTGGATATTAAAATAGACGCTAATGTTGGCGCGTTTTATTAGCCAATTGCAATTCAGTTATAATCTTCAGGCGTATCTGATTGCAGGAGTATAAATAGGGTAAGTTTGAGGTAAAGTCAGTCAGTCGCTCAGTTCGCCGAAAGCATTCATACACTACACGTCGTCTTCAGTCAGTTCGTCGAAAGTATTAGTTCGTCATACATCGGATATAGATTCACAAGTTACGCGCAGCAGAATTATGAAAGATCTAAAATATGGTAAAGTTAATTATACAAAAGGTTGAAGTACGTTGATTAAAAGTGATCAGTAAGAAGTTATTATAACAGTTTCATTTTGGCGAGTATCTAGATCAATATGTAAAAGTGATAGTGAATGTGTTCGACAATAAAAATTATTAAACAATTTCTTCATCAGTGTTCTTTTTGGATAAAAGATTCCTTTCCGTTTACACAACCCTGCTCAAGACACATGTTCGACCCAAGATAAGATAATAGCTAGCCGGAGGACAATAAACGAAACTTAAAATTCTTTCGAACACTAACACTGATGCAAATTGCTAACACAAGATGGAGCTACAAACCGAACAAATGAATGACATCACAAGATGGCAACGCGTGAAGTAAACACACATACACAAACATCACAAGCATCAACATTATAACTAATACCATTACAAATTGATTCCCATACGTGGGGCAGTTAAAAATTATGTAACCAAAAAAAAAAACAAAAGCAGCACAATATAAGATCTTCAAGTTATAATAATTTACGTAAAACATATTACGTAAGCAATTATACTACTACACTTTTTAGGACAAAGGAAAATTCTCCCCTCCGTCAAAAGAAAAAAACTTACGCAGGCAACTTACCACAACCAAAACTTTAACTCATGCCCTTTGAATTATAGGGTAGACATGCTACATGGTTTCACATCCCATGTTTATTATTAAGAGATAACTTGTTAACCTTTTATTGTTTATTGCAATGAAGTTTAGCAAAACTTTTGGGTCTATACTTCTGTTTAAAAATAAAAAGATGCATTGGAGATGCAGTGACACTTCTGTAGCATAATTATTCAGAACACCCTATTTAACAAAACTAATGCTTCTTTTCAGGCTCCACCAGCATTCTTGCCTCTCCGTCGACGCAGAGGTACCTTCTCAGGTTCTCGTTACTTTACACATGATTTGCCACTACCAACAGATGAATGTGAAGAGGAGTTTTTGGAGAGAAATAAAGACAGGACAGCCAGTATCTCAGGTGGACGTTTCTCCTTAAGGTTTCGAGGAAGAGCTGCTACTGCAACAGACTGTGGGGGCCCAGCCCATCATCAGCATTGCCTTATCTCCAGAGCATGTTCACTTCAGGCTAGGCATACTACTGCTAATGTCTGTATGAGTCCTTCACCATCATATCCATACCCTATTCTGCGTCAGTTCTCCTCACCAACAATGCAGCCAAGCAGCCATGTGGATAGCTGTAGGTAATTAACTCTCTTCATTTCCTGGCAAAAAATGTATGTTTTACAAAATAATAGAGCTTACAACTAATACATACATTGTATTGTATTTATTGTGCTAAGAGTTTTGCAAATTAGATTGTCTACTGCATTTTGACCCTGGTCACTTATTCAGTAGACAATCACTACAGTTTATTTACATTTTACAATCTCTTGTCACTAAATTAACACATTCACTATAGTTTTCCATTCAAAGTAAGATGCACTACCTCTTACTTTTCTCTTTCCACTGTCCAAAGCCATTTATTTTTTACTTTACACAAAAACTGTCCAATGCTTCTAGCATCCTTGCATATCATTTCAATTATAAGTGTATTTCTATCCCCCTTCAACCACTTCTTATTAAAAATTCTTTTCTCCAATTTTCTGTTCCTTGGCACTTAAATACTATGTGTTCAATGTCTTCATTACCACCACATATCGGACATTGGTTCTGAGGAATACCCTGTCTTAGCCCTTTTAGCCTCCATGCTCCGGTTCTTAACCATGCAATAGATTCTCTCTCTTCTTTATTTACTATGTCTATATATTTTTCCCTACCCCATGTATTTTTCATTGGCCTATAATAAACTAATGAGCTCTTTTCGACAATCTCACTGAACATGATTTGTATTTCTATATCTTCCAGTCTTTTCCTTGCCTTTTTCCAAAAATGTTTTACGTTATTTTCTCTCCTTCTCCATATATCTCCTAACCCATTTTTCTCCAAAATATTCCGTAATTTACTTACCCATCCATCATTCATTAAGCTATTCTCTTGGTATTCAATACATTGTCTTAACACATTACTTTTTCCTAGATTTAAAGTTCTGAACCAAAATTTCAAAGCTCTTTCCATTATCTTCCCCTTAGTTGGCACCCTGCCCATCTCTAATTGTGCTACCTGTCTTACAATTGACTTCGGTATCCCTAGTATTTCTCTACAAAACATCCTGTGCACCTCATCTATACATTCCCATCCTCTATCTAATCCCCATATTTCTATACCATACATCATTTTTGCCTCCACAACCATCTCATAAACTTTTTCCAGTCATTTAACATTTATATTAGGTACTTTATATTTGCAGCTTCTAATTGCTGCCATCGCCCCTTTACCTTTTGCCAATGCAAACTTCTTTTGTTTCTCCCATTTATTACCTCCATCTATTTTACTCCTAAATAGATACAGTCATGCACTACCCTGTAATTTTTATTCTCTCCCTTCCACTTTTCATATTTGCCTAATTTTCCCCCCTTTTTGAAAACCACAATCTGTGTTTTCTCTTGATTCACTTTTAACCTCCATTCTTTACAATATACATCAATTGCTTGTAATGATTGTTTTAAACCACTTACTGTAATAGATCCTACCACTAGGTCATCTGCAAAAAGAAGTCCTGGAATTTGGATGTTGTTAATTACTGGTGCACAGCTATTATTCCTTCCAATTTCTAGTAAGACATCATCTATGTATAAATTAAATAAAACTGGACCTAGCTTACATCCTTGCCGAAGGCCTTTCTTTTGTGGAATTTCTTTTGTTACACAGCCTGTCTCCACCCTTACACAGAAGGTGTTCTCAAAATACAGTGCTTTTAGAATATTCACCAATTGCTGACTTACTCCCTTACACACTAATTTATGCCACAGAAGTTGTAGCTCAATTCGGTCATAAGCCTTCTCTAAGTCTACAAAAGCCATATACAGTTTCCCCCTTTTTTCTTTTAAATATTTGTCTGCTAATGTATAGGTATAAATACATTTGATTAACTCATCTAACTATTTGATAATGAACAGCCTTATTATTTTGGAAAGCTGAATCATACTTGAATCATTGCCATAGTGGAAACTCGTCCATCAGAACTTTGTTTGTCTGTCTGTTTGTGCTGATGCTCTTATTGTTGAACTACTGTGGCAAGCTGACCATTAGCGCATTAAAATCTCTCTTCCAATTCACATATCCCGGAGGAATTTCATGAAATTCTTAATATTTGAGATATCATACCCAAAGGCAACTACCAATATCACAAGTATGTTTTAATTTATGGGCTTTATATTTAACCACCATTAGGTTTAATTAATTTGATCATTTTTCTTGTAACAACACCTCCCATAGATAGTCACTAAATTATAAACTTGAATTGATTTGAAAAATTCAATGCTGAACCCAACAAAGTTCTCCTGGTTGTTTTAACAATAGTACAAATATAATTCTTCATGTGTTGCTTAAAACAATAGAATCTAATGATAACCATGTACAATTTATACTTTATAAATAATCAAACAACTAAATAATGAATAATATTAAAGCAGACATTTTAATACTAGGTAGATGAGAATAAAATGAATTACCATATTGATAATGCCAAAAGATTCTGATAGATGCATTGTGTTGTATTATCATGTTGTGTTTATTTCATCCACTAGGACATGTCAGTTGCAAAATACAAAGATAAAAATATATCGTATAAAAGAGTACACAATATAAGATTTACTACCAATAGAAAATTTAGTGGATTAACAAATACTGAAGCAATTAATTAGAAACATTAAATTTGCAATACCTCTTGTAAAAATTCATCAATGTTATAAATGCTACAATTCCTCAAGAATTTAGACAACACCCTTTTAAATTACTTTAGGAGCACTTATCCATATTTTGGTCATACTTATTTTTTGTCACCTTATGACTCAACAATGAAATTTTGAAAACTTGGCCCCACTGGGTTAAAAGCATTAGGTGTGATGTTACAAATCTTCAGTATAGTAATCACGGAATAGGTTCATCTTACTGCTGTCTATCCTGTTCAGTTTAACCCTTAAATTTTAACTTAGATAGACTCACACTTTCAGAACTTGCAGTTCACACAATAGATGAAGACAGATATACCATCTTCATCAGAATTACTAGATAACACTTTTGATTAATATAAAAAATATAAAATACCTTAATCGCAATTAAAATAACTGGCATTATCAAATTATGCTTTAACGTTTACTGAATCCAAATAGATTCAAATATATACTAATTTTTGTTTTCTTGTGGTTTTTATCTGTTTTAGATCTAGAGCATTAACACCTCTTGAAAACTCTGTGCAACAAGGCAGCTTGCTACGTCGTTTATTTTCCGTCCACTCCCAAAGGTAAATATGCATTATTAGCCAATGGCAATTATGATATAAAACACAGTTCTCCATTCATTTCTATTAGTTTTGCTAAGCAACAAACACAGTGCTTCTCTCATACCAGCTGGCAGGTTGCATGGTGGATATGGCTGCTTATCATTCACAAGCAATCAAATAAAGCATCTCTGCAAAATATCTCGAAAACTACTAACTTTGTTGTGATTCACGTTCTTACAATTCAGTTACAATTACAATGAAAATAAGCTCACACAATATCACAAAATACGAGGGTAGGTAAAAAAAAATAATGGAATTACTTTTTCTGTTTAAACACGCGTGCTTAAAATTTCACCAATCATGGTAATGGAGAGGTATCTGACCTTGAATGATGCTGGGATATGTGCAACATTATCCGTGTGCTGTTCAGTTTGTCTGAGGAAGCCATTGTGTAAGTATGTGTTTCAGTGACCCAACATGGATTTCAAGTTAGAACAAAGAGCATCAATTCAGTTTTGTGTTCTTCTGAAAAAGTCAGAAACAGAAATGCTGCAAATGATACAGAAGGCAAATGGAGACCAAGCTTTATCAAAAACACATGTTTTTGAATGGCATAACAAATTTTAAGAATGGTAAAAAAAGTTTTGAAGTTGCTCCTCGTCCATGACAGCCCTCCACATCAAAAACTGAGATGAACCGCAATACCATTGACATCATGCTGCTGGAAGATCGATGATTAATGATCGCAAAGATTGCAGACATTATGCACATCTTGCGTGGGTCAATTAAGACATAATTCATAATGATTTGGGCTACAGAAAAGTGACAGTATAACGGGTTCCATGAGTGCTTCATGAGGAACAGATGTCTCATTGGTTTATGACCTGCCAGCAATGGGTCACAAGGCTTCAGAGGGAACCCAACTTTCTGGACAAGGTTGTCATATGTGATGAGAGCTGGTTTCATCACTACGATCTGGAAAGCAAAAAACAAAGTGCACAATGGAAGCATACTTCCAGCCCAAGGCCAATAAAAAGCAAAGGTGCAACCAAATGCGGGAAAGTCATGCACCTTGTGTTTTTCAACAAAATTGGAGTAATTTATGATCATGTGGTTCCTAACATACCACAGTAACTGCTCAATACTACAGTAACGTCCTTAAAGGACCACTCAAGATGAAAATGGCTAAGAAGAGACCAGAACTTGCTGCCAATGGAGGGATCCTCCACCAGGACAATGGTTCTGCTCATCATGCCATAGCAACACAAGCGACAATTACTCAACTAGATATCAAAATCATGCCCCAACCACCATATTTACCGGATCTAGCACCCTACAATTTCTACTGTTTCCATGAGTGAAAAAATATTTTGTGGATGCCAATTTCAAACTGATAAAGAACTAAATAGTGTTATTTCGGGTATACTGAACAGGAATGTCAAACGAGGGCTTCTCTGAGTGTTATGAAAAGTGGATAGAAGTTGGAACCAGGGTGTAGCCTCAGAAGAAGGGTATTTGAAAAGTTTGTAATTAAATACAAATAAAAAAAATCATGGTGTCCAAACAAAAGAAGCTTTCCCGTTATTTTTTGGCCCACCCTCATATGTTGGAAATGGCTTCCTCCTGCATCCACACAACTATGGCAACACTTTAGGAAAGTTTCTTTCACACTCAATTTAGCTTCTCAATTTATCTCCTGATATTTCCTGCTGTTCTTTTAATGCATGGAAGTTTGAAGTTTTATCCCAAACAAAATTCACATGATGTAGATTTGGGGACCTGCAGACTTGATCTACTAATTACCCTATCTTCAAACATTTCTGGAATAGAATTTTATCACTTCAGCTGTATGCACAGCAGCAGAATCTTACTGGAAATATCCTACTGACATTCAGTATCAGTAAGTTTTTCAAAGAATAATGCGAGTATATTACTGCATTTACAGTATGTGCAAAAAATATTGCCCTATGTCTTGTACATATTTACGATGCACCATGCCCAAATTTTCTTGTTATGTAATGAGGCTTCTTGAAATAAATTGGATTTCTCTGCTATTCTGCATTAAAATGTGATCTTGTAAATAGAAGCATGCTTTGTCAAGAAAGATTTGGACCAATTACTCATCATTAACATTCCTCAAAATGCAGTTACAGAAATTACCTGACTCTCATTATAGTCATTACCAGTATTTTTTATGAGAATATTCAAATTGTTCTCTAACTTCATGTTATTTCTCCTCAGTAAGCATGCACCACTTTATCCTTCTTATCCTTCTTCTCAAGAATCAAAGCTGTTTTTCCAAAATTTATTTACAAGTTTTTGCACGGCTTCTTTGCTTGGAGGACACATTTATGAATTCTGTTAAAAATCACCTATTAGCTTCCCTGCAAGATGATGTAATCACTACAAATCTGTATAAAAATCCTTTTTGGTAATGTGTACTTAAAGAGTGGCATTATTATAACACAAAATCAAGAACACTTGTAACATGTAATCACCAAAATCACGTGAGAGGTACATACAAATGGCAGGTTAACAGTAGCAATGTGCATGATAATATATTGTATAAATGTAGAAACATAACACAATACTTTAAATTTATAGGTCTATGGGTGGAACCATAGAAGCCAGTAGCAATCCAGTACCTGAGAAAAATTTACTTAAAAGACTTATGTCTACAGCATCTAATAAGTAAGTTGTTTAGTGCTATATAGATTTATTTTAGTGGCAATAGTTTATTAAATTAAAGAGCAGTGTACCTAATGTAAGACTTACTATCTTGAACTTATATTAAAATGTAACCATTATGTCATTTCTAAAACCATCAAACTTTTTTGCTGGACCCTGTACTTCAAGGTCAAGATGGTAGTATACAACCTTTAAATCTACATATGAAATTCAAATGAACCAAGTAACTGGAAGTGTACAGAGAGAGTGGGATAGGTGAATTGAATCATTTAAATTCCCATGTATGAAAATAGCAGGCATTTAAAAATGGTAACGGTATAATTTGTCATTTTCTGAAAGTAGAAAGTGTGTTTAAATTTTTAGTGATGAAACTAAAAATTGATTTTTCTGATATTTCACTTATTATCTCCTTTCATTACTATGCAGAGCATTATGAGAGCAACAACAGTAAAATTAAACTGAGCTTTATTTATGGACTATATTTAACTATATGGTTCCCAGCATCCGTTCCATACTGGGGTGAAAGACTGGAGATTTTGATCAGAGGCCCTTTATCAGGTTAATATACAACAGTGGTGCATATAAATGTTGGCCACTAATGCATGAAGGTCTACAAAGTAAAGTCTAGTCTCAGTTTGCTAATGCATAATATGGTGTACATATCTTTCACTTTCTTTAGAAGCACTGTATCAAACAGTGTCATTTATTTAATAAATGTTTATAGCATATTTCATATGTACCCTCATTTTATGCCAAGGCCACAGATTGCATGAATGCATGCTCTGCACACAGTCTACTACACTGCGGTTTTCCATTCCATAACTCCTGTGTTACTTACTCACAAGTGTTAGTAACATATATGTAATGAGTACTAACCTTGTTATAAGTGTTGTTGAAAGTGATCTCCATCTGTGCGAATACATTCTTAACATCATCGGATGAAAATGCCATTCACATGCATAAGCTCTTCCTGTGTAATGTTTATAATTTCTGCTTTTATATTGTCCTTAAGTTTGTCTATGGTGTGGGGATTGTTCCTATAAACTTTATTTTTAGAGTTCCCCACAGATAGAAGTCACACACAGTAAGATCCAAGGAACAGGGGAGGGGGCATAATACTTTAGAAATTACCCTGTCACCAAAAACTGCCTTTATGTCTTCCAAGGAGTTATGAGCAGTATAAACTTTGGCAGAATCTTGTTGGAAATATCTGTATCCTCTCTCATAATCTGACAACATTTGAAAAAATGGTGCAAGAATATCTTTGCGGTACCTATCAAAATTTATGGTATCTGTGAAAAATATGGGCCCCATTATCCATTGTGCTGTTACAGCACACAATACACTGATTTTGACATCATGCAACGGAACTTCATGAATTAAATGAGGATTCCCCGTGCTCCAATACCTATTGTTCTTTGAGGCAACATGACCATTTAAATGAAATCATGCCTCATCTGAAAAAATTATTAAATGGGGGTCAACAGTACCGTCACAGATATTTTGTAAAATCCAGTTACAGAAAGTGACTCATTTTCCATCATCATGAGGTTGTAATTCATGTTGCAGTCACATAGTAACATTTCAGTTTTAAAAGTTTAGTAGCTGTATGAACAGAGGTTCGTGAAACACCCACTTACTTAGGTGAGCGTTTGAATGCAGCACCAATTTTCCTCTATTAGAATATGTAGCTTCCACTTCTTTGGTTTAGCATTTAGCAATCCTGCTGTTCAAAATTTATTGACCAAACATCTTACAGTGTCTCTTCCTGGAACTGGATAACCAGGAAATTGCTGCTGAAATTGTCTACACACCTGCCTACATATTCAGTTTATACATATGTATCATACAGAAAAATATGCTGTTCAAGCATGAATTTGTTGGCAGGAATTTCCATGGACTAGTAAGAGAATAACAATCCTGAGGAAATCACATGCAACACATGTATTGTCAAAGCACTTCACAACATGAAGACAAAGCGATGACTGAGACAACTCACAGCTGTTAAACATACGCTTGACAGGTCCTGTTCTGCTTCTGCACAGTGGCATAATACCAAGGTCACTGTCGTCTTGGCCGATACACATATAACGGTTGTGGCCTTGACATAAAATGAAGGCACGGTACTTTCAGTAATTTTCTAATGAAAAAAGCCATATAAGTTTTGGTTATGCACATAATGTCCAAAGAGGTTTTTTGCAATCAGTTGTGTTTTAATGGTACCTTCTGTTCTGCCACCAGAGTCTATAGAATGAGTGATTACCTCAGTGCTTTCTACATGGCTCTAGGGTAGAGGTGTGAAGTATTAGGTATAAAATTACCATCAAATTTTGCTCAGGGAACCTTTTTCTCAGGTTTTGAGGTTCTTTTACATGTGAACAAACATTATATCTGACCAAAAGCTTTACTTTCCTTCCAAAGGAAGACATGCTAAGGATTTTTACACTTGAAAAAATCTTGTCCTCTGCCAGTTTGGACCCACAACCTCAAATGTAAGGGATTAGCATGGCAACCATTATACCATGGAGATGGCAAAATTAGTTTTCACAACATAAATAATGTAGGGCAAAAATTTGATATGGAGTTTTCAACAGAAATAAATGTTTTTGGGATCTTCTAAACATAATGAAATATTTTTGGAAAAAGGTACATGAGAGAGCAAGAGAAAGAGAGAGAAAGAGCATAATGCAAAAACAAAAAGTCTGTTAAATAGCCAAATTGGTATTTAAATTCAGCATGTTCCGAGGATGCAACATGATTTTTAAAAAAATTCTCCACTCCATATTACCCTTTACATGCAAAAATGTTTTTTTATTTTTCTCAGAAATAGCTTTTAACATTACATGACAATTAAAATGCATATTTTGAATTTTCTATAAATAACCAATGAAGTCCTCTTCATTTGGAATGAAATTTGTATAATTTTATAAAAGTGGTCAATTGCAATAGAAGGACGAAAACTTACTATACAAAAAATACAAATCTTGTTAAAGCACACAATTTGTACCAAGTAATTTTTTTATCATATTAACTATTTCTAAGGTTGATTTGAATTTTCAAATACTTTATATATCTTAGAAGTGCTAAGTTGCTATTCGTTTTTTTCTCACGGTCATGCAAAGCCAGCATAGAGCAATCTGCTTTTTACTTTCTCTACTACGTACAGTAAGTAGGGGAAGTATTGTATTCCACCCAAAAATTCGATACCGAGATTTCACCGGAAATACATGTTTTGAGACACCCTGAATCCAAAAAAAGCATTTTTGAAAACATATCCGTATGTGTGTCTGTGTGTGTGTCTGTGAACAGTATAACTCAGAAACGAACAGTCGGATAAACACCAAACTTGGTATTTAGGTTTAGTATCTTCCAGAGATGCGACACGAAGGTTTTCAAGAAAATCCCCCACCCCAGACTACCCTTTACATGGAACATTTTTCGAAAATTTTAATTTTCTCAAAAATGGTTCTAACGATTTTGATTAAAATATCATATGTTTAAGATATTGTCATGAGAAATGAAATGTATATCTCCAATTTTCTGGGAATGTCTCCAAAAGTATTCTTCATTGAGAACGACTTTAGCATAACTGGTAAACCATAAGAAATAGACAAAATTTTACTACATAAAAACGTAGATCGCATTAAAATACACAATTTATGTCATATACATTTTTTTTGTTGAGTGAACTATTTTCAAGATATTGCTTGTTATTCCCTTAAATTTTCCAATACTTGTACTTTTTCTCAAATTCGTTATTCATTTCTTTATGTCCTGGACATGCAAAGAGATTGGAATGCGCCACATAGCAACCAGCACTTAAAAGATTTGACTATCGCTTAAATACTACCAATTCCCCTTGCAGCTACAAGAAAATTGGCAATAAGATTAACATCTCGATATCTCGATTAACATGAAGCATATGGAGAATAAACGTTTGTAAAAATAGTTTGTACAAGAGTAGAGAAAGTCATGTGAGTGTAACACATCAGATTTTTTAAGATGTGACTATTGCTTAACCCATTAGCGCCCATTGTCCTCAGTTGAGGACAGTCAGTTTCTCCATTATTATTATAATGTATGCTACTTCAAAAAAACAATGGACTTTTGTTGTGGTAAAGTGAGGTTTCCTTCAATGATTGTTAGCTCTCTGCTACAGTTATTCATTTCAAGACTGTTCTTTAGAGTGGAGTGTGTTTGCAGAGCCTGCTGGTTATTTCCATTTTTTTTATTAGTGTGGCTGTGTCTAAGGTAAGAGCATTGTCATTTTCTGACTACTGTATAATGTAATACTGTAATAGTGTTTGATACTGGTAATTGCCAAAATACTTTATTGTATTTTGTGTTTCAGTGCATGAAAACTTGCTGTCCTCATTTGAGGACACTGGAAATGTCTGTGGTAAATTTTATATTTCTTGGTCTTTTCAGGTTTCTTTGCCATGGCTAGCAACATTTTTAAAACTGTCAAAGACGCAATTTAATACCTATTTTTTGAAGAAATAGAAGCAGATATGATAGCTCTACCTCCAGGTGTAGATGAGCAGTCAGATGAGGAAAATATTTAAGATGACTTGACTTAATAGAAATACCCATGTACAAGATACTGCAGGTACTACTGAAATTTTACATGAAACAGGCAATGAAACAGGCATTGACACTCATGTTTCTTCTAAAAGAGGCCGTAAAGAGGAAGTTATATCGTGTGAGCAGGTTCCAAAATTGTTTTATTTCCTTCTGTCCGTCAGATGAATTGAAAGAAAAGTTGCATGGTCTCACTCCCATACAGGCTTTTGAAGAATGCCTTTCAGAAGAAGTTGTAAGCATAATTGTAGAGGAAACTAAAAGATACGCTGGAGAGTATAAAAATAAAATACATTTTTCAGTTGTACCTGAATAAAATTCATGTATTTGTTGGGTTCTATCCTTACTGGCTATCATAAATTGTCCAGTGAAACAGACTATTGGTCTGAGGATGATGATCTTGGTGTACAAATTGTGAAAGATGCAATGAGCCGTAATAGGTATCCTGAATTGAAATCGATATTACATTTCAATGATAATAAAAAGGCCAATGAAAACAAAAGTGACAGATCTTTCAAAATCAAGCTGTTAGCAGGGGCTCTGGCACAAAATTATCAAAAATGGGGGAGTCTTTCAGGAAAATCTGTTAGTTGACGAAATGATCTCCAAATCACCCCATAAAGCAGTTTATCAGACTCAAGCCCATATGCTTTGATATAAACTATGGGCCTTATGTGGTAATGATGGCTACTGTTACAACTTCTTACTATCTTGTGGGAAGGACCAGAAGGATGATAATGAGGATCTACTATTGGGTTCCAAAATTGTTTTGAAAATGTTGTCCATTATTGATGAGTTGAACAGTTACAAAATATTTTTTGACAATTAGTTTACTAATGATGACCTGCTTGTCTGACTAAAGGAACTAGGATTCTGTGCAAGTGGAACCATAAGAGAAAACAGAACAAGGAAGTGTCCCCTATCACCAGATAATGTAATGAAAAAGAAAGCAAGATAATATTTTGAGTTCAAATTTGATGCAGAGAAGGTAATTTTGGTCACAAAATGGAATGATAACGAGTGTGTTGCACTAGCAACTAATTTTGACACTGTGCTCCCTACCGTCAAAGTCCAACATTGGAATTCATCCCAGAAAGAAAAGCTCAGTGTTCCACAACTGCATGCAGTGAACACGTATAAGAATTTCATGGGAGTGTCAATCTTCATGATTGGCTATTAGAGAAACATACAATTGCAGTGTGTGGTAAGAAGTGGTACTGGTGCCTTTTTACAAGGATGGTAGATATGACTGGTAAATGCATACCTGGCTTTCAAGAGGTTCAATGAAGGAACTTTTCTTTCAGTGAAAGAATTCAGAAGACAGATTGCCAGAACATACAAGGTCTTGAAATGAGGTCAACTAAGAGAAGGCCAACAAAACTCGTCTCATCTCCCAGGACTAATGTACCAGACATGTGATATAACCAGAAATTGCATGTCATCCATAAACATGAAAAGCAAAGAAGATGCTAGTTTGAGGACTGAGGAAAACCTAGAACATATTGTGGGAAGTGTAATTTCAAGCTCTGTATTGAATGCTTTTCCAAATATTACTAAGTTAATTTTGGTTTTGGGAAGTTTTTGAGTTAAAAATTTGTAAATGTGAGTTATTTTAAAATAAGTAATAACCTTGAAATGTTATTATGTGTTTATTGTTACTAATTTCTTTATCCCTTATCATTTTCTAATAACCAGTGCAAAGACAAAACTGCTAAGTGCCCAGCGTCCTCAAATGAGGGTGGCCCCTTTTCACATTTATGCCCCAGGTGAACAAAATTTCCTTATATTTCCATAATTTGGGTTGCCAGGATACAGCTTTTCAAAAATTAAGAATATATGTTAATTAAAAATAAAATGGTCATTAATGTGTTAAGTCTCCTGTATTCTCATTGTACCTACAATTAAATGTGTAATAAAACCAACTCTGAAAACTTTATCTTGATTAACCTAAAGTAGATAGAAGACTAAGCTTTTGCAAGAATAGTTTGTAGAAGAGTAGTAAGAGAAAGTTATGTGAATTAAAATGTCAGATTTATTATTTCTTTTTAAATTTATTATAAAGAGTTTGGCGGTATTAGCAGAAATTTAATGTTGCAATTCTTATCAAGCTTTTGACATGATTTTAGTGAAGTAGTTAATATTACCTCATTCATTAAAATTACTAATGAAGATGTAAATATCTGATGCTTTTCTGGTTTAAGATAAGCTGAGCATTATTAAAGAAATTCAGATAGCTTTAAGAGGAGTCGAAATGATGATTTTCATGATTTTTTTCCCGTATTCAGGTTTTAATTGTATATGAATATTTCAAATCTACCGCTCATTTTGGATAACTTTCATAGAGGTACGATAATTGTAAATGGCTTTAAAATATAATTGAAAATAATGCTGCATATTATTTTTAGCTCTCTCATCTTGTTTAACTGCAATTTCTGAAGAATTAAAATTGTCTACATAAATGCACCATTATCTCCAAAACTAGGTAACTGTGCAAAGTGCTGAAATTTTTACCGCACATTTGCAGTTAAATAAGCTTTATTTTAATGAAAAGGTTTTTATATATAAGGCATGTATGTAAAATGTAAAAGCCATTATTTTTCAATAATATTTTCGGTACTGTATTAAAAAAGTCATTGGTTTGCTTCTGATAAAGATAATTTGGTTTCTTTTCATTTCATTTATTTATCTGTGATTAAAATTACATGAATTCATGGCATTGTCAAGAAAATGCTGAGTATAAAAGAAGTTACATAATACAATATATTAAATTCTACCACTGTACAATCCTACTAAGTGACCAGGGTCAAAATGCAGTAGACAATCTAATTTGTAAAACTCTTAGCACAATAAATACTATACTATTACAAAGAAAATATATATACAAATTTTGTTCTTAAACTAATATGTACAGTTTTGTCTAATCAAAAAATTTAATAATGTACCTATACTACATAAAGTGTGACAATACTAAAATTTAATAATTTGTAAACTCGTCTATTGAATAATAGCATCCTTGAACCATATATTTTTCAGTTTCATTTTAAATTGTTTTATATCTTTTATTTGTTGAATATGTATTTGTAGTTTATTAAAAAAACATACAAGCGGCAACAGTAGATTTCATCATGAATAACTGTAATCTATGTGAAGTTATTGGAAAAGTGTACTACCTCTGTCAAATGGTCGCGAATCTGGCTGTTAACTTTTGTATGATGTTCATTATATTTTAGATACATTAGTACCTCAAAGATTTATAGAGAGTACAGAGTTAGAATATTTAATTTTCCGAAATAATTTCTGCAAGATTCTGTGGCTTTAGAAGAACCATTATCTTAATTGCTCTTCTGTGATATAAAAAGTCTTTTGATCTACTTAGTAGTGCTTTGTCCCCAAACTGTAATTACATATGATAATGTGGGTATATTAATCCATAATAGGTATTCATTAAAATGTTTATATCAACAATATTTGCCATTCTTTTTAATAAGAAAATACTGGAAATTCTTTGTTGGGATTTTATCATCAGTCAACTGTAAAAGTATTGCTGAATATTCCATGAACAATTCAGCCAATTATCTTTAGTAGTTTCCTAGATTCAACTAACATTGGCAAGATAGGGCATTTCGATTCTTCTTAAGTTATGACCTGAGTTTCCATAGCTTTTACATAATTTAAGATGTATAATTTATAATAGTATTTATTTCCTTTAATGTAGTATTTTGAACTGTACATCTATTATTTAATAATGATTATGTATGTATTTTACATATCTAAACACCTATAATGTATCCATTTTATATCCTTTATATCTTATGTACTTAATTCCTGACATTGCTATGAATTACACTGCAATTTTTACAGCTGATAAGTAAATGAAATGCATTTAAATTTATATGCTTTGATATTTTTAGTTTGTAAAAAAGTAATTCATTTGAAAGAGCACAGTTGCCATTAAAATGTGCTTGGAGATTATAATTTTGTTAATCAGCTAGTAACTGAAACCCTCCAATACTTCATTAAAATTTGCAGAGATTATTTGTCAGCTTACATGCAGAGAGTCTTATTAAAACTATTCTATTATCAATGATAGCCTGTCCTCGTAATCTTACAAATAGTATAATATAGTGTGTTAATGTAAATTTGCTCTAATAGGTCAAACAGCTCACCGGCAATGATGATGTCTGACCGTGAACAACTTCAAAGGTTACCATCAACAACGTCAGCTGCCAGTGATGACTTCCTTGATGATGATGAACCATGTAAGCTGGGCTCATTTTATAAAGCACTAAGGGGAATTGCTCTATGAGGCAACTTTTATATAAACAAAACGTTTAATTACCTTTCTTCCTTTTCACATTAGAAACCTATTTTTCCTGTGTGGAAAAGTGGAAATTTATCATTTTTGTGTATACATTGGTAATTTTATAGTGGTTTGGATTCTTTCATGGTTGACATGCCTTGTTTTAACCTTCTGAAGATCACAGTAATTGTTTTGCAATTATTAGTTTGATATTTGCAACTTAATGACTTGATGCTATTTTTCAAAACATAAACACTCACATCTGCCTTCAACAGAAATGAAACAGCATGTGAATTTTCAAGAATTTGGTTTTGTGTGTAATATTCTGTATGTATTATGGCTGAATATTGTAGGTCTATAATTTATCAACATAGACTGATTTAGGTAAAAAGGAAGTGATAATAGATTTTTCAGAATTAAATCAACAAAGATGAATATAAGCACTGATTGGATTGTATGAAAACAATCCTTATGTCTATAAATGAGCGTAATTTTTTTAGTTTACTGGATGGTATTTGTTCCATTTATTATTCTAGTAAATAGGTGTTTAGCATTCCGCAATTTTTGGAAGAATCCAAAACTGGCTTAATGTATTAACACTGAGAGACTGTATTTGAATGCAATAAGCCTAATTAAGTTTTCTATTTCATACATAATATAAAAAGGTTTTCCCTTTAGGGCACTTTTAGCAGGTTTTACTGCGGGCCCAAAACATAACTCTGGTAAAATATCCCTGACAGGAACTGCAGTTTGGAGAATTATGGTGCATTCACATTGAAAGCTTCAACCCAAAGAGTAGTAGAGATATGGCAAGACAGTAACATCCACTTCTTTAACAATGTATGACATTCACATACATTTCTAAATACTGAAGTGCAATTTTTGTATGTGAATGCTGTTCAATTTTCTTAACATTCATCTTGGAACATGGTTGGTAGCACATTAACTTTACATATGTTGTTTAACAGCCACCACTGCAGACAAACATTATCTGTTGGTGCCAGTCAACAGACTTGACACAGGCTCTCAAATTTATCTACTAGATTTATTGTGTTAAATTAAATTGAATTTTATTTATGAACACTTTTTAACTACTGTGGTCCTTAGCATCCCATTCTATATTGGGCGTGAAAGACCAATAATTTTGCTCAGAGGCTCTTTATCAGGCTTGAGGTTCATTTATGTGCTGTAAGTCTATGACACTGGACCACCGGCTTTACTTCCCTTCTGAAGGAAGCCATGCTAAGGATTTTTATGCCCGAAAAAAATCCATTGTCCTCTGCCAGGTTTGAACCCACGACCTCGGGAATTAGAGACTAGCATGCTAACCACTACACCATGGAGGATGACAAATTTATTGTGTTACCACATGTTTGGAACACATAATACAGTTTCCACGAGTTACAAAACAACCTTTGTATATTGAAAATAATTGCTTAAAACACAAAATATTTAATAAAGATTCTTATTTGTAGTTCTAAAGCATCTTATAAGTTCTAAAGCATCTTATAAGTACAAATACTTACACGTTTCTGAAATAAGCTTAGGGATGTTAGGGCGTATCCAGGAAATAATTTTCTATATGGCAACATGAGGTCTGGGGCTTGTAATTACAGCGCTATGCATTGCTTATGCCAGCACTACATAATCTGAAGGATAAGCTGCCTGTAGTGTCATTAGTATATCTACTGATCAATCAATGCATTCTAAATATATAATTAAAAACACGCTTATTGCAAGAAATTGCAATATACTAAAATAATTTTATCCACTATTGTTATAAAAGTGCATGATTAGTTGATTGTATACAGGAAACAAAAACTAATCAATATATCACTTGTCTTCAAAGCATATTTTAATTTTATAAAGGTATGTTTTGTATTTTATGCATGTTTAACACTTTATAATAATATTGATCAACTTTTCTTTTCTGAAAATACTAAAATAAAAAAACTAGAATGCAATTCTGAGCATTTACTTATAGCAGATATATCATTTGATGAAATTAATTTTTACTACAAAAGTAGATAAAATATTGTAGCACATACATTAAAAAATAACCTTCAGTAACTTATAATCTTAAAACATTCCCTTCAGCAGTGGCTGATGACAGTAGAGGACTGTAGGGTGACACCCTCCCCATAAATAAATGCCCTGTAAATAAAAAATAAACACAGGAAAGTAAGGATAACATCAGATGTCATTGCAGTATTAATTTCAGCACTCCCATTTAGTTTATAGATTTTGTTTTGTTTGAAATGTTTTGCAATGCTTATACAGCGAGTAGTGCAAATGTTTTCATTACAGAGTGTATTTCAGACTACATCAAGTCCATCTGGAAATCTTTGCATTCATAGATACTGCTAGAGGTGAGTCATGTGGAGGGGAATGCTTTGATTGTGGGCAGTGGGCAAGGGGTGCAGAGAGGTAATAGCAACTGGGCAGAGTCTGAAGCGTTTCGCTATTGGTTCTTTCTCCATGTGGTCTTTTCCATGTGGAGTCATTCAATTTGACTGCTGCCACCATATGAAAAAAAAAGTATTCAGCTGTCTAAAACTAATTCTGTCATATAAATTGATTTAAAGTTTAATCATATTCTCAAATTATACTGTGATTTAAAGTATAGTACTGTAGAGTTAAAACGATTCAGAGCAGAAAATAAATAATCCCCCTTTACTACAATCTGTGTTGGTCACTTTTGTTTGAGTCACATAATCACAGTGCACACGCTCACACGCAGTACTGTGATTCACACACATACACATTTATTGCATACAGGATTCAGAAGCACATGTTGTGTAAATTCATTGCAAATGGTATGCTCTTGGTGGAGACTATTAAAACTCTGTTAAGGTGCATTTAAATCTAATTAATTAGTTAAGAAATTTTAATGAACAGTAGATAGCATTGCATCATTTGCACAATTCCAATAAACACTTCAGAGAGTTAAGGGTGTTTTCCAATTCTCAAGAAAATAAAAACGTTTGCTAATGCTTTAGCTACATGTTACATTGAGAAAGCCCTGATTTCAACCATTTTACTGAACAAAAGGAGAGGAGAATGGACTTCATCACAAGAATATTAATTAGGTTAGTTTAGTTAGTCAAGTATTATGTTTTTAGAGAGGCATGTAGAAACATAATAATTTCCTATAGTTCATTTTATGCTCTTGAACTTGTTCCAATGCATGTTGTTGATTGCTCGGTATCATCACATACAACTTAGACATACCTAAGAAAAGGTTGTGCAGTGAGTAAAAATAAACTGTACGTGTTTCCTCTTAAGAAATTATGTTCGTATCCTGACATCTGAATAAATACTATTATAGAAGTTAGGAACTAATTTAGAAAAAATATGTTCAGGAAACACAGGTTATCAATGTGCAAGCATGTGTGATTAAGATTTGTAAATCATTTATTTTGTGAAAACAAAGCACAGAATATCCATTTGCTATAAACTTTGTGTTCTCCACTGAAATTTTAAGCAATATTTATTAACGCATGGGTGCACTGTATAACATAAAGGGCAATACACTTCCTGCTACTGAAAGGAATAATACAATAACTATTAATATACTTTAATTTATGCTCAGTTTGGTACATGCATTTTATTGCAGGTTTTATTTCTGATTTGCACTAATGTATAGGAGTTTGTACGTCTGAAAAATATATGCAGAATATTTTGGTTTATATGATTGTTTCTGTGCATATGTTTTCTGTAAAGCTGTAGAGTAAAACCTGCTATGTCAAGTGTGCTTAATACAAAAATATCACGTGCCACTCTCCCAAACTTACAAATCGCGAGCTGCCAGTGCCCTTCGTCATGTTTTATTTTTACCACACGTATTACTATAGCTTTACTTTTGTAATTTTTAACCTAAATAACTATTATACTAATGATACTTGGGTTTGCAAAGTCACATATGATGATGATGATGATGATGGTGGTGATAATGATGATTTATTTGTCCTAATTATGTACATCATAATTCACATTAATTGCTATACACATATTACCAGTTGTATATTTCTCCTGAGCAATGATTCCTAGGCCTATGCTCACTCTTTGTACCTGTTTCTGTCAGTTTCCAATTATTGTTCTTCTTGTACAATGTGAGATATGACAAATTGTATATTTACTTCACTTTAACTGCCCCACGTATGGGAGCCAATTTGAATGGGGTATAGCACAAATTTGTATATATGTTTTAAAGCACCACGTTGTGGATAATGTTTCTCACGTAATGTTGCTTACCTCACGCGTGCAGCCATATTGTGTGACGTCATTCGTCGGTCGCCTGCTAACTCCATCTGGCGTAGCAATCTATATGAATTAGTTTTAAGGTTATGTATATTGTCTTCCGGCCAGCTATTTAGGTAGGCATTTAATTCTTGCAGGGTGTGAAGCGGAAAAGGAATCTTTTATCCAAAAATTACTAGTGAAGAAATGTATTTTATAATGTTTTATTGTCGAGCACGTGCACTAACACTTTCACAGATTTGTCTAGATAATCGCCATACTGAAACTGTTTGTAATAACTTCTCACTTTTAACTCATGTACTTCAATTTTTGTATATAAGTGACTTTGTAATATTTTAGATCTTTAATGATTTTCACTGCGCGTAACTTGACGAACTGAGCGGCCAACGTGTAATGTGCGGACGATGTGTAATGCTTCGTGAATCCTGCCGAACTGGAGGACGATGTGTACTGTGTCGAGAATCTTGCCGAACTGGAGGACGCTCGCTTTGAATCTACACTATTTATAGGCTTACCTCAAGATACACCTAAAGATTATAAATGAATTACCATTGGCTAATAAAACGCGCCAACATTAGCGTCTATTTTACTATCCAATGAAAACCACTAATACATATTACTTTTATAGAATGTTCTGGAAGCTTTTTTACTGAAAAGGCGCGAAACATGACGTAACTTCCTGGTTCCCGGTAACGATAAACAACTCACCCCCTTGCTAAAGTATTATGTTATTGTTAACAGTTTCAGTAGAGCCATATATTATTATTTACCAATAATAATTACAATTATTAAACCCCTGAAATCAATGTCACATAAAAATACATATTCATATTATTATCGTTAACCACATCTGAGTAATTTGTGATACAAATTACCGTCTCATATGCCCCACTAGAAACATAATTATAAATATTTATAACCTGTTTGGAAATTTTATAATTTTGTTTTTAGTCTCCTAAATCTTGTAACACACGCTATCACTTTCACTTTACACTTCACACGCGTTTAACACACGACATATGTTTTATCTCGCCACTACTTACTGGCTTTGGTTTAATTTGTTTTGATATTAATCTGTCGTTACAATAAATTTTTTTTTTTTTTTTATAGCAAATACTTTACCCTAAATTATTTAATTAGTGTTACAAAAAATGGTTTACTTTCTTATATTGTTACCAAAAATTTATCAATTCAAGAATTTTTTTTGTAATTACCATACATATTTACCAAAATATTTACCCTCTACATATATTTACATCTCTTAAATCTAGGCACTGTGTTACATTTTCTGTTTGCTACATAAGTATTTGTTTCAATTATTTTTAATTATATTTACCAAATTTTTTTGTTATTTTGTACTTTGCAAATATATTTAAATCTCTTAAATCTTGACAATGTTTCACCTTTTCTGTTTGCTACATAAGTATTTGTTTCAATTATTTTTTTATTTTTACCAATTTTTGTTATTCTGAATTTTATTTTAACAATACTCTTTGAATTGTATTTACGTACTTTTAGTTTAATATCATATTAAGTTTCAATCTTTGCATTCTTAATTTTTAAATCTTGGAATTGTATTTACGTACTTTTAATTTAATATCATATTAAATTTCAATCTTTGCATTTTTAATTTTTTTCAAATGTTGTTACAGTTACTAAAATGTATTTATTTATTTATTTATTTATTTTTTTTTTTTTTAAAACATTTCTCTCTTTTTTTTTTTTTTATAATTTATTTCTCTTTTCAAATGTCATATATATTTAGTTAACCCTCTTACGTTCCAATACATTTCTCTGCAAGTCGTCTTCAACTATCCAGCATTTACTTTACATCTCATTGCTATTTACCCTCCTGGATCAAATTGTGTGTGGCTAAACATTACTCGTAGCCATAACCTAACCTTCAAATTTTTGTTCATGAATAACCTCTTGTATTCATATGACATTTCGTTCCCTGATAATATTTGAAAACAATCTACAGTTTCTTGAACAACATATCTTTTAACAACTTTCATTTTTAATTCATCTGTTATCTCTTTAATTTGAGAATACTCTGACAAATCTGTACTAAACTGTACTGGACTGGAGTTTTCAATTTGAACATCTTGGTACAATTTATTTCTTTGCATTTCTGACTCATTCTGAATTTCTGATATCTCCCCTCTGAAATTAACTTGCGCCTGATTTACATCTACATTCCTAACCTCTTTTATCTCTCTTAACTCACTTGTAATGCTACTCACTCGACTACCTAACTCTGCGCCTTCTACATTAACCTCACTTTTAGTATTAACCTTACTTTCTTTGTTATCTATTTCCTTGCTCATGTCTAGCTTTTTCTTTGAAATTTCTCCTATCTCACTTGCTATTACTTCCTCATTTTCATCTCTCATTTTTGGCATACAACTATCTAGCTTCGTAACTTTCTTTTCACTTTCTTCACTGCTTTGATCTACTTTTTGCTCTAATACCTCATTACTCCTACCAATATCTTTTCTGTTTTGTTCAAAGCTCCTACGAATATCTTCTCTTAACTCCCTATGACTCTGTTGCATATCTTCCCTGTTTTGATCTATTTTCTTACTAAGATCTTCCCTTAATTCCCTATGACTCTTTTGCATATCTTTCATATTCTCATTCAAATTTTTTAGCATTTCCATAATCACAATAGTATCAAGATTAACATTTCCTGCTATTCTACTCTCACTTTCTGCACTAACATTTTCATCTTCAAACCCCAAAAAATCTGGGCTATTCCCTGTACTTTGTATTGGATCACAGCTAACTGTTACACTATCTCCCTCCATAATTATTTCTTCTGTATTATTGGTAGCCATTGTTTTTATTATCCTACCACTTCTCAGTCTCATTTAATTACCTTTTTGATGCCGTCTGATGCTGCAGTTTTGATGTCCAGCGTTCTGCCCCATTCTCCTAGATTTGTATGTCGCTTCTGCGTTGTTTTATGATGAATCTACGTTGTCTCGATGTTTTTGTAGTTGATTTACCCTGTTGCATCGTAATCTCGGAATTACGATCGAAGTCAGTCGTCCCTGTCGTTTCTTGAATCTGGGTCTTGTAGATGATTTCACCTCTGCATTCCTGGTTATGTTGATCCTTTCCTAGTTAATTCTGATACTTCCTGGTTATTCTTGTTCCTTTCCTAGTCATCTAGCCTTCCTTTCCTAGTTGTCGCCCCACGTTGGGCGCCAATTTGTGAGATATGACAAATTGTATATTTACTTCACTTTAACTGCCCCACGTATGGGAGCCAATTTGAATGGGGTATAGCACAAATTTGTATATATGTTTTAAAGCACCACGTTGTGGATAATGTTTCTCACGTAATGTTGCTTACCTCACGCGTGCAGCCATATTGTGTGACGTCATTCGTCGGTCGCCTGCTAACTCCATCTGGCGTAGCAATCTATATGAATTAGTTTTAAGGTTATGTATATTGTCTTCCGGCCAGCTATTTAGGTAGGCATTTAATTCTTGCAGGGTGTGAAGCGGAAAAGGAATCTTTTATCCAAAAATTACTAGTGAAGAAATGTATTTTATAATGTTTTATTGTCGAGCACGTGCACTAACACTTTCACAGATTTGTCTAGATAATCGCCATACTGAAACTGTTTGTAATAACTTCTCACTTTTAACTCATGTACTTCAATTTTTGTATATAAGTGACTTTGTAATATTTTAGATCTTTAATGATTTTCACTGCGCGTAACTTGACGAACTGAGCGGCCAACGTGTAATGTGCGGACGATGTGTAATGCTTCGTGAATCCTGCCGAACTGGAGGACGATGTGTACTGTGTCGAGAATCTTGCCGAACTGGAGGACGCTCGCTTTGAATCTACACTATTTATAGGCTTACCTCAAGATACACCTAAAGATTATAAATGAATTACCATTGGCTAATAAAACGCGCCAACATTAGCGTCTATTTTACTATCCAATGAAAACCACTAATACATATTACTTTTATAGAATGTTCTGGAAGCTTTTTTACTGAAAAGGCGCGAAACATGACGTAACTTCCTGGTTCCCGGTAACGATAAACAACTCACCCCCTTGCTAAAGTATTATGTTATTGTTAACAGTTTCAGTAGAGCCATATATTATTATTTACCAATAATAATTACAATTATTAAACCCCTGAAATCAATGTCACATAAAAATACATATTCATATTATTATCGTTAACCACATCTGAGTAATTTGTGATACAAATTACCGTCTCAACAAGAACTGTCATATTGTGTACCTGCTAAGCATTTCTTTTATGGGAATGTCTCTGTTCATTTGAAACCATTTATCTCTAATATATATTTGTGACGTAATAGTGGCGATGACACCTTCAGCACCTTTACCAATTTGTCTTGTGGATTTACCTGAGTGGCAGAAGAAGTCCAGCATTCCATTGTCATTGTGTCTGGGGCCTAATTTGAAGTTGCAAGTTAGCACTAAGTAAATTTAAGGAACTGACCAGTACAGGCTCCTGCTAGGCAAGGGATCAGCCAAGCCCAGCCATAAAAAATATCTGTTTAAATACCCTATAGAATGCTGATTAGTACCTAGTCAATAACCAACGTAAACATACGTCAGCAGAAATTATGAAACTCCCCCATGTGTCGGGAATGAGGTGATCTTTACTCTGAACATTGTAGCACCATATTCCTGCTTACTTCAGCATCTGAGAAATGACTCACAAGAAATCTAAAGCCAATTACCTGGGTTTACTTAAACAAAGTTTGTCCTGAATATCTCAAACTTTATAAAATCATAATTACCACATTCTTATAAAATAAAACTATAATCATCACTATCCATTCTTAGTACTGTGACATTTCAGTATTAAGTATATTGAACTTCTCTTCCTCCATGCAATGAAGGCTGACCTTGCATAACATTTTCCTGTTCTCCTTTCAACCTCCATACCACTGTTCTACTCAGGCTAAACCTTTCCTCTCATCTTTGCTGACCTTGTCTATAACTTTTTCCCTTCCTTTACTAGTACATATCTAAAAACTGATATGTTAACATTCAGATGGCTTTCTATACCCATTATCACTTATTTTTATATAGCTTCTACAAACTATTCTTACAAAAGCTTATTTTTGTTTCTACTTTATGTTAAACTAGATAAACCTTTGCAGAAATAGTTTCATTACACATTTCATTGCAGGTACAAGGGGGATACAGAAAACTGAATTGATAGCTAGATGTTTAAAAGTGAGTCACTATATGCTGGTATTAAAATTCCATATTCTTTTCATGACATCAGGAGAAATAACTAAATAGCAACAGCACTTCAAAAACAAGTATTGAAAAATTCAAACCAATAATAACAGATATCTCCAAAATTTCTGATGCTACAAAAAAGCTATTTTAAATAAATTGTGTGCCTTAAAGGGATCTACATTTTGGTGTAATATTGTATTCTATCACTTAACATTTACCAGCTATTTAAAATTCCTTCTAAATGAAGAGGACTTCACAGGTATTCCAAGAAAATCCAAGATTATATACTTTGTCATGTATATACCTTAATTATATGGTATTTCTATAAAAATTGTTAGAAACATTTTAAGAAAATAAAAACAAAAAAAATTGAGAAATGTTCAATGTAAAGGATAGTTTGGGATGAGGGGGATTTTCTTGAAGATTTTCTTTGGAAGATACTGAACTTGAATACAAAGGTTGGTATTTATCCAAGTTTTCATTCTTTAATTATGCAGCACACACAAACCCACAGAACTTTTTGCTGAGACTATGGGTTCAAACCTAGCGGAGGGCAATGGATTTTTTTCAGGTGTAAAAATCCTTAGCATGGTTTCCTTCAGAAGGGAAGTAAAGCCAGTGGTCCCGTGTCAGATTTACGGCACGTAAAAGAGCCTGATAAAGCCTGATAAAGAGGCCTCTGAGAAAAATTACTGGTCTTTCTTGCCCAATATAGAATGGGACACTAAGGACCACAGCAGTTAAAGAGCATCCATAAATAAAACTCAATTTAATTTTTTTTAATTTAGCAGAACTTTTTCTAAATTTTTTTATTCAGGGGGCCTCAAAACGTATTTTCAGTGAAATCTCAATATCATATTTTTGGGTGTAATGCAATACCTTCTCTCCTACTAGGTAAATGGTAGAGAAAGTAACAGTTGCATCAAATACCACACTGCACCATTAAATGAGTGCTCGGGTGACCAATTGTATTGCAGTGTATGAAAAGGGTAGACTTATAGCAGATGTGTACCCTGCAGATTACATGACGTCCACTTCTCCATGTAGAGCCTATATTCCATTGCATTATATTTTTGTTTAAACCTGGTGTAGCATTCCTCACTAACTCTGTACTTTTCAGAAAGTACAGTAACTTGTGATAAATTTCTCTTTGCTTTAAAATTTAATTTTATGCTGTAAATACTAGATGAAGTGAAATTATGCTTTCATCTAAATGTTATCTTTGGTAATATTACCAATTAAATCAAAAAATTATTGTCTCTTCTACAGATGAAGAAGTTACAGATGCTCATATAGGGAGATTAATCACAGATGAAGAGAGGGAATATGGAAAAATACCAAAGCGAATTTATCTGAAATATCTTGTGGCCTGCTCTCCACTGATTGGCTGCAGTTATCTGGCTTCTGCAGTAGCATGGCAAGGACTGAGAGTTTATACAGATTACTGCCTTAGTCGCTGGACAGAAAGTTACAACGCTTCAGACGAATATAGAGGGAATCAAGAGGAAGCTTCAAATAAACAAGAGGTAATTCTGAGTTTTATCATATCATATAGCATATCAATCTGTAGATCCTATGCTGAATTAGGCCAGCTTAAGAGAAAGCTAGTCTAATCTAGGATGTAGATTATGACAAAACTACATAATTACAGGGTGCACATTTGAAAAATAAATTTTAACTCTTATGTAGGGTATGTCAGCTAAAAATTAAAAATCAATGTTATTTACATTCAAAATGTTTACAAAAAATATTTATAATGGTTACTAAAAATATTTATATTTACTATTTATAAAGCTGCATTATTTTTTGGAATAAAATTAGTAGTACAGCTATTTTTTGAATGAATGAAATCCTCCCCTGTATAGAAGGTATGAGTGATAAGGTATCTTTCTAAATGCTAACTGGAATTTATTTGTATTAGTTTTCAGTTCCTTTATATATGATGGAAGGGAATTAAATAACACTATGCCATTGTAGTAAACTCCTTTTTGGAGTTCCTGTAAGTTGTTGTTTGGCCTTTGTAAGTCTTGCTATGTCTGGTTTGTTTGTTGTATATATCTGAATTTTTTATGAACACTTCTCGGTGGTTGACTACAATTATAAGTAGATCTAGAATATACCTATACGCTAATGGTAAAATTCCAAAAGTTTTGAATAGTGATTTACAATGAGTTGGTTGTTCTACACCTGCCATTATTCTTATTACTTTTTTTTGCAAAAGAAATTTTTTTTTTGCATTAGAAATATTTTTTTTTTAGCATCTACTAAATTTCCCAGAATATTATTCCACAAGTCATAATTGAATGCAAATAAGCATCATATACTGTTTTGTGGATGCTTTTATTTGTAAAATGACATAATGATCTGATTACAAAACATGATAGGATGTAGTCAATATGGTCTTTCCAATTCATATTATGATCTGTAATAAGACCAAGAACTCTTATGTTACAAGTTTCAGTGATTTCATTGCCTTCACATTTAATCTTTATGTCTGCAATGCTTTTATTTTTTGTGCAAAAATGAATATACTTAGTTTTTTCAAAATTTATATGAATTTTGTTACTGTCAAGCCAATTATTTAGCATACTGAAAATACTATTGGATAACTCCGAGAGATGACTGATTTTTGTGTCCTTTAATTATAATACTTGTATCATCTGCAAAGGGGACTGGATGAGCATGTTTATTTATTACTCTGGGGAGATCATTGATATATACCAGAAACAATAATGGATCCAGAATCGAACCTTGTGGAATACCAGGCTTTATTTCAGACCATTTGGGATATGTTTTACAATTATCTTCAGAATTTATTATGACTGCTGTCTATTTGATAAGTATGATACAATCCATTGATATGCTTTACCAATACCATACCTTTTGATAGATTGCAGAATATTTCTAGTGTGTTGCATTTATTATCAAGAGATTTCAGAATTTCATTAGTTAAGTTAAAAGTGGCATCATTGTTTGATATGTGTTTCCTAAATCCAAGCTATTTGTTTGATAAAATATTATTTTTATTTAGATGGTGACATATTCGTTTGAATATTAGTTTTTCAAACACTTTGGAGAAAGCAGTTAGTAATGATACTGATCTATAGTTCAACATTTGTGACTTTTTCCCATTCTTGTAAAGCGGTTTAACATAGAATATTTTAACCTGTCTGGAAATGTTCCTGCTAAAAAGGAGAGGTTTTATATATATGACTTAAAGGTTTGCTAATCTTATCAGCACACATTTTTAATATTTTTGTAGTTATTTTGTCATAACCTGATGAATTCTTGCTTTTGAGGGATTTTATTGTTTTATTTACTTCTGTTGTGCTTGTGGGTACTATTTCTATGCAAGTAAACTTTTCTAAGCTTGTTTTTTTAAATATAAAATACAGTCTTCCACATGTTGTTTGGACTGTAACAGTAAATTTTCTGCTAACTGAATATAATACTCATTAAAAATGTTGCTATCTGTTGTGGTTCTTTTGTGGTGATTTGATTTCCTGTAATTTCTTTTATTTCATTTTTTGAGTGATGTTTACCAGTCTCTTTTTTTATAATTTTCCATATTGTGTTAGGCTTATTATGTGAGGACTGTATCTGTCTTTTCATAGCAGAGTTTATTAGCTGCATTTATAATCTTTTTTAGAATTTTACAATATTTTTTATAATGTCTATATTTAGTACAGTTGCTTTCTCTAGTAGCTAAGTAGAGTTCTCTTTTGTGTTTGTAGGATATTTTGATACCTTGCATTAACCAGTTATTTCTAGGGTATTATTAATTTTCTTTACATAAGATGGAAAACTTGAGTTGGGAATCCTTATGAAAGTATTTAAAAAGGAGTTAAACTTGTTATTCGCATTCTTGTTCTTGTATATTTCTTCCCATGATTGCTCTGATAGCTGGTCATTAAAACGTTTTACGCTGTTAATGATTTGGTAGCTGGTTACCTGGCTTGCTATTTTGAAATGGGGAACATAATAATAAATTTTAAGTAACTTCCATCATGGTCTGAAAGTCCATTAATTAAGGGTTGAATTTCATGGTACTCCATTTTAGACATGTCTATGAAAATATTATCAATAGATAATATAGTTTTGGAATTTTTTAATTTCTAGTTGGAAAATTTTGTTCTTAATAGTGAATAAATTTGTACCTTTTGGCTGCTGCCTTTCATGAAGTCTGCACTTAAGTCACCGCAAAGTATAAATTCAATCTTAGTTTGAATAGGCATTTTAGAACAGCATTTAGATTAGATAGAAAGTTTTCAAAATTTGCAGCTAGAGCTCTGTATAGTGCTAATACGAGGGCAGAACGAAAAGTAACATACAATAATTTTTTTACAAAAAATCTTAATAGTTAAAACAACATCAAAAATTACAAATGAACTTATGCCTTTTACCTACTTTTCGACCTAGTATTCTGCAAGGCTCGAAACTTGGTCCATATCTATTCTTATTATATATAAATTCTTATTTAAAAAGATAACAGATGCTGGTGGTATAGCTATTGGATATGCAGATGACACAAAGATGATTATGAATGGAAAGTCAGAAATGGATGTACAAAATAAATCAAATTTACTACTAGAAACAATTAATGTCCAGTTAAAAGAACTAGGTATGGCACTGAATATTAACAAAATAGAGTGGATGCAAGTAACACTAAGTAACGGAACACAGTCCAATACACAACTAAAGATAGAAAATAGATTAATTCAGCAGATTACAGAAACAAACTTTTTAGGACTAGTGATAGATTATAAATTAAGTTGGAAGAAGCATATCGATAAAACAGCCAAAAGTATAAACACAGGGCTATATATCCTAAGACAGTCTGCACAAATAATGGATAGAAAGAGCTTACTACAAATATATTATGCATTCATACATTCATACCTAAGTTATGGGGTTGTATTACGGGGCAACACACAGAAAAAAACAATGTTTAGAATTTTTAGACTTCAGAAACGTGCCTTGAAAATAATATGTAATTTAAAACAGCTTAATACTTGTAAAAAATTCCTATAAAACATTAAATATACTAACATTTCCTGCACTATATATATGCATTAAATATACAATAAAAAATCATAGTAGTCAAACTAAGAACATGAACATACACAGACATAACACAAGAACAAAGCAGAACTATTTTATTAATAGATTAAGAGGAACGTTGGGATATAAAAGTATAGAAAACAATACTAAAGAATTGTACAATCACCTACCTAACCACATAAAACAAATAACAGAAGATAAGAAAAAACTTAAAGTAACTAAAATATATCTGTTAGAAAATGTATTTTAATCGGTAGAAGAGTATAAATTGTTAAATGCATATAAATTTTGAGGTAAATTTTGTTATGTAACTTTCATATGTATCTGAGTCGGTAGAAGAGTATAAATTGCTGATGTAAATGTTTCGTGGTACCTATTGTTATACAAGATGTTTCTCTGTTCAATTATGTATATATATATATATATACTTATTCTTTTTATGTAACACTGTGACGGTATAATTTGTTAAGTTCCACATTGTGGTAGCCAATTTGTGACGGTATTCTTTGTTAGGTTTGTTTGAAAAATGCTACTGTTTATTTGCCGCACGTATTGAATACAATTTGTCGCGGTCACTTCGTGTTATCTTTTACTGAGCGCCTGTTATTGTGTTTAATTTTTGGGTTCACTGTCCTCCGGCTAGCTATGATCTCTCGGTCAAGCAAATCTCTTAATCAAGGTGTGTAAACGGAAAGGAGTTTTTATCCAAAGATAACACTGATAAAAGAATTTGTTTTATACTTTTATTGTCATAACACATTATGCACTTTCACATATTAATCTTGACACTCGCCAAACTGAAACTGTTATAATAACTTCTTTACTGCCCCTTATTAATTCATGTACTTCAACTTTACGACACTTGAGATTTTTTTATAACTTTGCTACGCGTAACCTGCGAATCGATAAACTATGCTATGTATTCACCATGACTGTTTTTGTTGAACTCAGCGACGTGTAATGCGCAAATGTTTCTGATGGACTGGAGCCGACGTGTAATGTACAAATGTTTCCGATGAACTGGGATGGATCTACCTCTGACTTAGCTCTTTTTATACTCCCACACCCCGATATGCCTAAAGATTATAACCGAACTGCTATTGGTTAATAAAACGCACCAACATTAGCATCTATTTTTATATCCAATGAAAATTATGAAAACATATGCTCTAGGGAAAATGTTCCAGCAAATTCTAAGAAAAACGCGCCAATATTACGTCATTTGCTCGTCTCTAATAATGATAAACAGCTCACCCCCTCACTACATTATTGCACGCTATTATTGTCAGTTTCAGTAAGGCCGTATAAACCCACTTCTCGACAATAATTACAATCAACAAACATCTCAAATCAATGTCACACAATAATGCATATTCACACTATAATCACTCTTGACTTTTACATAATTTGTGATACAAATTACTGCGTCAACACTCATATTTTAACAATTTGACAATCCTTGTAAAATGTATTTATAATTGAAGCTAATAAATAAATGAATGAATGAAAGTAATCTGAGAAACAATACATAATTCTGAATGTTTCTGTGATGGAAATAGGTGGAATACTACATGATGGTTTATGGAATACTATCAGTAGCTTCTATACTCCTTTCTCTATCTTCTAATGGTATTGGCCAATATGCAGGGGCAAGAGCAAGAAAGTGCTTGCATGATCAAATGCTGCACAACATCTTAAGGTGCCCTGTACACTTCTTTGAGAGTACACCAATTGGTCGCATCTTGAATCGTTTTTCCACTGACATGGGTGTCATTGATAAAGTAAGTATAGCACAATGATACTTTGTTTTACGTTAACTGACTTAGTCCGCAGAATTCCATATTTCTATGTTTACCTGCCTACTCCAAAAGCTTAAATGTTTAACATATTACGTAGAAACAAAGATTGATCTCAACAGTATGATCACATGAATATGAGTACTTACTGGGGTGACTGTATTTTTCCCACAAATGTGCTTTTTCTAATATGTAAATAACTATTAAGAGTATCCAATCCCATTAATTCATTGTTAAGCCCCCTTAGTGAAAATGCCCGCAAATAGCCACTTTATAGTTATGTTATTTTAGTACCTTACTTGGAAACATACTAGGATAAATTATAAAGAATACATAGTGAACTACATTAAGTAGGTATTGAAAGTAAAAGCATCATTTTTTCAATTAATTTCTTCATTAACATGCCATTTTTTACAAAATATAAAGTAATTTGTCAATTCATCTTTGGATGACAGAAACAGAAGAAAATGCTAAGTTTATGAGTATTCCTATATGTATGTTGGTGTGTTGCAGAAAATTGCAACATCAATTCAGAGGCTTCTACAGTTTCTTTTGCTGTGTTTTTCTGCTATTGTTGTAAATGCTGCAGTCACACCATGGTTCCTTGCTATTGCAGTACCTATTTGTGTGATCTACTTTATAGTGCAGCGTTTCTACAGGTGCTCTTCCAGGTATTGCTGATCTTTTTATGTATTTATTCATTTAATCATTTATTTAATGGTTTAAGTATTATGGTAAACCTCAACCAACTTTTGTCATAAGTGCTTTGTTGATGTGATTAAAGTTAATATAGTAAAGCATACTTTTCAGGGAGCTTCAGAGGTTGGATAGTATTACAAGATCTCCAATCTTTTCCCACTTTTCGGAAACACTTGAAGGTCTCACCACAATCCGTGCCTTTGGACACCAGAAGAGGTTTGCAGACAATATGTTCAGAAAAATAGATGCTCATACAAACACCTTCCTCATTATGAACACCAGTAATAGATGGCTTGGAATTGCTCTGGTTTGTATTACTAATATACTCGTAGTTGTGCACTTACTCAGTTTTGTGTTACATAATTGATTCAAGATATTAGTTGGTAATTGTTTTTACTACTACTACTACTACTACTACTACTACTACTACTACTACTACTACTACTACTACTACTATTACTACTACTACTATTCATTCATTATCTGTTTACCCTCCTCTTATGTAGGACTTACATCCCCCAGGACTTACAAGTGGGTGCCTGGGGTCAGAGGCCCGTCGAGGAGCAGACACTCATGGATCAGACAGAGCATCCAGGATGGGTGATCAGCCCAATGCCTGGTATGGGATGAAGGAAGTAGATGAAACGAAATGTTGGTGAAATGGATGAAAGGAAAGGTGATGATGGAGCAGTTGGTGGAATGAATGGCGGGGGAAACCGGAGAACCCAGAGAAAACCCGCCCAGATGCCGCTTCGTCCACCACAAATCCCACAGGCAGGTCCCTGGGATTGAACCCGGGCTACCTCGTGGGAGGCGAGCGGTCTAACCACTCGGCCACGGCGCCGCCCCTACTACTACTACTACTACTATTACTATATAAACTTTCAGGGATGATTAAGAAGTACAGTGCGGTCATTTTATGATGAGGTCATGGATCTTGCATATGCATGCTCTGCACACCATCTATTACACTGGTTTTGTTTTTCATAACTTGTGCCTTACTTACTCATGAGTGATAGTAACATGCACTATAATGAGTACTAACCTAATGCAGTAGACAATCTAATTTGTAAAACTCTTAGCACAATAAATACAATACAATACAATACAAAAAAAAAAAGTGGTGTTGGAAGTGGTGTCCATCTGCATGAAAACATTCCTGCCATCTTTGGATGGAATTTACATTCAAACACATAAGTTCTTCTTGCATAATGTTCATAATTTCGGTTTTTATATTGTCCTTAAGTTCTTCTATGGTTTGGGGATTGTTCCTATAAACTGTACTTTTTAGGGTTCCCCACAAATTGATGCATCAACCTTGTCAATTTTTTCCTCCATTAGAACATCTCGTTTTCACTTCTTAGGTTTAGCGTTCAGCGATCCCATTGTCTTAAACTTATTAACCTGTTGTCTAACAGTTACTCTATCTTGAACTGGAATACCAGGAAATTTCTTCTGAAACTGTCCACACACCTGTCTACATGATTTGGTTTTTACATATGTATCGCACATAAAAATTTGTTGTTCATGCGTGAATTTGTTGGCAGGCATTGCAGTGGACTAATAACAAGACATAAACTCTTAAGCAACTCACACACAACACAGATGTCTTGAATAAACTTTCATCTTTGAGATGCATCACTCACAACTCTCCTTACAGCGTGAACACAAAGCAGCAACTGAAAGTACAACTTATAAAGATAACTTTCAATGCATGATGCAAGCATCATGCTCGCCAGCTGACCATTGGAAAAGTACTAAGGTCACTGCAGTACAGAGTGCTATGCATATAGCCAGTCTGTGGCCTTACCTTAAAACACCATGCTGTACAAAAGAACATTACTTTCTCTACTATGTATAGAATCTCTGCTACGTATCTTGAATTCTCTGGGAATGTCCAATGTCCCCAAAAGTCCTCTTCATTCTGAATAATTTTGCATAACTGGTAAACCATAAGAAATAGACAAAATTTTACTACACAAAAAGTGTAGAGCTTGTTAAAACTCACAATTTGTGCCATATACTTTTTTGTAGAGTGAACCATTTCGAGATATTCCTTATTATTTGTTTGAATTTTCCAATACTTATACTTTTTCTCAAATGGGAATTCATTATTCGTTTTTTTATGTCCTGGACATGCAAAGAGAATGGAATGCTCCACACAGCAACCAGCTCTTAAGTGATTTGACTATTGCTTAAAGCCTACCATACTCTCCTTGCACTTACAAGAAAATTAGCTATAAGATTAACATCTCAATATCTTGATTAACATGAAGTAGATGGAGAGTAAGAGTTTGTAAAAATAGTTTGTACAAGAGTAGAGAAAGTCATGTGAGATATAAAAAGATACAGGAATACAGGGTAAGGTAACTGTCCTATTTTTCATGGACACATCCCATGTTTTAACCTCTTGTTTGGGTGTCTGGAAAAAATTCCAAAATATCCTAGATAAATCAAAGATTTGGCATAAGACATATTTTTTCCTAGTATTTCTGCCAGTAAGCTGCTCTGCTATTTACATGATTTTGTGATTTATACACTGATCTACCCATAAAATTAGGGTCAGGGCCGAATTTTCTGGGGGGTTCAGAAAAACCTATATAATAAAATTTCAGAACAGTGTATATCATTTTGCACTTTCTGTTCTACCCATATGTCACTACTTTCCCATTGTTGTTCAAATTATATGGCACTTTGTTATTAATGGGAGGGCAGCTCTCTTGGACTTTTGATGAGCTTGCCACTGTGATTTGTTATTTATATGGGCAGCCCTGTTAAAATATAATACAAGATCTGTCAGCTCTATTGTTACTACTGACCACTTCCATGTCTATCATTTGAAGGGGAGAGTACAAAAGCTTGATAAAGTGCAGCAATTATGAGAGTTTCTGGAATATTTTAAGAGCAAACTGGTCTCAAAAGTCCCAGAATCTTAAGAACCTCTGCAAAGCAATATGTATACAGGCAGTTGGTGTGTGAATGGTCAGTCAGTCAAATGAGTTGCAATCCAAGCAGCATAATATAAATGGCAAAACAAGAGAACTAGCAGCAAGGATTATATTGTTATTAAAGGCAAGCAGCACGATGTTTAGAGTTCTTCCAAAGTGGGACAGTGTGGTTTTCAATTCAAAATGTGCAGAATTATACAAATGTGTGTAAGCAAGCTATGTAAATGGAATGAAAGATACAGTAAGTGAAAAAGCCTGAAATTTACCAGACTGAACACACCAATTAATTACACTAGGCAAAAGGAAAAAATTCATCAGGCTTGTCTCAGCAATTTAGTTATAGTATTATGATATCCATTCCCTAGCTGATGCATAGAGCTAAGTCACTGTTGAAATAATTACTCTCTGATGAGTGCTCATACTTCAAGAATCATAAACAAGAGACCCCAACAGTAACAACACATTTGGTATATCCTCAGCTTGGAATAATGCCTGTAACATCAGCTGAGAATCATTTCTTAGTCAAGGAGAAGATGAAGCATTTTAGTATGTATGTAACATGACAGTAGGAAAACTTGTGTTGCTCAGTGTGTCCTTAATTTTGGTATAAAGTTGTAATTTCAGGACTTGGAATCCCTTTGTGAGCACTAATCATCTGGTTACCTTTAATACTAAGCAGATCTTTAGTTGTTCCTTTCAGCCATTCTTTTCACCACTGTCTGT
This sequence comes from Deroplatys truncata, assembly GCA_030765065.1. Lineage (NCBI taxonomy): Eukaryota > Metazoa > Arthropoda > Insecta > Mantodea > Mantidae > Deroplatys > Deroplatys truncata. Next base: position 192,096,237 of record CM060976.1, on the reverse strand, counting down.
GGTGTTTTTTGATTAATAAAACCCAATACCTCTCATATATATGTAATAACATCAGGAGATATTTCTCCTCTGAAATAAACACTCTACAAATTTAGTTGCATGTATAAATTTCCCAGTTTTTCCTTTACTGCATTTTAAAATCAGTTGTGCATATTTTAAATCAAGAGAGCAAGCCAGTGGCATGTGTTTAAGATATCTTATTAACCCTCCTACATTATTCTGCAAAAAACAAACTTGTCAATCACATCCTGAATTCTTCTGGCTTCATAGTAAAGTCTTTGGAACACAGAGACCCTTAGTGGTGTCATTCATTTGATTATCTCCCAATTTCTTACCTTCCCTATTTCAGCTCCCCCCCCCCGAGTGGAGGAGAAAATGATTTAATCACTAACCCCAGACCCGATGGGAGTCGGAACTGGGAGTGTGGGACTCACCAATGAATTGGCATACCCACTAAAAACTCCTCCACCGGAGTGGATAGAATTGGTTTGCTGCGGTACCGCCTGAAGCACCCGCGCATTCCTTGGAGAGAATATAAACTGGCTCGCAGTGTGGTAACCAGTGGAGTTAGCTATTGGGAGCTGGGAGACAGGCTTGGCCTTCTAGGTCCAGCCTGCCCCCCAGCAGATTCCAGGAGAGGAATTTCAGCAATGTTTATCAGAATTAGACAGCATTGTTGCAGAGGTATTGAAATTTGTATGGTATTCATTGGATAGAGCACCTGTGACTTCTAGATATTCGTTCTCTTCTAATGAAAAGAATGTCAGTTCTCATTACATAAGCTTCAATTTAGGATGCTGTAAATCAAATATTTCATTAATAGCATCAATTCTCATATTTAGAAAATAGTTTAAGATACAACCAAGAGCTGTTTTCAAGACATATTTCATATTCATCAACAATTTGTCTACAGAATGTGCTGCTGCTGATACGTTTTTACAATCTTTGCAAAAATATTCAAATTCATCATTTCATACTGGCTCAGTGATACACATTTACAGTAAGTGTGTCTTATAATGCCACTTCATTTTATTATAGAAGTGGCAAAATAGTGCATTATCTAAGCTATAATTAATGGTTTTTATATGTTTGGAAGATGTGGACTTGCCCAATTGGTCATGTGTTTGTTCTTATGTGAGTGAAATCTCTGGAATATTGAAATATGTTTTTGTTTAAGGACTACCTAGGTGGAGTGATTGTCCTAGTTTCTGTAGTTGCAGCTCTGTTGACTGCACATCACTTTCCTCATTTGGTAACTCCAGCACTCATAGGCCTGGCAGTGAATTACACTCTTCTTGTACCAATATATCTCAATTGGGTGGTAAAATTTCTCTCAGATATGGAGATGTACATGGGAGCTGTTGAACGAGTACAGCAATATGCAATGCATCCTACTGAAGACTATCGTCTGAATGGTAAGCTTTCATTGATCCTAATAATAAATTTAACAAAATGTTGCTAATATTCTTTAAAGTTGTACATATTTTGTTACTTAACAACTATTCATGTTGTACAGAAATAAATATCTTAATATGGCCTTACTTATATAACTTAATGTATGCATTTACAGGGGTAACTGTTTCAAAGGCTTGGCCAGAGAAAGGTCTTATAGAATTTAAGGGTGTATCCCTTCGTTATGATGCTAGTCGTGAGCCTGTGATAACTGGCCTTGATCTCCGTATTCCTCCAGGACAGAAGGCAAGAATGTTATAACTATTATCATTAACCCTATCATCTTTCTTTGATATGTTTTCATGTTTCAAAGTTTAAAAAAAAACTTTTTTTGTAACAATTATATAAGATATAATTAGTATTGAGCTCATTACCAATCTCTCAAGGAGAAAGAAAGCTCCTTTGAATAAAATTAAAACTATGAGTATGCATACATTTACAATATAAAATAGAAGCTAGCTACAATGAAGTGCTTAATTCAAGTAGGTACTAAATAAAATAGTTTCTTAGCTCCAGTTATTTTTCATATTTTTTACAGTAAAAACAGGACTAGTTTAATGAAATATTGTTTTATTATTTCACTTTTATAACCACTGCTAATTACTCTTATTGACGGCTTTCACCTCAAAAACAATGGCTGGCATCAAGCATTGGGTAAAATCCCACAATTTTCAGCTCATGTACTGATGTTTTATAAGAAAATTGCAAATCACTTAAGTGTTATGTTACTGAAAAACTAAAATTCCCTTGAAGGAATGCCAGGTTTCATGCATCAGGTGCAAGTAGTACCCATCATAGCTGTACTCATCATTAACTCTAGCCCAGTGGTAGAATGTTGTAACATCTTAAGACAAAAGAGTCCTAACCATCCATGGTACTGAAATTTTGTAATTGGATTCAACCTTCCAGCTTCAACCCATACAGAGCCAACATGCAACAATAATTGTAAAATGTTAATTTTATTGTTTCATTCTGTGTTTTAATAATTTAGCTTCTGGATTCATATCATAATGAGCTATTCAGACTGATCTGTTCAGCTGATTATCACTTTTTTTTTTTACATTTGATGCTCTAAAATTTTCCTTAATTCTGACTTCTAAATCATTTTTAACTTCTCTAATGTAAATCTGATCACAAATCATGCAATTGTTTGGCATTTTTTTTTCCAAAATCCTTGCTTTTTCAAGTTCCATCCTCTTTAGAAATTCTTAGTAAATTATTCTTTATGCTGGAAGTCTTTTCTGGGGAAATGGAACTACACAATATTCTTTGAAAATAATGGAGGATTTCTTATTTGAGTGGAAAATAAGCCTTTTGCATTAATTGTATTATTTTGATTTAGAAATCATTTGACAACTTACATTGGGAGCTACTGCTTCAGACTAAATTAATGATAGTTGAGTCATTAATTATAAAAATAACTAACACTAGCATGCAGTTATGAATATTATAAAAATAAAATTAATATAATACAAATTAACAAAAATCAAACAATTTTTATTATATAAATACTTTGCAATAATTTTGCTGGGCTACTAATACTTTATTTGTAATTCCAAAGTGTTTCCAGAGTTTTACAAATAATGAAGATATAGTGCCATTGAATCCAAACATTTTTTTCTATCATCTTTTAAAATACAATTATCTTTGATAATTCATCGGTGTTTAAAATGTTATCTTTATTATGTCATTATCAGAAAAATTTGTTGGGCAGTGCAATAAGTATATAAAAGAGAGCTGGAGCTAAGAATAGTACTAGTTATTTCTTTCAGAAAACCCAGGCTGCTGACACAGTAATCAAGTAAAATATTTTGATCATTACTCAGGGTTAAACTCTATTACTAAAGCTATTAAAATAGATAAGATGTTCTTTTATGATAACAAACCATTGTATTATTCTGTAATCCTTACATCATATCTCTATAGTCATTATTTCTGTAATTCAGCAGAACTTATCAAAGATCAAATAGCTGATCTTTGGTATTATATAGAAGGATTGTTAAATTAACGTTCTAATGATGATGAATTTTCATCATTCCAATCCAGGTTGGTATCTGTGGTCGCACAGGGAGTGGGAAGTCTTCATTGGTTTTGTCATTATTTTATATGGTGGATGTATTTGAGGGAAAAATACTCATTGATAATGTGGACACAAAGCTGGTACCATTGCAAGTACTTAGATCACGTCTGTCTGTTATTCCTCAGGAGGTTATTATGTTCAGTGGAACAATAAGGTAAAATATTATCTTTTCTTTTATATCAATAGCTAAATTCTAATCAGTAAACTTCAAATCTTTATTTTTTAAGGAAAAAATAATTTGTCTTTTTTTTCAGTCCAAAAGCCATTGCAATTTAAGTAGGGGTGTACTTTTATTAGCATGATTTTATCTAACAGCCAATGTAAGACTCCTTGACTCTAGTACTATAGGTCTGAGTTCAAATCCTCATTTAGTAGGCTTCCCTTATTCAGGTTTTTTTCCATAATCCTTATGAGAAATATTAGCAGCTTTAATGCCTTAGGTCCCTAAGCATATTAATTTCTTTCATTCAATCATAATCCAATCTGACAGTCCTGCTAGTGGTCACTACCTGAAAATTTGCAACACTGGGTAAGGTTAGAGTATTTTACTCACCCTAATGACAGGGTTAATAGGGCTAGGAAACGGCAGCAAAACACAACAGCTTGTGAAGCAGCTAATAAGTGATGCATATTGTGCTCTTACAATATTATTTGTCATCTTATACAAACAGTGTAGCCAAATGTTGCTATATGAGCATGAATAATTAAACAAATCTGATGTGTTACATTCACATGGCTTTCTCTACCTTCTATCATTTATTAGTGGTATACAAACTATTGTTAAGAAAGTTTGTTTCTCTGTCTCTTTCATTTTAATCAAGATAAACCTTTGCAGAAATAGTTACATTACACATTTCATTACAGATATAAAGTGAACAGCAATAGTCACATGTTTAAGAACCAGGCACTATATGCTGGCATTAAAATTACACTCTTTCCATACAATTGGGAGAAACAACTGAATATCAACAGAGAATGATGAAGTATTGAACAATTCGAACCATTAATTATGCATAACTCTGAAATAGCTTATGCCACAAAAAGTTATTTAAAATAAATTGTGTGTTTAAAAGAGATCTACATTCATTGTGTAATATGCTTTCATCTATCACTTAATGTTTACCAGTTATACAAGATTATACAGAATTCCTTCCAAATGAAATGTACTTCACAGGCTATTCCCAGTAAATTTAAGATAAACATTTTATTTTCATCTTCATAACTATCTTTAATATATGGTATTTTAATCAAAATTGTTAAGAGCCATTTTTGAGAAAACCAAAGATTTCAAAAAACGTTCCATGCAAAAGGTAGTTTGGGATGGAGGAATTATCTTTAAAATCTTTGTGTTGCATCTTTGAAAGATACTGATCTTAAATGCCAAGTTTGCTATTTATCACACACTTCATGTTTACTTTCTCTACCAGATACATAGTAGGTAGATAAGGTATTCCATTACACCCAAAAATTTGATACTAAGATTTTACCAGAAACACATGTTTTGAGGCCCCCTGATTCCAAAGAGAAGAAAAGAGTGTGTGTGTGCGTGTGTGTGTGCATGTGTTTTGTTTTTTATATAGAGTCAACTGAAAAATTTGACGTCATAGTTGAGATTTGAACACGGTTCTCCCATCTAAGTGGGACAAGCCCAGACTGGTTAGGTCTTTAAAACATATAATTAATTTCATTAGTAGTAATAAATTACAACTAATTATATATAATATATATATATAATCTGAAGATGCGACATAAAGATGTTCAAGAAAATCCCCCTTCCAAACTATCCTTTACATTGAACATTTTTTGAAAATGTTTAATTTTGTTTAAAATACCACTTATTAATGATATTTATATGACAAATAAGATGTATATTTAAATTTTCTGGGAATAATCTTTGAAGTCCTCTTCATTCAGAAATAATTTTTTATAATCTTGTATAACTAGTAAATGTTAAATGATAGAAGAAAACATGCTGCACAAGAAATATAAATCTCTTTAAAACACACAATTCATTTCAAATAACTTTTTTTGTGGCATCAGCCATTTCTGAGAAATCTGTTATTAATGTTTGAATTGTTCATTATTTGGTCATTCTTTAAAGTCCTTCAACATTCAGTTGTTCCTCATGATTGCATGGAAACAGTATAGAATTTTAAGGTAGTGTATAGCTTCCAGTTCCTAAACATTTGACTATTGCTGTTGCCTTTGTATCTATAATAAAATGTGTGATGTAGCTATTTCTGCAAAGGTTTATTTGGATTAAAATGAAGTTGATAGAAAAATAAGATTTAAAGTAAAGTAAAATAAAGTATTTATTCATCCATAGACATTGTTATTACATGTTTCAGGCTTTGTCATAGTATTAGCATATTATCCAATATACAATTTGACATATCACTTATACAATCACTATTTATTATTTGACTTGTCACTATATAATACAAATAGTAATTTTCAATCGAATCACATATATTATCAAATATTATTTACAATTTTGGCCTATCATTTTCACAAGGGCCACAAAATACGGATTACAAGATACTATTTACAATTCAACCTATACTTACATTCTCCCAAACATACATTTGTTATAGAAGGATTAGTATATTATCGATTCACAATTTGGCATATCACTTTTACAATCCCTATTTAGAATTTAATTTGCCACTTATATAACACTAATAGTAATTTTCAGTTGAGTCACATATATTATCAGATACTATTTACAATTTAGGCCTATCATTTATACGATACCACCAAAAAATGGTTAGTTCAAGCACAAAATATTATTTACAATTCGATCTATAGAATAGTTTGCATACCCACTAATAAGCGATAAGAGAGTGGAGAAAGTCATGTGAAAGTAACACATCAATTTTTTTAGTTGTGCTATTCACAGAAGCTCAAACAGACCATTTTCTAAGAATGCTTTTTTTGGATTCAGGCAGCCTCAAAACTTGCATTTCTGCTGAAATCTTGATATTTAAGTTTTGGGAGGAATGCAATACCTTCTCTACCCATTATGACATGGTAGAAAAAGTAAAAATATGTTTCGAGGCATATTAAGAATGTGGATTACTCAGTTTGACTCTCTCTTCCCTAAGAATCAACACATCATGCAAAATATTTACATTCACAACTACTTCTAGATCATTTGGAATTTTCAGTCAGTGTAGTGATCTCTCAATTCATTTTCAGCAACCTGTTAGCTGAAGCCACTGTGCACTAAAATAAAACTATCTTTACTCACCAAAACTAAAGCATATATTTTGATGTTCTAGATGCATATTGCATACATTTTGTGCAAAACACAGTAAAAAGTTAAGAACAATTGAGGAGCAGTTTTGCAAAAGTCAATAGATGCAGAAATCAAAGTTTTACAGGAATCGCATTTTTATTAAAACACGAAGCATATACTTTATAACAGAAGTTTTTGGCATGAAGCATTCTTTATTCAGAGGTAATGAAAATGGGTTAAACAAAAATATGTGCACTTTTTAAATATTGGTCTATTTTACTCCCAAAAAGCTGAGGTTTCTTCAAAACTCAATAGATGCAGTCTTTATTCATATGAGTCTCATTACAGCACTAATAAAACTGAACAAAATTAATAAGTTCAGCACAAAACTGTAATTATCACAAACATCTAATGGAACACCTCATCTAGAACAGTTGTGTAGAAGTCCTTTGCCTCATCTGTTACCTATTTCAAAATATTGCATGAGTTTCTTAATGTCATTCTTTTTTTCTTTAGACACCATGTTAACTTCTGAAAGAATACAGGAATTCAACATAGTGTCACATGTTTTAACTCTTGGTTTTAGCACACACACTGCCACCGGACATGTTGTATGTGTGTTCTGCACTTCAATAAATATATTATGATGATTGGTCTTTTTTTTTGGGGGGGGGAGTAAGTGATCACTCACTGCGGAGTCATATTGAAAGGCAATGTCGATCACAACACCTTTTGAGCACTGGCCTTTAAGTTCAATATTTTTGAGTCCTTGTTAAGGATCTTCACTATGCCATGATTCTTCAATATCTTATAGTAACCACTGGGTGTCAAGATGTCTTCCATTCTTCTGTATTCTTTCTCTCTTCTTCCGAAAATACAATCTGGAGCCATATAACTATGACTGCATATCTGAAAAAATGAAGAATGTGATCAAAACATCTGCTTTGTTGCAAAAAGCCATAAACATTGCCTTTATAATGCTGTTCTTGTTCTGACTTTACGATGATTTTTCTCCTTAGTTCTTGATTTTCTACCAGTTATTGTTTCTTAAACCATAATAAATTCACTCCCTGTATCCATTATTCACACACAAGTGAATGTTAGAAACTATTGGTACTGATCTGCAACCAGGAGAAAAGTTGTGAGAGGAATCTGCTAGCTTTGCAGCTTTGTGCCAGCATGGTTTCAGATACGAATATCACGTCAACGCAGTACAAGTTAAGTGGAAAACATTAGCTCACGCTTACATTGAAATCTTTGAATATGACTATTTAAGCAGCCAACATATGTCCAAAAATGCAAGGATTCCTATTTTGCTCCTTGCCACCAGAGCACCACACAACCTTTTTATAGAATTGCAGTAGTTGGAATATTATGGCACTGGAGAATGCTCTTACTTAAAACGTTATACTATGGTGAAAAACATTTTATATGGCTTTATGTATATTTCAAATAAGGAGTCCAGCATGTATCGAGTTTTGCTTTAACTAAAAAACTGCATCTATCGAGTTTTGAAAACACCTGGAATGTTTGGTTGTCTCTAATTATGGCATGAATCGTGTTTAGCTAAATCTGATTTCATAGATTGATTCAGATGCTAAAAAATACATAGATGCAATATATAACTCATTTTTGGAAGGTTTTGCATCTATTGACTTTTGCAAAAATCCTCCTCAGTTGCAAAAAATACTTCAAGTAAAGAAACAGGCATATCAAAATAATCTGTAAATAAATACTTAACAGTTCCATTTTTCCACAAGGCTAACTCTTAACATTTCCTTACTGCAAAAAATTTGGAAAAGCAAAACAGGAATCAAAAGCTTGCTTTTCTGAAAGTGCAATACTACAGAGAAAACTGCAGCAGTAGTCGTGCCATAGACTAAAATATTAACAGCACAATTACCAGTTTGACAAGAATTCCTCTGCATTAACACCTTTCATGATTTAAAACAATTCTTTAGCAAGTAAATACAAAAACTTAGAAAGTCTGGTAGAGAAAGAGCCATTGCTGTAATTTTCTCCAAGTTAAAATAAACACAGTTTGAAATTCATGGTTAGTAAAACACACATAATGTGACCAGTGACAAATTAAAAAATAAGATAAAAATAAATTTCTTGTAACAAGCACAAAATTATTTAAGGTAATGTTTACAGTATTATGTGATTCAGGGAAAATTTGGATCCACAGTCAAGATATTCAGATGCAAAACTCTGGAAAAGCTTAGAGCTTGCTCAACTTAAAGAGCTGGTGAGCTCCCTGCCTGGCAGTCTGGGTATGTAATAGCCCTTCAATTTAATACTTACTAATAAATATCATCACAATCATTATTCTTATTCTTATTATTATTATTATTATTATTATTATTATTATTATTATTATTATTATTATTAAATTCAAATTTCTAACAAGAAAAGTATTACTTGCTTCATCACTGTTTTCATGTGAATTCTTGGAAACTCTTTAATTAATCTCATTTCTTTATTTTTATCTCCAAGTTTTATTTTTAAAGTATTGAATCAATATGTTTATATAGCTCTTTGTCAATGTATTTTATTACTTCATTTTTATACCTTGAACTATAAGACAGTCTTTTAACTATGTTTTACAATCAATTTTTGTAAATAATTCAAACTGCAATAATCTTAGTAATTTTTTTGACTTGCTCATCATAGTACCTAAGGTGAATTTTAGTTATGTTTAAGCAATTCATTTTGTAAATAATTGTAATTCAATTTTGTGCATTTTTTTAAGTCCTATATCATAGAACCCCTGTACACACTAAGACAAAAAACAACAACAACAAAAATGAGCAGACTCTCAAAGCATATATCTATGTCCAAATCATTTCTGTGGCCAGTTCACAATGGGTCTCGGGGCACATGCCTTTAGCTTCGTTGTATTGTTACCTTTCATATTGAATCCCAGCTACTGAATACTGTGCTGACAGCAGAGTGGTTATTAGCAGGTACATAGCAATGAAGCCTACCAAGGTTCGTATCCAAGCATATTTTTTTTTTTTTTTTTTTGGCAGAAAAACACAATGTTTATTACACATATTATAATATAATTTCCAATTGCAAAAGCTTATTTGATTTCAAGGATTTAGGCTTACACATAAAAACTGAATCACTCCTCTTCATTTTCAAACTAAATAAAAAATAAGTAAATATTATAGTCCTAAATGAAAAAGCAAATAAAAATACAAAACCAACTTAATATTGGGTGTGTAAACCTCTGCTTCTATTACTGCTACCTCCTCCCAAGACCCTGTATTTTATCCCACAAAACCCCTTTTGTCTTACGTTGTCTTGCAGGTCAATTTAACTCCTAAACTATCTTCACCTCTGCCCACACATTTTCAATAGGATTTAAATCTGGTGCTACTGTGATATCTTGGCTTTGTGAGAACCAATTTGAAAACTGCTGACTTGAGTGGATAGGGTGGTTATCCTGTTGGAATTCAATCATTCCATAAGGATGTCTAATCCTTATGAAGGAGCCATGATGTTTTTGAGAAATGTCTTTATGCTGCTGGCTATTTAATGTGCCATCAAGCTGCCACAATACACCTAGACCCTCTCATGATATCCAACTCCAACATGACACAGATATGCAACCTTGGCGATCCATTTGTGTCACATATTTTGCATCATAACGCTTTCCTCTGGGGTGTTAGACAATTGCTTTACCCCCATTTGTAGATGTAAATGTCACATCGCCTGTGAATATAATCCTATTCCAATTATGGTTAACATTTTATTCTGCAAATTCAAGGAAACATAATCTGTGATTGTCTATAAGAGGCTGCTTCTTAGCTGCTGGTGGAGCAAAGAGCCCTGCTGTAGTCAAATGATGCAAGGTTGTGCAGTTCGACTAAGGGAAATAAGAATTACTTCTAATTGTACACATATGCTGGAAGGGATTGCTCTCTGCCTGTTTGAGAAGTGCAGTGTCCTGCTGAGGAGTGGAGAAATGTTTTCGACTTGAACCAGGTCAACGATGAACAATCTCTTTGCTGGATAACTGTACCCACCTTGTATCCATAGATATAGGAGCTATACAGAGTAGGTATCCAGCAATGTTCACTTATGTAAGGAGAGATCTCCTTGTAGCTTCTCTTTATGGTACTCTGCCATAGCAAAAGTCAGTATAATTACTAACTTATCATGAGAACTCCAAGGCTATGAGATGTGTGTGCATGATTGCACCAGCGCCATTCATAACTGAAGAATGAGACAGAGAGTTTGTACATCCAGTATTAAGTGAATTAAATATTTGGTTTAGGTTTTCACTTTAGAATGGTTACTAATATGGCATTTATTCTGAAAACAAAATGAATAATTTGTTTGTGTTTTTATGCACGAATGTCTTAAAATTAATAGATGTTTTATGCATGGAAAATGTACAACATTGCCACATATTTAACAAATTAAAATTTAAATAACAAAAAAAACATATATGCCAAAGATTTGAACCCACGTTGTTCCAATTACAAGACTCGTGCATTTCACCACTCGGCTACCATGCACACAACCAAATTGAAAGACATCTTTCTACTTAACACATAACTTTGAAATGAACACAGGGTGGCATTAAATTATGTATTAGAACGCAGCATCAGTGAATGCTTCTGATGTTTTCTGAATCAAACTCCTTCTCTGGCTGTTGCTAATTTATTTTGTCTTAGACTGTACATGTGTATGATTTTATGAATGAATAAAATATCTATCTGCCCATTTATCTCATTCTTCATATCAAAACCTACCTTAAAATTTCTACAAGAGCAGTCATCTGTCTAATGACTACTGAGGTCGCGGATAATGGTTACCAGGCAGTAGGTGGCAGCACAATGCACCTAAGATGAAAAACGTATGTTTGTGGGAGTGTCTGTATGCTTTTGATCACATAGTGTCCATCATATATCTTAAATCTAACAGGGCCTTCTGGTATACCTAGTATCTCCTCCTATGAACTGTGGTACAAGAAGAAGCCTGGTTTGAAGCATCTATGGATAATAGGATCTACATGCTATGTTCATGTTCCAAAACAGCAAAGGAAGAAAATGGATAGTAAAGCAATGAAAGCTGTTCTGATTGGCTATGATCATGATGAAGATTATTGAGTCTGGTGTGAAGAAAACAATAATTTAATCAGATCACATAATGTTGCTTTTGAAGAGAAAGTAATACAGAGAGCTTTGAATTATCCTATAAATTTTAAACTTCCTAAACAACCTGAAGATTTGGAGGAATATGAAGATAAGTCCAAGCTTGAAATTAAAGAAGATGATAATGATGATGACGATGACGATGATGATGATGATGATGATGATGATGATGATGATGATGATGATGATGATGAGTAGCTTTGTGACATTGATGAAGAATTGCTGGAAGAAGCTGAAAATGATAAAGCACAAAAAATATTACAGATGCATGAGAAACCAAAGTTGCATGATTGTTCAGCACTCAAGCCACCAAGGAAGTTTCAAGATTATGCAATGACTTCATTGACTTTCACAGAACCAGAAACATACCGAGAAGCAATGAATTCAGATAATGTAGACAACTGGAAAGAAGCCATGAATCGGAGATGGTTGCACATCAAGAAAATCAAACATGGATTTTAGATGCATTACCTCCAGGAAAGAAGGCCATTCCATGTAAATGGGTCTACAAAGTGAAAACCAATGCTGATGGATCAATTGACAGATATAAAGCAAGGCTGGTAATTAAAGGATTCTCACAATAAAAAGTTACTGATTATGACCAAACTTTCAGTCCTGTAGTGAGAGCATCAACCATTTGAATACTACTTAGCGTTGCAGAAAAGGAAAATATGAAACTTACTCAAATAGATGTATCAACTGCTTTTCTTTATGGTGAGTTGAAAGAAACCATATATATGAAGCAGCCTGAGGGGTACAGTGATAACTCAAGTTTGTCAGTTAAGAAAAAGCTTATATGGTCTGAAACAGGCACCATGCGTTGGAATGGGAAGTTCATAAACCACATTATTGGATTAAGATTCCAAGAAGTGAAGCTGAACTTTGTTTGTTCATCAGGCCGAGAAGAACTTTATTCTTTATGTGGATGATGGATTGATTGCAGCTGATGATGAGAGTGAACTTCAAGAATTTATAAAAACCTAAGGAAAGAATTCAAAGTCACTTCTCAACCAGCATCATTTTTCATGGGCCTGGAAATTAGCAGAAGTGAAGATGGATCCATTGAAGTGAGCCAGAGACATTACACAGAAAAGGTTTTGCATCGATTTGGCATGAGAAAAGCAAATCTGTTGGTACTCCACTCATTAAAGGCAGTGATTTGAATAGATGATACCTTAATCAAAAGTTCTCTTGCAGACAAGCAGTTGGAGCTCTTATATGTCTGATGTGTGGGACCAGATCTGATGTTGCCTATTCCAGTGGAATAGTATCTAGAAATCTTGAAAAAACAATTGAACAAGATGTAATCAGAGTCAAAACAATTTTTCGATATCTGAGAGGCACAACTGACTATGGAATTGTCTGCAAAAACAATGTAAACAAAGGTGTCTTGAAATGCTGTTGTGATGCGGATCATGGAGGTGATCCTATCACAGGATGTTCTACTTTGTGTGTACTGTGCCTTTACTTTGGTGGACCTATTGCTTGGAAGATTCAGCAACAATCCTCAGTTGCAATTTCTACCCAGAAGCTGAAGTTGTAGCAGCCAATGAAGCAGCACAAGAAATTGTATGGATAAAAAGGCTTTTAACTGAACTAGGTCAGCTAAAAGATGTAAGGCCTAGTCTTCAAGCAGATAATGAAGCAGCTATTTCACTTGCACAGAATCCAGAGTTCCATCGAAGAACGAAGCATATTCATATACAGCATTTTTTGTTTGGGAGTTAGTAGGAGCTGGTGAAAATAGCATTTCAAGAGTACTCACAGAAGAGCAACTTACTGATACTAACCAAACCTTTACTTACTGAACGTTTAAAACTGTTATGTAACAAAATGGATATTTGTAAGTTACTGAATAAGGGAAAATGTTGGTATTGGTTGTTTATATCAGTAACTATTCACTAACTTATCACATTTATAGATAGCTATATTTGTTTATATTTGTTATATACACATTAATGTCTTTTTGTTTATGTCACCATGTAATGTGATATGAGGGCCACTCTGAAAATTTTGAGAATGGGCAACAATGAGTAGTGGTAAGCCAAAGCAGCTTTTCCTAACTTCAGATTGAAGTTCAAATAGCAACATGTACAAGTCTGGGTGTACTCCAACAATGTGCATTGTCAGCACCACATGTGTATATATAGCAGGTGCTGCTACACCATACGTTAGGATAGATCTCAAGTGAGAGCATTTCCATGCTATGATTTTCTATGACTTTAAAGTCGGTTTAGGGGAGAGAAAATGCCTTGAAAGACTACATCATGCATTTGAGGATCTTTGCCCTTTGCAATCCACCATTTATTAATGGTATGCAGAGTTTAGAAGAGGAAGGGATTCCCTTGAAGATGAAGGCGGAGCAGGATGGTCGGCTACAGCAACAATGGATGAAAATGTGGTGAAAGCATAGCGCATGTTGCAGGAAGATCATAGTTGCACATATGATCAGATTCAAGAAACCCTAAATATTGGATTGGCAACAGTGAAAACGATCTTGAAAGAAAAGCTTGATGTCAGGAAGCTCTGCAGTTGCTGGATTCCCCACCACCTTTCAAATGAGCAGAAACAAGCATGTGTGTAATGGTGCCAGAAAATAATTGAACAATTCAGTGGAAGAGGATCCAAAAACGTATTTAACATTGTAATAGGTGACAAAACCTGGATTTACCAATATGATCCACAAACTAAATGATAGTCATCAGTCTGGGTCTTCCCAGGAGAAGATCTCCCAACAAAAGTTAAGCAAATGAGAAGTATTAGCAAGAAGATGATCTGTTCCCCCTCCTCAGCAAGTGGTTACATTTGATGATTCCACTTGAGGGATAAAAGGCTGTTATTGCCAGATGGTACACCATAAAATATCTGTCACAAGTGTTCAATGAATTGAGAAAAAAGTGTCCTAAGACTGTCTGCATGGAATTTTGTTGCAACATGACAATGACTCTGCCCACACTGCACAAGAAACAACCCAATTTCTGCAGGAGTCAGATATTTGTCCTATCCTCCCTACAGTTTAGATCTGGCCCCATGCAACTTTTTTTCTGTTTCCCAAAATGAAAGAAAAAATTTGAGATCAATGATTTGAGTCACCTGAAGCTGCAGTAGCTGCTTACGAAGAATGTATTTGCACTCTCTCCAAAGAAGAATGGTGTTCAGCATTTGAAAAATGGTTTGAAAGGATGAGGCGTTATATTGAATGCAATGAAGAATACTTTGAAAAGATGCAAGATCAGATCTAAATTTTTAATATTTTATTGTGTCCATTCTCAAAACTTTTGGAGTGACCCTCATAGAGTATATAAGGTAACTAACCATACAAACAAGTTGTTCTTCTTCATGCAATATAATAATGTTGTAATTAAGTATAATATATTCTTCCCAAAAACAACAAAGGATCTTTCAATAAATAATGAAGAATCACAACACCAATGTGATCTTAAATTGGGCAGGCAGGGCTGTCAAGTCCAGTCAATTGCCATCACAGATGATACTCACTTTTGAAATGGTTAAAACTGGTAGATAAGTTTTGCCTGTGGCCTATTTATGAAAATTTGCTTCTCTAATCTGTAACGGAATTAATGTTGTATATGTTTTAAGCCCCACGTTGATGAAGCCAATTTGCGATGATATTCTTACAAATGTTTGTTTACATCACGTGTGTTGAAGCCATCTTGTGACGTCACTCCTTTGTCTGGTTTGTAGCTCCATCTGGCGTAGCAATTTGCATTAGTTTTGAAATAATTCACTTTAAATGTCCTCCAGCTAGCTATTTGGGTCGCACATGTATCTCTTTTGCAGGTTGTGAAGCGGAAAGGAATCTTTTATCCAGAAATTATACTGATTAAGAAATTGGTTTTATAACTTTTATTGCCGAACACGTTCACAAACACTTTTACATATTGATCTGGATACTCGCCAAACTGAAACTGTTTGTAATAACTTCTTACTTATCACTTTTAACTCGCATACTTCAACTTTATGTATATTTAACTGTATAATACTTTAGATTCTCGTAATTCTGCTGCTCGTAACTTATGACGAACTGAAGACAGCGTGCTAGAAATTTTGATGAACTGGGCGACCGACGTGTAAGGTATTGAGAATTTTGTTGAACTGCGGGGCGATTTACCTCGGACCTGGCTTATATACTCCCACTCCTCGACATGCCTAAAGATTATAAATGAACTGCTATTGGCTAATAAAACGCGCCAACATTAGCGTCTATTTTAATATCCAATGAAAACCACGAATACATATGCTTTAGGAAATGTTCTAGAAATTTCTACCGAAAGCGCGCGAACATTACGTAACTTCCTTGTTCCCGGTAATGATAAACAACTCACCCCATCGCTGCATTATTGCGTTATTATTGACAGTTTCAGTAAAGCCGTATATTATTATTTACCAATAATAATTACAATTAATAAACCTCTGAAATCAATGTCACATAAAAATACATATTCATATTACAATCATTATTTACATTTAGGTAATTTATGATACAAATTACCGTATCAAATCAAAACTTTGACAGTTTTCTTCATGAAGAATTTTATATTCCTTCCTTATTAACTGCTTTATTTACACTTTTTATTTGGTTAATGATGTTCCCATATATCACAGAAAACCAAACTTTCCTAGGTTTCTGTAATAGAAAGATTGCTCTTGCCATTTGAGTAAAAATCACATAATTTCTGTGTAATGTATGCATGTTTAGCAACATTTACACAAAATTCTGCCATCTAGCACCTGCTATTCTGTCATTTCGAAGTTCTTGTACTGTAAGACAGATACAAGCTCTCTTTTGGAATGGAAGGAAGAATTTATCAACTGCGAGTATAACAAATTGTATATGTGTTTATAGCACCACGTTGTGGAGCCAATTTGCGAGAGCAAATATGTGTGTTTACTTCACGTGTGTTGCCATATTGTGTGACGTCATTCGTTGGTCTGGTCCATAGTTCCCTCTGGCGTAGCAATTTGTATGAATTAGTTTCTAAAAGTATTTAAGGTTATGTATATTGTCCTCCGGCTAGCTATCATCTTTTCTTGGTAGAACTTGTATCTCTTGCAGGGTGTGAAGCGGAAAGGAATCCTTTGTCTAGAAATGATATTGACGAAGAAATTTGTTTTATAATCTTTATTGCAGAACACGTTCACGAACACTTTCACATATTTATCTTGATACTCGCCATACTGAAACTGTTTGTAATAACTTCTCACTTTTAATTCACGTACTTCAACTTTATATATTCAACTGTATAATACTTTATAAGATTTCTTGTAATTCTGCTACGCGTAACTTGACGAAATGAAGGACTGACTGACGATATGTACTGTACTGAGAATTCCGTTGAACTGGGGGCTGACGTGTTATGTGTTGAGAATCTTGTTGCACACTGGGGACGATGTATAATGTTTTGAGAATCTTGCCGAACTGGGGAACGCTCTCTTGAATTTACACTATTTATAGGCTTACCTCAAGATACGCCTAAAGATTATAAATGAAATGCCATTGGCTAATAAAACGCGCCAACATTAGCGTCTATTTTACTATCCAATGAAAACCACTAATACATATTTCTTTTAAGGTTACCAATAATAATTACAATTATTAAACCTCTGAAATCAATGTTACATAAAAATACATATTTATATTACAATTATTATTTACCTTTAAGTAATTTGTGATACAAATTACCGTATCATATGCCCCACTAGAAACATAATTATAAATATTTATAACTTGTTTAGAAATTTTAAAATTGTGTTTTTAGTCTCCTAAATCTTGGAACACACGCTATCACTTTCACTTTACACTTCACACGTATTTAACACACGACATATGTTTTATCTCGCCACTACTTACTGGCTCTGGTTTAATTAATTTAGATATTAATCTGACATTACAATTTTTTTATAGCAAATACTTTACCCTAAATTATTTAATTAGTGTTACAAAAAATGGTTTACTTTCTTATATTGTTACCAAAAATTTATCAATTCAAGAATTTTTTTGTAATTACTATACATATTTACCAAAATATTCACCCTCTACATATATTTACATCTCTTAAATCTAGACAATGTTTCACATGTTCTGTTTGCTACATAAGTATTTGTTTTTTTTTTATTATTATTATTTTTACCTATTTTTCTTATTTTGTATATTATTTACGTACTTTTACTTTTAATATTATATTAAGTTTCAATTATTACCTTCTTCTTTTCAAATACTGTTACAGTTACTAAAAATTTAAACATTTCTCTTTTTTTTTTTTTTTATAATTTCTTTCTCTTTTCAAATGACATATATAAATATTTAGTTAACCCTCTTACGTTCCAATACATTTCTCTGCAAGTCATCTTTAACTATCCAGCATTTACTTTACATCTCATCGCTATTTACCCTCCTGGATCAAATTGTGTGTGGCTAAACATTACTCGTAGCCGTATCCTAACCTTCAAATTTTTCTTCATGAATAACCTCATGTATTCATATGACATTTCGTTCCCTGATAACATTTGAAAACAATCTACAGTTTCTTGAACAATACATCTTTTAACAACTTTCATTTTCAATTCATTTACTATCTCTTTAATTTGAGAATACTCAGACAAATCTGTACTAAACTGTACTGGACTGGAGTTTTCATTTTGAACATCTTGGTACAATTTATTTCTTTGCATTACTGTCTCATTCTGTATTTCTAATATCTCCCCTCTGAAATTAACTTGCGCCTCATTTACATCTACATTCCTAACCTCATTTATCTCTCTTAGCTCACTTGAAATACTACTCATTTGACTTCGTAACTCTGTACATTCTACATTAACCTCACTTTTAGTATTAACCTCACTTTCTTTGTTATCTCTTTCCCTGCTCATGTCTAGCATTTTCTTTGAAACTTCTCCTATCTCACTTGCTATTACTTCCTTTTCATCACTCATTTCTGGCATACTACTATCTAGCTTCGTAACTTTCTTTTCAATTTCTTCACTGCTTTGATCTACTTTTTGCTCTAATACCTCCTTACTCCTACCAATATTTTCAATTGATTTCCTGTTTTGTTCTAAGCTTTTACCAATATCTTCTCTTAATTCCCTATTATTCTTTTCCATATTCTGAGTTAGTTTTTGTTCTAATTTTTCACTACTCTTTTGCATATCTCCCCTTAATTGATCTGTAATACTCTTACTAAGATCTTCCCTTAATTCTTCCCTCAATTCCCTCTTATTCTTTTCCATATCTTCCCTTAATTCTTCCCTCAATTCTCTACTCATATTTCTCAGCATTTCCATCATCATACTAGCATCAAGATTAACATTTCCTGCTATTCTATTCTCACTTTCTACACTAACATTTTCATCTTCAAATCCTAAAAAATCTGGGCTATTTCCTGTAATTTGTATTGGATCACAGCTAACTGTTACACTATCTTCCTCCATAATTATTTCTTCTGTATTACTCGCAGCCATTGTTTTTATTATCCTACCGCTCCTAAGGTACATTTATTTACCCTTTTTTTTTTTGTTCTAAAAAAAATTAATATACTCTAACCTTACTAATGCTGTCCGTTGCTGTTACTTTGATGTCCAGCGTTCTGCCCCATTCTCCTAGATTTGATGTCGCTTCTGCGTTGTGTTGTGATGAATCTACGTCGTTTCGATGTTTTTGCGTTGAATTCCCTGTTGCCTCGTAATCTCGGAATTACGATCGAAGTCTGTCGTCCCTGTTGTTTCTTGAATCTGGGTCTTGTAGATGATTTCACCGCTGCATTCCTGGTTTCTCTGCTTCATTCCTTTCCTGGTTACTTCGCCTTCCTTTCCTGGTCATCTTCGCCCCACGTCATGGGTGCCAATTTGCGAGTATAACAAATTGTATATGTGTTTATAGCACCACGTTGTGGAGCCAATTTGCGAGAGCAAATATGTGTGTTTACTTCACGTGTGTTGCCATATTGTGTGACGTCATTCGTTGGTCTGGTCCATAGTTCCCTCTGGCGTAGCAATTTGTATGAATTAGTTTCTAAAAGTATTTAAGGTTATGTATATTGTCCTCCGGCTAGCTATCATCTTTTCTTGGTAGAACTTGTATCTCTTGCAGGGTGTGAAGCGGAAAGGAATCTTTTGTCTAGAAATGATATTGACGAAGAAATTGGTTTTATAATCTTTATTGCAGAACACGTTCACGAACACTTTCACATATTTATCTTGATACTCGCCATACTGAAACTGTTTGTAATAACTTCTCACTTTTAATTCACGTACTTCAACTTTATATATTCAACTGTATAATACTTTATAAGATTTCTTGTAATTCTGCTACGCGTAACTTGACGAAATGAAGGACTGACTGACGATATGTACTGTACTGAGAATTCCGTTGAACTGGGGGCTGACGTGTTATGTGTTGAGAATCTTGTTGCACACTGGGGACGATGTATAATGTTTTGAGAATCTTGCCGAACTGGGGAACGCTCTCTTGAATTTACACTATTTATAGGCTTACCTCAAGATACGCCTAAAGATTATAAATGAAATGCCATTGGCTAATAAAACGCGCCAACATTAGCGTCTATTTTACTATCCAATGAAAACCACTAATACATATTTCTTTTAAGGAACATTCTGGAAGCTTTTACCGAAAAGGCGCGAAACATTACGTAACTTCCTGGTTCCCGGTAACGATAAACAACTCATCCCCTCGCTGCATTATTGCGTTATTGTTGACAGTTTCAGTAGAGCCGTATATTATTATTTACCAATAATAATTACAATTATTAAACCTCTGAAATCAATGTTACATAAAAATACATATTTATATTACAATTATTATTTACCTTTAAGTAATTTGTGATACAAATTACCGTATCACAACCTACATTCTTTAGGGTTATTTGACTGTCCATTGACTTACGCCTTGAACTAAAAGCAAATTTGAAAAACTGAATGTTCATGTTTCATAAATTTTCCACACCAAAGTTTCACAAATTAATCTGCTAAGTTCTAATAATTACAGTTTAGGCAAGGAACCTCAATTTATTGAAGCGCATAATAAACCAACATTAAATGTTTTCTTTCTAATCTTTACATAAAGAAGAGTTCTGCCAACCAGGCATTGTACTAACATATGTTACAGAGTATTTGTCTTTTACAGGAATTCTCCTGTAATTCTCCATATTAAATATTGTACTTCAGCCAGGTGCACCATAATTTCTGTTTCATAGTTCTTCTGTATCTTCCCATGTAGGTACTTTGTCCTGGTTTTGTGGAACAGAATTAACTAATTCAGTTAGTAAACTGTTTATAATTAAATGAACATGTCTGTTCTAAATATTATCCAGTGGGTAATGCTGTTGTTTCAAATTCATGGAGTTTTGTGTCTAAATAACTAAGTTATTTTATACTTTTCAGAATTAATAAAGAAAAGACATGTGTATTGCAACATGTTTCCTATACTTCTCAGGCTACTATATGCATTTCTCTTGGGTACATAAATACACATGTATGGCAAGGCTCTTTCACGGCTTATCATAATATTTTATTCAAATTAATGGGATATGACTTTAAAACAGAACATATGGTTAACGCTGTTCAGCCTATAATTGTCTACAGTCAAACAATTATTTCTTTTAGTTCATGTTAAAGTAAATTTTAATGCTGACACTTGCAGGTGTTGATCTGCAAGAATATGGATTTGTTACATTCAAATCTGTGATTGCTTATTTATATAGAAGCAGAAGTGCGTGAAGGTGGAGGAAACCTAAGTGCAGGACAACGACAACTCTTCTGCCTAGCACGAGCAATACTTCATGATGCTGCATGCCTTATTATGGATGAGGCCACCAGTTCTGTAGACCCAGGCACAGAGAAAGCATTGTTGGAAGCTGCCACTAGAGCATTTGCAGGAAAGACAGTGATCACAATAGCAGTAAGATGTTATTCATTTTATATTCAGAAAGTAAATATGCATAGTAGTAAAGGCAGTGCTACAGAGAGGTGTTTATTAGTTTATTATGTACTTTATTTTAGGTCACAAATTTATTTTAAACTTATGAGAGAAGCATATGTCTTCATCGCACTGAAATCCTACCTGAAACTTTAATTTTTACTAGTTTCTTTTAAATTATCTTTTATAGCCATTTAGTTTGAAATTGCAAGGGAAGCATACACCCTCATCATACTAAATTCCTACCTGAAACTTTGCATATACTTTGGCATCTAAGCACTTAAGCAGTAAAAGTAACCTTTATATTATTTACCATATTCAAATGGAAAGCAGTGAAAAAGATGTTTAATATAAATGTGTAAAATACTGCTTACATTGGTTAGTTTTATTGCACTGTAACCAGGGTCATCAAGTTAATTAACTGCTATGTTTTATACATAATTTACACTTGATTTTCTAGTGATTTGTAAGGAATAGAAAACCAGTATTTATAAAGATCTAAAAAGTAATTTTCTTCCTATGTTAATAATATAAAAATACTTCAATTTTAATTCATTAAATATGTATTGCTTGATTTAAAAAAAGAAAAACATGTTTTTTCATGTTTCACATACTGCATTTTTAACATTTTTAAAAACTGAATGGTGCTGTAATACACACATGCTCTCTCTCTCTCTCTCTCTCTCTCTCTCTCTCTCTCTCTCTATCTCTCTCTCCCTCTCTCTCTCTCATCCATAGGTAAGCAGTATAGCAAGTAGAAGATCCTTGAAAGATCCCTTTTGATCCTTTAGATAATCTGAATCTCCCACGAACTCTGATAAAGATGGTAGTTAGAAAGAGTAGAAAAACAAGAACAAATAATAAGCCTAATTAAAAAACTAACTACTGATTCCAAATGTTTGTTCCTTGCTGTTTCTCTGAAACTTCATACATCAGGAAACTTTGTGATGATAATATTGGAGCTCAGCACAAACGCTGGGAAGGCTAAAAGTAATTGACTTGGATTTCAGTTAACTAGCTATAGAGGGGTTAATTATTACTGAATAATTGCTCACATTAGGCATGCATAGAGTGAAGGTTGATAGAGAACTTCTATTCAAATCTAGTCCAAAAGGAACTAGGTCAATAATAAAGTTGGTTGGTTGGTTGGTATCTAATGTTGCGCTGTTGGCAATAAAGCCATTCGCTCTCTAGTGCTCCAATATTTTGATGATAGGTTGGTGTGTTGATTGAAAGCTGGGCAGTGGGGTAGGTGGTTTTGCTCCATTTCTTTAAGTTCACAGAAAGGGCATATAGGAGATTCTGCTATCCCAATCCTGTGTAGATCTTTGTTAAGGCAGTCATTGCCTATTAATAATCTAAAAACTGCTACAGAGGATTTTCTTGGTAGTGTGGTAATTCTAGTCATATTGTTATGTAGATTTTCCCATTACTTTCCTTTTGTTTGTGATACGTAATCATCTTTAATTTTTTGTACTGTATGTTGATGTGATTATTCTTTTAATAGAGTGATAAGACAGTGGACTGATGATTTTGATGTAATTTTACTATCTTTCTAGACCACAAAATCATCTATTACATTACCATTTGTTCCACAGTGTGCTGGTATCCACTGAAGCACTACTCTTTTATTTAAATTAGTTAATTGTTTTATAATGGTTTGACATTCTAGAACATTTAAGCTTTTGGCCATAGTATCTGATGCTATGGATATTATAGCTGCTTTAGAGTCAGATAATATTACAAGTCTCTTAACATTCTTTATTTGATATAGAAGACTTTGTAAGATGAGAAGAATTACTAAACTTTCACCATCAAAATTTGTGGAATTTAAACTTAATCTTCTATGAAAAGAAAAGAGTGAGCATACTGCACCAGTACCATCATTATTTGGTAAGCTGGATCCATCAATGTAAACATGTAGGCATTCATTAGGGGATATTTTAAATTTATTATTTTTAGTGACATTAGTTTCAAAACACATGGAGAGGTTTCAGATTTTTTAAATTCTTCTGCTAAATGTAGATATTATTCAATATCAAATAGGTCTAAAGGGTTCATTTTTGTTTGCAAGTTTTCTTTTAAATATGGGATTTTAATTTCTGTTTTGTTTCTAGGATTTTATTAAGAAAGCTTTGTTTAATTTTTAAGTTCATCTGTGGTTTTTTTCTTTTTTTCCAATTGCTATAGGGTAGCCTGATTCATTTTTCATATTATATAATAGCTGCTTTTTCACTGTCAAGATTAAGTCTTGAGTTATTTTTAGAATTTGCAGAGCAAGTACTTGGCTAGTTTTAACAGCTCCAGTTAGTAAAAGAAGAACTTGGTTTTGTAGAATATTAAGGTTTTCTACATTTGCAGTTGTTAATTTCTCTTCACAATATTTGAAAGTTAAACCCTAAATAATTGGTGATTAAATTAAAATCCAGATTAAGATATATTTGCAGAATATATGCTTTTTTTGAATAAGTTAGACCAGTAGGAGTGTGAATGAATTAATAAGCGGAATGATGATGCTCAAATGAACCCAAGGTTGAAAATTAACTCATATATTTGTCTTGTCCAGATAACATAAAATCCCACAAAAAGCTTTATTCAGGCAACTAGACACGCTACCATGGAGTTGGGCACATATGTGCAGGAAGAGTTTTTACAATGAGTTTTATAGTGTAATTCAGTTGGTAAGAGTGACAGCACAGAAAGCTAAATATTCAAGGTTTGGAATCTAGTTATGGCTCAAGATTTTCATGTTTTCACTCTTGCCTTGTCATTCTTCATCAATTTTTTCACTTTACAGCTCAATCTTAAACTTTTTTTTATGATGATGTAATAATTTGGGTCAATGTTTTAATTTTTTAGCATCGTTTGCCAACAATCCTGAGTTGTGATCGTATTATTGTGCTGGAGTCTGGAAAAATTGTGGAGGATGGGTCTCCTGCACAACTATGCAATCGTTCAATGGGTATCTTTTCATCAATGCTGCGTGCCTCAGAAGGTGGAACAGAACCCAGAACAGGCGAACAAAATGTATCAGAAACAAATAAATGATTGTTGTGAAAATCTGCTACTTTATAATTTTAAAATGAAGCCTCTTAATACAACCCATGCTTATTTGTTCTGTTCTCTTTCTTTTTTCTCTTCCTCGCAAAGAAAGCAGTTATTATGTGAAAAGTTAAATCCTGTTCCAAGTAAAGGTACAATTTTGCTGTATATATCAATGAGGAACAAATATAAGTTGGTTGACAAAACATCTTCCATGTTAACATAAGTGCTTCGTTGCCTAAAAAAAAAAAAAATGTGATTACATTGTATAATAAAGATATCTGACTAATAAGTCAGCAGTTTTCCTCTCTTAGAGGTTGTCTTTGTTAATTCTGCAGTTGAAACAGGAAGTGAGGTATTTTAAGAGCAAAACATTTAAAGATTTGATGCTTACATCAACTTCATTGAAAGTGTGAGAGAGAGAGAGAGAGAGAGAGAGAGAGAGAGAGAGAGAGAGAGAGAGAGAGAGAGAGAGAGAGAGAGAGAGAGAGAGAGAGAGAGAGAAGAGGAAAAAAATGAAAAGATTAACCTGTGTCAAGTTTCTCCCTAATAGTCATTACACATTGTATATAATTATTCAGAATGAATGCATGAATAAAGAACAGTGAGAATAATTGTTGAGTGAAAAAAGTTCATAATTTAAATTGTTTTTATGTGCTAGTTTAAGTTTAGCCTACCCAGTGAATTTATTTTCTTATCAAGAGCTCCTGGAGTTTACATGAGGTAATCAAAGAAATATATATATAATAACAAGAGAAGTACTATATGATTAAACCAAATATTTAAAAATATTAATTTAATATATACTTTTGTGTAACTTTAAAAACATAAAGGACAAAGGGATTTCTTAGAGCATAATGGGATGTTACTATTCTAAGGAAAATCAAAAAAAGTAAAAACAAAAGAGTGCGCCCTTATGACATAAAAATTACAATTATCACTTTAGAGCAAAGGCAACAAAATATAGGAAATCCCTAACTTTTCATAGCTTAATGTTGGCCATTGCCTTTTAAGGGACATTGTGTTAGCAGTGGCTGTAAAAGCCAAAAATTACTACCTCAAAGAAAAATCTGTATCAATTCTTTTCTGTGCTTTGGCATATGTGCTAGATCTTGAATAATTGCTCTGATTTTGAATGCATCTAATTCTGCACTGCATCTATCCAATACATAAGTTTCACATATATCAACTCCAAGCTTAGACAGTGTATTGGTTTTAGCCCCATCCACCGATGGTTGTCACCACCATAAATTCAAAATGAGAGAAACTAAATGTTTATAATGCAACCACGGGAAGTCACATAGAACACCTGAAAGTTGAGTTGAATCCTGGGCAGTTATCATTCTCAATTAAAAGCTTTAAAACAGGGGGTGGTTTGAAATCAGGGCAATCATTATGAAATAGCTACCCAGTACTTTGATCCTATTATTTGTGGGAATTATTGTTTATAAAATTATATGTTTATAAAAGCTTATATTTAAAATATAATAAGTTCTTTTATATAAAAATGTGAATAAAAGATAAACAATTTGACACATGTTTTGATATTCTCTCATTTTCTGTGTTTTTCTGTACAGTCCTTTCCCAACATAGAGGCAGATCACTGCAAAACATGATTTAACAATTTATAACCATTAGAAATTGTTTAACACCATTATTTTCTGTTGTTGAGTATAAGCAATACATAAAATATATGAGTTTTTTAAATTAATTAATTAATTCTCCTTCTAACTGTTGTAAGAACTCTGGATTATAAAACTTGAGTTCTTTGGAGGGTTGTAAATAATTCCTAGATATAACCTCCATTCCTTAATTATCATCCACATTACACCCCTAACTTCTGATCTCCTCTCCTTCACATTGTTCTTCAGTTCATCACTCACCAACAAGCCTACCCTCCAGATAAACTCCCTCTTTTACTTTTCCTTTACCACTTTTACTTAAAAACTCAAAACCCTGAACATTAATTGCCTCTTCCCCATCAACCCATGTTTCCGCTATCACTAACAACTGAACCTTTTGCAACAATTCATTAATATGTCTGTAACTCAAAGCTTACACCAAACCCTCGCAATTCCAAAACCCCAATTTTACAACCCTCTCCCCTTCCCCTCTTTGCATTGGGAGCTGTCTCTAAATCTGAACTCTTGCAGTCTTCCCCTACTTCCCAACACTCTCTGACGTGCCTCATGGTCACGTTCTTCTTACTGATGAACCACTAATTCACTGCCACCTTCTTGTAGTCATAATATACTGTACCACAGTGTTGACAAAACACTGGATGCTGTAGACTCCACAGCTTCCTCATTCACTTGCTGACCTCAACCACTTTTACCGGCCAGCTGTTCGCTTCTTGCATCATCTTATGCTTGGGTGAATATATGGATTACATGAGAAACTATATGTATTCAAACTTTTAACCTTTTCAGGAGACCAGAAAAGGTAGTATATTTTAATTTAGAATATATGTGATTAATATAGATTTTTTCCCAAAGGCTTTACTTATAATTCTTATATTATTTTCAATTTTCAGTATAGGTACAACGATTAATAAGTAAGACAATGCATCAATTTTATAGACATTTGTGGATGAGGTACTTCTTTAGATTTCTTTTAAAATAATTCTTTATACATTACTTAATTTATGATGGTAGCTTATTGTACAATATACTGCCTAAGATGTAGGGATCTGTATTGATTTTGTTTCTATTTATTGCAATTCTGTGAATATATTGTTAAGTTGATACTCATCATTGTTTATTAGTATATATATCAAAGGCTTTACTTACTAGTTGGCCATGATATAAATGTGTTCATTATTCTCATCTGAACAATATGAGTATGATCTTAGGAAAGGCATGTCTACATTGAATGCAATAGAATTGATGGTTCAGTCTGTTATGAATGGTTTTGAGACTAATCAAAGTACATGTACTGTGCTCTGTGACTTGTCTAAAGCATTTGGTACATAAATCATGATATTATTGTTGCTAAACTACAGTTCTATGGGATTGAAAGTAAGGAATTGGATTTGTTGTATTTATCAGACTGAATACAAATTGTTAAAATCAATAGAACATACTCCGAAGCTGCTAAAGTAAAATGTGGTGCACCTCAAGGTTTGTATTGGGATCACTGCTATTTTTTAATAATGATAAATGATTTTCCATCAAATATTAATAGCAGATCAGTACTATTTACTGATGATACCTCACTGTTTGTTTCTGTGTCATATTTTTTTATACTAATCTAATGATGAATAATGTTTATAAAGAAGCTTTTACATGGTTTGAAGCTAATGGTTTTAAATTAAATGAAGATAACCAAATGAAAAATGAACAACAGCAAGGGGTTGCACTTTCAGTAAAGATACTTGGCATATTTTTGGATTACTGAATTAATTGGTCAACTCATATAAAATAAAGAGAGTCAGAGGTTGTTACACTACATCATTAAAGTACTTACTTTGAACGCGTTTCGGGAGAATGGTTTGCTCCCATTGTCAGCTTGTTTCCAACTGATTTTGCCGGTTACTGTTCAGAAGATGTGTGTGGTTTGTGGTGTTCTCTGGTGCCAGGTTGATGAACCTCCAAAGGCTCCTGGGTGATGGTAGTTCGAAATTCATTAGGTGATTCCTGTGTTTGATGATATGTATTTTTTCCCAGATGTCCAATTCATAGCTGTTGTTGATTGGTTTTAAGAGTTTTATGTTTGGAATGATTTCATTATTTGAAGACCAGAAATGATGTGTTACTGCCGATTTATACATCTGTTTCCAGGTTACAAAACTATTTTATATATACCAGCTGACTTACCGTTGGGGATAGGGTCTTTTGTTCTGTTGCATACTAGTTTCTGTATACATATTGTGGTCATTCTGTGGAGTCAGGGTGATGTTATATTTCTTGAAAATCCTTTGAAATTTATGATGTGTCCAAGGGTGGTAAGTGAACTTTCTATAAGTTTGTGGTTTTTGTTGTCTGAGTAAAGCAGTCATTTCTTGGATGTATTTCTATCTTTCAAACTTTTTAATCTTCTTATTTATTGTTGTTTTCTGGTATCCATTCATGGTGGCTATGTGGATAATGTGTTGGTATTCTTTCTGATATTTTTCTTTCTCCAATGGTATATGTATTAACTTGTTTGTAAAGCTGCTTAAAATTGCATGTCTAGATAAGGTAATTGGCCATTTTCTTCTCTTTCTATTGTGAATTTTTTAGATATTTTTTGTAAATTCAATTATTTCTGTAAGTGTTTTTGGAACAATAGCAGAAATATCATCTACATACCTATACCAGGCTTTGAATAGATGTGGAAAAGATTTAGTAATATGGCATTCAAAATGGCTCATATATAGCTCTGCTAGGAATGGTGAAAGAGGGTTTCCCATAGTTAGGCCAGTGGTTTGTTTAAAGATTTGTTGTGAAATGAAAAGAAATTCTGGTCCAGACATAATTTTGTTAGTTCATAATTTTGTTAGTTTTAAGTAATCTTCTGTTTTTGCTCTAGGTGTGCTGCTGTTTAACATCCAAGTTTCTAAGAGTGGTAATAATTCTTCTTTTGGTATGCTTGGGAAGAGTGCAGTGACATCAAATGATACCATTATGTCTGTGAGTGATATATTTATATCAGAAAAGTGACTGGTTAATTGTAATGAATTTTTTATGCTTAAACTTTTGAACACAGGCATGGAGTGGAAAGTATTTGAAAGCCATTTTGCTAGTTTATATGTGAGAGAGTTTGTGTTGTTCACTATGGGCCTCATTTTGTTACCACTTTATGTACTTTTGGTAGTGCATATAACCTGGGTATGTGCAAAAATCTGGTTTAATTCTGTATTTTTTGGTTTCTGTTAATGTTTTGGTTTCTCTCAGTGTGCTTTGGAGCGACCTGATGCATACTTTTAATCAATTTGTGTTGATTTCTGTGTATTCTGGGCTATGTAGTAATTGCATAATCCTAGTTTTATAATCTTCTTGGACTAATATCACTAATGTGTTTCCTTTGTCTGTTTCGGTCTATACTACAGGTTTTGACTTCAGAGATTTGATAAATTTTTGATATGGTATATAGTGGTATTTTTGGGCTTGTATCTGGTCCAATATTAGTCAAATTAATGGTCAACTCATATTAACCAAGTTTGTACTGGATTGTGATGTGTGCTTTATTTGCTGCATCAACTGAAATCAGTCATATTTAAAATGTATTTAAAGTAAGGATATCATGCTTTTTTTCATAGTATTTTGATTTATGGTATTCACATCAGGGGTAAAGGGACTGGGGTTGGCAAAACACTAATTTTTACAGAAAAAGGCACTTCATATACTAGCAAACTCAGCATATGATGCTCATTATAAGCCAGCATTTACACAACAGTCAATATTTATATACTAACTGTTATTAATCGATAGGGGCCCCAGATTGTCGGTAAATAAAATAATGTAATATGGGTGTAAAAATATTATAGTGAGCGGTGTTTTGGGTGGTAAATAAAACTGCTTAACGGTGTTATCTCGTGCAAAAAAAAGGGAAAAAACAAAAACACAGTTTAAACTATTTTACTGTGTAACAAAGGGCACCTTACATGTAACTTAAAAAAGAGGAGCATGCAAATATATACATAGTATACATTTCGACTGATTTACTTTGTAAGAGACAAAGCCACCATAAGTTCGGTGTTCTCTGGCTTAAGATTTGTTCTTAAGTTCCCATATGCAGAGAAAAGTCTTTCACTGTACACATTGGGCATGGGTACCCACAATAGTTTCATACACTTCTCACTGAAACACAAGTGATCACATTGAAGTCCAGAAAGTAAATCCAGTATGTTCACTTCAGCAGCATCATCTAATTTCTCACACACTATGTTCTTCAGAGCAGCATATCCCTCCTCGAATGTCTTCTCTGGCAAGTCTCGCAGAAAAGGTAACATTCTTCTTGCTTTTTCTATAGTTATATCAGTAGATGCCTCATTTGATACTATTTTTCGTAGGTACATCAAACAATTTACCTGCAGAATGAATATCATCATCAGCTGGATCAGCTGACATTAAGGAATTCAGCTTGGTAACTGACTTTATGCCCAATTGCTTGAACTGACTGATAACATAAGACTTCTTGAGGGTTGGCAGTCTCTGAAGAAGACTTGAAGTTTTCTCTCCAAACGAGCCCTCAGCTACTATTGTGAAGCCATTTGATATATCTTTAAGTTTGCTATATAGTTTATGAACAAATGGATATTTAGATCCCTCAAGCACTTCAATAAGGCAAATGGTGTCTTTGCAGTGTTCAAAAAGGAAAGATGCCTGGCAGTTTATTATATTTTGAGACCGCATTGAAATACTACTGTGTAATTGGTTTGAATTCCCGCGTGCCGCAAAACTAAACTGATCTGGCAACGTCTTGCACATGCTGTCTGTACGGCGCGCGAACGGCACGTTGCCAACTCCACCGTCAGCTGAATTGTGCATGCGCTAGCTTAATTTGAAACGTGGCTCCATCGCATAATTCCTTTTCTTTTTCAGAGCAGAAGGTAAATAGACTCCTTGCGCTAAATTGTAACGTAATTTAAAGAATATAACTTGACTCCAAACGAATCTTTCAGTATAGCGGACACAAAATATACTAGACATGCGTTCACATTATGGCAACGTCGCGAGACAGCAACAATTTTCGTGCGAGGGGTACAGGAAACGGAGACAGTGATTGGTAGAAGAGGCTGTCTACTGTCAGAATTGACTTGAACCAGACTTAGAAATTCATGCATTATTTAACGATACTTTTGCGACAATCTTTTCCAGTCGGCATGAAATGGGGCGATGCAAACACGAATAGTTAAAATACGGCATTAGAGAAGAATTGCAGGTAGTATTGTCATTTAAATCCAAAGAATAATTTGAGTGAAATGAGAAATCCGTCACTGATGCGGTGTTGCCGAGTTCCGATAAACATGGCATTCCTTTTGTTGTGCATGCGATAGGTGAAGGGGACGGGGTAGTCGAAGCAGTACCGATGTTTGCCGAAGCTCTGGTTAAATCACAGTGCAGTTTGGTGTTCTGTGCCGTGCAGACACAACACCGTGCAGCATGGCAATGACAATACACGTATCCGTAAATGATTGATAAGACAAATATCTGATTGTTTATGTGAAAAGGAGAGACAAACGCCAAAAAAAAGAGAGAGAAAAAATCGGGTTATTTTGCACATTTTTTTTCATAACGGTGTTATTTCGCGTTTTCGCGATATAGAACTAATGTCGCGTTATTTAGCGACTCAGAATGGATATATATGTGGAATTTAAAAATAATTGATTAAAAGTTTTCCTTATTGTTAATTTTCGGCCAGTTTCGCGAATTAACTACTCGCGAAAAGTCGGGGTCCCTATTAATCGATATATTTTAAACAGTTTGTACAAGATAGAGACCTGGGTTAAAGATGTCAATAGCAGTCTTCAGATACATCAGTATTCGACATGTTATAATTATTTTGTTGTCTAGCCACATGTTAGATTGATTAAGAGTAAATATAGGTGTTTATAATTTAGTTATTGATATGTTAACAGATTACCTGTAGCTACCCATTCTGTAGGTCTCCCTAAATTTAAGAGTGTAATGATACTGATGAATACTTTGATGCTGATTTTAACATGGTGTTTTGATTTGTATACATGACTTCTATCCATAGCACTGAATTGGTGCTGATGATAGTAAATAAAACAAATAGAAAAAAATTGAAAACTGAAGAGGAACTAAACAGTTACAGGGTAAATGGGTGGGGCATTAGAAGGACATTCAAGTAAACAAAACATTCA
This sequence comes from Deroplatys truncata, assembly GCA_030765065.1. Classification (NCBI taxonomy): domain Eukaryota; kingdom Metazoa; phylum Arthropoda; class Insecta; order Mantodea; family Mantidae; genus Deroplatys; species Deroplatys truncata. Next base: position 192,063,492 of record CM060976.1, on the reverse strand, counting down.
CAGTTCCAAGTTGCATTTAAAAGCAAGGCTGAGGCCTGCAAATGTATTGTTTTCAATGTGCAACTGTACATTCCCCTATCGCCTTGCGCCTCACTCCCCTCTGATCCCTGGCCTGGCATTGTCAACAAAAACAGTGGCACCCTCATCCAATTGCACTCATATTGTGGCCGACTAGTATATAACTATCTTTCTTTCTTTCTTTCTTCTTGCTTACAACTATGAGTTCACTATAAATTGTTTAATTATAATTTAATATGCAGTATTTGGAATACGAAAGGTCTCTGAAATGAAATGTGATAGTTGAGAATGTGTGTTATGGGGGAAAAATACCTGAAACAACAAAGGAATACAAAGAACTTATTTTACTAACAAGCAGCCAACGTAGACGCAGAAATGTGTAATTATTGCAAAGAGTAGTAGAAGGTATATTAGTCTATATCCAGAGGCTTTTCAAATGTATAAAACTTTACCATGCAGCTATAAGTTTTATGAGTAGCTTTCCTGTGAAAAAACATAAATTGGTACCAAATATCTCAATTTTCACGAAGAAAGATCTTTAGCATTTTTCAAGAACCAGAGCCATTCATTCATAAGTACTTATGTATGAGTTCCTGTGTTTATCTGTTATAGCAGGTAACAGTAAAAAGATTTGAGTTGACTGGTTTTTTATTTTACTCTGTCATATTCTTTTTGTAAGATAAGAAAAGGAAACTCCTTTTAAACTATTTAAAATGCAGCCAAAGAATGAAAAAAATCAATAACACTCAAGAAATGTAAGAAATGAACTGTGATCAAGAGGTCAGATGATGCAAATAGGTAGGTACCTAATGATATTTAACATACCTCTGCAGTTTTATGCATGTATTCCTAATTTTTTATTTGTAAATTTACTTAAAATTAAATAAGAATTCTGTAAAATTAAGAGCTTGTGCAATTACTTAGGTGCTTTGGCATTTTTACTGTAAGTTGATGAAGATAAAATTGAGCTCTGATGAATAAACATAGTCAGTAGAACTTATTCTTTAAATATATTTACTTAGTTTTAAATAGTTATTTAACAGGTAACTTTAGCTGTAATAGTATTATACATAGCTATTTTGTGTTAATATTAATATAAATAGTTTGAATTAGATTGTATTTAATCTTGATAATAATAATTATAAAAGTCAATAAATGTTAGGTTTAATGCAATAACAGTAATGAACAGAATTTGTGACAAATGTAACACTGTGGATAAGTGCTTGCAACTATGATTAGACATACTTGTGATGTGTGTATATATATATTGTAGTGACTTCGTCCAATTTCTTCAATTGTCACTTTTCTCAGTTCTCATGTCACCGTTTCGTTCTTTTTATGTGGTTCACCTTCATTGTGAGTTATTTTACTATGGTGAAAAAGTTCAGTTCCTGTCACTTCCTTCTTCCTCTGTGACACAGTCTCTCCACGCCTGATGGTTCACTTCATTCTGGAGTCGAACACAAGACCTTCACAACCCACTGCTCCACAGTAGCACTCATTGCACGTCACAGCAGTCACCAATTTGCTTGGAGAATTGCTTATTGACTGACACACTTGAACTTCATAATGCCACTGACTTTGCACTCGAGTCACAACTAACTTGCCTACCCTTCTTCTGAGTGCTCGCAGAGTTCTTAAAAAGTCAGGCTGGAATATACTGAAAAGTCCGAGAATGACAGAAGCATCTGGAAAAATCACCTTACGATTAGAAGCCTTTTCCAAAATGGTTTACATCAGCTAAAAACTTGTCAAAGGCCTCTGCCGGCTACAGTTGCATTGAAGGTCACGGCATTGGTGGCCAGCTTTGTCATAGTATGTTTCTAACATATTCATCATGTGTGTCCCATTATCTGTGAGATAATTCGAATAACTAGCCCAAGTTTGAAAATTAAAGGGTTTGTGGATTGACACAAAGATGGATTAGTTAATATCTTAAAAACAGAATGCAATGCATTGAAATAAATCATAGAAATAGTACTGGCATTGTAGAAAAAATTAAATCAAACTTCCAAATGGTTAGGCAAGCAGTACCACAAAGCTCAAAATTAGGTCCTTTTTTGTTTCTAATATATATTAATGATATTTTAGAATTAGTACAAAAAATGGAAATGTAGCAATTGGACATGCAGACGATATGACAGTAGTAATTAAAGGTAAGTCAGGTACTGAGGTAAAATTAAAAGCAAATGAGTGAATGAAAAAAATTAAATAATACATATAAATCTGGACATGGTTCTAAATACTAGAAAGACAGCCTGGATAAATTTTGAATAAAAAAATGTAATCTAAATAGTATACAACTGGAAATAGTGAAAAAATACCAGATATTCAATACACAATTTTTTAGGAGTTATAATAGATAAACAGCTAAATTGGAAGCCATATATAACTCATATAAGAAAGAAGATAAATACTGGTTTATATATAATGAGACAGGTGAGGAAAACCATGGATGACAAAACACTTAGACACGTATACTATGCTTTTACTTACTCACGTATAAAATATGGAATAATATTGAGGGGAAATATTACAATAACAGAAGTGGAAAAGGTTTTTAAATTACAAAAAAAGCAATTAGAGTAATGGGTAATGTTAATAATAGACACACACGTAAATCAACGTTTAAACAATATAGTATATTGACTGTTCCTTGTATATACATTTATGAGACATAAAACATGTTTTAGAGGAAAATTATCCAAGAAATGATGGCATACACACACATATAACCTAAGAAACAATGATGCTTATTTCAGAACAGTAATTAGAGGCACATTAAACACGATGAGTAAAAATTATGGGAAAAGAACTTTATAAGTTACCTGAAAAAATAAAATTGATCAAAAATGCCGACCAAACCATGAAAGAAATAAAATACATCTACTAGTAAATGCATTTTATAGTCTGGAGGAATTTAAGTGTAATTAAGAATTGTAAATAAATTGTATTTGTAAATATTGTAACAGTAAATAAATATTGTTACTTGACGAATCCACAACATGTAGATGCTATCATAGATGAAATAACTTGAACTTGAAGTATATTTAAAACTTGTTTGTATTGCAGTTTGTATTTGTATTGCATTACATTGCAGTGCTTATTGAAGCCCACAATATGAAGTGAATTACATAGGGTGTTCCTAAAATTTGTAGTAACACAAAATTGTGTTTTTTTTAATGAAACACCCCATATTTTTTTCTCTCAATTTTTATTTTATGTGGCTTTAGCTCTCCAATATTTTATTACATAAATTTATTGTATTCTTCATCCAGACTCAAATGATACAAGCATCACAGGCTTGTATTCAGGTCATTTAGAGAACAAAAACAATCTAAACATGATGTGTACACCTCCAGCTATAAAATGTGTATGGATAGGGAAATTTTAATACAAATGTTCAAATTGTCTTCCCACTGCTGTAATGCATATTTTAATATTCTTTTCTTGTGTGCCAAACTGTGACATTATGCAGTACCTCTAGAGGAACATAAATGATATCCGTTCTTAAATATACCTCTCCATAACAGTTATGGGATTGTCCCACAGGTAATATATATATATATATATATATATATATTTGATTTCATTTTACTTATATTTTTGAGTCTTATGTTTAAAATATGGTTGTAGGTGAATAGTCATGAATGTCTCTTATTTTTACTTTCTCTACTACATATAGTAAGTAGGGGAAGTATTGCCTTCCATCCAAAAAATTTGATACCGATATTTCACCGGAAATATATGAATCCAAAAAAATAATTTTTATACAAAGGTTTGTGTGTATGTGAACAGCATAACTCAAAAACGAAAAGTCGGATAAATACTTAACTTGGTATTTAGGCTCAGTATCTTTCAAAGATGCAACACAAAGATTTTCAAGAAAATCCCTCCACTCCAGTCTACCCTTTACATGGAACATTTTTTGAAAGTTTTGATTTTCTCAAAAATGTCTGTAATGATTTTGATTAAAATATCATATTTTTAAGATATTTTTATGGCAAATGAAATTTATATCATGAATTTTCTAGGAATATCTCCAAAAGTCCTCTTTATTCTGAATGCCTTTTGCTTAGCTGAAAAACCGTAAGAGATAAACAAAATTTACTACACAAAAAATGTAGATCTGATTTAAAACACACAATTTATGCCATATACATTTTTTTTGTTTTTGTTTTGCTGAGTGAACCATTTCCGAGATATTCCTTGTTATTTGTTTGGATTTTTTAATGCTTATACTTTTTCTGAAATGGGAATTCATTATTCGTTTATTTTATGTCCTGGACATGCAAAGAGAATGGAATGCTCCACATAGTAACCAGCTCTTAAAAGATTTGACTATTGCTTAAAGCCTATCATATTCCCTTGAAACTACAAGGAAATTAGCAGTAAGATTAACATCTCAATTAATATGAAGTAGATGGAGAATAAGCGTTTGTAAAATTAGTTTGTACAAGAGTAGAGAAAGCCATGTGAGCTCAAAACATCAGATTTTTATTTATTTTATTGTTAAATTATTGTTAATTTTTTGTTCAATGCTCTACAAAAGTATTCAAATTTCATTGCATTCAAGGAGGAAAGATCTTCTAGAATTGTCTTATTATGAATACATATGGAATTTGGTGCATTAAAATGTGATTCATTGCCATTTACCAAATACAGTTATTTCAATAGGATAAATTACTAATTTATTAACTTGAAATCTTCCCTCTCTTCTAGACTTTGCTTGAGCAGAAAAAATTGTGAATTTTCTTTTTATTCCATTTATACCCTGCCTTTAACTGCAATGGTCATATCAGCGGCCTTTCCTTTGGAACATATTATTGTTTATAGGCAATGTTTTTAACTCGTATTTGCTTGTCATTGATTTCTTTGGAGTTTATTAAATAAATCACACACACATTCATACTCTCATTCATGCTTCCAGACTCTGAGGAGGATAGGGAATAATCTTGGCTAGAGAAAAATTCCTACCCCCATCCGGGAATCGAACCTGGGACCCATCGCACAGCAGGCAGGTGCTCTACCAACGGAGCTACGGGTCCAGCCTAAAACTTTAAAGCAGACGGTGGAATTCGGACCTGTGACATGCCCCACTGTAATCAGTGGTTTAAACCACTGGGCCACGCCATTACTGTTAATGTGAATTTGTTTTTCTCATTTGTTCTGTTTTTATAATTTAGTTTATTTTTCAGTTTCATTAGAAATTGCACACGAGCATATTTCTGAGCTTTGCCATTCAGTAGCTTAAAGGATTATAACAAAAGTAATTTTGTTGGAAACTTTCTAATATCTCCAACATCAATTCTGCATTGATCTAGATGCCTTTGATGCAAGCATCTGTGGCTCACATTTGGGAGGTCATACATTCAAATCCTGTGTACAAACCAGTGACATAGCTAGGTTCTCGGAGGCCCTGGTGCAAAGTGGGGCCTGTAACTGCAGTTTCCAAACATGACTTCAGGAGTTTAAAATCTTATTTATATAGGCATTATACAAAATTAGATTTAACATAAATAATTATGCATACATAATACTTGGTTTCATAAATTTGAAGAACAATGGTATCAAATAATGTTAATGTTTGTTTAGCTTTATATTTGTTTAAAAAATATGGTACTTATTTATCGTTAGAATAAGATCCATAGGATCAGAATAGGTATTATTTAGGATTTAAGATCTTACCAAACTAAAATAATCATATGCTTCTGAAAATAAAAATAACTTGGTCTTGCGTGGATACATTAATTAAAATTATTATACAACTAAAATATATAATATTATTCAACTACATCTCTAGTAGCATTGTTGTAATAAATTTAAAACAATTTTAAAAACACAATCTAAAACAATAAAAACAAAGAATAAAATTTAGCAAAGCTTAGTTCAAATTTTGTTGATATTGGGAAAATAAATTAATTAATCAACAGTAAAAACATGATTAAAGTTGAGATCTGAAGATTTTCTTTCTTTTGCACATCAGCAAAGAAAACAATGACTTTTACACGTTAATCTGTTGGGCGCTTTCATTTTCTGTTGACAATAGAGCTAAACATAGAACTAAACCATCTAGGTGTTCTTGAGTCACAGAATGTCTAAAGTAGCTTTTGTTCAGCTTTAATTTAGGAAATGGTCTTTCAACTTTGGCCACTGTAACAGGAGCAGTTAGTACATACAGCAAAACTAAAACCAAATTGACCTGTTTTTTTCCCCTTTCCTTCTTTCTTTCTCTGCACCTCAGCCATCAGCTGTCACGATATAAATAGGGATACTCTGAAGCAACATTCACAGGAAATTTTATAAGATGTATTAAACACTCTGTGTACTTGAAAATTATATTTTTTATCTACAATTAAATGTTGGCAAGTAAGTCCTTGCTTTGCAGTCAAGTAGGTTATACTGTTCACATAAGGTGCAGGAACATAAAAATAATCCTCTTTTGAGGCAGATTCTGCAGTGAAAGCCGCATGCTGCCGTTTTTTTATACAGTACTTCCTTCCATTCTTCTATATTCATGACTGGCATATGATGAAAGCCTTGATCTATTGACTTTGTCTTTTCTTCCTTTCCCTCATGTGAGCTTCATATGTGTTGTTTGCCTCAGATTATTCTTTATTGCTACCTCCCTGATGTTGTGGTGGCCAAGAGATAGACGAGTCTAGTCCTTGTGTTTGGTATAGTCGAAGGCTCTGCATAAGTAGGTTGCTTTCATTGCCTTCAGCTACTTAGATTTGCATTTTGGTGACTGCATAGCATGCTATTGGGAAAATCTTGTTGTAGAATAGGCTCAAGGCTGTGTCAAGTGATATTTCGATGTTCTTAATGTCAAAAGTGGCTTTAATGGCTATTGGGTATGTTTCTTCTATATGTTTCATCAAGGTTTTCCCCATAACTTGAAGTGTTAATCCAGGTACTTATAAGAATTTACCAATTCTAATTTATCATTAAATTATCATTATCATTTCCACAGTGGAAGTTACCTATCTTGGAGATGATGTTCCCTCTCCTGAATTTCATGATTTTGTTTTGTTGGTGTTTATGTCTAATTCAATTCTCTGTGACCACTTATAAAGCTTTTACAGTACTTTCTTTGAGGGCTGGTCTGCTTTTCGAGAGAAGAATCATGTTGTCCACATAGAGATGCATTATGATTTCCTCTGGCGCTACTTCTTTGAGTACATCGTGAGACAGTATATTGAACAAATATATTCTCCTTGAAGAACTCTGTTTATTTGGACTATGAGCCTAGAATATTACTCTATCAATGACTGATAGCAATTTGAATGCTAATATGCTCTCTATTAGTTGCAGAAGAAAGTTTCATTGTCCTGGAATACTGGGGAGTTTTCTTATCAGGATGGTCTGATTTACACCATCAAAGGTTTTAGTGAAGTCCATGAAATCAGTGATGTCCACATATTATGCTGGTTGCATCCTGTATGTTGGTAAGTATTTCTCAATGCCTGGAGCATGGATTTACCAGCTATGAAACTGTATTATTCCTCGGGTCATGTGTCATGGCTAGAAAGGCAGCCTGCCAGGTGAAGTAGGTAGTTTTTCATCCAATATTTCCTGCCTACACTATTTCTCATGCTTTAAATGGAGTGTTTAATACAACAAACTTGTCAATAGCTTAGTCCAGGTAATGTAGAATGTGGAAGTTACCAATGCTCTCTTCTTATGTATCCTGACTTTGAAGTCAAGCCCGGGACCTCTATCCTGAGGGGAGGAGAGGCCACAGCAGCTGAACCCTCCAGCAAAATAAATATTTTGGCACTTCAGGTTCAGTTTTTTGGGTAGGTTGTGTTCTAACGTGACGTCATTATTGCTTTTTAGATATGGAAGTGAAGAACTTCTGTCTCGGGTGCAAAACACTTCCTTTGCACCTAGATAAATAGCTTGTAGGTAGTAACGGAGCTACTACAAGTAGTCTCAGTGAGTAGGTTGAGTATGTGAACACTGAATACAAGACAATCTGTGTGTTGTTTCCTTCTTTTTATTTATTTATATTTTCAACGAAATGTGATGTGTGTACTTACAAGTAGTCAACAGGAGCATCATTTCAGTTTCTGCTTGGGTAGGAACAAGACTGCCTGAAGCAGTTTCCTGAGGTTTTATGTGAACTTTAACAACACATTTAGCCTAAAAGAAAATTTCTTTTATTTCTTAAGTGTGAAATATTTGTATTAAAAGAACATTATTTTTTATTGGTAGAGCAATAACAAGCAGTAGCCTAATTAGTTCTTGTAATTTGGAGGGGGGATATGCCCCCTGGCACTCCTGAATGAAGTAGTATGAGCATGTGAACGCTGAATACCAGTAAGTTTGTATCTTGTTTCCTTCTTTTTTATGTTTACAACAAAATAAAATATGATGGCATGTATTATGTACTTATAAGTAGCCAGTAAATAGTGTCTACTGGATACAAATAAATTTGTGCCTCTTTTTTCTTCTTTCTTTGTTTTTCCCAACAAACGATGTGTGTATTTTGTTAGAAACTCCTTTTAATAGGTGGAATGATAAGCATAAGAAAGACCTACACGACCTCCGTGGTGTGGGGTTAGCATGTGTGCCTCATATTCAAGAGGTTCAGAGTTTGAATGTAGTTAGGTTGAGATACCTGGATAAGATTTTTGGCGGGTTTTTCCTTATCCTGAGAAGATGAATGTTGTGTAACTCTAGGCTCCAGGGACCCCCAGGACCACTTAATCATTTCAACCATTTCATTCATTCATGTTCTGATATGACCTATTCGGTTAAAGGACATTAAGCTTAAAACAAAACTACCTTTAAATTTCTGGGCAGCCAATTAATTCATTGTAAATGTGCATGAAAGTAATTAAAAGCTCCGAGAAATTGCATAATATAGAATTTAAAGATTGCTTGTTTTCTGAATTTTATAGGTTATGCACTAATGTATAACCACATAATAGTTAACTTTGCTACCTTAAAAGACTGACAATCTTCAAAAAGTAGGAAAAGTAAGTTATTTATTTTTAGCATGCACTATTTTCCTCCCCTACAGCATTTTTCACCTGTTTTCTACCCCATGAGCATGGCTTGTAGCGAAAAAATAAAATTAACTACGCTGTCAATTGCCAGGATCATATCAATGTCGCAGGTGTGCGAATTTCGTCCACATGAATTCTTTTACATGCTACATCTACTGACATGCGGCTGTCGCGTTTAAGCACACTTAAAAACCATCGGTCTGGGCCGGGTTTGAACCCGTGACCTTGGGATGAGAAGATCAGCGCCTAACTTGGCTAACATCTAACAATAGGCCTAACCAAATTAACCATGGGCTAGCGGCAGTATGTTTATTACTATGATATAAGAGAGGAACTTTGGAGGGAGCTCTTCAAGTGCAATTCGCCGGTATGTGTCTGGGGCGTCTTTTAGTCCTTTTCCCTTGTACAAAATCTAAGTGACCAATTTTCAAGCATATTTCTTTGTTTTATACTTTCCTTGAATAGAGTCACAGCCTTTATAAAGAAAGCTCTTACAGAACAGTCCATTTCTCAGTAGTAGTTACTCCTTTAGAATTTTGCTAGTCAGGTTGTCAAGTCCTGCTGCTTTTCGCTGTTTGTCTCGCGGAAAGCCAATCAGACCGATGTCTTCTGTCATGAGTCGTTTTGCACTTCCAACAATTGTGATTTATATATCCTAGAGGTGTTCTTCCCATACCTAATGTCGGGGTTCCAGTATTTCATGAGCTTTCCGCTTCTAATATGGTTTCGAGCTCTCTCTCACTGGAAAATTGGAGTTTCTTTTCTTTCACCAGGATTTTGTATCTTCTTTCGTCTGCGAATTCTGACAGCTGTTTCTGACAGCGAATTCTGTTTGGATTTCTCTCCATTTGTGCAGTTTATTTAGTGTTGATTTTCTAAGAATGTAACACTTCATTGAACCACGGTTTACTTATTCTGTGTGGAGATTTCTCTCTGGTTGGCATCGTGATCGTGGCTTCGAGGATCTCTAATGTTCTGTCGATTTTCCTTCTCAATGTGCACAATAATTACGTATTTTTCCATATTTTCGTTGAGCACCGTCGTGATTATCTGACGTAATGCCCATCGCTGTACTGCTTCCCTGGATTCTGTGAAGTCTATGGTGAAGTTTGTCTGGACCGGTATCTGCTTTAGTATGGGCGTCCATAGGTGTTTCCCTCTACTTACTTTGAGGTCTTTTCGGTTTGTAATCTTTATTTCACCTCCTCTGTAAAATACTAGGTCTGTCATATTGGGTCCGTTAGGAGCGATTTGGGTTGATACCTATTATCTCTTTGCTGGCCAGAGAGAGTACCCCTTCCTCTGGTATTTTAAGAACCGCCAGAACTACCCTGTCGGGCTTGTCTTTTTGACGTTTGTCACCAGGCTAGTATTAGAGGGGATGGTTGTGTCAATTCGTTGAAGAGCATATAAGATAAATTCTGTGGCGGTTTCGGTTGTAACCGCGGGTTCTATGTATGCACCGATGACTGCTAATTTTTTTAAAAATATAATGATCACAGTGTTTTCTTCAATAAGTTTGCTGATTAGTTGTCCGAGGGAGCCTTGACACTCCTGAGGGTCTCCCGTGCTGCCCTGCCTCTGCTAATATGCGTATAAAATAGTAACAATTCAAGAGACAGTGCTAGCATGATATCTTGTTCCAGTGAGCCCTTCGCTTTTGTTGTATGTCCAAAATATTTCAGCTTCCACTGTGGCTTTTAGCGAATGAGCGGGTATTATTTCAGCGCTGAACTATTAGTTCTTTTGTTCGTCTAAGGAATTATGAGCAGTCTCCTCCATGCCCATAGATCAAAGCATCGATTCTTCTGTCTCTTTTACTTGTGGTCCTACTTTCACTGCCGTGCGTGATTGTAGCAAATATCAGCGTTTCTCCCATTTCTGCTTTCTTTATCACGTACATAGTAGGTAGAGAAGATATTGCATTCCGCCCAAAAAAACCATACCGGATGCTGTTTTGAGGCCCTCTAGATAAAAAACTTAGTAATATGTTTGCGCGTGCATGTGTTTGAATAGCACAACTCAAAAACGAAAAGTCGGATGAATACCAAACTTGGTATTTAAGTTCCTTCCAAAGATGCAACACAAAGATTTTCAACAAAATCCCCCATCCCAAACTATCCTTTACATGGAATATTTTTTCCAAATGTTTTATTTTCTCAAAAATGGCTAACGATTTTTATTAAAATACAATATGTTGCATGTATTTAAATTACAAATAAAATTATATATTGACTTTTCTGGGAATAACCTATGTAGTCCTCTTCATTCAGGAGGAATTTTTTTTGTAGGTAATCTTGTATAACTGGTAACCGTTAAGCTACAGACGAAAACGTACTACAAAAAAGTAGATCAATCCGAAATGTCTGTTATTAATGATTCGAATACACTATCATTCTTTTCAAGTCCTATCGATTTTCAGCTTGCGATGTTTATGGAAAGAATATAAAATTTCAGGCCGGCATATAGCGTCCAGTTCTTAAAGATTTGACTATCGCTGTTCCCTTTGTATCTATACCAAAATGCGTAATGTAGGTATTTCTGAAAAGGTTTATCACGATTATAATGGTGTAGATAGAAAAATAAGCTTTCGTAAGAACAGTTTGATACCCATTAATATGAATAGAGGTCAGAGAAAGTCGTGTGAATGTAACTTTTTTTTTTCTTTTGCCAATGCAAAGAAAACGAAATTTGGAGGTAGTGTGTCTATCTCACATTCAAGAGGTCTCGAGTTTGAATCTCGGTTAGGGTGAGTTACCCGGATAGGATCATTTTCCGGTTTTCCCCTTTTCCTGAAAAGACGAATGTCTGGTAATTTTAATCTCTACCGACCCCGGGCTCATTTGAGTTATCATTTCTCCCATTTCATTCATTGTCCGATATGACCTAATCGGTGAACACGTAGCGACCCGTTCTTAGAAGATTTGACTATCGCTTAAAGCTTACTGTATTCCCCTAATCCCTTTGTAGCTACAAGGAAATATGCAATAAGACAATTTCTACAAATGTGTATCTTCTCTTAATTTTCTTTTGGCTATACTTATAGAGCCCAGAAATGTGTAACCATTTCTAATTTTTATCTCAATTCCGTCGAATTGAAATTTGTTAATGTTTGTCGTGGTCATTAGCTTGTATTTTTCAGGTTAAGCATCAGACCAGGTTTTCATGTTCGAATTTTAGATTCTTATTTTCATAGCATGCTCTTTTTACTTGCTCTACTGCGTATAGTAAGTAGGGGAAGTATTGCATTCCACCAAAAAATTCGATACCGAGATTTCACCGGAAATGCATGTTTTGAGAACCCCTGAATCCAAAAAAGCATTTTTGGAAACATGTCCGTGTGTCTGTGAATCTATGAACAGCATAACTCAAAAACGAAAAGTCGGATAAATGCCAAACTTGATATTTAGGCTCAGTATCTTTCAAAGATGCGACACGAAAATTTTCAAGAAAATCCCTACCCCAGAATACCCTTTACATGGAAAATATTTCGAAAATTTTTATTTTCTTAAAATGGCTCTAAGGATTTTGATTAAAATATCATATGTTTAAGATACTTTCGTGACAGATTAAATGTATATCTTGGCTTTTCTGGGAATGCCCCCAAAAGTTCTCTTTATTCTGAATGACTTTTGCATAACTGGTAAACCGTAAGAGACAGACAAAATGTTACTACACAAAATAATGTAAACCTAGTTAAAACACACAATTTATGTCACATACATTTTTTTGTGAAGTGAACCATTTCCGATATATTCCTTGTTATTTGTTTAAATTTTCCAAAACATGCTTTTTCTGAAATGGAAATTTGGTATCTTTTAATTTTATTTTTATTTGTTTATTTTTGTTAATGTCCTGGACATGTAAAGAGAATGGAAGGCTCCACATAGCAACCAATTCTTAAAAGATTTGACTATCTCTTTAAAGCCCATCATATTCCCCTTGCACCTACAAGAAAATGAGCAATAAGATATTTTCTGCAACTATTTTTCTCGATTAACATGAAGTAGGTGGAAAATAAGCGTTTGTAAAAATAGTTTGCGTAAGGGTAGAGAAAGTCATATGAGCGCAACACAGATTCTTTTTATACTGCATGCTGCACGATAATAACACCTATCGTTTCAGAGGGTAAAGAGGCGACGTTCGGTATTGTTGCAGCATTGAATAATGCAATATCAACACTAGGAAGCGGGAAATGTTTTTATTTTATTTATATCTCATCTTACAGCTTAGGTTTCAGATAAAGGCCGAGATTGTTTGTATCATTAAATAATGCAACATCAGCATGAGGAAGAAGGTAGTTGTCATTTCACTGCTGTGACAAACGTGATAGCACTATTATCACATGTTTAGCTGATATCCAACGCCATCTGTCCATCCTACAAACGTTTAAATTAATGCATGCCTCCATAGTTACGTTACGAGTTGAGGAGTGATCTTGAGTGCTTGCTTTAGGTCGAGGGCATTTCTTGAATATATTGGTAACGAAATTACATGTTACACAATCTAATGCGACAACTTACACTATTATAGCTTGGTGTATCCCCTCCCCCCGCGCTTCATGTTCATTGTTCTTTTATTGCATTGTTTGTCTGGGCTATCCACCAATGTTCAACTAGCTTCTAACTAGTATTGTCGTTGGTTTACAATAGCTTCTATGTACAAAAAACACTTTTTCAGGAAATGATAAAAAAGTTTTTAAAATGTGAAAGCTGAAATTTAATATAGAAAATGTTTTGCTGCTACTATAATAATAATAATAATAATAATAATAATAATAATAATAATAATAATAATAATAATAATAATAATAATAATAATAATAATAATAATAATAATAATAATAATAATAATAATAATAATCCATTTTATTATGTATTCGTAATAATGATTATAGTAAAAAAATAGGAGTTATAATATTTTTCTACATACAGTAGGTATTTCTTAGTTCTGAGCTAGTATCACTGCTAACCACCTTAAATCTAAAGTAAATTGGAATCCACGGTAATGTATTGTTTAACTCAAAACACAAACTAACTCAGTATAACAACGGTAATTTCACAATCATTTTAGTTTTTATCTTTGAATTTCATTTCCTTCTTGAATGGTAAATTATTGTAGAATGGGTGATAATACGTTCGATTACTTCCTTGAATTCTTGCAGATGGAGATATTTCGATTCCAAAATTGGCATATGTTCTCGTTAAAGGCGTTTTGGGATGCGCTGGCCTGGTTTAGTCTCTGTAGTAGTGATCTCAGATCCCAAAGTAGTCGAATTTCTGTTACCAACTGGGCCACCAACTTTTCTTCCCGGTCTCAAGGAGGGTAAATTGGTTTCAAGTTCCTCATACTTCAAGAAGAAATCATGGTTGATCACATGTACGAATGTTATATGGATATTTTGTCTTGCCAATCTCATTCTTGAAACGCAACGTGAATGAGCATTAATAGGTGGCTTAACGAGATGTTCAAGAATTGAATGAACACTGTCAGCCTTCATCATCGTGTAACTTTTCTCTAAATATAACTGTTCAATTTTCATTGAAATCTTCTGAGTAAAGCCACTCAGTGCATTTTCCAAGACCTTGTTTGTATTCTGAAAACAACAGTTGTCGGTTATTAATAGGACTTCTTTGTAACTTCCATCTACGAGGACTATCTCAGAAGTACCCGACCTAACAAGGAAAACACAAAAATTTTGGGAAAAAACATATTTATTTCTCTACATAGTCTCATTTCACCTCGATACACTTTTACCAGCCATGTTCAATAGCTTCGATACCCTGTTTATAGTGAGAGCCTCGAGTGCTGCAAAATAGCCATCAACTGCAAACTCCACCTCTTCATTGTTAGCAAATCTTTAACCACCAAGCCATTTCTTCAACTCTGGAAACAGAAAATAATCAGAGGGGTTTAAATCTGGCGAATAGGGTGCATGGGGAAGCAATTCGAACATTAAATCATTGATTTTGGCCATGACGATAATGGATGTGTGAATTGGTGCATTTCTTGATGAAACAGTACTTTCTTATTCGCTAAATGCGGCTGTTTTTGCTTGATTTCATCATTCAAACGCTGCAACAAGTTTGCATAATACTCCCCATTGATTGCTTTTCCTTTGAAGATAATCAATGAAAATTATCCTACGCGCATTTCAAAAAACTGACGTTATGGCCTTGCCTGCAGGTGGAACTGTCTTCGCCTTCTTTGGAGCCGATTCTCCTCTTTCAATCCACTGTTTTGACTGTTCCTTCGTCTCAGGTGTGAAGTGATGGACCCATGTTTCATCCATGGTTATGAATCGACGCAAAAACTCGGCTTTATTGTAACGAAACATCGCCAAACACTCGACTGAAACATCCCCACGACGCTGCCTTTGTTCCATTGTGAGTAAACGCGGCACCCTTCTTGCGCACAGCTTTCTCATATCTAAATTTTCAATTAGTATGCGATGTACAAACTTTTTGCAATGCCTACGATATCTGCTAGCTCGCGCACTTTCAGTCGACAGTCATCCAATACCATTTTGTGGATTTTCTTCACAATTTCTAGCGTGGTCACCTCACTTGGTCGACCACTGCGATGTTTCTTGGCAGTTCGTACGGCCTCGCTTAAACTCTGCCACCCAATATTTTATTGTTGTAAACGAAGGAGCAGACTCCTTCAGAGTAAAATCTAGATCAGCTTTAATATTAGTTGGACTAAGACCTTTCAAATGAAAGTATTGCATCACATAACGAAGACCAGTTTTATCCCGGTTTACAAATTCGCTGAGAGCGTTCACTATTGATAACTGCCAAACAATTGCTGAACAACGTAGCATATATATACGTCAGGTCAGGTACTTCTGGGACTGCCCTCGTACTTTAGACAAGTAGTCGATGGCACCGACGACAAATTCATTTGAAGTTATATACCACCTTCCACCCCGTGCCATACATATAACATCTCAGAATTGAATTCAATGAACGTGAAGTTACAAAGCTGTAATTTCTGCTTGTAGTCATTGACGAAACTAAGGTCCTGGGCCAATGAAGGACACTTTCCATTTCCATAGTGATAATGAGTTTTTCAGGCGATGCACTTTCTTTAGCAGCAAATTTAGCATCTCGACTTCTATTCTTCTTCTTCTTCTCCTCAACATGAGCATTGTAGGCTTTATTACTTATGTTTCCTGTCTTATGAACAGAGCAAGCATCACACTGATCTTTTCGGGGAGCATATATTGCTATACTTTCTTTGTGTAGTACTTCTCGGAAAAGTTTCCGTCTCACTGGTTGAATTCCTTTGTCATTACACAGTTGAAAAGACATTGAACATGTGCAGATATGACTTGAAAGTTGATTCAGCATATAATTTATTAGATGATTTTCTACAATAATGATTATGCTGATGATTGTGCTTAAGGGCGCTCAACTGCTAGGTCATTAGTGCCCTTTCCACAATAATGGCCTGGTACTTTAGGGCGCAAGTCAAGCCAGTTCATTACACATTTCTGTTGCTGCTCTCTTGTCTTCATTTTGTGATCGAATTCTCCTTTCCTTTTTCAATTGTACCTCTTTTCTTTTATTGTGTATTTCTATAGCTAGTTTCCTTCTTTTCAAGTTTGTGTCATCAGTACAATCGTATTGAACATCAAAAACATTTCTGTTTTCATTTCTTCAGGTTCATGTTCGTTTTCACTACTGGAATAGCCATTTCTATGGTCCATTCTCCTGGTCCGACGTTTACACATATCTTCGCCAACATTTAAAGTATTTAAAACGAATTTGCGACACATTCTCACCCTTTCACTATTGTCCTTTGGGAGATAGACGCCATGTCCTTCCTGTTTCAAGCGTTTGCATGCAACATTCTCTCGTCTTCCCCTAACATTTATTGTAAACACCAATCCCCTCACATGTGCTCTTTTTTCTGGCCATGTTGATAATCCTTTCCATCAATTGTAATATAATAATTTGCGTTGCTCACATGTAATAGCTCTAATTAGTACATACAATTTTCCACCTTTCTAGTTCTAGTTTGAAAAGGGGTGGGTTTTATGCCCAAGCACTGCGACCTTAAGATCTATTGCGCATCCCCCTTTCATCAGTTAAGTAGTCTGTTGCTCGATATGAACTTAACCAGACTGCTAACTGAGGCTTTCGATAGTTCATCTATCTTTGGAAAGTGATTGCCAAAAATACTTGCTCTTTGATTCGCAAGAGCAGGGCAATCACATAGTAGATGAGTAGCAGTCTCATCTCCTTCTAGACATGTACTACAGATAGGGTTGTTAAATAATCCCATTCTGTATAGATTAAACTTTAGGGCACAGTGTCCTGTAATGAATCCTGTTGCCCATGCAAGTATTCTTCTACTAAGACCGCGCAAGTATTTTGCCCGGCTGTTATCCAGGTCTGTAATAAACAACTTGGAATGTCTGCAACCCTCAATGGGGTTCCAGTAGTTCTTATGTTCTGCTTGAGCCCAGCACTTAATAGCCTGTTTCACTGGTCTGTAGGACACTCCCAGTACAGGCTCCGGACCAACAAATGGGATTTCACTGCCAATCTTGGCTGCTTCATCTGCTTTCTCATTGCCTGGTATACCTATGTGTCCTGGCACATAAGTTGAACCTTATTGTGTTCAGCCAGTGTCGTTAACGATTCCCGGCATTCTGAGACGAACTTTGATTTTATTGATGGTGATTCAAGTGCTTTAAGAGCAGCTTGACTGTCTGAGAGGATAAGAACACTTCTATTCTTATATCTCCTTTTAATGCTTTCCCTGACTCTGGCTAGGATTGCATAAACCTCAGCCTGGAAAACTGTACCTAAGGTACCAAGACTATAAGAAATCTTGGTGTCATTACCGTAAAGCCCAGCCCCCGTTCCCGATTTGGTTCTAGAACCATCAGTATACCAGATTGGGCCTTTGTTATTATGAGGTTTTACCAGTCTTTTCCATTCACTCCGCTGTGGATAGGAGACCGTAAATTTCAAATCAAACTTGAATCTTGTTTCAAGAATGTCAGTCCCCATGTTGAGTATCTGTTGTACATTCTTATCCCAAGGAAGCTTGAGATGATTAATATGTCCAGTATTAGACACTTTGGTTTGGCGACAAATACGTGATACGCGATCATGGCTTCTGCCTTCATCCATATGTGGAGAGGTGTGAGCCCAATCAGCATCTCCATTGCCGCATTTCCACCTTTACTTGGCTCTGTTTTTGTATGGGAGCAATGTGCTTTCATGCGACGTGGTTCTCGTTCTATACAGGTAAATTTTCCATGGAATTTCATTATACCTTATATATTTGTTACCTAGTGCCCTTTGTTATGTGTTTTCTCTCTTTTATAACTTAATGACTCCGTAATACAATTTTGTTTTATTTCATGACTCTCCGAGGCTCTCATTTTATTATTGGTGACACTGATGCCATCCACATCAGTTGGCCTGTCTTGGTTAGTTTTTTCAAGTGTGTCATTGTGTGTAGCAAATGATACCTCGAGTGTAGTGTTGCATGAGGAATCATCCCCCGAGACGTCATTTGCAGCATTACTGACTGGGTTACAGGTAGGTTTAAATAGGTCTAGGAACTCTCCATCAGTCATTGGTATCAATCTGTTACTTCCAATAATACTTGTATTCAATATTACATTGGTATTTAATGTTTCTCCAGGGGTAGATACAGCATTTCTGTTATGAGGATTAGTGGGTATTCTGATTTCGGTGTTAGTTTTCAGCACGATGTAACCTAATATTTCTACGTCATCTTCGATTTCTCCCATAAGAGTCTCCGGATTTGGGCGACACTTAACAATTAGCCGGTGACCTCGGGAGGTGAACTCCCTGTAGTCCATGTGTTAGAAATATAATTGTAGATAAATTAGTATCTTAGTATGCAAATTATGACAGGTATAATAATGACAATCCTTAACACAACAGCTCATAAGGGATTCGAACTAACGCCCGTTCCTTGCTTATGGTCCGAAGCATGTTGCCTCAAACGCTCGGCAAGGCGAGAACTTTATGAAACGTATACATGGTACTTAGAATTAAATTCAGAAATAAAAATCACGGAGTTTGATTTCACGTTATCATTTAAATTGAGTTAAGTATTTCCTATACAGATTTTCAGGTTAGACTTACTATAGCAATAATAACGATTCTTAGTGCATTAAAATTACTGTATGAAACTACGAATAATGAACAAAAATGTCAGCATTTCTGTTTCTATTATTTGGGGTCACTTACCTTCGATAGGTGTGTGTAATTTGTAGTTGGTGAAAGAAGAATGAACTCACTGCTACATAAGACTTCACACCAACATCAAAATATACTCACATACAAAGCTAGAATATGATTTTTGACAACATTATTACTCTATTTTACATCGCTTTAACTCCTTGGTCATATCGCGACGGATCCTTTTTACAGATGACGTGAGTTTGGGCTCTGCACATTGGAGATATTGTTGCGTAACAAGTATCATACACGATCTCTATGTGAATTAAATGTATATAGGAGTGGTTTCTATCCTGAATATACGCGATGTCACATAAGAGACACATTTTGCTTTGAAACGGCATTAACATACCACTTTTTCATATAATAGGTATTACAGACCAACGGAGCTTCAAGTTCTGAATCAAATGGTATAACAAACTCAAAATCCATAAATATGCACGTTGGAGGTATTGTCAAACCAACGACGATATGTTCTGTTAGTTATAACTCAGCATTGAGAACATTTTAATCAAGTAAGGCGATAAAACTTAATTAGTAAGAAAATGTTTTCCATATAAAACAGTAAGGCAATGGTGTTCCCCTCGAAAAAAAAGTGGGGGGACGGCGTCCACCCGCGTTCCCCCTCCAAACGGCCCTGATTACACATTTCGCTACAGATATAAAGAGAATAGCGATAATCAAATGTTTAAGAATTGGACCCTATATTCTGGCTTTTGTGTGCAAATCCAGAAACAACTAAATATCGAAAGGACTTGAAAGGAATGATAAAGTATTAAACAATTCGAACCCTTAATAACGGATATCTCGGAAACGGCTGATGCTACAAAAAAATTATTTGAAATAAATTGTGTGTTTTAAAGAAATCTACATTTTTTGTGGAGTACGTATTCATCTATCGGTTGACGTTTAATAGGGCCACTCCAAAAGTTTTGAGAATGGACGCAATAAAATATTTAAAATTTAGATCTGATCATTGCATCTTTTCAGAATATTCTCCATTGCACTCTATACACCGTCGCATCCTTTGAAACCATTTTTCAAATGCTGAAGGCAATTCTTCTTTGGAGAGAGTGCAAATACATTCTTCGTAAGCAGCTACTGCGGTTTCAGGTGACTCAAATCGTTGACCTCGAGTTTTTTCTTTCATTTTTGGGAATAGAAAAAAGTCGCACGGGGCAAGATTGGACTGTACGGAGGATGGGATAAATATCTGACTCCTGCAGAAATTGGGTTGTTTCTTGTGAAGTATGGGCAGAAGTATTGTCGTAGTACAACAAAATTCCACACAGACTAGTCTTAGGGCGATTTTTACTCAGTTCATTGAACACTGTAGCAGGCATTTTTGGTGTACCATCTGGCAGTAACAGTCTTTTGTCACAACGTGGCCACTTGCTGAGAAGAAGGAACAGATTTTCTTCTTGCAAACACTTCTCATTCGGTTCACTTTTGTTGGGGGATCTTCTCCTGGGAAGACTCAGACCGACGACTGTCGTTTAGTTTCTGGATCATACTAGTAAATCCAGCTTTCGTCACTGTTAAATGTTACATACGTTCTTGGATCCTCCTGCATTGAATTTTTTAATCATTTGATGGCATCAATGCACACGTGTTTGTGAGGTGGTGGGGGATCCAACGACTGCAGTGCTTCCAGACGTAAAGTTTTTCTTTCAGGATTGTTTTCGCTGCTATCGATCCAGTATTTAGGACTTCTTGAATCTGACCATATATGCAACAATGAACTTCCCGCAGCATGCGCTCTGCTTTCACCACATTTTTATCCATTGTTGCTGCAGCCGGCCTTTCTGTTCGATCTTCATCTTCAAGGGAATCCCTTCCTCTTCTAAGCTCTGTATACCATGGATAAATGGTGGATTGCGAAGGGCAACGATCCCCCAAATGCACGATGCAGTCTTTCAAGACATTCTCTCTCCCCATAACCGACTTTAAAGTCATAGAAAATCATAACACCAAAACGCTTAAGGTCCATCCTAGCATATGGCGTAGCAATATCTGCTATGCATACACACGCGCTGCAGAAGATGCACATTGTTGGAGCGCGCCCAGACTTACACATGTTGCTATCTGAACTTCAGTCTGAAGTAAGGAAAATCTACTTTGACTTACCACTACTCATAGTTACCCATTCTCAAAACTTTCAGAGTGACCCTCGTACCGGTTATACCTACAAGCTTATACAAAATCCCTTCAGAATGAAGTAAATTATACAGACCATTCCCAGAAAATTAAAAAATTAAAATTAAATTGAATTTTATTTATGGACGCGCTTTAACTACTATGGACGTTAGTGTCACATTCTCTATTGGGCGTGAAAGACCGGAAATTTTGCTCAGAGGCCTCTTTATCAGGCTTGAGGTTCTTTTATTTGCCGTAAATCTACGATACGGGACCACCGGCTTTACTTTCCTTCCGAAGGAAGCCATGATAAGGATTTTTACGCCCGAAAAATATCCCTCGCCCTCCGCTGGGTTTGAACCCGCGACTTCGGGAATTAGAGGCTAGCATGGTACCCCTAGACTGGAGGACGACCAGAAAATTCAAGATATACCTTTTATTTGTCATGTAAATATCTTTAATATATGTTATTTTAATACATATCGTTAGTGCCATTTTTTAGAAAACCAAACATTTCGAAAATTTTCCCATGTAAAGGATATTTTGGGTGGGGCGATTTTCTTGAAAATCTTTGTGTCACATCCTTGGAAGGTACTGAACCTAATTATCGGACTTTTCGTTTTTAAGTTACACTGTTCTCTCTCTCTCACACACACACACACACACGTGCATGGACCTTTTTCAAAAGATGCAGGGAATTCAGGAGACCTCAAAACCTGTGTTTCCGTTGAAATCTCGGTATGCTGTACCTTCTCTACCTACTATATACATATGTGGTAATTCGGCTCTCTCCACCGGCATTAATAATAAAGTTCCGGTTCGTCCTCTGTGCATAGATATTCGCACAGGCATTCGTAATGAAGCCAATAGTTTGGTATTCTGTGATGAAATGCCTTGTTGATTTGTTGTTCTGTGAGTTGTGGTTTATAAGAGGCCGCCAGCAAAATACAAAATTAAATTAATGTCAAGAAAACTGGAAGAGGATCATTCGAACTTATTGAACACCGTGTTTATAGGAGAAGTATGTTAAAATTTCAGAGACAGCATACATTTTAAGGTGGGGGTGAAGGTTAGGTACGCATTTAAAAAATGTTAAAAGTATTAAAAAGCTCATGTTAAGGATGCTAATTGAGGATAAGCCGCTTTTGCCTTGCGTTTAAGTGTGGGGTTTAATAATTTGCCGTTATTGTCCTGTTATTTTTTAATATCAATGTTTTGAATTGCTTTTGGGGAATGTTGCAGGTTGCATCTGTGCACAATTATGGAGCTTTCGTTAAAATCCCAGGACGCAGAAGTCAGGGCCTTATTCATCGCACTCAGATATCAAAAGTACCAGTGGAGGACGTGACAGAGATCCTACAGCAAGGAGAGCAAGTATGGTGCAAAGTAGTCAATATAACAGTAAGTAACATTGGTAATGATGTGTTATAGCGGCTGTCGTCTGCTAGCGAGCGGCCTGGGCGTGGCTTAAGGAGTTCGAACGTTGCCAACCGTAATAAATGTACGCGCGGAAGATAACAACTATGTAACACGAAAATCGCAATGCGGCGCGGTTATTTCAAACACACAATTTGGCGATGTTTTTGTATATTGCATTGAAGCACACCTATTGTACAAAGTTAACCAAACGTGCATGTTGATTCATACCCAAAGAAAATGGTGTTATTTCAGGCCAAACACATTATCGCACATATACGTTATTACACAGAAGCAGTGGTAGCTTTGTTGACATTGTCCTTGAACCACAAACACACATTGTTGTAAATTAGGTGAAATATCAGCAGCATACCTTATTACACAGAAGCAGTGGCAGCATTGTTCTCATTGTCCTTGAGCCACGTACACACATTGTTGTAAATTAGGTGAAATATCAGCAGCATACCGTATAACACAAAAACAGTGGCATCATTGTTGTCAATATCCATGAGTCACAAAACACATATTGTATTAATGTACTGCAATGACGTGGCAATAGGAGACTGGAGAAGACGTGTAAGTTAGGTGAATTACCAGCAGCATACGTTATTAGACAGAAGCGGTGGCAGCATTGTTGTTCACTGTTCTTGAGTCACAAAACACACATTGTTGTATTAATGTACTGCAATGACGTGGCAATAGGAGACTGGAGAAGACGTGTAAGTTAGGTGAATTACCAGCAGCATACGTTATTAGACAGAAGCGGTGGCAGCATTGTTGTTCACTGTTCTTGAGTCACAAAACACACATTGTTGTATTAATGTACTGCAATGACGTGGCAATAGGAGACTGGAGAAGACGTGTAAGTTAGGTGAATTACCAGCAGCATACGTTATTAGACAGAAGCGGTGGCAGCATTGTTGTTCACTGTTCACTCAGATTGCTCAACTGCTTTTTAATACATTGGTGGAGTTCATGATCTTGGTTCCAGAGAGGAAAATAAAAATCACACGACTTTCTCTATCACTCTTTTTCAAACAATACTTACAAAAGCTGATTCTTGGTATCTACTTCTTGTTAATCGAGATAAACTTTCATTGTAGGAATAAGAAGAATGCAGTAAACTAAAGGGATAGTCAAATATTTTAAATGTGGGTCGCTATTTGATGGATTTGAAATTCCGTTCTTTTCAGGTGATCGCAGAAAAAAAATCGTGATGATATACTTTTACATGGCTTTCTCTAATCATTCTTCCACAAAGTATACTTACAAGAGCTTATTATTCCAGCTTCTTCTTGTTAATCCAGATAAACGTTCAATTCACATTTACAATTTTGTTATACGATACAGTAGGTAAAGTGTGTCAACTTTTTAAAGAGCGCGTGGTATATGAGGGGTTTGAAATCCGATGCTCTTTGCGTGACCACGAGAAAATATCGAATACCGACTTCCCATTTGAGAGAATTATAAGTAGGTATTTGAAAGTTTAAACCAATAAGAAGGAATATCTCAGAATGGTAAACTTAAAAAAAACAAAGTAAAACAGAAATGCTTTGACATAAATTGTGTGCTTTAACGAGAACAATTTTCTTTTTGTAGACAGATTTGCCTATCTTATAGTTTACCAATTGTGCAAAAGTTACTCAGAATGAAGAGGGCTTCAGAGGATATACCCAGGAAATGCAATATATGCATTTGACATGAAAACATTTTAAACATGTCGTGTTTAATCAAAATCGTTAAGAATCATTTTTGAGAAAATAAAAAGCTTTTGGCAAAAATTTCCATGTAAAGGGTATTGGGGGGGGGGGTAAATTTCTTGAAAATCTTCCTGACGCATGTTTGGAAGGTGCTGAGCTTAAAATAGCAAACTTGTTATTTAACGACTTTTCCTTTCTGAGTTTGCTGTTCAGACACATGCGTAGTAGGACTCTTGTAGTATAATCTCTTACAGCTTAGTGTTACATAAAAGTCATTCAGAATAAAGAGCACTTCACTGGCTATTCCCAGAAAATTCGAGATATACCTAGTTATATTTGCCATGAAAATATCTTCAACAATAGCGGTTTTTAATCAAAATTGTTGGAACCATTTTTGAGAAAAGGGATAGTTTTGGGGTAGACGAATTTTCTTGAAAATCTTAACACATTTTGGAGGATACTAAGTTTGAAGAAATGTTTTTTTTTGTTTATGCTGTTCACACACACACACATTTCCTAAAGATGTTTCTTTTTAATTCAGGCACTCTCAAAACGTGTATCTCTGATGAAATCTCGGTTTTGAATTTTTGCGTAGAATGCAATACTTCCTCTACTTGCTATACGTAAGTGATAGTGAAATTAAAAAATTGTTTCAAGATGCAAGGACTCGGATGTGTGCTGATATAAAGTTATTTAAAAGAGAAAATGTAAAAGGTTGCGCAACATTTTCTTCCAGAGGCAAATCAAACACGAGGTGGACCTTCTAACAATGCTGAAAAGATCCTGAGGTGTTTTCATCTGGGTACTATAACGCTAAACAGAATGTGAGTGAGGTCATAGTGAGCCGCTCTTATTACCGGAAGACTGGTAATATAATCAAAGCGATATACAGGCGGTAATATAATCAAAGCGATATACAAATAAACTTACATAGAGCAGAATGTTCGCACAAATCAAAAGCGGATTATAACTAAAGAATTTCAATTAAAACCAAACTTAAATTTAACTTTCAAATGAAACTCTTTCATCCAGTTTAACTTTAATTCATGGTAACATCTTATAAATTCTTGGAATTACGTCGTGATATTTTATATAGATGCAGAGGATATCAATGTAAAGGTGCAAAAACAGAAGTACAAATAACCTACTTTCAATATATCAGTTGGTGACACGTTTGTAATACTATCAAATAAGGAAATGAGGGATTGGATTTAGAAAGGGGATGAGCGTTAGCTATAAAAAGTTGGGTGAATCTCAATGTCTGTTTCATTTGCGAAATCTTTAATTATAATTGTGTTATATAAAATTTGCATCTCTATTAGGTTTCATAAATGAGAGTATGATTAACATGAATGAGTATATGAATATTTAGGTTCAGTAAAGATTTAAATCACCTGCTGACAGAAGAATGGGCGTGTTTGTTTACTTAGATGATGTGTCGTGGTGAAGGTCACTGAGCAAAAGCTTGGTACTGTCAGTGACTCAGGAGATTGACTTTGTCCTTGAACTGCAAGCGTGCAGTGGACCGGGTGCTTCTTGCGTAAGGTGTAGATAGTGCAACACCAACAGTTCAAAAATATTCTCAACAAGTGCAGTCTTACTGCAGGCAGTGTCAGAGGATGCTACAGTGTTAAAACGCGTTGTATCGCGAGTGTCAAATTAATATAATTCATTAGTGAAATGGCTAACTTTCGGAAAAAGGGAAAACCATTCATAGCGAGGCTCGCGAAATAATAAACCATGTAAACGAGCAATGCAAAAAGGAAGCAGAGTAGAAACAACTAATTCTGCCGATTTCGCGAGGGATGAGAGAACAGGCAATTAGTGCGGTGTGTCTGTGGGAACAATTAAGAATATAAGACAAGAAATTGCGAAGAGAACAGAAGGAAGCCCTTTATGCACTGCAGGCAAGACAAGACCTCCAAATCCAGAACGAAATATAAATATAGGCGATTTCGACATGTGCTCATGCGGACAATAATGGACTTCTACGTCAATAAAAAGATAGTTCCGACATGCAGAAAGTTACTCCTGTAGTTAGAAGTAAGATACAATTTCCTTGGGGGAGAGTTAAGGAGAGTTATTCGGAAATTGGGATTTAGATGGCGCAAGTGCCGAGGAAAGCGAACAATCTTAATCGGAAAGCCAAGAATTGTTGAATGGAGATGCAAATACTTGGCTGAGCTAGGGGAATACTGAAGACAAGGCAGGGATATCGTTTATTTGGATGAAATGTGGATGGACAATAATTTAACATTCAAGAAATGTTGGCAAGCTGATGGGATCACAGGGGTGCTTACTGATGGTAGTGCAGGAAACACTCATTGACCAAGAGAAAAGGTATTTAAGATTGACCGCATCCTTAATGCACATGGACACTCCACTCTGTATCTGCCGCCTTACAATTGCGATCTTAATCCCATTGAGGTTGCATGGGCGACAGTAAAGCACTTCATAAGGGAGCGCAACCTTACTGGGGAATTTTCGTTATTTCGTTTATTGAGTTTAACCAACGAAGGAATCTCTGCGGTACCTGCAGAACAGTGGGTAGCATATCACTGGCATGTTAGAAAATTAAAAGATGGTTACTGTCCGTGGATCGTGTGGTTTCTGATGTGATCGATCAGATTATTATTTCAAATGCAAACGACAGTTCTTCTGATGAGCAAGAAGGGATATCATCCGATGACTCGGACTCCGAATCATCTGCATCGATCTTGCATACCCTTTGGATTAATGGGCTTAGTAAAATAATATTCCACATGTATAGTGTCGTAAATATATTGTTTTACATGTATACACGCTTTACAAGTTCACTTATTGAAATTATGATCATAATTGTTTTGTTTGATGCGGTAATAATGTAATATTGATGTTACTTTGCCTAATATTTGTTGTCGCGGAAAGAAAGGATAAGTACCTTTGGAACAGGGTGTAAACAATAAAGCGATAGGAAAGAATAACACAACCCTCTCTCAGGTTCGCTTACGTCACCCTCAAGGACAAAGCTAAACTCCTGAGTCACAGACTGTAGGTGATAGCAATAGCTCATCGAAGAGGCGAAACTTTTATTTACACCAAACCACGACTGATGCTCATTTCTCAACTTGCTTGGAGCTACAGCTCACAAGCTTTTGCTTGTTTTTATTTATATCACCCAATGTCGTTCTTTAAGTTTAACGTCCCTAACTTGGTAGTCGTATCGGATGACGAATGAATGAAATGGTGAAATGATGCAAATGAGCCCGGGGTCCATAGAGCTTACAGTTATCCGACATTCGACTTCTCAATATAAGGGAAAACTACGAAAAACGTTTATCCGAACAACTCACCCTAACCGAAACTAGAACTCGGGACCTCTTGAATGTGAGGCAAACACACTCCCCGCACACTGCAGAGTCAGTACTTTCTATATTGTTTTATAACCACATACAACGAAATGTGTCATGCAGGTTTATCTATATTAACAAGGAGATAGAAGAAGAAACTGTTATAAGAATAATGGGCAGAGAAAGTTATGTGAATCCAACATCAGGTTTTTAATTAAGCACAACCTTAAGAGCCGAATCTTTACAGGGTTGCAGTACTTAAGGAACAAAAATGTTAAGTGTAACATCTTGTATGAACGTTTCCATTTTTCATAACACTTGTACGTGACTTTTAAGAACCGCAAAGCTCAGACCCTCCCTACCTGCCTGGGACTTTGCAAGGGGTAGTGTTTGAACATTCCGAAAGCAATTCATGTTTATGATGGGCAGTAAATGACTCTCAACCAGGAATACAATACAACAGCACCACATGTTGAAAGTGGATGGTGTAACATCTGTTCCGCAGAAGGTACAACCTTTGGCTAACAAGAAACTCCAGACCGCACTGCAAACAGTACTCAAGCAATTCGAATACACTTATTTACGTTTAATTCCAAGAAAAATTCCGCATTCTAGATTAAATAAAGTGTGTAGCATATACCGCGATTTAAGGAATATAATTGACGAATGCTTTGTGGTAAAGTGTTTCTGTCGGCCTGCGTTTTATTCCAGTAGCAAGAGCTATTCGGAAAGGCTTTCCCCAGTTTTCGTTTATCCCGTAGAGACAATTTCCAAGAAAGTTTTAAGAAGAAGAATATCGTACTCATCTATGCCATAACTATCTTTTCCATTCCTTCCATTATTAAGAACAATCAGGCAGAAAGGAATTTGAAGAATACTCCATAAAATTCTATATTTGCAAAACTATACTTTTAGTCATTGATTTACTTTATACTAAAAAACAAAGAAAAAAACGGGGATTCGAGGAGGAAAGTGCAAGAAAGGATTAAACAATCCTTAGATAATATAGCTTAAAACGCTGACACAGTGAATTTACACTGTGTAGTTCAAAATCACAATTTTATGTTTAAGGATTAGAAATCAATAGGAACCTTCACAGTTAGACGAAGTCCTCTACTGATTAAAAATCAATATTCTTACTCGACAAAAAATACTCATATCGTGGAAAATGTAATGTGAACAGAAGCCTAATTTTGCATGAATGCTATATGGTATTCACGTTAAATTTCCTACGAAAAATATTTTTGACCACTATTAATTACATATTTCATTATAATGAACTTGGTTACATCCACCATACGGAAAACTAAAAACGCCACATGTAGCATTTGTGTATATGTCTGTGTGTGTGTGTGTGTCTATGTGTGTGTGTGTGTTAATGCGAGGTAGTGTCTGACTGCGTGTATGTGTGTGTGCTTTAATGAGTTGAAGTGCCTGAGTGTGTGTGTTTTAATAATTTGTAGTGCCTGAGTGTGTGTGTTTTAATGAGTTGTAGTGCCTGAGTGTGTGTTTGTTTTAATGAGTTGTGGAGCATGAGTGTATGATTTTGTGTGTATGTGAGCATTGGAGTGTGCTGGACAGAGGACCAGGCACCAAAACAACCGGAGAAATAGACTTCTTTAAGTAATGACTAAAATCATCCGCAGGAACACAGAGGCTAAAATAAGATTGGGATAAAATGGCACTCTTGGCAGCGGCATGCGCACCTTCATTGGATATATGTACCTTCATTATCGCGTATACCGAAATTAAATTAAAGTGAGTTTTATTTATGGACGCTCTTTAACTACTATGGTCCTTAGCGTCCTATTCTATATTGGGCGTGAAAGGCCGGAAATTTTGCTCAGAGGCCTCTTTATCAGGCTTGAGGTTCTTTTACATGCCGTAAATCTACGACACGGGACTACCGGTTTTACTTACCTTCCGAAGGAAGCTAGGCTAAGGATTTTTACACCCGAAATAATTCATCGCCCTCCGCCGGGTTTGAACCCGCGTTCTCGGGAACTAGAAGCTAGCACGGTACCACTAGTCCACGGAGGACGACAGGATATGCCGACGTGACCAGAAACCCAGACAAACGATACGCTGATCCCATCAGTGGTAAGCTGGTGGGAACAATCCTGGAGACGCTGCACGATAGGATTACGAACGTACAACGCACGAAGGCTAGAAAGGACGCTTAGAGAGTCCGTGCAGAAAACACAATTCTGCAGACCACGCTGACGGATAAAGGACAGAGCTTGTTCCAGAGCAATAAGTTCAGCAGTAAAAACCGAGCACTGATCAGAGAGACGAAAGATAAAACATTCTACACCAAATAAAAAGGCACATCCAACTCCACGATCATCCTTTGAGCCGTCAGTAGAAATAAAACAATGGCTGCCAAAGTGCGCTTGAACTTCGGCAAAAGCCAAACGGATGACCGGATCGGGGGTCGTGGACTTTGGCATGGACGTCAAATCAAGGTGGCAAGATATTTCGGAATGCAGCCAAGGAGGGAAGTGTGTGTGACCCCTGTGTTGAGGCACACGGATAACCGGCAAGCATAGCTGCAGAGAAGAACGTCAGGACGATAAGAGAGCGGAGGTTCTACAACTTCTGCACAAAGACTCAAAGTAAGACTGGTATGAAAACCACCAGTTGATAGCCGGAGGCCCTGGTGGTGAACTGCGTTCAAGCGACTCAGGATGGAAGGTCACGCAGCGGAATACACAATACACCCATAGTCAAGCTTTGATCGAACCAATGATCGATAAAGTCGCAAAAGTAGCGTGCGATCTGCACCCAAGATGACATTTAAAACACATAAGATGGAAAGAAACCTTCATGCCTTGCTTTCAAATAGGTGATATGCGACGACCAACACAGCTTCCTATCAAAGATTAATCCGAGGAATTTCGTTTCGTCCGAAAAGGGGAGGAGTGCCGCACCGAGTCGGAGACAAGGTGGAGGGAACGCTTTTCTGCGACAGAAATTAACGCAGACTGCCTTCTCGGCAGAAAATTGGAACCCCTTGGCAATGCTCCAAGAGTGAAGGCAGTTAAGACACTGCTGTAGTGGGCGTTCCAACGTACAGGTGCGACGAGAAGTTGCAAATACGGGGAAATCGTCAACAAAAAGCAACGAGGAAATTCCGGGTGGAACACAGGCAGCAGTAGGGTTAATCGCAATTAGAAAGAGTATGACCGAGACTTGAGGTACTCCGTTCCTTTGGATAAAAGTTGAAGATGAAACCAATCCTACACGCACACGAAATACACGGTCCTTCATAAACTCATGAATGAAGACAGTGAGACGGCCATGGAAACTCCACTGATGGAGTGTACGTAAAATGCCGCCCCTCCAACAAGTGTATAAGCTTTATCCAGGTCAAAAAAACACAGCCATTGTTTGACACTTTCTCAGGAATCCGTTCATAATATGCGTCGACAGAGATACCAGATGGTCGACGGAAGAGCGATGGTGACGAAACCCGCATTGAGCTTTGGCAGAAGGTTCTGAGACTCAAGCAACCATGTCAACCGCCCGTTGATCATGCGCTCCATCACCTTTCAAATTAACTAGTGAGGGAGATAAGTGGTAGCTGGAAGGTAGTTGGCGATCCTTCCAAGGCTTAAGTATAGGAACGATGGTGGCATCGCGTCAAACTGAAGGAAAAACGCCGTCTTGCCAAATACGGTTATAGAACTGTAAGAGAAAGAGTTTACTGTCGACTGAACGGTTCTGTAACATCAAGACATGAATGCCATCCGGCCCAGCAGCGGAGTGCTTAGAGAAATTGAGGGCGTGCTTCAGCTACCTTATTGAGAAAAAGTCATTATAACACTCCTGATTAGGAGACCGAAAACTATAGGTCACGGAATCCAGCCGGTCTTTGAGAGTGCGAAAACCGGCGGAATAATGGCCAGAACTGGAAACCGCCTCAAAGGCAGCATCCAGAGTGTTAGCAATGGCAGCCGTATCCACTATGGTGACCTTGGAAACCTGAAGGCCATACACAGTACAATTCGACACTTTACAGGAGAAGCGATGACGTTTATCCCAAACAGCAGAGGAAGGCATGAAGCTATTAAAACACTCGACAAAACGAATCCAGACCTTCTTGCTATACTGAATAATGCGACGAGCCCTGGCGCGCGATTGTTTAAAAGTAACCAAATTATCAAGTGTAGGGTGTCACTGAAACACCCTGAGCGCAGATCTACGGGCACGAACGGCGTCCTGACAGGCCTCGGTCAGCCACGGAACTGGAATACGCCGAGGGTGGGAGGACCAACGGGGAATTGTGCATTCGGCGGCAGATAGGATCGTAGACGTAAGGTGCTGCACTAATTGGTTAACGTCAGTGGAGGGCTGTTCCACAAAAGACACGAGGCTGGAATACAGTCTGCAATCGGCTTTATGGAATTGCCAGGTAGGTACTCTGGAATGTTGGACGTGGTGAGACAGAAAAGACACGATGCAGAGGTAATGATCGCTGGAGTAGGTGTCAGCGACGACGTTCCACTGCAGACGACAAGCAAGCTGGATTGAGCAAACGGCAAGATCCAAGTGAGAGAATGTACCAGAAGAATCAGAAAGAAAAGTAGGCTCACCTGTCTTGAGGATGGAGAGGCTGAACTGAGCAAAAATGTCGGAAAGAAGCGTTCCCCTTGCACAAGCCCTAGGCGAACCCCACAGGGGGTGATGGGCATTAAAATCTCCCAACAGAAGAAATGGTGCTGGGAGAGCGGACAGGAGATCTCGAACGTCCGCGTTAGCGAGGAGAGACGATGGAGGTGAATAGACGGAGCAAAGAGAATAGAAAAAGCCGGGGAATTGAATCCTAGCGGCAACAGCTTGCAAGTCGGACGTAAGTGTGAGAGTCTGAAAATGAACGTCGTGACGCACTAATAGCATGACACCTCCATGAGCAGGAGTACCTTCATCCGGTGCAAGATTGTAGCGAAACGGAGTATACCCAAGGAGATCAAAAGGATCGTGAGGGCGAAGCTTGGTCTCTTGCAAACTCACGACCATAGGTGAATGGGAACACAATAAAAGTTGCAGTTCCGCCCTATGCGATCGTAACCACGTAAATTTCAGGCCAGGATAACCATGAATAAAAGGGATAAACTGTCTACTTAGAAGGGCGGCTCAAAATTACCTTCTACTTAACTTTGGGGCTCGAGCTTTTGGTATGGAGTTGTTCAGACTCCATAGGCTCATCGAAAGGAGGGCCCACGCGCTCAGTGCCAGAAACCGATTCAAGCGCCGAGAATCGGTTCTGGGTGTCAATGGGTGAAGGGTGCCGCT
This sequence comes from Deroplatys truncata, assembly GCA_030765065.1. Lineage (NCBI taxonomy): Eukaryota > Metazoa > Arthropoda > Insecta > Mantodea > Mantidae > Deroplatys > Deroplatys truncata. Next base: position 192,030,352 of record CM060976.1, on the reverse strand, counting down.
GAGCGCAACTTGTCCCAGGAGCATCCTGGTACTGCTACCTCAGAGAAGAAGGTGAAGTTTTCTTACCGCGCGCACGCGGAGGGTGTTTAAGAAAATCTTCCTTGCGAAGTTCCTGCTTGGATTTCTTCTGGGTGCCTTGTGACTTCAGTACCCTAGGACCAGCTTTAGATGGCTTAATAACTGTGCCAGAGATGGACGTCCGGATGGTAGTTGCGGTAAAGGCAGTCATGGTTCAGTTTCGGCATCCTTCCGGGATACTGGCGAGGCAACAACAGAGCTGAATGTACCCGATCGCAGGAGCGCAGGTTGGCGAATATGGTAACACCTCCGGGATTCAGCGAAGGATAGCTTTTCGTTTACCCGGATCTCCTGGATCGCCTTCTCGTCCAAGTACCGTGGACAGTCGCCAAATGACGCAGAATGAGATCCTTTGCAATTAACGCAGACGGGGGCTGATGAACAGGTACCATCGTGTGAGGGCTGACTACATGAGGCACAGATGGAAACGTCACTCTTACAAGAGACTTGCGTATGCCTAAAACGTTGGCATTTAAAACAACGCAGAGGTCTAGGAATATAGCTCACCACAGTGCGTTCGTACCCTGCTGAAAGACTCGTGGGCAGATCGACGCCATAGGTGAGAAACAGGGTACGAGTGGGTACCAACACTCCATCACGTTTAGCCTGCAATCGATGAACTGCTGTCACTTTTTGATCAGAAAGATAGTCGACCAGTTCATCGTCCGACGTTTTTTCGAGGCTATTGAGGGTTGAGTTTTTTTATGGACGCTCTATAACTACTATGGTTCTTAGCGTCCTATTCTATATTGGGCGTGAAAGGACGGAAAGTTTACTCAGAGGCCTCTTTATCAGGCTTGAGGTTCTTTTACTTGCCGTAAATCTACGACACGGGACCACCGGCTTTACTTCCCTTCCAAAGGAACCGTGCTAAAGATTTTTACGCCCGAAAAAATCCATCGCCCTCCGCCGGGTTGTAACGACGCCTCGACAAGCATTCAAGGTGCGGTGCTTCTCAACACGAATGGGATAACCGTGGAGAAGCGTTGCGCGCAACAAAGTCTTACTTTGTTGATCGGACTTACTCTGAACCAACAATGAACCGAGGTGAAGGCGAAGGAATGAACCGGACCAGCAATAGAGTCAATCCCTTCTGTATTATAAAAGGGTTCACCTTCTCAAACGTTTGTCCTTTCTCTGTTTGCGTAATGACTAAGTAACAACCAGATGACGGTGGTGCTACTTCTGTTACCAAAACTTTTCGGCGTGTTATTAATAATGGAGAAAGAGGGCTCCGTAGCGAAATAAATCCTCCAGCACTGCAACCATCTCCGACTTCAGGCTCTGTCTTCCCGGGCGTTACCCCGGCTTGGGTGAGTGGCCTATCCATACCGGTCTCACCCCAGGGTCACACCTCCCAGAAAATAGACAGAGGGACAAAATGGCCGTGGGAAGTCAGCAGCTCATGTAGTGCCCCGCGCGGGACTGCAGTTGAACAGCAGATACGAACACACACCCTACATGACGACCCCGGATAGTGGGGATGACGCCATTATCCATTCACCCAGCTGCGCACCCAGTGCGCGGGTATCCGTCAGACTGTGTCCACGGAGGATTAAAATAAAATTGGAAAATAAACCAAAAGTGTGTGGGCGTTTCACACGCAAGGTAGGCCGGCGAGGAAGAAAAAGAGATATGTGAATGGTCGTGGTGCGAAATGTTTGTAAATGGATTAGAGAAAAAAGAAGCGTGGCGAGGGGGGTATGGAACGAAATGAAAAGAACGCACGAGAGCGCATCTTGTGTCTCCCGGTCAAGAGTACGAACCCACCTCGACCGGATAAGGGTGGAGGGATGACGATGGTGATGAGTGGCTCGGGACCCCGGGTGTGCCAAACCCGTACTCACATAAAGTGAGCCCCTGGGGGGTTGGAAGCTGCGTTGAAACAGTGGGACAGCAACCACGGAAATAGAAAAGATCCCTGTTGGTGAGACAGGTGTTATTAAAACCATAGAACCTGGACCCAGTATAAGAAATAATTGTAGAAAAGGAACAGTAAAATAAATGAAGTTAACGTGGCTAGTCCAGATGAGGGTGAGGACTGGCTCGGACACTCTGGGTACGTCAAAGCCATACTCACGTAGTGAGCCCCTGGGGGGGGGGGGTGAACTGTGAGTGTGTTTTGCTGGTGAGTTTTAGTGTTTGATTGCGAGTGTGTGGGCTTTGGAGTTTGAGTGTGTTTTTCCTGATGAGTTGCAGTTTGTGACTGGGGGTGTGTCAGCTTTGGAGTGTGGGTGTGTTTCTGCTAGTGAGTTGTAGTCTGTGACTGCGAGTGTGTGAGCTTTGAAAAATCAGTGTGTTTTTGCTAATAAGTTGTAGTGTGTGACTGTGTGACTGTGAGCTTTGGTGTTGAGTGTGTTTGTGCTGGTGTATTGTAGTGTTTGATTGCGAGTGTGTTTGCTTTGGAGTGTGAGTGTGTTTGTGCTAGTGAATTGTAGTATTTGAAGGCGAGTGTGTGAGCTACAGAGTGTTAGTGTGGTTGTGCTGCTGAGTTCAAATAAAGCATGCATTTTGAATTTTCTGGAAATAGCCTGTGAACTCCCGTTCATTCTGATTGAATTTTGTATTGCGCTAAGTATCTAGGAAACTATGAAATGCTCTAAAATGCAGGAAAGATGTACAGTTTGAGGCAAACCAATATTTTCTTGTGTTAGTATTTGTGATAATATTCCAGGATATGTCATTGCACCTTTGCACTTAAAAGTGTATTATAAATGTTTGAAAGTTTGCATAATCTTATAACAGCCTTAGGGGTGTTCTAAGTCTGAAAAATCATTTTATATTACAGCTGCTCTACCCGAAAATTCATTCATTTAATATTTCTTGCTTTGTACAGACTGAAAAAAAGGAATTGCTGAAAAGCATACATTTAGTAGCTCAAAACGCTTTAATAATGACATGCTTTGTAGCTTGGCAGCACAGAAAGTTAATTTGCTTTCAACTCCTTTTATAAAAAACAATAATAAAATTACAATTGATTCATTCACATGACTTTCTCTACCCTCTATCGTTTTTTAGTAGATACATCAATTATTCTTAATCAACTTTTTTCTGCCTACTACATTTTAATATAAAAAAAGACTTTGCAGAAATATCCACATTACACATTTCGTTATCGATACAAAGAGAACAGGAATAGTCAGATATTTAAAAACTGGACGCTATACGCTGCTTTAAAATTCCATTCTGTTTCTATGACATCACGAGAAACTACTGAATGTTGAAAGGAATTTAAGATAATGGCCAAAAAAAATGAACAATTGAAACCTTCAAAAAATGAGCAATTCGCACATTTAATAACGGATATCTCAGAAAGGGCTCATGCCACAATAAAGCTTATTTTAAATATATTGTATGTTTTAAAGAGATTTACATTTTTGGTGTAGCACGTCTTCCTCTATCACTTAAGGATTACCAGTTATACAAGGTTATAAAACATTCCTTCCGAATGAAGGACTTCATAGGCTCTTTCCCGAAAATCCGAGATATACATTTTATTTGCCATGTAAATATTTTTAATGTATGGTATTTTAATCAAAACCGTTTCAGCCATGTTTAGAACATCAAAAATTCCCCAAAATATTCCGTGTAAAGGGAGTTTAGGTATTTATCCGACTTTTCGTTTTGAGTTATGACACACACGACGTTTCCACAAATGCTTTATTTGGATGCCGATGATAAATAATAATAATAATAATAATATTAATATTAATATTAATACATCAACAACGATAAATAACAACACGCGGGCCGTATAAGTATACAACTACAATGACTCGCTGTACATTGCGTGCATGGGTTGGCTACATGTTATGCCTACAGCGTGTTTTCGATTCTCACCGTTGGCAACAACCACCTAAGTCACGCCCAGGCCGCTAGCTAGCAGACGACAGCCGCTATAACACATCATTACCAGTAACATTTTATAATGCTATGAAAAGAAATTAAGCGCTGTACTGGATATACCGGAATTCAGCACTTACTTGCCGTATTTGGCCATTTCTGCTTCCCCTCCAAACAAGAAGCGGTGCCCCCACTACTGTTTCATCTCTGACCACGTGACTGCACCCAAAAACTTTTCTCTGTAACCCACATTATTGCCCACACCTTTATTTCCTTTCCTTACATCTCCTTGTTGAAATCTTTTGTGCGAGTGTCTCATTCTTGGCGCTTTTCTTGTCAGAGACTGCAGGGAAGTGAACCACTTTGAGGTGATGTTTTTGTATTTTAAAATAAATTAATTGTATTCCTTTCCCATACAAACTATTCGCTCCTTGTTCCATTCCTTTAAAATTTTCACATGGAAACTTTCCTTTTCTTCACACATTCCTTTAAAATAAATAAATTACAATGTATTCCTTTAACGTGCAAACTATCCTTTGCTCAACCCATTCCTTTAAAGTAAATAAATTGTAATATATTGCTTTCACATGAAAACATTTCTTTCCTTGACCCATTCCTTTAAAACAAATCCCAGGTCCCCTCCTCCATCCACCTGTCTGCCTGTGACCAAGTGGCCTCCCCTATCCGGCCCACGTACTTCCTTTTCCCAGAGTGCCACGAGATAGCAATCGCAACACTGGTGGGGGCAACTTCTTCAGAGGGAAAGCCGAAAATGGCAGGTAAATGCTGGGTCTCTGTATAATCAGTATTGCCAAATTAAGTTGTACCTCTTTCAGCAGTATATGGGATAATGAAGTGATACATTGTGAGAATACAGATACCTGTCTGGTGGTACCTTGCATTCAGACACCACACTGCTTATTAATTAAAGCTTAGTGCATTAAGAATAGCTTAGTGCATTTAATATACCTTGTAAGGAAAAATTGAGAAATTTAAAAACTAATGCATTTTAATATTCAGAATAAAAATGAAATTGATGAGGCAAATGCATTACATCAGATGTAACACATATATTTTGTTTCAGGATGAAAATAAAATAGGACTTTCTATGAAAGTTGTTGATCAAGGAACTGGAAAAGACCTAGATCCAAATGGTGTTTTGTTTTAGTGAGTATCCTATTAAGTATCATATTTATTTTTTGCTAAAACTATAACAAATATCTGTAATATAAAAAATCATAGTGGTATGCTTATAGGTGTCCTTGCATAAATATACAGATAGAAATCCATGGTTCATATTTAACTGGAAAGTTAGGGAATATCAGGAAATATAAAAAATTTAGGAAAGCTGTTTCAAATATACCAAAAAGTCAGGGAAATAGCCAGTTTTCAGAAAAATGCCAAATTTTCACATGGATTCTGTTATAGTGGGGTTTGCAAAAAGAGAGACAGATGGGACATTGCATGCCAAACCAAATAATATTACACGCATTTTTCACTGCACTATCTCCATTTTGGAAAATATTTTTCGACATTTTGCTTTAAGTGTGGCCCGCACAGCGATGACGACGATGTCGTACATTTCCAACAGATGTCACTCTATGCAAAACACTAGCTCAGCAGATGTCACTCTATGTCACAAGCTTGACTAACACAATACTGCCAACATATGAATAATTGATGCCACCAAAGCGCCGCAACTTCGACCACAGAGCGTAGCCGAGGGATATTATATAACCTTAGGTTTATGAATTCACGGAAGATTACGTTTAGGTTACGTTTTTTTTATTCATATAACCTTACGTTTCTGAATTTACGGAAGTTTAGGTTACTTTTCTTTTAATATAAGCTTAGGCTTCTGATATACTTTTATAGGTTTAGTTTTTTTTTATAAGCTTGTTTTAATTAGTTAACAGTGGTTACATCAAAGCACGCGAGCGAAGCGAGCGTGCGTTTCCAAACTTACGCTTCTGGTTCACGGGAGGTTAGGTTAGGTTTAGTTTTTTTATATAAGCTTGTTTGAATTAGTTACCAGTGGTTACATCAAAGCACGCAAGCGAAGCGAGCGTGCGTTCCTAAGCTTATGCTTCTGGTTCACGGGAGGTTAGGTTAGGTTTAGTTTGTTTTTTATATAAGCTTGTTTGAATTAGTTATCAGTGGTTACATGAAACCGCGTTCCTAACTTTACGTTTCTGGTTCATGATAGGTTAGGTTAGGATTACTGGTTTTTATATAAGCTTACGTTTCTGAATTCAGGGAAGGTTAGCCTTAGGTTAGGGTTATTTTTATGTAAGCTTGCATTAACTATCTACCACTGCTACGGTAAAGCAACTTCTTTATTACACTGTTATTACAATCGAAATAACCTCTTAATAAATTATAATTTGACAAAAACTATTACAAACTTAAAACTTTGGTGCATATTCTTTTGCTGCTTTCAATTAGTGCACGGTGCAGACAAGTCTTTGAATGCGTTACGTTTTCTCAGCGGGAATAACACACGAAGAAAAACAAGAAGAAGAAAAAACACTACTAACAATTGCGCATCGCATTTCTGGTGGATTTTCATTTATGTTGGCAGTTCCCACTATACCTCTTCTTCAACAAAAAAAATGACTACGTTTGTTTTGTTTCGTACGCGATTCACCTATATAAGTAAAACACCGTCGAAGGGTGGGTAGGTGGGCACAAGCTATTGGAGAGGCCACATCTACTTCTAAACTCACTCACAAGGTAAATTATTCGCTTTTCTTTGGCTAATTTAAGCCAGTTCGACGAGCCATAACTATGGAAACTTTGCCATATTTTTGATGGCTGTAAATGTCACTAAAATAATAGCAGTGACAAAATATTAATTCAGTTATATCAGTAGATTGCCAAATGGGATGCAATGAAGTTTATTTAATTGGCATTACTCCCATGTCTATCAGTGGCTCAGAATCACTATACTATGTAAAACACTATTTTATTCCAGAATACAAATACCATACATTCTAATATGTTTTTCAGCACAAATTACCACTGTAGATAACATGAACAATATATTTAATGAACAATCACAATTTTTTAAAACTGTTCATTATAAACAATTAATACATGGTTCACATCAGAGGCATTATGGGTTCATTTCTTTTGCCAACATTCCACAGCCCTAAGCTGCAAAGTGTAGCTGAGGGATTGAGGGCCCTAAGCAACAAAGCATAGCCGAGGGATGTCTTTTACAAGAGGAATGGAGCAGTTGCACAGTGATGACAGGGTATACCGCGGGATCTGTGAAGTGAAACCCCCAATGATCCATGTTGTGTTTTCATATGTTGGCGACATTGATTTAGTGAATTTTTACCAATTGTTTTAGTGGCTTCCAGCTCAAAATGACAGTGGTTTCTGCTATAAAAGCATGGGTGGGTGGGCCACACCATTTTATTCAAGTGACATCTAGTGATCACTCCTTCCTTTAATATTCTGGATTATTCTACATGCATGTTTTACTGGTTTTAGTAAATATTTTTGTTGTGAAACCTTAATTGATAAATACGGGAGTGGCACCATTTAATTTTTTAAATTGTAATCATTTATTTCACTATAAAGTGCCATAATTCCATCATTGTGTAAGATGGGATAAGAAATTTGACACAGAAATTGTATTTATTTATTTCTTTAAAGACATAAATAGGTATATGGATTTTGCAATGTTCAAAAATATTTGTGCAGATAAGCCCTTTTGGCCAGTCACTCTAAAAAATAAACATCAGCATAGATAAATATATATAACAAGAAAAAAGAGAATTCTCAATGAATGGATAAAAAGAATTGAAATTGGCAACCAGCTCATTTTAGGACAATAATTGTTGAATATTGATGTAACCACCTAAACTTGGAAATGAAGCATCATAAATGATACCCTACACTCTTATTTCATGTCTTTGAAATGTAGAAGTTTCTTCATCATAATAACTGAAGGTGTAAACTTATGCCATTGTCCACTACTACAATAAGCTCTCGGTACTGGTACTTCACAAAGAACATGAACAAAGGGATCATGGCATCTGCTGTCTGTTTGTGGCCAGAAAAAAGGTAGTTTTACTATTACCTCTCCTAACCATGACATGACAAGAATGTCTACTTCTTCACATGATACAATGCATCCAATATACCATTGTTTATCATACATTACTGCAACATATTTCCCAACTTCTAAAGTATCAGCACTTACTGAAATTGAAGTTTCACCCATCACTTTGCATAAATCTGTAATGACTTCTGCTATCAGGAACTGTTTTAGCATGTTCAAGCCTATTATATTTTTGGGGATGGGTTTGGATCTCTTCATCAGTGTTGTAAAAGAAAGTAGTGCCCAAAGCATTGTCTTTGACTCAGCTATACAGATCTCCTGGGGTTAAAACATGATGAGTCACTGCAGTTGTAGGCCAGCACGAGTTGCGAGTCTGTTTACTGTGCCTCCAATACCATCATATGGACTCTTAGCATGTGAGGTTGCAAAAAAAAAATTCCATTTTGCAGAAATTTGAAAATCTGATTAATGATAAAATGAATTAAAGAAATGTTTTCAATTCTTATACCATGGACATGCACTATCACTGAAGTATTACACTTGTTTTCATCTGGTGAAGTATTGTCACCAAATGTTCTGAAATACTTTTCCAGAAGCAGTGAACTGCTAGAGCTGTATGATGAAGACTTATTGTCAAGGTTAGGAAGTTCATGCATTTGCAAATTTTTTTCAAAGCATGTTATTGATATGCTGACAAATGATGTTCACAAACTACAAATTTTTCTAGTGCTCCTAATAACTTTTATTTGGCATATAATTGCATATTTATGCTGTTTTAAGAAATGCATCATATTATAGTAAATATTATGTTTATTTGGCATATTTTAGCACTCGAACAGAAAACATATTTTAAAATGAGTTATTTTGGTTAAATGGTCAATTTTTTTTTAGTGTGCACTGATGCAAATAAAAATAGGATCTTGTTTTCTCCTCAGTCGCATAATTTCACTCAGGTAAGTAATTCAGCGATTCATGATCACGTGAAGATTGAGTGATGTTGTTATTTAAGAAGCATGTGATATTGGCTTGCATTTAAGTTAGGGAAATCCCCACTGTACTGGGGAATAGATTATGCAGTAAGGAAGTGTCTTAATTGAGCAGCCACTGCAGCCAGTTTGTTTATGAAAAGTTATGAGGTGTGATGAATACAGACAGTATTAAAAATGCTGAGGGTCAAACCAGGTAATGCAAGCAGACTTAAGAGTTTACAAAGTACATCTTCTAATGGTCTTGTTTGTACAGATGGTAGTGTCTTATACTGTAAAGCATATGAAAAAAATATTGTGAGTGAAAAACTGTTTCAGGTGGTTCAACATATTAATATGCAAAACACAATGAAATGATTGCAAAAAAGTGTGACAGAAGTGAAAGTGTCCAACGTCTACTAGTCGACTGTATGGGAAATAGAGTTGCATTCCTTTATTAAAAATAAATAACCCAATTTTGCATAATTTTTTAGAAAAGTATGCCAACTAACACATGTCTGACCAAAGTACCTTACGCAAAACATATGTCCGTCATCATTACAATAATGTAATGTCTACCTTGCAAATTAAGTTAGCAAATGAGTTTCTCTGGATCTCAATAGATGAAACAACTGATGTACTGTCCATTCCAAACCAGAGTTCCCTCTGATGTAAACAGAAGCACGTGCTTCGACTTGTTACGAACCCAAGAATATACTCTTACACCAATGTAAATAGTTCCTTAATACATGTATTGTATTATGAAATATTAGAGCAGGAAAGGTATAGAACTGCACATTTTATTGCGGTTATCATAAGAACTCATCGTTAAAGGTAATAGATATATACTAGCTGTTAAGAGATTACAAAATATGATTTTCGCCTGCTATTGCGCTAACGCCGAGGGCATCTTGCTAGTTAATACCAACCGTATGTTGACTGTCACTCTCTTACATATACAAGAAATGCAGCAATGAATTCCCAGAGGTGCTATCTGAGTACCGAATAAACACTTTGCGTAACACAGGATATATGATAAGCGAACGGTCATTCATAATACACTAACACACACATGCTCAGCTCAGGTCAAATCTTGTGATTTAATCAGTTGTTATTTGAGCTCACATGGCAGAGGAAGGTACGTGTAGTACGAATAAACTGTTCAAACACACAAGCGGGAAACAGTTAAAAAGTGGCTAAAAACAAACAATACTTCATATATTCAACTCACTATTACAAAAATACCCGACACTTGCATTATTGCATATTACGAAACTAATATCAGATTTTACAGGCGTTTCAGTGAGAAGTGTAACGAAAGCAGGGAATATAAACAGACATAATACAACATAGAAGAGGATAAAATGTGGGAACTCGTTTTAAGTGCAACAGTGCTGTGGAATTGTGGATAAGCTTATCATTATTTTGGAGAGTAGTTCCGATTCTGATATGGCAGCTAAGTCATTTCCGGAGGATTCGGATTTGGATGTTGCATTTTTGCCCGAGAATTGTGATTAACGTAAGTAAAATGTTTATTGCCGCATACTTATAAAATTGATTGTTACCTCAGGTTGCATTTTGAACTATGATTCTCACGCAGGGCGCCTTTTTATAGATTAAATAGTGTTCAACAAGCACGTGGGAGGGGAACAAGCAGCCATTATGGGCACGGATTGCAAACTACTTTTGTGCGGATAATACAAAGAGTTTGTTTTCAGTGAAAGGCACTCTGGTTTGGAATGGACAGTAGAAGGATGTTTCGTTGCAAATGTAATAGTGGGTGTTTTAAATCAGCAAGAACAAGTGTACCATATCTCTTAAATAGTTCTTAGTTGTTAGAAGTTTAACAGTGCATCAGTGAGTCAACTTGTGTTTGACTATGAAATTAATATGACCTGGTGATATACAATATGACAATGTACTTTTATTTTTAACTGATACAACAAGCTATATGATCAAAGCAGGGGAAACACTGAGAGAAATTTTTCCTAAGAGCATTCTTTTAACTTGTCATATTCATGCTCTTCATCGCATTGCAGAAACAATTAGACTATGTTTTCCTAAAGCCCTGTCCACACTGATTAACATTTAACAAAACTTGTCAAATGCAACATGTTAACAGTTTGCATGTTGGCCAAATTTCGATTGCAGAATTGACATAACATGTTAACCGAAACAGTTGTGCTTGACACTTTTAACATGTTGGATGTTTTCCGCTTTTAATGGAAAACTTGTTAAGTCAATTCGCTCTCTGTGTATGTGATTGGGTGAATTTTGGAAGTTTCCAGATTATAAACATGGCAGCTATTGTGATTCCTTCATGCTATTGTGTTTGTAGTTCCATGTTGACTCGTTCTGTGCTTATATCTTTGATTTGGTTTGCTTCATGTGAAGTTATGGAATGGACGAAAGAAAAGACACTTTCATTAATAAAATCTTTTTTGAGGCTATCATTATGGAACACTGTAATATATGTAATAAAAAGGATGGACAATTATACCAAACTACGTGCAATTTATTATTGTTCCAGAGGCAATATAAGAAAAAAAAATAAAAACCTCACTTTGCTAGAAAATTGCAAAAAAGGCTCAAGTCTGGCAGCTGGAATGGCTGCTCTCAAATGTGTGTTCTTTTTGTGAATTATAGGTTAGAAACTTTGCTTAAAACAAAGTTGAAGTCACTTTGACTTGTTCTCAAGAAATTGAAGTCAAACCTGCTCCGAATTTTAAACTCATTCAAAATATTTTCACTCCTGTGCCGATTAACAAGATAGAGCCTCATCACCTTCCAATTTTTTATTACATATAAAACACAGATACAAATAGCAATAGTCAAATCTTAATCACTGGAGTCCATTTTGCTTTTAGTTAGATTTTGTTGTCCCAACAAGTCAACTGGTGTGGATAGAATGTTAAACGTTCACAGTTACAACATGTTGAAGGCATTTAACATGTTGAATGAGACATTTTGTTAATTGTTGGATGTTAACTGTTGATATGTTGAACAGTGTGGACTCACCTTAAAGTAGTTAATCTGTAATGTGAAAAAAGTTTTTCTTAAATCTACAACTGTTTACCTGTTCAAAAAGCAGACACCTAATATTCCTCTACCACCTGAACATGTTTTAACCTGTTGGGGGAGTTGGATAACAGCTGCACTGTATTATGCTAAGCATTTAGAGTCAGTCAGAAGAATTATTAATTCATTAGAGTCAGATGATGCTGTCTCAGTGGATATAGTGCAGAATGTTTCTCAGATGAAAGAATTGAAGGAAATCTTTCCTTTATATTAACACATTTTTCCAATGTCTGCAGTCATTAAAATGCTGGAAGCAACAGGTCTTCCCTTAAATCAGTCATTAAATGTGTTTGATACTACGATTTCTAGATCTCTGTTTGGTGTCCATTCTGGGTAATGTAGGGCAGAAAATAAAAGACAAAGTAAACTATGTTCTTTTAAGAAATCCTGGGTATAAACAAATCTTCCAAATACGAGACATTCTTGGAGGAGAGTCCTTAGGTATACCTGAAGACTCATCTCTTTCTGTGATGAATATCTAAAAAAAACTATCTTAAAACAACTATCAACCAAGATCCTCATGTGATGTTGAAACAAGTTTTTCAAGATACAAAGGCATATTGAGTGACAACAGACAAAGATTTACTGTGGAAAGTCTCCGTCACACAGTAGTGGTAAATTGTTATTTATCCCTTATTTTGGATATTGAGCCATGTGCATATACTTCTTGGTAATAAATGTAAGTTTGCAGGGGTACATTGTCTTATATGATAATTTTTAGGGCATATTTTGGTGCATATTTCGCAAAGGGCATACTTGCATGCATATTATGAGTTTTTAGAACTAGTTCCTAGCCCTGCTTATTATACTGAACTTAAGGAACAGGTTTTGACATCAAATTCTAATAACTGGTTATAATGCAAAGTAATGCAATATAGCCTGAATTCTTTCTCAGTGAAATCCTTGTATAACATCTTGACATACAAAGGAATAATTTTCTACAAAGTCCAGTAATATAACAGTTTCATATTGTGATAACTTATCCTTCAGTGTTCTGAGATAAGAGGACTGTGATTTTGCTGTCTAATGATGAACTCTCACTTGATTTGTGGTTCTGTAGATTTTCTCAATAACATCTCATATCGAAGCGATTCTCACATGACCATTATGAATCCACTGTTTGTATGGGATATTATCTTCAATGTCAGAATCATTTTGTTCAGAGTTCTTTCAGAGTGCTCTATAAATGTTCTTTGCCAGGACAATTTGAGCAACTAAGGAGGATAGTTTCAAGAACTTAAACAGACTATATTTTCCAGGAGATATACTATCTTTCTCTCTGGCAGAGCTGCAACCATTGGTTTCAAATTTTGGTGAGACTCGCATACATATACAGATGTATTCTGCTGTGGCTTACATTTTGGATGCAAAGAACGAAATTTGAACGAAAATCCTATTTTTTGAGTGGATGATGTGCTTAAAATTCCAATTATAACTGCTCAAGCTTTACTAGCAATAATCTCTTCCATTTTCGTATTCTTTGAAGACCACTGTTTCTTGTGTGTATCTATCGGTGAAATTTACTTTATTGTAAGCTTCTGGAAGAATGGTTATCACAAAACCTCATTCCTTCCATATTTTTGTTTTATGCAACAACTAAAACTACAGTTTAAAGTTTATAATAACAAAATTGCCATACAGAAAAATAAAAGGCACAGTTGATATAACAGATCATTACATTATTGTTACTTCAGGTACAAAAAGTGTATCTCACCATTGTATTAAAATATCTTACAGTGAAGTACGAGGGTGGTCTGAAAAGTTTCTGACCTGAACATGAAGATGGCAGCACTAGTAAATAAAAGCTAGTGAATTTCGTTGTTCATCTGTTGACAGTTACTCACCAAAGTTTCAGCCATTTTGGATGCGCAGTTGTAACAGTCATTTGAGTGAGGTGATGTGAGTGTTTTTATGAAAATGGACAAAATCAAGTATCGAGCTATCATTAAATATTTGTTTTTGAAAGGCAATACGCCTACGCAAATCAAAGATGAGTTGGCTTCTGTGTATGGGGACTCTGCACCATCATTTACCACAGTGAAATTTTGGGCAGCGGAATTTAAACGTGGCCGTAAGAGCTTGGGAGACGAACTTTCGGGACGTCCAAAAATTGCAACTACCGATGAAAACATCGCCAAAGTTTATCAAATGGTGCTAGAGACCGCCGAATTAAAGTGAGAGAAATAGCAGAGGCTATGAACATGTCAAAAGAACGTATTTGTCACATATTAAATCAACATTTAGACATGAGAAAGCTGTCTGCGTGTTGGGTGCCGCGTTTGCTCACGTTTGACCAAAAACGTGTTTGAATGAACATTTCCAGCGCTCTGTTGGCGCAGTTTAGGTGCAATAAATCCGAATTTTGGTGCCGATTAATTACTGTAGATGAAACTTGGATACACCATTATATGCCCGAAACAAAAATACAGTCCAAACAGTGGACTGCAAAGGGGGAACTGGCTCCAAAAAAAGCAAAAACTGTTTTTTCAGCTGGGATAGTGATGGAGTTATTTTAATTGATTATCTTCAAAAAGGAAAAACCATTACAGGAGCATACTATGCATCATTACTTGACAAGCTGAAGGCAGAACTTGCGGTAAAACGGCCACATTTGCAGAAAAAGAAAATCCTGTTTCACCAAGACAATGCACCGTCACACACCTAAGCGGTTGCAATGGTGAAAATCCACGAATTACTGTTTGAACTGCTTGACCATCCGCCTTACTCATCAGATCTAGCCCCAAGCAATTCTTTTTGTTCCCTTATCTGAAAATTGCGCTTGGAGGACAGATTTTGGTCAAATGAAGAGGTATTCACCTTCGTGAACAATTATTTTGCAGAGAAAAATGCTGAGTACTATTTGGATGGGTTACAGAGATGGGAGCATCTCTGGGAGAAGTGTGTAGAGCTACAAGGAGACTGTGTTGAAAAATAATAAAAAAAAAAAAATTCTGAAAAAATGTCTTGTATCTTTATTAGGTCGGAAACTTTTCAGACCACCCTCGTAGAAGTCCATCAATATTAATTTTTACTTTCTCTACCATGTACCTAATAAGTAGAGCAGACATTGCATTCCACCCAAAAACTTGACACAGAGTTTCACCAGAAATAAATGATTCCAAGCAAGTTTTCACATGTATACTCTCTCCATTTTACTGAATAGCCTAAATTGCTCAGATGATTATGAACAATCTTGTGTATTAAAATCCACTCTTCTTAAAACTAAATTATGCAGAGTTTTAAAAAAGGTATGCTGCTCTTTCTCTGAATCTGAGGGGATAGAAAGAATCAGATTGGTCATTAAAAAGGAAGTAGGAAGATAATGCTTGTCTTAGAAAAAAAATTGTACATGAAGGTGTTTTGGAATCAGAAGTGAGTGCTAGTTTTCAGTGTTGCGAAGTTAGTTATAAAAATGTAAATCAAAGTGAACCAAATGGAAATCAGGAAAAATCAGAAAGTGAAGGATGGACAGTTCGAAATTACTATGAACGAAGTCTGGATAGCTGGTGATGGCCAATATAATAGCCCTGAGTTCTGTGCCAAGTATGTAACATATACGGCAATGCACATAACAGCGGAAAAATCTTGGATTTTGTTGTGTTGTAGAAAGCTACATTACTGGAGAACTAGAAATTCCAGCAGAATAAAAATGTTGATAGTAATAGATTTCCTAATATAGAGCAGAATATGAGTTTGACATATGGCACATGGCCAAATCTTTACAAAAAGAGCTAAAATAATTGAAAATAAATCCCAACTTGCACATGAATAGAAACAAAGTATTATTAATCATATATGGTGGTCAACTCAAACTTGTAGGGGAGAGGAAGAAGCTCTTATTGAAAAAATCAAATCTTATTTTGAATCACATCTGCAGTAATCACGTCCTGGTTTGGAAATAAATTTATGAATAAATGTGAGCATAATGAACTTGACAGAAGATCAGATTAAAAAACAAACTGGATAAGAAAGAACTCCCATGATTACAGACCTGTCGTCAGTAATAAATGAAACCTCATTTATGTATCAAACATTATTGCCACATTGGAAGTTTAGTATCTTTTCATAATGTTGCATTAAAAGGTAAACCCAAAAGAAGTTCACTTCAGTTTCAATGGAATGGTTTTGCATACAATAGCTATTTTAAACACAATAAAAATACTAGAAAAAAATGTGACTGGTGAAAAACTAAGATACTCGAAGCCAGATAAGAAATGGGTCGTTGCGAAAAGAAAAGTGATGAATGGCAGAAAAACATATTGCAAGAAGTAATAAGTAGTTTGAAAAAAAAAAACAAAAAAAACATTCCAACTCCGTAACTGTGATGCCCCATGTGTATTGCTACAGAGGGCATAGCATGTTCAGCAGATTTCAGGAGATGTGAATCAACAATTCAGGTAAACTTCACAATAAATTTCTTTGTTTTGAATTCATGGGGCAAAATATAAGCATTTACTGTACTTTAATCAAGGTATTCAGTGGCTCGGTTAGCAACAGCTTCAAAATGTATGTAATTGCCATCTGGTTCTGGAAATCGTTCTCTTATTTTGTTTACTACACAAGAAGGTATGACATGCCTATTTTTTGTTCCCAAAGCTTCCCATAAATTAATCCAATATACTTCGAAATTTGGGTCCTTCTATGGTTCGAACTGATAAGGTTTAATACCAGTCATGATGCCTAAATATACACCAACAAACACATGATTGAGCTAATGTAATGCAAGTGTTCACTTAGTAGTAGAAACAATGCGTGTATCTGCCTGGGCTATTCTGACATCATCACTCACACCATCCTCTGTATCAGCAGGTAATAAACAGCGTTTCAGATATTGTACAAAAACATGTTGTTTTGTGTTGTTCTCTCAATGACACATTTCTTAATAACGAATAATAGAAATAGCAGTTTTGGAAGTGGACTGGGTTTTTAAAGACATTTGTATTACAAATAAAATGTATATCTTAAATTTTCTGGGAATAGCCTGTAAAGTCCTCTTCATTCAGAAGGAATTTTATATAATCTTGTATAGCTGTTAAACATTAAGCAATAGATGAAAACATACTACAGAAAAAGTGTAGATCTCTTTAAAACACAATTTATTTAAAATTACTGTTTTTGTGGCATCATCCATTTCAAGATATCCATTATTAATGGTTTGAATTGTTGAAAACTTCGTCATTCTTTTCATATCCTTTCGATATTCAGTTGTTTATCACAATTGCATGCAAAGAGCATGGAATTTTAAGGCTGGTACATAGCATTTGACTATTGCTGTTCCCTTTGTATAAGAAAATGTGTAATGTAGCTATTTTGCAAAGGTTTATTTGGATTAAAATGAAGTAGAGAGAAAAATAAGCTTTAGTAAGAATAGTTTGTATACCTGCTAATAAGCAATAGAGGGTAGAGTAAGTCATGTGAATGTAACACTTCAGATTCCATTCTCAGCTCATATAAAATAGTGCCACATGCATTGCTTAATTTTTAGACCATGTAATGGGAAGCATTCCCATCTTCCATGAAATATTCATGAATAATTGTAAATTAACTATAAAAAGGTATGAAATAGCAAGATATAGGATTCTGGAGAGTTTTGCATAGGACAACTTTTCCCCTTCTTAGGGATCAGTCATGGTCAGGCAAGGATGAGAGATATTTTGTACTTAGCTAAAGAAAGCATTTCAAGGATGGGGTTGTTGTCCCAAACCTACGGAAAATACACATGCGGTAGAGAAAGCCAACAAATACAATCTGAAAGTAGGCAATAGAATTTAAACTAAAAGACCCGAAGCCTTGATGTTAGGGGGATGCAAGAGGGAAGAAATAAAAGAAGCAGGACTTGGTGAAGATGATCGGCGTGTGTCAGACATGCTAGAGAAAGCGCCACCGAGAGATGAGATGTCGGGAATCAAATAGTTATCGTGTGGAAAGGATATTCTGATTAAGAATCCCATACGCGATTAGTGGTTCTGGTAAATTATATAATAACTTCCCAGAATTCTGGTACGATATAAATTTTATTAATGTGGTGATAATAAAATTAAATATATAGTGCTGAAGATAACGTGTCGTCGCATTCCTTGTTGGACACCGAGGATTTCTTGTAATTCTCACAAAAAGCCCTGAGATTACCTAACCTATTTCCTGAATATTCCGACATGGCTACACATAAGATATGAGGCGGGCACAGAGAGCCTACCGACTGAGCAGCCAAGAGTGATGACGATGCCGACGTCCGCCTCGACCACCATGTATATTATTGCAAATATATTGAGAAAAAGTAATAAATGAGAGAATGGGTTATACCCTGCATACTTGGCACAATACACTGTACTTCAGTACCTTTTGTTATGATTCTGAAATGTTTAGCAATGGAAAAATGAATATTTTTATGTCATGTCATTTATTCACAATTTGAATTCTGGTAGAACTTTTATAATTTTTTCCGTTATTAAAGTCATTAGTATGGATAACATATTGCCTTATTATGTTCTGCTTGTTTTCAATGACATTGCACAGAACCAACACATAAGGGGTGACAGGAAGGGAGGGATGGCAAGTTTTAAGGACAGTAGACAACTAGACGTGAAGATACTGAGTGTTGTTCACCTCCTCTGAGGGCTAGAAGAATTTGTTTCCATTTTGTCTATTGCTTATCATAAACCCATGTGTCATGTCATTCTGAATAAGTACACTACTGAAAATCAGGAACATTGGTGACATGGTGGACAGTACTGTTTGATTTGACATGAAATGACCCAGATGCAGATTCATTGGAAGCATTGAAATTGAATTAGTTTCACGATTTGTTTGTATTTTGAGTTTATATACAGCTAGGAGATAATGAAAAGAATTGTCTTTGTGTTGTTTTTAATTTGTAATGTTGATGTGTAATATTTTGCCAAATATAACACTAATAAAATAACAGGGAGAGCGTTGGATGGCTATGGGGAATGGGGGAGGCTGATTAAGAAAGTCAATGAAACAAAATTTCATGGGTCAATTAGTTGTATTTCTTTAAATTTAAAAAATTATCATCTTCTGATTTCAGTATATTTAATGATATTTGGAAAAACTTTACAGTACCATATTAAAAAATCTTGATTGTCAGAGAAAATTTCTCAGTATACCAGGTGGCCCACACAAGCTATTCTTAGTTGAAGTTAGTGTATACAGGATAGCGTGGATGCCAAAAGGTTTGCCTAAGCAGAACTGCAAAGAGGCCACTATACCGATAGAGAGGAGACCGCTAAATAAAAGAACAGAGCCTGAAAATGAACACTTTAGCTGTTGTTACTGGTCCCAGAACTCCTTTGGTAGAGGAACTGCCTGCTATATGATGCATACCAGGTTCTATTCCTAGTTGTCTTTAAACAAATGTGTTTCACGGTATGCCCAGTGTGTGGGGGGGGGCGTGTTATTGCTTATTTAATAACCAATTCATCCATTAACAAGAATTCAGTATTGTCGCTTGACACAAACCTGAACATACGTGTTAAGTCATTTAGTTCAATGATAATTAATCTACACTTTGTACAACTATATGGCACCAATATGCTGCAAAGTTAAAAAGATTAAATGAAATTCTATTTTTATTATATTTATGGGTGTTAAGAGTTAAATTATTTTCTGTTAGTGCATTATTCATAATAAGCATGTGCATAAACATGCCCACCCCTTAAGACCTCTCAGGCCCACGTTCTACCTGGAATGATCCAATATTTCTTAATAATTTTGCTGTACGCAAAAAAAAATAATAATAATAAAAATAAAAGTGTGCAGAAAACAGATGCCACATCTGAAAATGTTCAGAAATGCTCTAGCCTCAGCTGCATTTTGGTGCATCTCCACTCACATCGTAACCATATCTGTGTGTTCATTATTGGTGAACATTACTTTAGTGTCTGAATGACCTGGCTCAAACTGCAAACAGCAACCATGCAATGCTTATCAGTACAAAACTACCAACACATGCAGACAGCAGCTTTACCTCAGTGAGCTTTCGCTTAGTACCTGCACTGCCCCTTTGAACATCAGTGATGCAGCAACTTCTTTTGCACTTCTGTATGTGGGAAACATTAAACTGCAAAGGGCTGCTTGTTTGGGCTGCCTGGTAGTCATGGAAATTAATATATGAAAAATAGTTAAAGCTATGAAATGTTTTCAGCTATGCTGTAAGTTATGAAAGCAAAATTATTAGTGTGTTAAAGCAATATTTGCTTTGAGGATGCTCATGAATATGCATTCACCTTTATTGTTCATTGATGTGGTTCATTGTTCATTGATGTGTATTAAGGTTTAATGTCTAAATTTTGAACACTTTATGCATGGGATTAGGCACTTTTACAAAAAATGATTCAAGCTTCTTATTTTGAAGCATGTAAGGCATCAGGTGCCCCCTGTAGCCGATTCACAGGCATGACAGTGCCAATGGATTTTAAATAGCTGCTGAAATGAATATAATTTACATTGAGGGAAGTATAAATTACATAAAAAAATTGTGTGAATATTACATTAACTGTAATTAATAGCAGAAATAAAATTGCTTCATATTAATACAGTCAAAGCAATATTGAAAAATAGGTTTTAGAATGTTCCTATCCAAATACAATGTAGCCATTAGCAGCATTCAGATTTGTTGTGAAAGTGTTGAATGCCTGCTCTTACTGCATATGGCACTACAGACAATAGGCACTGATGATGAGTGAAATGATATTTGGGAAGGAATCATTTCAGACCTAAGTTTAAGAGTACCTCTCCGGCATTTATCAGTTACGAGGACTGAGGAAAACTGGAAAAAGCCTCAATCAGGGAGGTTGGTCCTGGTGCAATTTGAACCACAGAGCACCTGTTTATGAACCTGTGCATTAATGACTTTGTTACCCATGTTGGTGCAGCATTCATATAGTGTATACAAACAACAATTTCCCAGCAGCTAAAGCACTCAGGTGGCAATATAGACAACCAACTTTCTATAACTCTTGAAATGAGTTAATTAATCTTAAGATGGGGTTTTTCATTCATTGAAAATATCACATTTTATTAAGGTTTTTTAATTTTTAAAGATGCATATTAACAGAATAAATGGTAATATTTTACCAACTCTTGCTGCTGGATCACATTTATCATAGAAACCATGTGTATTTTCGGTAAATTTGTATGGTTGCATTTATAAGCTATTTTATAATACTAACATAGTAACATGCTGTATTTTACATTGGGAGCAAATTATCCTTTTAAGAAAGAAACAGTTATGGAAAAAAGTTAATTTTAAGTAAAAATTTGAATAGTTATGCAGTTTTCTTTTTTATTAAGTCAGGATGAACAAAGAAGAAAACAGTATGTACCAGGTTCTGGAAGAAAGGTAATACAACTTGAAGCTGTATTCAACACAACATGTACAAAATGTGGTACTAAGGGGCACCTAGCTAAAGATTGCTTTAAGGTAAGCTTTTAATTACTCCAGCATTTTACTTTTCATCATTGTCTCGAAAACGACTCAATCCATTTTGATAATTCTTTCACCGTTGAAAAAGCCTGATGGATATTGGCTATAAGACAGTTACTGATTTCAACTTCTAAAAAGGAAAAAGACTAAAAAGGTTTTAAAAGGCTAGAATATTAGAATGCCGACGTATTGGAGCTATAATAAAAAATGCATACATATACAGCTTTGACTTTTTGTTATGTATTTGTTGTTACTTGACAGAGAATGCATGTAAAAACAAGCTAAGCAACTTGCCTATAACAGTACAATTCATATGTTGTATGAAGCTTACACCAAAGACAATATCAAACGGGCTCAGTAACCTCTGTAGATGTACACAATGATCAATGAAGTTTCTGTAAAACAGTATCTTTTAATAATGCCTAAGTAAGTTTGTTGCATTTCCTCTCTAAATTGTAATCAACTTAATTTGAATGTATATTGAATATATAAAGGGAGAAATTGTGTCCAACATAGCATTCAGAATTAATCAACGTATTTTGTAATTTCTGAGGAGATTATACAGAGTGTATAGAAAAAACACTGACAGTGCTTAGTATGTTGGGTGGGACATTTAAGTGGATGTTTTTCTAGAGGGACCCATGTCCGGAAATGCTTTGGAAATGGTTTTGACACTGTGTTTGCGCATGATTCAGATATGTTGATGGGTGTACATTCCGCATTTCAATAAGAAACCCAACAATAACATCTCACCATGCAGTAAATTACAAAAGGGGTTCAAATTATTGACCTACTTGAATGCACAGTATACATCGGCAGTACAGAGACATATGCACATGATTAAATAAGTGCGGCTGTGTGCTAAGTATTTCAGTCGCAGCATGGATTCATGCAACAAGGTCCTCTGATGATGCAGAGGTAACATACACCATAGTCTTCATGATACCCCACAGAAAATAGTCAAGAGGTGTAAGATCTGGTGACAGTGTTGGCCATGGCACATGGTCCCCTTCTATCAATCCATCATTTGGGGTATATGGTGTCTAGGTGGTGCCACATGTTTGCATTGAAGTGAGCTGGAGCTCAGTCATGTTGCAGCCACATTATCTGATGAACCTGTAATGCACCACATCAAGTAGAGTAGGAAGAACATCTCTGACAAAAGTGAGGTATGTCTGCCCTGTTAGTTGTCTGGTTCACAGTAGTACGCCCCAGTGATCTAGTCATTGATTACCCCAGCCCATATGTTCACACTGAACCTGTATTGGTTACTTCTAACCACTTGTGCGCACAGATTTTCGTCTACCCAAACATGAATGTTGTGCAAGTTCACAATGCCATCTCAAGTGAACATGCACTCATTGCACAGTACCAAAGTTGGGAATTGTGGCTGGAGTATGTAGTGCTGTAAATACCATTGTGCAAACTGCACTCTTTGTGGGTAGTCCTCTTCTACTAATGCCTGGAATTTCTGCAGATGGTATGGATGTAGATGTTGTTCATACATATGCCCAATGCTTGTGCCACTTGAGTGCTGGTGGATGGGCCGTATTTGAAACATCTCAACACATTTTCCTCAAAGCCAGGTGTTCAAACTGAGCATGGATGGCCCGCATCCATTTTAGACACCTGATACCGAACACAAATGCAGGATAATTAATCAGTAATCAGAAGGCCTACCATACATACAGTACAATTTCTCAATACCCACAATACTACTGTACCTACAGTAAAAATGTAAAAAGCAAAACCATATACTTTACTGTACTACATGCTACAATGGTGGAAAATTGATACCTACTTGCAACTTTCAGTTTCTCTTAGCCTTCTCACAATTGCTGTGAACGTCGTATGATGCAGAATGTGTCTGTTGGAAAACCTTTCCTCATACAATCATACAGCACCTCTGTCGTTGCCATCAACTCTGCTGTATGCAAGTAGTATATTGACCATTTCGATATTTGTGTACTGGTACATGTAGTAATGCTGTTAACAACATTACTGCACTGGTAAACAACACAACCTTGAACTATGGACAGATGTGCATGCACAGGAAATTTAAGGCATAGTTTGTCCATCCACCACTACTACATTAGGAAACCAACAACATTCCAATGAAACTTTGATGCCCCACAGCGTCCATCCAAACCATGTATTTCCGGACATGGGGTCCCTCTTGAAAAATGTTCACTTTAATGTCATGCTCAACATACTAAGCATTCTCATTACCTAATGAGAAAATTGTAAAGCCTTCGTTATTAAATAACTATGAGGCCAAAGAGAAGGTACAAAAGTTTAAAATTAATCCACTGCGTATCTCTCAATTCTTTGACCAAGAGGCTGGACTTTCACAGCTCGTGTTGTCAAATGAGCCAAACATTTCTTCCATGGTTAGGATGTCATTGGTAAAGATTGAAAACATGTGAACTTGACATTTCTTCAGACTGTGGCAGACATTTTATGAAGCAGTAGTTTCTTACAGTCTTCTGAAGATGTTCGCCACAGCAATGGATGAAACATAACTAGTTAACCTTCTGAGGATGGGAACAACGGTTTCCCGAAACATGTTAAGTGAGTAAACTTAAGTGATGTTAGTGTAACAATTTCGACTCACCTTTAAATAAATTCAATACACATCACTGTTTCTAGCTTCTTTTCATTACAATACATACATAACTTCTTATGTTTTTACTCTTCTTCTGTGGTATAGTAGACCAGAAGACATGTTTTACTTAATTATTTAACTATTTATAATTCTCTAAAAGATATTTACAGGCTGTACAATTCTAGAATTTGGAATATTATCCAAGGAATTTTAAGAGTTTGGAAATACATCTGCCAACATTTCAATCCCATTTTTATATCATGAGATTTTTTTATTTATTGTTAGGAATATCATAGGTCATTACAAAATTATAGTTCAGAGGGATAAAAATGTCTTCTAAATCATTGTACAATAATTTCATAGGCTATCCCTGTGGTCAAGTGGTCAGCATTCTGGCTCTCAACCTAGAGGTCCCTTTTAAGTTTCCGGCTGGTGTGGTAGATTCTTTATCCTCCCCACAATGTGAAAGCATCATTGAGGGAGTGAATGTGAGTGTGTTTCTTGGTAAAACTTAGTTAAAAAAAAAAAGAACTATAACACAATCAGTTGCTTCTTAAGTCAAAGTCCTGATATACAAATAAAATATAATGGTTGTATTACTGGTCAAAAGCATATTACAAATACTATTGTTTAAGGAATATGATGAAACTATATGGTAATAGGTCACAGCAACTTAATAGCAGTAATTTCAATGATAAATGTTATACATGGTGTGGTAGCATTCAAAGCATATCTATAAAATAGCACCTTAAGTAAACTACTGCTTTTTATTTGTTCTTTTATCGCTAAAATAGTAGTTAAAGGATTGTTGTTTATAAATTTAATGATATGACTCCGGGCAATAACAACCTCACTACACCACCCATTCTTCTAACCAGCATTGGAAACTCTCCATTAAGTCATAATATGTCACCAGGGATAGTGGCCAGAGCCCCTCTTTTTAATTCTAGTATGGTAGGACAATATGTATGTAAAGCTTCTTGTTTAAGAAACCCTAAGAAAAACTCAGGACACGTTAGATCAACAGACCAGTTGGCCAAGGAATGTGACTATGATAGGAAATTAATCTCTGTGGAAAGATCTGTTTCTGTTTTTAAAAACTCTGTGCATGTTATGGCTGTATGTGCAGTTACCCCATCTTGTTGGAACCATAAATTGTTCATATCCACATTCATTATCTGTAATTACGGAAAAAGAAAGTCCTGCAGAGTCATTAGATAATATTCACTGTTAACATTGTCCTTCCACCATTATTCTTGAAATCATTTTCAACAGTGAAAGCACAATGTTCAGCAGTCTACTTCTCCATGTTGACCACACAAACAAATGGCAACTCAACAATGGAATGCATTTCTTAGGCTTATCGTTGATGTACTATGGGCTGATTCTACAGTTTGCTGATAAAGCTATGTTCTGGATTTGTTAGCAATTGTTGTTCTT
The DNA here is from genome assembly GCA_030765065.1 of Deroplatys truncata. Classification (NCBI taxonomy): domain Eukaryota; kingdom Metazoa; phylum Arthropoda; class Insecta; order Mantodea; family Mantidae; genus Deroplatys; species Deroplatys truncata. Next base: position 192,004,826 of record CM060976.1, on the reverse strand, counting down.
ATGTCTGATAGTAATACTCATAAGATATCTTTGCTGATAAGTTTTTTGATTAGTTGGAGTAGTTGGTACATCCATTATCTGACAAAAACAAGCATTTGTGTTCATGACTTATGCAATTTTTTATCACTAGCAATAGTAACAATGGCAGAATTGTATTTATCAGACAACAACAAGGAAATAATGATGTTTCTGCATAAAAGGAGAATGCCTAAGGTCATGAGAGAGAGAAAATTATTTCCAAACTTTGATGAACAAAGATGAAATTTGTAAGCTTGGTTTTATAAAAGAGTACATGGCTTACCTGACTATTTATGGGTAGCTTTTTAAACTCAAATGTTTTAATTAGTATCATATATGTCCCTCCATTCTTTATGAAATAAGTTGTGCAAGCATTTAGAGGATTTTATGGTTAATCCTGCCTGTTACCCCTTATAATTGTATTTCGTACAGCCCCGGTTATTACTAGTAATGGGTAAAAAATCTTGATTCACTCAAATGGAACATCTGACTTCCTTAACCTCTCCCCCGGCATCTTTGCAAGTATGTTCTTCTATAACTACAATGTGTTTGTATTCTAATACACAGGATTTACAAACCCTTATTAGTATTTTATGAATTGAAATAAGGTGTTTTATAGTCCATATCCATCATGAAGACTTGGGCTTTCCAACGCTGAAAGGTTACCAGAATCGGTTGAGTGGTTATTAAAATTTAACCCACATACATACAAATTTTCTCTCTTTATAATATTAACATAGTGTAGATTTTGGCTTAACAGAAGGAACATAAGGAAACTTCACAAGCAATACATCAGCAAATAGTCACCAACATGAAGTAAGTTTATATGAACTGTTGATGCAATTGTCTCCCAGCATTTTTTCCCCACTAGGTTATTGCACTAGACCTTTATTCTCGTGCAATCTTATATGTTTCTATGAAGTTTAACAGTACTTTGCAGTCATCATGAGTGAAGTTTTGAGCACTGCTTCGCTTTGTCACTTCCATTATATTCTAAAACGACAACAAAAGAAACCACATGATAAATATTAACTTTCTTTTTTTTTTTATCTGTTATGTGCTTCGCTAGGCAAAACACACTATAATTGCTGCTACACTCTATACAAAGAACTACAATCTGGAAACTAAGGCATTAAACCCAAAGTTATGGGATTATTAAAGTAACGTTTTGATACTTTACTGAAGTTGGAGGCTTACTGAAGATTTTATCATTTTATTCTAGCTGTTTTATGCATATCACAATGTTGATTGGAATGTTTTTAGAGACATCCCTTCACTTCTTTTGTATTCTTGTATCTATTTCTACTCTGTAGAGTGCCGTTTATTGAAAGTATTGTTTTCTAGACACTAACAAGTTTATTTTAAAAGTTTGATTATAAAAAGAATTTATTTATTGGTGTAAGCCACTTATTTTTGGCAGTTGAAAGTGAGATACTCGTTTTCAAGAAAACTGCTCGCTAAAACTTTTCCTCACTTTGGTTCAGTATATGGAAATATATTGTGATTGTTTTGGCATATTCATCTTAATTTTCTTGAAAATCATATTGATGGATGCTGTAAAAGATGATGATTTTCAGAGTCCTGATGGGAAAACATACGAGCTTATTCCTGAAGATGATGACGATGATGATATAGAATCAATTCCACAGTCAACATCAACAGAAAAGATGCAAATAAAAGAAAAGCAAACAAAGAAGCAAAAGAAAAGTAAGAAAAAAAAGGTAAGCTTATACATACATAGGTATGCATACACACACATGCAACATAATTATATTACTTTACAAAATTCATATTAAAGCAAAATATCTTCTTTCAAGTATGTTGGAGGGGGAAAAAAAAGGAGCAGATACAGTAATGTAAATTCTTTGCATTTAAAAATATATTTCCTGGCATTGCTTTAGCTTAGGTAGACTATTAGCAACATTAACTTGTTACTTAATTGCTTTTCTTGTTTTCTGTAGCACAGAAAGGAAAAAGAACATAAATCTAAAAAGAAGAAGAAAAGAAAGCACAGCACTAGCAGTAGCTCATCATCTGAGGTAAGGTCTTTCTTTTCATTTTTTTCCTACCCAAAGGTTCTTTAACTGTACTGGTCATGTCAGACAGTCACTATTTAAATAATGAAATGAGTGCACAATTCAACTTGTGGACCTAGTGATATTCTCCTGAGGACAAAGCAAAAAATACCAAACAAAAGCCACTGCTGGGCAGCTTGAACCAATTGATTTTAACTTAGACATGAATGTTACTCCACTACTGTAAGATGAACTTAGAAGAAACAAATCCAATATCTCTTTAATGTATTGTTATCCACATGTTGTCAATCAGTTAACTGCTAAAGGTACTCAGGATATGTTTCAACATTTGGCCTTATCTTCAGCTGTAGACCAACTGTTTTGATTTTGCTGATATCCCCCATACATTTTAAATGGTAATGCAGGACTTACTTTTATGGGCTTCTCCACTCTTCAGTGATTATCCTTAATTTCCTCCTGTCACTCATGCTCTTTTGTATGTTGGCCCCTCATTTGTTTCACGCCAGCTCTCCAAGTTTTCCTGTTGCACAAGCTTCCTCCTTGTGGTGACCACTTCAGGAGAATCTTTGGTCATCTTTGTTTCTATCATCCTTTCACATGACCATACTATTGAAGCATTCTTTGCTCAATTATCTCTGTCACCAGCTTTTCCATTTCCATCAATTTTCTTACATCCTCGTTTGAATTTTGAGTAGTGCTTAACTTCCGCTCTTACTTCATATGGCAACACAGGCGGTGACACTGGTGAAACATGAAATGATAAACATGATAATTTGGGAAGAAAACATTTCAGGCCTAAGTTTGGGGTACCTGCCTGGCAGTAATGAGAATTGAGGGAATCTTAGAGAAAACCTCAGGTCTTGACAGGATTTAAACCACAGACCTCCCATTCATGAATCTGTGCATTAACAATCTCAGCTACCCATATTTGTCACATACCCCCTTTCCTTTTTCTTTCCAATGTAGCTACTCTAGTAGCTCTTTCTATTTTATCCATTTCCACTGCAAGATTTCTGACTCTCAATAAGTGTTTGAAGAATTCTTCTCTTCATTTGTTTTGAGATGGATTGACTACATTCAGCATATTTATTTTCCTCCTCACCTGTGTATTCTGTAATCTACATCTGCTTCACATCTCCCAGTTCCAATATTTACAATCTCTCATAGAGTACTCCTTGGGGTATAATAATATCTTTCCCACTAGCACCCTCTGCCAGATATTCAACTTTATTCATATTCAGTTTTATTCTTGTGCAGGCCACCTATATGGATGACTTCTGACAACTTTTTTACCATATACTTAGCATCTTCAAAACACTGTGTAATTAATACCTAATCATCTCCAAATAGAAGGGAGTATATTATTTCATACTCAGCTGGTACTCCCATACCTTTACTGTTGTACCATCAGAAGAAAGTGAGAGGGGCCTGAGGTGTAAGAGGATGCTTGAACTTATCTGCTCGCATAGTCAATTTGTTTACTACGAAGAGAGAGTGTGTGTGTGTGTGTGTGCGCGTGCGTCTAATAGTCATATGTAACTGCTGTGGTAGGTATTAAGCATTATTTGGCTCTCGCTGCTAACATGCGTTACAGTATATAATACAACTTATGTAATATTTTGGTTCTTCTATTCTTCACATATGGCTGTAGTCCAAAAGAATGGATAAACTATTCATGGTGAAGCAAGGGAGGTAATAATAAAAGTGCTTAAAGAATGTGACGAAGCAAAATCTGGACAATGCTTGAAATGTGTAATTTAACAAAGTGATTTAGTGTGGTAAATTATTGTGGGATATCTGAATGCACTGTATCAAGAATAAGGACAGAAGGTGTTACACCAGGTAAAAATCACTCTATACTCTGCAGAAAAAGAGACTATATGCTGAGGAACGGAAATTACTTGTGATGACTTTGATAGAACGGTAATTAAAATGTTAATTCAAGATGTTTATTTGGTTAAAAAGGAGTGTTTACTATTCCCAAGCTACTTGTAGCAATTAAGGAAATTATAAATTTTTCATGGGGAAGAGGAACTCTATGGAAGCTATTGCTCTATATGGAAACGATGTGGAAGCAAGAAAAAATTACTTATTGAACGTCCAGACATAGTTAATTGGAGAGCAAGATATTTAAGAGCTATAAATGGATACAAAATGTTGAGAGAATTATTGTTTACAGTGATGAGCTCTGGGTGGACAATAATTTGACATTTTGAAATTATTTTTCAGAGTGATGATGTCTATGGGATGCTAAGAAACAGCAGCTCTTTGAAGTGCCTGATTCTTGTAAATGCGGACAGCAATGAAGGTTTGATACCTGGAGCTTATTTTATATTCAGAGTTGGGCTTGCTAGCAGGTATTATCATTGCCAAATGAATGCAGCAAATTTCCAAAAATGGTTGTGGGGAAACTTTTACCTAATATGCCCTGCAACAGCGTCATTGTGTTTGATAATGCTCCATATCACAGCGTGCAAATAAATAAGCCTCTGTTGAAGTATGCTGTAAAGCAAGAAATGGCACAATGTTGGAGAACAACAATATTTCATGTTCTGCTGCAATGCAGAAGGCTGAGTTGTTTGACTTAATTCAAATACATGAGCCAAAAGAAAAAGTATACCATATCGACAGAGCAATAAAATGCATGGGCATACAGTTCTTAAATTACCTCCTCATCTGTACGAGTTGAATGCTATAGAGTTGGCATGGGCAGCAATAAAACAATATGTAAGAAAGCATAATGCAACTAGTGACCTAGCTTTAAGAAATCTGTAACAAGTGTGTGAAAGTGCAGTGAACTCTGTTACAATAGTTGACTGGGATGAGTTCAGGCAAGAGGATGGATTGGTGGAAAATGCAATAGACAGTTTTGCTATATTAGTTGGAGGCCTGGAGTCTAGTGATGAAGCTATAGGGAGTGACAGTGGCAGCAGCGAAAATAAATGAGGACTTCTCAGACTCGGAGGATGGATCTTCTTTGGACTTCTAGCCATGGGCAAGTTATCTGACAATACTGTATTTTATGTGATACTAGTGTGCATAAACATGATGATAGAAAATGTTTACATAGCACATTTCTCTTGTTTGCCTTCATCTGGTGGTTCACCTGTACATGATTTATTGCATCTCTCTCTCTGGTGTATGTGCAAGGTTTATTTTATTTTATTATAAGAAAGTGGTTATTTTCCCTGGTAAAGTAAGTTTAATTTCAATCTGTTCTTCACTCGAGGTAGAAAAGTTTTTGTCACCGCACCTTTTGTGGTATTTTCCCACTTATTTACATTTATTGATTGCAGTTCACTTAAGACTACACTAGTTGGTTTACAGTTGTAACATTGATGCAGTAATTTGTATCACAAATTACTTAAATGTAAATAATGATTGTAATATGAATATGCATTTTTATGTGACATTGATTTGAGATGTTTATTGATTGTAAATATTGTTGGGAAGTAAATTTATAATGCCTTACTGAAACTGTCGCAAAGTGGCACCCAGAACGTGGGGCAGAGTAACCAGGAAAGGAACACGATGACCAGGAAAGGATCAGAATAACCAGGAAGGGGCAGAATTAACCAGGAAGAAGTGAGATGACCAAAGGGGCGAATGGAGAAGTGAACTGAACTACAAGATGCAGATTCCAGAAACAACAAAAGGAACGACAGACTACGCGGATGATTGGACATCGTAATTCCGAGATTACAAGGCAACAGGGAAATTCAAACTACAGGACAACAAAATGACGCAGATTCATCGAAGCGACATACAAATCTAGGAGAGAGGGGCAGGAAGCTGGACATCAATGTAACAGCAACAGACAGCATCACAAAGGTCAGAGTATCGTAATTTTTTTTAGAAAACAAAATTGTAACCTTCAAATGTACTTAAGGAGTGGTAGGATAAAGAAAACAATGGCTACTAATAATACAGAAGACATAATTATGGAGGGAGATAATGTAACAGTTAGCTGTAATTCAATACAGGTTACAGAAAATAGCTCAAACTTTTTAGGATTTGAGGGTGGAAATGTTAGTGCAGAAAGTCAGAATAGAATAGCAGGAAATGTTAATCTTGATACTAGTATGATTATGGAAATGCTGAAAAATTTGAATGAAGATATGCAAAAGAATCTTAGTAAGAAAATAGATCAAAACAGGGAAGATATTGATAGGAGTTTAGAACAAAAACTAACTCAGAATAATGAGAAATTGAGGGAAGATATTGATAGGAGTTTAGAACAAAAACTAACTCAGAATAATGAGAAATTGAGGGAAGATATTCGTAGGAGCTTTGAACAAAACAGAAAAGATATTGGTAGGAGTAATGAGGTATTAGAGCAAAAAGTAGATCAAAGCAGTGAAGAAATTGAAAAGAAAGTTACGAAGCTAGATAGTAGTATGCCAGAAATGAGAGATGAAAATGAGGAAGTAATAGTAAGTGAGATAGGAGAAGTTTCAAAGAAAATGGTAGATATGAGCAAGGAAATATGTAACAAAAAAAATGAGGTTAATACTAAAAGTGAACATGTTGATTTAGAATGTACAAAGTCAGATAGTAGAATGAGTAACATTGCAAGTGAGCTAAGAGAGATAAAAGAGGTTATGAATGTAGATGTGAATAAGGCGCAAGTTAATTTCAGAGGGGAGATATCAGAAATACAGAAGGAGACAGAAATGCAAAGAAATAAATTGTACCAAAATGTTCAAAATGAAAACTCCAGTCCAGTACAGTTTAGTACAGATTTGTCAGAGTACTCTCAAATTAAAGAGATAGTAGAAGAATTGAAAATGACAGTTGTTAAAGGATGTGTTGTTCAGGAAACTGTAGATTGTTTTCAAATGTTATCAGGGAACGAAATATCAGATGAATACAAGAGGTTATCCATGAACAAAAATTTGAAGGTTAGGATACGGCTACTAGTAATGTTTAGCCACACACAATTTGATCCAGGAGGGTAAATAGCAATGAGATGTAAAGTAAATGCTGGATAGTTAAAGATGACTTGCAGAGAAATGTATTGGAACGTAAGAGGGTTAATTATTTATATGTCATTTGAAAAGAGAAATAAATTAAAAAAAAAAAAAAAAAAGAAATGTTTAAAAAAAAAAAATTAAATTTTTAGTAACTGTAACAACATTTGAAAATTAAGAATGCAAAGATTGAAACTTAATATGATATTAAATTAAAAGTACGTAAATATAATTCCAAGAGTATTGTTAAAATAAAGTACAAAATAACAAAAATGGGTAATAATAATAATAAAAAAAAAACAAATACTTATGTAGCAAACAGAAAAGGTGAAACATTGTCTAGATTTAAGAGATAAAAATATATTTGTATAAAGGGTGAATATTTTTGGTAAATATGTTTAATAATAAAAAAAAAATTTTTTTTGTATTGATAAATTTTTGTTAACAATATAAGAAAGCAAACCATTTTTTGTAACAGTAAATAAATAATTTAGGGTACAGTATTTACTATAAAAATTTTTTTGTGATGTCAGATTAATATCTAAATTAATTAAACCAGAGCCAGTAAGTAGTGGCGAGATAAAAAAAAAAAAAAAATATGTCGTGTGTTAAATGCGTGTGAAGTGTTAAGTGAAAGTGATAGCGTGTGTTCCAAGATTTAGGAGACTAAAAACCCAATTATAAAATTTCCAAACAAGTTGTAAATATTTATAATTATGTTTCTAGTGGGGCATATGATGCAGTATCACAAATTACTTAAATGTAAATAATGATTGTAATATGAATATGCATTTTTATGTGACATTGATTTGAGATGTTTCTTGACTGTAATTATTGTTGATAAGTAAGTTTCTACGACCTTACTGAAACTGTCAATAATAGCGCGCAATAATGCAGAGAGGGGGGTGAGCTGTTTATCATTATTGGAAACGAGGAAGTTACGTAATGTTGGCGCGTTTTTTCCGTTGAGAACCTTCTGGAATGTTTTCTCCCTAAAGCATATGTATTCATAATTTTCATTGGATATTAAGATAGACGCTAATGTTGGCGCGCTTTATTAGCCAATAGCAGTTCAGTTATAATCTTTAGGCGCATCTGGATGCAGGATTATAAATAGGGTAGGTTAGAGGTAGCTTCATGCTCAGTTCATCAAAAATCTGTGTACACTACACGTCGTTTTCAGTCAGTCAGTTCGTCATACATCGGATATAGATTCACAAGTTACGCGCAGCAGAATTATGAAAGATCTAAAATATGGTAAAGTTAATTATACAAAAGGTTGAAGTACGTTGATTAAAAGTGATCAGTAAGAAGTTATTATAACAGTTTCAGTTTGGCGAGTATCTAGATCAATATGTAAAAGTGATAGTGAACGTGTTCGACAATAAAAATTATAAAACAAATTTCTTCATCAGTGTTCTTTTTGGATAAAAGATTCCTTTCCGTTTACACAACCCTGATCAAGACACATGTTCAACCCAAGATAAGATAATAGCTAGCCGGAGGACAGTAAACAAAACTTAAAATTCTTTCAAACACTGATACTAGGTACCACAAATTGCTAACACTAGATGGAGCTACAAACCGAACAAATGAATGACGTCACAAGATGGCTTCAACACACGTGATGTAAACAAACATTTGTAAGTAATACCGTTACAAATTGGCTACCACAACGTGGGGCTACAAAACATATACAAATAAACACATTAACATTAAACCATCGCAAAGTGGCACCATACATGGGGCAGTTAAAATTATGTAACCAAACAAAACAAAAGCAACACAACATAAGATCTTCAAGTTCTAATAATTTACGTAAAAACATATTACGTAAGCAATAATGTTAAATAATTTAGAACATAAATACTGTCGCAACATGCTGGAAGTTCTCTGTTCCCTGCTGCTGTGTATGCATGTATGTCTCTTGAAAAGGGTTGGAGACATGCCATATCCTTGCCTCATTCCCTTTGTCATTGGAAATAGAGTTGACAGTTTTCCCCCACCTTCACTATAGCTCGGACTGTTAATTTTTTAATTACGGATATCAGCAGAATTCTGACACCAATATGTTCCATTGCTTTCCATGGATTAATATTCATTGGTGCTGAGTCGTGTGCTTTTTCAAGATTGATAAACACTAAATGAATCTTTTGGGCTTTAGCACATGTTTTTTCAGTGGTCTAATTCCAAAAATATTATCCATAACAAGATCTACGTGACCTTTAGATATTCTTCCCTCAGTTGTTCTTTCCAATTTGTCCTTTAAAATACCAGTAAAAGTTGTGTTTATAGAAGGCATGAAGTTGATGTCCCTATGATTATTTGGCTCCTTCCTATTCCCTATATATAATAGGGTCCCATCTTCTGGTATGGTGTATGGTATATGCTACTGCTAATTTTTCTGTTTCTTTGTATAGCAAGAACTTCCACAAATCAAAGAAATTTCACACAAGAATGGTTTCCAGAAAAACTTCAAAACAAAAACATTAAAAAAAACTTGCATACTCTTATAGACATGTGACAAATTTCGGAAAATCTTGGGAAAATTTAATATGACTGTGGCACCCATCATTAACATAGCCTGAAAAACCTAATTAAGTGGTTATATATACTAGTAAATACCTTTTTGCTTTTGCAGTGTACTTCAACTAGACTCATTTTGTATCAAACTAGATTTTGAAGCAACAGGCATTATAGCTCAAGAATTTAAATTAATTATAATAGTACTGTACAGGTCACCCAAGGGTAACCCGACATGTTTCTTGATAAACTCGAGGAACTCTTCAACTTTCGCTCTAAGCCAAAATGGAAGCACTTTAACATTGTAATTGGAGGAGATTTAAATGCAGATTTTGACATAACAGTAGATAAACAAAGTGTAACTGAGTTTAAAAACATTCTCAGGCAAGCTAATTTCAAATGCACTAGCTATAAACCCACAAGACCTGGCCTGCCTAGATAATATATGTACAAATATTAATCAAAAGTGAATAACATGTGGCCAGTACCTATTCCTTATTCAGATCATGACTCTGTCTGGCTCCTGATAAAAGATCTTATACAAAGTAGCCCATTGGCCTCAAAGACAAAAACTAAATAGGTGATCTCAAGGCCCATAACAGAAACCAATCTCTCAAACTTTAGAATGTCGCTAAGTAATATAGAATGGATGTACATATGTAATTTGCAACTTGCTAACCCTATATCAGCTGAAGAAATCTTCAAAAGGTTTTTCACGACTTTTAAAAATACTTTTGAACTGTGTATACCTGAACGAAAATGCACTGTAAACATGAACTCTATTCGAAAGAAAAACACTAAAAAGATATTAAATGTTTGGTATATTCCGCAACTAGCTGACATGAAAAGAAAAACTTTGATGTTTTTAGGTTTATTTAGGAATGAAAACTTGGATAGGGCTAAGCAATATTATATAAATGCAAGAAAAGAATATAAAATTGCTATAAATGAAGCAAAAAGGCTTCATAACCTTAAAAGCATAGAATCAAATAGTAATAAATGCAAGAAGGCATGGAGCATACCCAATTCCATTGCTAGAGATCACAAAGCTGACGTTACAGAGATTACCCCCGATGATTTTAATACATTTTTTATAAAATCAGTTGAAATTAGAGGTAACATTATTCGTCCTGCTGAATCTGCAATAGATTTAATAAAAGAACAATATAGGAAATAACTTGGAATTTGTTTTCTCAGAAGTAACTCCTGAACAAGTGCTAAGCACGGTGAATAGATTCAAGGCATCGAATAGCAAGGATATTTATGGCTTGTCTAACAATATATTAAAAAAGGTTATGGACTGTATCGTAGACCTGCATACCTACAGTTTAAACAAATGCCTTATTGAGGGAATTTTCCCAGATGCACTAAAAGTATCGAAAGTTATTCCAATTTATAAAAAATGTGATAAAACCCTCTCAGCTAGTTATTGTCCCATATCTCTAGTACCCATATTCTCAAAAGTGCTAAAGTCATTATGTATGCCCAATTATATAATTATCTTGAATTGCGATGAGAACAAATGGTATATATGTTTTAGAGCACCACGTTGTGGATGTTTCTCACGTAATGTTATTTACCTCACGCGTGTATAGCCATCTTGTGTGACGTCATTCGTTGCTCGTTTGTTAAATCCATCTGGCGTAGCAATCTATATGAATTAGTTTTAAGATTATGTATATTGTCCTCCGGCCAGTTATTTAGGTAGGCATTTAACTCTTGCAGGGTGTGAAGCGGAAAGGAATCTTTTGTCTATAAATGATACTGATGAAGAAATTGGTTTTATAATCTTTATTGCAGAACACGTTCACGAACACTTTCACAAATTAATTTGGATACTCGCCATACTGAAACTGTTTGTAATAACTTCTCACTTTTAACTCACGTACTTCAACTTTATATATTTAATGTATAATACTTTTATAAGATTTCTCGTACTTCTGCTGCGCGTAACTTTACGAAATAACTGAACGGAGAATTTTGTAGAACTGGTGGGCTGACGTGTAATGTGTTGAGAATCTTGTTGCACACTGGGGGACGCGTTACCTTGACCTGGCTTATTTATAGACTTGCCTTAAGATACACCTAAAGATTATAAATGAAATGCTATTGGCTAATAAAACGCGCCAACATTAGCGTCTATTTTACTATCCAATGAAAACCACTAATACATATTATTTTTATAGAATATTCTGGAAGCTTTTTTTTACTGAAAAGGCGCGAAACATTACGTAACTTCCTGGTTCCCGGTAACGATAAACAACTAACCCTTCATTGCAGTATTGTGTTATTGTTAACAGTTTCAGTAGAGCCGTATATTATTATTTACCATTAATAATTACAATTATTAAACCTCTGAAATCAATGTTACATAAAAATACATATTCATATTATTATCGTTAATTACCTCTGAGTAATTTGTGATACAAATTACCGTCTCATATGCCCCACTAGAAACATAATTATAAATATTTATAACCTGTTTTGAAATTTTATAATTTGTGTTTTTAGTCTCCTAAATCTTGGAACACACGCTATCACTTGCACTTAACACTTCACACGTATTTAACACACGACATATGTTTTATCTCGCCACTACTTACTGGCTCTCGTTTCATTAATTTAGATATTAATCTGATATCACAAAAAAATTTTTTTTTTATAGCAAATACTATACCCTAAACTATTTATTTACTAATACCAAATTGTTTACTTTAAGCTGTTGACAAAAATTTATACATTTAAGATTTTTGTAATTATTATACATATGTACCAAAATATTCACCCTCAACACAAATTTATATCTCTTAAATCTAGACAATGTTTCACCTTTTCTGTTTGCTACATAAGTATTTGTTTTGAATTATTTTTACCATTTTTGTTATTTTGAATTTTATTTTAACAATACTCTTGTAATAGTATTTACGTACTTTTAATTTAATATCATATTAAGTTTCAATCTTTGCATTCTCAATTTTTAAATCTTGGAATTGTGTTTACGTACTTTTACTTTAATATCATATTAAGTTTCAATCTTTGCATTCTTAATTTTCAAATCTTGGAATGGTATTTACGTACTTTTACTTTCATATCATATTAAGTTTCTATCATTGCATTCTTAATTTTCAAATATTGTTACAGATACTAAAAATTTTACTTATTTATTTATTTATTTATTTATTTTTTTTTAAGCATTTCTTTCCTTTTTTTTTTTTTTTTTTTTTTTTATAATTTATTTCTCTTTTCAAATAACACATAAATAATTAACCCTCTTACGTTCCAATACATTTCTCTGCAAGTCGTCTTTAACTATCCAGCATTTACTTTACATCTCATTGCTATTTACCCTCCTGGATCAAATTGTGTGTGGCTAAACATTACTCGTAGCCGTAACCTAACCTTCAAATTTTTCTTCATGAATAACCTCTTGTATTCATTTGACATTTCGTTCCCTGATAACATTTGAAAACAATCTACAGTTTCTTGAACAATACATCTTTTAACAACTTTCATTTTCAATTCTTCTACTATCATCTTAATCTGAGAATACTCTGACAAATCTGTACTAAACTGTACTGGACTGGAGTTTTCATTTTGAACATATTGGTACAATTTATTTCTTTGCATTTCTGATTCTTTTTGCATTTCTGATATCTCCGCTCTGAAATTGACTTGCGCCTGATTTACATCTACATTCCTAACCTCATTTATCTCTCTTAGCTCACTTGAAATATTACTCACTTGACTTCCTAACTCTGTACATTCTACATTAACCTCACTTTCTTTGTTACCTATTTCCTTGCTCATGTCTAGCATTTTCTTTGAAATTTCTCCTGTCTCACTTGCTATTACTTCCTCATTTTCATCTCTCATTTCTGGCATACTACTATCTAGCTTCATAACTTTCTTTTCAATTTCTTCACTGCTTTGATCTACTGTTTGCTCTAATTTCTCATTCCTCCTACCAAGACTTTCCATAAATTCCCTATGATCTTTATTTATAGCTTCTCTCAATTCCCTATGACTCTTTTGCATATCTTCCCTTACAGTTTCAAAAAAATTTCTTATCATGTCCATCATCATTCTAGCATCAATAGTAATATTTCTTGCTATTCTATTCTTACTTTCTGCACTAACATTTCCTCCCTCCAATACTACATTGTTTGAGCTTTTTTTTGTAACCTGTATTGAATTACAGCTAACTTTTACATTATCCCCTTCCATCATTGTTTCTTGTTTTACACTTTTTTTTTTTTTTTTAAATTAAAATCATACTTTTCTAACCTTTCTGATGCTATCTGCTGATGTATCTTTGATGTCCAGCGTTCTGCCCCTTTCTCCTAGATTTGTATGTCGCTTCTGCGTTGTTTTATGATGAATCTACTTGTCTCGATGTTTTTGCGTCCACTTATCCGCGTCGTTTGTCGCTCCTCGTTTCTGGAATCTGCGTCTTGTAGATCATTTTACTGCTACTTTCGTTCCACGTCCTGATTATGCTGATCCTTTCCTGGTCGCTTTGCCTTCCTTTCCTAGTCACTTCGCCCCACGTTGGTGGCGCCAATTTGCGAGAGAAAAAATGGTATATATGTTTTAGAGCACCACGTTGTGGATGTTTCTCACGTAATGTTATTTACCTCACGCGTGTATAGCCATCTTGTGTGACGTCATTCGTTGCTCGTTTGTTAAATCCATCTGGCGTAGCAATCTATATGAATTAGTTTTAAGATTATGTATATTGTCCTCCGGCCAGTTATTTAGGTAGGCATTTAACTCTTGCAGGGTGTGAAGCGGAAAGGAATCTTTTGTCTATAAATGATACTGATGAAGAAATTGGTTTTATAATCTTTATTGCAGAACACGTTCACGAACACTTTCACAAATTAATTTGGATACTCGCCATACTGAAACTGTTTGTAATAACTTCTCACTTTTAACTCACGTACTTCAACTTTATATATTTAATGTATAATACTTTTATAAGATTTCTCGTACTTCTGCTGCGCGTAACTTTACGAAATAACTGAACGGAGAATTTTGTAGAACTGGTGGGCTGACGTGTAATGTGTTGAGAATCTTGTTGCACACTGGGGGACGCGTTACCTTGACCTGGCTTATTTATAGACTTGCCTTAAGATACACCTAAAGATTATAAATGAAATGCTATTGGCTAATAAAACGCGCCAACATTAGCGTCTATTTTACTATCCAATGAAAACCACTAATACATATTATTTTTATAGAATATTCTGGAAGCTTTTTTTTACTGAAAAGGCGCGAAACATTACGTAACTTCCTGGTTCCCGGTAACGATAAACAACTAACCCTTCATTGCAGTATTGTGTTATTGTTAACAGTTTCAGTAGAGCCGTATATTATTATTTACCATTAATAATTACAATTATTAAACCTCTGAAATCAATGTTACATAAAAATACATATTCATATTATTATCGTTAATTACCTCTGAGTAATTTGTGATACAAATTACCGTCTCAGAATCAAATAACATAATTACAGAATCACAGTTTGGTTTCAGGAAAACAAAATCCACCATTAATGCTATAGTTTCACTAATTCAAAAAGTACTTAAAGCGTTTGAAAAGAAAAAACTGTGCACAGGCCACTGTGACCTAAGTGAAGCTTTTGACTGTGTAGATCACACCCACCTACTCAATAAATTAAATTTCTATGGAATCAAAAGCCCTGCTATTGAACTTCTCAGATCCTACCTTGTAAGTCGGAAGCAGGTGGTCTGTATAGGAAATGAGAAATCAAAAATTGCCGAGATAAAACATGGTGTTCCACAAGGCTCAATTCTTGGACCTTTATTATTTTTAATAATGATAAACGAATTCCCATCCTTTGTGATCTTACATTCAATTCTATATGCCGATAATACTACTTTTTTTAATGTGAGTGAAGACTTTCAGTTGCTCAAATCTAAAGTTGAAAGCACACTGACCCAAGCTGATACTTAGTTCAGAGCTAACAGTCTCTTACTTAACGAGAACAAAACTCAACACATGATCCTGAATTGCAGGGATACCTCCATAGCTAATAACTCAGAAATTGTAAAATTCCTTGGTGTAGTAATAAACAGTAAATTATCCTGGGCACCACATATTGATCACATAATGTCAAAACTGTCCAGTTATATATCTGATTAGAAATTTGAAAATGCATGTGCCTGAAGCTTATATCAGATCAGGATATTTTGCATTTTTTCATAGCATTATAGCATATGGTATAGTACTATGGGGCAACAGCCCACATGTTTCTAGTATACTTTTGCTGTAGAAAAAGGTAATTAGAATAATGTCTGATGAATCAAGATTAGCCCACTGCAAACCTCTATTTATTAAATTAACAATAATGACCGTAATAAATCTATATATTTACCTGTGTTGTTATATATAAAAAATCGTTCTTCAGAATTACATAATAGACAAGAATATACATTCTTATAATACCCGATCATGCCAACATATTGATGTTCGATATTGTAGATTGACTATAACTTAGAAGAGTTTTGAAGTAATAGGTTCTAAGATGTATAATAAGCTACCCTTTGAACTAAAACAATGTCCTACAGCAAGGTTTAAACATAAATTATATGACTGGCTTGTCGTCTCACCTTTCTATTCTATACAAGAATATTTTGAAGTATAATAACTACATCTCAATACTTGGTAGGACATTGGGGGACCTCTAGAGTATAGTTTGTAATTTGTAAGCTGTATCATTATGTATAACTTTGCACTTTAAATTTTGTACATATATTGCATTATATAAATGTAATATTATTCGTAATTTGACTGTACCACTCTGACATTGTCTATTGCTGTAAAGCTCAATGACAATAAAATTATTATTAATACAGTGTAAATAAAATATACTCATAATACATAGATGAAGATTAACATTCCATTCCATTCTTATTAATCTTCACTGACTTGTCTGTATGTGTGTCTTTCTAGAAATCTTAGTGAGTTCTGTAAATGAGACTTCTTCATTCTTGAAAATAGTCTGTTGAAATAATTCTGTTTGCAATAAGGGAAATCATTTTAAGACCATGAAAATAAATGCATGGAAAATAGGGCTTATCCAAGTAAGTGGAATGGAAATCTATGAGTCCAACACCATTAATTTTTGTTTCATTTAGAACACAGTCACTCTACAGATCTATTATTTTCATTTCCATGTCACCATGAACATTCAGTAGTCACAGTTAAGGGAGTAGAGATTACAATTGGGTTTTTAACTGATCTAAAATCTTAAAACATACTTCTGGATGCAGTTTTAGTTCAGCAACTTTGAAGTATATTTTGCAGTGTTAAACATTTGCTACATGCTGCTGCTTACTTCATATGACAGCACAGCATATGGACACTAAGATATATGAAATGATAATGGGGAAAGGAAATTTGGGAAGGAAACATTCCAGGCCTAAGTTTAGAGTATCTCCCAGCATTTGAGGACTGAAGAAAACCTGGGAAAAACCTCAGTCAGGGAGGATAGTCCTGGTGTAATTTGAACTGCAGACTGCCTGTTCATGAGTTCTTGCCTTAACTACCTTGGCTTCCTGTGTTGGTATCTGGTTCACTGATTAACCATTAGCTGTTAAACTTGCTTTTGCCCAGTGTAGAGTACATGGACCTACACAATGTAGATCTGGATGGATTGCAGTTCTGTAGTTCCTTCATTGTGAAATGCATCTTTGCATTAAAGATTATATTGAAAAAGGATACTAATGCAGCTGCAATAAATCTCTGCAGTCCAAATTAATTGTTTTGGGGGCCGCATTGGCCAGGCAGCTGTGGCTTGAAAAACCATGCTCTAAAATACAAAATTAAGTTTTTCCCTTTTAGTAGAAATAAATGATTTAATAAATAATAATGACTAACTGTTTTCAGGATTCAGATGAGAACTCAAGGCAACATAGATATTCTCATAAAGCAGAGAAAAAAAGAAAGCGTTCAGCATCTCCAAGACCAAGCCATTCAAAGAAGTCTAAATCTGGCAGTTAGAGCTATCCACAGGATTCTTCTTGTAAAATAATGCTTTTGCTGGAGCCCCACTCCTGGTAATGATGACTCGTATGCATAAGAGTATGTTGAATTGTGTAGGAAAAATGTATAAAGATACCCCTGTACATGTTTGACATTTATGCACATTACTGGCCCAACTATGAGGTCTTTTGTACCATGAAGTGTACCACATTCGTGTTGTTTGAATTCATTTTTGCAAATGTCTCTGAATACTTCTTAATTTTACATGTTTATGCAGCATGAATAAATTAGCTCACTGAGTTCAACATCCTCTAAAATCAAGTTTCATAAACTTTACCAGTTATTTGACAATTGCATAGAGAGGGTAGTGGTGAGAGGCTGAGTTTGTGGAGCATACCATCATGTAATGTAGCTTCCCATTAGTATAACTGTTGCTGCCTTGGAATCGTTGAACTCCTATATAAATGTATACACAATATAGTTTTCAGATGTCAAATATTCTTAAAGCAAACTATTTTACTTTCTCCTTAAAGTATCCTTTAAAAAAATCTAGGATCATTAGGTCATCTTGTATTTGGGCCAGTACAATGTTGAAAATAAAATGTCCCATTGGTGAAGAGTAAAAATTGCAAGTGAAATGTTTCAGTTAAGATATCAAGCTGTTCTTGTGTTAATGAGCCTTAGTTTTACTGATTGTTAAAGTGTGTAATTTAGCAAATTACGATGAATTGTTTACCATTATGAATGTGCAAGATACAAAAGGCATGAATTTCATTCTGTATAAAAAGCAAAATAAAAGAAAAGCTCTTTTTTTTTTCCTGACCAGTTTCTATTTTGAAATTCACGTTTAAAGTTCCATTCCGTTTATATATTCCATATTCCAAAACACACCAAAGGAAATGGAATATCCATAACACCTTACCACATACAAAATGTTGCCCCCACACCTCTGCCAATCCATCATCCCAGCTTTACTTCTAGTTTGTTCAGACATGTAAAATTCAGTACATTATCAGAAGCATGGCCACTATATAATTCCTCTGCAGCTCATTTATTAACCGGTTTCATATTATTGTAATAACTCTTATAACCATGTGGAATAATGCTTACTGGACAGGAGCACTCTCAATCCTCATAATCTAAAATAGCCATCATCAACTGACCATAGCACTAGTTATGTGCAAAGTCATAACTTATGTAGTGCTGTGTGTGCACCTGTACTTCCAGGTCTTCTCTGCAGCATACAGTGGCAGACCAGACATGTCAGAATAGTAGCAGTATCTAATGCTCAGACACTTCATCTTGGCATGCCAGAAGAAGGGACATCCATTAGGCCATCAACACCATTGAATTTATTATTATGGTGGAAAGAGTCATCTCTGCCTACTTAAGAGGTGTGGCAAGTACCCATGTGTTTGGTTTGTGGTTCAAGTTCTGAATAACCCATGACAGCATTATTCTTCCCATATTCAAATGATTATGATGAAAAACATATGGGAGAAGAATGAACCACTCTCGTTCCAAAACTTAAAGGATGCTCTTTGGACTCAGCATGAAGACCAGTTAGGGAGTTGGCTGTTTATCTCAGCTATGAGTTTTCATTACAAATGGCAAAAAAGTGGAAACTATTTGTTGATGGAATACCGCTTAAGGATTGTTTAGTTGTGGCAGCCGAGCATCTTTGTTTTGAGTTGCTTTCAGAATTTAAATCTGTCAGCTTACATAACTGTAGAAGGAAATGAGCATAGATGTTAAAGAACAACTCACTGATACTGAAAAGAGTGGCAATCGACAAGAGTACAGATATCAGCAATACAGCTCAGCAGGCTATTTTTGTGCAAAGTGTAGATATGATTACAGAGGAATTATTAGATTTAAATGCAATTAAAGGAATGATAGGCATGGATACCTTCAGAGCAGTGGTTAAGCTGTGCAAAAGATGGAACTACCATGCAATAAACTAGTGTCATGGCAACAGATGGTGCTTCTACAATAGTTGGACATCAGGCTGGAATTATCAGTATTTCAATAATAAAATGAAATTAGCTTAATATTGTGCATGAAGTTGTATCCATCCATTGCATCGTACACCAGCAGAGCTTATGAACTAAAAATGTTGTGTGTGCACATGAGAGAGAGATCAAATCAGGAGTTGATAATAAATCATTCTCCTCCTTATCAGCATTTTGATGTTGATTTTCAAAACAATGTACATTTCTTCCTCCTTGGAGCACAATAAACAATTTGGAGATCTTACTATTGCAATTTTGTAAAGATATTTTATTCAATCATGTCCTATGATAAATCGTAATGCATCAACAGAAGATTTTCTTGGTTAAAATTTTCTTTCATTTTGAAGTGTGATCTGTTGCTTATAATTAGAAATGATTTTTCTTTTTATATGATCTGTTTTGTCACAAAGTTAATTTTAGTTCGTTTCTTTGCTAAAACATCCGCCAATTCATTTCCAAAATTACTCCAGTGTGCGGGAATCCACTGTAAGACTATACTTTTATTTAGGTTCTGTATTTGTTTGATCATATCACATATTTCTTTAATCTTCATCATTTTGGGCTGAGTAGTAGAACCAAGAACTTGGAGTGCAGCTTTAGAATCAGATAGAATAACTACTCTTTTGCATTTATGTAACCATGGAAATAAATTTTGAATTTATATATATGGCATCAATTTCATCATCAATGGTTGTACATTTCCCCACAAAATGTCAGCCTCCAAAATGTAATAGAAGTAGTTTTAAAACTACAAATATTATAAGGTTGAAAGGGCTTAACATTATCAGTTCAAATAGTTTCTTGAAGAAAAAAGTACAATTATGATGACCTACCATCACCGTGCAGTTAGATGGTTATAAGTCATAGTAAGGTGCTGGACAGATTATTTGAGTTGAGAGAAGCAATTGGATTATTTTTGGAGATGAATGATAAATTGATATCTGAATTTAAAAATAAGGAATGGGTGTCTGCCTTAGCCTTCCTTGCAGATATTAGTGATCGCTAAATGTTGTAAATGTATGTTTTCAGGAGGAAAAGATGAGACCATTACCAATCTCTTTGGAAGAGTAAATGCTTCCAAAACAAAACTATCTTTATAGAAAGATCAGTTACGTGATAAAAACACTTGTCATTTTACAAGACTAACTTCGGTGTACGAGACACTGTCCCCTTGCAAAAATTTGAGGAATTTGCAGAAGCGTTGATACAACTGAGTGTAGAATTTCGATCTAGGCGATTTCTCCATATCCTTGCAGCAGCAATGTCTGCAGATATATTATACTAATGTAAGTAGTGAATACCAACTAAAAATCATTAATTAGAAATCCAAAATAAAGTTAATTTTCATGAATTTATAAAAATGTTCTCTGTCTACATAAACTAGCCGCCAGAATATTATGTATGTTCAGGTCCACGTACTTACACAAGCAGGTATTTCTGTTGTAAAGATCATGAAATCTTGCTGCAAAAGTCAACTGTTTGGCTTAATCTGCAATCTATGCTTTGCCTCATTTAACGAAAAATGATAAGTCATCTTGATAAGTTAGTGAAAGGGAAAAGAATCCTGAAGTTAAGAAAAACCAGTGTTGGTGACCAGGAGTGTTCCCCCCCCCCTTCTGACTCCTGTTAAGTAGCACTGTTTTTATTCTCCTTCCCTTCTCTTCGGAAGTTTGCTATAAAGAAATGCTTATATTTACAGTTTCTTTTATTATTTAGGGAGATAATATCTGTATATTATGCTGCATTTAAAATCAGAGTTATTTTTGTATGGATAGAGTTATTGAAAGGTTGCTAGTTTTGGTTGTTTTGTAGTTTATCTTAAAAAAGCTTATTTGCCAGTTACTAAGTTTCAGAATTAAAAACATGTTTGTTATAAATATAAAATGTAAAAGAAAACAATACTCTTAATATGCTGCAGTTTATGGAACATAAAGTTTATTACTTTTACATATTTGTGGGTTTTATTTGTATTTAATATTTTAGTTTATGGTTGTAAAAATAAGAATCAATTTATATTCTATTTAAAATCAAACTATTATACATACTTTCTAGTATTAGGAACAAAATGGATCGGTGAACTCAGTGTATTATATGACTGCTTTTAATATGAAATACATGGAATTGTGCCTGACTGATAAGCTATACAGAAAACACTTAAGTGGCTGTACTGGTAGACCATCACTGAGCCAGTTTCATCTCCTCTCCTCTCCCTCCCCAATCATACACAATAATTGGTGCATGTGTGGGTAGGTTTGTGCAACATTTGATCTAAAAGATTCTTGATGCAATGGCTGCATTGAGCTTCCTGCCTTGTCAGTAGCAGCCCATTTTGGTCCCTCAACCAAGAAATCAAGCCTCGCCGAAATCTTAATGTATCAACAATGCAGCTGAACAGTCAGCCCAATTTATGCAAGCAATTTCATGTCACGTGACTGTGACAAGTGCGACATGATCTGAAATTACATCAAGTTTAATGGAAGCATTTATACCACTGACACAACAGCTGCACAAATTCAAAAATGTATGCATGGTCTTTTAGTTCATGCAGTACATGTGTTAGTTGCATGACTATACATAAGTGCATATGGATCTGTTTATGCATGTTGTATTGCTTGCCACATTTTGAGCAAGACAGTTGAGTCAGTGGTGCTAGGAAGTAAAGCCAGTAGTCCCGTGTTGTAGATTTATGGCACGTAAAAGAACTCAAGCTTGATAAAGAGGCCTCTGAGCAAAATTTCTGGTCTTTCATGCCCAAAATAGAATGGGACACTAAGAACCATAGCAGTTAAAGAGCGTCCATAAATAAAACGTAATTTAATTATTTTTTTTTTCCCCAGTGGTGCCACTGTGGGATACCCAAGAGCTGTAGTTTTCATATTTCAGTGTGTTTATGCAAGTCTAGTGATTTTCATCATTCAAACCTTTATCAAGTATGGATACAGAATATTCTACAGAAGTATTCTGTATAGCAGAAATTTATGTTAAGAGTTCAATTTGGAATGTTGCCTGAGAGAATTACAATTTGTCACCATCATCTCTGTTTCCCATACAGGTTCCTAAACTCACTATCCATGAACCTTGCACTGTTTATTGGATGTAACTCTGTCATCTTGATCTGTTTTTTTGAGTTAAGAATTTGCAGTAATGGTATACAAGACATGGGATCCATACTAGCTGTCGAACCAAACAGGCTGGTGGAACTGATATCCCCAACAGCATACAGTACGACTATGGCATGCATAAATGGACACTAAAAATTCTGCCATATTGTATCATTCTTTGTCATGTGATGCAAAATCGCTTGCTTCAAAGTGGGAGAAAATACATATCCTGAAGAACAAACGCCGCATAATGAATTAATGTCATCTAAGCAAATTCATCACCCCAACTTCTAAGTGGCACAAATTTTCAACACCAGTAACTACCACATCAAGGGAAACTCCTTGTGGCTCGCCCATCAGTGGTCCACAGCTGAGAATGAGAGCAAACACTTTTGAAACATATTCTGATAAAGCAGAGTGAAGTGTATAAGTGTTTCAATTTCTGACATGTTTTAAACATTTTTTAAATGAAGCAATCTTTGCGATAGGTATATTACTGTGAGTATGTTACTATGAAACTCAAAACTACTCCAAATAGTTTCTGTTTGCCAGAAACCGGCATCACACATTAATTGAAAGTCTGTTTCACATTAACATATGGTGACTTCCTCCAGGTTTTTTTACTGTCACTGTTTTAGGTTCTTATGTAGTTCACCCTCTCTCACATTTTCACTTCACTAAGTGAACTAGTTCAATTCTTTATCACTTCACTGCCTTCATGATGCAGCCTCTTCGCGCCAGACGGTTCACTTCACTTGGGAGTTGTCAAACACAAGTCCTCCACAACCGTCGCTCTGCGGTACACTGGCTGCTCGTCACTGAAGTCATCACCAACTCGCTCTGAGAATTGCTCTTGATGTAACACAGAAAACTTGCTGCCAACTCACTTGCTCACCAACTGGCTGCGCAAGTTACCGTGCACTGATTGTTGCACAACTCTTTTCACCTTGCACTGACTCGACTTGCCACTGCTGCAACTCGACATGCACTCACTCACTTTCAATTAGCAACTGACTGCCCAAGGGGACAAACAGCTCCATGATCTACAGCAGGGCGATCACAGTGAACTACCACCAGCCCCCCCTCGGGGCCGACACCAAATGTGTGACGGATGTCCCATGGCAGCCACCACCTCTCTACGTTGCTTCAAACTTCAACCAATAATATTGGCGCCGAAGTCTTGTTCGCATCCAGTCGCCTGCCAGTATTGCTGGCATGGGTTTCCTCGAGGACTTCCTTCACCGTTTTCTTGAGAAGCATCAGCTGTTCCACCCTAGTCCTTCAGGCCACGAATTCCCACATTCCCTTCGGTACACCGTTCTGATGATCAGGAGTCCCACCATGTCTAACAGCTCTCATAGCTTAGACCTCTGGGAGAAACATCCACCCACATGGATTGTATGCCAGATTCTTTATCCTTCAGGGTCGACTCTATGCCTCAATCCTCCAGTTGCTCCCTCCATAAGGTCTCCTCATCCCAACCACTGCAGGTTGCACCATGACTGGGCATAGGGCTGTAGCAGTCTCTGTCATCTGCTGGTCCAGATGCTTGACCATTGCAGCCTGTATGGTCCTCTTGTTTTCTTTCGTCTACCCATCTAGCCATTTTCCTTGCTGATCTAGATGCTCCTCTACCGCATTAATGTTATTCTCTTTGTCAAATTTAGTGTCTCTTAACTCCTTTGCAAAGTAGTCTTTCAGGGCTTTCACCGTTGCCTTTATCTCAGATCTTACAGAGTTGATATCACCAATGAGATTGGATTTAAATTTCTCCATTGTGGTCTTTATTTTTGTTTTCACACTCTTCATTTCACTTCTTATTTCCTCCATTCCAGATTTTATTTCCATCACCATCTTCTCTATTTCGTCTTCACTTCTTCCTTAACACTCATTTCATCACCAACTTCTCCATTTCAGATTTCATTTTTGTTCCCATCTTGTCCATTTTGGCCAACAATATTTTAAACATTTCCTCCATCTTGGCTTTTTAATCCTACTCCTGATACCATTGTCACAAGTTCTTATGTAGTTCACCTCACTCACACTTTCACTTCAGTAAGTGAACTAGTTCAAATCTATCCCCATCACTTTACTTGCTTCGTGACGCAGCCTCTTCAAGCCAGATGGTTCACTTCACTTGGGAGTTGTTGAACACAAGACCTCCAAAACTGTCGCTCTGCAGTACACTTGCTGCCGATCACAGCATCACCAACTCACTCTTGATGTAGCATGGGAAACTCACTCACTCACCGACTGGCCGATGCAACTCTCTCTAATGTCGCCACTCCTCACCTCGCACTGACTGTTGCAACAACTCTCTTCACCTCACTGACTGGACTCACTTTTGCTGCAATTCAACATGCACTCTTTCGTTTTTAACTCCGACTGTCTCAACTTGCATTCAATTCGCACTGATTGACTGCCCGCGAGAGCACTCACTTATATAGGCAGTGGAATCTTCCACAGAAGGTTCTCATACCTTCTAGAAAAACTAATTTTGATACACTTTCTGGAGGAGGGGGGAGATATAGCTTCCAGAAAGTTTTACTTATGTCCCGATAGTGCGCCCAATGTTTATGCTGGCAAGTGCATGTTGTTTGTTTGGTGCCGACCTCCCAATAACCTTGGGCCATAGCTACTGCATCACAGTATTTAAACTTGACCTTCAGGATCCTTTGAAAACTTAAAGCACAGTAATTTGGATTTTTCCTTTTCTACTGGAATATATAACACAATAAGTATCTCCTCTATTAATTTTCAAACTGAATTTAATCTTTCTCCTACAGAAAATATAGTTGTGATAGTGGAATAATAATAATATTCCATGATGACTCCAGTGATTGCTAGCCTATAGCTGCAATGCAATCGCACACATAAAAAAAGCATGTGTAGCGATTTTGGATTTTGAAATATTGGCAGCTCCTGCTGTTGTGCAAAACTCTGCTTAAACAAAGCAACAGTAGTACTACTACTGTAAGATGGAAGTAAGCTTTGCTGACCAACCCATATCAGTAATCACTTCTTGAAAAATGAATTGCATGTAAACTTCGTTATAAAGATGCTTTATTTATACATTAGTTACTCAATGTGTCCAATAGAAAAACATTTCACATTTCACTACATACAAGACACATTTCTTGTAACATAAATATTGTGGTTGATGTTAAAAATCATCAATTTTAAATTTAATCTTAATTATTTCAGGATATGAAGACAGATTCTTTTTGCTTATAGTAATAAGACTTAAATCAACTGGGACAGGATCTTGAGGCAGAAAGGTTACAAAAGTAAAAAGGAAGCAATGATACATTTTTAAAAGTAGGTGAATTACATTTTTTGATACATGCTTCCATTCTCTTATCTAAATTCACTTTTCTTTAATCGGAAATTGTTTATTAATACATACATACATTTTAAAGTGAAGATAAATACTGCTTTATATATGTTAATGTGATGATCTCTAGACGGAGTTACTTGGATTAAAAGGTATAACATTGAAGTGTGTTACTTGAAACAGTGATATAGTCCAAGCTGGAATTTGCCCATCTGTATAATTACGGTGAAATCTGTAACAAAACTGAATGAGTTAAGTGTGTATTATACACAACAAGATTTCAAAATTCTCTTTATAGACATTCCACAAAAAGAAAATTTAGTAGTAATAAGATCACCCATATGAATAAACCACATAGTCCTGTTAAATGGTCATTCATTCATATTAAAGCACTAGACTTGTTTGACAGTAGTATACAGAGTGAGTCAGAATAACGTCAAATAATTTTAAGGTGTGATTCAAGGTTTCAGTTGAGTATTTCTTTTTAGGGAATATGTGTTTGTAATTGCCTTGTTATTGAGCTAGAGGACATTAACATTTTTTAAATGCTGCATTGGGTTACATGAAATTTGGCCGATCAGGTCGCTACACGTCTTTTGCTACAAGGCATTGAGAGAGTTTTAAGAGTAGCCAGTATCTTTAATTTTAAACAATGCAAAACTCTCTTAAATTTATTTAGTAATTTGTGAAATTTTTATTCAATACATGGCACTAAATTCATGTGTCTGAAGTAGATAAAAACTTTTTGACTGATATGCAGCTCTGAATACAGATTACTGTCCATAACATAGGCAATAATACTATTGTTGGTCAAATTTGTTTCAGTATTATACAAATTACTTGATAAAAGTTAAAACAATGCAAACATATGTTTTTAAAAGGCTTCAAAGATAGTTAAACTAAAAACAAAACAAGAATTGAATAAGTGTTTATAAAAGATGTTCAAAATATTAACCTCTGACTTCAGAGCATTTGATAGCGATGTTAAAATGATTGCCGAGTTCTTTCTGGCATATCATAAATAGAATTAAATGCTACAAAGATTTGGCCATCAGCTCCTGTTCACTATCAACTAGTGTCTCATACACAACAATCAGAAGATGTCCCCAAAGGGAAAAATCCAAAGGGGTTAGATCTGCTGAATGTGCTGGCCATGATTTTGGTGCTCCTCTACCAATCCAGCAATCAGGGTATGTTACACTTACGAAATTCCTTATGTCCCGGAATAATGTGCAGGTGCCCCATCACTTTGGAACCACATTAATTGGCATGTTCCTAAAGGAACATCTTCCAGAAGTTCTGGCAAAGTATGTTGTAAAAACTGTAGATAAATGGGGTCTGTCAAACGTTGTTGTTGTTCACCAATGGCACTGGGGATTAATTGATCTGCATCATTTTCCCTCTGGCTTCCCAATATAAAGCCTGTAAGTTATCACTTTTAAGGCCTTTGCATTTGACGAAATGATGTATGTTCAGGATGACATCTTCTTCACAGAGAGTGCACTTGGGTGTAGGTAGGCATCGTATCTTGTAGAGATGTTCTGCGAGGCAATCGTGGCCAGTTGCCATCCTAAATAAGGCCACTGCAGTCTTCCTTGGCATTTTTTGTATATCAAACTGGAGGTAGTAATAGTAAATAGGGTCCTATGAGTGTGTCATTCACAATGCCAGTCCAAATGTTCACTGCAAACCGGCGTTGGTAATTTGTAGCTCTAGGGTTTTCCTGTGCCCAAATGTGATTGTTAAGTGTGTTAAACATGCCCTCTTGTATAAAAACCTTCTCATCTGTCCACAATATGAATGTAGGAAATCTTGGTTGATCAATGCATTTATGAAGAATGGGTAGACTGTCTCAGAAACAACTTGGAAAGCAGTGGGTTAGGGGAAATGTGGAGAAGAAGAGAAAATAATGTGAATAATTTCTGGAAGTTGACAAGGAAAAGATTTGAGGACATAGAAATACAAAAATTATTCAGTGAGATAACTGACATGAGATCTTTAGTCTTCTATATACCAATGAAAGACTCATGGGGAAGGTAAAAGTATATAGAAGTGACAAATAAAGAGGAGTGGGAAGGTATTGCATGGCTGAAAGCAGGTGTATGGAGATTAAAAGGCTTAAGGAAAGGTATTTCACAAAACCAATGTCCTATATGTGGCAGAAAGGAGGATGTGGAACACTTTTTATTTGAATGTAGAGGGACTGAAGTGTGGAGAAAAAGAGTATATCAATAAGAAATGGTTTAAAATAGATAGAAATGATTAACATGTTTAAAAAAGACAGTAAGAAGATGGGACAATTTTTATACAAAGTGAGAAATAAATGGATATGGACAGTAAATAGACAAATGGAGTAATAAATTAGAATGAATAAACTATTGTAAAATATGAGTATGACCGGTAAAGAGCCAGGGCTGAACACCGGACATATTCACCTATATATAGGTGAACAAACTGGACAACTGGACAAACTGTAGTTGGGGTGGAAAGTCATCTGGCCCCAGTGCTTGAACCCGGGTGAGGTGATATGGATGTAATTGCTTCTAGTAACTGAAGACTGGCTCGTATGCTCTTGTGCTTGTGGACAGAGAATTATGGACTGTAAAACTGAAAGTCCTTCCAGTAAATGGAGCTCTTTAGTATATTCTGATAGTTGAGATTGATAACCTGCACCTCTTGTAAGAACCACAAAGTTACAAAGTGCTGTATAATATGCAACAGAATCCCTTACTACTTAAATAACAAAATGCAAGTTTTAGGTTAATGGTGATATAAACAATGCTAAAAGCAGAACACGACACTATTCCAAAATGCAAAGAAAACAAGATACAAGCGATATTCCAGTGCTGCGGGCGAACAGGGACTGTTTGACAGAATTTCATCTAACCGGATGCGGCATTTGTATAACAATGTCCTCTAGCTCGATAAGATGTTTATGGACATACATTCCCAATAAGAAAATACTCAACTATAACCCCTGAATCATGACTTAAAATTATTCTGTGTTATTCTGACTTACCCCGTATAATATACAATCACAAATAAAACCAGATAGTTATTCTAAGGTAACATCAGCGACACAACTAGAATTTGATTGTAGGGAAGTTTAGATACATTCACTACAACAGAATGCCTATTAGCTTTATCTGTCCACCATAAGCATAAGAATGCTAATGAACTACTGCATGTATGGAGTCGAAACTTTGTATCTATGAATTTGAATATAAGTTGTTGAGAGCTTTCAGCTTTGGTATATGATGAGCAATTCGTATGGTGAGCTCCACAAAAACTTATGATTTTTAGATGAATTGCTGCACCCACAGATTTAAAATCTTTGTATATGAGTTTGACAAACATTTGTTTATACATTTTAAATTTGAACAAAATTAAGAACAATTTAAGAGGGGGAAAAATGTTCAACTTTTAGATGAAGGTTGATATATAAGAGCTTGAAGGAAACTTCTTCAGTTCATTTCAAATTTGGTTTAAATTGGTACCAAATTAAAGGTACTTAAATAAAACGCCTCCTAAATTGTGCAACTTTTTAAGGGGAGATGTAATTCCAAGTGACAAAATATTAAATTTACTATGAATCAAACTTGTTTAAGTAAACATTTAAAATTTTTAGGATGACTTAGAATAATTACCTGAAGTTCCATAAAATTATTTCAGAATAGTTATCTGCATTATGCCAAGTTATAAAGTGTTATAAACCTAATCTGACATTGCTGAAGATAAGGAACATTTTCACAAAAACTATTATGGAGCTGGTATTTTGCACACAGTTTCTCTACATTATATGTAGTAATTCCCTGCACACATATTTTTAAAATGTTAATTACTTATTTAAAAAAATTAATTTAGTACAATTAATTTTTAAAAATTATCACTCCTGTCTTCAGGGCAAATACTAAATTTACACACAGAAATAAAATGTCTACAGGGAATGTTTCATTATCAAAAGATAAGGAGGTGTAAGAATTTTAATTTTCTTCTCTGTAATAGTTTTTGAGAAAATGTTCCCTCGAGATAAAAAACTATAGTTTCAGAAAATGAGTACCAAAGTTTGCAAACATGCGCTATATGCTAAAACTTATTTCAGGTATTTAAATCTACCTCTAAAACAGCCAAACAAGCTATGCTTGCAGCTTGAAACAATGGTATATCTGCTTACTGCCTTCTAATACAAAGAGAAACAGTTTCCAAATTTGTGCATTTGGAATGTACAAATTTGTAAAAATAATAAGTAAAAGCATAGTGGCTGGAAGACATTGCTGTCAAAAGGGACATGCAATGTGCAAGCTGAAGCTATTTAAATTTTAAAACCCATTTAGGCTAGCAATATAATCATAAAATTCTGTGGAGAAATTCCCAAGATTATATACTTCGCTTTGGACTCCTTTTTTTGTTTAAAAATTGTGAAATTTGGTTCGTTTTCAAACTACACCTCCCCTAAGATTATTTCCCCCCCCCCCAAAAAATATGTAATAAATACTGAAGCATAAAAAATTCTTAATAGGAAGTAATGAGGCAGGTTGGCTTCTCAATCAGAGGCCCAAGGTTCAAATGCGACTCAAACAAGGAATTTTTCTTTAACTAGAGTCTTTACCTACCCTCTGCAGAGTCTAGAAGTAAGAAAGAGAGAGTTAATATGAGTGCATTTCATTTAAAAAAAAAAAAAATCTGATGTGTTACACTCACATGACTTTCTCTACTCTTGTACAAACTATTTTTACAAACGCTTATTCTCCATCTACTTCATGTTAATCGAGATAAACATTTGCAGACTCTATCTTATTGCTAATTTTCTTGTAGATGTAAGGGGAATATATATTTACAAGGGCAATATAGAAATACAGTAGCCTTTAAGCACATACATATCTCTTAATAGCTGGTTGCTAGGTGCAGCACCATTCCCTTTGCCACAGATTAATGCTCTTTGCATATCCAAGACAAAAAAATGAATAACGAATTCCCATTTGAGAAAATAAGTATTGAAAAATTTAAGGGAATAACAAGCGATATCTCAAAAATGGTTCACTCAACAAAAAAAATGTATATGACATAAATTGTGTATTTTAACGCGATCTACATTTTTTGTGTAGTAAACTTTTGTCTATCTCTTATGGTTTACCAGTTATGCAAAAGTCGTTCACAATGAAGAATACTTTTGGAGACATTCCCAGAACATTCAAGATATACATTTTATTTGTCATGAAAATATCTTAAACATATGATATTTTAATCAAAATCGTTAGAGCCATTTTTGAGAAAATTAAAATTTTCGAAAAATCTTCCATGTAAAGGGTAATCTGGGTGGGGGGATTTTCTTGAAAACCTTCATGTTGCATCACTGGACGATACTGAACCTAAATACCAAGTTTGGTGATTATCCGACTGTTCGTTTCTTGAGTTATGCTGTTCACAGATAGACACACAGACGGACATGTTTCCAAAAATGCTTTTTTTGGATTCAGGGTGTATCAAAACATGTATTTCCGGTGAAATCTCGGTATCAAATTTTTGGGTGAAATACGATATTTCCCCTACTTACTATACGTAGTAGAGAAAGTAAAAACTGAAATTTAAGCCAATGCTAACCTACAGTTCAAGTTTAACACCATGAATTGTTTCTCAGGTCAAAGCCCATTATTGATTTGATTTATATATAGCTGGAGGTGGGTAAATTCCCTTTACACACTGAAACCTTTGAGCTTTATTGTTTTATTCTCCTATCCTTATAGTTTTAGTTAAATAGACCTGTTCATTTAATAAGGAGCAGTAGATTTTTAATTAAATTCTTTGTAGTAATATCATCCTCTGCATTTACAATACCCATTGTCTAACCATAGAAGTTAGGGGCTATGCACACATAAAAAAAAATGTTACATTCACATGACTTACTCTACCCATTCTTTTACAAATTATTGTTACAAAGGTTTCTTCTATCTGCTTTATATTAAGCAAGATAAACTTTTTCAGAAATTATTTTATTATACATTCCCTTGTAGATATAAGGATTTTTGCAGTCAGCTTAAGCAAACATCAGCTCTTTTAAAAACGAATCGAAATGAGAGGCCTTTGAAACTTCATTCTCTTTGCATGACCATGAGAAAAAACATGAATAGCAACTTAGCAGTTGGAAAAATATAAAGTATTTGACAATGCCATCCAATAATAAAGAGTATCGGAAATGGTTAATGCAACAACAAAAATTGGCACAAATTGTGCGTTTTCACAAGGTCTACATTTTTTTTTGTAATAAGCTTTTGTCTATATCTTACAGTTTACATGTTATAACAAATTCTTCAGAATGAAGGCTTCACAGACTTTTTGCATAAAATTTAAGATATACATTTTGTCATTCAAATATCTTTATTGTATTTTAATAAAAACCGTAAAGCTGTTCTTGAGAAAATTCAAAACAACTAAAACCTGTACATGTAAATGCTAGTTTGGAGTGGGGAATTCTCATGAAAATTTTTGTGTCACATTCTTGGAAGATAATGAACTTAAATACCAAGTTTAGTACTTAACCCATTTTTCGTTTTTGAGTTATGCTGTTCAGACACACATACACACAATCGTTTTTCTAAGAATGCTTTTTTGGGTTTAGGTTGCCTCAAAACATGTATTTCTGGTGAAATCTTGCTATAAAATCGTTGGGTGGAATGCAGTAGTTACCTTACTTACTATAGGTGTGTAGTAGAGAAAGTACAAATTAAAAAAAAAAAAATCAAGACTGCTCAATTATTTTCAACACAAAATTCATTTATGATTGTATTTAAAGCTTACCATAACTTATTTATGCATAAACCCATTTATTTATAATAGTCTGGCCAAGATTGAAAAGGAAAGCCTGTCTTCCACTCTGTCATTAACAGAAATACACAGAAAAATTACCAATGTCTAGCAGTCAAAATTTTGAGCACAACATGGTTGTTTTCCAAATGACCTGCTGGCATGGTGGAAGAAAGCCACCATGGGTATCACTACAAAGAAATACTATCCAGGGAAGAGGGACCTCATAACTGAAACAGCATCTGGGCAACAGTAATCATTTTCTTGCACATATCACTTTGATTAGAAGATTGTCTATCATTGGAAAATAGTAATCAGTCACTTCCGAACCTAAATGCGGTGAAGATGTTTCTTTTTAGCTGTGTGAAGCAGACTTGGGTATTGCATTTAGTTAAGTTTCCACTCTTTTTGTCTGATATAGTTTAAATGTTTTTTACTGTAGGGCCATGTGGAGAGTTTTAACCCCCAGCTTCCCCTTCCGCCTTTGCTGTGCCGTTGGCTGCTTTAAAAGTAGAAGTTGCCACCATCTTTATTAATATTATAAAGAGAGAAAAGTAAGTGCGTGTGTGCGTGCGTGCGAGCGAGAGAGAGAGAGAGAATACATTGGAGTTATTAAACAACATGCTTGCAAAGTATGTCTTGAATTTTAGTTGAGAATACCATGGAGTAGAAAATAGTAGTTGTTACTCCACAGAATGTACATGTAAAATAAGAAAAATGCTGCAGATATTTCATTCCAAGCAATATAAATATAGTTAGTCACAATTTAGCCATTGAGTTACAGCAAAACAAAACAGAATTGAATCTATTTGTAATGCTACAATATGCATGCAATACCAATGCAAATGCCAAAATATTTTAATAACCCTCATGGAAGAAAGTTTTGCTTTATTTTCTTTGTACTTGTATAATCAACTTTGTAAGCAGGGCATGCTAAATAATTATACAAATAGAGAAAACTGTTAACATTAGAAATCAGTGAAACAATATTTTTAATTAACAACTGAGATGATTGTTTCGATGGTTGTAGACTGCATGTCTCTTTCAAAGAGGTTTGATGGCCTGGAAGTGCGGAATTTACATATTCACCAGCTTCACCACTATTTCATTGTATATATTAGTGTTTCTTTATTATGTAAAAACTCTGTAACTTTTATGTTATTAACCCTCCATCAGTCGCTAGGGGCCTGAGAGACCCCTGGCATTATATAAATGTTATAATTTTCGAACGAACGCACCTATGCAATTGCCTGACTAGGACATCTAACATTACACTTTGTGCGATTATTTGCTGCAGCGATAACCTTATCTGTTTATTTGTTTGGCTGCAGGAATGACTAATCAGCAGTTACATGTCACACAGATCAACCAGGGCCCGCGCGCCTGCTCTCGTTACATATTGTTGATAGATTTGTTTCTCATTAGCTTTTGTGCAATATTGCTTTACTATTGCAAGGAGCTGTTACTGCTTCGTTACGAATACGAGTAAAAGGTACGATCTACAAAATCCGATTGATTTGGAAGAAGTACATCGCCTACTTTGCGATGATGATGCCTTGCTCGTGGATGACAACTTATATGAATCAGTTGATTCTGATTCAGAAGCTAAACTCGAAACGAGATCTTTAGATTCAGAAACTGAGCATGAAAATGAAGAGGAAGACGATGAAAGCAGCTTCTGTGATAACACGTATTTTATAGGTAACATCATATGCTTATCAAAGTAATTATTATTATTATTATTATTATTATTATTATTATTATTATTATTATTATTATTATTATTGACATACATTCTGTTATTTACCGGAAGAGATGGAAAAAAACGAAAAAAAACACTCCTTGGAAAATAGCGCAGACAAGAGCTCACAATATATTGACCAAACTTCCTGGTGTGGTAGGAGCTGCCAAAAGTGCAAAAACGGAAATTGATTGTTGGAACCTTTTTGTTACCGAAGATATAGTTGATTTGATTGTTGAAAGCTCAAATACCTACATTAGCAGTGTGCAGCACAAATTTGATCGTGAAAGAGACAGCAGACCTACAGATGTAATAGAAATAAAAGCTTTCCTAGGCTTATTGTACCTGGCATTTTTCGTGGTGGACGCCAGAATATTCACGATTTTTGGAGAACCGATGATCTTGGAATTCCTCTATTCCGAATGGCTATGTCTGAAAAACGATTCAGTTTTCTAATACGCTGTATTCGCTTTGATGACAAAAGCTCAAGGCCGGAGCGACGAAGATTGGATAAATTGGCTGCTGTTGGAGAAATGTTTACATTGTTTCTGAACAACTGTCAGAACCATTATTCTCTTGGACAAAATGTCACTGTCGACAAACAGTTGCCGGCATTTCATGGTCGACGTGGTTTTCTACAATATATACCATCCAAGTCAAACAAGTATGGCATAAAGATATTCTGTTTGAGTGATGCAAAACTGTTTTATACAACTAACATGGAGATATATTGTGGAACAGCAGCCGGACGTACCATATTTGCAAACCGAGTTCGGCAGAGGCTGTAGACTAACTGAACCAATCTCTGGCACTGGACGAAACGTTACTGCAAATGATTGGTTTACCAGTGTATGCTGGTGAATGAATTGTGCAAAAGACAACTTTCTTTCGTCGGTACAGTGCGAAGGAACAAAAAATAATTACCCACTAATTTTACTTCTCGAAAAGATCGCAGTCAGTATGAAAGCATATTTGGCTTCACAAAAAATGAAACGCTTGTTTCATATGTTCCGAAAAAGGGTAAAACAGTAGTTTTGCTCTCAAGTCTACATGTTTCATCCACACAGTTATCAGAAGGTGCTGAGAAAAAGCCTGAAATAATCTTGCATTACAGCGACACTGGAGTTGATGTAGTAGATAAATTGTGTGCTACATACAATGTAGCAAGAACAACGAGGTGTCCCATGGTAAATTTTTACCATATCTTGAACATTGCAGGCATTAATTCTAGGGTTATCTTCCTTGGAAACCAAAATAAATATTCCACAAGGCAAGAGTATTTGAAAGCACTATCTTTAGCTTTACTGTTACAACAGCTACAAAGGAGAGCAACAGCATCAAATCTACCCGGTGATTTGAAAGGCCTTTTGACAAAATATAAACCTGAAGAATCCAGCGTAGATGAATTGTCAAATACATCGCTATGCACAATGAAAAGGAAACGATGTGAACCCTGCACAAAGACAAAATGAACTGCAAAACTAAATATGCATGTGGGAAATGCAACATCCCCCCGGTGTTTGAGCAAACATGCTAAAATTATTTGCGAAAGTTGTTTAGTCGGGGAAAACACGGGTGAGATAGTAGATGATTCTGAGTAACTGAACATTTGAAATTACAAGTTGTATGTATACCTGCAAATGGCAATGTATTTCTTTATACTTACTGTAATACAATTTATAACGTATATGTACTCATATTTTAGCTTGTATTTTTATTTTGCAACATAATACCTACTACTGAAAGCCTTGTACGCTTAATCTAAATAAAGGTAAAAACAGGAAAAAAAGGAAATAAACGAAAGAAAACAAAAATACAAACAATAACAACAAAAATATAGCACAGGTCTACTAGGCCCCGCGCGACTAACAGCGTTCTACCAAAGCGCGCGCCTGACGGAGGGTTAAGTAACTATGGGACCAAAGTGAAGGTAGAAATATTAAAAGTTTTACCTGCTGTAATTATCTAACACGTTATTTGATTGATCAAGGAATTGTTCCATAGCCAAAGGGTACTTAAAGTCTATACAAAATTTCCAGAAACTGGAAGACTGTCGGGGGTAGGTTTAGGATGTCAGGCATCATATCGCTATAACTTATTATAGAAATTCTAACAAGAGATCTAAGGGAAGCTAGAGAAGAAATACAACAGAAAAATAATCTGATGTGATACATTCACATGACTTTCTCTGCTCCCTATCTTTATGAGTATATAAAATTATTCTTACTAAAGCTTATTTTTCTATCTACTACATTTAATCCAAATAAACCTTTGCAAAAATAGCTACATTACACATTTCGTTATAAATAAAAAGAGAAAACTGATAGTCAAATGTTTAAGAACTGGACGCTATATGCTGACCTTAAAATTTCATACTGTTTCCATGCAATTGCGAGAAACAACTGAAAATTAATGGGACTTGAAAAGAATGACAAGTATTGAACAATTCAAACCTTTAATAACAGATATCTCAGAAATGGCTTATACCACAAAAAAACTTATAAGTAAATTGTGTGTTTTTAAGACATCTACAGTTTTTGTGCGGTACGTTTTCGTCTATTGCTTAAGGTTTAGAAGTTATACAAAATTCCTTACGAATGAAGAGGACATCTTAGGTTATTCCCAGAAAATTCAAGATATACATTTTATTCGTCATGTAAATATCATTAATATATGATATTTTAATCAAAATCATAAGGGCCATTTTTTAGAAAATCAAAATTTTCAAAAAATTGTCCATGTAAAGTGTAGTTAGGGGAGGAGATTTTTTTGAAAATCTTTGTGTCACATCCTTGGAAGATACAGCACGATTAACTTGAGGTGGCAGCTCGCTGCGCAGTACAAGAGGGGCAACTAAGAGTGGTGGGAGACCAACTGCAGCCACATGTGGCCAAGAGGGAGGGGAAATCACATGCATCTTACCTTGAGGCTGGTTTCAGACAACAGACGCAACACTAGCAGAAGATCCAGTTGAATTTGCAGTTCCTTGCTCTTGACGGTCTTCACCTTCCTCTTCACTAGAAAACTCAGAGGAATCACTGCTTTCATCGGTGTCACCCCCTAGATGAATGATAATCTTCTGTCCACCATCCAGCAAGCCTTCACTGCATATAAATTCTAGCTCAACATTGATAATGTGCCTATATCTTTTCTGCAGTCTTCTGAAGAAATATCAGCAAACTTCTCATCAGCTAACTTAATTACGTCATCCATTTTGAAAGTATGTTTCTTTCTGCAATCCAGTTCTTCACTGCAGCCCAAATGAGTTCGATTGGGTTCAGCTCAGGATGATAAGGTGGGAGGCGTAAAACAGTATGGTTATGTGCCTGAAGGAAATTGTCTATTTTGTACTTGGGGATTTTGGGTTTGAGAGGGATGATCATATTATAGATGTCAGGTTTGTGAAAGGAGGAGAAATCAATGGCAGTGAAATGTTCCGTGGGAAGGCTTTCTCTCAGCCAGGAAATCATTCTCTCTCTTTTGGAACTTGCAGTAGGTGCCTTATTAAGTACCACATTGTGGTAATGTGCATTGTCAATCATCAGAACAGAATTTGATGGAACGTTAGGGATCAGTCTTTCTTTTATCAACTTCTCATAATTGACATAGTTCATGTCATCGTGGTAGTCTCCAGTTTTCTGCTGGGACTTGAACCGAACATATGCATTAGGGATAAACCCTTGCTCACCTCCTGCATGTATAATGATAAGGCGCTGACCTTTGGAAACTGGTGCTAAGAGCCCATGGAAGCCGTCATCACTCCAAGCATGTGGAGTAGTGTGTGATGAATGTATATATGTCTCATCCACATATATTATGGGACGGCCCTCACTTCTGTACTGTTTTATCATTCTAAGATAATGGAGCCACTTAGTTCTGATGTCGTGCCGCTCCATTAGGACTTTCCTATTCTTTTTTGTCCTTTTCCAGGTGAAACCTAACTTTAGTAGTATCTTTCTTAATGTAGATACACTCCTTTCAAAGTTGATCGAGTCCTTTAACTTTGCATGCACCTTCTTCAGTGTCAGTCTTTGTTTGTGAAGAATATAGAATTCATTCACAGTTCGGCACACTACTGCCTCATTGAAAGTATCTAAGCTCGCACGATAAGACCTTTTAGGTCTCTTTTTATGCAGTGTGGAAAATAAAGGTGAAATGCCACTATCAATATCTTTGGTTTCTTTAATAATTCTTCTTACACTTCTTTCGGAAGTGCCTGTTGCCTCAGCAACACTCTTTCCAATGTTTTTCACACTGATGTTTACCACGCCAGTATCTACATGTCTTTTCGTGTATTTATATACATTGCTAATAACTTCCCTGGTTTGGGAGTGCAGTACTTTGCCTTTAAGTTTACTGCCCATGTATTAACAGTAAGTAAAACGCAAATCCAAAAAAATAATACTCAACGCAGGCACTCACACTTACACACACATACAGAGAATAAACTCAGAACAAAGCAAACTGTTTTGTATATATGCTGTTATAGATGTACATATAATGCGCATGGACACGAGCCTTAAAAAATTACAGAAGCGTAGATAATGCATGTGCACCGTCAACGACTCCACATGCGTAACTGACCCCCTACTCTCCTCTCAGGATAGATAACGGACTTATCGTTTAGTGCACAGCTTTCCTCAGCTGCCACCTCAAGTTAATTGGGCAGTACTAAACTCAAATAGCAGGTTTGGTATTTATCCAACTTTTCGTTTTTGAGTTGTGCTGTTCACAGACACACACAGAGACATGTTTCCAAAAATGTTTTATTTGTATTAAGGGTGCCTCAAAACATGTATTTTCAGTGAAATCTTGGTATCAAATTTTTGGGGGAATGCAATACTTCCCCTATTAACTATACGTAGTAGAGAAAGTAATAATTATCTAGAAAATTAATTACAAGGAAAGGAAGAAAATGGAAACTGGGAAAAATCAAAGCGGTAATGGAAACAATGGTAAAAAATCAACTTAAAACACCATGAGTTGGAAACTAAAATCAGATACTAACCTCTAGATCACCTAAATTAAGAAATTGAGGATATGGAAGAAAATGACCGGTGACAAACAACAAAGTTACAGGTACCTGTGAGAAAGAAGATTAAAATACGCAAGATAAAAGCTCTAGCAGCACGTCAGTGGACTCGGGTGTATTGGTGAAAATACAAGAGGAGACAAGTTGAAAGCATAGTGAAACCTGGTGCACCGTTAAATGAAGTGACAAACAACTGTGAACACTTTATTAGGGACCTAACATCAAAAGACCATTTAGTAATAATGGGCAGGTCAAATAACAATGTGCAAAGTGTATATAGTAACCTCAATCGATGTCTAGCTAAACTGTAACATAACAGTGTGCTAATAATAAATATACCACATAGACACAACCAAGATAGGGATTCCTATGTTAACACTAAGGTAAAAGAGTGCAATGAGAACATAGCCAAAATTTGAAAAAGATTCTATAATGCTAAAGTAATAGCTGTAAGCAATGTAGGCAGGGATCTTCATACGAGGGGTGATCAGAAACTAAGGTTACAAGGCCAATATTCCTGGAGTTTCATCCATTATAGATAAATTAGTAATGTGCGGTAATTCAAATACATGCGGTTGATAACTGTGCAGAATTTCAGCCACCTACAGCGCTAGTTGTAGGTAAACACAAATGGCAACTCTTTGGAAAACTGGTCTCATGAAGAAATCCATCTGTAATTTGGTTTCTGTAGCCACAGCTGATAGGGGTTCATGGAGAGACAGTAATGTCTCGTCAGCATATCGTAGAATGGTGTCAAAAGTTTGCAGCCAGTAAAGAAAGCGTCACCAACAAGAATCGCAGAGGTTGACCCAGCACGGCATTAGCAGATCTGAACACAGCCCGTGTGGAGGAGCTGATTCATGACAACAGAAGGATCATGTTATGGCATATGACGCTAGAATTGGGAATGTTCATTCAGAAGCATTTGTCACATTGTTCACGATATTTTGCATACCAAAATGTTTGTTCCCGATGGATTCCACGAAATCTGTCCAACCAACACAAGGAGAAGCGCATGGGGGCAAGTCTGCAACTTTTGCAATGGTTCTCCATGAAAGGGAACAGTTTTCTTCACCACATTGTCATGGGTGATGAAACATTGATCCACTACATCCAGCAGTAAGCGGTCATCAATGGAGTGGAAACACCCCTCTTCTCAAAAGACAAAAAAGTTTAAGGTGATGGTCACAGTGTTTTGGGACAGCACAAGTGTCATACTGGTTTTGCAAAGAGGGCACGTATGAGTGCTGACCGATACTGCGAGACCTTGACACAATTACGCGAAGCAATCAGGAGGAAACAGCCAGGACTTCTCACCGAGGGTGCCATCTTCCTTCATGACAATGTGTGACCTCATACAGTCCAGAAGACCACCATGCTGTAACAGTAGTTTCACTGGGACATCATCAACCACCCTCCCTACAGCCCGACCTTCGCTCCAAACGACTTTCACCTATTTCCTCACATGAAGAAGTACTAGGAGGCCAATGATTCGCTTCAGATACTTTACAACAACGTGGCTGAACATGCAAGGACAGGATTTTACCAGGAGGGAATATTCAAACTAATCCCATGAAGTGATAAGTACCTAAATCGATATGGAGACTATGTCAAAAAATAACCTAATGTATGTACTATCATTGGCTGTATTGGATGCATGAAATAAAATGTACACGTTTCACTGCAGGGCTTGTAACCTTAGTTTCTGTTCACCCCTCATACAACACATGGCTTCCATCTAAATAGGAAGGGGAAAGAATGGGTGGCAAACAAAATAATACAGACAATAAACATTAGTAAATCAGGAGAAATATCAAAAATACCTATACTCCTATTAGAGAATAATAGGTTAGAACAGGGAAATGTCCCAACAGGGCTGGGTTGTTAAAAACTCAGTCAGTGACCACTACAAATATACATAAAAAGAGCTCAAACTTGCTCAAAATAATTCACCACAACGTTCAATATCTAAGGAATAAAATAGATGAAGTAGCGGTATTTCTGAAACAAAAAAATCCAGAGGTGAAGGCAATCGGAGAACACAGTTTAAATGAAAACGAAATAGGTCAGTGTCAAACTGAAGGTTACAGAAACATATCTTATTATTTTCGTCATCACCATAAAGGTGGAGGGACTGCACTACTAGTAAACAAAAGTATAAACAATGTAAAACCACTTATGTGGTTAAAAGAAAAAAGTATAGAAAAGATGTGTGAATTAGCAGGAATAGAATTACAAAACAGTCTAGGGAAAATTATAGTTATAGTACGCTACTGATCACCTTGTAGCAAATATAGTGAATTTTGTCAATATCTAAACAAAATATTTGATAAAATTGAAGGGGAAAATGTAATATTGCTAGTACATAATATAAATAAATATGAAAACTGCAATGAATACAAACACTTGCTGGACCTAGTAAATATGTATAAGATGCATCTTACAATTAATGAACCAACTAGAGTCACTAGCAAAATCACAACAATAACTCATAAGATCATCACAAACATCCCCCTATGCAAATATAAAGTAAATGTAATACAGAGCCATCTCTCTGATCACTTTGCTCAGGAAATTGTAGTTCAGTTCAGTATTTAGGTACAAAATTACTACTATAAACAGATAAGGGAGATAAATGGCAATTCTATAGATGAACTCTGCACATTGGTACAGGAGGAAAAGTGGGAGGAAGTTTACAATGAAAGAAACCTTTATACAAAATTTAATCACTATTTTAACACCGTCTGCCCAAAGGTACTAAAAAAGAAATCAAAAAAATAAACTGTTAGACAAGATATAGTTGAAGCAAGTCCAAAATAAAATTTTACTATGATAGATGCAAACAATCAAAACTAGAAACCGATAAAAATAAATACATCAACAGCAAAAAGGATTCAAAGTTAAATTAAATTAAGTGAAATCGAAATTCATCAAACATAAGATTAGAAATTCCACTAACAAAACAAAAACAATATCAGATATAATAAACAAAGACTTTAGGAACATACATGAAGCTCACAGAAATTTAAGTATAAAAAATGGAAACACAGCAACAAATAACCCTGAAGAGGTTAATAATATATTTAATTTTAACATAACACTTAATGGGAAACACAGTGAAGTAGATAAAATATTAATATAATATATTTAATACTAAATTTCTAGAACAGGTTAAACAGTAATGTCAAAAAAAAAAGAAAACTGTAGTACATATAAGTT
This sequence comes from Deroplatys truncata, assembly GCA_030765065.1. Taxonomy (NCBI): domain Eukaryota; kingdom Metazoa; phylum Arthropoda; class Insecta; order Mantodea; family Mantidae; genus Deroplatys; species Deroplatys truncata. The sequence continues at coordinate 191,962,030 of CM060976.1, read as the reverse complement.
TTAACACAAAATCTGTAATTTACATTGGTGAGGCATCACAACAGAAATTATAGAAATCATAAATAAGATGAAAAACAAACACTCAGCAGGACCAGATGAAATCTCTTCAAAACTTCTTAAAAAATGTGCACCATATTTGCTAAAAGCGTAGCAGAAGGCATATTCCCGACTTCACTTAAGAAAACGATAATAAGACCCCTACACAAAAAAAGGTGAGAAAGAAGTAGCAAGTAATTACTGATTAATAGCCCTCATATCAACACTATCAAAACTGTTAGAAAAATTATGCTAACAAAATAATATCTCTCTTAGAAAGACACAAAATATTAAACAATGCACAGTTTGGTTTTAGAAAGATAATTTGACAGATAAAGCAATAGCAAAAATTATGGATCCATAATAGATAAGATAGACAAACATATATACAACAACTGCATTTTTGTGGGTTTAACAAAAGCTTTTGACTATGTAAATCATGAATTACTCTTAGAGAAACTACAGAATCAGAGGAATCCCATTTAACCTAATAAAATCATATTTGAATAATAGAACTCAGCAAGTAAAAATAACACACATAAAAAATTGATATATGAAAGACAACTATTCAAAAAGCCTAACAAAAATAGGAGTAAAATATGGAGTTCCACAAGGGTCTGTTTTAGGACCTCTCTTATTTATCATGTACATCAATGACATACCCAAACCACCAAGTAGTAGAATCATAATGTATGCAGATGATACGACCATCTAAATATGGAAAACACCACCGAGAACTAAAAAAACATAATAATTTAAAAAGCCAAACAAATTAGCCAGCATCTTAAATTAAACATCTTATATATAAACATAAACAAAACCAACTATATATACTTTTAAACCATACAAAACAGAAACAGCACCAGTACTAAAATTATCATTGAAAAAACGGAAGTTAAAAAAAGTAGATTGAACAAATTTTCAGGAGTTGTAATAGGCAATCATCTGAAATGGGACCGAGGTCGCGGGTTCAAACCTGGCAGAGGGCAATGGATTTTTTTGGGCGTAAAAATGCTAGCATGGCTTCCTTCGGAAGGGAGGTAAGTTGTAGATTTATAGCATGTAAAAAAATCTCAAACCTGATAAAGAGGCCTCTGGCCAAAAATTCTGGTCTTTCATGCCCATATAGAATGAGACACTAAGAACCATAGCAGTTAAAGAGTGTCTATAAATAAAACTCAATTTAATTTTAATTTATTTGAAATGGAACAAACATATAGACAAATTAAGCAGCCAAATATGTTCTGGATTATTCATAATGAAGAGAATGGCAAAGCTAAAGAATATAGAACTGTAAAAGATAATTTACTATGGTCAAATTTACCCGCACATAACCTATGGAATAGCAGTAGGGGGACGCAGCACAAAAAGAAATACTGAGAGAATATTTAAGTTACAAAAAAGGGGACAATATGACTAATTTTAGGCTTGAAATACAGAGTCATATAAAAAAGTCTTTGAAACATTACATATACTCTCTTTACATATATGAAACAATAATGTATATAAAAAATAAAATTACCAACATAGAAACAAATTAACAGATTCATGACCACAATACAAGAGGGAAAAATAATTACTATGTACAGACACATGCATTAGAAATCTACAATATGAACCCTACAGTGACTGCATGCAAACTCTGCAATAAGTTACCAGATTATATGAAAAATATAAAAGAAATAAATTTGTTTAAAAGGGAATTAAAAAGTTTTTGCATAAAATCATGTTTATATTCACTTGACGAATATCTAACTAGATAAGAACCATAATAGAAATGCATGTAATTTCAACATGTAAATACTACTATGTAAATATTAATATAAATTTTAATAATTATGTAGTTGATGTAATCTTGACATATCCAACAAACATGTATGTGTTACTAAAGGATTAAAAATAAATACAAATATCTAATATCAGGGGATTGTTCATCCATTATGAAGAATAGCCTGGTCTGTATTACAATTATAAGGGGTAAAGAGAGGATTCACCATAAAAGTCTTCTAGATCATTTTACAATAATTTCATAAAAAATGGGGGGAGGTAAATAAAATTAATTAAATTGTTATTGGAGTTAAAAGGCTACCTATGCAATGTCAGGCAGCCAGCATTTTATAAGCAGCAAATTGCACAATTTGATATAACATTGAATTTGCTAATTGGCAACAGTGATATAGAATTTGGACATTTATTATAGTGATAAATTTTCTATTCTCAAACTTGAGCTATAAGTTTTAAACAATGAATAGCACAATTATGAGAGAGGGGGAAAAAAATCACACACATACACACACCCACGCACGCACTTGTATACATATTCCTAGTTAATTTGTTTCATTTTACAACATTTTATTAAATCACTTGAGATATTAGTATGCTGCAGACTGGATAAAAGTTTGACTCCATATGTGCAGCAATTCATGACTTCTTTCACACAGAGAATGATTCTTAGATGGACGTAAGACTGTTGAGTGCTTCTCAGTAGAGCAAATGCACCAGGAAAGGAAACCAGCTTTCATAACTTGTATGAATCTGAAGCATCAGTTTATCAAAGTGATTATCAAGTTATCAATGCTGTTAGTTTATCTAAAGATTCAAATTACTGTGCACTTGATCTTTCAAAATTAAATCCAGGATTCCAATTATACTCTATAATTAGTTCCACTACTTCCTCTATTACCTTGCAAATATATCCATACTTATAACAGCTCCAACACTTTTATGTTCAGTCCATTTTAATGCAAGAAATAGCATATCTATATCACATGCTCTCTGATCTGCAAGAAGGAATAGGTATTATAATAGAACAATTAATTGTTTTGTTAACAAACAACATTTTCAACATTATATTTTTCTAACTTATTACTGTTACTTTTCTTCAGAATACAGATTTGGTTGCTATAATTGTTGAGTTATACATATACAGCCTATTTACTTGATTTTGATTATTACCAATACTGCAAATACATTTTATTTTATAGATATAAAATCAACCTAGGGCCTGTATATGTTTGGCAGATAAACTATTGAATATGCACACTGCAGTTTAGCTAACTGAAAGATAAATATTTTCTCTGGGGTAGTGTGTCAGCCTCACATTCAAGAGATTAGTCCCGAGTTGGAATCTTGCTTAGATGAGTTACCCAGGTAAGGTTTTCCCTGGGGTTTACCTTATCCTGAAAAGTTGAATGTTGGATAACCTTATGCTCTGTGGACTATGGGTCCATTTGAGTATCTACTTGGTTATAGGACTTCAAGCTATAAGAAGAAGGAGGGGGAAAAAAAATCTGTACTAAATGGATTTGACTAATGCAATAGTATCTGCAAGGTTATTTTGATTATGTAGGATGTAATCACACCCAATATAGTAACTTTAGGCTTGTTACATAGGTATATCACTCATTACATTCCTTCCATTTTTTCAGTATTAATTATTTTAGCAGTACTCTAATGAATCGGTCATTAGGGTCTGAAGCATTACAGCACTCCAGGTAATTCTAAGAAAATAGCCAAAGTGTATTCATTAAGACATGTTTGTTAATATGTAAAGAGCTTAAATTCAGAACAACAGTTAAAAAAACAACAAAGGAACACAAGTATTCTTTTCAATCTACAAATACCAGTCAGTGAAATAATACTCTTATTTCATGAGACAAAATATTAAACTGTAAGGAAGTGTAAGATACAGAAATGAAAAAAGAAAGAAAAAAACAAAATCTCTGTTCTGTGTAATGAAAAGTTTCAATATATATATCAACTACTATTTCATGCTGCTGAGTGCTACCAGTTTCCACACAATCGCAAGGATGATATTTCTGAATGATAGAGTAAGTAACTAAGATAAGAGCACTGACACTACTGATTTTAACTATTCAGCTAACCTATCAGTTAAGGTTAGCTTTTTATACAGTAACTACTTTGTTCCACTGAAATTAAACCACCACCACCACCACCACCACCACCACCACCACCACCACCACCACATACACTCCTAACCTAAACTATGTAGTAGTTCTGCTACAGATTGAATTTAAATAGTATTGCAACATTTCATGCATACTTGGACATAAAAGGGAAAATAAAGGCTCAGAAATCTTTTAAGTGGGGAACCTGCTACAGGCTTCTACCATTATTGATTAAATTGCGCACCCACCATAGATGCATGTCTGAGTGATACTTATCCACGAAAGGCGTGCTTTTACTTTACTGAAAGACAGTACACATGCTCATAAAAATAACTTCTTCTGGAGCATATAGATTACGAATCCAATATAACGCACAGCTACCTTTGTTTTCCTTTGATCTCTATCTGCTAGATTGTCAGTTAAACAATGCTTGATCTTTTGATTATCTAATCTAGGGGATATTCTTCCAGATTGTAAATATGCAGAAGTTGTAGTATGCATTTTCAATCCATATGTGCGAGGTGTTGGATAATTTTAAACATTGCATTTACCTGTCGATTGCAGTACAGTCTCTTAGACTGCTATTAGTTTTGCGGAAAAACATTTTAAGTATTAATAGAATATTCTCACAACACCATAATTTTCTCACCTCTTATTCTTTCAAAGTAAACTCCTCTAGGAATAGCATGCTGTATTTCTTTAGGTATGAGATCAATGTTCCTCCTTGCTTCATCGCTCCAAGATGTCTCTATGTCCCTTCGTAAGGCAAGAAATGCTTGTTTTGTCATTAGATCTTCCAAAGTGCTAAACATATTTCTGGAAATTAATGATGTGATCACAGAAATTGCCTGAAAAACAGGACAGTTCAGGTTTTATTAGTTAATGGCCTTCAAGTATTTTTAATAAAACTATTTTAATTTGAACTGTAGCAAATGTTATTTGCATTATTCAAAAATATATGCAACTATAAAAATAGCTTCAATGGAATGACTGCAGGATAAAAGGAAATATGCCAATATTTGATCATAGAGGAAAGCATAGCTTAAGGCCTTATTGCTTTCTTTACTACATAGATATCTATGTAGGTGAAGTATTGCACTCACCCAAAATTTGATTTCAAGATTTCATTGGAAATGCTATTTTGAGGGTGCTAAATTAAAAATAAGTCTATCTCTCTCTCTCTTCTTGCATGGGTGAGAAATAGAGAGAGCAGGAGAAGCATAACTTCAAAATGAAAAGTCACTTTGATTAAAATATTGTATTCTTTTAGATATTCACATGACTATAAAATGTGTATCTAGAATTTTCTGAGAGTAGCCTGTGAAGTCCACTTCATTCTAATTGAAATTAATAAAATAAGAAGCCTGAAGAAGTGGACAAAAACTTACTATAGGAAAACTGTAGAGGTCATTAAATTATACATTTTGCATTAAATATCATTTTTCTTAGCTTAGTCATTTCTAACATATTTGTTGTAAGTATGCTTAAGAGTTTTATCATGTTGAAGCTTTACTCGGTAGACTACAATATTTGATTCTTCTTCTGCTTGACTTGTGATATAAATATGCATACCGCCAAATATGTATAGCCTAATCTGAAACCATTTCTAGGCAGATATTTGTGATGAATAGAAGAACAACTTTTTATATGAATAGTACAATATGGTTGGTTGAATCTAATTTGCTCAGTTGGCAATGAAGCCATTCACTCCCTTGCTCTCCAGTAATGAGAGGTTGGTATGTTGATCCAAAGCTGGGCAGTGGAATAGCACAATATGTAAGATATACCTTTAAAATTGTAATAGGCAAAGGAAGTTATGTGAAAGTTAACATCAGATTACATATATACAGTGCAGTTGTTTTAAGGTAAGGCCACGGACTAGCTACATGCGCTGTATACACCACTTATTACTAGATAGTGCATGTTACTTTCACTCGTAAGTAACGGAGGAATTATGGAGCGAAAAACTACCAGTGTAATAGACAGCGCGCAGAGCACGCATACGTGTGATCTGTGGCTTCCTCATAAAATGACTACGCTGTATATACATTTTTTTTAAGATAAAATTAAAAAAAATCTTGTGTGTTGCATCCACATGACTTTCTCTACTCACTCTTCTACAGACTATTCTTACAAAAGTGATTCTTATGTCCACTTCTTGTTAATCGAGATAAACTTTCATTACACATTTTGTTGTAGGCATAAGAAGAATACATTATGCTAAAGGGATAGTCAGATTTTTAAAAAGTGGGATGCTATATGATGGCTTTGAAATTCCATACTCTCTGCATGCCATAAGAGAGAATGAATAGCAACTTACCAATTGAAAAATATTCTGAGTGCTGCATTTACATGACTTTCTCTACTCACTCTTCTACAAACTATTCTTACAAAAGCTTATTCTTCTAGTTACTTCTTGTTAATCAAGACAAACTTTAATTACACATTTTGTTGTAAGTATAAGAAGGATACTGTAGATAAAGCAATAATCAGATTTTTAAAAACTGTGTTGCTGTGTGATGGCTTTGAAACTCTAAGCTCGTAAGGTGACTTTCCATTTGCGAAAAATTTAAGCATTTAAAAATTCAAACCAATAACAAAGATTATCTCAGATAAGATTAAAAACACTGAGAGTTTTATTTGACATAAACGATGTGCGTTAACGACATCTGCATTTTTTATGTAGTAAGATTTTGTTTATCTCTTACAGTTTACAATTATACAAAAGTCATTCAGGACAGAGGACTTCACGGGTTATTCCAAGAAAATTCAATACACATGTCTGATTTGCCATACAAATACCTTAAACATATAGTATTTAAATAGAAAATGTTAAAAGGCATTTTTGAGAAAATAAAAAATGACAACAAATTTTCCATGTAAAAGGTAGTTTTGAGTGGGGAAATTTTCTTGATAATCTTTGTGTCGCATCCTTGGAAGATACTCGAATAAATCCAAGGTTTTATTTTCTTTTATGCTGCTCACAGACACATGCGCGTGCACACACACACATGCCTTTTTCCAATTTTTTTAGTAATTGTGGGACCTCAAAACGTGTATTTCCAATGAAGTCTCCACATCAAATTTTTGGGTGGTATGCAAAACCTACTCTAGACTAGTTTTTAAGTTATACAGGATGTTTAAAAAATAGAGGACATAATTTCAGGTATACATTCTCCATACGGAGACAATAAAAAAAGTCCATTACAACATGTGTCTGAAAATGCTTGGTTTCTGTGTTATGGCCTTCAAAACAGTGATATTGACTGGAACGTGTTTCTTACTGCAGGTAGTTTCTTTACAGATGTTCAAAGTGTCAACTCCTGCATGAATACAGGCCTCACATCAACGTCTCATGGCCGTGCGAACACAATTAAATTAAATTGAGTTTTATTTATGGATGCTCTTTAACTGCTATGGTTCTTAGCGTCCCATTCCATATTGGGCGTGAAAGACCGGTAATTTTGCTCAGAGGCCTCTTTATCAGGCTTGAGGTTTTTTTACGTGCCGTAAATCTACGACACGGGACCACCAGCTTTACTTCCCTTCTGAACAAAGCCATACTAAGGATTTTTACGCCCGAAAAAATCCATCGCCCTCCACCGGGTTTGAACCCGCAACCTTGGGAACTAGAGGCTAGCACGATACCACTAGTCCACGGAGGACGACGTGCGAACACAATCCCAAATTCTAGGAGTATTGCATGTTTCCTCACAGCCTGCCACAATTCGATACTGAAAGGATTCCATGTCAGGCACAGGAGACGAATACACCAACGCTTTTAAATGGCTCCAAAAGTAGAAATCGACAGGGTTCAAATCAGGTGAGTGTGGTGGCCAAGTAATTGGGCCGCCCCTGCCTATCCATCGATTAGGAAATCTTTGATCCAAGTACTGACAAGTGGCACAACTGAAGTGTATAGAAGCACCATCATGCAAGAAATGAGCTTGTTGACAAATGCTCAGTGGAGTGTCTTCATACACATGAGGTATGGTGTTTTCCAGGAAGTTTGTGTACACCTGCCTATAAGTCTGTTTACAAGTACATGGGGTCCAACTAACCGATCACCAATGATACCAGCCCACATGTTGAGAGTGAACTCACTTGGTGATGAGATGGAACAATTGCATGTGGGTTTTTATATGCCCATACATGCTGATTGTGGAAATTTGTAATGCCATTTCGTGTGAACTGTGCTTCATCTGTAAATAATACTAAGGGAGGAAAGTTCAGATTTATAGCACACTGTTGCATGAACCATTGGCAGAACATAAATCAAGCAGGGAATCTGCTGGTGACAGGGCCTGCATATGTTGCAAATGATAAGGATACAACTATTGCTCTTGCAACAATCGTATGAGAAACATTCACTTGCAACACTAACCTTCGTGTACTGATAGGAGTTATGTGCACAGAATCCAGCATCTCCTCCTCTACATCAGGAGTTGTAGATCTTGGTCATCCCCTCCCCAACCCAGGAAATGTAAACTTTCCATGAGCAGACAGATGGCAACAGAGACGTTCAAATGTCATCCTCCATGGTGTAGTGGTTACCATGCTAGCCTCTAGTTCCCAAGGTCGTGGGTTCAAACCTGGCAAAGGGCAATGGATTTTTTTCGGGTGTAAAAATCCTTAGCATGGTTTCCTTTGGAAGGAAGTAAAGCAAGTGGTCCTGTGTTGTAGATTTATGGCACGTAAAAGAACCTCAAGCCTGATAAAGAGGCCTCTGAACAAAATTTCCAGTCTTTCACATCCAATATAGAATGGTATGCTAAGGAACACAGTAGTTAAAGGGCATCGATAAATAAAACTCAATTTAATTTAATTTGAGACGTTCAAATGTCTTCCAATCTGGACATCTTCACTGTGGGTACCTCTCTTGGTACAAACAACGAGCCAGCGCAGCATTGCTGCCTGCCTTACCACACATGAAATGCAATTTCTGCCAGCTCCTGATTTGAGTGCATGTCACTCAGTCGAATGCCAAACATAACACTCAATATACCCTTCGCCTCAGAATGAACTGTCAGAGTGTCTTGTTAATGTCTTCTGTCATGTCAACTACCTGTGGGAAGGAAAACATTCCAGTGAATATCACTGTTTTGAAGATAACTCAGAAGCCAAGCATTTTCAGACACATGTAATTACTTTTTTTTTTTATTTTTTTTAAAATAGAGAGTTGAGGGTTGTTACACTACATCACTATGATAATCTTACTTGAACGCGTTTCGGGAGACGGCTTGTTCCCATCGTCAGCATTTTCTCTCATTGAGAAAATGCTGACGATGGGAACAAGCCGTCTCCCGAAACGCGTTCAAGTAAGATTATCATAGTGATGTAGTGTAACAACCCTCAACTCTCTATTTTAAATTATGACACATCACTGTTACAAGCTTCTAAATCTTCAAAAATTGAACATGTAATTACCTTTTTTTTATTGTCTACATATGAGGAATGCATACCTGAACTTATGCCCTCTATTTTTGAAACACACACTCATAGATATTTATACTGCAGAATCCTGATTACTCAAAAAGCATGTGGAGAGTTTAGTTGCCATGACCATAAATAGACACACCTCCTTCATCAGTGGCAGACAACATACTCCAGTGCCTCAAAAACTTTTTCACCAAACCAGAAATATTGCTTTCACAATTATGCTAACTTTACTTTTAGTAATCAAGTTTAACTTTTTAGGCGTATGAAAAGAAGTACAGTGAGATATGAATCTTTATAATTTATGTGTTTCAGTTTTGTAATATTCATGAATGTCTCATTTTTATTCCTACTAAGGTTTTTAAAAATTCTCTCCTAACAACTGAATAAGGACAATTCACAACTTCATCAATGAATGTAAAGCTAAATAAATTAATTAGTGAAAGTGAGTAAGCTTATTTTAGTTGTTATAGCTTGTAATTATAGATTTATCATTTTGGCAGGTGGTTTTCTTTTACATGTATAAGTGATGAAGTATCATTGTATCCTTGGCACGTAAAAGAACGTCAAGCCTGATAAAGAGGTCTCTGAGCAAACTTCCCGATCTTTTACACCCAATATAGAATGAGATGCTAAGAACCATAGTAGTTAAAGGGCATCTATAAATAATTTTTAAAAAAATAATAATAATTAAAAAAAAAACAAAAAACATTGTATCCTGATGCTTAATTTTTACAGTATTGCATAAACCTGCATCAGCCATTGGCTTGTTTTATCACGATGATTGGTCTTAACTCTCTTTTTCTTGTGTAAACAACTGAATAATATTAGCAGTCAATTGTTATAGTGCAACATTTAATTAATCCATATTCCTTATAAGACTTTGCCATAATATGTGTATCTTAAGCGTCATGGACACAAATTAATACCATTGTCTTTTACACATCTATCTGATGATAAGAAAGTAGTGTAGTATTAAGGGGGATACAATTAATTATGTTTTGGACACACATACCAATCTGCAGCTCTTTTTCTTGCTCTTGAAAAGTATGGATGCAAGAAAATTAATAGTCTGAGAACTACTGGAACATGCCATCAGTTGGTTTGTTTGTGTACATTAGTGCTAATAATGTACACAAATGCCTTGGAGTATAGAATACTTTCTTTAAATACTTTGCTAACCCTACAACTTACTGTTTTACTATAATTTAAATTAGGGGTTAAATGTACTACATTAGGGGGGAGTGGATCAAAATTGATTATGCAAGTTCCTTTTTATGTTTTAAAACACATTCATATTATTCAATAAGTTTATGAAAGAAGTTTAAAGAAACAATCTAGAAGTTAAACTTAACAGAAGTGTAATGTATCTCACGAATAAAGTCTGATGAAATGTTAAAGAAAAATAAACAATTTGTATAAACAAATAAAGAAATAATCTATGTTGCATATACCTGTTTTGTTCCTCTTTTGAATTCACTCTCATCAAACTCAGGATCCCATTGATTTTGTAGTAAAAGTAAATCTAATTTTACTAGCAGCCATTTTAATGGATTTGGAATATATAATCGTTTCAGTGCTTTCTTTGTCTGTTCACTTTCTTCAGAACTCTGGTGGCAATGTCTGGTAGGTAACAGTGCATTACTTCCAATTGCAAATGCTTTATTGTAGTACTGAAGATTGTTTAACAATGGCACAGAGAATATACAATGAGTTTTATGAGCAGCACTCATGCAATGGAATTTTAATACTCTCAGACTTTGAAGTGCACAGACATAATCATTAAGGCAAAGCCTTAATGGTCTAGAGCATGCATATCTGAACATGGCTGTGAATTTGATGAGAGATGTGTATTGCTTCTGAAACATAAAGCATATATTTTAACAGGATAGCCATAAACTTGCAACTGATTACTTAAGGGTGCAGTGACATAAATACTCAAGATATTTTATTGTAAAACAGTAAATATTGGACCATAAGCAGGGTGACCAAGTTTTGGGAATTCCAAAATAGGGGAGGAGATGAAATGAATTTTATGTGAGCAGCACATTCAACAAATCCTGAATATTAAACATAGCTTCTATTGGCTTTTTATAAATGCAGGGCATAACATATAGGATACATACAGCATTAAGCATAAGTAGCAATGTAAACAATGAAGTAGTATGCATACTTAAGATATATAAGCATGAACATACTTCTTCTTTTAAGGAGATTAAGAACAATGGTGTAATTTACTATTTGTGATTAGTGACCTTTATACACCACTTATGCTAAATACTAAAAACATGTTTCAGAGATAATCATCCCCATTTTCAACTTAAGTTGACTGCTGATTTGTTGTTGATGTTGGTGATATGAAACCCTCTTGTAATGCTTCCAGGAACTTTCCTGAAAAATTGGAATTGCAAAATTGAAAACTCTGTCTTTCTTTTTCTAAATGTCGATTTGTTCCCAAGTGGTCAGTTCCTGTTGCTTTGATAATTGTTTTAAGAGTATAGGAGTGGAACTCCCCCTAAAAGCCACAGGGTCTTGTAGTTGGTGGGGGAGCTTCCATGAACATGTAGGCTCTACTAGAGGTGATATCACCAATAGAGTTACTCGTGTGAGAGCTTACATGGGAAGTACAGTGACTTACCATCTCAATAGACTATTCCCATTAGTCAACACTCTTCCCTCAGCTCTCCTGAGATTGGATAGAACAGGAATCAAGTAGTTGCATTAATTTCTGAACATGGCCACTTCAGAAAACATCTAAATAAAGTAGGCTCTACAAGGATGGACCCATGTGTAGAATGTGCAAAGAGGATGAGGAAACTGTCTCGCACATCCTCTTTGACTGCCCATTCCTGGCAAGAAAGACTTATTTTTTCCATAAGCAAAGAAGATCTAGGGAAGGAAGCTGACATTGGAACCAAAATACTGCAACTTGTTCAGGGAACAGATTTTGGGAAACAATGAAAGCATCCTTTCCAATGGGGTTGCACAATAAGACTTTTAGGCTGACTTGCAAGAGGTCAATAAAACTCCCATAAAAACCTCCCAACATCTAATCTAATCTAGTGCACAAAAACTGAAGAGCTCATAGAAATATACCATTTATGTCAATTTCTTTTAGTAGCCATTTTCAAAATATTTGTTACAACCAGTGGAACTGTTATGCATCATCTACGTAGTTATTTTTTTCCACATGGGCTCATTAACAGGAACTGAGTTATGATATGAAATTACTTCTATTAAAAAGTTGTTGTGAATAATGCAACATGAATAAAAGAATCACTTTTATATGAATGCCATAATATACCTATAAGGGATTATATAAATTTATAATGGATAGAGAAAGTCGTCAAGTATGACATATTTTTTCATCAACATATATTCATACTTGAAAGAAGAGCATGAATTTCCCTTTTCTTTACATTTGGAGATGTAGATACAAAATACAAATTTTAGGCCATAAGTTAAGTTAAAATGTTCCACAGAAAAGTTTAATTAAGAGATTCATTTGCAAAAAATAACTTATTAGAATTCTTTGAGAAGTAATATAACAGCTGCATAATGGCATTTCTTTTCTGATGAGTCATCTGTATATTTTCATAAATCCTCTTCAGGGCCACCCACAGGGGGTGGGGGATCATGGCTCAAGTTGCAGCATCAGGAACATTTTAGGGAGAATTCAAAATTTTGGGGAATACGAGAATACTGAAGCAAATTAATGCAGATAATATAAAGACATTTTACTGCAATTTTTAATCAAATACTGTAATTGTTAACTCAGTTTGTATCTTCAGGTTTGTTAATCTAAATGAGCTGTATCCCTCCCCAAAGTATGTTAAGTACAATTTGTATGTATTATATAATGTGGTGTTTCAAATGACAAGTTTTGGAAATGTATAAAAGGAACTATAATGTTATAGGTAGGTATGTAGTTCAGAATATAAAGCATTATTACACTTAACTATGTTGATCTATTTAGATAGATTTAATAGATACATTGAAGTACCATACATAAAATACACCACATGCCAAATGTTTTTTATTTGTAATCTTTTGCTGTAAATGTTATAATTTTTTTTATTGATTCTAACCTTCCAATTATTTGTTTAAGCTTTTATTATGTACTGGTATCACAGTAGCTACTATAGTTCCTAAAAGACAGCCCCTTTGCGAGGCTTGGCAGCATAAAAAAGGAACTAAATAGTTGAAATTGGCTCTCAGAAAAATTAGGGGAAAGGATGATTGTTTTGGGGGGATGGGCAACCCTGATCCTCTGGATCTAGATGCCTGATGCAATCTGGGACAAAATGTCAGGAATTATCCTACTTCTAGACCCAGGTCTACAAGTCTAAAAACCTCACAGTTCTTCATACAAATGTCTGTTCCAAAAGTAGTTAACACGGTTATTGTGAAGGATGCCAAATTTTCAGTATCCACACGTCAGTAAGCTCATCAGGGCAAACAAGTCCAATTAGCTAGTACTAATTTATGAGAGTTGCCTTAAAAGTTTCAAAAAGAGGGAACCAAAGACAACCTGATTATGGAAGTAAATTACCAAGCTGTCTTTATAGGACATATAGGTGTTATCCAAGCAACCCACTCCCAATCTATACAGCTGAGACAAAAGACTAGCACACAAGACCACAATTACATAGCATGATTTTTGTGACTAAGAGCCCACTACAATCCTCTCAAACAAAAATAAGGGCAAAGTGTAGCACAGTCTAAGTCACGTAGTCTACTCTTTTAAAGCATCCCTATCTGCTTTTTTAACTACTTCTTGTTGTTGTTGTTGTTGTTGTTGTTGTTATTATTATTATTATTATTATTATTATTATTATTATTATTATTATTATTATTATTATTATTATTATTATTATTATTATTATTATTATTATTATTATTATTATTATTATTATTATTATTATTATTATTATTATTATTATTATTATTATTATTATTATTATTATTATTATTATTATTATTATTATTATTATTATTATTATTATTATTATTATTATTATTATTATTATTATTATTATTATTATTATTATTATTATTATTATTATTATTATTATTATTATTATTATTATTATTATTATTATTATTATTATTATTATTATTATTATTATTATTATTATTATTATTATTATTATTATTATTATTATTATTATTATTATTATTATTATTATTATTATTATTATTATTATTATTATTATTATTATTATTATTATTATTATTATTATTATTATTATTATTATTATTATTATTATTATTATTATTATTATTATTATTATTATTATTATTATTATTATTATTATTATTATTATTATTATTATTATTATTATTATTATTATTATTATTATTATTATTATTATTATTATTATTATTATTATTATTATTATTATTATTATTATTATTGTACTCCATTCCCATTTAAGGGTTGAATCTTGGCACATGCTAAATTTATTTTATAATCATAAAAACACATTCAACTTAAATTTCGGTTCAAATAAATCGTAAATAAAGTCCATTTTATAACACTTCACTCGTGCAATATTTTTAAAAGCACAGGAGTTGGAAATGAACAAATTCTTGCATCAGAAGCTCAAATTGTTCGCATGCCTCTTTCAATAATGTTGAAAATAACTCAATTGGTGTGATTGGTTTTAAGAATTAGAGGAATAGTTCATGATGGCAATTTAATTAAGATGAGACGATTTTTGCTCGAAGTTTCTGGAGAAGAAATACGGAAGAATGGCCGAAATGAATTTAGCTTTGTAACACATTAACACTTAAATGTTAACAAGTACTGTTTATTTGGAATTCTTTCTACGCAATAAAATAAACGGACACCCATAATAATAGTTTTAATGCTTATCGGCAAAACACATTTTTATGGCTGGCTTTCACGAGCAACAGACTATCCTTTAACCATTTAGATGATTAAATAAAGAAAAAACTTGCATCGTGATATGCTAGGTAATTATTTCATAATTATGCCTTAATCTGCTTGAAGCAGATAAAAACAAACAATAAGTTTTCGCAAGTATTAAATGTGGCAAATAACAATCGCCTAGTGGATTTTAATACCAGATACCGCACTGAGCTTCAATAAATCATTACTTACCTACGAATTTAGATATTTAATTTTGCAGCTAATCATTACAATTTTGAGTGTAACCTTTCAAAGGTTATAATTTTGGTTTCCATGTTTTTCACTTTCAATACTTTGTTGCGCATTACGCCATGTTTCATCACCAGCTGAATTGAAAAGTTGTTTACAATTGTGTTGGAACCGAGGAAGTCATAATTGGAAGTATATTTTATGTGCAGGATTTGTACAGAATGAAAAACATTTTGGAGGTTACTTGATATCACCTTGCTTTTTCCGGTGCTTAATTTGCAAACGTATTAAACAGTAAAACGGGTTTGCACATGGCAGAGACACATAACCTCATTTGAGATGTGAGGATGATGGCTTAGCATCGAGACGAGAGCAGTGGCTGTAATTGATCTGCTGGCCCTAGACTTCTGAATTCATCACATTGCTTCCTATCACCTTAAGAAAGGTAGGTTAATAATTCAGGAGTTTTATGTGATTAGTAATATTACCTTGTCTTAAAGTGCAAACGCTGTGCTTTTCTACAAGCTGCAGAGTTCATTGTGAATGCTGTTTAACTGTTGTTTTATAACAGTTTTAGTTTTTAGGCGCAAAATGCTCATTAAACCAAAGATTCAGTTGAATGACTGAAACATACTCATGGACTTATGTGCTGAGGTCCGAAATCTTTCGACCCCTAAAGATCCGGAAAATGTAGGAAACATCTATCCACTTTTCTGGGGCAAGAAAAAGAGTCGGGGAATTATTCTGTATGCGGGTATGACGTATGAAATGTTATTAAATTTACGGAATCGGGGTTTCAACACTATAACATCGAGGGCCCTAAGCCGCAAGGCGTACCCGAGGGATTGAGGGCCCTCAGCCTCAAAGCGTAGCCGAGGGATATTTTTTAGAAGAAGAGGAGTGGAGTAGCTGCTGCGAAGCGACGACAGGGCGTAGCCGTAAGATCTGCGCGTCTAAACTCGAATGAGAACCCAGGATACTACACAATTAACTCCGCGTATTAGAAAACCGCGATTCGTTTCTTAACATTTCATACCTCCTACCCGCATGGGCATAATGTCTAAGAGTGGGTAAAGTGTACTTACCAAACAACAGTATTTGAGCCTCGCACTTCACCAGTGAAGTGATCTTGTTCGCATATTGCAGCTGGGCTATGCCTTGCTCATGATTCTATTACTCCAACTTTCGTGTGTGTCAACGTGGGGGGGGAGTGTTTTTTTTAAGACTGTTGCAGTCAATGGTTTTGTGATGAAGTACAAATTTGACTTCCAAAATTCGAGTTCTCATAATCGGGAATTATATCCAGGCCCATCAGTTAACATGTAGACGACACACTACACAGAAGTCTTAATGACTACGTAAAACTGAATATTTACACTTATATTAAAAATGGGGGGCTTTGAAGTGCAAAATATTATTTTGAATAAAAAGATAAAGTACGATGTTTAGGCATGAAACTAAATTATATTTTGAACAAATCAATCTGAAAGTAAATTTGGACAAAACCCAATTAGTGTTAAGGCTGATTCCTGTTGTAAGTTTTGGGACTTGAATTAGGTGACAAGTTTTCTTGGGAAAAACATATTGACTTTGTGTGTAAAAAATTTTCCTAGTTTATTTTTATTCAAATACCTTCTGCTTATCTTGAATCTAGCTTGCTAATTAAAATATTAAGATTTAACCCATATAATCCCTGAAGGACAAGGTCCTCTTGGCTGGTTAGATGGCTGTACTGACAATCCCGCTTAGCCAGTGCGGGAAAGATCTTTATTCCTCCATTGCGGCTTTAGTCAACAGTTTCCACTCATGTTGGTCCTTAGCCTTTGTAGTCCAGTTGGTTCCAAAGTGGAGTTTTAGGTCATCTGCCCATCTTCTCTTTGTAGTTCTACTTTTCTGTGGCCGGTTCTTGGGTCCCAAGCTGTTGTTTTGTGTGTCCATCTGGTGTAGTCCAGCCTCATGACGTGATCTGCCCACTTCCATTTTATGTGAATGTTTTGATGTTGTTATGTCTTTTATGCCTGTCATCTTCCTCGGGTCTTCATTACGGGTTCTATTCCTGAAGACTGACACCACGAATCTTTCTCAGCATTTTCTTTTGACATGTTTCTAACATTTTTATTTCTCTGCCATTAAAGATCAAATTTGAGCTTCATACAATAGGAGAGGTAGAATGCAACTGTCCATTATGTTCTTTCTTTAGTTTAATGCTATATGCCTTATCTGTGAAAATAAATTTTAAACCCCAGAATCTGGACCATGCTGCTGAAATACATCTTGAGGACTTCTTTGCATGTAGCATTACTGAATTTGGCCAAGATAGGTGTATTCGTTGATGTGTTGTAGTTCTTCATTGTTCACTTTGAATAATTTCTGCAGTACTGTCATTAGTTTTGTTTTATGGGGGTTCAATTCCAGTCCTGCTTCCTTGCTCTGCTTGTATAGTTCTGTATGCCTCACTTCAATATAATTTATACTTATCTCTCCATAATCTACTCTTGTGAGATAGTACCTACAAAATTAATATGGTTAGAGTATTTGTACTTTAAAAGAAATCTTTAAGAGCTTTAGCAAAAATGAAGCCAGAAAGTTCATGCAAAAATTTATTCATTGATGATAAGATATTTACTATCTGATGCAGTAATTTGTATCACAAATTACTTAAATGTAAATAATGATTGTAATATGAATATGCATTTCTATGTGACATTGATTTAAGATGTTTGTTTATTGTAATTATTGTTGAGAAGTAAGTTTATACGGCCTTACTGAAACTGTCAATAATAGCGCAATAATGCAGAGAGGGGGGGTGAGCTGTTTATCATTATTGGAAACGAGGAAGTTACGTAATGTTGGCGCGTTTTCGGTAGAAACTTCTGGAATGTTTCCCTAGAGCATACGTATTCATAATTTTAATTGGATATTAAAATGGACGCTAATGTTGGCGCGTTTTATTAGCCAATTGCAGTTCAGTTATAATTTTTAGGCGTATCTGGATGCATGAGTATAAATAGAAGCCAAGTTAGAGGTAAAGTCAGTCAGTCCTTCAGTTCGCCGAAAGCATTCATACATTACACGTCGTATTCAGTGGTCAGTTCATCAAAAATCTGTGTACACTACACGTCGTCTTCAGTCAGTCAGTTCGTCATACATCGGATATAGATTCACAAGTTACACGCAGCAGAATTATGAAAGATCTAAAGTATTGTAAGGTTAATTATATAAAAGATTGAAGTACGTGGATTGAAAGAATTATCAGTAAGATGTTATTATAACAGTTTCAGTTTGGCGAGTATCTAGATCAATATGTAAAAGTGATAGTGAACATGTTCGACAATAAAAAATTATAAAACAAATTTCTTCATCAGTGTTCTTTTTGGATAAAAGATTCCTTTCCGTTTACACAACCCTGATCAAGACACATGTTCGACCCAAGATAAGATAATAGCTAGCCGGAGGACAATAAACAAAACTTAAAATTCTTTCAAACACTGATACTAGGTACCGCAAATTGCTAACACTAGATGGAGCTACAAACCCAACAAATGAATGACGTCACAAGATGGCTTCAACACGTGATGTAAACAAACATTATAAGCAATACCGCATCAACGTGGAGCTACAATAATGTTAAATAAATATAACATTAATACTGCATCAAATTGGCTCCCATACGTGGGGCAGTTAAAATTATGTAACCAAACAAAACAAAAGCAGCACAATATAAGATCTTCAAGTTCTAATAATTTACGTAAAAACATATTACGTAAACATTCAAACTATCGCATATCTTTGCTATGTATATTTTTCAAGTAACAAAGTTAGAGGTCCACAATTATAATATGAGACAATCAATGACTTTTACAGAGTTCATAGCATGTTAAAGAGTGACTGAAAATAACCCTTGTGTAAAAGGTGGAATATATTTTAATGCACTTCCAGAATGGCTGAAAATTCTTAAAGAAAATAAATTTAAATGTGAGTTTAAAAAATATGTAATTAATAAACATCCTTATAACATTGTATGAAGGTCTTTACAAAAGTTTTGAGATACATAAACAATAATATTTTTTAAATTCTTCTGACTGATGCACTTTATCACAGTATTCATCGCCACATTGTATATGCTTTTGCATTTGCTGAAACCACTTCTGAAAGCACTCCTGTCAGAAGTTTTCTTCAATGGCTATAAGCTTCCCTTTATAGATGGTAACAGTATCTTCAGGGGTTGAAAATCTCTTTCCACCCATGCAATTTTTTACCATCGGGAACAGAAAAAAATCACATGTAGCCAGCTCAGGACTGTATGGTAGATGAGTCACAAGTTTGATCCCTGTAGACTCCAGGAACTGAATGGTGGTTTTGGCTGTGTGTGTGTGTATGTGTGGGGGGGGGGGACACGTCGTGATGGAGAAGGATCCCTCGAGTCCCATGCATGGCCACGTTCTTGAAGTTTGGCAAAAACTTTTGGTAGGCAAACCATGGTGTACCAATTAGTGTTAACTGTCCTTTGCTCCTCCAGAGGAATAGTTGCTGCATGACCACCCTTTGAGAAGAATGAGGCCACCATTTTCTTGCCGACACTTTGGGGACGCTTCACTTTTGTCGGTGAATTGTCATCAGGAAATATCCACATTGCTGATTGCCGCTTGGTCTCTGGATCAAACTGATAAATCCAGGTTTCATCGCCTGTGACAATGTCAGAAATCCATCTAGAGTCCCCTCCTTCGAATCTTGTCAGCCTTTCCTCATGCCATTCAACACAGGCATGTTATTGTTCTTCTGTTAAATTGTGAGGCACCCATCGGGATGAAACCTTCCTCTTAAGAGGGAATCCTTGCAGGATTTTTAAAACTCTTTGCAAACTAATCTGTAGTGCTGCCTCAATTTCTTTAAATTTCACACTATTATTTTCATGAAGCATTTTCTCAATGGCTGCAATTTTTTTCTCATTCATCACCGTTGCCGCATCCCCACTTCTCTCCTTGTCTTTCAAAGATGTTCGACCCTTTTGAAATTCCTGAAACCACAGGAAAACTGAGGCATGGAAAGGAGCAATGTCCCCAAAAGCCTGTTGCAAACATTCAAGACTTTGGCACTGGTTTAACCCACTTTTGAAATCATAGAAAATCATTGAGCAAAAATGCTCACTCTCCAGTTCCATTGGAAGGACTGACTACCTGCTTGCTGTGTTGTTCATCCTTGTGCTTCTGGAATTCCTGGAGTGGGAGAGTCACTACCTGATACGAGTTTACTCACAAAGGATGGAACTAACCCATCCTGCAGTCCATTCAAGTGGGTCAACCTTCATTTTTTCACATCCCAAAAGTTTTGTAGTGACTCTTGAACTAAAAGTTATCAGCTCTAAGATGCAAGCCAGATTACTTACAAGGTAATTTTATTGTTATTATTGTTTTATTCAATTTATTGTAAATTTTTAACAATTGCATACTCCTATTAATTATATTTTATGTATTTGTATGCAATGTTATATAAATGTGTTTTTTTGCTTTATGAGTATTATACAGTAAAAACTTCTAATACAAAAAGCGACTATGTTTATGCATGGAATTTGTGTGTTTCAAACAATAAAGGAATTTGAATTTGTCCCCTACATTTAGAACTAAAGCTTGTGCTTTAGTTGGTGATAATTATTGTCAAAATGTGCTTTTTCTCTAGAAACCAATATGCTGTGTAAGAACATAATATTACTTCATTTGGAGACATCTCATTCCATGTTAAAAGTTCAGAGTAGACAAATGTCAGAATTGTTACTTTCTCTACCACATGTATAATAGGTAAAGGAAGTATTATATTCCACCCAAAAATTTGATGTTGAGATTTTACCAGAAATACATATTATGAGGTTACTGAAGAAAAAAAAAGAATTGTCAGTTGTGACCAAACCTTCACCGAGAAGACTTAGACCACGCCACTGAGGATGTTCACCGCAGTCGTGAATGAAACATCTGGACCTGTCAACTCCAGCAGACCACGGCTTTTCAGCCCAGAAAATTCTTCTAGTTATAAAAAAAAGAATATTTAGAAAATGTGGGTGCACGTGCAAATGTGTGAGAGGGAGAGAACAGCATAAATCAAATACAAAATATCAGATAGATGCCAAATTAGTAAATGCCAAATTATTTTTTCAAAAACACTTAATAATTTTGATTCAGATGTTGTTTGACTTATTGACATGAGTAATAAAAAGTAGGTATATTTTGAATTTTCTGTGAACAGCCTGTCAAGCCCCTTTATTTGGTTGAATGTTTAATTTTTGTATAACTAGAAACCATAAGAGATAAACAAAAACTTACTACAGGTAATGTGTAGAGCTCATTAAAATTGCAATTTGTGTCAAATAATCTTTTTTGTGGCTCTAGCAATTTTTAAAATATTTTGTGTAGTAACTTTGCACCTTTCTCCAAACATGAGTGCGACATCTACACACAAGTTTGGTAGTGTACAGTTCTCATCCTCTCCTCTCTTACTGTCCATTGAAAGAGCTTGTTGCCACAAACACTTGAATACTCCTAATTTTTTATGTAACCAAGTCCATACTGCTTAGTTTAAAATCAGACTTGGGCAGAAATATGTAATGGATAATGTAACACGGATAGAAAACTTGCTTTTCAAGTCAATACTGTTTCATAATTTGTCACTTATTTGGATAATCTTGTCAAAATGTGTGATCCTTTTAGTTTATTTCCCAAAATATCCATGATGATAAGTTTTACCAAAGCTGCTGCATTTTTTTCCGGGCATAATGTAATTTCTTTATACAATTTATAATGGCTTTTTAAAAATTACAAAAGTACTAAAGTCTACCATACACTTATATGTTTTAACAGACCAATTCTTCTCCCCCCCCCCCACTTTTGCTTAAAAACTGAGCTATATATCACTATCCTTTCTGAACATTTCAATCAAAGTTATTTTTCTATCTGATTTATTAGCTCCTTTCTCTGCAGAACAGTCCCTTTACACTCAAATAACATATATTCTATATCTTCATTCCCTACACAAATAGGGCACTGATTCTGTGAGATACCCTTTCTTAATTCTTTTAATCTGTATGCACTTACTCTTACCCATGTAATACCCTCTTTTTGTTCATTATTTGCTATATCAATATATATTTCCCTTTCTCTGGTGTTCTTCATTGAAGTATAAAATATTAGATATTGCTTTCTGAGTTATCTTACTGAAGAATTTTTTAATTTCTATATCCTCAAATTTCTGCTTTGCTTCTTTCCAAAAACCACTATAATTATTTTCGTTTCTTCTCCAAATTTCTCCTAAGCCATTACTTTCCAATTTATTTCAAAGACTTAGTCTACCCAGAATTCCATAGACACTTCTGTCAGATTATAAACATTGTCTTAAGGGCTGTTCCATGAGTAATGGAATGACAGTTCTTATTTTCTTTTTTTTTACATTTGAAATATAAATAAACTCTACTAGGAAACAAAAATTAGAAAACCTCTTACTGTATTTCCAACAAAAGTGAAGGAACATTATTTTCATAACCTGTATAATTTATTTGCAGAAATGTAACTAGAATTTCATTAAAAAATGTACAGGTAATAGAATAACACAATTTGAATGATCAATTTGTCCTCATATACATATCAATAATTCAGCTCACTTAGGTGACCCAGCACATTCCAAAAGTTATATAATAGAAAGGAGTAATTGAGAAACATTGTGGTACACGAAAGAAATATTTCACATCATTACTTATACACTAAAAGTATATAGTATGATAGTAATGGAATGACACTGTAGTTGTAATAGAATGACATATTCATTCTGCTTTGGTGACAGGATCAGAAACATGGTGTTTGTTGTTCTGATCAATAGTAGAGGTTGGAAGTTTTGGTACTATTTGGTCTTCTTCAACACAGCAATTATCTTCTTTTATGAGAAATACAAAAACTTTTCTTCCACTTTCATCATTTTTTTTTCCTGTGAAACGTAATTTCATAAGTTTCTTTAAATTGATCTAACCTACAAAATATCAGATACTTATTTAGCCAGCTTTGGACAGTAAGGAATATCTTGAAATAAAGTAGAATAGTATACAAGTTCATGTGGTGAAGACTGTTTTTGTACATTATGAACAAATTTCTCAGGTGGCAATGAATAATTTCCTTAGCTATTATAGCATGAATATTTTTGGTCTGCCAACTGGAATTATTTCAGTCCACATGTGATACAAACAAGCCTTATATTCTGCTATTTGAAGGGCAGAAATATAACAATCTTTTTGTTTTTTCTCAACGTGTTAAATTGTATTCTATGAGCAAGAGCAAAGATCTATGGCAACTATCTTGTATTTCTTTGGATTTATAGATAGGCGAGCAGCCACAAGTTTACTGCTTTATTTAATGTACAAGGTGAGTTATAGTGGATATGATCAACAATATTATCTTCAGCTGTGTTTTCAGTTTTATTTCTGTATTTTTGCTGATTAATTTTCTCTCTTTCCCTTTGGATCTTTAATCGAGGAGTCAGACTTTGGTATTTCACTTTCTTTCCCCATCCTTTTTCATTTGATCAGCTAAACCTTTCTGCTTAAGCCATGGTCTAATTTCCTCTTGGCTTCATAACATGTAATCTATCTCTTTTCACTCATTAAAAGAAAATATGTATATATTGACATACCTTCTAGTTAATTTCCCAGGAATAGGGTTCATAATTGGTTTGTTAATTTTTGCCTGCAATTTGCAATGCTGATATTTCCCTCATTTTCTTTGTTGCACTTTCCCTTCAAAACATTGCTAACAACACAGCTAACATAAAATAAGCTGAAAGGACTAAATAACATGAAGCATGGGTTGTATTTCATAATCTTGGCATGTTAAAAAGGTTTTGCAATGTTGTCATTCTGTTACCAGCTTTCTGTCATTCTGTTACTGCATCCATGTCATTCCTTTACCAATATAAAAAAATGAATTTAAAATTTTTCTCTGTTGATACATTAGTCTATGTATTAAACTGTATTTTGCATGCCTGTTTTTAATTTTCTAATCAATATCCTATTGTCTCCACAGAAAAAATAAGCAGTTTTTGGATAACAGAATGACATAAAATAAACACCCTATTTACAATATGAAAAATTAAAAACAAAAATAGTGAAAGCCAATTAACTGTATTGAGTTAAGTTATATGTGTATTTTCTGATTGGAATTTAGTGTTTCTGTGCTTTTATGCTTATTTATTTTGAGATTTTAAATAATGTATAATTAACGGACTTGAAGACCTGCAGCTGAAGATCGATTAGACATTGATATTAATGATTCCAGAATTGTTTTAAAATAATACTAAGCTCAAATGCATAACTATGGAGGCTCTGCTCTAAGAATTGGCCATTTCTTTGTTAATTAGTACACTTTCAACTTTTGTGACACATGTCCAAGTTCTCATCGAACTGCCCTTAATAAGTTACTTTCTTCTAAGTCCAAGATAGCAAACCAATATTTAAGAAACCTTCCCATAATCATATCCTTCCTTGACACTGATCATTGGGTTATTTTTTATTACATTTGCAATTGGTAGTAGACTTAGCACTTCCATACAAAAAACTTAATTTAATACTATATTTATGATTTTGTTTTCCTTTGTTCTGGCAGGAAACACAGCAATGGCAAATAGAAAAGACTTAAAGAACCTTGCAGGTTTAATCACAAATATAAAGATTGAACCTGGAACTTTGGGAGTTTCACCTGGTCGTCTTCCTTCCTTTGGAGGTCGTCGTGATCTGACGCTTGGATCTGCTGGCCCAAGTAAACTCAACCAAAACAGTGATTCAAAGCCAAAGCGAGTTTACACCCCAAATTTGAATGTACAGCGTAACAGAAATAAAGGGTAACACATTTTTTTATAGGAGCATAATACTTTATATAGATCAGCATGTTGAATATGGAACAGAGTTTACCTGAATGCTGTTTTAATTTCAGTGATTTAAATTCAAAAGATGACCATGCTAACCACAAAGACAAAAGGGATCGACGTAAAGATGATGGTAAAGGCAAAAGACGAGAAAAAACCAATAACTTAATACAGGTATTCATTGCACTTAGATATTCTATTTTAGATAAACCATCATGATACATAGTGCTCCAGGTAATGTAGTATAGTATTTAAAGATGCTATTATGTGTTGCAGTCCTCTGGAGTGTTTGGTGAAGGCATAGCAGCAGCTGCAAAGCGATATCAACCCCGAAGTGGAGACAGTCGAGGAAGAGATTCTGAGAGCAATTTTATACCAAAACCAAAGCTCAATCTAAAGGTGAGAGTATAATCAAAACAGACTAATGTTAAACTTACATTTTACAGTACGTTACAATAGACTTTTGGAATACAACTAAACCCTGTTTCTTCTAAGCTTATTCTGCATTAAAACTAAACAACAACTGGCTTACAGCAACCGAGAGTGGTGACCAGAACGAGAACGACAAAGTCGTTAAAATACGTGTATTCTAATGGGAGCATTCACAATTGACTGGAAGCTTCCCCAAACCCCGGGAACAGGAAAGAAGACATGGCCAAGTTTTAACTTTCTCATTCCTGGGAATGGCATATTAGATCCATATTAGACTTCACTGTAAGGGTTATTCTAGGCGGCCATGACATGAAACAGCTGCTAATGCCCTCTATAGTCGCAAGCTGGAAACATGAAACTGGAAGAAATTAGTAGTATATGTGCTTCCTAACCTCATATCCTGATACCCGCAGACCCATTGAGCATTGGCTCTTCTAGTGAAAGGACCATCTGTAGTTTCTTTATATGCAACTCAAAACTGACTATTACCTCAAAAACAATGGCAAAAGCTACAAAGAACAGCAAAAACTGGTAGAAATTAACAAAGAACAATAAACAACTTTAATGTATGCCATTAAATGAAGGAATGAAAGCTTAGTGTGGCTAGAGGAATCGGAAATGTAATGGAAACACATTTAGATAACATTTACTCTATCGAATTTTGATATTGGCTAACCTCATTATGTTGGCTGAATTGCAAGCAGGTGAAAAAGTATCATTGGTCAGTTAAACAAATGAAATCCCAATGTGCAAAATCATCTTTCCACTTTGTGATCGATATGATCATTGACATGCATTTCCGTTCTTGTTACTGGGCTGTTTTGAGCCAAAATCTTGTATGGTGCATTGCTTCCCATTCTCATTTCTGCTTTGGTTACTGTTCTCGGGCTGCTGTGAACCAACTTTAATATCAAACTGTTTACTCCTCATCCGATTTATTCTAATTGGTTAAAGTTCATGCCATTAAGTACACATTCCCTAACAAGTGGAGACTGTGAGACCAATGGACATCATAAAAAATGTGCACTCATACAAATGAAATGTTGGAAGCATGCAATTGTAAGGTATTATTATATAATATTTAACTTAGTTATGGAGTGCTCTCTAGTGGCGCAATTCCTTCCCTGTCGGATTCCGTGATGTCAGGTTCCCTATCAGAAGAAGAGCTTTCCAGTTGTTTTAATTTCCTTTTGGGATTTCCCTACGCTGCTAATACTTACACCCATAAGTTCAGATACAATATCCTCAATTTGTCATATTGGTAGAGTTGGATTTCTTTTGAAAGGACATTAAAAATGTTTAACACAATTTTTTTCTTGCCACTACGTAAGGTTTCCCCTTACGATATTTGAGCTCCAAAGTACCTATGGATTCTGATATTATGCAGCATTTACATACAATATACAGAAAACTCGTGCACTTTCAGTCAGTGAATAACAGACAGTGTTACTGCACTTCAGCTTTACTCTCAACTGAGTTATTAATCTGCAGTCAATCATCAAGCAGTAATCAACCTGTGGTAATCTAATCAAAGTGCAAGCACCCTCTGCTACATGAGTTAAGTTTAAAACACGAGAACTAACCTCCACACATTTCACAATACTGTGGCATTAATATACAAATGAGTCAATGCTCCCATGTGCTTATTTCATGCATGTGCTTGCAATAAATATAATTTTCTTATGATTCTTCAAATATATGAAGTCAAACTACTATTCTAAACACAGAACTAATTTCTGTGCAATAAGTGGTTATGCATTCAGCAACCAATAAGAGAAGACTGGATGCACATGCTTTTGTTTACATGCACAGTAAAGTAAGGGGAAACTGGGTATAATTTCAGATTGAAAGAATGATGAGTAAATGAAAATGTTTAGTTTTGGACATTAGTGGAAAGGCTGGTCCACAGTAAACTGGGAACAGCATCGGAGCAAGAACAACAAAGTAAAAAAATCATGAGTTTGCTTCAAATATACTTTGAACAGGAGTGCCTATTAGTGATAGTATAATAACATTGTGGAAAATTGAGTTTGTACATTGGGATGTCAGATCAATAATATTTTTATTTTGGCAACATAATCAGGATAACCAGCTTCAGAATTTGATAAGTAAGCATTTTCTAAAAGCTATACTATGACTTTTTATGATTCCTCATGCAAAGGGTTCAATCTAATAAGTTTAGATTTAATAGCATATATCATTGTTCCAGTTTTAGACTCTCTTACAATAACCCGAGGACAGAAACCAGAACATAAATCAGAAACAAAATGGCATACAGCCTTTTGTTTTGTAATACACTGGGAACCAGAGCGAGGATACATATTGATGACCATGTTGACAGCAAAGTGAAAAGTCGATTTTGCGCATTAGAACGTCATTTGTTAGTAGGTAACCAATGGTATTTTTTCACCTGCTTCCAATTTGGCTAACATAATGGAGGTTAGCCAAAGTTTTATAAGGCTGGTTCACAGTAATCCAAGAACGGAAACCAACGGGAAACAAAACAGCATACAACATTTTGGTTCACAATAGCCTGGTAATGAGAGCAGGAATGCATATTGATGACTATATGAATAACAAAGTGGAAAGTCAATTTTGCGCATTGTGATTTCATTTCTAACTGATCATTGATTTTATTTAAAGGTGAGTCGAAATTGTTACACTAACATGCTCACATTATATTACCTGTATTTGAACTTCGTTGTTCTCATTCTGGTTATTGTAAACCAGCCAATAGAGTAACAATTTTTTAAACGTAAATCCATTACTCTGATTTCTCAAGTCACACCAAGCATCATTCCTTTATTAATAGCCTACATTAAAGCTATTTTGTTGTTCATTATTGTTCTCTGTTAATTTCTACTGGATTTTGCTGTTCTTTGGCAGTAGCCAGTTTTGAGTTGCATATAAACAATACAAGTGACGCTTTCACTAGGATAACCGGTGTTCTATAAAGGTTGGTTCACAACAATCGAGAATGGTAACCAGAATGAGAACGACAAAGTTAAATACATGTATTCTAATGGGAGCATTCGTGATCATTGATGTTTTTTTTTTTAGCTACTTCCAATTCATCCAACATAATGCTGGTTAGCCAACATCAAAATTTGATAGAGTAAACATTTTCTAAATGCAGATTGATTTCTACTTCTGATTCCTCTAGTTGTACCACAGAGCCATACTAAGCTTTCATTCCTTTATTAATAGTGTACATTAAAGTTGTTTGTTGTTGTTTGTTAATTTCTACAGATCTTTGCTGTTCTTTGTAGGTTTTGTTTTTGCTTTTGAGGCAATAGTTAGTTTTGAGTTGCATATAAACAAACTACAGATGATGCTTTAGCCAGAAGAACCAATGCTCAATGGATCTACAGCTGTCAGGATCTGAGATTAGGATTTTGTGTTCCTAGGACCCAGGAAAGCTTATCATCAATTGTGAATGCTCACATTATATTACCTGTATTTGAACTTCGTTGTTCTCATTCTGGTTATTGTAAACCAGCCAATAGAGTAACAATTTTTTAAACGTAAATCCATTACTCTGATTTCTCAAGTCACACCAAGCATCATTCCTTTATTAATAGCCTACATTAAAGCTATTTTGTTGCTCATTATTGTTCTCTGTTAATTTCTACTGGATTTTGCTGTTCTTTGGCAGTAGCCAGTTTTGAGTTGCATATAAACAATACAAGTGACGCTTTCACTAGGATAACCGGTGTTCTATAAAGGTTGGTTCACAACAATCGAGAATGGTAACCAGAATGAGAACGACAAAGTTAAATACATGTATTCTAATGGGAGCATTCACAATCAACAGGAAGCTTTCCCTGGGCCCGGGAATGGGAAAGAAAACTTGGCCAAGTTTTAACTTTCTTGTTCTTATTCCCAGGCATGGTATATTAGATCCATATTGTGTATATTAGGCTCTTCACTGTAGAGGTTATCCTAGGTGGCCGTGACATGAAACAGCTGCTAGTGCTCTTTATAGTCACAAGCTGGAAACATGAAACTGGAAAAAATTAGTAGCATATGTGCTTCCTAACCTCGGATCCTGACACCCGCAGATCTATTGAGCATTAGTTTTTCTGGTGAAAGGGCCATCTGTAGTTTGTTTATATGCAAGTCTAAACTGGCCATTGCCTCAAAAACAATGGCAAAAGCTACAAAGAACAGCTAAAATACAATAAACAACTTTAATGCATTCCATTAAATAAAGGAGTGGACGCTTGGTACAACTAGAGGAATTGGAAATGTAATGGATATGCGGTTAGATAATGTTTACTCTATCGATTTTGACGTTGGCTAACCGAATTTTGTTGGCTGAATTGGAAGCAGGTGAAAAAATATCATTGGTCAGATAAAAACAAATGAAATCCCAATGCGCAAAATCAACTTTTCATTTTGTGATCGATGTGATCATCGATATGCATTTCCATTCTCATTACTGGACTGTTGTGAACCAAAATCTTGTACGCTGCATTGCTTCCCATTCATGTTTCCATTTTGGTTACCGTTCTCGAGCTGTTGTGAACCCGCATTAAGTCTAAGGGAGTCAGGATGCACATTTATTTAAATTTCTTCCAGTTTCATTTTTCCAGCCATTAGTAAAGAAGTCTCTAGATGCTGTTTCCTATAATGGCCGCCATGAATAATTTCTAGAGTGAAGAGCCTAATATTTACAACATGGATCTAATATGTTGTTCCCAGAAATGAGAATGAGAAAGTTAAACTTTGACCAAGTCGTCTTTCCTAGTCCTGGGATCCAGCAAAGCTTCCTGTGTAAACACTCATATTGTATTACATGTAATACTGGTTTCTGTTCTCAGTTGTTGTGAACCACCTTTTGTTTTTCCAAACTTGTGACTAAGAGATTTGTAGTGGCAGTTTTAGTTTATAACCTCCTGGAATAATTTCTGCCTTCAGGGCAGCTACACATGTTATGAATACAATATGCCATTAAGAACAGAAAAATGAAGACTTGATGAAGTTTTCTATTCCCATGCTCTAGTAAAAGCTTCCCGTTAATTGTGAACACTCTTCTTGTAATACACTTATTTTAAAACTTGACTAAGATTTCCATTCCCAGATGTGGTAAAAACTTCTCATTATAATCATTGTATTATAACTTGTCCCTTGAGACAGTTCCACTACCATGTGGACCGAATGAAGTGGTGGGGAGCTACGTTGCAACCTTTTGCATGTTGGGGAACAGGAGGTCCAAATGCTTCCTGGCAGACTCAGTTGACAATGCTAACAGTTGATTCATTATTGTACATACATGACTAAATAAATCATCTTTCTCGCGCTTTTAAAGAAAGAAGAAATTATAAGTTAACATTTATAGTTACTGTGAAACTTCTAATGCTATTATCACAAACCATATTAATTACCACTATTATGACAGAAAGAAATGGATAAATGTATTTGTAAACTCGTGAATAAAGTGCGACCTATACTATGTGCTATATTCACCAAGTGCTCAAAATCAGTGACAACTCAGTGCTGAAAAGCAAAGATTTGTTTCATCCTTGTGCATATTTCACTTTATTATTATTTCTAATAACTTCTGGCTACTGTTTATTTTATATTCCGTCAAGGCCTTGTATATTTTTTATGCACGTATGCATTCCTTCCAGGGTTCACAAGACCAAAACATATATATTACAACGTGCCAGAAATATAAATGTGTCAACATTGGAAGTAGAAGTGTTACATCATGCTGGAGGTTTTAGGCAGAGGGTTCAAAGGGGTGTTGGATGGTATCAACGGTGATTGGCTGGCACATCGTAGCTGCAGTGTTGTGGTCCATCACTGAGCTGTCACAAGGGACAATTTGCAATATGGCAACATTAACTGTGCACAATCTTCTTGTAATATACATAATTGACTAAGTTTTCCATTCTCATGCTCTGGTAAAAGCTTCCTGTTAATTGTGAACACTCATCTTGTAATACACATATTTTAAACCTTGAACTAAGTTTTCCATTCTCATGCTCTGGTAAAAGCTTCCTGTTATTTTTGAACACTCATCTTATAATACACATATTTTAAAACTTGACTAAGGTTTCCTTCCCAGACTGGTAAAAGCTTCCTGTTAATTGTGCACACTCATCTTATAATACACATATTTTAAAACTTGACTAAGGTTTCCTTCCCAGACTGTGGTAAAAGCTTCCTGTTAATTGTGCACATTCTTCTTGTAATACATATGTTTTAAAACTTGACTAAGTTTTCCATTCCCAGACTCTGTTAATTGTGGACACTCACATTGTAATACACAAATTTTAGCATTGTTGTTCCATTTCTGGTTCCTGTTCTCATTTATTGTGAATCAGCTTTAAAAGTTATCCACAACTTGTAATATTTCAGATTGCTCATTAAAGCTACATTGTAGATCCATGTTTAATAATATACAGTCTTAAAATTTACAGGGGGCAGTGAGAAAGCAAGGCTATAACTTGTGTATACAGCTTAGAGCTGGAAAAAAATGGTTACTTTTCAGTAACAGTTCTGACCATTCCCATTACAAAATATATATATATGTTGAAGTAACCATTCCAAAATAACAGTCAATTATGTATATTTACTATTTACACATAATCATAACAGCAAGATGTTCTTGGTTACTTGGCTGACTCAGGTTGTTTCACATCAAGTCATGATTCTTTGTCTATTAGAAATAAAGCCAAGTGGTGAGGTAAAGCTACCCACTTTTGAATATAGCATAGGAAATGCAAATTTGCAATGTACTGTTAACAACAATACGTATACTACATTACATCTGAATATTTATAATTATTGCTAACTTAACTTATGTTGAAGGAATTTATGTCTATCATTGTATCAATCCATGACACTAATGATTATATGTTCTAAAATGGCAGCTTGGGCAATTGCATTTTGCATGTGTGTAACAAGAGCTCAATAGCATATTTAAACATGATAGCTTGATTCAGTAGTGGGTATTGCCCTCTACTGAAGCTTGGAAGTGGGAAATGGTTCCAAGGTTTTGCATCATTATACATAGTTGATACGCAACATACACTCTATGATAGAGCTTTACTTTTGGAATTGGTAATAGACATACTTGAACTATTTAATAGTGTAAGGTAAGAGGACTATTGTTTTGGAATTAACTGGACCTATGATTATTTTTTGGTACATAATGTTTTTTTGTCTAATGCAGATATCACAGCTAATTTCTTTCATAATAAATAGTGGAAAGTTATATAAGCAGTATAATTTAAAGCATTTTATTCTATGCAGAGTGACAACAAAATTGATAAAGAAGAAGAGGAAATGAAACTGAAGGAACTGCTGCGAGATGATTTTATTGATGATCCTGGAATGGAAGCTGATGGTGCTAATGCTCCTGTTATTCTTCCAATGCTGTCTATGGGTATGATATTTTTTCTCATGTAGCAGCCATAGTGTATTTCAAGAATGTATTTATTGACATGTGAAATGCTATTGGTGCTATGGAGAGTTGCTTTACTTAGGCTCAAATAACTTTATACGCTTTGTAATTAAAGGTATATGAAGGCGGGCCATCCTGAAGATTCCAGCAAATCCTATGCTTGCCCCTCTTACCAGCACTGCTGAATGTGGTACATGCATTTTATGGACCTGAACTGAGAACATTATCTTCATTAATTATGCTAGATAAATATTTGAAAATGGTAGATGCCAATTTTACAATTACAGAGAATTTTATTTTCTGGTCATGGCTGTACAAAAATCCTGTCTCTACGATACATAGAGCGCAAGCTGTGCACGGTTATCATCGCTCAACATAGATAATTCTGAAAATAGCACCATTCCTTCCTCACAACACTTTTCTCAAATATAAACATACAGTGCACTATGAAAAGACAAACCATGCAGTTTGAAATAGAATGAATTAATATTCAATTCGTTTTCAGAATAGTGGTGTGTTATTTTATCGAATGGGCATTGTTAAGTCGTGTTTCAAACTCAAGCTGAAATATTGTTAATATATAAATTAAATTATGAGGCAGGGTGGAAGTGAAATAGTCCTGCGGACTGGGGGATATGGGAGAGTGGATGTAGATGAACAATAACCTCCAATACTTTTTTGAAATTAAATGCACTGTTGACTAGATAATTGCATTTAAAAGTAGGAGTATTTGGCAACATGGCACAACTTGTTGATTGAGTAGTCTGTTTCTACTGGTGGCACCTTGAACTATTCCCACACACTATAAAACCATTTAAGTAACGTTGGCCATGTATCAGATTCAGATGTTTTGTCACTGGCGCATGAGACACCACAAAAATTCCAGGAAAAAGTCAGGTTATTGTTCACTGCACCATATGTAAACATTACCTCAAATTCTACATTCCCACGTAATTACAAATATTTTATTTGATATGTTTAAAGGCCTGAATATCCAACCATTCTGCTTGAGAGGCTTATGCCACGGTAAGCTAACAAACTCACATGGAATTTGTTACTGATATTAAACAGTTTTAAGGTTTGTGTACACACAATATGTATATAGTATTTAAAAGGTACATTTTAATTATTACGCAATGCCATATTGCAGTGATATTTATGTGAGAATGCAATGCTTTCCTCCAAATTAAAATAAACATTCCGAAGGTTATGACACCCTTATGTGAAACACCTCTTACGTTAGTAACACCATTATTTTGTGTTGAATTTAACAATGTGGTACTAATAATTGCTAAACGTTTAGAAAAACCACAATTTATAATGTGAATTTACACTCCACTGTAATATGCTTAAAGGAAATTTTTGTGCAATTGTTCATAGTTTTGGCCAATCAGAAGTGTATGCCTCTATTTAATTTTTAATATACTGTTTTAAAATGGGACAAATGTGCTTCATGCCAGCACGTACATCTTGTAATTACCGGTCTAAAAAAGGAATCTGTATAACCTGATGCAAAAGTGTTTAGAGGCAATTTCACCAACAGTTACTCCAATATGATTTAACAATAAGCTTATGAGTGCAAAAATCTACAGTTAGGGAAATTTGCAACACTAAAGTTACTGATAAGATCTGTGTGCGTCAGTATGTGTGACAGATATAAAAATATTTTAAAAACGTAGGTAAACAAAATTGACACCGCTCTTCATGCCTAATAATTTCACAGTCACACTACTATTATTTACTTGATAGCCTTAGAAACAAAAAATGACCATAACCCTAATCACCAGCATTTATTAGCATTCACAAGTATGTGAAAACATTGGGATTAATTTAAAATATCTGAACTTGCCTCCAGGATGTAAATTTGAAATAAGAGCTTAGAGGAAGTGCTCCATATGTCCACCGTTTGCTTGTAGATAGGCTTCACGCCTTCTTAACCAGTTCTGACGTACCCTGACGAATACCCCTGGGTTGTTTCTAATATCCTCAGTTGGTAGGAAAATGTGCTGGTGCAGCTCGTCCAGTTTCTATTTCACCCCTGTACACTTTGTTTTTCATGTCCCCCCAGAAATAAAAATCTAGGGGATTCATGTCTGGCAGGCAATCTGGCAGACCAAGCCACAGGTCAAAATCGATTGATCCAATGGTTTGGGAAAGTCTTCATCAAGTGACGATGGACTGCAAGGATGATGTGGGGTGGTGCACTGTCATGAAGGAACCACATCTTCCTCATTTCCAACAGGTTAGGCAGTTGGTACTTCAAAAACTGCTGATACCCTATACTAGTCAAGCATGGTGGAAGGGCGAATGGTCCAATAAAATGATTTCCAATTATGCCTGCCCAAACGTTAATTGAGAATCTGTGCTAAAAATTCTGTTGTTATATAGTTCTTGGGTTCTCCACTACCCGTGTGTGTGTATGTGCGTGCGGGCGTGTGTCAACACGCGGATGATAGTCATTTGGTGATAAACATTGTACTCGCTGGATGTGAAATGGGCTCAATAGCTGTTCTTTAAAAGTTTTAAGTACAGTCCAGTGCGACACCTCCACTGTGCTCGTGATATTATGACTGCTCTGATCAGAATTTTCACCAAACAAATTTAACACTTCCACTTCCATGTTGGTAATTTTGTCAGGTCGTTGTCACCCTCAAATACGTCAACTTGGAATTACAATACCTGTATCATGGATTCGCTGACAAATGGTAACAAATGTGTCTGCACTTGGCATGATCCTGTTACAAAATCTTTCAGAATAGAGCCTTTGAACAGATCAATAATTGCACCGCATTTCTCTGTAAATTAAGATCATGTCCAGATATTCGGATGTTGAAAATCATGGCATAGTGTATATTGTTCTGTAACAAGATTTTCTATCCTTTGTTTGTTTGTTTGTTTTTTTTGTTTTTTTTTTTCTTCCCATGCCTCCTTTAACTGCTCTGATCTTAACTTGTGGCTTTGACATAAAAACAATTGCATGCAATTAAGTAAACATTATCTGCAATCTACTTCAATATCCGAAGAAAGTAAATGCAGCTGATGCAATGTTGCCAGTTCTTACAGAACTAAGGAGCAACAAATTATGGACTTTTTAAATTTAATTTACACAAAAGCCATTCATTCTATTGAAATACACCAAAGGAATAAGATGTTGTTTATTCAATTTTCTATTAATATGGTCATAAATTAAGAACCTTTAATTAACAGTAATCCATCAAGGTGATTATAAATTTTTTTGGATAAATGCATTTTTTTCTCAAAAACAGTGCATTTAATTACAAAAAAGTGTTGGAGGTTTTTGTTCATCTACATCCACTCTCCCAGTCCTCAGGACTATTTCACTTCCACCCTGTATATCTCTTTTCCTCTGTGTTTGTGATACAATTGTGTGAACATTGAAGTTGAGACAAGTGATTTTTGATTAACAAATATGAAGTGATTCATTCTTAGGGCAGAAAAATTGTATTTAATGTATACCACTTTCCATAATATAGGGTAGCTGTAGATTTTTCAAAAACCCAAGAATTAACTTTGGAAGCTTGTGGTGTAGATAGCATACTCACAGTGTCATGAATTTGTAGCGAAGGAGCTTCATCTGAACAAAAAGGGAGTGTACCTGTATTTAAATTTCCGGGAAAAACCCACAAAGTTAGAAAGCAGAAACAGAGGTTTGCACCTTTGCTGGTGTGTAAAATGTGCTTTATATACAGAGTTATTGCTGGTATACACCCTGTGACCTTGTTAACAATGCTCCACACAAGCATTGGCCAGCATTCATGTGCCTTTAAGTTTTGTGACTACTATAATTGGTTTGTCTGTCATACTAGTTTTAGCGCGTAGGTATTCTTTTGACCTTGCTGTTATCACTACAGTGTAGTTGATATAGTTGCATGCAAGATGTAATAACAAATGCAGATTATTGCAAGAATGCATTATTAGACCTTCCAACGTTGGTTTTATTATCCTAAGAGTATGATTAAATCTTCTCTCTTTTTTTTTAAACTTCTTGCAGTTAATCTAAATATTCTCAGGTACTTATAGATATATTTTAACCTATTGTTTAGAAATTCAGCTTGTTTATAACTGCAGCTTTCAACTGCTGATTTCAACTGGCTTATATTTTCAGTACTTTGAACTACTGTAATTTTCTCTGTACTTACATGCTTTTTTTTTTGCTTTCTTTCTATCTTTCAGCAAAAGTGAAACTAGAGTTAAAAGAAGAATCCAAAGAAACAAAGCCAGATACAGGAGAAGTTAAAGGTAAGAAAATTGACAACTCCAGTTCTCTATAAATTTGTTATTTTTAATTCCAATGCTAATTCTAAAAATATTTACATAGAAGAAGGTTGAAAAATAGATGTGTTGTTTACAGGTAGAAGCTTATATTAAAGTTAGTGTAAATATTTAAGGGTGTTCTGGGTGCTTGTAAACTTTGTTCTAGATATAAAATATAAGCTCCTGGGGGAAAAAAAACATGTCTTGTTAGTATGTTTTTCTTATGTTTATTGTTCCTGAACAATATATAGTTCTAGAGGAAAATATCTTAGCAATAAAGTAAGATTCGGCTTCTGACGCTATATTTTTTGGATCCTTCAAGGAGAGAAAAGCAGGAGCATCTCACTCGTGTTGTCAAAATATCCTGGCAATTACCCATTCTCTTTCCTCCAACCTTGATATTAAAACATTAAATTGTACAGTGACATCATATCTGGTTGGGAGCACACATGAAAGCAGATAAATGCAGGTTGTGAAAGAATGAGATAGTGTACTAATCTCTCTCTCCCTCTCCCCCTCCCCCCTCTCTCTCTCTCTTTTCTCTCTCTCTCTCTCTCTCCTGCATGACTTAGAGAAAAATTAATAATGCAAAAAGCCAACCTATTGGTCAAATATTAACTTGTATTGATTATACAGGGTTATTTAAAAAGAAGGAACAGATTTTAAATATTTATTTCTAATGAACGACAATAGATGGTGACATGCAATACACCACTGAATAGAGAAAAGTTCAACATTTTATTTTGTGTGTTCAAAACGAGCACCATTTGTTATGCGAGAACAACCAGTGCTTTTCTGTTGATATACGCAACCATCTTCTAGAAATTTATTGTATCAATTGTCAATTTCTGATGATGAGGTGGCTCGTTGAACTTACAATGAAATGCATGCTGCAATGAAACAATGGATTCACTCTGCGCATAATGCAGCACACAAAACAACTTTTCCTGTGGCGTTGCCATGTTCTCGTAAACAAAAACAGCGCTGCTGTAGGTACTGAATGGAACTAATAGGTGGGGGCTTAAAACTTTGAACTTTCCTCTATTCAATGATGTGTTGTATGTGTTGCTATCTATTGTTCATTAAAAATGAATTTTTAAAATATGTTCCTTCTTTTTGAATAACCGCATATATTAATTTTAGTAGAGACTAGAGTTAACATAATTATATTTTCATCAGTGTAGATTAGGGGCCACTTGCATAAATATTGTATTGTTTAAAGACTTAGACATGTCTTAGACATGTTCACCTGAATATTGACTAACTTTGCATTGCTAAATCCATGTCTGCAGAATGTTTAGGTAAACATCATTTAAAATGTCATCTGCCCCTGAAAGTGGATGTGGCAACACTGCATTTTGAAGCTTTTGAATTTG
Organism: Deroplatys truncata; assembly: GCA_030765065.1. Classification (NCBI taxonomy): domain Eukaryota; kingdom Metazoa; phylum Arthropoda; class Insecta; order Mantodea; family Mantidae; genus Deroplatys; species Deroplatys truncata. Next base: position 191,923,138 of record CM060976.1, on the reverse strand, counting down.
GACACCATGTGGCATGGTTGTCCCAGGAAATTCCAAGTCCTTTTTCTTTCAGTAGTGCAGAAAACAAAATATTAAATGCAGTTGCTCTATTGAAGCTGAAAAATGTGATGTGAATGTGGTTACTCAGTGCACCATGCAAATGCCTAAAACTCAGGACTTGGTAGTGATGCAGTAATTTGTATCACAAATTACTTAAATGTAAATAATGATTGTAATATGAATATGCATTTTTATGTGACATTGATTTCAGATGTTTATTAATTGTAATTATTATTGGGAAATAAGTTTATACAGCCTTACTGAAACTGTCAATAATAGCGCAATAATGCAGCGAGGGGGTGAGCTGTTTATCATTATTGGAAACGAGGAAGTTACGTAATGTTGGCGCGTTTTTCCGTTTAGAACCTTCTGGAATATTTTCTCCCTAAAGCATATGTATTCATAATTTTAATTGGATATTAAAATAGACGCTAATGTTGGCGCGTTTTATTAGCCAATTGCAGTTCAGTTATAATCTTTAGGCATATCTGGATGAAGGAGTATAAATAGGGTAGGTTAGAGGTAGCTTCATGCTTAGTTCATTGAAAATCTCAATACATTACACGTCGCCTTCAGTTGCTCAGTTCATCAAAATTCTTTGTACACTACACGTCGTCTTCAGTTCGTCAGTTCGTCGAAAGTATTAGTATGGCATACATCGGATATAGATTCACAAGTTACGCGCAGCAGAATTATGAAAGATCTAAAGTATGGTAAATTTAATAAAAGTGATAAGTAAGAAGTTATTATAACAGTTTCAGTTTGGCGAGTGTTAAGATCAATGTGTAAATGTGATATTTAACGTGTTCGACAATAAATGTGTAAAACAAAATTTCTTCATCAGTGTAATTTTTGGATAAAAGATTCCTTTCCGTTCACACAACCCTGATCAAGAGATATGTTTGACTGAAATAATAGCTAGCCGGAGGACAGTAAACAAAATTTAAATCAAATAACAGTCGCATTCTTTCAAACACTAACACTGCTGCAAATTGCTAACACTAGATGGAGCTACAAACCGAACAAATGAATGACGTCACAAGATGGCTTCACATGAAGTAAACACACATACACAAACAAACTTTATAAGTAATACCGTTACAAATTGGCTACCACAACGTGGGGCTACAATAATGTTAAATAAATACAACATGAATACCGCATCAAATTGGCTCCCATACGTGGGGCAGTTAAAATTATCTAACCAAACAAAACAAAAGCAGCACAATATAAGATCTTCAAGTTGTAATAACTTACGTAAAAACATATTACGTAAGGAATATACAATAATGTTAAATAATATAACATTAAAGCACTCGCAAATTGGCACCCAGAACGTGGGGCACGATGACCAGGAAAGGATCAGAATAACCAGGAAGGGGCAGAATTAACCAGGAAGAAGTGAGATGACCAGGAAGGGGCGAATGGAGAAGTGAACTGAACTACAAGACGCAGATTCCAGAAACAACAAAAGGAACGACAGACTACACGGATGATTGGACATCATAATTCCGAGATTAAAAGACAACAGGGGAAGTCAAATACGGAACACCAAAACGACGTAGATTCATCGTAATACAACGCAGAAGCGACATATAATCTAGGAGAGAGGGGCAGGAAGCTGGACATCAAAGTAACAGCAACAGACAGCATCACAAAGGTCAGAGTATCGTAATTTTTTTTTAGAAAACAAAATTGTAATATTTAAATGTCCCTTAGGAGCGGTAGGATAAAGAAAACAATGGCTACTAATAATACAGAAGAAATAATATTTGAGGGAGGAAATATTAGTGCAGAAAGTGAGAATAGAACAGCAGGAAATGTAAATTTTGATGCTAGTATGATGATAGAAATTATGGAAATGTTGAGAAAATTTGGTGAAAAATTAGATCAAAACAGGGAAGATATTATTAAGAGTGTAGAACAAAAAGTAGATCAGAGTTTTGAGGAATTGAGAGAAGCTATAAAAAAAGATCATAGGAAATCAATTGAAGATATTGGTAGGAGTAATGAGATATTACAGCAAAAAGTAGATCAAAGCAGTGAAGAAATTGAAAAGAAAGTTACGAAGCTAGATAGTAGTATGCCAGAAATGAGAGATGAAAATGAGGAAGTAATAGTAAGTGAGATAGGAGAAGTTTCAAAGAAAATGCTAGACATGAGCAGGGAAATAGGTAACAAAAAAGGTGAGGTTAATACTAAAAGTGAGGTTAATGTAGAATGCACAGAGTTAGGAAATCAAGTGAGTAGTATTACAAGTGAGCTAAGAGAGATAAAAGAGGTTATGAATGTAGATGTGAATCAGGCGCAAGTTAATTTCAGAGGGGAGATATCAGAAATACAGAATGAGTCAGTAATGCAAAGAAATAAACTGTACCAAGATGTTCAAAATGAAAACTCCAGTCCAGTACAGTTTGGTACAGATTTGTCAGAGTATTCTCAAGTTAAAAAGATAGCAGATGAATTGAAAATGAAAGTTGTTAAAAGATGTATTGTTCAGGAAACTTTAGATTGTTTTCAAATGTTATCATGTGATGAAATTTCAAATGAATACAAGAGGTTATTCATTAACAAAAATTTGAAGGTTAGGATACGGCTACGAGTAATGTTTAGCCACACACAATTTGATCCAGGAGGGTAAATAGCAATGAGATGTAAAGTAAATGCTGGATAGTTAAAGACGACTTGCAGAGAAATGTATTGGAACGTAAGAGGGTTAATTATTTATGTGTTATTTGAAAAGAGAAATAAATTATAAAAAAAAAAAAAAAAAAAAAAAAAGGAAAGAAATGCTTAAAAAAAAATAAATAAATAAATAAATAAATAAGTAAAATTTTTAGTATCTGTAACAATATTTGAAAATTAAGAATGCAATGATAGAAACTTAATATGATATGAAAGTAAAAGTACGTAAATACCATTCCAAGATTTGAAAATTAAGAATGCAAAGATTGAAACTTAATATGATATTAAGATTAACAGAAAATGTGAAACAGTGACTAGATTTAAGAGATGAAAATATATTTGTATAAAGGGTGAATATTTTGGTAAATATGTGTAATAATTACAAAAATCTTAAATGTATAAATTTTTGTCAACAACTTAAGAAAGTAAACAATTTGGTAACAGTAATTAAATAATTCAGGGTACAGTATTTGCTATAAAAAATTGTGATGTCAGATTAAAGTCTAAACACATTAAACCAGAGCCAGTAAGTAGTGGCGAGATAAAAAAAAAAAAAAAACATATGTCGTGTGTTAAATGCGTGTGAAGTGTTAAGTGAAAGTGATAGCGTGTGTTCCAAGATTTAGGAGACTAAAAACCCAATTATAAAATTTCCAAACAAGTTGTAAATATTTATAATTATGTTTCTAGTGGGACATATGATGCAGTAATTTGTATCACAAATTACTTAAATGTAAATAATGATTGTAATATGAATATGCATTTTTATGTGACATTGATTTCAGATGTTTATTAATTGTAATTATTATTGGGAAATAAGTTTATACGGCCTTACTGAAACTGTCAATAATAGCGCAATAATGCAGCGAGGGGGTGAGCTGTTTATCATTATTGGAAACGAGGAAGTTACGTAATGTTGGCGCGTTTTTCCGTTTAGAACCTTCTGGAATATTTTCTCCCTAAAGCATATGTATTCATAATTTTAATTGGATATTAAAATAGATGCTAATGTTGGCGCGTTTTATTAGCCAATTGCAGTTCAGTTATAATCTTTAGGCGTATCTGGATGAAGGAGTATAAATAGGGTAGGTTAGAGGTAGCTTCATGCTTAGTTCATCGAAAATCTCAATACATTACACGTCGCCTTCAGTTGCTCAGTTCATCAAAATTCTTTGTACACTACACGTCGTCTTCAGTTCGTCATTTCGTCGAAAGTATTAGTATGGCATACATCGGATATAGATTCACAAGTTACGCGCAGCAGAATTATGAAAGATCTAAAGTATGGTAAATTTAATAAAAGTGATAAGTAAGAAGTTATTATAACAGTTTCAGTTTGGCGAGTGTTAAGATCAATGTGTAAATGTGATAGTTAACGTGTTCGACAATAAACTGTGTAAAACAAAATTTCTTCATCAGTGTAATTTTTGGATAAAAGATTCCTTTCCGTTTACACAACCCTGATCAAGAGATATGTTTGACTGAAATAATAGCTAGCCGGAGGACAGTAACCAAAATTTAAATCAAATAACAGTCGCATTCTTTCGAACACTAACACTGCTGCAAATTGCTAACACTAGATGGAGCTACAAACCGAACAAATGAATGACGTCACAAGATGGCTTCAACGCGTGATGTAAACAAACATTATAAGTAATTACTGCATCAAATTGGCTACCACAACGTGGGGCTACAATAATACAACATAAATATACTCGCAGTAGTAAGCACATATGGTTTGATGAAATGCTATAATGGATCTTCAGAATTCTGTATGCTGATGCTCACACTAACTTAAGCATCTGATACAATTTGTGAAAATGGGTTTAGTCACAGAGTAATTGCTATAGAAAGGTATTGTTCATAATAAGAGAATGGGATAAGTTCTTTCACAATACAGGAAAAATGATGAAGTACTCTAAGGATCAATTTTTTGTTTTACAACTGTAAGGTGTATTTTTGACATTGTGCTCAACCCTCTTGCTCATTGTTGAAACATGAGACTAAGCAGTAATAATTCTTAGCTAGAAGGTAGTGGATATTTTTGTGCATGTATGTCAACAATCAGTATTTTCTTCTTCTAGAGAGTGAATTGAAAATGGAACATTTGGAAGCAAGCACAAATGTTTTTGACTCAGAAGCCTAAAGTATTATAGTAACATTACCTTCCACCAGTAAATATGTATTTCTAACACTTGAAACTTGAAATGATTTTTAAATTACCTTGTTCATTAAAAATTATATATTGTCTAGTTTTGAAACATCCTGTATTTTAATATAGAGCAAATTGAAAAATTCATTGTTCATAGCCGGGATTTGAACATGGTTCTCCCACTTTCTATGTGATTGCTCCTAACCATTTAGCTACTATGACAACATGCTGATAAGATACTGAATTCCCCAACTGACTCAAGTTGTTTCCCAGATAGGTCAACCAAGACATCTCACTATAGAGATAGCAATCTTGACAGCAACTTGCAATTCACAAGTGTTTTATTCCTGGGTACTCATATAGTTAAGGCCAACTATGAAGCGAATGTTTTGTTATTTTTATTATGACAATTAATGAAATTAATTAATTATACTTTTAAGAGCCTGCCTCACTAGAGAGTGTAATATAAAGCCAGCTGAAAAATATGGGGTAGATTTCATTAAATTTTGATGAATTAATAAAATAGTAATAATATAATAAAAACAGCACATAACTTGAAACAATTTTATGTTAACTTGTTCATTGTAAAAATATATATAATGATTTTTAGAACATTCTGTAAGTTTAACTACTAATGAATTAATAAATTGACACATTACTTCCAGATTACAACAATGTAAATTAAAGATGACTACTCCATCTGCCCAAGCAGATGGAGTAGTAAACTAATGCTTGTGCCACTGCTGCAGTAGTTAATTATCACTCTGCATGTAATATCAGAAGACCATGGATTTTAGGATAAATGCCAATTTGTTATGTGTACAAATAAACTAAAACTGGCTAAATATCTTCACATTTTAGTAAGAACGTAAATGTGTGAAAGCAGTTTTGTGGTGCCTAAAGTACATATTTTCCATTATTGTTGCTTAATTAATTTTTTTTTTCCATGTAACAATGAAAGAATAAAGTATTGATATCATGGGATTGATTTGATTTAAAAATATTATAATAGTTTTATTATAGAAATGAGACATTTTGGTAAAACGACTGGTTTGTTTTAGTACATCAAGTAGATTCACTCATTTGTAGAAAGAGAAACAGAGTACTTGTCCCCTTTAGGTCTCTTTGTCATGCTTTGGCATTGGTCGGTGACTGCAGTATGGTAGTAATCTTTTCCAAAGAGTAAGAAGGGTCAGTGACGGATTTCCCATTGTAGTAGGATCAGTGACAGATTTCCCATTGTTTCATGACTTGCAAACCTTATTTCCTTCATTATCAAAGCTTCAAGTTAATGTTCCTCATGAAAGTTTTCCAGCAAACTGATCTATCGTATCCAAATAAAACTGTTGATATGCACATATTTGCAAGATTTCTCAGCTTTTCTCATTGCTTTTTCAAATGTATTTCAAACTGTTCTTTAACAGTGCTGGCCTTGACTATATATTATGTTTTGCAAACATCATTTTGGGTGGTAAATTAAATTGAGCTTATTTATGGTTGCTCTTTAACTGTTTTCTTAGCATTCTATATTGGGAAATTTTGCTCAGAGGCCTCTTTATCAGACTTAGGTTCTTTTAAGTGCCGTAAATCTATGACACAGTGCCACCAGTTTTACTTCCCCTACAGAGGAAGCCATTCTAAGGAATTTTACACCAAAAAAATTCATTGCCTTCTGCCGGGTTTGAAACCGCGATCTTGGGATCATTTTGGGTTCCATATCACCTCTAGACAGTTTCGGTCACATCAGTGCTGCATGGTGCATTTCCACTAAGATCTATTCAATATCTTATCTTCTGTTGAGGAGGTGGCTCAGCACCTATCCAGAGTGGATATTGTAACCATGCCTCTTGAGGAGGCTCCCCGGGAGGAAGGATAAGGCAAGAGGTGACACTAGATGGCTAAGTTTCCGGATATAGACACCCTGCAGACCAGGGACCTCACCCCACACAGAAGGGGTCCAATGCCTCTCAAAGGGGATTCGAATACCCCTGCAGCCAGCTAAAAGCCATGGGGCAGAGAGGGTTACAAAGAGCTTCCTTTTCCCGTGCCATGCTGCACCGAAAACCATCACCGACACTTCTGACCCTGTAAAGGGACCAACGGGATGAAGGATGAAATGGAATGAAGAATGGAACAAAATGGAGGAACAGGAAATTTGGGGACTAAAAGAAACCACTCCAGCATTCACCTGATGACCCAGTAAACCCTTGGAAAAACCCATGGGTCAGAGTAGGCAGTTGCTGGGGATCGATACCAGGACCTCCCGAATGTGGGCCAAAGATGTTGCCACCTGAGCCATCCCACTAGGTGATCTATTCAATAAGTTTTGAGAGTATATTTTTTTCTAGCCATAATAATTTAGTAAGCTTACTGTTTGTGTAATTTTTAATGCTGGCTAATTCATTACATTTTTAAACTTATTGTCATTTTAGAAAGTGGAAAAAGGATTAGGTAACATAAAAGCAAATGTTTATATTGTGAAAATTGTGATTTAGGTGCCTAAAACTATGTGGTGCCTAATTTGAACATTTTAGAACATACTCTACATGCCTAAAAATTGGTTTTTAAGGACCTAATAAATCCAAGGTTTAATTATCAGTTTATCACCCTTTTTGTGCTTCAAATAATAAAGATGGTGACTAATGATAGTATTTTAATAATTGTTTTATTTACAGAACTTAAATAATTAGCTTCTGTTTATTGTCATGGGCATGCAGCCATCTGTATTCCTACATTTTTTACTGGTGCAAAGCAATGGTCATGCTAATGCTGTATTGTTTATGTTATGATCATGGCTGAGTATGTAGCACGTCAGAACAATCTAATTAAATATAGAGGTGGTAAAACCTGCAAAAATTTGAAAAGCTATAGTTTTGAATGTGTTCAACTTTTTTATTTGAGCATTATGATGCCCTTGCTGTTAAGGATATCATTAAATTAACATTGGAAGAAACTAGTGTGTGCGTGTGGGTGTGGGTGGGTGCGCGCGCGCTAGATTCTTGAATTAGTGCATTTAGTTTAATAAATACATGTTGACTAATTTTGAAGATTTAGAAGCTAGTAACAGTGATGTGTCATAATTTAAAATAGAGAGAGTTGAGGGTTGTTACACTAGAATATTATAGTGATGTAGTGTAACAACCCTCAACTCTCTTTATTTTAAAATACATGGTTATCTATTTCTTTAACACATAGTGCTGCTGCAGTGAAAGATAGCATGTGTTAACACATCACTGGGAGGTAACGATGACAGTTTCTTGAAATCCTGAAAGTAAACAGCTGGGCAGCTGTTGACGTGGAAGAAGGGAAGTTTCTCCATACATTCATAAAACTTCAAGTGTGCAGTAATACTACGTGCATTGTTTATATTAGGATCCATTCTCAGGCCGGAAATATTATAGAGAGACTTGATGACAGACAGATGGACTGATAGATATTATACCAATACAGAATTGGCATAGTGTTATTATTTTATATAATAATTAGTTACAAAAAATAAGCATACAATGTAATGCATAACTTTTAAATATTCAAATATGGAAATTATAAAATTTCAAAGTTAAAAAACGCTCTCCTGAAAAATTCATAAAATGGACTTACAACCTTTCTTTCCATGTACTCTTCATATGTATTAATCCGGGAGAATAATACTAAACATTGTTATGGTGAAAGTTGGCCATATATGCTGTAAGCACTGAGTGTTTGTAAAGTTAGCAGAGTAGATTGGATGCTAATATTTTAACCATGTTAAAGTGTATTTTTATAAAATAACTCTTAAAAAGAAAGCTTGTTGAATAAAGGGAGAATGAAACATCATACGAAAGTCACAATCATCATATTCAATTTGTGTTAATTGTTGTATGGTACAGAGGTACTACATGTAAGACTTGACTTCAAATGAAATATATGGATTTATTACCTAAATCTTGCCCTTATGATGCATAGTGCTCTAAGGGAATAAATCAGTGTCTGAGTGATTTTCGTGGTTGTACCGCCCTTCATCTCCTTTCTGGTGATGCAGTAATTTGTATCACAAATTACTTAAATGTAAATAATGATTGTAATATGAATATGCATTTTTATGTGACATTGATTTCATATGTTTATTAATTGTAATTATTATTGGGAAATAAGTTTATATGGCCTTACTGAAACTGTCAATAATGCAGAGAGGGGGGTGAGCTGTTTATCATTATTGGAAACGAGGAAGTTACGTAATGTTGGCGCGTTTTTTCCGTTGAGAAGCTTCTGGAATATTTTCTCCCTAAAGCATATGTATTCATAATTTTCATTGGATATTAAAACAGACGCTAATGTTGGCGCGTTTTATTAGCCAATAGCAGTTCAGTTATAATCTTTAGGCGTATCTGGACGAGGGAGTATAAATAGGGTAGGTTGGAGGTAAAGTCAGTCAGTCCTTCAGTTCGCCGAAAGCATTCATACATTACACATCGTATTTAGCTCAGTTCATCAAAATTCTTTGTGCACTACACGTCGTCTTCAGTTCGTCAGTTCGTCAAAATATTTGTATGAGATACGTCGGCTATAGATTCACAAGTTACGAAAATCTAAAGTATTATAAAGTTAATTATACACAAAGTTGAAGTACGCGAATTAAGCCGGAGGACAGTAAACAAAACTTAAAATTCTTTCAAACACTGATACTAGGTACCACAAATTGCTAACACTAGATGGAGCTACAAACCGAACAAATGAATGACGTCACAAGATGGCTTCAACACACGTGATGTAAACAAACATTTGTAAGTAATACCGTTACAAATTGGCTACCACAACGTGGGGCTACAATAATGTTACCGCAAATTGGCGCCCAACGTGGGGCAGTTAAAATTATGTAACCAAACAAAACAAAAGCAGCACAATATAAGATCTTCAAGTTCTAATAATTTACGTAAAAACATATTACGTAAACATAAATGTTACTTCAAATTGGCACCCAGAACGTGGGGCAGAGCAACCAGGAAAGGAACACGATGACCACGCAAGGATCAGAATAACCAGGAAGGGGCAGAATTAACCAGGAAGAAGTGAGATGACCAGGAAGGGGCGAATGGAGAAGTGAACTGAACTACAAGACGCAGATTCCAGAAACAACAAAAGGAACGACAGACTACGCGGATGATTGGACATCGTAATTCCGAGATTACAAGGCAACGGAAATTCAAACTACAGGGCAACAAAACGACGTAGACTCATCATAACACAATGCAGAAGCGACATACAAACCTAGGAGAGAGGGGCAGGAAGCTGGACATCAATGTAACAGCAGTAGACAGCATCACAAAGGTCAGAGTATCGTAATTTTTTTTTAGAAAACAAAATTGTAACCTTCAAATGTACTTAAGGAGTGGTAGGATAAAGAAAACAATGGCTACTAATAATACAGAAGAAATAATTATGGAGGGAGATAATGTAACAGTTCGCTGTAATTCAATACAGGTTACAGAAAATAGCTCAAACTTTTTAGGATTTGAGGGTGGAAATGTTAGTGCAGAAAGTGAGAATAAAATAGCAGGAAATATTAATTCTGATACTAGTATGATTATGGAAATGCTGAAAAATTTGAATGAGAATATGAAAAAGACTAATGAGAATATGGAAAAGAATAATAGGGAAATGAGGGAAGATCTTAGTAAGAAAATAGATCAAAACAGGGAAGATATTGATAGGAGTTTACAACAAAAACTAACTCAGAATAATGAGAAATTGAGGAAAGATATTGATAGGAGTTTAGAACAAAAACTAACTCAGAATAATGAGAAATTGAGGGAAGATATTCGTAGGAGCTTTGAACAAAACAGAAAAGATATTGGTAGGAGTAATGAGGTATTACAGCAAAAAGTAGATCAAAGCAGTGAAGAAATTGAAAAGAAAGTTATGAAGCTAGATAGTAGTATGCCAAAAATGAGAGATGAAAATGAGGAAATAATAGTAAGTGAGATAGGAGAAATTTCAAAGAAAATGTTAGATATGAGCAGGGAAATAGGTAACAAAGAAAGTGAGGTTAATGTAGAATGCACAGAGTTAGGAAATCAAGTGAGTAGTATTTCAAGTGAGATAAGAGAGATAAAAGAGGTTATGAACGTAGATGTGAATCAGGCGCAAGTTAATTTCAGAGGGGAGATATCAGAAATACAGAGAGAGTCAGAAATGCAACAAAATAAATTGTACGAAGAAGTTAAAGTTTTGCCTGTAAATAATCAAAAGCTAACGTCTGAAATTAACAGGTACCAAGATGTTCAAATTGAAAACTCCAGTCCAGTACAGTTTAGTACAGATTTGTCAGAGTACTCTCAAATTAAAGAGATAGTAGAAGAATTGAGAATGACAGTTGTTAAAAGATGTGTAGTTCAGGAAACTTTAGATTGTTTTCAAATTATATCATGGGACGAAATTTCATATGAATACAAGAGGTTATTCATTAACAAAAATTTGAAGGTTAGGATACGGCTACAAGTAATGTATAGCCACACACAATTTGATCCAGGAGGGTAAATAGCAATGAGATGTAAAGTAAATGCTGGATAGTTAAAGATGACTTCCAGAGAAATGTATTGGATCGTAAGAGGGTTAACTATTTATATATGTCATGTGAAAGGAGAAATAAAATTTTGGACATAATTAAATTTAAAAAAAAAAGGAAAATAACATTTTTTTTTGTAACTATAACAGTATTTGAAAATTAATAATGCAAAGATTGAAACTCAACATAATATTAAAGTTAAAGTACAAAATAACAAAAATTGGTAAAAATAAATAAAACAAATACTTATGTAGCAAACAGAAAAGGTGAAACATTGTCTAGATTTAAGAGATATCAATATATTTGTGTAAAGGGTGAATATGTTTTGGTAAATATGTTTAATAATTACAAAAATTCTTGAATGCCTAAATTTTGTCAACAATATAAGAGAGTAAACCATTTTGAAACAGTAATTTAATAATTCAGGGTACAGTATTTGCTATAAAAAAAAATTGTAATGTCAGATTAATGTGTAAACAAATTCAACCAGAGCCAGTAAGTAGTGGCAAGATAAAAAAAAAAAAATATGTCGTGTGTTAAATGCGTGTGAAGTGTTAAGTGAAAGTGATAGCGTGTGTTCCAAGATTTAGGAGACTAAAAACCCAATTATAAAATTTCCAAACAAGTTGTAAATATTTATAATTATGTTTCTAGTGGGGCATATGATGCAGTAATTTGTATCACAAATTACTTAAATGTAAATAATGATTGTAATATGAATATGCGTTTTTATGTGACATTGATTTGATATGTTTCTTGACTGTAAATATTGTTGAGAAGTAAGTTTTTAATGTCTTACTGAAACTGTCAATAATAGCGCGCAATAATGCAGAGAGGGGGGTGAGCTGTTTATCATTATTGGAAACGAGGAAGTTACGTAATGTTGGCGCGTTTTTTCCGTTGAGAAACTTCTGGAATATTTTCTCCCTAAAGCATATGTATTCATAATTTTCATTGGATATTAAAACAGACGCTAATGTTGGCGCGTTTTATTAGCCAATAGCAGTTCAGTTATAATCTTTAGGCGTATCTGGACGAGGGAGTATAAATAGGGTAGGTTGGAGGTAAAGTCAGTTAGTCCTTCAGTTCGCCGAAAGCATTCATACATTACACATCGTATTTAGCTCAGTTCATCAAAATTCTTTGTGCACTACACGTCGTCGTCAGTTCGTCAAAATATTTGTATGAGATACGTCGGCTATAGATTCACAAGTTACGAAAATCTAAAGTATTATAAAGTTAATTATACACAAAGTTGAAGTACGCGAATTAAAAGTGATTAGTAATGAAGTTATTATAACAGTTTCAGTTTTGCGAGTATCTAGATCAATATGTAAAAGTGATAGTGAACGTGTTCGACAATAAAAATTATAAAACAAATTTCTTCATCAGTGTTCTTTTTGGATAAAAGATTCCTTTCCGTTTACACAACCCTGATCAAGACACATGTTCGACCCAAGATAAGATAATAGCTAGCCGGAGGACAGTAAACAAAACTTAAAATTCTTTCAAACACTGATACTAGGTACCACAAATTGCTAACACTAGATGGAGCTACAAACCGAACAAATGAATGACGTCACAAGATGACTTCAACACACGTGATGTAAACAAACATTTGTAAGTAATACCGTTACAAATTGGCTACCACAACGTGGGGCTACAATAATGTTACCGCAAATTGGTGCCCAACATGGGGCAGTTAAAATTATGTAACCAAACAAAACAAAAGCAGCACAATATAAGATCTTCAAGTTCTAATAATTTACGTAAAAACATATTACGTAAACATAAATGTTACTTCACTGGCATAATAGTCTTTAATAACTTGCAATAATGTAAAAAAAACTGTATGAACTGTGTCTTGTTTCTCTCTCTCTTGCTCTGCACTTCATGTAAGAGAATGTGACATTTAAGCTTAAACTGTGTCCAAACTACCTATTATGCAGTATTTAAAAATGGCCACGTCGTTTAAGCTTAAACCATATCCAAACTACCTGTTATACAGTGTCTAAAAATAACCATGATTTAGACTTTTTTTTAGCACTAAACGTTGTTTCTGCATTGAGATTGTCTAATCATCAATTTTGCAAGCTGCCCTCAAACTTCAGGCATTGTTTTTCATGACATTCTATGCATTTTCTTAAGGTTCTTCTCAAAAGTAAATAACTTAAGATATTATATCAGTATAAATCAGCAATTAAAGCTTCACTTATCTTTTAAATTATCAATTGTATCCATTCATGGTTTTATTTTTTGATTTGACATTATTAGCATTAATGCTGCGAGGTGACCAACATATAGAAAACTTTAAAATGTTCCTTAAACAAAAAAGTTGGAAAGAAGTATACGAAGCCGAGACAGTAAATGAAAAGTATGATATTTTTAATAAAATTGTGCAAAAAGGAATGGATATTATTATGCCGGTAAAAAAAGTAAAAGTAAAAAATGGTAAAGGTAGTATAAATGTGGGATGGATGACAAAAGGGATAAAAATCTCATGGGAAAGATTGAAGTTCTTAAATTCAATAATACACCCAAATATAAATGAGAAATCTAGGGATTATATAACAAGGTATAACAATATTTTCAAAAGTGTAGTAGAAAATGCAAAAAGGCAATACAATAGGAAATTGATACAGAAATCTGAAAATAAAACAAAAACAATATGGCATCTGGTAAATATAGTCCATAACCAAAGCAAAAATAAACATATGGAAAATTTAGTCATAAAAAATCAAGGTAAAGAAATAATAGACACAAAGAAAATTTGTGAAATTTTTAATGAATATTATGTAAATATAGCAGCAGAATTAAATTTAAATAAACAAAAAAATAGATAAAAACATTAGTCTAAAAAAACAAACAAGCCAATTAAATAGTATGGCAGTCTTCGAAGTGTCAGAAGATAGTGTAAAAAATGAAATAAAGAAGTTAAAATCAAGGAAATCAAGTGGCCTAGACAAAATCTCGAATTTGTTACTAAAACACATAAAGCAAGAAATTAACAAAATCCTAACACCCATTATAAATACATCGTTAATGCAAGGCATTTTTTCCAGATATGCTAAAGAAGGTAATAGTTAGGGCAATATTTAAACATAAGGGGAGTAAAAAAGACATAGAAAATTATAGGCCAATTACTCTATGTTCTGTGATATCAAAAGTAATGGAAGGTTTATATATAATAAAGTGCAAAGTTATCTTAAAAAACTAGATGTATCAAAATGGCAGTATGGATTTCAAAAGCACAAGTCAACCATAAATACGATTGAAAAGGCAAATAATATAATTGTAAATGCAATAAATGACCATGAATCAGTGGTGGCTATCTTCATAGATTTATCAAAGGCCTTTGATTGTATGAATATAAAAATAATACTAAATAAATTAGAAACATGTGCTATTCGAGGTTTAGCGCTGGATTGGATATCAACATATCTGGAAAATTGAGCACAATGTGTTGAAATAAATCATCTAAATACAAATGGGGTCATAAAAAAGATAGTCAGATTTCAAAATAGTAAAACAAGGGGTCCCGCAAAGTTCAAAATTGGGGCCATTTTTATTTCTTATATATATAAATGCAAATTTTGAGGTCATACAAGAAAAAGGAGGCATTGCAATTGGATATGCAGACGACATGACTGTCATAATTAAAGGTCAAACCACAAAAGAGGTTGAAATTAGAGCAAATAAATTTTAAAAATAATAAAACAATATTATGCTAATTTAGATATGATAATAAATACACAAAAGACAGCATGTATTAACTTTGAATTAACAAAACTTAACCCAAGTAGTATTAAACTAAGTATAGATGGGGAAAACATCAGAAATAAATTGCACTAATTTTCTTGGAGTAATAATTGATAAACATTTAAATTGGCAATCTCATGTAACATCAATTAGAAAAAAAGATAAATAAGGGCATTTATGTAATGAGACAATTAACTAAAACAATGGACAATAAAACAATGAAACAGGTCTATTATGCTTTTATATATTCGCATGTAAGATACGGAATTACGTTATGAGAAAATATTACAGCAAGAGAAATTAAACTGCAAGAAAAAGCCATTAGAATAATAAGCAAAATGGAAAACAAACAAACTTGCAGGGGGGTGTTTAAGAATAAAAACTTGTTAACAGTGCCATGTGTATGTATATATATATGAATGCATAAAAACTGTGATAAATATAAATATGCAAAAAAAATCCAGTGTACATAACCATAATTTAAGAAACAATGATTATTATAGAATAACATTAAGGGGAACTCTAAATAATCATGCCATAGAAGCTAGAGGAAGAGAATTATTCAATAAATTACCTAGAGAAATAAAGAACATAAACCAGCCAAATGTAATGATAAAAACAATGAAATACTTAATAGAAAAGGAATTTTATAGTATAGATGAATTTAGACATGGTAAAGCAACGTAAAGTGAAAATGATGTTTAAGGTAAACTTAATGTAAATGCAATGTAAAAGAAGTAATGTAAAATTATAAGCTGTACTTGTTAAATTATTTTATATTTGTAATTGGACATGTCCTTTAAATGCATTTAAAAGGATGAAAATAATAATAATAGTAAAAAAAAAAAATATATTAGTATTATCTACTGGAAGTGAAACAACTTTATTGATGAAATTGACAGCATTGCAAAATTCATTACATGATCTCTATTCTTAAAATAGATGTTTTACCCTAAATCAGTAATTGTATAGATCCATTTCATTTAGCTGTAATAATTTAGCTTCAGGGTTTATTTCATGATCAGTTTATGTGATTTATATTTATAAACTTTAAACACAAGGGGATGGTTTTGGGGGGTAAAAGTCCTTAGCATAGCTTGCTTCAGAAGTAAGTAAAGCTGTTGATCCCATGTTGTAGATTTACGGCATGTAAAAGAACCTAAGTCGGATAAAGAGGCTTCTGAGCAAAACTTCCAGTCTTTCATGCCCAATATAGAATGGGATGCTAAGAACCATAGCAGTTAAAAGAGTGTCCATAAATAAAACTCAATTAATTTATTTATTTATTTATTTATTGATAAATTAGCTGTAACAGAACATTTTTAGTTCTTTAATCATGAAACAGACCCTGAAGCTAAACTATTAAAACAATTAAATGAGCTTGTGGAATTAATGATTTTGGAGAAGATATTTATTTAAAGAATTGAGATTGTGTAATTGATTTTGAATCACCACCAGCTGATTCTGTAGTAATTTTTTCTTTTTTTAAGTTCTGGTAGAGGGCTGTGATATCACTGTCATTTAGTCTCAGTGATGTCAGATCAAAAGAATGCAAACAAGAAGTATCCATAGCTGAAGATGCGATTTATGAAACTGTCCTGTTTTGTAATATAATTTTAAAGTTAGGTGAAGCAATAGTGACTGATTTATACAGACTATATATTTATGGTCATTTATATGTCACATTGTTAAGTAAAGAACTTATTTTATCAGCCTCTGTTAGGACTTGAGTTCCAACATATAAATCAGTAAAGTATCAGTCAAATATGTAACAAAAGAGAACCTTAAGGTGTTTGTGATTGTTTCTTCCAACATGTTATTTAGATGAGAATGAACGAGGAGTAGGGAAACTCATTTGAAATACTTCACTATCAACCGCTTCTAAATTATTACTTATGTTATTTAGAGTTTAGTGTTAACATATTTTTAATTTGGAATATGCAACATTTGAAAGATTTACCCATGTATGAAAATTGGTACAAATAATTTAGTGTCTGCATGGTTTTATAAACCTTATTTCTCTTCATTGGATGTACATTCAAGATAATGTTAGTATTTGTTAATTGCAGTAAAACAAGAGCCATTAGATGATGATGACATTAAAGTTAAAATAAAGCAGGAGAAAGATGAGGATGAAGCAGAGAAATTTACTAAAATGGAGAAACCTGATGATAAAATAGAATTAAATGATCTTTTTGGGAAAAAGTCAAGTGGAGAAATAATATTTCTGCAGGTAAAGAACTATGTAGTTAATCTTAATCATAATCTTGCCTTTAGGCTTTGTAGCTTGGAAAAAAAAGTCATAATTATCAGTCATAGAAAGAGGAGGATAGCATTTATTTTGGCGTTAAACACTGTCTTGTTGCAGCAAAAGCTGAGCAGAAAAGAATTAAATGATTTCTTATGATTTTTAGTTTTTCATAAACAGACTGCTGGTTCCAGGTTATCTTTGAATGCCTCCATTATTCAGCAGATTTTTGGATTGCTGGAAAAGATAAATAAAAGCACACATAATTATATACTCTCTAGCATACAGTGAAGGTGCTATAATACCCATTTTAGTTTAATGTTTCTTGTGTTTACATTACAGTTGCCAGATTGTTTACCAGGTTTAACACCTGAAGATACCCTTTCAACACCAAGACCTGCAGCCTCCGCAAAGCCATCTACATCAACAGCAACTACATCTCAGGCACAGACAGAGACTGCAATCCAGGTTAATTTCTTTATAATAAAAACTGTGTCATTTATGGAGATAGGTTTAACTTGAAGTCTCAATGATTAAAATGATTGGGACTCTTCACTATGAAGCTTTCAATTAGAATTAAAGCTCATAAAATTGAGTTGCACACACTCTTATGCTCCATAGAAAAGGTTTTACCTTAAAACATGTTTCACACATCCATTGAATGCAACATCAGTGTTATGACAGAATGATGGTGGCAATTGCGGATAGGTATCTTGTTATAGATGCTGGAGGCTCACCTCTCAGTAGTTTGACAAACTTCAAATTTGACAAGAATCCCAACTTGAAGTTTGTCAAACTGCCGACAGATGAGTCCCCAGCATCTAGGACAGGATACCCAACAATAGCCAAGCAGTTTGAAAACTGATGATGCACACATTGGACATGGGAAAATGTTTTAAGGTACAGGTCAATTTTTTAATCTGATACAGCAGAAATGCAGAGGAGGAGGAGAAGGTAGTCGGGTGGGGGATAACAGCTGGCAGTATTCTCCTTGCGTGGAACAACACTCACTCAGGATATGTGGTGATGTCACCTTATCTCACATGTACACGCCTGCTTCTCCTTTATTACTGACCCAGCACTCCTCCCAGAAGATAAATGGACTTGTCCAGCTACTGTGCATACAGATGAGCATATCATGATGAAAAATTGACTTGTAAAACTATTTCTGTTTAGTATAGAGCATAAGAGTGTGTGTGTGACTCAATTTTATTAGTTTTAATTTTAATGAAGTCTAATATTGAAAATTAATATTGAATGGAACTTCTCAAAAGATCTAATACTGTTTGTGTTTCAAAATATTAAAGAGTCTAATCAATGGAAGAAAAATATTCCTTAATAATTTGGGAAGATCTTAATATTTCAGATTCTTAATGCTTCGTTCACACCCTGTTGTCTGCCTTAGTTATTTGGAACTTTTCTTAGCATCTTTTTATGTATTTGAGGAAATGTATTTGGATAACAGTCACCATGCAATAATGCAGTATTTTCTGAGGTTGAAGAAAACTCACTTAAATAAGTATGTCTGATATCCTCATGTCGCTTGAAAATTATTGCTTCACGAGATCTTAATATTCTTGTGTAACTCAGTGGATAAACTTTTCCAGTAAGTAATTAAGAACATATGGAAGTGATTTGTGGGTAGCAAGGAAACCAGACTTATCATTTGTTGAATGAACAGAGTTTGCAGAAGTGAGGGAAATATCAGTATTTACAATTAAAAAAACAGAAGAGATCACATTTAGTCGTATAAGAATGCCGCATTTGAAAGAGCAGTAAACATAGAAAAATAACTGAAGGTATTGCAGCAAAACTGATGAAGCTCCAGTTTTACTAATAGTTGGCAAAATAGAAAAAGTTATTTCAAAATATAGCTTTTTGAAGTGAATTTGAAATTGTCCACCTACCATGCATGTTAACATAATTCAGTACTATTAGTGTACAACAATGTATTCAGTGAAGCAGAACCACATCATTTTATTGTTAGACAGTATTTAATTACACAAGAGAAATCTAGAATTTCTGGCAATTGGATATTGAAATTGCAAACAATTTCAGAGGAAATTATGGAAGGAGAGAGAAACTAGATGGAAGGCTTTTGGAAAAAACTTAGTCTAAGGATAATGATAAACAATCAAATTTCAGCAGTATCATGGATAAGAAAACTTGACTCTTATATAGAAAAATGAAATATGTTTGGGAAAAATATATAGCCATAAATAGTAAATTAGGTAGGTTAGGTGGGTGTAGTTGGAACTGGTGTGAGAAGATTTAGGGGAATGAGAAGGGATATCTGTCCATTTGTGGAGGCATAGACAATGATTTTCATTATGTTTTAAAATTTGATAAAACTAAAATACGGAGGGATCAATTAGTACCAATGAAATGACATCAATTACCAATAGAGATACTGAAGGTAAAGTTTATGAGAACAAGAAATGTAACTGAGATTAGAAGGATAAGGGAATTCCTAGGAAAAATTAAAGAAAATGGAGAAGAAAAATTTAATATCGTAGATATATGAAAGGATACCTATTTAAAAATTGTTGTATTGCTGTGTGTTATAGTAGTGATTATGTTAGGCAGAGAATCTGGCATGCAATATATCAACTACAGTGTTAGATATATTCGCGCTAGAGACAAGTATAGGCAATCGGTGAGAGTACCTAGGAGTTTGTTTAAAATTTTGCAAATTTGTTTATATATGAATTATGTGGTTTATGAAAGCGAAATAAATTCACTCGTTGTGACTTTTGTAATTGTCTACCTTTTGTACAAGTGACATGATGAAAACATTCATTCTGTGGGCAAACATATTCCCTAAAACATCACAAAATTACAGTTCATATTGCTTATTGCATTTTATATGAAAATAAATGCTTTTCATCTAGTTAACTAGAAATACATTCAATTTTGCCCCTATAATGCCTCTCTTTATAATCCTCTGAACCATTTGAGAGCAGATGGTCTTCTCCCAGTTCATTGTAGAACCACCATGCATTGATGTCATCTATTCTAGAGGTAATAACAGTTCTTTGAATGAATTTTATTTCAAGTTCTTGAACTAGTGCAATTCATATACAAACAAATTTAAATCATTTATATATAAAGATGAGTTGGAATTTTAAATCACTAAATATTACTAAACAAAAAAGTACCTGAACATTTTTGAGGACGACTTGTCCCCATCATCAGCAGACATCCAACTGAATTGAAATATAAATTTAAATCACTTTGCATATGAACTGCTTGCTACTCTTTCCCTTTGCATATACTAATTGCTTACACTTGAATTGCCTCTGACATAAATATATCCAAAACTGTGGTTTTTTTTATATATATGCTATGTCAGATTCACTTCTCACCTAGTCATCAAGATACAGCTCATAGTAACCATACCAATCTTTTGGATAGGTACTCTTTAGTAGATTTCTGAAGTTGAAATTTTTCATCTCCATTTTTTTTTTAATTTTTCCAACTCCCTTATTCTTATGATCTCCATGATATTTCTTGTTTTCGTAAACCTTATGTTTATTATTTCTATGGTAATTGATCCCTCCATGTTTTGGTTTCCTCACATTCTAATACATAATGGAAATCATTGTCTGTTCCTCTATATAATGGAGAACTATGCAGGCAATATGTCATTTTGTGCCTCTTAATTTTGTTATCCCAGTTCTAAACTATGCCCACCCTTTCTCCCTAATTTATTATGTACTTGTGTATAGTTTTTCCTACCCCAGACATGTTTAATTTCTCTATACAACACTAAAGATGTATTTATCCCTAATTCCGCTGAAAATTTCTTGTTGATCAGTATCCTCTATTCATTGTCTAATTACTTTCCAGAACCCTCCTTCTGCCTGTAACAGCTGTAAATAAGTGACTATTGAAAATAATTTAGCTATATCCTGTTGGGTATTTCTGAGTAAAATAATTTTGTCTTATGTTTTCAGGAGACAACAGCTAAAAAGTGGTGTACATTGAATACCTTATCTGAAGGATGTATTGGAAAGTTGCAGTTTCTGAAATCTGGTAAAGCTAGACTTATACTCGGAAATTGCATGTTACATGTGGACATGGGGACCCAAGTTGGCTTCCGACAGGTTAGTTATTCTGGGTAATTTTGTTTAGTACCAATTACTTGGCTACATGTAGATGTAAATAACAAAAGGAATGAGTAAAAACTAAACACATACAGATATGCACATATCATAGAGAGCAATAACTGATCACATAAGTGCACATTCATAAAAAAAAAATATGTTCAGCATGCAGTGACATGGAATGTGAACTGTCTTTAAATTGAGTTCGTTAATAAATAATTGGATAACTATTTACAAAAGAGGACAAAGTCCATGTTCCATATTTCAGGCAAACTAAAACACTTTAAGAATTTTTTACTTTTCCATTGTGGAATCAAACACAATGAAGTATGTGTAAATCATTAAAACTTACATAAAGAGCCAATGTATACACTCCTTGCTTCATTTATCAGCTTTTCTAGGACATGTTTCATATGTGTTTGTCCACATCATCTGCTATTGTCTGAACAATTCTGTTATGGTTGGAGGTCTCTGGGTGGTTTGATCCACTTGAAGAGGAGGTTAAAAGTTATGTCAAAATTCATTGAGTGCAATTTATGTTTCCTGGCGTAGACTTTTTCCCAATGTCTTAATTCTTTAGGCTTTTGAACAGTTTATGGTAATTTGATTTCAATCTTATCGTGGTTGTTTTCCCAGAAGTGGACTATCACTGTGAATTTTTCTATCTGTTTGTATTTTATGTTCTTCAAACAATGAAACATTACTACTGCTACTTTCCATATGGATAACATATACTTTCAGACTATCTTTCCTTTCCTCTCCTCTCTTTTCCTTTCCTCTCCTCTCTTTTCCTTTCCTTTCCTTCAATATCTTTCTCTGTCTCCCTTCCCTTTCCCACTATTCAAAACTAAAAAGTTTTGTATAAGTATCAGGCCTGCATCTTCCAAGGATGCAACACAAAGATTACCCTAACTACCCTTTTCTTGGAAATTATTTTTATTCTTTAAAAAATGTGTCAATGATTTTGAGATATTTATATGACTAATAAAATGTACAACTTGAATTTTCTGAAAATGGCCAGTGAAGTTCTCTTAATTCTGAATAACTTTTCTGTAATTGGTAAACCAAAAGAGATGGATAAAAACATATTACACAAAACATGTAGGGCTTATTCAGATATATATATATATATATATATATATATATATATATATATATATATACTTTTCCTGAAGCATTGGCCATTTTCAGAATATATGTTGGTAAATATTCGTTGAGTTTTCCCCGAGTTCAACTGTCATGCTATAATGCATGTTAGAAATATGATTCTTATTTTTTCTTGCATAGGCTTATAAATAAAAAGGACTATTAAATGTGGTGGACTTTTGTAACAGTGATGTGGAAAAACAATTTGATAACCTTAGTCGAGTTTTTGTAGCATTACATCACTTATTTTTAATTAAAGAAAAAACATCCCAGAGGATGGGTACAATTATCTCCCAAAGTATGTTTTTCCTTGGAAAGATAGAATCAGATTAAAAATTGAATGCCAGAGCCAGGATTTGAATCACTGAGCTTTGGCATACCATGCTGCTAAGCTACCATGGCAACATGCCACACACCATTAAATTCCTCAGTTGACTCTCATGTTTCCCAGTAAAACACAAGGCATTCTCAAAATCATTTTGAGACATAGCCCCAATGACAACTTACAGTCTCATAAGTACTTTAAAAGCTGGTTCACAATAACCTAGAACGGAAACCAAATGAAAACGACAAGGTAAAATATCTGTATTATAATGTGAGTGTTCACAATTAACAGGAAGCTTCCCTGGGTCCCGGGAATGAGAAAGAAGACTTGGTAAAATTTGAACTTTCTTCTCATTCCCAGGCAGGACACATTAGATTCTTCGCTGAAGAAATTATTCAAGGTGGCCATGGCATGAAACAGCCACTAGAATGTCTCTAATTGCAAGTTGGGAAAATGAAACTAGAAGAAATAGCAGCAAATGTGCATCTAGACTCCCTCAGATTCATTAAACTTTGGTTCTTCTATAGTCCCACCAACCTTAGAAGGGAACCTGATGTAAATGATAGCATGTGCATCAGCCACGGATTATAATGTCCCATGTTGTACTATAGAAATTAATTTTGTTTTATATTATTTAAGAGTTTATTTTGTTAAAAAGTATTGTTAGAATATTAAATTTTAGTTCATACCACATTTAAAAACATTTATACACAGAGTGTTCCCTTCAAACCTCCCACATTTTAATTAATCATTGCTAACAATGTGGAATTATGAAATGAGAGTGGTACTAAACAAAAGAGAAACTCAAAGAATTTTTGTTTTATTAGTTAGAAGTTGGCTGTTCTGTCACTGCGTTGCAACAGTAACATAAAACAAAATGGTGACTCTGCAGCAATGTGCACATACTGTTTTCTGGTACACAGAGATGAAATTAATAATTACAGTTCAAAGAAATTACCAGAGAGAATATGGACCTGATGGGGAAAAGCATTAAGGTATCGTGTCAGAAATTTCTGCCAACTGAAGTATTAAGAAACAATTCAGAGATTATCGTTGACATGTTACAGAAAAGAAGATTTAAGAAATTAGAGCAGGATTTCAAAGAAGTCCTCAAAATCAATTCCCCATGCATCCCGACAGTTCAGTTTGCCAAGATCACTATGCATCATGTGTTTCAGCTTCGTTTTTACCCCTACAGGGTGTAAATTGTTCAAAAAATAAAACCAAATGGCATGGTATGACGACAGGCATTCACTATTGATATGCTAGATCGCATTGACAGATACTCTTAATTTCTTGGAAACGTCTTGTTTTCAGACGAGGTACATTTCATGTATCAGGATCTGTCAATTAGCACAGAGTAAGGATCTGGGGTATGCAAAATCCACATGTCTACTGTGAACATGCCCAGGATAGCCCAAAAGTAAACATTTGGTGCATTCTGAACAGAATTATTGGTCCTTTTTTCTTCCATGAGAATTCAATAACTGGCCTGGTATACTAAGACATGTTGGAACTGTTCTTGTACCCCTAGGTAGCTAATCTCCAACCTCATGTAATCTTTCAATAAGACGACTCCCCCTCCCCATCACACTAGAGCCAGGATGTTTGCGATTCCTGTACAGAAACTTTCCTGGATCACTGGATTGGACGCAGTGGATTAATTTGGTGGCCACCACGTTTTCCAGACATTCCATTAGACTTCTTCCTCTGGGGCTGTGTAAAAGACCACGTGTTTGCAACTCCAGTACAAGATCTTCAAGATTTAGGAACCTGTGTACCCGTGACACAATTGCAACGGTATCCATGGACATATTGAACAGAACATGGCATGAAATCGAATACAGGCTTGATATTGTTTGTGCTACCAATGGTGCACATATAGAGGTAGTTTAGTGTATAACAATGAAATTTAATAATTCTTTGAGTTCCTCTTTGTTTAGTACCATTCTCAGTTCTTCCATATACCTTCTTAGCAATGATTAATTAAAATATGGGAGGTTTGAAGGGGACACCCAGTTTATTTTATGTGCATATTCGCTATTTATGTATATATATATATATATATATATATATATATATATATATATATATAAGTGAATCTGCAAACATTATTTATTTATGTTTGTATTTGATATTTCAATGTTTTTGCATCCTGATAAGTTTTGCATACACCAGCCTCAGTTGAGAAAGTAGAACTTTTCAATAAGTTCTTTCTCTCTCTGATTGTGCACGTATGTGTGTGTGTGTGCGTGTGCGTGCGCGCGCGCGTGTGTGTGTTTTTTTTTTTTTTTTAACTTTATGCACCATTTTCTATTACTAAAATACAGTTGGTCAGTCTTGTTGCATTTAGCAGCACTCGCTTGTTTTCAAATTATTTATTACAGTGTGGTTTAACAGTGGTTAAGGTTAATAATTATTATGACTAATCAAAATGTGTATGTGAAACATCCCAAAGGGATAATTTTGAAAAGTGGTGAAAAACTATTGTGTTGAATGTGTTCATAAAGTTTTGTGAGAAGTATCCAGATTTAGCCATTAAAGTCATTATTAATTTAACGTCTGAGTGTTGCCATTGCCGTAAAAAGTGTCAACACCATTTGCATGGAAAAGCAGAAAACGGCTATCACCTTCAAAGAAAAGGAAATGCGATAAAACTGTGCTTGGCGTGAAATGTTATGAGGAGGATGAAATGGAATGGGATTGGACCACTTTCATATTCTGATCAATAAGGTACTTTCAAATTTTATCATCATTCTGGTTCTATCATTCCATACTGTGTATAATACTACTTCAATATTTTAAATAGTTTATAACTCATATCAGACTGCAGGAAATGTTTCAATTGATGCAGTAATTTGTATCACAAATTACTTAAATGTAAATAATGATTGTAATATGAATATGCATTTTTATGTGACATTGATTTCAGATGTTTATTGATTGTAAATATTGTTGGAAAGTAAATTTATAAGGCTTTACTGAAACTGTAAATAATAGCGCAATAATGCAGCGAGGGGGTGAGCTGTTTATCATTATTGGGAACAAGGAAGTTACGTAATGTTCGCGCGTTTTTTCCATTGAGAACCTTCTGGAATATTTCCTAAAGCATATGTATTCATAATTTTAATTGGATATTAAAATAGACGCTAATGTTGGTGCGTTTTATTAGCCAATTGCAGCTCAGTTATAATCTTAGGCATATCGGGGAGTGGGAGTATAAATAGAAGCCAAGTTAGAGGTAAGGTCAGTCGGTCGCCCAGTTCATCAAAATTCCTAGCACATTACACGTCGTCAGTCAGTCCTTCAGTTCGCCGAAAGCATTCATACACTACACGTCGTCGTCAGTCAGTCAGTTCGTCAAGTTACGCGCAGCAGAATTATTGAAAGATCTAAAATATGGTAAAAGTTAATTATACAAAAGGTTGAAGTACGTTGATTAAAAGTGATCAGTAAGAAGTTATTATAATAGTTTCAGTTTGGCGAGTGTTAAGATCAATGTATAAATGTGATAGTTAACGTGTTCGACAATAAAAAATTATAAAACAAATTTCTTCATCAGTGTAATATTTGGATAAAAGATTCCTTTCCGCTTCACAACCTGTATTGAGACACATGTTCGACCCAAGCCAACAGGATAATAGCTAGCCGGAGGACATTTAAAATGAATTATTTCAAAAACTGATACTAGGAAACGCAAATTGCTAACGCCAGATGGAGCTACAAACCAAACAAATGAATGACGTCATAAGATGGCTTCCACTCACATGAAGTAAACACAATATAAGATCTCCAAGTTCTAATAATTTACGTAAAACATATTACGTAACCAAGAATTTGCTCTCGCAAATTGGCACCCAGAACGTGGGGCACGATAACCAGGAAAGGAACACGATAACCAGGAAAGGAACACGATGACCAGGAAAGGATCAGAATTAACCAGGAAGGGGCGAATGCAGCAGTGAAATGATCTACAAGACGCAGATTCAAGAAACAACTAGAGGAGCGACAAACGACGCAGATAAGTGGACACAAAAACATCGAGACAACGTAGATTCATCATAATACAACGCAGAAGCGACATACAAACCTAGGAGAAAGGGGCAGAAAGCTGGACATCAAAGCTACCTCAGCAGATAGCATCAGAAAGGTTAGAAAAATGTTATGTTAATTCTAAAAAAAAAAAAAAAAAAAAGGGTAAACAAATTTAAATGTACCTTAGGAGTGGTAGGATAAAGAAAACAATGGCTACTAATAATACAGAAGAAATAATTATGGAGGGAGATAATGTAACAGCTGTAATTCAATACAGGTTACAGAAAACAGCCCAGGCTTTTTAGGATTTGAGGGTGAAAATGTTAGTACAGAAAGTCAGAATAGAATAGCAGGAAATGTTAATCTTGATACTAGTATGATTATGGAAATGCTGAAGAATATGGAAAAGAATAATGAGAAATTAAGGGAAGATATGCAAAAGAGTCATAGGGAATTAAGGGAAGATCTATAGATCAAAACAGGGAAGATATGCAAAAGAGTTTTGAGAAATTAGGGGAAGCTATGGACAGGAATCATAGGAAATTAATGGAAAGTATTGGTAGGAGGAATGAGAAAGTAGAGCAAACAGTAGATCAAAGCAGTGAAGAAATTGAAAAGAAAGTTATGAAGTTAAATAGTAGTATGCCAGAAATGAGAGATGAAAATGAGGAAATAATAGTAAGTGAGATAGGAGAAGTTTCAAAGAAAATGTTAGACATGAGTAGGGAAATAGGTAACAAAAAAGGTGAGGTTAATACTAAAAGTGAGGTTAATGTAGAATGCCCAGAGTTAGGAAATCAAGTGAGTAACATTGCAAGTGAGATAAGAGAGATAAAAGAGGTTATGAATGTAGATGTGAATAAGGCGCAAGTTAATTTCAGAGGGGAGATATCAGAAATACAGAAGGAGTCAGTAATGCAAAGAAAGAAATTGTACCAAGATGTTCAAAATGAAAACTCCAGTCCAGTACAGTTTAGTACAGATTTGTCAGAGTACTCTCAAGTTAAAAAGATAGCAGATGAATTGAAAATGAAAGTTGTTAAAAGATGTATTGTTCAAGAAACTGTAGATTGTTTTCAAATGTTATCATGTGATGAAATTTCAAATGAATACAAGAGGTTATTCATGAACAGAATTTTGAAGGTTAGGATACGGCTACGAGTAATGTTTAGCCACACACAATTTGATCCAGGAGGGTAAATAGCAATGAGATGTAAAGTAAATGCTGGATAGTTAAAGACGAAATGCAGAGCAATGTATTGGAACGTAAGAGGGTTAATTATTTATATGTCATTTGAAAAGAGAAATAAATTAAAAAAAAATTAAATTTTTAGTAACTGTAACAACATTTGAAAATTAAGAATGCAAAGATTGAAACTTAATATGATATTAAATTAAAAAAACGTAAATACAATTCCAAGAGTATTGTTAAAATAAAGTACAAAATAACAAAAATGGCTAAAAAAAAAAAAATAATTAAAAAAACAAATACTTGTGTAGCAAACAGAAAATGTGAAACAGTGTCTAGATTTAAGAGATGTAAATATTTGTGTAGAGGGTGAATATTTTGGTAAAAATGTTAAACAATTACAAAAATCTTAAATGTATAAATTTTTGTCAACAACTTAAGAAAGTAAACAATTTGGTAACTAATTAAATAATTCAGGGTACAGTATTTGCTATAACAAATTTTGTGATGTCAGATTAATATCTAAATTAATTCAACCAGAGCCAGTAAGTAGTGGTGAGATAAAAAAAAAAAGAAAAAAAGTATGTCGTGTGTTAAATGCGTGTGAAGTGTTAAGTGAAAGTGATAGCGTGTGTTCCAAGATTTAGGAGACTAAAAACCCAATTATAAAATTTCCAAACAGGTTGTAAATATTTATAATTATGTTTCTAGTGGGGCATATGATGCAGTAATTTGTATCACAAATTACTTAAATGTAAATAATGATTGTAATATGAATATGCATTTTTATGTGACATTGATTTCAGATGTTTATTGATTGTAAATATTGTTGGAAAGTAAATTTATAAGGCTTTACTGAAACTGTAAATAATAGCGCAATAATGCAGCGAGGGGGTGAGCTGTTTATCATTATTGGGAACAAGGAAGTTACGTAATGTTCGCGCGTTTTTTCCGTTGAGAACCTTCTGGAATATTTCCTAAAGCATATGTATTCATAATTTTAATTGGATATTAAAATAGACGCTAATGTTGGCGCGTTTTATTAGCCAATTGCAGCTCAGTTATAATCTTTAGGCATATCGGGGAGTGGGAGTATAAATAGAAGCCAAGTTAGAGGTAAGGTCAGTCGGTCGCCCAGTTCATCAAAATTCCTAGCACATTACACGTCGTCAGTCAGTCCTTCAGTTCGCCGAAAGCATTCATACACTACACGTCGTCGTCAGTCAGTCAGTTTGTCAAGTTACGCGCAGCAGAATTATTGAAAGATCTAAAATATGGTAAAGTTAATTATACAAAAGGATGAAGTACGTTGATTAAAAGTGATCAGTAAGAAGTTATTATAACAGTTTCAGTTTGGCGAGTGTTAAGATCAATGTATAAATGTGATAGTTAACGTGTTCGACAATAAAAAATTATAAAACAAATTTCTTCATCAGTGTAATTTTTGGATAAAAGATTCCTTTCCGCTTCACAACCTGTATTGAGACACATGTTCGACCCAAGCCAACAGGATAATAGCTAGCCGGAGGACATTTAAAATGAATTATTTCAAAAACTGATACTAGGGAACGCAAATTGCTAACGCCAGATGGAGCTACAAACCAAACAAATGAATGACGTCATAAGATGGCTTCCACTCACATGAAGTAAACACAATATAAGATCTCCAAGTTCTAATAATTTACGTAAAACATATTACGTAAGAACCATCTCTCGCACAATTTAAGTATGTTGTTCTTCAATATTCCAATGCACCAATACCACATTATTTCAAAGTGTGTTTTGGTCACATGTCACAGCACAACAAATGTAAAATAATTGTCCGTTGTCAAAGTAGCAGTGTTAATGAAAAGAGGATAATGCGATCGTTCAGAAATAAATACCGCTGATGTACATTTATCCTGGACAGGTAGTTCAGGTCAGAAGCACATGACTTCAGATAGTGTGTATACTCTGCCCAGGGCATAGTAATATAATTTGCAGACCAGTATTTTGCATGCTGTTTTTGTTTACATCAGGTTCTCTTCTAAGTGTGGCAGGATAATGATGAAAGTATCATCTGTAGTTTGTTTATATGCAACACAAAACTGGTTGTTGCCTCCAAAAAACAATAACAAATATAACAAAGAACAGCAAAAATCAGTAGAAATTAACAAAGAGCAACAAATAAGTCTGATTGGAAACAGGCTAATAGCCTCATTTCATGAAGCACAAGAAGAAATGAGTGAAGATGTAGTGCAGAAGTTAAATACAGTGAGATGTAATCATAATATTTAATGAGTTGAAAGTGTATACTGACTCATTCAATATTAATAACAAATAACTAAAATGTATGCTATTAATAAAGGAATGAAGCTTGGTACAACTGGAGAAACCTTAAATAGAAATGGATCTGCATTTAGAAAATGTTAATTCTATAACATTTTGATGTGGCTAACCTGCATTATGTTGACAGAATTGGAAGTTAGTGAAAAAATATCATTGGTCAGTTACAAACAAATTATGCCCAAATGCGTAAAATTGACTTTCCACTTTGCTATTGATATGCGTTTCTGCTTGTTCTCAGGATATTGTGAACCAAAATGTTGTTTCCTGTTCTCATTTCTGTTCTGGTTTCTATTCTTGGGTTATTGTAAGCCAGTCTTAAGTCCCAGGCTTTATAGATTATCACAGTGATAATTATTGGTTCTTTCATACATGCTGTGTGTAGTTTGCCTTGTGGTTTAGTTACACTTCTGGCTGTGTTTCTTCTTCTGCAACCGTTCCTTGACTTTTATTTGCTTTTAGACATAAAATTATAGATTAAGTTGCTTATATAATTTATTGTAAATCTTTGTACTACATTAAACAATGGGGTATTACACTTTTCTGAAATGCTGACAAGTTAGGGCATATTTAATCAAAACTCTCATTTGATAAGAAATCAAAACATTCACTGAAAGAGTAACACTGGAGAAAGAAGTTGTAATGATACCAAATAAACAGTAAATGATAACATAAGTTATGAAACCTTGTAATCTGATGATTTTTGTTCCAGGATTTAATATCAGTGAATTTGGAAAATACAACTCGAGGTGGTGATATGATTAATCTTGGGCCCATTAGGACTCGTCTTATGTGTTCGCCAGATTGGGAAAACATGCTTGCAAAGTCAACAGCATGAACATATTCCATCCTTTACATTGTTTGTCTGTGATATATTATACTCATTCTATGTAATTGCAGACATGGTTCTGTGTACAGTGACTTGGAAAATGTAAATAAACATATTCTTTTGGATTTAGTAGCTTGAAATACAATTATATGAAATATAGGAGTTGGTAAGAAAATCACTAAATCTGGGTGAAGCTGTTGGCTTATGTATTTAATTACACTTAAGGATATTAGAGTAAGTTACCAAAAGCTCAGATTACAGCATAGTGTGAAGAGCGAGAGACTGTGCAGATACCATTGCTCTACTTATGACATAGTGGTTGTTTGCCAGCAACCATCATTTTAGAAAATGCTAAAAATGTAATGAGTTGGAAATTGACAGTTTTACACTTTACTTACTTGTTTTGATCAGAACATGTTTCAAGAGGATTTGCTCTCATCCTCAGCTGTGGAGCAACTGATGGGCAAACCGGAAGGAGATGCCCTTGATGTAGCGACATCTGGTATAGAAAATTTGCTCAATCCAAAAGGTAGTGTGATGAATTTGCTTAGCTGATTATTAACCATCAGTTTGTTACACTAGCTATAATTGAGGAGCATTTTTGCAGACGTTGATACATGCAAATTTTTCAGGGATCGTATTTTTATTTTAAACACACAAGCATATACTTTATAACAAAAGTTTTTGCTATGAAGCATTCTTTGTTCAGAGGTAATGAAAGTGGGTTAAACAAAAATATGTGCACTTTTTAAATATTGGTCTATTTTACTCCCAAAAAACTGAGGATTCTTCAAAACACAATAGATGCCATCTTTATTCATATGAGTCTCATTAGAGCACTAATAAAACTGAACAAAATTAATAATTTTAGCACAAAACTGTAATTATCACCAAAGTCTAATGGAACACCTCCACTAGAACAGTTGTGTAGAAGTCCTTTGCCTCATCTGCTATTTCACAATACTGCACGAGTTTCTTAATGTCATTCTTCTTTTCTTTATACACCATGTTAACCCTTTCACTGCAGATGTCGGAACAGTTCCGTCAGCGCTAATCACTGCTCTCCTTGCGAATGACGTAGCGTTGCCGATGCATTGATCTCGACAAAACTTGCTGTGCATAAAGAGCAATTGGTCTAAAGAGTCTTCTCTTAACAGGGTTGGTCTGCCATCTGTTGGTGTTGTATTTACTCAAGCTGCAATTCTTTTTCTGCCGTGTGGTGCATTCTACAGCAAAAAATGTAAAGCTATGCACGGTAACTTTATTTCTGACATCTGCTTGACATAGAAGCCTGTCACGTGACTTTGCAATTCACGGATGTACAAAATGATGGCTTCTTCCAGCAAGCAGACATGCATTGTGCAGGATCCGGATTTACTGGCGGAATTTAAAGCGTTATCATCTGATTTTTCAGATTTTGAGTTTAACAACAGTGAGAGTGAAAGTTCTACTGAAGATAATGTTATAAATAGTGAGAGTGATGACACTGATATACAATCAGAACCCACGCAACATGCTAAAAGAAGATGCATTGCTTCTTCCTTCCAATGGCAACAGGGTATATTCAGGCCAGTAATCCATACTTTTGATGATCATAATTCAGGTATGCAAGCAGATTTGAATGAAAATTTCACAGTGGCTGATATTTTCAAACTATTCTTTCCATTGCATATTATGCATCATATTGCAAACGAGAGTAATAAGTACTTTACTTTCTTGTGTGAGAAATTACCACCAAGCTCCCGTTCTCGTTTACAGACTTGGACAGAGACTTCTCCTGAAGAACTTTACATTTTCTTTGGCTTGACAATGCTTATGACCAGAATAAAGAAGCATACAATAGCAGAATATTGGACAAAAAATCCCCTCTCTGCCACTCCGTACTTTTCGAACATGTCCAGGGATCGATATCTTTTACTTCTAAGACTTTTGCACTTCATTGATAATAAAACAGAGGCAAAAGGAGACAGACTGCATAAATTGAGACCTGAGCATTTCAGACATATTTTAGTGAGTTATTCACACCCTTTCAAAACTTGTGCATTGACAAAAGCCTTATGCTATTCAAAGGTTGTCTTTTATTCAAACAATACATCCCTTCTAAAAGACACAGGTTTGGCATAAAAGTGTTTGTTCTCTGTGATTGTGAGACTGGGTACATACTGGACTTCATTGTGTATTCAGGAATCACCACAGAAATTGTTGATGACCGTGAACTTGGGGTGTCTGGGGCTGTGGTACAAACCTTCATTACAAAGTACCTGCATAAAGGGCACAATTTGTGGTTAGATAACTGTACTCCAATCCTTCTCTTTATAACTGGCTACACGATAATGGGACAAATGCTTGTGGAACTGTTAGAAGGAACAGAAAAGAAATGCCAAGCCTGGCAGCAAAATTAGACAAGGGACAAGTAGGATCTACACATACAGACAATATGTTGGCAGTAAAGTGGAAGGACAGACAAGAGGTGTGTATGCTAACTACTTTCAATACAGACTCAATGAGATCGACAGGCAAAGTTGACAAAAAAACAAACACACAAATAATGAAACCTGAGTGTGTTATGTACTACAATAAGAACATGGGTGCTGTAGACAGAACAGATGTGATGATAGGATCGCTTGAGTGTGTAAGGAAGTCTTTGAAATGGTACAGAAAATTCTTCCATCTATTAGATATGACAATCCTAAATTCACACTCACTATACAACGTAAAAACTGGTAAGAATATCACATTTGCTGATTTTCAGCTTACTCTAATAACAGAAATTTTCCAAGAATTCCATGTAGACAGACTAACCAGTAAACCAGGGAGGCCTTTATCTGGTGACCAACTCGTAAGACTGACTGAAAGGCATTTTATTTCCCTTATACCAGCAACACCAAACAAAAGAAAGCCTTCCAGAAGATGTCATGTATGCTCCAACACCGTCCTTGGCCAGAAAAAAAGAAGAGAGACAAAGTACATGTGTGTCAAATGTGGAGTGAGTTTATGTTTACACCCCTGCTTCGAAATGTACCATACCCAAGTCAGATTTTATACGTATTATGTAAAGGTGGTAATTTCTTAATCTGCTTAATTTATAGCCATATCTGCTTCATACTTGTAGAAATAATTCTTTATAAATTAAAGTTTGTACACTCCTGAATTGTAATAAATTTCTGTTCATTAATATTTTGGAAAAGAAAGCTTTAAAAAGTAAGACCCAACATTTAGAACGTAGTATAACAGCATCCATTAATAGTTTCATACTTTGGCCAATGGACAACCTTTGTAAAGTGTGTTGCATGTGGTATTTTTCTCCTATTTTAAAACTCTTTATTTTTTAAACATGTGACATCAGCAGTCATCTACAACAACTTTGGTGAGTGTTTAAGGATATTTTATGTTAATTCTGCACGATGTTATATAGAATATACAAATTAATGTTTACTTAAATTAACTCAGCAAGAAGGTTCTGTGTGTTTGTTAATACCTCAGCAGTGAAAGGGTTACCTTGTGAAAGAATATAGGAATTTAACATAGTGTCGCATGTTTTAACTCTTGGTTTTAGCACACACACACTGCCACTGGACATGCTGTATGTGTGTTCTGCACTTCAATAAATACATTATTCACATACAATTGAATGTCAGAAACTATGGTACTGATCTGCAACCAGGAAAAAGTGAGAGGAATCTGCTAGCTTTGCACCAGCATGGTTTCAGATACGAATGTTACTCAGCGCAATATAAGTTAAGTGGAAAACATGAGCTCACACTTACATTGAAAGATTTAAAGATGACTATTTAAGCAGCCAGCTTATGTCCAAGGATGCAAGGATTTATATTTTGCTCCTTGCCACTTGAGTACCGCGGAACCTTCTTGTAGAATCCAGTCTAGTTCCAGAGGTCATGGATTCAAACCTGGCGGAGGGTGTAGGATTTTTTTCAGGCATAAAAATCCTTAGCATGGCTTCC
This sequence comes from Deroplatys truncata, assembly GCA_030765065.1. Taxonomy (NCBI): domain Eukaryota; kingdom Metazoa; phylum Arthropoda; class Insecta; order Mantodea; family Mantidae; genus Deroplatys; species Deroplatys truncata. The sequence goes on along the minus strand of CM060976.1, from coordinate 191,887,794 downwards.
TTCAGAAGGGAAGTAAAGCCAGTAGTCCCATGTCATAGATTTACGGCATGTAAAAGAACCTCAATGCTAATAAAGAGGCCTCTGAGCAAAATTACCGGTTTTTCATACCCAATATACAATGGGACGCTAAGGACCACAGAAGCTAAAGAGCATAACTAAAACACTGTAACTATTGAGTTTTGAAAAAAACCTGGAAAGTTTGGTTGTCTCTAATTACTGCATAAATTGAGTTTTGTACAAAAAATGTAGATCTCGTTAATACACGCAATTTGTCATATACTTTTTTTGTCGAGAACCATTTCCGAGATATTCTTTGTTATTTGTTTGAATTTTCCAATACTTATACTTTTTCTCAGATGGGAATTTGTTATTCATTTTTTTTATTTCCTGGACATGCAAAGAGAATGGAATCCTCCACATAGCAACCAGCTCTTTAAAACGTTTGACTATCGCTTTAAGCCTACCATATTCCCCTTGCACCTACAAGAAAATTAGCAATAAAATTAACATCTCGATTAACATGAATCATATGGAGAATAAGCGTTTGTAAAAATAGTTTGTACAAGAGTAGAGAAAGTCATGCGAGTGCAACACATCAGATTTTTTTTTCTATCTACTTTAAGTTAATTGAAGTAAATATTTGCATTGTATAGTTTCATTACAAAGTTTGTTTTAGGTACAAAGGGATTAGCACTACTCAAATGTTTAAAAACTAGTTGCTATATAGTGACCTTAAAATTTGATACTTTTTCCATGACGCCATGTGAAAGAACTGAATAGCAAGCGCTTTTTAAAAAAGTCTGATGTGTTGCACTCACATAACTTTCTCTACTCTTGTACAAACTATTTTTACAAATGCTTATTCTCCATCTACTTTGTTAATCTAGATAAACATTTGCAAACTATCTTAAAGTTGAAGCTTATAGTTAAAGCTAGGCTTTAAGCGAGTCAAATCATTAAGAGCTGGTTGCTATGTGGAACATTCCATTCTCTTTGCATGTCCAGGACATAAATAAAACTAATAACGAATTCCCATTTGAGAAAAAATATAAGTATTGGAAAATTCAAACAAATAACAAGGAATATTTCGGAAATGTTCACTCCAAAATATATATATATATATAAACATAAATTTTGTGTTTTAACATCATCTACATTTTTTGGGTAGGAAAACTTTGTCTATCTCTTAAGGTTTACCAATTAAGCAAAACCATTCAGAATGAAGAGGACTTTCAGGGACATTCCCAGAAAATTCAAGATATACATTTCATTTGTCATGAAAATATCTTAAACATATCATATTTTAATCAAAATCATTACAGCTATTTTTGAGAAAATCAAAATTTTTGAAAATGTTCCACGTAAAGGGTAGTCTGGGGTGGGGGGATTTTCTTGAAAATCTTTATGTCGCATCTTTGAAAGATACTGAACCTAAATACCAAGTTTAGTATTTATACGACTTCGTTTTTGAGTTGTGCTGTTCACAGACACACACACACAGACTTTTTTCTAAAAATGCTTTTTTTGGATTCAATTTTCTTGATATCAATTTTTTGGTTGAAATGCAATACTTCCCCTATTTGCTATACGTAGTAGAGAAAATAAAAATGAAATTCTAACCAGTAATTAGGGCTTGGATTTTTATGTGCTAAAAACTTGGGAAATATTTCTTCTTTATGTGCTAAAACATACAAAATATTCCTAACATCTGAATGGCTGAGTTAATATAAACGTATGTGGTACTCACCAGACATTATTCCTGGAAGGGATCACTAACTAGTGAAGGTACAGTATACGTCCACATGCTTCCTCAAATTTTCCATCCCAAATGATTGATGATTGTCACGAAAGAGACTTGAATTTGGAAAATGACCGCTCCACGTCACAAGATGCAAATGTGGCATAGCTATAGCATGAAATGTCATTCACTCTCTCATCAATAGTTTCTTAATTTTGCCCATCCAACACATTTAAAATTTTAAACATGTTAAATCCACAATTATTTTCAAACACTTTCTTGAATTTTCTTTGTACGTTTTGTGCTGCAGGACCAGAAAGAACATTCAGTATTTTTTAGGGGGGGTGGGTGGTTGTCCATGGTCTAGGGTTACCATGGTAGCCTCTAGTTCCCAAGATCACAGGTTCAAAACTGGTAGAGGGTGATGGATTTTTTTGGGCATAAAAATGCTTAGCATGGCTTCCTTTGGAAGGGAAGTAAGGCCAGTGGTTCTGTGTCATAGATTCATGGCATATAACCTCAAGCCTAATGAAGAAGCCTCTGAGCAAAATTTCCAGTCTTTCATGCCCACTATAGAATGGGACATTATGAACCATAGCAGTTAAAGAACTTCCATAAATAAAACTCAATTTAGTTTAACATTCAGTTTTTTTCTCCCACATCCTGAGTCACTCTAACTGCTTCTCTCAAAGGCATTCCTACTAATTCCAGTTTCTTTGTGGAATCACAGAGGAAACACAGATTTGCAGAAATGTATGCTAAGACATTTTTAACACAGTGTTACTTAAAAGTTCTTGAAAAATTTTAATTGAACTGGCATCTTTACAATTTAGTTCATTCATGACAGCAGCAAAACCATCCAGGTTTTCTGCATAATACTGAACTGCAACCAGCCATGTTCCCCTAGTCACTACAGGTGTAGGAGGCAGCAGAGTGTTTGAATTTTTTCTTCTGAAAATGTTCAATTCTTTTAGTTGACTTGATAAAAACTTTTCCCATTAGAAAACAATTTGTCAACATCAGGAAACATGCCTGTAATTTCCTCACATATTCCATGCACAACACATGTCACATTAATAATTTTAGGATAACTAATGGCTAGTCCTACTGCTGCCTTTTTCATATACAGTGCAACATCAGTTCAAAAATAACAAAACACTGTCATGTCATACACCATCTGGCCACAATATCTGTATTGTTTCATTAAATAATCTGGCAATTGCCGCATGGTTTGCAGCAAGCGTGTCTTGGCAGGTCAATAGAAAAGATGGCTTTGAAATTTCAGAATCATTCTTCAATACCTCTATAACGACGTTTACAATTTTCCTGCCAGTAGAATCTGCAGTTTCATCTATGCTCATGCATAGTTTTACTTTCTCTACTACGTATAGTAAGTAGGGGAAGTATTGTATTCCACCCAAAAATTTGATACCGAGATTTCATCAGAAATACATGTTTTGAGACCCCCTGAATCCAAAAAAAGCATTTTTGGAAACATGTCCATGTGTGTGTATGTGTGTGCCTGTGAACAGCATAACTCAGAAACGAACAGTCAGATAAACATCAAACTTGGTATTTAGGTTCAGTATCTTCCAGGGATGCGATACGAAGGTTTTCAAGAAAATCCCCCCACCCCAGATTACCCTTTACATGGAACATTTTTTGAAAATTTTAATTTTCTCAAAAATGGCTCTAACGATTTTGGTTAAAATATCATATATTTAAGATATTTTCATGACAAATGAAATGTATATCTCAAATTTTCTGGGAATGTCTCCAAAAGTATTCTTTTGCATAACTGGTAAGCCATAAGAGATAGACAAAATTTTACTCCACAAAAAATGTAAATCGTGTTAAAATACACAATTTATGTTATATACATTTTTTTTCTTGACTGAACCATTTACGAGATGTTGCTTGTTATTCCCTTAAATTTTCCAATACTTATACTTTTTCTCAAATGGAAATTCGTTATTCATTTTTTTTTGTCCTGGTAATGCAAAGAGAATGGAATACTCCACATAGCAACCAGCTCTTAAAATGCTTGACTATAGCTTAAAGCCTACCAATTCCCCTTGCATCTACAAGAAAATTAGCAATAAGATTAACATCTCGATATCTCGATTAACATGAAGCATATGGAGAATAAGCGTTTGTAAAAATAGTTTGTACAAGAGTAGAGAAAGTCATGTGAGTGTAACACATCAGATTTTTTTCATTAGCACAGATTTTACTTATGTAAATCGCACTTTGTAGCACTTGGAAAGGTATTCTTGCAAAGTTGATTCATCAGGTGTGTTAATATTTGAATATATGGTTTACTTTTGAAATGGGTATGTCCGCTGAAACTAATGCTCCGCACAATTCTTCACAATACACTAAAAATTTGGAAGCTCCTGCTGAAGTACTAGGCACTGAATCATTAATAAAAGGTTGTTTTTTTTGTAAAGTGTGAAATAGCTGCCTTAGGTTTGTTACTGTTTAAATGTTGTGTTACTTGTGATTGTTGGTCTGCTATTATAGCTTTCCCACAAGGCTGATAATATAGGACTTTACCATCACAACTAAAATACCCCTAAATTCCACAGCATGTTGATGCACATGGTAACTATTTTTCACTTTGGGCATGTTTAATCCGCTGTGAACTCAAAACTGTCGATATGTCACTTCCCAACACCGCAACACAACTAGAAGGTTGTATAATTTTCGCAGATTCACAAATGACTGACTGCAGTTTAATGGCCATCTACGAGTATCACTGTATACACTAGTGGGCTACGAAGCGATAATAGATGCTTACTCAAGCACACAGGAATAAGGGAATTCCCTGTTTCTATCTTGCAGGATCATGTAGCTTGAGGAAGCAAGATGCTTTTCTTCCAACTGAAGGAATACATAGCTGACATATCAGTTCTTCCATAATAACAAATTGCGACATCTGGCCTACATAATTGAGCATTAAAGAAGTTGGATGGTGACTTGTTAAAAATAATTTTGTGCTGCTTTTATGTGATTTTATGTAAATGTGTGAAAATTATTTTAAACAGGTTTCCTCTATGTAATTTATGTGAAATAAAATTTAAAATATTTGCTGTAGTGTGGACATTCAGAAGATTAAGCTGAGTTTCAAGTTTGTATTACGATGCAAAAAAAAAAAATTATTTACGTAAAAATCTGAGTCTTACCAATAATAATTGATATCTTGGAAATGGCTGATGCCACAAAAAAGTTATGTGAAATTAATATTTGTGTTTTAAGGAGACCTACAGTTTTACTTTCTCTGCTGCTTACCTATAGTAAGTAGAAGTATTTTATTCCACCCAAAAATTTGGTATCCAGATTTCACTGGAAATACATATTTTGAGACTCCCTGAATAAAAAACAAAAAAAACAACAACAAAAATTGGGGGAAGTCTGATAAATATCAGTCTTGGTATCCAAGTTCAGCACCTTCCAAGGATGCATCACAAAGATTTCCAAGAAAATCTTCCCAGCCCAACTACTTTTTATATGAACAAATTTTTCATTATTTTTTATTTTCTTAAAAATAACTAACCATTTTGATTAAAACACTATATGCTTAAGATATTTGCATAGCAAATGTGATGTATATCTTTAATTTTCTTAGAATAGCCTGTTAAGTCCTCTTCATTCTGAATGAATTTTTTAGAAGTTGTAAACCATAAGAAATAGACGAGAACTTACTATACAAAGAATGTAGATCTCATTAAATCACACAATTTATGTCAAACATGTTTGTAGCATTATCCATTTCCAAGATATTCTTTATTGTTTGAATTGTCAGTTACTTTATACTTTTTACGGTCATGCAAAGAGAATGGAATTTCAAGACCACCATATAGCGATCTATTCTTAAAAGATTTGACTATAGCTTAAGTTTACTGTATACCCTTATCTCCCTTGTATTTACAAGGAAATGTGTAATGAAAGCATTTTTAAGTATAAGAAGTATTGCATTTCACCTAAAAATTTGATTTACAGATTTCACTGAAAATGCACATTTTGAGGTCCCTTGAATGCAAAAAAGGCATTGTTATAAAAAGGTCATGCAAGCATGTGTGTTTTGGTGTGAGAGAGCAGAATAACACCAAAATGATAAGTTGTTTATGTACCAAACTTTTGATATTTAAGTTCAGCATCTTCCAAGGATGTGACACAAAGATTTTCAAGAAAATCCCCCCATCATGGAAAACTTTTCATTGTTGTTGATTTTCTCAGAAGTGGCTGTAAATGATTTTGATTAATACATAGGCCTTGCCAGAGATATTGGTATATGTTCTTGAGGGCTAGCTCAGTCAACTATTCCTCATGATGTATTTCCTTCCCAGAAATATGTGGTGCTGATTAAATGAAACCAACATTACAATGAGCAGTCTGGAGGTACATTCTCTATAAAACTGCTGTATGTGTGAGTGTCTGGCTTTATTAGTGCATCATTTACAATATTACATAATCTTATGCTTCCCATTAGCTCAAAATTGAAAGGGAAGATGTTGCAGTCAGAGCAGTGAAATAATGTAGAATGTTGAAGAGTTTATGAAACAAGAAATAAACAATAAAGTAGTAGTCTGAGTGTGGACTGTCCAAATCTGTTGCATAGTATATACTTGTCCCTCAACTTGCACCATTCTTCAAGCTGCAGTGGTAAGTAAAGGTAAGTAACTCGCATGGTAGCTCTCTGTTAAAATTTTCATAAGCCAAAATCCCTGGCGCTATGTATACCATGTGACATAAAATGGTTATCTTGAATTTTCTGTGAATAGCCTGTGAAATCCTCTTCATTCTGAATTATTGTATAACTGGTTAAATCGTAAGAGACAAAATCTTACTACACAAAAAATGTAAATCTCGTTAAAGCTCTCAATTTATGTCAAAACCATTTGGTGCTAACCATTTCTATCAGAAATGGAGATATGTTTGTTACTGGTTTGAATTTTAAATTTTATGTGGCAAGTTCCTATTAGTTTTTTATTGTGGCCATGCAAATTTCAAAGTTATCGCATAGAAATTTGCTTTTTAAAAATCTGACTCGCTTTAGCTTTCTGTGCCTCCTTTACACCTACAACAAAATGGTAATGAAACCAGTTATATTGATGTTTATCTTAACAAGAAGTAAACAAAAGAACAAACTTTGTAGAAGAGTGAGTAGAGAAAGTAATGTGAATGCAAGCATCAGACCTTTTTTTTAATAAAACCATGTCAATAGTGAACTTTTATTATAACAGTTGCAGAAGATTTCTGTGCATTATTAACATAGTTTTATTTAACAAGAAAATATCTTACCTACTCAAGGAAATGAGCAGAGCACGTGTAAGCCATGTCAGAACAGCTATCAATGCAGGAAATATAATTTGCTTTAAGCTTAAACCATTCTTCTACCCAGCTCCTTTATTTCTACCTATCCTTCCTATTAATGTGAATGGAAAATGTGATGAGATGCATTCTGTTGTATTTATTGTTTTCTTAGTTAAGAAAATAAAGAAGTCATATAACATGACAGTACAACAGGAATGCACAAGTTAACTTCTGTGGTGGTTAAATCTAATGGTCTATATTCGCTTGTTCAGACCATGCTCATATTCTGTTACTGTTAATTCATGTGCTTCAAGCGTTTAGATTGAGGATGTCCTTTAACTGGTTAGATTGTAAAGAATGAGTGTTGTATGAAATGCATTATCAGATGAATGTGGAGTCTATTGAGCTTCCAATAAAGGAAAACTCCAGCACAAAAAAATTGCCCACCATAACCAAAATTTAAAATCAGGCTCCCTGGAATATGAAGTAGTACTGTAGGATGTCGGTCAACTTTGTAATTCCCCTTTCATGTAAGGTTAGAGATAACATCATACACATTACAGAAGATTTCCAATGCTCAGAAGGACATTATAAGAGACAGCAAGTTAGTTGAGCTCATGTCATTTCTGGTAGCAATAGAAGTAAGACTGCATTGAATGCGGGGTAAAAAGGCAAGTATATAGAGGAGGGACTTAGGTTTTAAAAAGTATGAGATTTGAAAAATGGCAAAAAGGAATATTCACAGACAGTAATAAAGTTATATAAAATTGTTAGAGAAGGTAAGAGAAAAATAGTTCAGAATTACTATTGGGAAACTTGGAGAGTTGAAATAAGTATGGAGGCAGGTTGTTTTATTATATGTGATATATCATTTGGTTAGAAAATTGCATTAATATGCACTCTTATTCACCCAAAAGCTCCGAAATCTGTAACCTGATACCTTTACTTTATCTTAAGCACAGAAAAAAAAATTATTGATCGGATAGCATGCTTTCATGAATGGTAGGCAAGTGTTGAAAATATTTCCTGAAGCATTAGGGGTGTTAAGACAAAGTGTGAGAAGGATAAACTCATAGATGATATTTGCTGCATGCTCACAGCTGATCAATGAGGCTCAAATGAAAGAATTTTTAAGGTTTTATTGGGAAGCGAAGGCAAAATAAGTTGTCACCCCCCCTGACAATTGATAAATAAGCTATTATATAATGTAACAGTTTGCTAAATTAATGCTTCTTTAAAGCAGAAAGCGATTAGGTTAATTTAAAGTTGAGATGTTTTCAAACAGAATCTTGCAGGTGCATCTGTATTATTGAAGCCACTCCGTACAAGACATTTGTGATATCCGTAAGGTATTTTTCATATTACCTATTAAGTTTGGTGTAAGACAAAAACAGCTATCATCAAACCAATACATAAAAAGGAAAAGAGATATGTCCAATTATTGGCCTATAGCACTATTATCTGTCTTTTCCGAAATATTAGAAAAATTGTTCTTTAAGAAACTTTCAAAATTTCTAAACTAGTATCTAATATTCAGCATGACTTCAGGAAAAATCATGCAACTGAAACCAGAATTTTCTCATTAGAGTCCCTTAATGCCATTGATCAAAAACAACATGCCTCAGCTATATTCTTTAGACTTAACAAAGGTGTTTACACTATAGATCACCAGAAAATGTTAAACTGAGGCACTAGGCATCAGAGGGTTAACTAATGAATGCTTAAAACCATGCTTATGTAACTGAATGCAAATAGTGGAAATAAAATACAAAGGAAAACTAAAAATTAATTATCATTCCAGACCACTTAAAGTTGGCTACATATTAGGCCTGATTTTATTTCTTCTCTTTATAAGTTACTTCCATATAAATGACCCATCCACAAGAACTACTTTATATGCTGATGATACAAATGTTCTGTTCAAGGCAACACAAAAAGGAACATTTCTAACTTCCATTCACCTGGCCATAGCAAACTACTTTATATCTAATAACCTCGTCAATACGAATAAAACTGTGGCAATGGATATATATACAAACAAGAGAAAAAGCTATCTGCCCTTTAAATATAACTTCTTAATTACACACTTAAAAAATTAGAATCCATAAAATTCCTTGGTGTCTGGATACAAAGTAATCTGAAATGGGATGCTCACATTAGCATAAATAAAAAAACTTAGTTCGCTTTACTGCATGGTAAGAATATTAACCACATGCACTATTAAGATATGGCATAGTTTTCTGGAGGGAGTTCCTAGTGAGCAAGAAAACCTTCATAATACAGAAAATAATTATCAAAATCATGGAAGGTGTTAGCCCAAAATCACCATGCAAACCTTTCATTAAAAAACTGGGCATTCTTCCACTTTCTTGCATTTATATATACAAAGCAATTACGCTTGTACTTAAGAACACTAACACCAGTGATGCACCATTTACAGTGAATAACGTGCATAAATACAACACCAGGAGAAATACACATCTGCATGAACCAGTCACAATATCTCACTCTATCATAAAAGTATTTTATACTCTATCATTAAGGCAATAAAACAAGTAAACCATTTGAAATCATGTCTTAAGGCACATCTAATTAACTACTGTTTTTACTCCATCGAAGATTACTTTAAATCCACTATGAACTATGAGACACTAGCTGAAAAATGTAGTAATACCTTAGTGTAATGTTTTTATATCATCAAGACCTTAATGATTGTAAATTAGGTATAGAGCAATGCAAATATCTATTAGTGTAGCATAATGTTTATGTTCATTGTCCAATTTAAAAGTACTTTGTACAAAGCAATTTCACTGGATCAATAGCTTTTAAGGGAGTGATGTATGAAATATGACTTTTTTTTCCCTACTATTTTGATGCGTCCCACACATATATATATGCTATTATGAACAAAATAAATAAACAATAATGTACAACAAAGTTGTGACTATGGGAGAGTGGATGTTTTTTTATTCTTCATATTTTCTGACTTTTAGCTACATTATTCTATCACAAATGAATTGTATTGATGATAAGCACAATGTAGGTACATTCTTAAAAAGTTGAATTCATGCTGGAAGCTTTAAAAAAAAAAAAAAAATCTAGAGTATATATGATGCCAGTAAAAGCCTACTTGGATCTGTTTTAAAGGTAGCAACAACAGCAATAATGCATTTTTTTTTTTTTCAAGAGATTGCAAATATATAGGTAGTTAGGTTAGTGATTGGCAGTTTGCTTTTGGACATTAATTTAGGAAGCTCTATTCCTACTACTTGCAATGACTGAAAAGAAACAGTTTAACATTACAGCTCTAAGTAGTGGTTTCATGCTGAAAGACATACATGTTACGTATGAAGTAATTGTGATATGAATGATACATATTTCAACTTGTACAATTGTACTTATACTTTTGTAAATAACATATTAACTCTGCTTAATTTAATTTGGATGCAACTGCTACCTGTATAAAGAGGTCAAAGAAAGAACTACTTTGAAAAGAGTTTTCTTTGCGTTTTGTGTATATATAAAATTAAAAGTTCACATCTAAACAGGAAAATTGTCAAACATCTCGAGAAATTAGGTTATAATTTAGAATCGAGGCAGAAATATCTTGTTTTTCCTTTCTTTTTGTGTATTTTAAAATGTTTTCTCAAAATAAATTAGAATAGTACCGTTTTAAAATATGATACTTTAGGATTTTAAGCGCGAATTTCGTATTTTCTCTCAGTTAAAACGAATAACAAATCGCGTTTGCGATGTCGCGATGCCACCAGTTGACAAAGTTAGGAATTTATTTTTAACTTCTTGGTTAAATTGGGAAATGGCCATTCTAAAGAGGTATAAGTTTTAACTGGATTTAACTACAACTTCAAGCTCTACAAATAGGGCATGGCATTTTGGTCCACGCGATCATGATTAATATACACATTCCGGAATGCGACTGCCAGATGTTATTAAAAATCATGTGAAACTGACGGGAACTATGGCCACACATTTTAGAATTAGATAGAACACAAATGTATCGTGTGATTGAAACCACATAATACTTTGGTAAGTTAGGATGACCCCGTTTTCTCACACTTTTCTATTTGCCGCGAGTTTTTGACCTATTTTTATTTTACTGTTATCCTGAGCTTCCGGGAGCAATGATTCATTTATGTTCATATCGGTGGTCAATGTTTACTGAGCAAAGGTGATGTTTTGCATTCGTATTTAATGATTAACTATATGATCAAGTTAATTATGCGTTCATGGGACAAGGTGTTTTCGTGCTCCAAAAGCTTTGGAGAGGTTATGTGCAATAGAACGTTTTAATGCATTAATTTATGCGCCAAACATTTTGACAGCGTGAGAATGGCAAGTGCATCAGTGCTGGACTGGACAACAGATGATGTAGCAGTGTGGTTGAGAGCGAATGGACATGGACGATACGTTGATCTGCTCTGTGATGTCCATCAAATTGATGGCAGAGCCCTGCTTATCATGACAGAAAATGATCTTAGAAGTCCTCCGTTAGATATGCAGGTATGTTTTCCTTTCTTTATCCGGTCATTATTCAGTATGCGGGTAGTAGGTATAAAATTTATGAAAGGACATGTATTGTGAAAAACTGAAAGTGTACAAAATAGTATTGTTCTGTAGTCACTTCATTGACTCAAAGAATGTATTTTCATCTAATAATACTCAGTCAAAAGAACGCCAAGTTACCCAAGTAACGTAGCATTAACTCAAGTTAAGTGACTGGAGGAAAGTAATTTGTTACTATCCCCATCACGGCCAGATGGGAATTCAGAATTTATCTTCTCCCACTGTTAAATTTCAATGAAATAAGTTCATTTGTTCTTATAGGCCCTTTTATTTACTGTCATCTTTTCCCTAAAATGATGCAGTGTAATCTAAATATTTTACTACCTTGTGTATGTGTATGTCTCCACAAATGACAGATTTGTTTTTATTTATTTATTTTTTGAGTGAGAGTGCACATGTAACATAACTATTTCAATAAAGATGTTTTTCTTGTGAAAATTGATTGAGAGATTTATGCAGTCAAAAGTATAAGTCAATGCTTGATTGACAGTAACGATAAGTAGATATCGACAAAAAACAAACAAACATAATATTCTAACTTACTCTTGTAATTAAATTATTGATTATCCAGGAAAAAAGATTCTGACTACTGCCACTTACTATACATTGCCTTTCCTCTAGACATATCCAGCTTTTGGATAATGATAAAAGCAACTAGGCAGGTTTACTACTTAAATTATATGGGAAATTTGAAAATAGAGCTGGTACATGGTATGCTTGTAACCAAGCCCATGTTGCATACTTTGAAATAATTTCTATGTAGCAGTCTATAATGATTAAAAGTACAAAAATTAAGATAATACAAACTAGTTCTTAGGTAGCAATCTTTAGAGAAAAAATTGAGGAGAATTTAGAAGAATTTATTTAACAGTCCCCCAACATGTGAAAATGCCTTACAACAAAGAATGTACATATAATTAAAAAAAAAGCTTGCATATGTTGTGCAATACAAAAATGAATGGATAACTCATATTAAAGAATGTAAATAAATTGTCAAGTCATTTCGAATAATTATCAATAGTCTGAAAAGAAAAATATGGAACAGAACAAAAATTGTTAAAAAATAAAACAGGATGTTATCTTCAACAAAATTGTCTAATGCATGGAAAATGAAACCTAGAAGGAAAAGGAAAGCCTAATGAAAACTGAATTGCAAAGAGGATGTGTCTTTATCGTTCTAAAGGAAATGGAGTCCAGAAAAGCCTTAACATGTTTGGCAGGATCCACTTCATTATTCATAGAATCTCTAAAGTGCTCCTTCATACTTGAAACCACCATAATTTGTGTAATACATACTTGAGAAAAGGAAACAAAGATAGTGTAATACATAAATGTTACGATTTGGTTTTCATATAACATAGAAGATATATTTCAATAAAGTTTGTTTATTCTTTCTACATCATTATGTAATACATTTGAATGTTCTCAATTTCCTGCTGAGTAGCATCCTTTGGTTATGTAGGTTCAGTGTACAGGCTACAAAAACTCTCACTTTATAATTAACCAAAATTTAGAATCAGGCAGGGAAAGTATTGCTGATAACATTATGGTAATCATTTTGCAAGTTAAGTTGCAAAGTTGCTCAGGTTAATACATTGTCATTAATTTTTAATGTTTTAAATTGCTTCATACTTTGAGAAACACTGATTTTGTTCTATAGTGCTCATTAACACAGCTGTATTTTAACATTTAGTGGTAGACCCATGTCTGGCATTTTAACAATTCCTATGAAGTTATTTTGAAAGACTGCATTAACTACCTTGCCAATTTGCTTAAACTTATGGGTAGCCAGGTTTGTGACTTATGAATTCAGAGCACCTCCTATGATAAGAACACAACAGAGCAGCAGCTGATTCATTCCCCTTTCCTCACTAGCTTTCCATACATTTCTCCTCTTTTCTCTACAGACTCACCCTTCCCTCTGGAGAGGATTGTGTGACTTCATAGAGCCATGAGTTGATTGTCCATGGCCTAACCATTAACCCTGAAGAAGTGGCATGAAATATTTCCTTTCTACAGATAATCTGATTTACAAGTTGTAGAAAATGTGTATAACCGTGCTCTGTGATCCCTTTAATCTTTTACTGCTTTTCTTTACTTTTGTTAGCTCTTGTTAGTCACGCATGTATCTGTGGACACATGGCTTCAGTTTGCTTCAATACATTTCCAATGAATAGAGATAAATACTTGCCCTCCCATCACATCTTGCATCATACCTTTATAATTACTTTACAGAAGTTTGAACTTGATCATTCTAACAATGACTTAGCAAATGAGGCAGATGTCAGCACACGCATCATGTATGTTTGTTAGACGCAGCCCGCCAACTCATGTAATGCATTGTCGCTGCTATCGTGTGTTACAGCTTTGGCTCTGTTTTCAGCTTGCTTGTGTCAATCATTACTGTCTGGTAAATGCAGTCACATATCATCATTGCTACAGATCTTAGCTTTGAAAATGAGTAAAGGTATATCTGACTTGCAAAATCCTCCCTTCCTTTGTAGGAAGTACATTCACCTTATTTTCAACGATAATGAATTAACAGTTGAAGATAATTTTGCAGAAAGTGATTCCAATTCCAAAGATATAATGGAATCTGTAGAGTCAGATACAGATCATGAAGTTGAAGAAGAGGAAACCAATAAAAGCCAAGAATTTTATGGAAATTATTATATCGGTGAGTACAGAAGACAACATAATTATGCAAATAATTATTATATTAGGAATTATCATTATGATTTTATTTAGACATATTCGTATTACTGCTGTGTTTTAAAAATTATTGTTATTATTATTATTATTATTATTATTATTATTATTATTATTATTATTATTATTATTATTATAACTGATTAATTTCTTTTATTTCCAGGTAAGAATGGAACAAAATGGAGAAAAGTACCTTGGAAAGCAACACAGGCATGACCCCATAATATTCTGAATAAACTTTCTGGAGTAGTGGAGAATACTAAGGCTGTGAACACTGAATTTGGCTGCTGGAAGCTTTTCATCAGTGATGATATTCTAGATCTGGCTGTGGAGAATACCAACAGACACATAGCTGATTTGAAAGATAACTTGGCGCATGAGAGATTTTGCAGAACAACAGGCATAATCAAAATAAAAGCCTTTCTGGGCTTAATTTACCTTGCTAGTGTATTTCATGGCGGTTGGCAAAACATTCAGTACTTCAGGATAGCAGAGGATCTTAGTGTTGTGGTGTTTCCTTCACCATTTCACGCAATTGGGACCTCTTTCATTCCGAAACTGCAAACCAGTGGTTTTTCTTAAATTAATATAACAATTTGGTGCATTGCAAGACATGGAGATCAGGAGCAAAAGGAAATTTGCTCTCGTAAATATCAGAACGAAAGAATTTCAAACTCAACGTAAAATTTATTATAAACTTGATTATTGTAGAACAGAAATGAAAATATTTACCATTTTTTAAGAGAATAGCCACTAATATAATATAATCATTTAGTTATTAAATTTAACTTTAAATTCATCATCGCCGTTGAATATGTGAAAATTGAGAAAAATGATATAGAGAAACAAATTATATATATTACACACTTTAAATAAGCGATTCAATTACTTGAATTAAATGTTGAATATACTTATTTGTAACTCCACAAAGTATGAGATTCATGGCTATGTTTCCAATGACAAATTACATTAGTCACTCCTTGTAAATGATTGCAAGACAATAACAGGATATTATTATCCGTTAAACCATTCTTGATGCAAGATAAGCCACACATCAATATGATTACTATTCCGCGGGCAGTGCCACATTCCTTTCGACAATTCGGAATAATTGTAATAATGTATACTTGCAATGAATACATTAAAGGCTTTGCAAGTCAAATGCCCAAGTGCATGGATAATAACTTTACTTCTTATTAGCCTATATTCTCTAATACAACATGTACATTAACGAACCTTGGTACTGCTCGCCATGAAAGATGTGCACTACATATTCTAGAAAACTATAAAAAAAAACATTCTTACCAAACTCACTCATACAATGCCAGTAGAACATTCCTAAAGTAGGGCAGCTTTACAATTACTGTCAGTATCTTTCCCAAAGACCTGAATCTACAAACGTCCAAGTCATGATCATCATCGTAACATCCATCCATGAAAGTCACCCCTGACCATCGGCCAGTCCAAAACCATGTCTGTATCATACTATCTAAGTTGCAACTCTTTTTCCTTTTTACATCTCTCTAGCCTGCCGTTCATATAGAGTTACATACTTTTCCCCTCCTCACATTCCTACTTTATCATGTGGGGGGAAACTTCCCCTACTGGCTTGATTCTGTACCCATAAACACAATCATACCAACATGCACTCACAAGCACTCACAGACTCATACAAATATCATAATGGCGTAATCACAATACCACAGTGTGGATGAAAACATTTCCAACTTCTGATAAGATGCATGGATTTTCATTGATGATGATTTATATTTAAGGGTGCTCAACTACCACATCATTAGCACCCTTATAAAACAGATAATGGCAAAGGCCAGAGATAAAGGTCAATACAAAAATCATGATAAAAGTCGGAGATAATCAGTATACATGCTTTGGACGGCCTCAAGACTAGAATAGCAAAAAAAAAAAAAAAAAAAAATGGATAAGCTGGTTATTGTGCAAGAAATATTCACCATGTTTGTGAACAACTGTAAGACTCATTACTATCTAGGGCAAAATGTCACTGTTGACAGCAGCTACCAGTGTTTTATGGCTGGTGTCGATTTTGACAGTTTATACCATCAAAACCATCTAAATATGGAATCAAAATGTTCTGTTTGTGTGGCGCTAAGCTGTACTGCACTTATAATATGGATATATATTGTGGACAACCAGAAGGTCCCTTTCAGGATAATAATTCTGCTGATGCAGTTGTATTGAGACTTGCTGAGCCAATTTATGGAACTAGAAGAAATATTACTGTAGATAATTGGTTCATGAATTTGAAATTGGTAAGAGAATTAATGAAAAGGAAGTTGTAGTTTGTGGGGCACAGTTTGAAAAAACAAAAATGAACTGCCATCAAATTTCATTTCCCAAGGGTCAACAGTAGTATAATAGCACATTTGGCTTCACCAAAAGTGAAACTCTTACTTCTTAGGTCCCCCAAAAAAGGTAAAATGGTAGTCCTCCTTTCAAGCATGCATGTGTCATCAACATAGACGTTGGAAGGAATAGAGAAAAAGCCTGAAATTATCCTTCACTACAATGACACCACATCTGGTGTTGATGAGGTATACAAGCTGTGCACAACTTAAATAGCTAGGTGTACAAAGAGATGGCCCATGGTAACTTTCTACCATATCCTAAACGTTGCAGCCATAAACTCAAGAGTAATTCTCTTTGACAACAAAAATAAATACTTTGATAGACACCACTACCTCAAAGCTTTGGCTCTGACTTTACTGGAGGATCAGCTATACATAAAAGCACTAATTGCTAGTCTATGAAATAAAGTCAGTGTTGGTAAAATACAATCCCCAAAGATTACAGCCAAATGATGCTAAAGTTACTTTGAAACTAGTTAATAGTAAAGAAAAAGTTGCCAGCCATGCTACAAGGAGACAAACAGGGGTTGTCTCAGCAACTATGCATGTGCAAAATGTGAAACACACTTATTAAAAAAAGCATGCAAAAATAATTTTTGAAAAATATCTGTCAATGGACAACAATGAAGAAACTGCAATGCTCCGATTAATTGAATCATTAACAAAGCTCTTTAATTGTAGCTCTTTTATTCTCCTACAATGCAAAATGTTACCTTTTCATTTTGAATTTAAAACATAATGTATAATATAATTAGCTTTGTATATGTCATATAGAAATAAAAAATAAGTGCTGAATTAAAATAAGGCAAACCACCATAGCTAAAAACCCTAAAAGCGTACCATATATCCAACAGGCACAGCGCGACTAATGGCATTACGAATACCTGCACACCTAATGGAGGGTTATAGGTCATCAGCATGGGGTATAGACTGTAAATTTCTACAGAGCTTTTGTTTGGCGGTGTGGCTATATTACAAAATCTTTTATTCAAATAAATTGCGTGCTTTAATGAGGTCTACTTTTTTTATGTAATAAGATTATGGGTTACAAGTTATGCAGAAGTCATTCAAAATGAAGAGGACTTCAAATGCTTTTCCCAGAAAAAGTTATACTTTTATTGGCATGAAAATATCTTAAACATATGGTATTTTATTTATTTAAAGGTGAGTCGGAATTGTTAGTGTAACAATTCCGACCCACCTTTAAATACATTCAATAACACATCACTGTTTCTAGCTTCTTTTCAAATATCAATATTTTATTTTAATAAAAATCGTGAGAGCCATTTTTGAAAAAATTTAAATTTTCTTTCATGTTTTTACATGTTCCATGTAAACGATAGTTTGAATTGGGGAGATTTTTTTGAAAACCTTTGAGTTGCATCCTTAGAAGATATTGAATTTAAATACAAGTTCAGTATTTAACCGACTTTTCGTTTTTGAGTTATGCTGTCCATAGACACACAAACACACACATACATATGTACCCCCTCTTTTTACTTTCTCTACTACGTATAGTAAGTAGGGGAAGTATTGCATTCCACCCAAAAATTCGATACCGAGATTTCACCGGAAATACATGTTTTGAGACCTCCTGAATCCAAAAAAAGCATTTTTGGAAACATGTCCGTGTGTGTGTCTGTGTGTGTGTCTGTGTGTCTGTGTGTGTGTGTGTCTGTGAACAGCATAACTCAAAAACTAACAGTCGGATAAACACCAAACTTGGTATTTACGTTCAGTATCTTCCAGAGATGCGACACGAAGATTTTCAAGAAAATCCCCCCACCCCAGACTACCCTTTACATGGAACATTTTTCGAAAATTTTAATTTTCTCAAAAATGGCTCTAACGATTTTGATGAAAATATCATATGTTTAAGATAATGTCATGAGAAATGAAATGTATATCTCGAAATTTCTGGGAATGTCTCCAAAAGTATTCTTCATTATGAACGACTTTTGCATAACTGGTAAACCATAAGAGATAGACAAAATTTTACTACACAAAAAATGTAGATCGCGTTAAAATACACAACTTATATCATATACATTTTTTTTGTTGAGTGAACCGTTTTCGAGATATTGCTTGTTATTTCCTTAAATTTTCCAATACTTATACTTTTTCTCAAATTCGTTATTCATTTTTTTATGTCCTGGACATGCAAAGAGAATGGAATGCGCCACATAGCAACCAGCGATAAAATATTTGACTATCGCTTAAAAGCTACCATATTCCCCTTGCATCTACAAGAAAATTACAAATAAGATTGACATCTCGATATCTCGATTAATATGAAGCATATGGAGAATAGGCGTTTGTAAAAATAGATTGTACAAGAGTAGAGAAAGTCATGTGAGTGTAACACATCAGATTTTTTTTTCTAAAATGCTTTTTAAAGGTTCAGGGGTCCTCAAAACTTGTATTTCTGGTGAAATCTCTGTATAAAATTCTTGGGTGAATAACAATATTTTCTCTTCTTACTGTAAGTACCCAGTAGAGAAATTAAAAAAATATATATATGTGATACATTCATATGACTTTCTCTACTCATTCTTCAACAAACTATTATTACAGAAATATGATTGTAGGCTTTCATGGCTGGTGTTATTAGTAAAATGTAACATGTTTTTCGGGCTTGTAGGCCATAGTTGAACAATAAAATTGCTAAAACCTGATATTTCATCCTCAGCTGTGGAGGACCCTCAGAAGAGAAGAATGGCAGGAACACTACAACTGCAGATTCATATGGCAATGGACAGTGATTTATACTAAGGACAAAGCATCAAGTTTTAGCAATTTTATTGTTCGACCACAGTCTATGAGCCTGGAAAACATGTTATATTTTACTGTTATTACAAAAGCTTATTCTTCTATCAACTTTGTCTTAATCAAGATAAACATTTGCATAAGTTTTCTTATTGCACATTTCTTTGTAGGTACAAGGGAATTAGGGGAATGCAGTAGACTTTAAGCGATAGTCAAATAAGAGTAGGTTGCTATCTAATGGCTTTGAAATTTTGTTCTCTTTGCATAGCCAAGAGAAAAAAAAAGAATAGCAATTTTTTCCTTGAGAAAAGCATAAGTACTGGAAAATTAAAATCAATAACAAAGAAAATTTCACATAAATTGTGTGCTTTAATGAGATCTAAATTTTTTATGTAACATTTTGTCTATCCCTTATGCTTTACTGGTTATGCAAAAGTCAGTCAGAATGAAGAGGTATTTGGTTTTTAACTGACTTTTCATTTTTGAGTTATTTTGTACACAGACACATGCATATGGACTTTTTTTCTAGAATGCTATTTTTAGATTCAGTGGAGTCTCAAAACATGTATTTCTGATGAAATCTTAGTATAAAAGTTTTGGGGAATACAGTTCTTCCTCTACTTACTGTAAGTACATAGTAGAGAAAGTAAAGCTGTGTGGCTTTTATATAATTGGTAATTGGCACATTTGTTTGAATAAAATAGAAGCTTTAGATGAAATTGTTAGGCTTACTTAATCACTAAAACTGCCAAGATTATATGGGCATTCCTGGTGTCTTTTGCATACCACTAAATCTAGTGATGTGAGGCTGTCTTATTTAAGCATATTTAAATGCTGTCATGCTAGGTCAGGATTGAATCCACAACTTTGGTGTAGAAAAGCAGCACTCAATTGCTTTAATACTGAGGGCACATATAAGTTTGAGATAGAGCAATGTATGGATACATAACTGTTCTTTTCAAGCTATGTCTGAATGGAGGAGGAGAAAACATGCATAACTGTCATGTAACTTTCTTTACTCATTTGTTTTCATAGCTGATTCTGTAAAATTATTTGTAAAACATTTTATTTTTACCTTTTGTACTACTTACTGCAGTAAGTAGATTAAGTATTGCATTCTACTCAAAGATTGGATACAGAGATATCATTCAAAATACATGTTTTGAGAATCCCTCAATCCAAAAGAAAGAATGTTTAGAAAAAGAGGTATGTGCATGTGTGTTACTGACATGGGTGCGTGTGTGCGCACACAGATTTTTCTGTTTTGCTCTTGTTATTCATGGTCAATATTCACCAGAAATACCTACATTATGCATCTTGTAATAATACAGCAGCATAAAGGGGATGAGATACAGCAGTTTAAAATGTAGATCAAAATATGCTACATATATACTTTTGTTCACAAAATAGAATAGCTCTTTCTTTCAACTGAATCAAGAAATTCATATGTATAGTGGGCCAGCAAATTAAAAAATAATAACAATTTGGCATACTTAATGCAACAATAAAAGCAATTATTGCTTTGTCAAACAAAATAAAAGCAGAACACTTAAAACTTTCAAAATATAATTTAAGCAGCTTTTGTATGGAGTGTTTAAGCTTTAACTGTTCTAAATCACATGTGCAAAACTTTAAATTAAAGAGAACAAATGTAGCCATACTCTAACATGAACTAGTGATAAACTGCATTTAAACAATTGAGTATTATATAGCCTTCTGTATGCTTTGTGTACCTACAACAAAATGTGTATTGAAACCATTTCTGATTAACAGGATGTCAATATCATGATTAACAGAAAGTAGGTAGAAAATAAAGCCCTTGTGGGAATAATTTGTAGAATGGATATTATTTATTTAAAGGACAAAAGGTTCCAGTGAGCCAGTGCTTATAATAGGGACGGTACATAAGTATATATAATTAAGTGAATAGATATCTATTTCCTCATTGCAATGTTAGATATATATTAACTTGCTATTGTATACAATCCATTGCAAAATATAAGTTAAACTTAATGATCTATTTAAGTATATCTTCTCTAAAGATGCTTGCCTACACTTATTGATCCCAATCTTTCTCTTCTTTTACAGTTAAACTCTTTCTAATTTCCTCATCTAAATTTTTCCATTTATGTTGCATACCTGTTCTCACCTTAATTTTGTTTGATTGCAGTATAGTAAACAATGAAAGTCTGTGTTTGTTTCCCTACCTGCTGGACATTTTACTAAAGCCTTGTCATGTCTTAAATCTTTTAAATTCACAACTCCAGTTTTAGCCCATGCAGATCCTCCTCGACCCATTTTATCGACATCCAAGTGTATTTTTCCCTACCTTTCTATTTTTATCTCCCTGTACAGCCTCAGATAAATCTTCTCTCATAACCAAATATTTCATATCTTTCAATATCCTCCAAATATGTTTACTTTTTACCAGAAACTTCTGTTTTGATATTCCCTATTAATGCATGCGTTTCCTATGCCTATCTATAGCAGAGTTTCCTAACTTTAAGGAACCATGATCCTTTCCAGTTGTATTTCTCCTGGATACTGAAGCATTCTTTAATAATATCCCTCTCTTCCAATATGGTGATTCTAAATATGTATTTCATAATTCTCATGTTATTTTTGTCATTACATAATGGCAGAGATATAGATAGAATATTTCCATAAAAAACACAATAGAAACAAAAAGGGGGGGGGAAATTGCCTATTTAGGGTTAATTTTGTTAATTTAATAACAGTTATCAACTTGATAAAACAAGTGTATAAAAATACTATTACTAATATAAATTATTATCAGGTACAATGAACAGTACCCAATATGAAAATAAATAATATTAGGTGGAGAAAGTTACATGATTCTGTACAGTGCACAATACCCTAATAACAGAGGAATGTTTGTGTCTTTAATGTCATAAAAATTGAAATGAATTCAGCTAAAAGATAAAGTTTGTGTTATATAGGTGCTTGGAGATGTAAAGCGAATGGCAATCAACATACACAGGTTACAGCTGGAAAATCAGCAGTTACTGATTTCACTTGGCTATGATCCTGCAGGCTTCCTCCATCCAATGACTGCAGTTAGTGCTGTGAGCGCATCTCCAATCATGATGCAGTATTATGGTTCACAAAGAGTTGAGGTAAATATTAGAGTTGAGGTTAATCATGCTCATTTTTGTATTATCAAAACCTGCAGTTCTGCTTTATTTATCCTTAAATAATGAGGTGCTTTTGTTGCTTTCCCTTTCCGCATCTCTTTATCATTGCAACATATCTGTTCTTATGCTGTTTCCAAAGTTGGTAATATAACTGCTTTTTCAAGATCAGTTGAGTATCTATTCTGTGCAGAATAGAAGATGTAAAAGAGAGATATTATTATTCATGAAAAAGAAAATGAAACACTACCTTAAGGATAAATGATTTAATGCTAATATGTTTTCACCAGTTTATATACCAGGAAGACTTAACTTTTGAATTATTGGTAATGATTTGTTACATGCAGTCTAAGGACTTGTATGTGTGATATTTAGCTGGATATTTATGAGTCATATCAAGTGTGTACTGTACTAGATCTGCACTGATAATACTTAATAAATATTGTATTTTAAGGTTCTAAAATGTGTAACAGTGGCACATGTTTTTAATTGCTTCAGCACCATTTTGTTCTTACCTTTTAAGTCTAATGCAGGATGTGAAGCTGTTGCTTTAATTACAAATCTGGTTGGAAAATTAAAAGAAATATTAAATTAGGTGATGCCTATTTTATTTTTCTATATATATATATATATATATAACTTCTTTTTCAAAAACTGTGGTTTTATTTTCATCTTGGTAGCACATTTGTCTACTACTGTTTTGATTTTGAATATGGGCTGTTAGCTTACAAGCAAGAGAAAAAGAACTTTTCATCGGATTGGCGGAATTATCACTCTGTTTTCAGAACTAGTGTAGTGATTAGAAAAGATTATACACATTATGCTTTATTTGGATAATAATAAAATTAAGTATTTAAATGCTATCCTATCAGCAGCTCATGACAAAATTTAACACAAAAATTATACCAATGCAGCATTTCTCTAAAAAGAAATCAAGAATAATATTTTTCAAGTTTTTAAAATGTATGCTTCATTACAGCCCTGTTTTGAATAAGGTAATTTGGATATCATTGCATATAACACAAAGAGAGTCTGTTGCATGTTAAAAAGCAATTTTCATAAAATAGTTTTGGCACTAGTTTTATTATTGATGCTATAGTTTTACAATTTTTGTATTAATGAAAAAGTCTTCACAAAAAAATCCAGCTTTTGAATTATTTAATTAGTACTTTTGGTTAATTAATAGATTGTTTAATCTTGTAATATGTCTACTTCAGAAAAAACCTTTCTAAAGAAAAGTTTTGCCTTAGAAAAGTGATCATCCTTTTTTTAAGTATTTGCATGGCCTACTAACCACAACCCAAGCTTCTGAGTTACATAGAGCAAACTCACTGTCTAGTTCCTTTCCTACAGCACTCACAATTAACAATGCTTTTATTTCCTTTGTAGGGTAGTGTAGACTCACTGTTGTATATGGATGCAGACCACCATTATACCCCTCCATTGTCAGAAGATGGCCGTGCCTCTAAACTCAGGCCAGAGATTTGGAAAGCCCTGATAAGTCTGGGATATCTTTTTGTTGTAACCTGGATAACAGCTTTCGTTATGGTAATAGTGCATGATCGGGTGCCTGACATGAAGAAGTATCCACCTTTACCTGACATATTTTTGGATAATGTGCCACACATCCCATGGGCTTTCCAGATGTGCGAGGTCACAGGAACAGTCTTGCTCTTCATTTGGCTGATTGTTCTGTTGTTCCACAAACACAGGTAAGTAGTACACAACTATCTACTTGAGAATAGCAATTGTACGCTTACAAAGTTGACTTATGTTCAGAGTAGCCCCCACCAAAAGAAAGGTAACTGAAAATGCATGTGATTAGTTACCTTTGTTATAAATCATTGTCCAACACATTATTGATATTGGAGTACTTTCACTCGGGTATTTCAAACTGAGGGAGCCACACTTCATAGTTCATGTCTAATGAAAAATAAGTTGAGTTTTATTTATGGACATTGTTTAATGCTATGATTCTTAGCATCCCATTGTATACGGGTGTGAAAAACCGGATATTTGCTCAGAAACCTCTTTATCAGGTTTGAGGTTCTTTTACATGCCTAAATCTATGATGCGGGATCATCAGCTTTACTTCCCTTCCGAAGGAAGTCATACTAAGGATTTTTACACCCGAAAAATCCATCGCTCTCAGCTGGGTTTGCACATGTCTAATACTGTGCATGTGGTCTGAAGAATGTGACGTACTACTTAGTGGCCATGTTAATGATCAAAATACAAGGTTGCCCAATAAATAATTCCCCATATTTTTTTTTTTCCAAAAGTATTTATTCCACAAAATTGAAATTTACATACATGAAAGATTAATGTTTTGTCTGCTCACTTTATTTTTCTACATAATCGCCTTCAAGTTCCACGGCCTTTCTCCAGTGAGACACAAGGACATGTATTCCCTGCATGTAAAAATCTTTACTCTGCCTGCGGAGCCAGGTTTTCACTGCGAGAATCACTTTGTCATCTTCGAAATGTCTTCCACGAATGGCATTCTTCAGTGGCCCAAACAAGTGGAAATCTGAGGGAGCCAAATCGGGATTATAGGGGGGATGGGGTAATGCTGTCCAACCCTGTTTGGCGATGTGGGCAGAAGTCCTCAAACTTGTGTGAGGACGAGTGTTATCGTGCTGAAAGAAAACCTCCCGTGGGTTGAATGGTGCTGCAGTTGCCGAAAGCGCTGCTTAAGTTTGTCCAATGTTTTGACATAACTTTCTGAATTAATGGTGCTGCCTTTTGGCATCACATCAATGAGAATTGGGCCTTCAAAATTACAGAACACTGTGATCATGACTTTTCCGGCTGAAGGAACTGTTTTGAAGTTTTTCTTCTGTGGAGAGTCAACATGGTGCCACTCCATCGATTGTCTTTTTGTCTCAGGTTCAAAGTGATGTATCCACGTTTCATCACCTGTCACAGTCTGGGGCAGGAAGGCCTCCCCGTCAGCTTCAAAGTGTTCCAACAAATCAGAAGCAATTTCTTTTCTTTGGGATTTGTGATCGACAGTAAGACACCAAGGCACCCATCTTGCACACACTTTTCTATATCCAAGCGTATTGATAATCGCATCCACACTTCCTTTACTTACCAACAGCTTCAGTGCCAATTGCCGAGTCCTAATGTGTCGATCCTTTCTAATGACATCAGCCCGCTGCAACATGTCAGGCATGACAGCCATGGGAGGCCTTCCCGCCCGCTGCAAATCTTGGAGCTCCGCAGCACCGCCCTCTGAGTTCCCAGTGACCAATGGTATTCCTGTCGACTGCAGATGTTCCGTAGACTTTGCACAAACGTTTCTTTCTCTGCCACGAGAAATTCAATCACAGCATGTTGTTTATGAGAATGTCATGTACAGATGCCATTTTAAAAAATTCCTACACCTATGTTATCTGTCAGAAGAAATTGAAACTTTCGTACACACACGGTAAAGTTCAAGTAACTCACACCTAAATTTGTACATTTCTCAAAAATGTTTTTCACTGCAAAATAAATTGTGGGGCATTATGTATTGGGCAACCCTCGCAGTTTTCTTGGTTGGGAAAGCCTGTGTGAATATTTACATTCATAGAATGTGACAGTATGTACTGCTGTGTCTTCCTGTGGCATCATTGGTCCTTGAAACAGAATTAATGTTACATTATAAGTGTATAGAGAGCAAGTTTTGAACGTTTACAGGGGATTTAGAAATATTTTGTGCTATTAACCATCTTGATTACACAAGCAAATGTTTAATCAAGTTGGAGCGACCTTCTATATTGGTTATGGAAATGGTACCTATTCTGATCCAACAATTGTTTTCTGGTTGGCTGATTTTGAGACCTCAGATTTTTCATAACCTTCACAAAGTTCTGACTTGTCATCATGTGACACATTTTTGTGGAGCATACTGAAAGCACAATACTTACAACCATTCCTCATAGTCTAGGCAATCTTGAGAAAACATTGAAATGGTCTTATGCAGTATAACAAGGGAGCAATGTGATGCTATGGTCACTAGCAGAATAAATTTCGTACATAATGTGAAAGACATGTGGAACACATGATTGTATAATTAGTTAATTGATGTGCACAAAAGCTTACTAAAATATTTGGTTTCGGTTACCGACTTTTTTGGGCCAACCTGTACAATATATGCAACAGTATCAGCAGCAGAATTCTCTTTACTTGTAGCACAGTGTGCATGTTTGCAATAAGAATGGATTGTATCTGGTAATTACTATAAATATTTATCGTTTTAATCACTGGTGGCTACTTTATAAGAAAATAAGGCACAAAAGCCATCACTTCTGTAACTGTGGGAGAATACTTTTGCCACAGTAAATGTTGGAAATATCTGGGCCTACCATAAGAATCTGTAATCACTGGCAGCAACGTGCTTACTCTTGCAAGTCTTCTTCCTTCAATTCCTGCACTGCATGTGCAAATTTTTTGCTGTCATATCAAGTGAGCAGCCTGTCTCTTGGCACAGCAAACCTTTGGTGATTCAGGAACATTTTCAAACATTATCCACATTCTTGAGACATTGCAGGTGTTAATTTTTCCTCACTTGCTAAGAAGTGAGTCAGTTGTTCCACACTTGCCAATTATTGGTTTGGTTGGAACATTGTACTCACTAAATTGTTGTTACATAAATTTAATCAGGAAACTGTCATTTGGTGCATTTTCAGCACAAAAGCATGCTGTCAAAATAACTGTTGCTTGTTTATGATATTACTGAAAAATAATCACAGCACAATATAACAACAGCCATCAGTAACAAAAGTCATACTAGGGATACCGTTATAAATTCTTTCAGAACTTTAGAGATCATAAATTTCAGTTTTAATTTTACACTAACCCCCAAATAGAACTTCTAAGTCATAGATCATGCTGCACAAAAGGATAAAAATCTGATGTGTTATACTCACTGCCAGAGAAGAGCGGGATTGACATTTTGCAAAGAGAGAGAGGCGATGTCACTTATCGCAATCACATGGAGAGTGCGTTAGAATTATGTGTACGAAGGTGATTGGGTTGAGCCTGCATTGTAGGGCAGGTATTATTTATATTCGTATATGAGGACAATTATGCAAAGGATAGAACATGCAAGAATATATCATTGTAAAGATGTGCATTAACAATAGACACATACCTGTGAAATATTGATACTTATTGTAATGGGAAAATATTGCTGATTCTCTCACAGAGCATATTATTTCCTGCACTTGTCCTTTAATTGGGATACCTTTACCAAATACATTTTATTTAGTTACCAAGTATGCTCAGTTTTTTGTTTGGCTCGCTGTCTTTGTCATTATTTTTGGATATTGTTAAATACCCATTAAAAGTGTTAACTCAATTGCAAATGCTCGCAACACACGCACAGATATACAGACTCAAACACACGTAAACACAAAGCAAATAACCATACAAATAGGATGATGCAAAGTAACTTGTCACTACACAGGCAATCTCTAAATTGATGCAAATACATTGCAAGCTGTGACTAACGGAAGTCACTTTATAACTGCAGCGGCAGCAGAAGTTAAGACATGCAGTTCATGTTACTGCAATGGTCGCTCGCCAGGCACGTCATGCTAATCATGTGTTACAATATCGGCAAAAGATTTTTGCATCTATCTTTGCTATGGGAACATCTTAGTTCTAATTGGACCTTGTAATCATTGCTATGACATATCCATCCCCTCCCATTCATTTAAAGCTTTCCACCATGTGGTTAGTAACTGTCAATCTCTTTCTTGATTGGTGCTGACTATAGATTTGCATGACTTTCTCTACTCATTTCACAAAATATTCCTACAATAGCTTATCCTTCTATCTACTTCATGTTAATTCTGATAAACATTTGCAGAAAAAGAGATTTATTACATATTTCCTTGTAGATGCAAGGGGATAAAGGGAATACCATAGGCTTTAGCGATGGTCAAATCTTAAGAGTGAGTCACTGTGTGATGGCTTTGAAATTCTGCTCTCTTTGCATGACCACAAGAAAAAAAAAATTAATAGTAATTTTGCAGTTGAAAAAGTATGGAGTATTTGATATTTCAAATAATAAAAATATGCCAGAAATGGTTAATGCCACAAAAATTGTTATTTGATATAAAGTGTGTGATTTAATGAGATTTACATTTTTTGTTTAGTAAGTTTTGGTCAAACTCTTATGCTTACAAGTTATAAAAAGTTCATCCAGAGTGAAGAGGACTTCTTAAGCTATTCCAAGAAAATTAAAAATGTACATTTTATTTGCCATGTAAATATCTTAAAAATGTGGTATTTTAGTCAAAATCGTTAGAGCCATTTCTGAGAAAATAAACATTTTCGAAAATGTTTCCATTTAAAGGATAGTTTTGGGTGAGCAATTTTCTTGAAACCGATTTTTCATTTTTGAGTTATGCTATTCACAGACACACATACAACACATGAATAATTTTAGATGAAATTGCTTATATTAATAGAGTAGAACTCTTACTTCAAGGTGAAGATTATACAATTAATAATGACCCATTAAAATAATGCATTTCAACTTCTAATAAAACCTTTAAGAAAGTAAGAATTATGCCAAATAAAGAAAAACAAATTGTAATAGTCAATAATCCAGTTTTGCCTAAAATTTACGCACTTCCCAAAATTCATAAACTTGGAAATAAAATATTGTAAATTGTATAAATTCACCTACTTACAATTTAACTAAATGGATAAATAAAAAAATTAGCTCTTTTGATAAATTTGAGAGTTTAAGAATTCTTTTGAGCTGGTAGAAAAGATCAGCAATACAGTATTATCTGCTAATGATAAACTTGTTTCTTTTAAATGTAATTGCTCTATTTTCCTGTCATCCTCCATAGACTAGTGGTACCGTGCTAGCCTCTAGTTCCCGAGGTCGCGAGTTCAAACCTGGCGGACGGCGATGTATTTTTTCAGGCATAAAAATCCTTAGCATGGCTTCCTTTGGAAGGGAAGTAAAGCCGGTGGTCCCGTGTCATAGATTTACGGCACGTAAAAGAACCTCAAACCTGATAAACGGGCCTCTGAGCAAAATTTCCAGTCTTTCACGCCCAATATAGAATGGGACGCTAAGGGCCATAGTAGTTAAAGAGTATCCATAAATAAAACTCAATTTAATTTGCTTTATTTATAAGCATTCCTAGAGAAAAATTTAAAAATGGTTAAGTTCTATAGAATTAAATGATGAATTAATAAATGATTTTGCTAAACTTGCTGTTGTTGTTGTTATTATTATTATTATTATTATTATTATTGTTGTTGTTGTTGTTGTTGTTGTTGTTGTTGTTGTTGTTGTTGTATGTAATTAATTGAATTTAGTTATACTTTTTAGAGATCTTAGCCTGGTCATGGCAAGTTTTTAATATAGAGTCAACTGAAAAATTCAATGCCACAGCCGGGTTTTGAACATGGTTGCCACTCTCCGTGCAGTTGCTCTAACCATTGAGCTACTAATGTCCCACCGGCATGTTGTCACAGTAGCTCAATGGTTAGAGCAACTGCATGGAGAGCGGGAGAACCCTGTTCATATCCTGGCTGTGGCATTGAATTTTTCAGTTGAGTCTATATTAATTACAATCTTTGTTTGGATCAAAATTTTTTTAAATTTTAATGGAAAGTTCTATCAAACTTCTGGCTTAGCAATGGGCAGTCCACTTTCATCTTTTCTTGCTGATCTTTTCATGAGCTATCTTGAAATACAAATCATTAAAGCATTCCCTTTAATTTTTAAAACTTGGTGTAGGTACGTAAATTATATTTTTGCTAATATTCCTGATAATTTTGTAAATGATGCTTTAAAACTTTTAAATTACAAGATAAATCTATAATGTTCATGTTAGAAACTGAAAATATTGATTACCTCCTTTTCTTGGGTTTAAAGATAATAAAAAAATAACAATAAATTGAATTTTGGCATTTATAGAAAATCAACTCATACTGATAATTACATAAAAAAAATCTGATGGGATACATGTACATGACTTTTTCTACCCTCTATCTTTATTAATGGGTATACAAAGTATTCTTACTAAAGTTTATTTTTCTATCTACTACATTTTAATCCAAATAAACCTTTGCAGAAATAGCTACGTTACACATTTCATTATAGTACAAAGGGAACAGCGATATTCAAATGTTTAAGAACTGGATGCTATATGCTGCCTTAAAATCCTGTGCTGTTTCCATACAATTGCGAGAAACAACTGAATGTTGAAAGGACTTTAAAGTATGACCAAGAAATGAACAAGTAGAACCATTAGTAATGGACATCTCAGAAATGGCTTATGCCACAAAAAACTGTTGTTGTTGACCAATGCCACTGGGGATTAATTGATCTGCATCATTTTCCCTCTGGCTTCCCAATATAAAGTCTGTAAGTTATCACTTTTAAGGCCTTTGCATTTGGCGAGAGTTGTTTGTTCAGGATGACATCTTCTTCACAGAGAGTGCACTTGGGTGTAGGTAGGCATCCTATCTTGTAGAGGTGTTCTGCGAGGCAATCGTGGCCAGTTGCCATCCTAAATAAGGCCACTGCAGTCTTCCTTGGCATTTGGGAAGCATGCCTGTGTTGTAGTCCATTTAGCGTTACCCAGGGAACACCACGTGGAGGCGGACTATGTTGTTCAAAAAACTTATTTGAAATAAATTGTGTGTTATAAAGAGATCTGCATTTTTTGCATAGTACATTTTCGTCAGTCGCTTAACGTTTACCAGTTACACAAGATTATACAAAATTCCTTCTGAATGAAGGGGCTTAATAGGATATTCCCTGAAAATTCAAGATATACACTTTATTTGTCATGTAAATATCATTCATATATGATATTTTAATAAAAATCGTTAAGAGCCATTTTTTACAAAATCAAAAATTTCGAAAAATGTTCCATGTAATAAAGGGTAGTTTGGGGTGGGGGTGTTGTTGAAAATCTTCATGTTGCATCTTTGGAAAGTATTGAACCTAAATACCAAGTTTGGTATTTATTCGACTTATCATTTTTTATTTATTTACACACGCATGCACACACACAGAGTTTTCAAAAATGCTTTATTTGGATTCAGGGGACCTCAAAACATGCATTTCTGGAGAAATGTCAATATCGAAGTTTTTGGTGGAATGCAATACTTCCCCTAACTAATATTCATAGTAGAGAAAGCAAAAATAAGTTTTTTTAACCCTTTTCCACATAAGTTTGCTGTTTTTAATGGTTTAATTTATAGGTTGATAACTGTACCCCTTAATAAAGATGTATAAAGAATATAAACACTGCTCTAATTATTTTAATATTGATTTTATAAATACAAGTATTGAGAAATTTAAACTTCAAAGAGCTGTTAAAGATGTTTCCACTCTTAAAAAATAAAAGGTGATTATATTTAAAAAAAAAAAATCTGATGTGCTACACTCACATGACTTTCTCTACTCTTGTTCATACTATTTTTACAAACGCTTATTCTCCATATGCTTCATGTTAATCAAGATATCGAGATGTCAATCTTATTGCTAATTTTCTTGTAGATGCAAGGGGAATATGGTAGGTTATAAGCGATAGTCAAATCTTTTAAGCATTGGTTGCTATGTGGCGCATTCCAATCTCTTTGCATGTCCAGGACATAAAAAAAATCAATAACGAATTTGAGAAAAAGTATAAGTATTGGAAAATTTAAGGGAATAACAAGCAATATCTTGAAAATGGTTCACCCTACAAAAAAAATGTATACGACATAAATTGTGTATTTTAACGTGATCTACATTTTTTGTGCAGTAAAATTTTGTCTATCTCTTAAGGTTTACCAGTTATGCAAAAGTCGTTCACAATGAAGATCACGTTTGGAGACATTCCCAGAAAATTCGAGATATACATTTCATTTGTCATGAAAATATCTTAAACATATATTTTAATCAAAATTGTTAGAGCCATTTTTGAGAAAATTAAAATTTTCGAAAAATGTTCCATGTAAAGGGTAGTCTGGGGTGGGGGGATTTTCTTGAAAACCTTCGTGTCACATCTCTGGAAGATACTGGACCTAAATACCAAGTTTAGTGTTTATCTGACTGTTCGTTTCTGAGTTATGCTGTTCACAGAGACACACACAGACATGTTTCCAAAAATGCTTTTTTTGGATTCAGGGGGGTCTCAAAACATGTATTTCCGGTGAAGTCTCGGTATCGAATTTTTGGGTGGAATACAATACTTCCCCTACTTACTATAAGTAGTAGGGAAAGTAAAAAAAATACTCATCCTTAGAAAATAAAAAAGTTTACAAAAATTTTTATAGAACATTGTGTAGTATTGGTTCCGCAAAATAAATAAAACATAAAACATTTGCTAGGTGTCTCTAAAAATAAACCGTCTGGCATTTATCAATTAAGCTGTTTAGATTGTTCAAATTCAAATTTTATTGCAATTCAATATGTTCTTATACTCAGTTGAACCCAGTCAGAGTAAGCAATAAATGTAATGTTTACAAAGAATTGTTAACAAAGTAATACCGTAATATACAGGATGTTTCATAAGTCACTGTGCTTAGAAACTGTATTTCTGCTTAACCGAGAACGTTAAGCGGTGTTCAAATGGAGGTCATATTCAGCGAAACATTGCAGGACTATCTGTAGGTGTACTTGGTGTTGTTCCGATGATATGGATGCTATTAGGATATCATCCAAGTAGCAGAATGTAAAAGGTAGGTCACAGAGCATGTGATCCATGAATCTTTGGTAAGTTTGCGCTGTGTTGCGTAACCCGAATCGGTATGTGGCTCTCTGTATGTCTAGCGTGGAGAAGATGGAGGTCCCACTTAGGAGGGTGTTGAAATCCCAAATGTGTAGGACTGCATACCAATCCAGAATGGTCTTCTTGTTAAGTTGACGGTAATCCCCAGGGGCATATGGACCTGTCGAGCTTCCTAACGATGTGGAGAGGTGAAGCCCAGGGAGAATTTGATGGTCAGATGATGCCTTCTTTTAGGAGTCTGGTGAACTCTACCTTTGTGGTGATGTAGATGGCCGGATGAAGGCATCAGGACTTGGCTGTGACTGGTGCCCCTGTAGTTTCTATGTGGTGGTAGATACGATGTCTTTGTATGGTTTGTCTGGGGTGGGCTTAGTGATCTTGATGTACTCTTCTAGCAGATGTTTGAGGGGGGGTTTGTGGCGGGATTAAGGATACTTGGTTGTTAACAGTTTTGACCTGACCCGGAATCTTGTGGTGAGTTTGTCCCTTAGGCATCTTGCGTTCCATTGTCAGCATATATAAGGTATTCCGTATGATGGGCTCTACATATGATTTTGTTGGGTAAGGTGGAGACACAGACTCCCGTGTCTACCAGGATCAGAATTTGATTGTGCTGGCATTGAATGAAGAGGCGGTTGGAGTAGTTGCTTATAGCTGGTCCTGCCATACTGGCTGTGTTGTCTCGTTTCCATCGTCTGTTGTTTGATTTTCAGCAGGATGGTGTGTAGTTCCATGTGTGGGGACTCCAGCACCTATGGTACCAATAGATACTGGTTGGGTCCCTGCCTGCTTCCTGTCGGTTGGTTTGTCGGGGTGTAGGTCTCAGGCAGATGCTATTTAAGTGCCTGGTATGGATGTTCACCAGGGTTGGTAATGAGGTCAGCGACCTGGACCACTATCTGCCGTGGAAGCTGTCCTATGACCTGGTGGAAGCGTGTGCACTGTGATTGCATGTGGGCTGCAAAGACTGCCCTGACCTGTAGAAACCAAGATGTAGAACTTTCTGTAGAAGGTTGGCAGTGGTAGCACGAACGGCCTCTTGTTGTGCTGTGAGAACCTCTGGGGTAGCTTCATTGGTGGTCACCATTGTTGT
Organism: Deroplatys truncata; assembly: GCA_030765065.1. Classification (NCBI taxonomy): domain Eukaryota; kingdom Metazoa; phylum Arthropoda; class Insecta; order Mantodea; family Mantidae; genus Deroplatys; species Deroplatys truncata. Next base: position 191,853,307 of record CM060976.1, on the reverse strand, counting down.
GGACTGTGATGTGTCCATGTTTGCATGTTGTGTCTACCGAAAGGTAAGGTCAGAGTATGTTTTACTCCACCGGGCAGAGAACGCACCACCTTCTCGCACCAAGCGCTTCCTCAAGTGAGGTGGCTCAAAGTAATTGAGCCGGGTTCGTTATCCCCATGCGATCGAGCATAAGTGGCCTGCTAGGGTGGTCAAGGCGATTGTGAAGCACGCTGATGGGTAAACCCACCAAGTTCGAACACTGCCCAGGATTGTCAAACTGCCAAAGCAAGATCCCTATGGAAGGTTTGGAGCCGAGAGATGATTAGTTAGGGTAGGAAGGTTTTTCTTTGATTAATGAGTCGACTGTATTCCTTTTCAATAGCCCATCATGGTAGTTGGTAACAGTGATCATACGATAGTGCGGATCAGTTCTAACTGCTCACTCGCTGCAGTCCTTGGGCCTATTCATTCCACATCTGTGGTCATTAAGGTGTAGTTCCTTGTGCCAACTACCCGTAGTGCCATCTGCTTTATTGAGTTTGAACTACTTAACCTATAGTGCTGTTGTGGTGCATACCTTAACTAACTGCTACTTACATTGTGTGCAGGTTCCTTATATTCCAGCATCTTTGTGGTGGGTGTCAAAAAATTGTTTACTATATACAATCTGTGGTGAACTCAGTTGTTTTGTGGCAGGTTGCCGCTACAGCTACTAAAGTAATTTCATATTTAAAACATTAAACTTGGCAACATTACATAGTATAATTTATATGTAGTTAACTTATATGCTACGTAACATACCTTACAAATGTTCTCAGAACACTTCAAAGTGATTCTTCCGAGTGGTGTACAATGCAACTTTTTGTCACACTATCAACTTTCTCTAAGATTTTTAACTTTTCTTTTAGAGAAAACTGCTTGCTTTTACTTTTTGGTACTCCATTGGTTGATATTGCTTAAACCAGAATTGCTCTGAGCACACTGAAATTCCTGTCTTATGTAGGTTAAAACACATGAGACAGCAATAAGTAGACAAAACAAAAGTTAGCCTTTGATGGTACCTTTTAAACAGACAGCCGTATTATGGAATTCAATTAGACAAAAGAGTTCTTTTATCATAAAAGCTAAGGCAAAACATTGTATGGTCAAGGATTAACGTTGTATGGATCTGTAATTAACAAACAATTCTCTGAATCAGGAAACTCACTGTAATTGTTCAGTAAGTCAAGAAAACATTTTAAAAATTTGTTCAATCGGTCACACATTCATTAAGGGGAGTTTCTTATTTTCACTACACTAAGATTTTTGTTGTACCAATGTTTGTACAATTGAAATACTTTAACATAGATGCTTATGAAGATATAGAAGGTGATTTCAGTTTTTTTCGTTGAACTGAAATATTCGTTAAAGTGGCATTTGTTAAAACGATATTTGACTGTTCATAGGTATGGCCTGTTTTACTCTGTAGTATGGCACTGTTGTCGTGTAGAAGCACCATGTCTGCTACACTGCAGTTCATCATTTAGTTGTTGTGTGTGTGTATGTATGGTGTGACGGCTTACTGAAACAAGAATTTGCGAATATGCACCTCCTTCATGGAGCAGCAGAAGACAATTCAAGAGAAGCAAGACGATGGTACAGGGAATTGTTTCCAAACAGAAGACCACCAAACCATCAACTTTTGCAACTGTGGACAGGCGTATGAGAGAGTACAGCCATTGCCATGGTCCGGTCAGCCTCAACAGTATGGAGTGGGTGTGGAGGAGAACATTCTGGAAGTAGTGGATGAAGAGTACACCATAAGTATCCAAAAATAAGTGCCACTCTAGGGATACCCCATTCAACTGTATGGCATCTGCTTTAGAGACAACAATTACTCCCATTTCACCTGCAGAAAGTACACGAGCTGAATCCTGCAGACTATCCTGGACGTCAGCATTTCTGTCAGTGGTTATTCCAACAACATGCTGCTGATGCAATGTTCATTCATCAGGTACTGTTTACTGATGAAGTCCTGTTTACCCATGGGGTATCATAAACTCCCATAACATGCATATTTGGCCTTATGACAATTGTCAAGCAACTACGGCAAGAACATAACAACATCGCTTTTCAGTGAACATTTAGTGGGGTATGGTGGACAATCACTTATTGGGACCACATGTTTTACTACTGTGTCTGACTGGCCAAGTGTACTGACAGTTTTTGGAATCTGAGTTGTGTGTTATGCTTCATGAAGATGACCCACTCACTACACAAACCACTTTATGGTTTATGCATAATGGAATCCCTGCACATTTCATTCATGAGGCCAGGACATGTCTCATTGTTGCATATCCCAGTAAGTGGATAGGTTGTGAAGGACCAGTTTCTTGGCCAGATCACCAGACCGTAATGCCCTGGACTTCTACCTTTGGGGCCATCTCAAGGCACTTATTTATGGTGGAACCAAAATTCAGAATGTAGCAGAACTACAGCAGCAAATTAAAAATTGCTATGTAACTGTGCAGAATGAGTTGAATGGGCCTGCAACATTCCAAGAGCAGTACAACGATGAACCCGTCACTGTGTTAACCTTCAGAGATGCCACTTTGAATTGTTTTGGTGTAAATAATCTTATGTGGTTTGTGCTGAAGTAGTGTGCTCTTTGTTTGTACTCTGGGACACATTAATGTTGTTTCATTTGTGTTATGCTCGTGAATCCCTACTGTGCATTTTTGTAGATGGCTTATCAGTTTCTTTGCCTGCTATTTCAATAAGTTAAACTACCATCAGTTACATAACTCTGAAATAAGGCAATTTCAGCTAAAGTACTATATAATATTTTAAACTTATCTTTACCTGTACATTACACCCACCTTATGAAACATCCTGTATACAATGAACTGTTAGCAATAAGTAAGACAATTTATAATTTGATTTATATGCAATTTACAGAATACTAAATCACCAAGTAGTCCAGCAAAAGGAATTAAAAAATTACAACTAATTTACTATTTACAGAATTACTTATACAGATATTCTTCACTACTGTATAAATATTTACTAATCAAAAACTCTCTTTATTTTAAATTATGACACATCACTGTTACTAGCTTCTAAATCTTCAAAATTAGTCTTAACAGTTGTTTAAATTTATTACAGTTATTATGATATTTCTTTACTTCTTCTGGTAGAGCATTATAAAGTTTTATTCCAGTAAAACTAGGCATCTTTTCATCTAAGTTTAATCTGTGGCTAGGGGTTAAATAATCATTTTTATGTCTTGTATCTCTGGGCATCAGAGTTGGTTTGTAACATGGATTTATACTTTTTAAAATGTAGAATGGGCTTGTAGATGTGTAAGCTTGATAAAGTTAATATATTTGCTTGTCTGAAGGTATTTCTACATGGCTCACTAAATGTTAATTTGCTGAACTAACAAATTGCCCTTTTATTTTACCAAAATTTATATTAGATGCAGTGCCCCATAGTTTAATTGCATATGCAATATGTGAATAAATAAGAGAATAGGATATACCTCTCATTGCTTTGGTATGTAGTTTATTAAATATTTCAGGAAAAATAAGGTTTTGCTGACTATGATCCCTGTATATGTCCAGCATAGTTAGTGAATTTATTTAAAGGTGAGTCGGAATTGTTACACTAACATCACTTAAGTTTACTCACTTAACATGTTTCGGAAACGGTTATTCCCATCCTCAGAAGTTAATTCGACTGACCCGTGTTGTTGGTGTTTCCGTTTTTTGGACTGGATCCTGTGGTGGCATCTTGTGGTGGAGAAATGTACTTCCAGAGAGGATTTGGTGGCGGCAAATCAAAATTCATTAGATGTGTGTTGTGTTTTAGAATGGTGATCTTCTCCCATGCATCTAATTCGGCTGCAAATTTGGCTGGTTTGACTAATGTAATATTGGGTTTGATGTTGTGATTAGTGATCCAAAAATGGTGTGAAACTGCAGATTTGTCCATTTGTTTGTATTTAATACATCTCATGAGATGTACTTTTTTCTCAAATTCATTATTCATTTTTTTATGTCCTGGACACGCAAAGAGAATGGAATGCGCCACATAGCAACCAGCGTTAAAATATTTGACTATCGCTTAAAAGCTACCATATTTCCCTTGCATCTACAAGAAAATTACCAATAAGATTGATATCTCGATTAACATGAAGCATATGGAGAATAGGCGTTTGTAAAATTAGATTGTACAAGAGTAGAGAAAGTCATGTGAGTGTAACACATCAGATTTTTAAAGATTTGACTACCACTAGACTCCTGTGTACCTTTTGTACCTACAACAAAATGTGTAATGAAAGTATTTCTGGAAATGTTTATCTTGAACAGCATGGATTAGATAGAAGAATAAGCTTTTTTAAGAATAGTTTGTAGAAGAGAGGGTAGAAAATGTTAAGTGATGTAATGCCAGATTTTTTTATAAACATGTATTAGCATATAGCTTCATGTAACCAAAGTTTTCTTATAATTAATTACCTGTACCCACAAGTTCATTAATTCATTAGCAAATGAATTAGCACTGTAAAATATAGCAATAATGCTCTTATTGTTAAATTATAAAATCTCACTTTGAAGCACATAAAGAAAGAATAAACAAAATAAACAATTGAGGTTGTAACTATCTGCATTTTTACTTTCTCTACTACGTATAGTAAGTAGGGGAAGTATTGCATTCCACCCAAAAATTCGATACCGAGATTTCACTGGAAATACATGTTTTGAGACCCACTGAATCCAAAAAAAGCATTTTTGGAAACATGTCCGTGTGTGTGTCTGTGTGTGTGTCTGTGTGTGTGTGTGTCTGTGTGTGTGTCTGTGTGTCTGTGAACAGCATAACTCAAAAACGAACAGTCGGATAAACACCAAACTTGGTATTTAGGTTCAGTATCTTCCAGAGATGCGACACGAAGGTTTTCAAGAAAATCCCCCCACCCCAGACTACCCTTTACATGGAACATTTTTCGAAAATTTTAATTTTCTCAAAAATGGCTCTAACGATTTTGATGAAAATATCATATGTTTAAGATACTGTCATGAGAAATGAAATGTATATCTCGAATTTTCTGGGAATGTCTCCAAAAGTATTCTTTATTGTGAACGACTTTTGCATAACTGGTAAACCGTAAGAGATAGACAGAATTTTACTTCACAAAAAATGTAGATCACGTTAAAATACACAACTTATGTCATATACATTTTTTTTGTTGAGTGAACCGTTTTCGAGATATTGCTTGTGATTTTCTTAAATTTTTCAATACTTATACTTTTTCTCAAATTCGTTATTCATTTTTTTTAATGTCCTGGACATGCAAAGAGAATGAAATGCGCCACATAGCAACCAGCGTTAAAATATTTGACTATCGCTTAAAAGCTACCATATTCCCCTTGCATCTACAAGAAAATTACCAATAAGATTGACATCTCGATATCTCGATTAACATGAAGCATATGGAGAATAGGCGTTTGTAAAATTAGATTGTACAAGAGTAGAGAAAGTCATGTGAGTGTAACACATCAGATTTTTTATTTAAACACTGTTGCAATAATTATGCCCATGATAATACTTGGACTGAAACAAGTAAACGAATGAGAACTAAAGAGAGAAAATCCTATCTAATTTTTGTTATACTTAGTGGAGTGTTGAATGTAAATTAATCATTGCTTTATTTTGCATCTGTTAGTAACAAAAGGGCTTATTATCAAAGTAACTTAAAACCAGTTAGTGCACTGAACAAATTAAGTGAAACTACCTGCTTTGCTGCAGAAGAATTTATAATGTTTAATAATATTTCAGGAAGCATACTAGCATAATACTACATTGAAAACATTTGTTTGCTGCAGATTCATTCTCCTGCGCCGTTTCTTTGCCTTGTCGGGAACAGTATTTCTTCTTCGATGTGTCACAATGCTCATTACTTCATTGTCAGTGCCTGGGACTCACCTCCAGTGCAATCCGAGATTTGGTCAAGACTCGGAAGAGCTGAAAAAATATGGAGAACTTTGGGCCAAGATACATGCTGCATACATCATCTGGCGAGGTGCCGGCATGTCTATACAGGGGGTCCGTACATGTGGTGATTACATGTTCAGTGGACACACAGTGGCCCTTACTATGCTGAACTTCTTCATAACAGAATGTAAGTAACCTGCCTGAAATGTAGGTATGTTAAACAGAATTAATACATCACAGATAGACATCCTATATTGATGGTGTGATTAAGTTTTTTATTGGCTGTTTGAAGACACCTCAAACTTGAAGGTACTTTATTACATACTTCGCATTTTTAATGCACTGAGGTTGGGGTAGATGCACTAATTAAATGCCTCTTCCTGGAGATTAAATGTGTAAGTATAAGGCGCATTCAGAAAATAAGTTTTGTGGTTTCGTTTCCTTTAAAGTAAACTTATTTAGCTGGGAAAATTGTGCATGCATAACAGATCTATGATGTATCAATCATATGCCGGCTGAGCAGGTCCCGTTTGGTGCCAGTAGCACGGCAGCAGTGGCCTGAAATGGCGGCTCTTATTTATTTAACTGCCGCCTGCGAGGTTCATTCAATGATAAAGTTCTTTACTTCACAAAACATAGTACTGATCAAAATTCATTGCCAGATCTGTCAGATCTATGCCCAAACATCATGAGCAAACAGATGGTGCATCGTTGGTGTAGGCAATTTTCCGAAGTTCATCAAAGTGTCCATGATGAGTGCAGTGGGCAATGATGACCTTGTTAAGCTGGTGTGGCAGCACATCGTGGAGAACTGTCGCTTCATGATTATGGAGCTCAGCAGCCATTTTCTGCAGATACCGCAATCCTTGTTGCATGAAATTGTCACTAAGCACCTCTGTTTAGGAAATTGTGTGGCAGTGGGTGCTGAAAAACCTGACACCCGAGCACAAAATGAAACGCTTATGAGCAGCACTGACATTTGTGCAGCAGTATCATGCTGAAGGTGATGAGTTCCTCAATAAGCTCGTCACAGGCGATGAGATGTGGATTTCGCACTTTACCCCGAAAACCCAAGCAGCAGTCAGTGCATTGGCATCACAGTGGATCTCCAGTCAAAACGAAATTCAAACGGACTGTGTCAGTGCAGAAAGTGATGTGCACAATGTTCTGGGACAGGAAGGGCATTCTGCTCATTGATTTCTGGCTCAGAAATGACACAGTGAGCGCTGACTGTTTCTGTGAAACCCTGCGGAAATTGCGATGTGCCATTCAAAACAAGAGACGTGGAATGCTTACTGGAGATGTTGTGCTGCTCCATAACAGTGCTCGTTCACATACGGCTTGGTGCACAGCAACTGTTCTGCAGGAAAATGGCTGGGAGTTGTTTGATCATCCACCATACAGTCCTGATCTTGCTCCCAGCGATTTCCATCTTTTCTTGCACCTCAAGAAATTCCTCTCCTCCAGTCAGCATTTTGACGACAACAAAGAGCTGAAGATGACTGTCACACGCTGGTTCCATTTACAGGCGGCAGACTTCTATGACACACAGAAGTACAAAAGTTTATCCCACTATATGACAAGTGTCTCAATTCTTGTGGTGACTGTCGAAAAATAGCTTGAATATTTCTGTACCTTTTGCCAATAAAGTTTTTCATGTAACAATGTTTTCTGCTTTAAAAAAATAGGAAAACTTATTTTCTGGATGTGCCTCGTACTATTGTACTATTTAGTTAAAGAATTTGCATCTATTAAATATCTTATTTATGTACTTACTAAAGCTCCTAATACTGTTATGTGTGTCACATCTCCAAAATAATTAATGTATGATGCTAAGCAGGATTTGCAGATGTACTTAGGCTTGTATTCACGAAAGAGACCCTGGATGGAAGCAGGGATTTGCAGGCACAGAATTGTCAATTTGTTGTTAAAAAAACGAGACTTTCCAGAAATATAGCCTCAAATCAGGACTTGGAAGTTGCCGATATGCAAGACTTTCATCCTGACTTTACAGAGAAAACAGTGAAATGGCTGACATTTTGATAGTAGTAGACTTAGCTGAAAATATGCAACAAATCTGGGAGATTATTGTATTCCTCAGCTCAATGCAAGGGGTGCATAAAATCCAATAGTTCTATAGGGACAACAAATCCAGACCCAGATTTGATAAACAGACTGTGCTGAATGCACTGGCAATATTTGCAGGCATTACTGTTCCACGTATCATACAGTTACTAATTTTACTGTGTATTACGCCACAGTTAAGAATTTGTTTATTTTCTTTTAGTTTACAATAAACAGTAATCTTAGATTATCTCAAATTAGTAAAAAGAGGTTAGGTTCTTCTATGTATTACTAATTAGAGGCATTATCTGCTGCACAATGTATTATGCAACAAAGATTATTGAAGATCATAAAAATGGCTGAAAAGCTTAATTTTAAACTTAGGTGAAGCTTCTTTAAAAAATTTCATGTTAGAAACTAAATAATTTTGAGTATAAATAAACAACTATCTCAATCTTGTTATACCCATTGAAATCCATTATTGCTTTCTCACACATTCAAGCTGTCATTTTCCACTAAGATTAAAATTAGGAAGGGTGGTATGAAGGAAGGATAGATTTGTGAAAGTATACAAATGGAGGGAAGAAAAGTATGAAATATTTTGTAAAGTATTAAATTCAGAATGTGGGAAAATATTACAAGTAAGAGTAGAAAGCATTTTAAATACTGATAAGATAAATCAAACTCTAGAAACACTAGCATACAGTGTGAAAAGGGCAGGAAGTGGGATGAAAGCTGAGACCTATAAGGATAGCAAAACAAAATGGTTCAATAAGGATTATCAAATGGCAAAAATAAGAGTAACACAAGAGTTGAGAAACTGACGGTAGTCAGGGGGAGAAAGAGAATTTTTTGCTCCTTAGATGGACATATAGGTGCCTTGTTGAAAAAATTGGGAATGAAATATAAAAATAAGCCAAACGTTAAACCAAGCGGCAATAACGCATGACATGAAGAAAATGTGGTCAGTAGTAAAATGCCTATACAGAAAGGGTGCAAGAGAAAATGATAAAAACCTAGATAAATGATGCAGGCATTTTAAAGCATTATTAGGTCAGGATAACATAGTGAGAGTAGAGCAGCTTTTGCATGAGAGCTAGCAAGTAATTAATGAATTAGATAGGGAAATCATTGACAAACTGTGTGAACAAATTAAGAGGTTAAAAGCCAACAATGCAAATGGTACTGATGGTGTCCCAGGGGAATTTTGAAATGCTTCATCAATAGATGAAACTAGAAAAAAAATAGTGATAAAACTGTTCAATAAAATACTGGAGACGAGAGAGATTCCCAAGAGATGGAGAATAAGTATGATAGTGCCAATATACAAGAGTTTCATAAGTCACTGTATAACTCTGTGGATGTAATGTAAAGGTAAAAATAGTAGTAAAATGTTGTATAGTACTTTATCTGAAATGGCTTTATTTCAGAGTTATGTAGCTGATGATAGTTCACACTTATTGAATGATACGGTAATTTGTATCACAAATTACTTAAATGTAAATATTGATTGTAATATGAATATGTATTTTTATGTGACATTGATTTCAGAGGTTTATTAATTGTAATTATTATTGGTAAATAATAATATACGGCTTTACTGAAACTGTCAATAATAACGCAATAATGCAGCGATGGGGTGAGTTGTTTATCATTACCGGGAACAAGGAAGTTACGTAATGTTTCGCGCCTTTTCGGTAGAAGCTTCTAGAACATTTCCTAAAGCAATATGTATTCGTGGTTTTCATTGGATATTAAAATAGACGCTAATGTTGGCGCGTTTTATTAGCCAATAGCAGTTCATTTATAATCTTTAGGCATGTCGAGGAGTGGGAGTATATAAGCCAGGTCCGAGATAGATCGCCCCTCAGTTCAACAGAATTCTCAATACTCTACACGTCGGTCTCTCAGTTCATCGTCAGTCAGTCCTTCATTTCGTCAAGTTACGCGCAGCAGAATTACGAGAATTATTATAAAGTATTATACAGTTAAAAAATACACAAAGTTGAAGTACTCGAATTAAAAGTGATAAATAAGAAGTTATTGCAAACAGTTTCAGTTTGGCGAGTATCTATATCAATATGTAAAAAGTGTTAGTGAACGTGTTCGACAATAAAAGTTATAAAACCAATTTCTTCATCAGTATCATTTCTGGATAAAAGATTCCTTTCCGATTCACACCCTTACATAGAGATACATGTCCTACCAAGATAAGATGATAGCTAGCCGGAGGACAATATACAAAACTTTAAATTCTTTCGAACACTAATTCATGCAAATTGCTAACGCCAGAGGGAGCTACGAACCAAACAAAGAATGACGTCACAAGATGGCAACGCATGAAGTAAAACAACATTAATTCCGTTGCATATTGCCGCACCAACGTGGGGCTACAAATAATGTTAAACACATTAACATTAATACCGTCGCAAATTGGCACCCAGAACGTGGGGCAAGATGACCAGGAAAGGATCACAATAACCAGGAAGTAGCAGAATTAACCAGGAAAGTAGCAGAATTAACCAGCATGTGGAATGAATGCAGCAGTGAAATGATCTACAAGACGCAGATTCAAGAAACAACTACAGGAGCGACAAACGGCGCGGATAAGTGGATACAAAAAACATCAAAACGACGTAGATTCATCACAACACAACGCAGAAGTGACATACAAACCTAGGAGAATGGGGTAGAAAAGCTGGACATCAAAGTAACATCAACAGACAGCATCAGTAAGGTTAGAGTATCTTAATTTTTTTTGTAGAAAAAAAAGGGTAAATAAATGTTACTGAGGAGTGGTAGGATAAAAAAAACAATGGCTACCAATAATACAGAAGAAATAATTATGGAGGGAGATAATGTAACAGTTAGTTGTAATTCAATACAGGTTACAGGAAATAGCCCAGACTTTTCAGGATTTGAGGATGAAAATGTTAGTACAGAAAGTGAGAATAGAATAGCAGGAAATGTTAATCTTGATACTAGTATGATTATGGAAATGCTGAGAAATATGAGGGAAGATATGGAAAAGAATAAGAGAGAATTGAGGGAAGATCTTAGTAAGAAAATAGATCAAAACAGGGAAGAGATGCAAAAGAATAATAGGGAATTAAGAGAAGATATTGATAGGAGTTTAGAACAAAAACTAGATCAGAATAAGAGAGAATTGAGGGAAGATATTGGTAAGAGCTTAGAACAAAACAGGAAATCAATTGAAAGTATTGGTATGAGGAATGAGATATTAGAGCGAAAAGTAGATCAAAGCAGTGGAGAAATTGAAAAGAAAGTTATGAAGCTAGATAGTAGTATGCCAAAAATGATAGATGAAAATGAGGAAGTAATAGCAAGTGAGATAGGAGAAATTTCAAAGAAAATGCTAGACATGAGCATGGAAATAGGGAACAAAGAAAGTGAGGTTAATACTAAAAGTGAGGTTAATGTAGAATGCACAGAGTTAGGAAGTCAAATGAGTAATATTTCAAGTGAGCTAATAGAGATAAAAGAGGTTATGAATGTAGATGTGAATAAGGCGCAAGTTAATTTCAGAGGGGAAATATCAGAAATACAGAATGAGTCAATAATGCAAAGAAATAAATTGTACCAAGATGTTCAAAATGAAAACTCCAGTCCAGTACAGTTTAGTACAGATTTGTCAGAGTATTCTCAAGTTATAAAGATAGCAGATGAATTGAAAATGAAAGTTGTCAAAAGATGTGTTGTTCAAGAAACTTTAGATTGTTTTCAAATATTATCAGGGAACGAAATGTCATATGAATACAAGAGGTTATTCATGAACGACAATTTGAAGGTTAGGTTACGGCTATGAGTAATGTTTAGCCACACACAATTTGATCCAGGAGGGTAAATAGCAATGAGATGTAAAGTAAATGCTGGATAGGTAAAGATGACTTGCAGAGAAATGTATTGGAACGTAAGAGGGTTAAATAAATATATATGTCATTTGAAAAGAGAAATAAGTAATAAAAAAAAAATATATAAATAAAATGTTTAAAAAAAAAAAAAAAAAATTAAATTTTTAGTAACTGTAACAACATTTGAAAATTAAGAATGCAAAGATTGAAACTTAAGATGATATTAAATTAAAAGTACGTAAATACAATTCCAAGAACATTGTTAAAATAAAGTACAAAATAATAAAAATGGGTAAAAATAATAATAATAATAATAAAAAAAAAAAAAAAAAAAAAAAACAAATACTTATGTAGCAAACAGAAAATGTGAAACAGTACTTAGATTTAAGAGATTTAAATATTTATGTAAAGGGTGAATATTTTGGTAAATATGTATAATAATTACAAAAATCTTAAATGTATAAATTTTTGTCAACAACTTAAAGTAAACAATTTGGTAGCAGTGATTAAATAATTTAGGGTAAAGTATTTGCTATAAAAAAATTGTGATGTCAGATGAATATCTAAATTAATTAAACCAGATCCAGTAAGTAGTGGCGAGATAAAACATATGTCGTGTGTTAAATGCGTGTGAAGTGTTAAGTGAAAGTGATAGCGTGTGTTCCAAGAGTTAGGAGACTAAAAACACAATTATAAAATTTCCAAACAAGTTATAAATATTTATAATTATGTTTCTAGTGGGGCATATGATACGGTAATTTGTATCACAAATTACTTAAATGTAAATATTGATTGTAATATGAATATGTATTTTTATGTGACATTGATTTCAGAGGTTTATTAATTGTAATTATTATTGGTAAATAATAATATACGGCTTTACTGAAACTGTCAGTAATAACGCAATAATGCAGCGATGGGGTGAGTTGTTTATCATTACCGGGAACAAGGAAGTTACGTAATGTTTCGCGCCTTTTCGGTAGAAGCTTCTAGAACATTTCCTAAAGCAATATGTATTCGTGGTTTTCATTGGATATTAAAATAGACGCTAATGTTGGCGCGTTTTATTAGCCAATAGCAGTTCATTTATAATCTTTAGGCATGTCGAGGAGTGGGAGTATATAAGCCAGGTCCGAGATAGATCGCCCCTCAGTTCAACAGAATTCTCAATACTCTACACGTCGGTCTCTCAGTTCATCGTCAGTCAGTCCTTCATTTCGTCAAGTTACGCGCAGCAGAATTACGAGAATTATTATAAAGTATTATACAGTTAAAAAAATACACAAAGTTGAAGTACTCGAGTTAAAAGTGATAAATAAGAAGTTATTGCAAACAGTTTCAGTTTGGCGAGTATCTATATCAATATGTAAAAAGTGTTAGTGAACGTGTTCGACAATAAAAGTTATAAAACCAATTTCTTCATCAGTATCATTTCTGGATAAAAGATTCCTTTCCGATTCACACCCTTACATAGAGATACATGTCCTACCAAGATAAGATGATAGCTAGCCGGAGGACAATATACAAAACTTTAAATTCTTTCGAACACTAATTCATGCAAATTGCTAACGCCAGAGGGAGCTACGAACCAAACAAAGAATGACGTCACAAGATGGCAACGCATGAAGTAAAACAACATTAATTCCGTTGCATATTGCCGCACCAACGTGGGGCTACAATTAATGTTAAATAAACACATTAACATTAATACCGTCGCATGAAATAGCAGACAAAATAATTGTTACCAGGAACTGTTAAGCCATCTACAAAAATGCACAGTAGGTATCATAAATGTAATATATACAAAACAAAACAACATTAATATGTCCCCAAGTTCAGCAAACAAAGTGATCATAAACAAGTGCCTTGAGATGGTCCCAAAGGTAGAAGTCCAGGGGGTTAAGGTCCGGTGATCTGGCTGGTCAAGAAACTGGTCCTGCATGACCTTCCACTTATTGGGATATGCAATAGTGAGCTAGGCCCACGACTGAAATGTGCAGGGACTTCATCATGCTTAAACCATAAGGTGGTTTGTGTAGCGAGTAGGACATGTTCATGAGGCATAATACTCAACTCAGGATTCCAAAAACTGTCAGTACACTCAGCCATTCAGAGCCCATTCATTCTTACATGTAAGAAAGCTGTGAGATGTCATCATAATATAAACTAACATTATCCACAGTGAAGCAATTGATAAAATACACTTAATGAAATTGGAGTCAACCTAAACACACTTACTAGCTTCACTCACCTATTTATTTTGCAGAACATGTATTGTGAGCATGTAGTGTAAAATAGGATAACTGTACTTGTAGATAGTTTGAAAATAGTTTAGTATATATAGAAATGCGGTAGTAGAGAAGACTGAGATTCTCTTGATTCTAACATACACTAACATGTATTATATTAATTTGCTGCTAAAACATTTGAAACTGAATAAGGCAGGAACGAAATGGTTTATCTGATGTTCGAGTATCACTTATTTTATTTCTGCCCGGTATATGATGGCATGGAGGTATTAGCCATAAGGCTTACTCTGCTACACTAAAATTTGTGCCGATTACATTTAAGAAATGTTTTTGCCAAGTGTGTTGAGTTTAAAAAAAAAAAAAAAAAAAAAAAACATAAACTCAGGAAGAGTAGTGATGCTGCTATAAATTATTACAGAGCATAAGTGTGATAGAAAATAAAGCTATAGTGTAGTTTTCATTAACCTGAATAATTTTCCAATTTCCTCATCCCTCTCCTCGAATTTATTTTTCCGAGATCTTATTCCTATTATATAAATAATGTCTAAGCCCTGCACCTCGGCATCACTACAAAAGAAATAATGAAGGGCTTCTGCTAGATTAAATTATATGGTTTTGCTGTTGACACGCTCTGTGTAAGTTAGTGTGAATGAAGTTATTAATAAATGCTTATGTTTAGAAGAAAACACCCATAAATAAACAAAAATTGGAAAGCCTATATTACGTAAGATTTCACTGTTAATATACTCGTGTGGTTTAGATTGATTTCAGAGTATTAACGAACATGGATTTTTACTTTCTCTACTACGTATAGTAAGTAGGGGAAGTATTGCATTTCACTAAAAAATTTTATACCAAAATTTCACCGGAAATACATGCTTTGAGGCCTCCTGAATCCAAAAAAAGTATTTTTGGAATCATGTCCATGTGTGTGTCTTTGAACAGCATAACTCAGAAATGAACAATCGGATAAACACCAAACTTGTTATCTAGGTTCAGTATCTTCCAGAGATGTGACACGAAGGTTTTGAAGAAAATCCCCCCACCCCATATTACTCTTTACATGGAACATTTTTCGAACATTTTTATTTTCTCAAAACGATTTTGATGGGATAGCATGACAATTCATTACCTAAAGGTCACAGAATAAAGAGGACTGAAAGTTGGTCTACAACCCAGGTGACACTTGGCTGGTTTCCTATGGTACAGTGATTATTCAGTCAGTTGGAATGCTGTAAACTTCTGATAACCAGTAGAAGTGAATTGGATATTTATTACCTTCATTCACTTTATGCATATTTTCCAAAACTGTTTCAAGAGCATTTGCTCCCATCATCAGCTGGAGACAGACTGCCAGTAATTGAAGGTAATAAATATCTGACTCACATCTACTAGTTACCAGCTAGTAGCACTTAAACGGTCCCTTGCTTCTCCATTTATTTACTATAAACTTCACTTACTTTTTAATTTCCCCCATCCTCAGCTATGGTCTGATTGAAGTATAAATTTATAATTGCTCTAGGCTTGGGGTTTGAAGTGCTTTCTGGTGGATTCTTTATGGGTTTGCTTAAACTGTCTAATGCAGGATTTCAAAATTCATTGATGCAATGAATTTAATGAATTTTGAAATCCTGCCTATAACGATTACTTTACTGTTTCCAACCTCTACACAATAAAATGTTCATTTGTTTGTTTCAGATACACCTCGGCATCTTTACTTTCTTCACACATTTACGTGGTTACTCAACATGTTTGGTATCTTTTTTATTCTCTCTGCACATGAACATTATTCCATTGATGTCTTTGTAGCATTCTACATCACATCACGCCTTTTTCTGTACTATCATACACTTGCCAACAACCAAGCTCTGATGCAGAAGGATTCCAACAGAACAAGGATATGGTTTCCACTTTTCAGTTTCTTCGAGTCCTCAGTTGATGGAATTGTTCCCAACGAATATGAGTCCCCACTGATTCCATTAAGAAAACTGTGTATGTGGTTGAAAGAAAGGATTTTAAAGTTAATAGCACTAACTTCTCAGGAATCCGGTGCTAGACTAATACAGAGTGAATCAAAAACCAAATAGTCTTTGATATAAGATGCGACAGCAATAGGAGACACCATTTGGGGTAAATGGAGTAGGAGATAAAAGACTTTTTTTGGCATCTTTCTTGTTCCATTGCAGCATGAATATCGATATAAAAGACTGTTGCTGCAGGTTCAAAAGATATACCTCCTCCATTTACAGCCCAATCATTGATTGAATGGGCACAGCATATACTTGAAACAACTATGTAGAATACAAGATGGTTTTCTTTTACTTGTTTTAATCGATATATGGCTTTAAGTATATACCAAAGACATATTCATTACAGTGTTAGATTTGCAGGTTAGGCACTAAATTTCATGTTGTACATCATGGGAAATATGTTTGCCAATCTGACTTTTTATTTTTTGTATTTATTTATTCTTTTTGTACAATATAAGGAACAAATTAGTGTAGAACCATTATTATTGTCTTTATTTATAAAATGGAATATTTTGATGTTGAACTTTTTAGATTGCTACTTACTTGAATATCTCGAGAAATGAAAGAGATTACAATCTGCAAGTGAATTAGTATTAGTACAGTATACTGCCTTTGCAAGTAGATTGCATGCAGTTTGCGTATTACGCCAAGGAAGCACAGAAAACAAGAAGCTACCATTGTTTAAATATTACCGTGTCGGAAACTATATACCTGTTTTGTTTAATATTTACTTTACTTATAGTTAATAAGAGTTTTTAAATTTCACTTTTAGTATAAATGGTTTAAAATGAATTATTTCACTATCTTACTAACTAGAAAATAATAATTATCAGGGCCTATCTATTGAGTTAAAACTATTTTAAAAATTATCTTAAAAATAATCAAAAAAAGACCCAAAAGTGCCATTAAAATGATATAAAAATCTCTTGAATTTAAAGATGTCCTCATTGCAGGGTGGAATACAATTTCTTCTCAGCATCACTTTTTTAGGAACCGTACAGCAATAAAATGCTTCATTGTTGTGTTTCCAGGGAACAATATTAATGGAAATTATATCATTTAATTGTTTGGAAAATTCTGATGTTTTAGTGAGATTGCTGCATTTAACAATTTGGCACTTTTCTCAACAGCAGAAAGAACCATGCATTATCACCATAGCAAATGTGTTTTAAAGTAATGAAAAAAAGTTCTCATTACCTTAACTGTTTTGATGCACATTATTCTGACAGTGAGCTCAAATTAAAGTAATTACTTATAATAATTATTTAACTTAAAAATGATCCTAATAGTTCCTCCTTAAAAGAAACACAAGGAAGGCAACAGGGCTCATAATTTTAATCGTAAAGCTTTAATTCTGTGGTAAGGTGCAACAATGTGCATATAAAAGGGGTTACTTATAAGAAACAATATCCATTATTTGCAATAAGGCAGCAGTCAAGAATACATGCAACCAGTCTGTGTACCCCGAAATATGCTCCTTTAGAATGCTGTCAATAAAGAAAAGAAAGAATAACAAGTTAGAGAAATATTAGTAATAATTATGTCCAAAAAAAATATCTAAAAGTATAAAATGTAAAAAATTATTGTAGTATTAGCTAAAGAAATTGGGAGTGTTTACAACTAGGAATCCAATCAGAATTTGTGTACAAGTTGGCAGCATCAAATAATGTCTCAATTAAAAGATAGTGTGTCATTGCAGAATTATACTAAAACATTCAGTTTTAGAGGGTGGAAGGGAAGTTAATGTCATAAAGTCCATAAGAATGCAGGAAAAGAAACAAAATAATGTTCAAATACCTTTATCTTTTGAAGTTGAGTAATTAAATATTTTTTCTTGAAATTTTAGTGATGCTGCAAATACATTACATATCTATCATAGCAAGGAAAATAGCTCAGTTGTTAATATTAGCAGAATGATGATAAACTCAGTGATTCATGATCTGAATTTATGAACCAAAATGATTTATGTAAAACCTTTCAAGTAAATGCTTCAGTGTTTAAGTTATAAAGAAAGAAAAAATAACCTTCATTATGCGTTTTATATCAGTTAGTGTTTCTCTATCCAATACTACAAATAGTGTACAAAAATTTGGATGCTTTAATGGATTAGAACACACAAAACTAAAGCTCAAATATATTTTTTTAATTGAAAAACATGCCATAGGCTAAAAATACAATTAAATGAAATGCAGGAATCATTCTGCATAAGAATTAATCCCTGTTTTTTGCTAATCTGTTTTTTGCTAATATGCTTGTAATAGCAAGTCACCTTTGAGGTTATATTACACAATTGAGTTCACGTTAGACACTTTATGGAAAAAATGTATATGAAACAGACAAGAAGGTTTCAGTGTGCAATAAATGCTATTGAGACAGCTGAGGTTGTTAAGGCACGTACTCATGAATGCGAGGACTGCTATTCAAATCCTGCCAGGACCATTCTCCTGGATTGAGGTTTTTTCCAGGTTTTCCTCAATTCTCATAACTGGTAAATTCTAGGGAGGTACCATAAACTTAGCGAAACTTGGAGCATTTCCTTTCGCAATTATCATTTAATTTTATGAATGATTAGTGTCCACTGCCTGTGGTGCCATATGCGGTAAGAACAGGCATTAAACACTACTAAATGCAGTGCAAGATGAAAACTGTGCTAGCTCAATGGCAGGCCATCAGTACAAAAGCCAAAGGTGTGTGCATAATATGAATCCTGGCTGTGGCAGTTTTTCCAAGTCTGATTAAGCTTTCAATTAGAGTATTTCAGGTGCTCTAATAAACAAAAAGTATTAAATCTGCAAAAATTGATTCTTGGAAAGAGAAAAAAAATGTGCAAAGCCTAAACCATAGAGTGTAGTGAAATAGAAAACTCAAGATATTCATAGGTGTCACCAAAAAGCAGATTACTAATAAAATAGAATCATTGTTTACTAGACATTTTTTCATTCGGTATAATGAACTCTTATGGCTGCATTGTGTTTTATTATAGTACTGGGAATACATCTTTCTGGAGCATACATTGATAAGAGCATGTAGATAAAAACATGAACTGCCACAGTAGCAGATACAATAGTGCAACAATAAAGTTGGGCTGTGACAGATTTTATTGAAGTACATGTATATCATGGCAGAGATACAAGAATGTAGTAGTGAAAGTCTCTCATCTCCCACATTTTCCAAAGCTGTCTACAGTATGTCATCCAGTTACAAATATGTATAACTATGTACAAACATTGGAAAAACTACATCAAGAATTTGCTGCCATTTTCAAGATATTGTAAATCTCTAGTCTGACATCAACATATTTGCAACACCATTTTCAGTGGATATTGGCAGTGTGCTGTCATTGCAATTATAAATTCACTTACAAAATGATATTGACATGAAAGAGGGTTTTCAAAACAAAGGATTTGTATTCCTTTTATAGAAATTTACCATAAATAAGGTTCCCTCAGTTCCAGAAGTTTGCTACTAGGATGCTGAGCATATTCCAATCTACTTACAATTGTGAACAGCTGTTTTCCTGTATGAAGATCTGCAAACCACAACACAGAAACCAACTTTCTCATCTTAACTTTAAAAATATTCTTTGCTTGTGTGTTAGCCATACTATAGCTCCAAAAAACTACAAAACTAGTGAGGGAGAAAAGAGGAAAAAAAGCTTGAGAAAGTGTTGAGTTTGGGCAAGGCAGTGATACAAAGTAATGTGTATTTTACATGCATGTACTCTGTGCATAGGCAAACCCGAACTGTGTATTGTATAGAAGAATTTGAGAGTGAGAAAAAAAATCTGCCTATTTTCAATGTTCCAAATGGAAAACTGTGGTACTACTGTTTAAAGTGTTCAAAGAAGCTTTGTAGCCACATTTATGTAATCAAATGCCTCTGCAGTTACGCGTTTCGTGCTTCTCTTAGTACATTAAATTAAAACATTTGTTACATAGTTTTACTTTGAGCATTTTTCATACAAATATACTGTTATTCCCTCTGTAATGGGTCAAAATGAATGTGTACTCCCATTATAGTATCTCAGAAGAATAATGGGTACTTAGTTAAATCTAGGCACCTTGCAGCAACTGTTCAGTTGAAACTTTTCAGGTTTCCACTCCATTCTGTGCTCACCACACAGACATCGCTGGGTAATGAGTAATTTTGCCCAAGAGTATGACATCACAGAGCAACACATCTGCCAGCCACTGATGTAGATTTTCACAGGAAAGTTTTGTTTCATTGCTTCAAGATTACAAATATATTAACTATGAAATGCACAAAACCAGAAAATTATTCCTAAAAGTCTTAAAGATAACAGATTCTTACTAGTTCAAGAATAAGCTTCTAACACACTCATTGTCCTCTTAAAACAAACATTGATAATAAATCAGAATGCTCAGTTTACAATTTCTGCTTGAAAATGAGAAGCATCATTATAAAATTGCAATGAGTTGTTCTCAGATGAATCAATGAACTGCAGTATTTTTTGGATACAGATTTACTGTTCAATTTTCACAGGGAAAGAACATCATTTTTCCAAAAAATATTTGTATAATGATACAATTCATGTTTAAGAAAATAAAACTTTCAACTGCTAACAGACTTAAACATGTGTCATTCCAGAATCCAAAAACTTGTTTAGTGATGGGTCATAGTGAATGACCATTCATTCTTTTATGGAACTGATAGTTAAAAATTCCACAGTTCTCACATGGCATAACATTTACCTCTCTATTCATATGAAGTTTGCTTCATTCGACTCAACTGCTATAGTGTATCATGTACCATTTCATTATGTTTCCCTTCTTCCTAATTTGGAAAGAGAAGTAGAATGAAGGAGAATGCTCTTATAACACTAACATACTAAAGTCTATCCAATATTTCCATTTGTCGTTACATAAATGATTCATTATAAAAACAAAATGACATCTTTGATGGCAAATTTAGTAAGATCTCGCCTTATATGAAACATTACAATATTAAATACAGTGTGAAACATTGGCATATCTGGCACATTAAAATTGGTTGGGAACGCTAATGAGCATGGTGAAAGAAAGCAATATACTACATTATATTGTGATGCAGCTATGGCCCGAGCTTATCGTAAGGAAGGTGACCAACTGACTGGCCAGTTGAAGAGATAAGGGGAGATAAGTAGATGGAGTAGTGCTCTCACCCAATGTAAACACCAGTGGAAGTGTCTCTCCTTTGCCTCCTGTGAACATTTCAGAAACTCTTGCACTTATATAAAAGCCAAGTGCTCATGAGTGAGTCGTTTAGTGAGTGAGATAGTGAGCTGTTTTTGATGCGACACACAGTGCTGGTTCTACAAATGAGATTGTAACATATAGTCGGTGTTGCTACTGAAAGCATTTAGAGAAGTCTTGTGTTCGACACCTCAGCGAGTGAAGTGGAAGGAAGAAGAGGCTGCTATGTGCAAGGAAAAGTGAGGTGAGAACAAACTAAATCACATGTAAAAACTGAACAAAGTCAGTGTCTGGAGTGGGATATAAAAGCCAAGATGGAGAAAATGCTTAACAAATATTCGTCAGAATGGAGAAAATGAGAGAGTAAATTCTGGAATGGACAAGATGGGGACAAATGGAATCAGGAATTGATTGGATGAGAATTGAAATAGGGAGTGTAAAGGAAGAGAGAAAGAACAAAATAACAAAATGAAATCCAAGTTTGGCCATGACATTGAGAATTAAATGGAGAAAATGAAATCTAAACTTGAATTTGACATGGACTGTAAAATCTGAGAAAAATGCTATGGTGAAAGACGATATTACAAAAGAGTTAGAAGAAATCAAACTGATATGGAGCATCTGACATGCTACCCGCAATGGATGAACACCGGTGGAGAAGATGATACAGTTGTTGGCTGCCCTGCAGGGGCAAGGGGCCAAAATTCTTGGCATTTTTCCAGCTGGAGGCTCGACCATCGCTGGTCACCGCTTACCAGGCCCATTTGAAAGCAAGAGTGCAACACTCAGACGAGACATTAACAGGAATTCACCATGGAAGTAAACTGGGCTCTGATGGATTTACTATCAAACTTTATTTCTGGAGAGGCAGCCCACACATTCATCAGCGGGCTGAGAGATTGGGAGGCAAAACACCAGCTTCTCTTAGTGGAAAACTGTAACTTTGTCGTCCTGGTGGCTACTTTCCACATTAAACCAGCGAAGATGATGCTTGGGCGAGCCACCCCAGTGACGGATGTAAATGCCAGGAGCTGGCAGGCGCCAGCAGCAACTTAACTGATATAGAATTGGGGGCCATAGTTGCGGCAAGCCAGGACAACTACGGGCAAACTGTGAGGGATTGGGAAAATGCTAAGAGCTGACTTGAAGACCACATTAGCGCCATCATTACTTCCCCTCGCTAACCTCAGAGCCCCATTCTAACGCAGATGTCCCCTCCAGAAAACCGTGCCAAGCAAACTGCAACCAATACATGAAGATCGAGGTGAAGGAGAATCTTGCAGCCTTACACCCAGTCACGGTACAACCTGCAGTCGGTAGGAATGAAGAGACCTGAGGAGGGAGCACTGTAGGGCCAATACTGACGGATAAAGAATTTGGCAAAAGGCCTGCGTGGGTAGACGTCTCTCCCAGAGGCCCGACCTATAAGAACTATTTGGGCACAGAGGGACACACTGGTAATCCGGAACGGTGTGTTATGGACAATATGGGAGTCCATAGATAGGAAAACCAAGGTGGAAGGAGCAAGGTGAAGGAAGTCCTCAAGAAGACCTATGCCAGTACTACCAAGGGCACCTGTGTGTAAGACTTTGAAGAAGCTACTTGCCAATTTTATTGGTTGCACCTTTGAAGGGACATGTAGAGGTGGTGCCAGCAATGCGACTGTGCAGCGAGTCGTAGGCCTCAGTGCAGTTGGGGCCGAATGCAATGGTACAATGCCTGGGGACCAAAGAATAAACTGGTAGATAACCTTGCCATGAGACACCTGAAGCTGACAAGTGACCAGATGAAAGAATGCTATGACCGTCTAGTGTTCAGTGTCGGATTCCAGGAAGGTGACCTTATGTGACTGTGTCATCCCACAGGAACAAAAGGGAAGTTGCCAATGTTGCAACATTCCCGATACAGCTCGTATAAGGTAATCACTCATATTAACAATGTGATATACCGCATTGGGGCTTCAACCCTGGGGAAAGCTGATGGGGTCCATCTTGATTGGCTTGTTCCATATTGTGAGCTGCTCGAAATTACCAGCTCTGAAGGCAACTGGCCAAAATGCTGGTTGAAGAGACAAGGGGAGATGAGTAGATGGAGTAGCGCTCTCACCCAGCATAAACATTCACTAGCTACAATGTAGTGTTATAGTCGTTGGTTAATCTTACCAAGTTGCCTTGTAGCTTCGGACCTCCCCATTGGAAGTGCTATCGATAGATAGCAGATATATACCTGGAAGTTTCTCCCCTTGGCCTCCCATAAACATTCCAAGTGAGCATGCTCCCAAGTGAATCAATCAATCAATCAGCGAGTGAGATAGCGAGTTGTTCTTGATG
The DNA here is from genome assembly GCA_030765065.1 of Deroplatys truncata. Taxonomy (NCBI): domain Eukaryota; kingdom Metazoa; phylum Arthropoda; class Insecta; order Mantodea; family Mantidae; genus Deroplatys; species Deroplatys truncata. Next base: position 191,829,621 of record CM060976.1, on the reverse strand, counting down.
CAACATAAAGTGCTGGTTCTATGAGTAAGGTTGTGACGTTTAGTGAGCAGTTTCCTGCTACTGTGAGCTTTAAGAGAGGTTTTGTGTTCGACGCCCCAGCGAGTGAAGTGGAAGAAAGAAGAGGCTACTCTACACATTTCATTAGGCCACTACATGCAAGGAAAAGTGAAGTGACAGTGAGAACTGAACTAAATCACATTAGTGAAGTGACAGTGAAAAGTGACAAAATCACAGTATCATATGCATATGATATACATTAAATATTGATTTGATATCAATACTTTATATTGGTGTCAACAACTGAAATAAAATATAATACGTGCATTTAAGATTTAAAAATCTGTACAGATGTTCTGTAAGAAAAAATCTTGTGTTGCATTCACATGATTTCTACTCACTCTTCTACAAATTGTTCTTATATCCAATCCTTGTTTAATACAAATAAACCTTCATTACTCATTCATACATTTCATTGTAGGATAAGAAGCAGACATTAAGCTAAACCAATAGTCAATTGCCAATTGCTATGTGATAACTTTGAAATTATGTTCTCTCTGATGAACATGAAAAGAAAGAAATAAAAAAGAAATCTGATGTGTTACATTCAAATGGCTTTCTCTATCCATTCTTAAACTATTATTACAAAAGCTTGCTGTTCTATCTACTTCATGTAAATCAAGATAAACATTTGCATAAATTATCTTATTGCATATTTCCTTGTAGGTACAAGGTATTAAGGGAATACAGTAGGCTTTAAGCAACAGTTAAATCTTTTAAGAGCAGGTCGCTATGTGTTGGCTTTGAAATTCTGTTTTCTTTGCATGACCAAGAGAAAAAACAAATAGTGATTTTCCTCTTGAAAAAAGTATAAGTATTTGAAAATTCAACCAATAATAAAAAACATCTCAGAAATGTTTTACACTTCAAAAAATGTTATTTGACATAAATTGTGTGCTTTAAAGAGATCTAGATTTCTTTATCTACTTTAGTGATCAGACCAAATGTCCTTAGAAAATAATAATATTGGTCCTACCACCAAAAGTAAACAAAATAAATAACAGAAATATGCTACTCAATAAATTAAAACCATAAAAACCTTGAGGGGGATGAGTCCTCACCAAATATGCCCATGGTGAGAAAGATTGTTATTGACTCTGCAATGAAAAGAATTTAATTGCTTTTACTGACATGTGCTTCTTATGGCAGTTACTTTCTCTGAGCTTTGTTTTATTTTACAGAAACATCCAGCATTTGCTAAATTTTAATGCCTCATGAGTGTATCTTTTAACTGCTTTTAATGAGAGTTCTTGTAGAAGTATAAGCATTCACTGATAATTTGTGATACTATTGTATTACAACAGCAGCTTATAATAATGAGTAATAATTTTAGATTTTTTACTTGTAGTTTCTGTTCAGTCCATAACACTACAGAAATGCCTCCAAACTACACATTAAAAGTAATATTACTAATATTGTTAGTAGAGCCTGTATGTTAGGCAAAATGATTTTTTTTTACTGGGTGATAATCAAAAGTTACGTAGATATAATCATGTTTTGAAGTATTTGGAAGGATAGAACCAGTTTTTATTTTGCCATTTTAAAATCAACTTAAAATGTTTCAATTTATTTTTAATTTTTCTGTTATATTTAGGAAACTAGATGATAGCCACCCTTCTATCTTGGAACTTGGATGTGACTATCTTTTGTACTTTTGTATTGTAATGTTTGCTCCTGCTAATAGTTTAGCATTTCTCTCTGAAAGTGGGTTGCCCAGTATTAGGAATTATTTTTTGGGAAAACTTTTTGATGAATAGTGATGGTCAATAATTATCATCACATGAAAGCATAAATAACATCATTTCATTACATTTACTTGTCAACCATTGAAAAGTAAACTTCACAGTTATGATAGTGAATATATTGCCCACATGTGTTCAACTAATGGAATAGTTTTATTATGTAAAGTTTATGAAAAGACAGTTAATCAGGGAAAAAAATTATTTATCAATCAACACATGTTAACAATAAAGCACAAATAATATGCTCTCACTTCAAAGAGTGGTAACAAAAAAATAAGGCTACTTCCAACAGCCATTGCCACATTTAGCAAATAAGTTGCAGTTTTCATTAAGAGTTGATGCCAGTAGAGTCTAACATAAGAATATTTACAGCAATAACTAGCTATAATTGCAACAATAAAATATATAACTTGTATGTTTTTTGAACCCAACATTGGTTCTTGAACCTTATATTATGACTTTTTAAAATGTGTAATGCCTTTTTTTAATTGATTGTGCCTTTTCTTACATTTTTGTTGGCTTTTTGCCTGCCTATTTTTATTGTTATAAATGCCTAAACATCCAGGCTCTAATTGTTAATGTTTAGTTTATTATGCAGTAGGACTGGAGTGTAAATCCAGAAAGTAGTTGCATCATCTCATGTTTATATGAGAGGAGAAGACTGTTTAGCTCTTCCTCCTGTTAACAGTATAGCACAAACTGTAGTGTAATTAGGTGCACACAGCTGTGCTATCTTTTAATAGTACAATTAAGTGTTCTGTAGCTCTCTGGAAAGAAGTCATTCAACAATTACAAGCTGATCAGCTTTGTCTTGCTTCAGTTCTTCATGACTGAGATACCTCATTTAAATTACCAGTATTTCATGAACTACTCATAATAAGAAGTGGAACGAGTGAAATAGTTCAGACAAATGAATTGTTTTGGCCCATCACTACATTCATTGGCTCTTAGTGCTGTGTAACAGCATATCAGAATGCTGGGACTATTTTTGATTGCATTTCTTGCAATGAACAACTACATTTGCCCTTGAAAGAAAGAATTAGAGTTCCGTATATGTTATTCAGATTCTTACATTTGAGGACTACTCATAGATTTACAAAGATAAATTACTAATTTTATTCACAAATGCATTATGGTACATTATTCATGCTTACATATTATAGAAGGCAGTATTCAATGTTTTAATTGATGTTTGATATTTATTTTCAATCTTTCACCACAAAAAGGATAAGAAACAAATGAAATACATTTCCTTGAGTCTTCTTGAAGTCCCAACATGTCATGACTCCCTGGTTGTCGACATGAATTAGAGCCCTATTTGACTAAGTTTTCTCTCTTCACTTTCCTAATCCATTTGGCACTCTTCCTAAATTAGAAGGCAGTATAGGTAGGAAGATGTAAATAGAACCAGATGGTTGTACCCAGGGTTGCCAATCTTAAAATATTAAAAGTATTGTACCATCACTTCAATATTATGAATTTTTACTTGAATTATTGTACATTTTAAAAATATGATTTTACTACTCGTGATAGTATTATGATATACATGCTTTATAAATAGAATTATGTCCATATTTAATATTATTCAATTAAAGTCACATGCATTTTGACAACAAAAGCTTACCATTGTAAAATAATCTTTGAAAATAAGTCTAAAACTCACTGAACCAAATGTCTTACTGCACTCATTTATATCAGCCACTTCATAATGGTTCAATTATGCAGGTTGTAATGGTTGGCCTTTGTCTTAAAAGGGAAAATACCATAAAAAATATGCATCACACCTAAGAGTACCTGATTAATTAAACCTACTGCCAACCTTGAAGCAACATAATAATCCTGATAGAATATTAACAAATATTAATACACACACAATATTGTACAGTATAATTCGCTGTAAGTAATGCTAGAGCTTTTTTATGGTCATTAATTTAACAATTTAAAAATATTGTATATTTTCCCAGACTTACATCCTATCAGCATTAAAGTTATTGTATGTTCCCACAATTATCATACAGATTGGCAACCCTGGTTTTACAGTATTGTTTTGCACTTTTCTATAGTTCTTAATGATCATTAATATGCAGTTTTAAGTTTCATTATCTTTGACAAGGGATGCATTGACCCCGAATGCTCAGAAGCACATGAAAACATTCTTAGAAAATAAATCATTCAACACAAAAACAATGATCTGATTCTTTTTTTGTGCAAAACTTGACATCTTACCACAAGAGACATTTGAATGATCATCCATTCAAATCCTAAGAGAGGGGCTTGGTAATGCAAAGAAGAAAACTTAAATATAATAAGACAAAAAGCATACATATTTCATTCTCATGATTATATTGTAACATTTTCCATAAAATATCACAGAACATCTGCTTAAATTGTTATTAAACCTGAGCAACAAACTTTCTTCTACTCATCTGGCACTGAATGAAGAATTCAGTTTTAATATCATAAAACCCTCTAGCCCCAAACCATTTAATAATGTTTTAGAAAGCTCATCCCTTTTAAAATTAAGAACATAAAAACACCTCAGCAACAGAAATTTTTTCTACTGACTTGATAGTATTGATATTTGGTCTTCAATGTGCAGGTGTCGGATTTCAGTGGTATTGTTCTGTTCTAATGATTATATACTTTTTGAGATATAATCATTTGTAATTTCTTTAAGCAGATGCCGGGTGGCCCTATAGATGAAAAATACTACAATAACAGCATAACATTGGGAGTGGGGGATATATGTTTTTGGCCCTGTTATACTCATAATTTGCTTCTTTGTTTCAGAAAAGTTCCTCTCAGGATTTGAATGGGTAATCATTCAGAAGTCTTTGTGGTAAAACATAGTGCTGCATGAAAGAGACTCAGGTAGCTCTTTGTAATGAAAGTTTAAATTATAAGTATGTTTTCATGCAGTCTGGATTATTCAAGTTCCGATATATCACTTGTGAATATTTTGCAGGTTAAGTTCTGTTCATGTATTTTTACTTTTTTGTGGGTAAAGGTTTGAATTAAATAGCATCATAACCATCTTGAAAACACTTGTTAGAGCATTAAAAGGGTAATGTGAAGAATCCAAAAAAAAGCTCCTTGGAGTTAGTACAAAACTTTGTTGAATGAACATTCTGTTACAGCTTAAATAAGATAGAGGAAGTATTCTGTTTCACCCAACAATTTTAAATGTAGTTTATGAATAAAAGAAATCACATTTTTTAAATAATATAATAATAAATAAATAATTAATATAATATTAACAATGTATAAGTGCAGAGAGAGGGAGACCCAGAACAAGAAAAATAAAAACAAAATAATAATAATAATAATAATAATAATAATAATAATAATAATAATAATAATAATAATAATAATATAAAAAAAAGATAATTTGTTAAATACTAAACTGTATTTAAGTTGGATATATTTTAAGGATACAGCCAAAGTTTTTCATTATTACTTATTTTATAAAAAATTACTGTTTTTATTAAACTATTCTAAGTTTGACTTATTGGCATGAAGGATAAAATGCACATTTTGAATTTTCCATAAAGCTAAAGTTCCCATCATCTTTGAATTTTATATAACTGGGAAGCCATAAGAGAGAGGAACATATTACAAGAAATGTGGTGTTAAGAGATTCTGAAATATTTTGCTTGTTTTTTCCATTTTCCATTCCAAATTTTGAAATTGTGGAAGATCATTCTGTATTTCCTATGAAATCAACTCAGTATGCTCTTGTGTGCCTAGAATAAAATGTTTCCTGAAACCACTACTGACAAATATTTTATTACAATTATGATGGAAGAGAGAGAAATCCTAGGTTTTGTTACTTGCAAAATAGCTATGAAGGTAAATAATAATTGATTGAAAACATGAGATTGGTATATGCAAAATTTATTTTAAAGTATTTTATAAACTCAAGCTTTTCTTTCAGCAATTCCAGCATTCTTTCTTGCTTTCTTTTGTGTGAAACCTTTCATTTATTAAGTTTTATAAATTAATACTTATTGTGTGCTTAATGTTGTTCTCAAATCAGATATTTTTTTTAAAATATGCGAGTAATGAGTTTTATCAAGGTACTGACTGATAAGACTACTCCTTCCCATTGCCATTTCATCACTCTCATACCAAGCACTTCAAAGTGCGACTGCTGGTATTGTGCAATTTACAGTTAGAAAGTTGAATAAATTTCTGAAATATTGAGTCCATGCAACTTCTTACTGAAGATTACATTTAAGCCCATGCATACAAAAATCCAACAAAAATTTGATGTGTTGCATTCATATGACTTTCTCACTGTTGTTTATTGTTATGTAGCTACTACAAACTATTTTTACAAAAGCTTATTCTTCTATCTACTTCATTTTATTTAGATAAACCTTTGCAGAAATGGTTTCATTAAACATTTTGTAGTGAGTACAGGGGGATGGAGGATTCAGAATTGATAGATGTTTAAAAGCAGATCACTATATGCTGGCTTAAAACTCCATACTCTTTCCATAACCTTGTAATAAACAACTGAATAATGACAGCACTTTTAACATTTGAAAATTTCAAACCTATAATGGTGATATCTAGGAAATGACTGATGCCATAAAAAAAGTTACTTGAAATGAATTGTGTTCTAAAGATATCTACATTATCTGTAGTAAATTTTTGTCTTATCAGTTATGGTTTACCCACAATACAAAATTCCTTCCAAATGAAGAGGACTTCATAGGCTATTCCCAAAATTTAAGGTATATATTTTTTTTGTTATGTAAATATCTTAAGTATATCACATTTTAATAAAAATTGTTAGAACTGTTTTTGAGAAAATAAAAAATGTTGAAGAATCTTTCTTCCATGTAAAGGGCTTTTGTTGTAGGGGGATTATTTGAAAATCTTTGTGTTGCATTCTTTGGAAGGTATTGAACTTAAATACCAAATTTGGTATCTATCCAACTTTTGTTTTTGAGTTGTGCTGTTCTCTCTCTCTCTCCCTCCCTCTCCCCCTCCCTCTCCCTCTCTCACATACACCTTTTTCTAAAACTACTTTTTTTGGATTCAGGAGGTCCCAAAATGTGTATTTCTGCTGAAATATCATTATTGAATATTTGGGTGAAATGCAATACTTCCTCTGTTAAATATGTGGTAGAGAAACTAATAAATGAGTATCTGATATAGTTGTTCCATGTTATCCTTAAGATTTAAACTGCTCTCTTGAAAATTGTACCATATGCTTGGTAGAACCTTTTTAAAATGTTATGGAGATATTTGAGGCATCTATATAAAAACTAGCCAAGTCACTAACTTTTTTTCAGTATTCAGTGAAAACTTCTGTAGACGAATCATGAAAGTCAGTAATAATTTCTTTTCATTTTTCCTAGGCTGCATTGTATTATTTACTGAATGCTGACAAAATGTTAATCAGTTACTTGGCCAGGTTTTATACTAGATGCCTTATTTATTGAAGTGTGACACAGGCATGTATTAAGTAGATCCAAAGTTTTGAAGCAAGATTGAACAACTGGGAAATGGTGGAGAGGGGAGCAATGGGCAGAACCTAGCAAACTTGCTGTTTCTTAAGAGGACCACTGCTTTGCTCTCCCTTCACTACAGTGAGTTGAATAGAGCTGCCCCTTTCATTTGTTCCTTCAAACTATTCTAACATTCATTTGACCAACAGTCCCTATCACCTAGGAATGCAGTAGATATTTTGTTTTAGCTACTTCTGCTGTCAAGATTGTGGAATCGGAGAATAGTGTACTTGTGTAGATTTACTGTCAGATACCTATAGGCTTGAAATAGAATTTGTTCATGTTATGGTTTCTATACTGTACAAATGTTTCAAGTTCTGCTGTGAGCCCTCCTACAGCAGTCACATCTTGAAGACATTAAACATGTGTGAAAATAACATTTTATAATGAATGTGGTTCAGTTTTAATGTGCTCATATTTCATGAATATCAGTGTGGTTCCTACAATCAACGTGAACAGATTTATTTATTCATTTTTAAAACTTATGTTAAGAAACTCTTCTTTTACTCTCCTTTATTTTTTGTCTAAGGGGAGCAAGTACATTCATTTTGCTATCGTTTGTTTTCTCTTAGCTCTTTGATAAACCAAATATATGACATATGTTCATGAAAGAATACAATATTTATTATACAAATATTTGCCTTGGAAATTGTAAAATAGTCATTAAGCCAGAATTGTTCTTTAATAATGTTTGCTCTTTTTGCCATGGCTTACCATAACAGAGCATTTATATGTTAAATAAATTAAAGATCCTGAAGAGCAAAAAGCAGATATATTTTCATTTATAATATAAATGCATTAGTTGGATTTGATATGTAAAAAAGGAAAGAAAGAAAAAAATGTATCAGAATATGCCAAATATGAAAAGTTTCTATCAATTTGTGTTTGTTTTATGTGCCTTTCTAAATTTGAAACTGTTTTAAAGCCATCCTAAATTTTCCTGAAACTCCTGCATGAGCATAATGTATACCCAAGACTAATAAAAATCATTTTGATCCTGCTGTAGTGGCAACTCTCTAGCTGCTGCAGTTGATCATTTTTTTACCTAAGCTCGTCAAACTCCTGAAGCTCAATTTGTACTACTAGAGGTGCACAATATTACACGGCAGACGGAAGACTTGTATCATCCTCACCATCATCATGTATAAGATAAAAATGCTACAAGGAATAGCAGCAAACTATTGGTTTTAAGTTATTTTACATCATTCACATCTCACATTTTTTTTAGGAGTGCAATATACGAGGGCTGATCATTAAAGACAAACTGATTTTTTTTCACAGATATTTATTACTCCATTTCAATGTTGTCCCGCTATTTTTCAAAGTAGTCCCCTCCTACTTGAATGCACTTTTTATAGCATCTCTACCAGTCCTCGAACACATGGTGCAGGCCATTCTTTGTCAGGTCTTTGAGAATCGCCTCACTTTTCTGCAGCACTGCTTCAGTGCTCTCAAATCAAATGCCCCAGAGCTTTGCCTTTAGTGATGGGAATAAAAAGAAATCACAGGTGGCAAGATCTGGGCTATAAGGCGGATGCACACACAGGTAATGTTGAATTCAGCCAAAAATGCCTAGACTTGATTGGCGACGTGAGTCCGCGCATTGTCGTGATGAAGTCGCCACTCATTCTGATGAAGTTCTGGATGTTTCCTTGCAATGCGCTTCCTCAGTGTAGCCAATACTGACCTGTAGTACACTGCTGTATCAGTAGAGTGAGGGGGAACAACAATCACAGCAGCTGTGTTGATGTTGACTTCAGTCATAGCAGAAGCCGAAACACCAGGCCCACCTTGCTTAGCACAGAGGACTCGCCCTTCTTTGAAGTCCTTGAACCACCTAAACACTGTCGCACGAGGTAGTGCATCTTCACCGTATGCTTGCTTCAGCTTTTCGAAAGTTTCAGAGGCTGTATGATTTAAACGAAAACAAAATTTTATTGTGCTGTATTACTCCTCTCGTGTCACCTCCATTTTGTGGTATGCGAAATTCAAGTAGGGTCAACAATGTACAGCAATACTACAAACCTACCAATACGAGAGTGCTGCCACCTATGGAAATTATCCATGAAACCCCGATCTTTTCAAATATTTATGGTAGAGACAGGAAACTATCAAGAAAGCTTCAGGAAAAAATCAGTCTCAGTCTTTATTGATCAGCCCTCATACATATTATTGCTGGCTTTGAACAACCATTTTTATGTTGTCAACATGAGTAGCCAAGGCTTTTGAGGCATGGGAGGTCTGTGGTTCAAAACTCACTAGGACCATCCTCCCCAGCTGAGACCTTTTCCAGGTTTTCCTCAGTCCCCAACTGGCAAATGCCGGGGAGGTATCCTAAACTGAGACCTGGAACAGTTCCTTACAAATTTCCTTTTCCAATTATTATTTAATTTCATGTATCATCAGTGTCTAGCAACTGTGGTGCCATATGCAGTAAGAACAAGCATTAAACAGTACCCCTCCCAAAATAACCAGTTATGTCAGAACACACAGTTTTGCAGAATAGTAAACAAATATCACTTGTGGTAATAATCAGTGTATACAAGGATGTTTTAAACCTCACTTTTAGAGAGTTGTTTGTTCCATATAGTAAGCTTTATATAATGTTTATACAAAATTTGGGAGTGTTTCTTATAAGGATTAAGTGAAGTCTTAACTTGCTAATTTTTTGAAATACAAGAATGTTGCTCAACACCATTATATGATATGTACATCCTGTGTAATGTGCACAAATATTTTTTTAATTTTAACTTCATAACCCTTTTTTTTTCTATCTATGAGTTATACATGTATACAAATATTATACTGTAAAATCAGAGAGAAATATGAAACAATACACACAAAATCCTAGTATATCAGAGTTTGAGTGGAAAAATAGCATATACAACATTTTGTAATACAGTTATATGTAACTGCAGAATGCATTTGCTCCCCATTAAATGGCCATCATATTCTAAAGGAAGGATAATATAACTAATAACTACTAGAAAAAAAATAGCTGAGATAATTTTCATAAGCATTTCTTAATTCCAAATGGAGGTATTCCAAAATTATGATGATCTGTGATAATTTGTTTTTATTATTTATTGCACACATTACATTTTGTCAGATTTGTATGTATGTTTTTGGAGCCATCTTTGCAACTAATTTATGTTCTCTGTAAGAAAGTACAATGAAGGTTGAAACGAATGTTACAAAACCAGAACCTTGGGACTAGGTCCGTCCAGGTTTTTTAGTTATCACTGAGGTATTTCAGAATATTTTTCATGTCATTATCTAGTTTTAAGAGCAAATCTTTGGGTGCAAAATGCCAGTGATGCTTAAATATTTTATTTAATAGTTTTGGTTATATGTTGAAAATATGATGCTCTATTAAATGAATGCAACATAAGCTAATGGTTTATGAGATTTCTTTCATTATAGAAACTATTCCATAAGACCTAATTATTGTATATAATTATTATTTTAAGCAAGACTAGAGATCCAAAACATTCATTTATAGATAATTTCTTGAGCAAAGTAAAAACCTCTGGAATAAAAATTGAAATTTATTTAATTGCACGTTAATAAAGCTACGGGCTATAACTGCTAAATGTGACTAGATTTTTATGGTATTTGTAAACATTATATTTTTAATCATTGGCATTCAGGATCTTGTTAAGAGAGAATGGCATCGTTAAATTATAACCTGTTGCAATAAGCAAGTGACTGAATTGTAAAGCCCATTTTTGCACCTGCCAGCAGTCAATGGTGAAGAGGGTGGGGTTTATCTGAAGTTAGTGGGCAACTAAAGAGTTCATCAAGAAATGGATACTTCCGGAGGCAAAAACATTCAAGAGGTTGTAACACTTGAAGCAAAAGAATCTCTTACCTGGAGTGCCTACATAAGGAGAACAGATAGCAGTGATTGTGATTGTTTTGTAGTCAAGTGCTCCAGCCTGCAGCAGAAAATTTAAGTATGCATGGCAAGTAGTGTTGCAAGCACCTAGCAGTGTGCTGTGAAAATAAGGTGCTTGTTTAGTTTGAACTCTGAGAAATTAAGAAAAAGTGGGATACCTGAAAGGTATAAAATCGCAGAAGAAAAGCAAACTAATGAATCAAATGGAACCAACTGTTGATTATCTTCCTTTATTGCTCGTTTGTAGCAGTGCTGGTATTACTCAATTGTTTTTATTTTTTTTCCATTTATATGCTGCCTTTAACATCATACCATTTTTACCTTTGGAACCATTGCTCATCAGGAATGATGTTCACTCATTTTACAATTGAGTGGTATTACTTTGGGTAATTAAGTTAAATTCTTTTTTTTTTTAATTTTTTTTTATTTATTGTGCTAAGAGTTTTACAATTTGATTGTAAAAAAGAAAAGGTTAAATTCACACACACACACACACACATGCATGCATGCACCCCCCCCCCCCACGACTTTAAGGGGAGTGAGGAATAGTCCTGGCTAAAGAAAAGTTCCCAACCGAGAATCGATTAATCAATGGCAACACATGAAATCCATGCTACTTTGTTGCTAACTTCTACAACGCTTAAATGGTATAAACTTTGTTATAATCGGCGCAACAGTTCTAGACACGTGAAAATTTTAATGAGAGCTATGATGCGAGTTGCTTACCACATCAGGTGGTGACCGATCGACTGCATGCTGCAGGAGTGCGTGGGACAGTCATCGTCAAATATCCACAACGGTTATGCACTGTGTTGCGCTGATAAACTTGGTTATATACAGTATATTAAAATCCACGCTGTAAAAAGCGCTTAATATAAAAAACGCTGTCAATCATTGCCTCCAATTCTTCCACATCTAACAACCCTTCCTCTTCTGCGGAATCACTCACATTATTGCCGTCATCACTGCTGTCACTACTTTCTGCACCATTATCCTGCATGAGAATTATTTCTGTTTGATTTTCTGCAATTCTGTATTTTTCGGAATAATGATTCTTAATTTATTCAGCATGTCGCCATACATTTTCCCATTCTGGCCTTCCAATTTCAGCAAATTGCTGGCGTTATAACTGCTCCACATATTTTAATTTAAAAGTGATATTTCTGCATGCCACCCATTTTTTGACATCAGCCCAGATTAATTCGATTGGGTTTAGATCTGTGCGATACAATGACAGTCTAAGTACATTATGGCGATGTTGTATTACTATCTGGTCAAGTATGTATGACTTATGAAGCTGTTTGTTGGCTTTAATTAAGTTATATAGCTTTGTTTTACTCATGCTTTCATCTAAAGCTTTATTGTGTCTAAGTAACCAAGCTCTCATTTCTTCTTTCAAGGAAGTTGAGGTAGGTGGTTTGTGAATTTGAGTGTTGACGCATTGTGAAGCATTGTCGATGACCAGAACAGACCCAGCAGGCATATTAGGTATCAACATGGCGTTGATTCACTTCATGTAATTTTCTGTATTCATTTTTTGATGAAAATCTCCTGTTGTTTGTTGCGACTTGTAAAAGAAGGGCATTTGGAACGAAGCCGATCTTTCCAACAGCACGAACGATAATAAGTATTTGCCCTTTGGCAACAGGTGCCTGCAAACCTAATTCGCTATCATCACTCCAACTTTTAGATGCTGTATGACTGCTGTGTATGTATGACTCATCTTCATACATTATAGTATTTTTCTGAAATTTATAGCACCACCTTGAAAATTGATGCTGATATAAGTACATATAAAATTATAGTCATTTGGAAAGGTAGAATCAGACTGAAAAATTCAATGCCATAGCCGGGATTTGAACCACGGATCTTAGGCTTTCTGTGCCGTTGCTCTAACCGACTAAGCTATCATGGCAACATTTACTTTTTATTTTTATTTTATTATTATTTTTTTATTTTATTTATTTTGCTTTTCAGTTAGAACTCTTCTATTTGATTTCGGTTTCTTCCATTTGAACCCTAAATCTTTAATAATTTTTCTGAGATTTGTAGCACCACCTTGAAAGTTTCTGCTGTCTTTCAGCTGGATGAGCAATCTGCTTATTGTTAGCACAGTTTTTTCTTCCACATAGGAATTGTGAATTGTGCGCCGAATGACGCATTCGAAATCGTCTATTTCTGTAATACGTTTAGGGACCTTATGTTTCTTCCCAGGTGTGTCAAATGGTACTCTTTCATCCATATGTTTTTTTCTCTTATCTTTGAGAACTCTGGAAACGGAACTCGGTGAAATACCAGTTGCTTTGACTACTCTTTCTTTCACTCTCATAAGGCTTTTGTGGAACTCGGATATAATTTCTTCCTTCATCTCTGCTTCTTGCTTCATGAAGTCGATGACATTTGCAATTATTTCCCTACTTGACAATGTAACACCTTACCACTTAACTTTGAAAACATAGGAGCCATGGTTACAAATATAACAAATATAAAATAAGTACTATTTAGATACTGCAGCTCTCTTTAAAATTACAACCAGATGCAGACACTTTCTATGCAGACTGTATGTGTTACACACTGTGAGTAAGCAAAGGTATTATATCGCTTTCGTTGATAAAGCTAAACATAAACCATTCCTAGGCTCGGCAGCTGGGCTAGCAATCAAGGTCACGATTCCAGAAGTTTAGCGCGAGTAATAACTCCTCCCATCCCTTTTTATTTGTTTATTTTTGTTTAAATTTTTTTGCACTCTTTTTTTTTTTTTAATTCTTGAGTAATCATGTAGGAAACATCTCAGCACACCTAATATTATCGAGGGAGAAAAATACATAATTTTATCCGAGGTGCATATATACTGTTTTCCACAAACACGGTTAAAATGTCTCATTTTATTTCATTGAAGTTCAACAATAGAGGCCATATGCGCTAATGGAAAGGAAATGTTACAGTAATGTTGTTTTGTTTATATTGATCAAATTGCTAGGCTTAATGAATGGATATATTTGAAAAGGCCAAAGAAATAACTAAAGCTGCTAATATAACAACTACAGAATTGTGGTAGAAAAAGAAGATTACTCAGAACACGTCCGCTCAATATGAGCACAATATTCCATATTAAAAACTTGTTTTGTAGTAAATGATAATAATAGCTGTTACACAAAACTTATTACATTCTTAAAGAAGAATTCAGCTGGATAGTATGCAAGAAAAAAGTGTTGCCTAGGAAGCATTTTGGCATTTTCTTCTCTACATTATGGAGAGAATTACCACTAGGGAAAACATTTTGTATTTCCACCCTAATTTTGGAAACTTAAATTGTGGAAAAATGATTTTTATGCATTTTTTGTAGTATTTATTTATTTATTTACATTTTGTTAATTATTTGGGTCTCATTGTACGAGTTACAGATGGGTATGGGACCAGGTAATGAAAATGGTATGAGAGTAATAATTATTATTGTGAAAAGAAATTTCGTAAATTATATGTTCATAAATTTTATTTTTGCTGATGATTCTGGATGTTATAAATGAATAGTCATAAAAGAGTTAGTGCAAGTTTCCAGCATTTTAAAATAAGAAGGCTGGTCACATATAAACAGCCTATTGCTTTCATGTTGTGGGGTACATTTATAACACCTACAGCAGTTTCTTGCACACCTGTGGACAAAAAAATGAGCGATCCCCAGATTACATGTGCCAGTTGAAGGGCTTCATCTATCATAACAACTGTATGCACAACACACATGCAGGAACTGTAGAATGTTCTGTATCTGAAAGCACAATGAGCAGCTAATAAGCTGTTGAAAACAAAGCATGGAGTAACGTTATGGTGAATGAAAGGTCAAGAAGGCACTGATTGCGCTCGTAAGTTTCTTGGTTCAAATCTCGCACTAATTGTTATTTTTTATGTTGTTAATTTTATTGACTGGATGTGTAGAACATAATATTGCATTAATTAACTGTGGCATTTGAAGCTTTAGCCATATCTATCCACGAAAAACACAACTCTACTAAAACACTTGTTTTAAATAACTAAAGAAATAAATGCAAATAAACTATTATCTTCTAAAACTAAAACACATAAAAAGAAACAAAATTAATATCAAGTGTATGAACCCCAAGCATGTATAACTGACCTCAACCTTTGGGGCATAGATGAAATTAAATCCCTGCAGTAACATGGATGAGAAGCTACAACATCCCAGGCTTCTTGAATTTGTACCCAAAAGCCATCTTTTTGTCCTTCATACATCTGCAGGAAAATTTGAATGCAGACCCCTTTTCATCTCAGCCCACGCATTTTCAATAGGATTCAAATCTGTGAACAGGGAAGCCAGTCTATCATACTGATATTCTGCCTATCTGAGAACAAATTTGAAACCTTTTGACATATGTGGACAGGGTTATTCTGTACAAATTCAATAATTTCATCAGGCTACCTCATCCTCACAGAGGGAATCAAAATATTCTCAAGGCATTACCATGTGTTGCGCACTGTTCAGTATATCATCAAGCTGCCTCAACACACCTAGACCATCCGTTGATATCCAGCCTCACAAATTACAGGTATGCAACCATGATGAACTTGTGAAGCCACGTATTTTGCCTCATATTGGGACCCCTTTGGACAGTAGATGATCATCTTTCCCTTGTGTGTAGCAGAAAGTGTCACCTTGTCTGAGAATATCATGTTATTCCAGTGGCATTTGGCATTTTCCTCTCCAAATGGGGACAAAACAATCTGTGATCATCTCTCAGATGTTGCTTTTCAGCTGCCATTCATGCAAGAAGTCCTGCGTCATTTACATGCCACAGAACTGTTCAAGGTGATCCAGGGAATTGTAAATGTGCCTTCATCTAGAAGCAGTTTGGAAAGGGTTCCTCTCTGCTTCTACAATTAAAGCTGCAACCATTTTGGGACTGGATACACAACTTCCTGAACCAGGAGGACGTTCAATCCCTTTTCTGGATAATCTCATCCACCTCTGCGCTGTAGTTGCAGGGACTCCAATACGAGCTGCAGCTTCACGAGCAGAAAAACCTGCTACATTGACCAGTGCAAGGAGAGACTTCCTTGTACCTTTGTCTTTGTGTGTGCATTCTGCCATTCAAACACAGTATGATTCACTTAAAGAACCTGTTTTGGCTGATGCATTTGTGCACCCTTCTGCACATCATGTGGTTTCGTGTGCATGTTGCAGTTAGGTAGAATATACCCTTAAAGAAGCATTATACATAATAGCTATTCTATTATTAACTTTACCGAATGCTTTGTATGAAATGCATAATATAAAAAATAAGTAGCTTCTATGTATTGATTAAACACTATTAACAGAAGAAAGAAAAAAAAAGTGCTTGCTACATGCAAGAAGTAAGCCTATGGCCTTAATCAGAGATGTACCTTACGCTTTGCCACAGTGCTACAGAGAGGACACGTGAAGGGTAGCATATTTAGCAATGCTGTTCAACAACTTGTTGCAGTGTCTACACAACTGTTTTGTGTATGGTGTAAACAAGGCACTGTGCCATGTAGGACTTAGAAAAATTTGATGTTCAAGACATGACTCATTTTTGCTGTCCATGGGTGTACATATAGTGATAGCATGTCCCTTCATTTCCCAATGCATCATAATGAAATTTCTTAGATCAAACCACCTTTTCAAATATCTGTACCTAAAAAATTCAAAAGATATTTTTGGGAGAAAGAGAAACTAGAAGTCAATACAGCCGAGGATGAGCATCAGCAAAGCCATTCCAATAGAAAGAGGAATAGTATATCACGTAATCTGAAGAAAGCTTACATATGGCATTACTAGTGGGATGAGCTTTCTAAAGAGGAAAGATTTTAAACTGTTCACTTAGTATTCAAGCTGGAATAAAAATGTTCAAGTACAAATATACACATTTTGTTTCACATTTAACATGAGAATTTTAAATAACTATTTTAAAATAAAGAGTGATTAGAAAGAACATATTAGCCCAGTTCATTCTAATTTAATTATATTTTTAATGTGTAATTTTAATTATGCATCACTTTCCTTTAGATTTCTAGGTTTTGAGTTTTTCATCTCTTTCTTCAAGTAACTTTTGATTAATACATTGATATAATTTCCAAGGTTTTCTTTTGTTGTACACAATCTCTGAATCTGCTGTTGGTGTGGGTAGCTCAGTTGGTTAGGCGCTGGCCTTCTGATCCCAAGGTCGCAAGTTCAAAGCTGGCCTGGCCAATGGTTTTTAAGTGTCCTTAAAAGCAACAACCCCATGTCAGTAGATTTACTAGCATGTAAAGGAATTTCTGTGGTGCTGATATGATCTTGGCAATTGACAGCATCATTAACATTTTTTTTTTCTTTTGTTTTTTGAATCTGCAGTTTTGCAGTTCAAAACTCAGTTGTCACATCGGAAACTGAAATACATGGGTTGAAAGGGTCTGCAGGTATAAAAGGTTAGGTTAGGTGTTTTTTTTATTGTTTATTTATTGTTTTGACTAATAACTAATCCAGTAATTAAAATTTAGCTTATAATACATTAAAGGTACTTCTACTACGATGACAACTACAATTCACTGAAAAAGCAGCAGGATTATAATGTAGTTTATTCTTTGGAAATTATAATGAAAGAATAAGCATATCTCCTGATTACTGCAGTCATAAACTGCAAAATACTTTCCACCTTTGCTTATATCAGTACTACACTACCAAACTACAATAAGCACTGTAGTGCTACAGGAGTGTTGCTGCCTGTTGGGTTGAAACTCCCACAACTTGTATGGGGATTTTTATCCCCACTGGGAGCCTGGAACATAGTGCACTCAGTCTCAGAGGTTCTTGGAGAGCAATTTAAGAGCAAACTGCACGTAAGTGGTTAGGGCGAAACAGCTTGCTGTCTAAATGCACCTCCCTTCCCTGTTATTACTGCAGTATGCCCATGATATCCAATGCAGACTGAGATAGGAGTTAATTTTTTTCACAAGCACTACAAATAAAATTAAACCACCTAAGCTACACCATTCAAATCAAATAGACAAAGTCAACAGTTGGCTATCAAGAGCTCCAGTCAATAGAAGTGTTACTGTTATCCTCTTACATTTGTGTTATAAAGATGTACATTTTTATACTTAATGTCTTTTACATAGTAAGAAAGGCATGTAAGCTGTTCATTAGAAAATTTAAAGGAAATTTCAAGACACTTTGTCATCTCCCATCCAGCCCAGATTTGCGCTCTTGCAACTCAGTACATTTGGTTAAATTGAACAAAGATTAATTGGTCAATCTGTGCCCTACTAGTTGCATATACAGCCATCTACTTCCTGAGAGAATGGGCTGACTAAAACCCTCTACTCAGTTTTCAGTAACAAGAAATGATATAGCAGTGGCATAGCTTGATACTGTGTTCTGGGTATACTAGATTTTAAAAATTGTATTTAGAATTTTTTAAATGATGCAAAAATTCCCATACATTAGTGTTTCACAAGATAGTGTGAATTCTCTATTACGATTCGAATATTGTTGTTGTTTTAGTAGTCATTAGCATCACTTGAAATTGCCAAAATTGACTGAACATATATTTTAAACTAAACTATATTATAAAAATACAGCGTTAGGTATAACTTTACAAGCCATTGTATGATTGTAAATCCTAAAAACAATGTGGGTACTCACTTAGATTTTCTTGTATATAAGCTCCAGTCGGTGATTGTTATTGCAAGGTTTTCTTTCAATGTTTTTAATATTTAGTATTCCTTCAACACTCCATTCCTTTTCCCCGCCAAAAAGCAAACATATGAAGCAACACACTTTGTTATGAATGTAACTCCCAGTTAACCAATTAAATTTTCTGTACCAGGATGTTTGAAATGTGCATTTTTGGTTCTTTTTCTGAAAGATAATGCCAAGCTTAGGAATTGGTCTTTTGCCTTTAAGTTCAAACTTTTTCTCATAAGATAGAGTCGAAAACTGAATTTTTAATAAGTAATCCACTAAATCAATGGAATTGTCCATATTTCTAAAATCATAAATAAAACGCACACATAATGCTGGTTCACCAGGAACAGAATGTTCATGTTACACTGCCTTGCCCCACTCTTGTCTCCAACCCCTATTGCCCTGTTTCCGGACCTTCAAGAGAGCAGGTACACAGAGACTAAACATCACATTAAACATGTTAAGTCTCTGCTGCTACCTTTGTGCCCTTAATGCATAACAAAATATAGGCACGTCTTCCTACAAAGAGAGGTGAAAATTTAGTGAGAAAAGCTATATAGGTCCACTCTTGATGATACTTGCACTCGCTCAGCCATTCCAGTCTCTACTCGACTTTGCTGTGCATCATGAGATTTCGAAGCTGCCTAAGTATGCAGCACTACAATCTAACAGTAGTAGGGGTAGGGGCAGTGGGATAAGCAATGGTGAAGGTGATTGTATTAATTAGTTTTTCATCACTTGTTTGAGGCTGCCTTTATTTATATGTTTAAAAATTTACTTAGTTTCTTGGCAATTTATTTAGGTAGACTCAGTCTCAAAGTTTACCCTTACGTTAGGCCACTGTGATTAGGTAACAAAAGTGTTTGTTTTGTATTTGTACTTCAATTTGATAAGTTGTATAATATAAACTGTTATTTACGTTTGATCATCCCTTGTATATTATGTTTTCTTGCTATACTTATAGATGATAACGATCTGAGCACCTATATTCAGACTAGTCATGCTTTTCATTTCACTTTTGTATAACAGGTTTATAAATTAAAAGGTTCCGTTTGTTAATGCCTAGTTGTTGGCTGGAAGGAAGAAAACAACTCTACATCAAGATTGCTCACTCATTTCTCACATATTGTGCATTTGATTCTGAAATAATCTTGTGTTGCATTATTTTTTTAAGTTGATGCTTTCCCATCAGTAAATTTCATCTCTTAGGCTACTTGGTGATTAATTATTACCATTATGACTAGCTATCAGAGTTAGGTGCCAGGTGTGTTTATTGGTCTCATGTTTCCCTCAAGCAAACCATGTTACATTAAGGAAAATCAGAGTTGTCAAAAGCAACCAGAATTTTCAGTTCTATGCTTCTGACTAAAATATTGAATAGGAATGCTGTCCTACAGAGCCTTCATTTTGATGCTTGGCTGTATTATGGGGAAATGCTTGCCCTGTACTGCTCCATTTCTAACCCGTTCTATTCCCCTACATTTTCCCTCCTTTCTGTGCGCCAGCTAATTAGTTGACATGAAGTCTGTGCTATACAGAGGATGATATGTTTCGAGACCACATGTTTCAATGTTATAGTGTTAATGATGTTATAATGCCAAAATGTCTGTATACTTTAGCACACAATCTTCGTGTATGGTTTCTATGTGATAACAGATTGTAGAAAAGATTCCCTGCTGTTCATGCACCTCACTAGAAATGGTTCATAATCTTGTTACTAGATTTAGGGAAACATTTATTTTTATAAGAAACTGAAATTAAATTGCTGTGTTGTTACAGAGAAAAATTATGGAGAGAAGTCAAAGTGAAGTCCAAAGAAATCTCTGAGAAGTTTGCACAGAAATCAGGAATTTCACAATCTTTGGCATGGAATGCCACTGAATTTTTAAAATTAAAAGCATATTACATAAATGTAGTTCAGGAATTGCAACCACCAGAGAGTGTGAGTAGAGTTAATTTCTGTGATTGGGTGTTGGATAATTTGATCACACTATTGATCCACATTTAATTTTTTTTGCAAAGCATGGTTTTTATTTAGGTGGGAGATTTGTGGTGGCATGACATAATTTCCAACACCTTCTATGATGAAGGAATGTGTTTATTGTAGTTATGATTTACATGACAAATCTATGCACTTAAATGTAAGGGGATATAAATATCTGACTTCGCTGTCAAACATTGTGCCAAGAAAATTCCTGTTAGGCCAGCCACGCATCCAAACGAAGGCTATATAGTTGTAGTGAGTGCATACAAGGGTATTTGATATTTCTGTGTTAAATCATTGCATTAGAAGTTAATAAATAAAAAATAAAAAGTCCAAGTAATGCTGATTTTGTAACTTTTGGATATATGTGAATTTTTTCTGGATACTTCTCTCATTTCCATGTACATAACAGCATCTGTTATTTTGTCTTCATTTACCTACAAGCTGTTTGTGATTGAGTTTAATTTATATTATAACCGAGTTGAAATGAATGATTTTCCTCTGCACAAAACTTATAAAGCTCATTCCAACATTCAGTCTCTGATTCGATTCTGAGCAGTTAGGACAGGCCCATGATTGCCTTAAAGTGCATGTGTTGGTCACCAAACAGAATCGGTTTGTGCCATTTGCTAGTAGGTACTGATTCTGATGGGATCAAAAGTTTGTTGAAATGCCTGAATTCAATATATGGACACAACCAGAGATTGTTGGAATGCACTGCTAATCTTCAGTGCTCATGCTCAAACTATCAGGGATTGTTGTTGGATACAGAAACTCTCTCCTTGTTTGTATGATGTGTATACTGCTACTTGGTCATGTCCCATATTAGATTTTCAAAACCTGGTAACCCTAAGGACTACTTTTACATAATAAGGGCCTTATCTTAGCTGTCTTAGTACTTAATAGAACTTGTTTCTACAAGAGCTGTCTTGTGAAATAATAAAGGTAAAAAGGAAAATGCCGTGCATTTCTTTAGAATAAATGGTAATTGTGTCTGTTTGTTATGCTGTCAGATATTTAGTATCAATAAAACTTTTCATACAATTTTGCACAGATTCTAGAATATTGCTGATGAACATTGGTGCATTTACGAATAATACATATGTATCAAAATTCTGTAAATAATTATTTGCCTTGTACTTTGCTATAGATATTGTTACAATTTCCTGGAATATAATTTATTCTGTGTAAGATACTTATTTGCTCATGTTTTCTATGGCAGTATGGCTATTCATCTCTTATAGACATTCCAGACATTGAATACTGCTTAGAAAGTTACTTAACCTTCACCATATTCCTCAATAGTACATTCCCTGGTTTTCTTTTTATCTCATAAAAACTTGTAATAATGCTCTGTTTTGGAGCTTATAGGGAGTTGATGCTTCAAAGTAACTATTTCTATACATTAACATTTTTCTGATAGAATAAATAAAAAATCTTCAGAAGTGTTTCTTGTTTATATTCTAAAGCAATACTATTGTATTGTTTTACTTTAAATACCCTGCCATTTTCCTTTCTTTTCCAAAACCTTAGCTTCAGTCCTGTTAGATTAAGAACACATATTGTGACTGCTTCATAGAGCAGGGACATAGGATGTAAATGTATTGTAATAATTAGGTTGTATTAATACTTCATATAGAGCACAAAATAGTACTTACGCTTTCCACATACTTTCTGTGCATTATGTGTTCAAAACTGCAAAATGATGTTACCTAATAAGTACATTTCCATGTTTCAATATTTTTACACAAATTGAAGATGCGCATTAAAACATTGTGCATGATAAATAATAGCTTCCCATTAGTAATCAAGGTAGATATATAAAGTGAGGTGAGTCATAAATTTAAAAATGCTTAAAATATGAGTCAGAAATTGAAACACTTTTACACTTCACTCCTTATTTTGATCAGAATATGTTTCAAGAGCATTTGCTCTCATCCTCAGCTGCAGACTGATTCATGGGCAAACCAGAAGGAGTTTCCTCATGGTGTGACAACATTTGATGCTGAAAATTTGCGCTATTTACTTAGATAATCCAGAAGTGGAACATCAAAATTCATTATGCAGTCTTTGTTATTTAGGATATGTACTTTCTCTTTTTTTGACAGTTCAGCTGCATCCTGGAATTTAATTCACAGGCAACTAGTCAACCTTCACTCAATGACAAAGAATACCAGGAAAAATATAAGCAATCGTAAATGCAGCGTCCCATAATAGCTTCAAAAGAACCTTCATAGACTAAACTATAATGAAATTCAGGAGAGAAAAATCAATAAGCCAATAACTACACTCAATAAATAAAATGAATTCAAGGAATTTGTAAAGTTCACATATCACCCACGGGTAGATAGTAAATTAAAAACAAAAATCTAATGAACACAATATACACCTGGCAAGTAAGATAAAAAAAGCCTATTATGCAAATCACTCACAGACAAAATTCCTCTCTAAAATGTACAGATGTATGCATAGCAAAAACTAAATGCAACCTTAATACCAGACCAGTCCTGGACTGCTGGCGACCCTGTACAATTGAGTTCAAAGATTCAGGATTATGGACTAAACCACTGGCCATTGGAAGTCCTAGAAGTGTTGAGCCATTTTCAAACAGTTTCAGAAGTGCAGCTGTTTGACTTTGAACTGTGGATGTCTCTTGTAATAAGAACATAAACCATATTTATTTAACTGTCACACCAAATCAAATCGAGAGGACATTTAATGGTTGAAAAGATTCAGGATAATCTCGTTTACTGTGGAAATTAACAGCACTATACTTGCTAAAGGTGGTCATAGTGATAAATGACTGCCTCTTTCTTCACCCTCACAAAACATCATGGCCAGAGATACAGCAGTGGTACACCCTAAACAATGTTTCACAAGCAGAAATCAAATGCACCTGAAATAACAACTACTTTACTTATTTATGATAAAAAAAATAAAATCTGTTACAGATATTTATGCAATGAGGAAAAATTTGATGTGTTCCACTCATATGACTTTCTCTACTCTTGTACAAACTATTTTTACAAACGCTTATTCTCCATATGCTTCATGTTAATCCAGTTAAACATTTGCAGAAACTACCTTATTGTTAATTTTCTTGTAGGTGCAAGGGGAATATGGTAGGCTTTAAGTGATTCAAATCTTTTAAGAGCTGGTTGCTATGTGGAGCATTCTATTCTCCCTGCATGTCCAGAACATTAAAAAAAAAAATCTGATGTGTTACACTCACATGACTTTCTCTACTCTTGTACAAACTATTTTTACAAACGCCTATTCTCCATATGCTTCATGTTAATCGAGATATCAAGATGTCAATCTTATTGGTAATTTTCTTGTAGATGCAAGGGGAATATGGTAGCTTTTAAGCGATGGTCAAATATTTTAACGCTGGTTGCTATGTGGCGCATTCCATTCTCTTTGCATGTCCAGGACATAAAAAAATGAATAACGAATTTGAGAAAAAGTATAAGTATTGGAAAATTTAAGGAAATAACAAGCAATATCTCGAAAATGGTTCACTCAACAAAAGAAATGTATATGACATAAGTTGTGTATTTTAACGCGATCTACATTTTTTGTGTAGTAAAATTTTGTCTATCTCTTATGGTTTACCAGTTATGCAAAAGTCATTCACAATGAAGAATACTTTTGGAGACATTCCCAGAAAATTCGAGATATACATTTTATTTATCATGAAAATATCTTAAACATATGATATTTTAATCAAAATCGTTAGAGCCATTTTTGAGAAAATTAAAATTTTCGAAAAATTTTCCATGTAAAGGGTAGTCTGGGGTGGGGGGATTTTCTTGAAAACCTTCGTGTCGCATCTCTGGAAGATACTGAACCTAAATACCAGGTTTGGTGTTTATCCGACTGTTTGTTTTTGAGTTATGCTGTTCACAGACACACACACACACACACACACACGGACATGTTTCCAAAAATGCTTTTTTTGGATTCAGGAGGTCTCAAAACATGTATTTCCGGTGAAATCTCGGTATCGAATTTTTGGGTGGAATGCAATACTTCCCCTACTTACTATACGTAGTAGAGAAAGTAAAAAAAAAAAAACAAAGCAAATAACGAATTCCCATTTGAGGAAAAGTATAACTATTGGAAAATTCAAATAAATAACAAGGAATATCTCAGAAATGGTTCACTTGACCAAAAAAAAAAAAAAAATGTATGTGACATAAATTGTGTGCTTTAATGAGATCCACATTTCTTGTGTAGTAAAATTTTGCTTATCTCTCACAGTTTACCAGATATGCAAAAGTCATTCAGAATGAAGAGGACTTTTGGGGACATTCACAGAAAATTCAAGATATACATTTCATTTGCCATGAAAATATCTTAAATATATTATATTTTAATCAAAATTATTAGAGCCATGTTTGAGAAAATAAAAATTTTCGAAAAATGTTCTATGTAAAGAGTAGTCGGGGTTGGGGGAATTTTCTTGAGAGTCTTTGTCGCATCTTTGAAAGATACTAAACTCAAATACCAAGTTTGGCATTTATCCAACTTTTCGTTTTTGAGTTATGCTGTTCATAGACAGACACATGGACATGTTTACAAAAATGCTTTATTTAGATTCAGGTCACCTCAAAACATGTATTTCCGGTGAAATCTCGGTATCGAAATTTTGGGAGGAATGCAATACTTCCCCTACTCATTATACGTAGTAGAGAAAGTAAAAAAAGAAAAAACACATGACTCGGTCTAGCCAGTTTTCTGTTGCTCAAAAAAAGCGTGCCTTTTCTGTAGAGATACAGAATTCAGAATATGAATCCAAAGCAATAATGTAAAATTGGAGGCGGCAAAAGTCTCGTGCTAAGAAATTGGAGCGTCCATTTCCCACCAGGCACGCCAGCGCGTGGGTTGGTAAAGCTACTCTCGGCTCTGGGATGTACAGCTCACGGTTTACGCCCGGTTGCCTTGGCAACTAAATTGTCCCAATTTTAACATTGATAAACTAACTCAAGCTTGGACTGTATGAGTGCTATGTACCTCGCACAATTACTTGCTTCGAGGTTACGGTGAAACTAAAATTCTGGATCTCTCGGAATAGAAAGATCTGTTGTATAGGCTATTCGGTGGTCATTGAGAACTTGTGAAATCTTCCGTAGACTTCTATATATCCCTTCCTTTGGGTAACAGTATTTTCCCCTCTCAAACTACATTTCATTCTTAGGTAATCGGACTCGTTCTTTCAGTGCTAATTCGGTTCATGTGCGAAAACAGGGATTATTGCCGTGTGTATGGTTTTGGAAGTTTGCTAGTGTGAATTAAAGTATCAACAATAAGTTGTCTTAAAACAATTAAACCACTGCGATTTGCAATGAATCTGCAATATTACAATGTGTTTTGCGTTATACAAAAATTGTTCACGGTGACCTGAGGACGAGACGTGATATTTACGGGTAGGCCTAAGCCAATTCTTAGTGTATCGGCACATAAAATGGAAAGGAAACGTGTAATGTGTTACATCAGTCATTTTAAAAGCTCGTGGAATAGTGAGTACAGAGGCGTAGCTACGGAGAGCTTTGGTGCTTGAGACAATTGTGAAAATTAATAGCAAAAATAGCTTCGTTAAAATAATGGCATCTTTTTAGGTCGGCAGGAACGAGATACTTCCAAATCGTATCAATGGTAGCACTATATTTAACGCCGCATGTCTTAGAAGGCTCAAATTTAGCAGCAGAACGGAAACATGCCCGGGATATAGGTATATTAACACGGTTGTACCCACGCCATCTAAAGTACAGTTTCTGTTGCTGTCGCCTTTGGTGATATTGTCTGTCTTCTAAGACTGTGAGACATGCGGAGTAAATATAACGTTACTTGTGATACGATTAGGAAGTACCGTACCTGTTCCCGCCAACCTAGAAAGTTGCTATTATTTTAAGGAAGCTATTTTTGCTATTAAGTTTTACAATTTTTAGCACCTGGGAGTTTAATCCCTAAAACCCTCCCTAGCTACGCCTCTGCTTCTGGTACTAAATTTGAGAGATTTTCAAATAAGTGCAATATCTCTAGATACTGAAACCCTATTTTGTAGTGAAATCTGTGAATATGTATACAAAATCCATTAAAGTATTTCAACTCGGGATTAACTCGTATTTATCATTTAAATTGGTACAAATTGTTTAAAAATTGGATCCATATACATAAACCTCCCCTTAATATTTTTCTGGTTACTCCGTTGAGTGAATATGATGATTTTACGGTAGTAATTGTTTGCAAAAGCTCTTTTGTTGGGGTTGTCTATTCGAATAGTGAAAACGATGTGGAATTCTGATGGCTTTTGTGACATTCTGAATATCAATCTGTCATAGCATAAATATTCAGATTCTGCTGAACATCTCAAATGCGTGCTGCAGTTAAAACAGCTCGAGAAAAATTAGAATACAATAACTGATGACGCTCTAAAAGAAAAGTCAGTCTTTATGTAGCACAATGTAATGAAAATGTTAGGCTGAACAAGTTATTCCTCAAGACAGTAATGGAAGTAGTACTGTACCTAATGGGCAGCCGCTTCGCGAAGACATTATCGAGAAGTACGCCAACCGAAAGGACAGGAAAGTTAATTTAATATACAAGAAATAGCTAAGTTGCATCTCTTGTTTTATGTGAAACAGTTGCAAATAGTCGTCCTCCGTGGTCAAGGGGTATCATACTGGCCTCTGTTCCCGAGATCACGGATTCAAATCCAGCGGAGGGCGATGGAATTTTTCGGGTGTGAAAATCCTTAGCATGGCTTCCTTCGGAAGGGAAGAAAAGCCGGTGGTCACCGAGCGGGATGGCTCAGGCGGTTTCGTCTGTGGCCCGCATTCTGGAGGTCCCATGGATCGATCCCGGCGACAGCCCACTCTGACCCATGGGTTTTTCATGGTTTCCCCGAGTCAGCAGGCGAATGTTGGGGTGGCTCATCTTCTACCACGACTCGACTCCCCTCCCTCTCATTTCCTGTACCCATCGTGTTCCTTGTCATCTGTTTCAGGGTTGTAGGACCAGGTGATGGTGTTCGGCGCGGCTGGGCGGTGGCTTGAGCTCTGTAAAGGTTTCTTCCCTGGCGTCGCTGCGGTATCGCTCAGTTAGATCTCGCCTCAGCGTGGGCTCTGCTTCGGGGGACCCTGGAGGTTGCTGACTTCTGGACAGGGACTGTGCGGCGTCGGATGCGTTCTATCTGGAAACGTTAGGGACCCCGTCCATGCTTGCGTCCATCGGCATCCGGATCTCGTCGCCCTTGGGGGTCTCTCCCCTCATCCTTCCCTCCCAGGGGTCACATTGGGAGCCAAAAGGGCCAACTGCCCTACTTGTGGTGCTCTGCCCCAGTTCCAGAGGCCTCTCCTCAAGCCTGATAAAGAGGCCTTTGAGCAAAATGTCTGATCTTTCATGCCCAATATAGAATGGGACACTAAAAACCATAGCAGTTAAAGAGTGTCTATAAATAAAACTCAATTTATTTTAGCTCCACCTATCATTTAGGCCATGAACCGCTACTGCAGTGAATGGAAGCTCATAGAAACCAACTCATGGATATAAAATTTTTTTTCAACAATACAAAAACAAATTTTTCTTCAATTAATGGATATATCACAAATGTTTTGCCTAACATCAGCAAAAAAAATCACCTTCCTTTAGTTTTTTTAATTAAAATTCTTTAAGCAGAAATGTTCAATAATGTTATTATTTTGTTAATTACATATGTTCTGTGACACCCACTTGTAACTAGTCTAAGCCATAATTTTAGTTCAGGCACACTTCGGAACACAATTTAAAAGATTGTGAAAATTGGAAGATTCATCAATATGGTCCCAAAGGGCTAAACCTTGGCAAACCAGAATAATATTGAGTTAAATAATGTTTTCACACAAATAGTAGTGGCTTACGCTTATTTTGACTTGAAATTACTCATGCCGGATTGCAATGAACTTTAAAACTTCAGGTGACAGAACATAATGTGAAGTTAAGAAATGCTGCTAAACTAAAGATCTAATTAGGATGTACCTAACATAATGGGAATTGTTCTTGATTGGCGGTTCTTTTATTACTTCATGCCGATTTAAGATCCACAATTTTGGTTCTAATTACCACATGACATCTAATTTGATGTAACACGAAGGAAAGTTTGATATTGCCAAATTTAAGTTACGTCACATTGTCTCGTTAAGTCAACCCTAAAGTCAAGTCAACTATATTTAACACAATGTGTTAGACTTTCACGTTACATTGTGTTAAGTCACATAATTGTTATATCTGTGTTCAGACCCATACATTGCAAGGAATAAAAGAGTTTAACTTGACTAATTTTGAAGATTTAGAAGCTAATAACAGTGATGTGTCATAATTTAAAATAAAGAGAGTTGAAGGTTGTTACACTACATCACTAAAATATTCTTACTTGAACGCATTTCGGGAGACGGCTTGTTCCCATCGTCAGCATGTTCTCAACTCACTCAAGTTTAACTTGCATCACAGAAAAACACTTAAAATTTGTCTAGTGATGCAACTTTGAATTTTGCATTAGGTTTCTTCCACTCTTTGCCAGCCAACAACAATAGTTAAAGCAGTGGAGAGATGTCATTTGTTCAATGCCAAGAAAGACAATATTGATATCACTTACATATACAATGTTATGACTCCAGGTTTGGCTTGCTAAAATAATATTAGTGATCTTTAATCTTCACAAGGGGTGAAACCATAAACAGAAAGTAGGTACCTATGTTTTAAAACAGCTAAAGAAAATAATGAACAATAAATTTTTGGATGAGAAGAAGAAAAAAACCATTCCTTTTCTTAAATACTGACTGCTTGGAAAGTCTTTAAATGAGAGGAGGAATAAAAGATTATAGCTACATGTATAAGCTTTGTTAAGCTTCCATCCTAACTTCATATTTGGCTCTCTATGAACTTTTATCTGCTCACAATCCCCAGAATCTGCCTCAATGATCATCATAATAGTTTTCACTGGACCAAGTGGCAATTGTAACCACTTTGTATTTTGAAGACCATTTGCAAAACTGCTTGAGAGGTGGAATGGCATCACAGTTTCAGCAAATTAATTTAAAGAGAGATTATAGAACAGGTAGACAGTTTAGATTTGCAGTGATTAGTGTCTATATGGACACTAATGCTAACCTTTTATGGAATAAAATTACGTTATAACTGGGCTTTAGAAGGCTGCATACAAAATTCTCAAACAGTGTAAATAGCATACAGTGGAAGCTTGTACTAAAGGACACTAGGGAAAGTACTCTTGCTTTAATTTTGAATCATAAACACCTTTAAACAATTTCTGCATTAATTGTCAACTTAAAAGAGGATAGTATAATTTTAGATGAAAACCCTGAATGTTTCGGCACCTGCATTGTAGGGCTTTAAAAGGCTTCTCAGGCAAATGCAGCAAACACGGTGCATGAATGTGTGTCCAGGCTTAGCAGGGCAGAATGCTTTGGTTTGAAAGGAGCTGAATGATGGGAAGTGGATGAGAGGGGTGTTGCAGGGAGGCTTTAATGAATGCCCAGCCGAATCTGTGGACTTACCTTGTACATGCACACTCAGCATACCCAACCTACCAGAGGACTTCACTAAGTGATTTGTCCTGAGGTCATTATTACTTCCCATATTTGCTCTTTCATGCCAATGGCCAATGTATCCTTAAATAACATTACATTTTTAAAAAGAGCCAACATTATCATAAGAGTAGACCTGAATGGTTAATGAGAGGAGGATCACAGAATGGACTTAATCTTTAATGCCCTTTAAAGCCCCTGCCAAGAGAAACAGTGATGTTGCAGACAGTAACGTAGTTTAAATATGCTGCTTCAACCTAAGTATTTATATTTATTGCTAGTATTAACTGTTACATGTAGCTGCTGAATGAGAGTACCTACATAGTAAAACTAACATCAAAGTCCTGAAATGCATGAGGAACTTAAGCGAAGGTGAAATTATGTATTTTACTAAGCATGTTGTGTAGCGAATATTTTACATAAAATAAAAATTGAATACGTAAATAAAATTACTTTTGACTGGATTTTTGAGAAAAGTGATTTTTTTTTTTTGCAAAGATTTTTCAGTGCAGTGTTATAAATTCATGTTTGTGGAATCTATGCAATGTTATTAAGTTGTGCCACACCAACTAAAATGTGCACAAGCCACCACTGGTACCATGTATGCATTATAGGTGAGAGTTTCTATAGTTTTATGTTTTGAGCAGTTTTGTCCAAGAAGCTGCTCTCTTTTAATCCTCAGACTTAGTTTATCTTAAGAACTTTTTATACTCAAAAACCATATCATTAACCAATTTGACTTTATATCTGAGGAGTTTAAGAATCTAGTTAAGAAGCTAGAATTTTCTTAGTTATAATATAAATGGAATTTTCTAGTGTATGTGTACTGACACAGATTAATTTAAGTAAATCAGTGAAAACCAGGAATAAGTTAGTCTCCAAATTATGCTTTTGAGGTAGTGATGGTGATTTATTTACCCATTAGTCAGTACAAAGACACTGAAATTTTTTCAATATAATAATTAAATAGATATTTACAGTAGCATAACACATAAGATCTCATTACTAAAAGCTATGTAAATTAAATTACATACAAATATAGAAAAATATCAAGAGTAGGGTAATAACACAAAATAAAGAAAAATAACAACATATAACCATACTATGGCAGTATTAGTATTTTGGTCTATACAAAAACTATTGGAACAAATCTTGGTCTATGAACATCATATTATTAGCTTAAACCTTGATAATTTCATAACCTTTACACCTTTATCCTGAAAATTATGAGAGTTTGCCAGTGATCAAAAGAGAGAAAGAAAAATCTGATGTGTTACACTCGCATGACTTTTTCTACTCTTGTACAAACTATTTTTACAAACACTTATTCTCCATCTACTTCATGTTAATCGAAATAAACATTTGCAGACTCTATCTTATTGCTAATTTTCTTGTAGATGTAAGGGGAATGTATATCTACAAGGGCAATTTGGAAATACAGTAGCCTTTAAGGACATACATCTCTTAATAGCTGGTTGCTAGGTGCAGCACCATTCCCTTTGCCACAGATTATAACTCTTTGCATATCCAAGACAAAAAAATGAATAACGAATTCCCATTTGAGAAAATAAGTATTGAAAAATTTAAGGGAATAACAAGTAATATCTCGAAAATGGTTCACTCACAAAAAAAATGTATATGACATAAATTGTGTATTTTAACGCGATCTACATTTTTTGTGTAGTAAAATTTTGTCTATCTCTTATGGTTTACGAGTTATGCAAAAGTTGTTCACAATAAAGAGTACTTTTTGAAACATTCCCAGGAAATACAAGATATACATTTTATTTGTGATAAAAATATCTTAAACATATGATATTTTAATCAAAATCGTTAGAGCCATTTTTGAGAAAATTAAAATTTTCGAAAAATCTTCCATGTAAAGGGTAATCTGGGGTGGGGGGATGTTCTTGAAAACCTTCGTGTCGCATCTCTGGAAGATACTGAACCTATATACCAAGTCTGGTGTTTATCCAACTGTTCGTTTCTGAGTTATGCTGTTCACAGACACACACACACGGACATGTTTCTAAAAATGCTTTTTTTGGATTCAGGGGGTCTCAAAACATGTATTTCCGGTGAAATCTTGGTATCGAATTTTTGGGTGGAATACAATACTTCCCCTACTTACTATACGTAGTAGAGAAAGTAAAAAGTTTGTTGAAACTGAAAGACTGAGTGGTAAGATGAAATACATAAATGTTACAGTAATTAAATTTAAGTAATGAATGCTCTCAGTTACTTATTCATTATTTCTATAAAAGTAAAGAGAGAAGTTTTTCTGTAAAAGCCTGGACTTCAACAAAATTGGCAACAGCTATATTACAATAATGTTTCTGAACAGTGCCATGATATGTAGTTGCAAATAAAAACTAAAAGAAATTTTAGAGAAGTAAGCCTTTTCTTAACTTAAGTTCGTTTTATTTTTTGTACTACACACCTATGGCTCAGAAGTATTGCATTCAACCTGAAAATTCAATATGATGATTTCACTAGGAATACACATTTTGAGGTCCCTTAAACCCTCTCCTAAAAAAAAAAGCATTTTTATAAAAAGATTATATATATGTGTGTGTGTGTGTGTGTGTGTGTATGCACGTGCGTGCACATGCATGCATGTGTGCGTGTGTTAAATGCCAAAGATGTGAGTGGAAGATTTTCAAGACAATCTCCAAAACAAAATAAATGGGAAATTTTTCTGTAGTTTTGATTTTTCCCAAAGTGGCTCTAATGGTTCTGTGTAAAATATAATATATTTAATATATTTGTATGACTAATAAAATGTATATTTGGAATTCTCTGTGCCTAGCCTATGAAGTGCTCTTTATTAATGAATTATTTTTGTATAATTCTGTTTAACAAGTAAACCTTAAGAGATA
Organism: Deroplatys truncata; assembly: GCA_030765065.1. Taxonomy (NCBI): domain Eukaryota; kingdom Metazoa; phylum Arthropoda; class Insecta; order Mantodea; family Mantidae; genus Deroplatys; species Deroplatys truncata. The sequence continues at coordinate 191,796,259 of CM060976.1, read as the reverse complement.
CACTGCTCAGTGGTCACAGTGTGGAGTTGCTGCTGACTTTCAATTGGCCTTGGATGAGCAGTTCTGGACCAATGTTTTCTACTTCCTGTAGATTATTGAACTTTTCAATAAGATATAAATACAGTGATGGGTTTGTATTAGTGTTTTTTTCTGTAATTGTGATTGAAATATGACTTTTTATTAAAGTGACATAAATCAATAAATTTAAAAAAAAAAAAAGTATACATCTCATTAAAACACACAATTTATACTGAATAAAATTTTCTGTTACTATTGGGTTGAATTTTCCAATATTTTCCATTTTTTAAAGTACTAAAGCGTCACTCCTTTACTTCTTGTTGTCATGTGAAGAGTAATGAATTTCAAAGCCAGCACTTAAGAACGCACATTTTAAAGATTGGACTTTTGCTTCAGCTACCTGTACCTACTGCAAATTGTGTAACGAAACCATTTCTGTAAATAATTCTCTCGATTAACATGAAGTTAATAAAAAAATAAGTTTTTGTAAGAATAGACTTCAGAAGAGAGAAAAATAAAATTAGTGCCTTAGTAGCCTTATTTACTAGAAATTAAATTTCTGTTTGCAGCTTGTGAATGCAATGTAGCAGAGTTATTTTCTCATTTATTACTTATCTCTAAACATTAGACTTTAATTGAGTAAAATATAGTAATGGAGGACGTAAGTAAAGAATTACACCTAGAACCTGTTATTGACCACATACAACACTCTAAAAGAAATGGATAAATCATCTGCATTGCATGCATACAAATAAAGTCCCAAAAGATGTGCTTTACTATTGTCAAAACAGGAAGAGATCTTTAGGTTGTCCAAGAAAAGGATTGAAAATTCAACTGTGAGATCATAGCAGGCCATAGGGCCTAATACTCAAAAGAAAGAAGAAAAAGAAGAGGAAGAGGAGGAGGAGGAGGATCGCCGTGTATGAATTGATACAAATTTTGTTTCATCAAACAACATTACATTTAAAAACAATTATAGTACATTAATATAACAAGACTAACAGTATTACACAACAGGTTAGTAGTGATGAGTAATTAGCAAAGCTGGCAAAAGATACTAGGAACTTAGATGTTATATTTTAATACAACACATCATTTTTTTGAGTAAGATTTATGTTTTGATAAAATATTTTTGACCTTTCTCCTGAATTTGACATTCCTATAATCAGGTAGGCCCTCACATAAACCTTGGTGGTCAATGGGTTTAAAATTTCTAGCAGTCTTTTGGGATGAGAGATGAATATGATTTGTTGTACTGGTAAAATGAGTATGATAATCAGTGTTCTTTTAAAACTCCTTGATATTGGCAAGTACAAAGCAGACAGTTTCCAAAATGTATAAACATGGAAGAGGTAGGATAATTAATTTCTTCAAATAATGGCCTACTGGGAGTACAATAAGGAACTTAAAGCATAATTCTTATAAGGTTTTTTGTAGTTTGAATAAATGTTGTAAATTGCTGGAGGAGCCCTAGAATGGAATAGCATAACTAATTATTGATTGTACATAGCCATGGTAGATTGTTTTTAAAGATGTTAAACCTAAGACCATTACTCAGGCATCTAAATGCAAATACTAATTTGCATAGCTTTGATGATACATATCAACATGGTCATTCCAACTAAACTAAGCATCAAGAACACTCCTAAGAACTTTGTACTCTTAACTTGGTTAATGGGGTTTTTGTAAATTGATACATTGAGAAAGTCTGTAGAAGAAGAATTACTAAGTTTAATAAAATGAGTTTTATTGGAATTTAAAGATAATTCATTAATATTTAGTCAGTTTTCTTATTTAACTATTTTTGGTACTAGCCTGATTGTTTAGCTGTGTCTGGCTATTATTTGAAAAAAGCAAATTAGTATGATCTGCAAATAGCACAGTATGACAAGAAGAAAGTGCACAGTATCAATCAATAAATGGTAGAAAAAATAGGGGTCCCAAGACTGAGCCTTGAGGTATTCTGCAAGTAATGCCTTGTTCTTGTGATCTAACACTGTGTATCTCAACATATTGCTTCCTGTTTAACAGAAAGGATGTAATCCAATTTTTGGCATCACCTCTTATACATTTCAAGTTTATTGATTAGTAGCAGGTGATTGACTAGGTCAAAAGCTTTTGTTAAATCAATAAATGATTCTAGATCTGTGTGCTTGCTGTTCACTGAAAAGTTTATTTCATTTATAAAAGAATATAAGTCATTACAAACTGAAACACCCATACACCCAACTGGTGCACCAAACTGATTAACTAGAATGTTATGCTTGTCAAGGAAATTTAAAATTCTATAATACATTACATGCTCCTAATTTTTTGGGAAAACGGATAATAAGGAAATGGGCCAGTAATTATTCAAATCCACTTTATCACATTTTTTTATGATTTGGTATAACTTTTGCGACGTAAGGCTATCAGGAAGTAAACTAATGAGAGTGAGGTGTTAATGATACTCAGAAGTGGTATAATCAAATAGTGTATAGATTTTTTCAATAAAATAAAGGGTTAGAGAACTTGTTGGGCCCAGTTGAAGCACTGGGCTTAAAAGCATTTACTTTTTTTATTAATTCATTTTCATGTAGGAATGGTAATACAAATACTGTATCTTCTACTTTACAGATTTTGGTTGGTTTACTTCCTGTATTATGTATATTGGTATGCACTGGAAATATTGATGAAATGATTATTGAATAAATTGAAAATGTCTTCAGTTTTACTAACTTCTTTCTGCTTATGTAGTATTTTATCTGAGTTGTTTCTTTATTTTAGCTAACTCCTTATTGACTACTTTCCATATCTTTGCTTTTAGATGTAGAATTCATAATGCACCTGTCATTATTTAATGTTTTAACTACATGTATAATACTTCTTAAAATTTTGCAGAAATTCCTGTATTAAAGTTTGAAGTTATAGTCATTAGCTGTTTTATAAGTAATGTATAATTTTGCTTATTCCTGTTGTACCTCTTATTCCTTGAGTTATCCAGCTACCAGCTTTACTATTTTTTAAATTTTTACTTACTAAAAATTTTTTTTAGAGGAAAACATATATTAAAATAATAGTTTACTGTGTCATAAAATGCACAGAATTTTTCATTAATGTTACTCAGTTTCAGCACATCTGACCAAGATTCATTCTTAAGTTTGGTATTAAACATATTCAATGGTAGAGTCATTTATACCATGCTTGCAAATTTTGTTAATAGCTTCCTTATTGTCTGCACATAGTATAAATTTAAAGAGGACACCATCATGTTCAGATATTGCAGTATTGATAACTTTAAAGAATACTGAAATGCATTGGTGTTTAAAACAAACTGATAAAAACATGTCTGTGGATTATCAATGGTTCTTATAGCTGTGTTTATAATGCTGGTTAAATCATAGAATGAAATTATAGTATTAAAATCCTTAACCTCTTTGCAGTTATTTAAAAAGTTGATATTAAAACTTCCTGCTAATATAATGGATAGTCCTTTGGAAATCAACATACATAACAATATATCTAATGTGTGAAGAAAAACAATAAAGTCACCAGTTGGTAGTCTGTACCAGTTGTTACAACAATAATTTTATAATTTGGTAATTCAGTGACACAATGTTCAAAGTTTTTCTCACAGTTAAGATAATTGGAGATTGATGTGGTTTTATATTTTATTTTGGTATTTATTAGTATAGCAGTACCACCATTATTAAATTCTGTATGACAAAAGCTGTTAGCTACTTCAAAATTTTGTATTTTTAAACAGTTTATATAATATTCTCGAAGCCATAATAATAATAATAATAATAATAATAATAATAATAATAATAATAATAACTATGTAAAATAACCCTTTCTGTTTCTTTTATTATTTGTTATGAGAACTGCTTTAACATATGTAAGTTTACATTCAGTGCAAGTTTTATTTTAAATCAACACCAGTGTAAACAGAAGATTAACTTTGGTATTCCCTCGAAAACTAATGTGTTTCCAGATGTATGGGAATTTATCATCATCCGCTTTATTATTATTATTATTATTATTATTATTATTATTATTATTATTATTATTATTATTATTATTATTTAAAACAGATAAAGTGCAGAGCAAGTTCAAAACATTATGCGCAAAAATAAATAAATAAATAAATAAAGATTGCAACCTCCTTTGTCTCAAGACCAGTTCATTACAAATTTTAAAAATGTGCGGTTTTAGCACCTCATATGGTGCCAACATTATGGAAACTTAATTTGCCGTGAAAAGGTTGCCTATTTTAATATCCGGCTCCTCACTTCGCGCAGCGAAACGGCAAAATACGTCACATCCGCAATTAAAATTGGGTTAAATGGACGAAGGAATAACACTGTGAGTGACGTGTATTTACGTTTTTGAAGAGAAATATAATGATAAAATGATGTGTAGTTACAAATTATCGAATCGTTTTCATAATTATACGTTGTGTTTTGCTGTATAAATCTGACAATGGAAGCAGATTATCAGCCAAAATTCAGCCCGTCTCGAACATTGACAGGTAGGCATTGTATATATGCGTGTGAAGGTTAAGTAGATTTGCTTTTATGTGAGAGCTCTACAGTGCATTAAGCTATTGCGCATTGGGATTGTTAAGTGTTGCTTTATGTTACAAAATACAAATCTGAAGAGTTTATCGTCATCTTGGTAATGGCATCTGTTAGCGGGGAACTTCCATTGTTCTTTATGCTTGTGTATTTGTCTTAAACTGTGACGTAGTTAACATTTTATGCTTTCTGCAGCAAATCATGATAACGAAGATCCATATCCCAGTTTATCAGACTACCATGACTATGAGCCAAATTTGGAATTTGATGATACAGAACTTCAGACTGCAACTGTCACCAGTGGTAAGAGTGGCATGTTTACACTGCTACTCTAGCATTAATGTGCCAAACGTTTGACCCCAGAGTATAGTATTTGCATGCTTTAATTTGTATGAAATGTAGAATTTCCCAGCATTTAAATGCTTCGAGCTTGTGGGGCTTGCATGCAAGAAAATAATGTATAAATTTGGAATATAAATTTAGAATTTATATATCTCCTGGTCTGTTCCCATAAATATACATCTAAATACCTTCTTGAGGCATTCACACTGCTTTTCTGTTATTTCCAGCATTTATGTTTTAAATATGGTGTTGGTATATGAGCTAAATGTCGTTTGGAAATCACCCAGCATGTATTCTGCATCTAAGAAGTAACACAGAAACAGTAAATTACTAAAGCAGCAGTAGTGGTGTAGTAGGGTCTGAAGAAACAAAAACAAGCAGATAAAACAAAGCTTAACTATTTGGTGCCATGCCCTCATACACTGTTAAGTGTAACTTAATTTACTACAACAGACTGTGTTGGATAGATTGCTTTTTGAAACAGACTGGACATTTTATTTAAGGGATCTTGTAGTTAATTTTGATATATTAACTTGCACAGTTTCATCTGCTATTATGTACCTAAGGATTTTGTTTATATTAAAATTATGTCCAACTAATAAATTAGTAAAACTTAAGTGCAATTAAAATGGCAGTTTTGCTTTATCCATTCAAGATGTTTGGGAACTCATGAGGATAATGTGCTCCAAGCAGAAATTAAGTTTGGGTCCCATATTTGTCAAAGATGCATTATCTTAGAGATAAGTATTATACACTTGGATGATTGTGATAGTTACTTTGTATCACCATTAGTGCAACATGCAAATACAATAACATCAATAATTCGTGTGCACACTTAATCAAATCTGTTCTCCCAGCTGGATGTGGTGAGGTTTTTCTGAATTCATTCTGTAGTAGCACATGTCATATGCTATTGGAGCTAGCAGTGATGCGTGATAAGCTCTAGATGACACCAGGGAGAAGCAGGTGCTGATTGGTTGTGAAAATGTGGCGTGCTAAAGTTTTTATACCAATAATTGCCTTCTGCCTGCCTAGAACCTGCAACCGTAGGAAATAGAGGTTGATGTTGGAGAAATGAGTTGCCTCTTATTAGAAGCTTGCACATAGATTAATAGAGCCCTTTGTGCCTCTTAAGCTAGTATTTCAATCAAAGCCTATGGTCCTGATAAAATGGACCATGTCCTTGATGTTTGCCTGTTTTATGGAGCCTAAGGCTTATCCATGCATGGTAAAACCTTTGCATTTGCATAGAATATGATGAGAGGTTTCTCCTTCCTTTCACATTCCTGCATAAAGGGTCTTGTATAAGTTCCACTGTGTTAAATGTCTATGCAGTGTGTCATGGCCCATAAGATAGGTGACAACACCTCTGAATTTAGGTCTAATTAAATTTAAAAGAATTTTACTCTGCTTACCTCTTGGGACCAGAATGAATTCATGGGCTTGCCTGGCAGTAGACAGACTGTTCCAGTATTCAAGTTGAGCCCTGCTTGTTGGTTGAGTTATCTTGTACTTGATACTTCTGGGAGATATGCCACAAAAAGGCTTGGTTCTATGAAATAAGACCCGAGTCCTTCTTTGTGAGCATGTCTGCCATCTCATGAAACAAAGGCTAGTATGTTAACCATTATACAATGGAGGATGACAACCTAAGGCTAAGAGTTATATCTAGGAAGAATAGGACCTATTGGTTTCACTGTGGTGCTCTGCATCCTGACAGTGCGTGCTTCCTACTTCTTTTAAGGCTAAAGGTATGCATTTAAGTATATTGAATAAATGCTGTCATTAAAAGCCAGCCATGTATAAGTGTATACATGTTGCAATTGCCTTTCTTGCTGCTGTAATGCTGACAATGCTCAGCCCCTGCTCGCAGCAATTAGTGCAAACAAACATACTTGTTTCTTTTCCTTTGTAGTAGTAACTGCTTCTCTTTATTATTTTCTGGTGAGTTATTGAGGATATCCTATATGTTTGCCATAATTCTTATTCAATTTAATTTAGTGTTTAATAGCTTTAAGCTGATAAATGGATGGGGGTTTCTTGCTCTCTCAGTATTTTAGCACTGTAATTGTGAAAAAAGTAAATGTTAATGTAAAATGCAACAGCCACAACAGTGTATGTCTGAAGTATATCTCTGTGGTTAATTGTTATCTCCATGGCAAAAAATTTAATGTTTTCTGGTTTATGAGTTGAACAAAATTTTACTTTCTGATATTTCATTGTCCCTTCTCATTATCCAAGTTAAACATCTGTTTATCTACAGACCGAAGTATATAGCTCATCAATGCTTATTCTATTATTGATATAAAGCTGAATTAGTCAATGCCCCTGTGTGAACTCTGAAACACTCATTTGGACATTGTTGAAATTAAAGTGCATGATCTGTGTATCTAAGACTTCAAGAAAACATAGCTGTCTTAACTGCATCTAAAGCCAAATGTTAACATATTGAGGATTAGGTATTTACATTATTTAAATGCTGTTCACAGGGATTAAATGCCTTTGCCTTAGGCAGTCTTTAGCACTGATAGGTTCAAAGTTTCCCATCTATGAAACCTGTTGTTTTTACGAGTTAAAATTTTGAGAATTAACTTATAAATAACAGTAATTTATGAAGTTGATTTTATGGAATGGCACCGTGCAGAACTTTTACATATACTTGCTTTAATTCAGTTATTGTGTGAATAACATGAAAGTGATATCTCTTTCAACTTTGCTTTTCACTATTTTCTCATCTATTTTCACATATCCAAAAATCTCCAAAAGAGAGGGGAGTTCCTTTTACACATATGCGCTAATGGCCCAGAGTGCACTGAGATTGTGTCTTCTGCCACTCATTATCCCATGCATTTTAAAGAAACTTTTTCCAAAACACTTGGTGACTTCCAATGTAGTTGTTGGGTAAGAGCAAAATTTTTCTCCATCTCCCCCTCATCTGTTTGCTTAAATTAAGTGTTTTTAATTCAGTTGTCACCAGATTTGTGTTATACTAATGTACACAGACTTTTCCATGTAAAGATGCACACTTTTAACATCACCTGTAATTGTGCAAGGAGAAAACATCTGATGTGTTACATTCACATGACCATTTCTACCCTCTAGTGCTAGTGGGTACATTTTCTTATCTATTTCATTTTTGAAAAATCTTCCATGTAAAGGGTGGTGGTGATGAACCCTCACATCTTAGAGCCCTTTGTGCCTATTATCCTAGGCATTATTCAAGTGCAGTGGTCTGTATATATTGCCCTTCTTATCTGCTCAAGTTCCAAGCCATCCTCCGTGGTGTAATGGTTACCGTGCTAGCCTCTAGTTCCTGAGGTCACAGGTTCAAACCCGGCGGAGGGCAATGGATTTTTTTGGGTGTAAAAATCCTCAGCATGGCTTCCTTTGGAAGGGAAGTAAAGCTGGTGGTCCTGTGTCATAGATTTATAGCATGTAAAAGAAACTCGGCCTGATAAAGAGGCCTCTGAGTAAACTTTCTGGTCATTCACGCCCTATATAGAATGGGATGCTAAGGATCACAGCAGTTAAAGAGCATCCATAAATAAAACTCAATTTCAATTTTTTCAAGTTCCAAAAAGAAGGACCATAGGAATACATATCTATGCACAGCGAAACATTTGCATTCACATAGTATATGCTGTGGGTTCTCAAAATCCATCACACATTTCTGATATAAAGGGTCTTGTGTAAGTCCCATTATGTATAAATGTCTGCACAAAGTTTTGTGGCCTGTAAGATAGCCCACAACTACTCTGAGCTTAGATCTAGTCAAATTCAAGAGAAATTCGCTCACTTTCCAGTCAGGCCTGAAATAAAAGCATGGCCCTGCCTGGCAGCATTTTGTTACTCCAGATTTCAAGATGAGCCCTCATCACAAGCTGGGTTATCTCATACTTGACAGTTCTAGTCAACACTCCAGGTTCGGGCCCAATAAAATCAAGACCCGATCCCTTCTTTGCAAGGGTGTCTGCCATCTCATCTCCTCTAATACCAGCATGCCCAGGAACCCAAAGAAGTGTTACTGGACAGCTGGTACAGAGTCTATCCAACATCCGCAGGCATTGCCACACCAATCTGGATGTAGTTTTAACCACCCTAAAGCAGTTTCAAAGCTGCCATGCTATCCGAGCAGATGTACACTTCTGCTCGTCTGTGTGGCATAGTATAGCTATGCATAGCACAGGCTAATATTGCACATACCTCAGCTTGGAAAACTGTGGCAACAACCAAGGGGAATGACAAGTCTGGTTCTAAAGCCCCAACCCCCATCCTGCCCCTGAGGCAGGAACTGTCCATAAACCACATATTGCTCCTGCCTTCGGTAGAGACCCCGTCTCTGGGTCCCACACCTCCCTGGAAGGTATCACCACTGTATAAGATGCACTTAGATTAAACCTAGTCCCCATCAAATCTCCTATCAGGGTAGTAGGAAACATCTGCTGAAGTCCAGAAAGGATCAGTGAGTGCCCTTTATGGGGTAGCTTAAAGCACCATCCCCCTACAGTCCAGAGGCAATGTGCACTCACCCTGGCAATATCCTTCACAAACAAGTGCAGAGGGGAAAGTTCCACCAGTCTCTAAGGCAGACTGTGGGGTAGTTTTCATACATACCAATCTTTGCAGCAATTCCAGTCTGGTAGTAACTGCCTTCGCAAGAGAGGCAGGTCACCAAACTAGTGCCTCATAAGATATCAAAGGTCTTATAACCGAGGTTTATAGCCATTTGACCATCTTAGTCTCATGCCCCTCCTCAATCCTATAGATCTCCTACAGGCCCACAAAGCGTTGTAGGGCTTCTTTACTTTATAATCTACATATCTTTCCCAGCTCAGCCCAGCATTCAGAATAACTCTTAGATACTTAATTGCTGGAAACCTTCAACTTCTTCCCAAACAGATAGGGCTCTACCAAAGCTGGCTGCCTCCTTCTTCTTGTGAAGATTATTATTTCAATCTTGTCTGGATTAACCGACAAGTCTGTTTCTTTACACCATTCCTCTAGAGCACATAGGGAGCCCTGTATGAGCTCCAAAACAGTATACTTGGAAATTTTCCACTTGCAACAAGGCATATGTCGTTGGCATAACCTTGAGCATATATTCCTCCCTGTTGAGTCTGCTCAGCAGATCATTCACGCCAGACCCACAGGGTGGGTGACAAAACTCCCCCTTGTGGACAGCCCTGGGGGACTTTTGCCCTCAAGGAGTCACCACTGCCTCCATCCAAGGAGGTCATAATCCATGAGACGGTAATTTGTATCAAAATTCTCCGTACATTACACGTTGGCCGCTCAGTTCACCAAGTTACGCGCAGTAAAAATCATTAAAGATCTAAAATATTACAAAGTCACTTATATACAGAAATTGAAGTACGTGAGTTAAAAGTGAGAAGTTATTATAAACAGTTTCAGTATGGCGATTATCTAGACAAATCTGTGAAAGTGTTAGTGCACGTGTTTGACAATAAAACAGTATAAAAAAACATATCTTCACTAGTAATTTTTGGATAAAAGATTCCTTTTCCGCTTCACACCCTGCAAGAATTAAATGCCTACCTAAATAGCTGGCCGGAAGACAATATACATAACCTTAAAACTAATTCATATAGATTGCTACGCCAGATGGAGTTAGCAGGCGACCAACGAATGACGTCACACAAGATGGTTTCACGTGTGAGGTAAGCAACATTACGTGAGAAACATTATCCACCACGTGGGGACACAAATACACAAATACACACAAATACTACTCGCAAATTGGCGCCCAACGTGGGGCTCGACAACAAAAAGACATTACATAAAGCAAGTTCTCTCGCAAATACGCGTGATGTAAAAACAATATTTGCTACTCACAAATTGGCTCCCATACGTGGGGCAGTTAAAGTGAAGTAAACACAAAATTTGCAATGTCCTATCTCAAATTGGCGCCCAACGTGGGGCGACAACTAGGAAAGGAAGGCTAGACGACTAGGAAAAGTAGCAGAATTAACCAGGAAAAGGCGAATGCAGCAGTGGAACGATCTACAAGATGCAGATTCCAAGACAGCAGGGTAAATCAACTACAAAAACATCGAGACAACGTAGATTCATCACAACACAACGCAGAAGCGATATACAAACCTAGGAGAATGGGGCAGAACGCTGGACATCAAAACTGCAGCATCAGACAGCATCAAAAAGGTAATTAAATGAGACTTAGGAGCGGTAGGATAATAAAAACAATGGCTACCAATAATACGGAGGAAATAATTATGGAGGGAGATAGTGTAATAGTTAGCTGTGATCCAATACAAAGTACAGGGAATAGCCCAGATTTTTTGGGGTTTGAAGATGAAAATGTTAGTGTAGAAAGTGAGAATAGGATAGCAGGAAATGTTAACTTTGATGCTAGTATGATGATGGAAATGCTGATGAATATGAAAAATATGAGGGAAGATATACAAAAGAGTCATAGGGAAATAAGAGCAGATATGAAAAAGACTAATGAGAAAATAGATCAAAACAGGGAAGATATGCAAAAGAATAATGAGAAATTAGAAAAAATGAGGGAAGAAATTTGTAAGAATAATGAGAAATTAGAAAAGAAAATAGATCAAAATAGGGAAGATATTGATAGGAGTTTAGAACAAAAACTTACTCAGAATAATGAGAAATTGAGGGAAGATATTGGTAAAAGCTTAGAACAAAACAGGGAAGAGATTGAAAAGAAATTCATGGAGCTAGATAGTAGTATGATTAGAATGAAAAATGAAAATCAAGAAATGATAGCACATGAAATAGGTGAAGTTTCAAAGAAAATGTTAGACATGAGTAGGGAAATATCTAACCAAAAAAATGAGGTTAACAATAAAATAGAGCATGTTAATGTAAAATGTACAGAGATAGGTAGCCGAATGAGTAGCATTTCAAGTGAGTTAAAAGATATGATGGAGGCTACAAATGCAGATTTAATACAGGTGCAAGTTAATTTCAGAGGGGAAATATCTGAAATTCAGAAGGAGTCAGAAAAACAGAGAAATAAATTGTCTGATGAGGTTAAAGATTTGTCTAAAGATTTGAATCAAAAGCTAACTTCTGAAATTAACAAACACCAAACTGTTCAAAATGAGAGTAATAAGAAATTGGAACAGACAATAGAAAATCTGCAAGGTACTGTAAATAGGTTAGAATTGAATTCAAGGGCAAATATATGTGATGTGCATGTGTTAGATGTACAAAATAATGATAGAGGTAGTTCCTCAGGTATGATAAATAATGTGAGTGATGCGGCAGCTTCATCTATAGCTAATGCTGAAACTCAGAGTGCACAAGTTACACTAGAGAATTTAAATATGGGAGTAGGGAATTTGCAAAATTACAATCATATCTTAAGTGATTTTCCACTTCCAAAATTTAATGAAAACTCCAGTCCAGTACAATTCATTGCAGAATTATCAGAGTATTTTCAAATTAAAAAGATACCTGAAGCATTGAAAATGATAGTTGTCAAAAGATGTTTGGACCAGAAAACCTTAGATTGGTTACAAATGGTATCAGGGGGTGAAATTTCATATGAATCTTTTAAGAGATTATTCATGAACAGATTTTGGAATGTAACGGTACAGCAAAGAATACGAGCAATGCTTAGTCATGGTCAATTTAATCCACGAGAGGGAATATCGATGACTGATTACTTACTAAAACATGCAAGTCAGGTTAGAAACTTGTCACCTCCAATCAGTGAGGAAGATTTTGTGAGTTTGCTCGCAAGGCATTATCCTATCAGGATACAAAATTACTTATTGATTGCAAAACCACGGAACATTTATGAGATGACAGAATTAATAACAGCTTTGGAACAACAGGAAGAAGATATGTCTCGGGAGTGGGAACATAGATTTTTAGATGTACGAGATAGAAGAAATTACCAAGGTAGTTATCAACAAATAAGAGGACAAGACAGACATCATGAAATTAATACCAGACAACGGTATCAATCATATGTTCCACAATTTGAAAGATCAAGGATAGATAGGAGACCAGGCCGGCAGGAACAAATAAATTATGTCCGGACAGAAAGATTACCTGAAAGAGGGCAAAATTATGGAAGGAGGTACACTAGACAGAGGGGAAATTTCACTCACTGGAGGGAAAATAATAACCGAGAAAGATCTGAGGAACGGCAAGAAAATTACGTGCCAAGGGGACAAAATGTCAGAAATCGAGGATTTCGAACTCGAGGAAGGGGAACTCAAAACAATGGTATCGACACGGAGATAGATTTAGCACCTGTTAGGAATGGCAGTCCCGTACGTGAACATGGAAATAACCAGGAAAACTGTTAACAGACTCCTGTGTAGTAGGTTCTCAGGACGTCTTTAATAATTCAGTATCCATTACCAATACAGATCATACGCCTACACATACACCCTGTAATAAGATTACAGCAACAAAAGATAAGGGAGAAAATTTTGAGTCACCTCATGTTAGAATGGAAATTGCGAAGAAAGAAATCATTGCAACTATAGATTCTGGTTCATCAGCTTCAATTTGCTCACAGAAATTTTACATAAATTTGATTAATGAAGGTAACAAAATTATGGCTCTTCCCACTAGTAATTTAGTTTGTCGTGTTGCAATTGGAAGAACTGCACAGGTCATAAAAACACAAGCTCTACTTAGCATACTTATTGGCGGAGAGAATTTTGAGGTTATGTTTCTAATTGTAAACCATCTGATTTGTGACATAATTATAGGATGTGACTTCCTACATGAATATGAAGCATGTATAGATTTTAAACATGAAGAGTTAAAGATAACAAAAGAAGGTAGAGAAATAAGGGTACCATTTATAAAAGAAGAAATTTCTGTAATCGAAATGACAAAGGATGAGAAAAATATTTGTGACCAAGAATTTTTTGTGCAAATAACAGAAACTGATAGAAATAATCAAATAAAGCAGGTAGTCACAGAATATGAAGGGAATACCACGCCATATTTTCAACAGCTAGCAGAAATGCCAGAAGAAGTAGAGAAATGTGTAATCCAAACAAAAGACGACCATGTGAGCGAGACAAACAACAGCAGGAAAGAGAAGAGAAATGAGGAAATAATACACAAGTGTGAAGAAGCTTATAATCTTACGATAATGCAAAAACAAATCCTTCATGATGTTTTGATGAACAATAGTTCAGTTTTTAGTACTATCCCAGGCAGATGTAATGTATATCAGCATACATTTCAAGTAGAAGACGTACCACCATATAGGCACAAGTATGACAATTTACCTATAAGTCTTCGAGACAAAGCTAGACAATTAATAAATAGCATGCTAGAAAATGGGATTATTGAGCAAAGTAATTCTCAATACATAAATTCAATCTGCTGGAGTATTAAACGAGATGGTAGTTTGAGATTAACTTTAGACGGCAGATATGTCAACAAATATATGAAACCAGATCATTTTCAAAGTGAGGGAATTGAACAACTAATTACAAAACTTTCAAGAGGGAGATTTTTGACATCCATCGACCTCACTGCATCATATTGGCAAGTGGAATTAGATCCGCAAGTGCGTGATTACACTTCATTTCAGTACTCAGGGATTCAGTATCGCTTTTGTGTAAATCCTTTTGGTTTAAAAAACTCAGGAAGTGGATTTTTGAGAGCCATTCACAATATCTTTGGAAATTCTGCAGATGACTTTTTAATAAAGTATATTGACGACTTCTTAATCATTAGTCAAACATTTGAAGAACACATGAATAATGTCCATTATGTGTTAAATAAACTATAACAACATGGTATGACTGTGAACATACTAAAATCAAAATTTTGTGTTAAGGAAATAAATTTTCTGGGTTATGTAGTGGATGAACGAGGTATAAGACCTGATCAGAAAAGAATAGAAGCAATAATGAGAATTCCGCCACCCAGGAACGTAAAACAAATTAGACGTCTCTTAGGGGTATTGAACTTTCAGAGTAAGTTCGTACCAAGATATTCGGCGGAGATAGAACCACTACGGCAGCTACTCCGAAAGAACAATAAGTGGAGATGGACAGAGGAGCATCAAAAATGTTTTGAGAGAGTAAAGGAACTATTTGCTAAGTCCATATTACTTGAGAGGCCCAGAGAAGATTTGGAATATGAAATTTATGTCGACGCATCAATGCAAGGATACACCGGAATTTTAGGACAGCGAGACATCAACAGTGACTTTCACGTCATTAGTACAGCTTCAAGAGGACTTACAAATATTGAGAGGAATTCTTCAGTGACTCAGTTAGAAATTGGAGCACTATATTTCTCATTAATTCGTTTTAAAACCTATATTTATCAGAAAAAGGTGAAAGTATATTCAGACCACATAAGCTTAACTTTCATACAACGGTGTAGATTATGTAGTGGAAAACTTGCTAGATATATTCATGCAATATCTGCATTCGATATTGAGATTATCCACATTCCTGGCAAAAACAATACCTTCAGTGATTTACTATCAAGATTGAACTACAACCCACAAATTCCCGAAAATATTGAAAGGCCTAGAAATGAAGTCAAAATATTGACAATTGAAATTCCTTTAAGCAAAGAAATGATTAGAAAATTGAAAAATATGGGGGAAATTCAAAATGAGGATGCAAAATTATTTGAACTTAAAGAAAATGCACCATTGATTGAGGAGGCAAAGAAAGAAATTATAGCAATTCGAGATGGGACATTATACAAAAAGCATGGAAAAGAAATGCCTAGTTGGAAGGTAATGGTTCCGAAAAGCATGGAAATGGAACTAATTAAGAATTTTCATGAAGGGTTAGCACACTCAGGGACGGACCGAACAACTTCTATGATTTTAGAGAATTTATACATATCCAAATTGCGTCAAAAAGTTCGCAAATTTATATCGTGCTGCAACCTGTGTCAGAAGGCAAAGCAAATAAACGCAGCATATGCATTTGAAACTAATTCGGTTATTAGAGATAAGCCGAGATGTGTAATTAGTATTGATATTCATGGTCCGATGCCTCCAAGTCAATTTGGAAATAAATATATATTTGTCTGTTATGATATATTCAGCAAATATGTAAGAATCTACCCTTTGAGAAAACCTACAGGTTCAGCATGTTTGAATAGACTACTTAAGTCATATGTGATAGAAGAAGGGCCTATTCAATCTGTATTGAGCGATAATGCTTCGTACTTCACAGGAAAAAAATTTATGGATGGACTTAAAGAAAATGGCATTAAACAATATTTTTCGTCAAGATACAGACCGAACTCCAACCCAGTGGAGAGGGAAATTAAGGAAATTTCAAATTACTTAAGGGTGTTATGTCATCGAAAACACACTCAATGGTATGGATACGTGAACTTCGTTCAGAACCTACTAAATGAAACCATAAACAATGTGACAGGATATAAACCATGTGAACTTAAGTTGGGAAAAAAGATCAACACAATGTGTAAAAAAAAATTCCAGAAGCCATTCCAGATGCGCATTCGATACCACCAACAGAAGAAGAGATGTTCCGAAAAGCATTCGAGAGGATGAAGAAAAAAGCCATAAAAAGAAAAATTAAACATGAAGAAAAGAAGAGAAAGGAATGGAGGATCAAAATAGGAGATTTAGTTTTGGTTAAAACCAAGAAATTGTCCGACAAAGAAAATAAACTTTATTGGCGAATGTTTCTCAAATACCATGGACCATATGAAGTTGTTAAAGTATATGGAACTAATACATATGAGTTATGTAATCCAACAAATCGAAAAAGCATAGGAAAGTTCCATATTGAGATGCTTAAACCATATAACCATGAGGATCATGGTAAAACAAAAGACAAAGATGATAAATAATAAATGCTGAATAGTTAAAGACGAAATGCAGAGCAATGTATTGGAACGTAAGAGGGTTAAATAAATATGTACGTCATAGGAAAGGAGAAATAAATTTTGGACATGATTAAATGTTTGAGAGGAAAATAACATTTTACTAGTAAGAGAACATGTGAAATAAAGCATGATGTTATATTAAAGTAAAGTACATAAATACTATTCAAAGAGTATTGTTAAAATAAAATTCAAAATAACAAAAATGGTAAACATAATTAAAACCAATATTTATGTAGTAAATAGAACATGTGAAACAATGCCTAGATTTAAGAGATGTAAATATTTGTGTTGAGGGTGAATATTTTGGTACATATGTATAATAATTACAAAAATCTTAAATGTATAAATTTTGTCAACAGCTTAAAGTAAACAATTTGGTAGTAGTAAATAAATAGTTTAGGGTATAGTATTTGCTATAAAAAAATTTTTGTGATATCAGATTAATATCTAAATTAATTAAATCAGAGCCAGTAAGTAGTGGCAAGATAAAACATATGTCGTGTGTTAAACGCGTGTGAAGTGTTAAGTGAAAGTGATAGCGTGTGTTACAAGATTTAGGAGACTAAAAACAAAATTATAAAATTTCTAAACAGGTTATAAATATTTATAATTATGTTTCTAGTGGGGCATATGAGACGGTAATTTGTATCACAAATTACTTTAATGTAAATAATTATTTTTATATGAATATGTATTTTTATGTAACATTGATTTCAGAGGTTTAATAATTGTAATTATTAATGGTAAATAATAATTTTCGGCTCTACTGAAACTGTTAACAATAACATAATACTTTAGCAAGGGGGTGAGTTGTTTATCGTTACCGGGAACCAGGAAGTTACGTCATGTTTCGCGCCTTTTCAGTAAAAAAAGCTTCCAGAACATTCTATAAAAGTAATATGTATTAGTGGTTTTCATTGGATAGTAAAATAGACGCTAATGTTGGCGCGTTTTATTAGCCAATGGCAATTCATATATAATCTTTAGGTGTATCTTGAGGTAAGCCTATAAATAGTGTAGATTCAAAGCGAGCGTTCTCCAGTTCAGCAAGATTCTCGAAGCATTCACATCGTCCTCCAGTTCGGCAAGATTCACGAAGCACTACACATCGTCTCCCGCAGTTATACAAAATTCTCCGTACATTACACGTTGGCCGCTCAGTTCACCAAGTTACGCGCAGTAAAAATCATTAAAGATCTAAAATATTACAAAGTCACTTATATACAGAAATTGAAGTACGTGAGTTAAAAGTGAGAAGTTATTATAAACAGTTTCAGTATGGCGATTATCTAGACAAATCTGTGAAAGTGTTAGTGCACGTGTTTGACAATAAAACAGTATAAAAAAACATATCTTCACTAGTAATTTTTGGATAAAAGATTCCTTTTCCGCTTCACACCCTGCAAGAATTAAATGCCTACCTAAATAGCTGGCCGGAAGACAATATACATAACCTTAAAACTAATTCATATAGATTGCTACGCCAGATGGAGTTAGCAGGCGACCAACGAATGACGTCACACAAGATGGTTCCACGTGTGAGGTAAGCAACATTACGTGAGAAACATTATCCACCACGTGGGGACACAAATACACAAATACACACAAATACTACTCGCATCCAGTTTGTAATTGTTGACTCAGGTTGACTCCTCTACTCTCCAGACATTTCCTAATGGTGCCTAAAGTCATATGATTAAAGGCACCTTCAATGTCGAGGAAAACTTCCAGGGCCAGTTCTCCACAGTCCAGCATTCTCTCCAGTCTCACCAAGATCTGATGGAGCACTGTTTCCATGAACTTACCAGGCCAGTATGCGTACTGATGAGAGTGTATGGGTCTGCCAACCAATACCCCATCCCTCAAATATCTATCAGTCTTTACAGAGCCTACAGCAAAAAGTAAGTTAGGCTATTAGGGCAAAAATACCTAGGCATGCAGTAGGATTGTCTACCTGGCTTAGGTATAAACACACTTTGGCCTGCCTCCAGAGGCGAAAAACATGCCTCATAGCAAGATAGGCTCTAAAGTTCATCACCAGGTCAGAAAAGCTATCTCCCAGCTCTCCTGCAGAAGCAACAGGAAGAACTCATCCTTACCTGTGCTATTATAGGGCTCAAAAGAATCTCAGTGCCCACTGGTCAGCCTTCTCATGAAGGCCTGCATGCCCTAACTAAGGTTAGTTCTTGATCTGTTATGCAGGTCCCCAGAAAGTGGGTCTCAAGCAACAGCCTCAAGGTTTCCCCCTTTGACTGTGTCATAGCACCAGAGGGTCCTCTAATGAGGCCAACCTGGCCCCAACTCTGGAGATCAGCATTCCTGCAAGTGAGCATCACTTGACTGCTTCTGTATATTATCACAGAAGCGCCTTTAAGATTTCTCAGAGGCCTTCTTGATTTCCCTTTTATACCTTTGGAATTCCTTAAAGGAATCTCAGGTTGTAAAAAAAAAAAAAAAATTAAATTGAGTTTTTTTTTATGGATGCTCTTTAACCGCTGTGGTCCTTAGCGTCCCATTCTATATTGAGTATGAAAGACGGGTAATTTTGCTCAGAGGCCTCTTTATCAGGCTTGAGGTTCTTTTACATGCCATAAATCTACGACACGGGACCACCTGCTTTTATTCCCCTTCCGAAGGAAGCCATGCTAAGAATTTTTACGCCCGAAAAAATCCAATGCCCTCTGCCGGGTTTGAACCTGCGATCTATCTCAGGTTGTCTGACACTTATTAGCCATATGTGCATTTTGGAGCCCACATGTCTTTTTCTTTATGGATCTTAAAAAAGAATTCCATCAAAGTTCTCTTTAGCTCGAATGTTAAATATGAGGGAGCAATTTTTTTCATAGGCAGAAACCGGTGTGTTTGTGACAAACCTCACATAACACTCCAGGTCCTTTGCATTTCTTAGCCTTATCTGTGGTCCTCCTGGGGTACCTGTATGGGTGGTCATTTCCTTGTCCCTCAAGATTAAAGCAAATATGGCTATGGTCGGATAGAGAAGATTACAAACAGACCCTCCAATCCCTAATTTCTTGTAGAATCCTGAAGGATATGAGTGACAAGTCTAGGACCTCCTCCCTTTGGTAATTCACAAAAGTCGGAACATTCCCATGATTCAAGATCTGTTCTGCTTCTCCTGCAGAAGCAACAGGAAGAACTCATCCTTACCTGTGCTATTATAGGGCTCAAAAGAATCTCAGTGCCCACTGGTCAGCCTTCTCATGAAGGCCTGCATGCCCTAACTAAGGTTAGTTCTTGATCTGTTATGCAGGTCCCCAGAAAGTGGGTCTCAAGCAACAGCCTCAAGGTTTCCCCCTTTGACTGTGTCATAGCACCAGAGGGTCCTCTAATGAGGCCAACCTGGCCCCAACTCTGGAGATCAGCAATTCCTGCAAGTGAGCATCACTTGACTGCTTCTGTATATTATCACAGAAGCGCCTTTAAGATTTCTCAGAGGCCTTCTTGATTTCCCTTTTATACCTTTGGAATTCCTTAAAGGAATCTCAGGTTGTAAAAAAAAAAAAAATTAAATTGAGTTTTTTTTTATGGATGCTCTTTAACCGCTGTGGTCCTTAGCGTCCCATTCTATATTGGGTATGAAAGACGGGTAATTTTGCTCAGAGGCCTCTTTATCAGGCTTGAGGTTCTTTTACATGCCATAAATCTACGACACGGGACCACCTGCTTTTATTCCCCTTCCGAAGGAAGCCATGCTAAGAATTTTTACGCCCGAAAAAATCCAATGCCCTCTGCCGGGTTTGAACCTGCGATCTATCTCAGGTTGTCTGACACTTATTAGCCATATGTGCATTTTGGAGCCCACATGTCTTTTTCTTTATGGATCTTAAAAAAGAATTCCATCAAAGTTCTCTTTAGCTCGAATGTTAAATATGAGGGAGCAATTTTTTTCATAGGCAGAAACCGGTGTGTTTGTGACAAACCTCACATAACACTCCAGGTCCTTTGCATTTCTTAGCCTTATCTGTGGTCCTCCTGGGGTACCTGTATGGGTGGTCATTTCCTTGTCCCTCAAGATTAAAGCAAATATGGCTATGGTCGGATAGAGAAGATTACAAACAGACCCTCCAATCCCTAATTTCTTGTAGAATCCTGAAGGATGTGAGTGACAAGTCTAGGACCTCCTCCCTTTGGTAATTCACAAAAGTCGGAACATTCCCATGATTCAAGATCTGTTGTGCTATGGAGTTTGGGACAGCAAGGGCTTAGTGGGAGGGGGAAGATGTTGCCTGAGTATAAGTTTTCACTGGACCAAGTGGCAATTGTAACCATCAAGAAGTATTTTGCAGATGGTTTGCAAAACTGCTTGAGAGGTGGAATGGCATCACAGTTTCAGCAAAATAAATTCTAAAGAAAGATTATAGAACATGTAGACAGTTTAGATTTTCAGCGATTAGCATTAGTGTCTCATAGTTTTGAACCGTTTATAGAATAAAATTACTTCATAACTGGTTTTAGAAGGCTGTACACAAAATTCTCCAAAGGTTTTTCTGATCACAGAGCACAGATGTTTGAAATTGTTCTGAGTACTTGTGAATACAACATAAAAATGAATATAGAATAAGGGTATTTATGGTAGTAATAATATAAATGTATTCAGAGATCTGTTAAAAAATGAAACATGGGGAAAAAGTATATGAGGAAGTAGACATAAATGATGGGTTCAAAACATTTGCTAATATAATAAAATATTATCTGGACATTGTGATACCAAAAAAGCAAATAAAATGGGGGGGAAAGTCCAAGTCATGGCTAATGAAAGGAATCATAAAATCGTCTAGAAGGTTAAAATTTCTTAATGAACTTAACAAAACTACAAATTCAGAGAGTTTCAAGCTATATTTTAATAGGTACAAAAAGGTATACAAAAGGTTCTGATAGCTGCAAAACTATAGCATAAAGAAAAGATCATACAAAGTTCCGACAACAAATAAAAAACTATGTGGCATATAGTGAACAAAGAGTTAGGAATTAGTTCAAGAAAACAGAACGCACCATTAGAAATAAGGAAGGCGAGCTTATCTCGCACCCAAAAGAAGTGGCAAGGATATTTTGTGAACATGATGATCTTTCACATAAACATAAAACACCTTGGACAAGTAAACAAATCTCCAGGAATATAAATACAATATACCTTTATCTGGTTACAACTAGTGAAGTAGTAAAATATTAAAGAGCATGAAAAATAAAATCTACAATGGAGTAGATGAAATTTCTGATTGTCAGTATTCTGTTGCACCTCTCTGCCATTTGATCAATGCTTCTTTTTCAACAGGTGTATTTCCTGTATAAAAACTGCAAAAATAATAGTTATATTTAAAAGGGTGACAAGAATAAAGCTGAAAACTATAGGCCAATAGCAACTACCTTCTATCTCAAAATTACTAGAAAAGGCTATGTATAATAGATGTCAACAATTCATTCAAAAACATAATATATTATCTTCAGCGCAAAGCGGATTCATAAAAGGTAAATCAATTGAGACAGCTATATTTAATTTTTTAGATGCTGTTTACAGTTCATTAGATAAAAAAAATTATCAGAATATCTCTAGATCTTTCCAAATCCTTTGACCTAGTCAATCATGAGATAATGCTGAAAAAAATAGAATGCTTTGGTATAAGAGGTTTAAGAAACTGCTGGTTTAGATCATATCTAAATCAACGTGAACAACTAGTCAAAGTAGTACAAAAAATTGCCATAATCATGCATCTGAAGTGTATAGATTCGATAAAAAAAATATGTAACTTGTGGAGTTCCTCAAGGTTCAGTTCTAGGGCCTTTTTTATTTCTGTTACATAAATGACTTAGTTAACCATCTACATCCCAACAAAATTATATTGTTTGCTGATGACATATCCATAGACATAATGGGTAGTGATAAAGATGTTGAAATAGATATATCGATTTTAGAAAAAAAACATAAGAATGGTTTGTAAACAATGTGTTAATAAATGAGAATAAAACTGTAGCCATCTCATTCAGTCATGTTCAAAATACCAGTGTTCATAAGCCACAAATAAAACTAGAAAATGAATTGATACACTGTAAATCCACCATTAAATTCCTGGGTTTATGGATTGAAGAGCATCTGAAATGGATCGTAAATGTTGAAAAACTGGCGTCTAAGTTAAATCAGCTTTGTTTTATGTTTAGATCTATAAAAATATTGCAAACTTGAAAAAGTTGAGGAATCTATATTTTGTGCATTTCAACAGGTTGTTAAAATTTGGTGTGATATTTTGGGGTAACTGTGATAAAGGAAATATAATCTTCAAAATTAAAAAATGGGCAATTAGAATAATACAGTAGACCCTCGTTTAACCGAATTCCAGGGGACCGAAAAATAGCCAATTCGGTTTAACAAAGTTTGAATTAATGAGGTTTAGTAAAAATAGTCCTGTGTTATCTGAAATGGTAAAATGCGATTGTTGAGTTCTCTTTCTTGTTATGCATACCAATGAATGAGGGTGTTCCACTTCTAAGAAAAAGTAAAAATAATTGCTGTATACGGTATATGTGGCATTTGTTTAATTGAGAAAGTATACTGTCAAATGCTTGTTGTAATTTTTTTTTAAAACGGTACTATTTGGAACAATGTTGTACTCATTGAATCAGTGAGTTGTATAATACAACAAACAATAACCTTAAGGGACACTTTAAATATACCGTTCTTTTAGCACTAAGTTTTAGTTGGAACACGTGTTTTAATTATACAACTCTTGTCCATTACACATTTTAGTTCTATCATTTGAAAAAATCATTAATTGTTGTTTGGTGGACCGTGATCATAATATTATGGCACTCTCTGAAGATACCATATCAAGGGCAGCCCAAAATGCCATGGAGACATCAGAAGTGGCAGCAAATCTCTTGAGAATAGAAATTGCAGCGGCAACTTCAGCATGGGGTTGCGGTGTCGTATCTTCATGTTCCACCTCAGAGGATGACAGTAAAGAATTATCATTCTCTTCTGCATCATCAGCAGATGACTGGTTCTTCAGCAGCATAGATGATGTTGTCTACCTACGTCCATTCTTCCATAATGGCGGCACAAGAGGGCACCAACTGGGTGTAAGCGTGTAGAAGAGCATTACCAGAATCCCAATTGTATCCACATTATAAGTTCAGATGTGGATCATCGGTTTCCTGTTCAGTTTCAGCGGCATTATCAGTTGTTGTCCAGGCCTTCTTAAAACAGTTATGGCGTCTGTTGTAACTTCATCCCAAGCAGCAGATATGTTGAGGATAGCTTGCAGTACATTCCAATGTGGAACTGTTTCTTGTAGTTCCATTGCACTGATGGCAGCCTTAACCAGTCGGCGTCTCTTGCTGCATTTTCCTCCACAGAATTTTCCACCTGTTGCACGTAGTGTTTTTTCAGGCATCAAATTATAGAAAACGCTTGCTTCACGTATATTAAACACATTTATTGGATGATAATGAGAGAGCTTAGATTGAAACTCCTGCACCCACTCATTGGCATCTTCCTTGTTTACTCTATGTGCGTCCCCACAGACAGCACTAATTTTATGCCTCTTCTGAAAATGCCATAGCCATCCCTCAGAAGACACAAACCCAGAAATTCCTTCTTTCTTGGGGATTTCCCGAGCCTTCTTTTGAAGCATGGGGCCGGACAGTGAAAAAGAAAATTGAGAAAAATTATTTGAAATGCGTAACAGAAAATATCGTAACGCACGCACAAATACATATTTGGTTTAAATGAAGAGTAACATATGGAATATGTAATGAGGGGACCAAATTTTAGTTTGTAGTACGAATTATCCGAAATTTGGTTTAAGCGGTAGATTTTTCCATGTAATATCAGCACGGACTGAGCAGCTACTAGGATTAACCAAGTTTTTGGTTTATCCGATTTCGAATTAGTGAGGGTCTACTGTAATGCGGAAGAAACAAAGGGATTCCTGCATTAATTTATTTCAAGCACTCCATGTATTACCACTTCCTTGCCTATATATATATATATATATATATATATATATATATATATATATATATATATATATATATTAGAAGCTTTCACATTTGTTAGAAAACACCTGGTTTACTTTCGGGCTAACTGTGAAAAGCAAGCTATCACACAAGAAATAGGCATAAACTGAGCATAATTACACACAATACGTCATTACTCAGCAAAAGCATAAGACATTCTGGAATTATATAACAAGCTACCTGATAATGTGGAACTTACTACCTCAAATAATACATTTAAATACAAAGTGAAAGACTTGTTATTGCAACACAGTTTTTATTCAGTTGAAGAATTTGTAAATACTGTCCAATAAGTATGATCACTTGTAGGGGTAATTTAAATGTAATTAAGTGTATACATTTATTCCATCTTGTTTTTATATTTACTATTTTGTTCTTATATTTATTGTTTCTGACGATACCATGAATTCTGTAATTTCTGCAGTTGACAATAAATTTAATCTAAGAGCCTCACATGCCTGGGCAAGACTAAATACTCTGAGAGGTCATCAGGTATCTCAAAGGCTCCAATAATGACGCACCTCCCATGTGTCATGCACTCCTTGGCATGGGTCGCATAACACAATGGATTGGGGAGTTGATTTACTGTTTCCTCTTGGTTATTCGGAGACAGGCCTGATCTGCCTGTCAGTAGTTAGTTGACACTGCTGTTCAGCAGTTATCCTGCCAATAAGTCCGATATCCACTCAAGGTGCAGCTTTAAGGACACTCCAGAGGCCCCTACTGCAGAGTTGTAAAGGTTAATTTAGGGTGGAGGGGGATTTTCTCGAAAATCTTCATGTCGCATCTTTGGAAAGTACTGAACTTAAATATCAGGTTTGGTGTTTATCTGACTTTTCTTTTTGAGTTATGCTACTCACAGACACACACCTGCATGTGGACCTTTTTCTAAAAATGGTTCTTTTTTGGGGGTGTAAGGGGCCTCAAAACATATATTTCTGGTGAAATCTCAACATTGAATTTTTGGGTGCAATACAATACTTCCTTTACTTACTATGTGTGGTAGGGAATGTTAAATGTTAGAAATTCTGCAGCAATGACAAATATCTACTTCATAACCACTACATGCCTGCATGATGATAAAAACACTAAATATTGACTAAGCGTGTAGTTGCAAAGAAACATAAACTCTTATGTTGATATTGTAATGAAAAGAAGCTAGAAACAGTGATGTGTATTGAATTTATTTAAAGGTGAGTCGGAATTGTTACACTAACATCACTTAAGTTTACTCACAACTTAGTGAGTAAACTTAAGTGATGTTAGTGTAACAATTCCGACTCACCTTTAAATAAATAAACTCTTATTGTTATTATCAAGGTGAAGTCACCTCACATTTGAGATCTGTTTGATGCAGCAAAATTCATCTGCTACATATAGGAGAAATCAACAGTGCATAGGAGGAAAACAAATATTACAACTCACATTTGTATAAACCAATCTCAATGGTAAAAAAATTAGGATCTGCAACAAGTAAACACTTAAGCTATAAAATGCACCACCTTATCAACAATGTCATTGATGATACTGTTGCAGGTTGCATTGCAAGTCGCAAATATGGTTTATTACTTTGTGCCTTTCTGCTCTCCTATGAGTGGGAGAATAAAAGGGATATCCTTTCATGAAATACCCCCCCCCCCACCCAAAAAAAACAATGTAAATTGTGTGTTTTAACAATATCTATATTTTCTGTGTGATAGGTTTTTGTCATGTCTTATAGTTTACCAATAATACTAAATTATACAAAATTCATTCAGAATGAAGGGGACTTCATGCATAGAAAATTCAATATATACATTTTATTAGCTGTGCAGATATCTTAAACATATGGTATTTTAATCAAAATCATTTGCGCCATGTTTAAGAAAATCAAACATAACAAAAAAGTTTCCATGTAAAGAATAATTTGAGAAGGGGGGGGATTTCGGGTAAATCTTTGTGTCACATCCACATCTTTGAAGATGCTGCTTTGATATTTTTCTGTCTTTTTGTTTTTGAATCTTGCTGTCCACAGACACACGCACACACATGGATGTCTTTCTAAAATGCTTTCCTCATTCAGGAGCTTCAAAATGTGTATTTCTGGTGAAATTTCAATATAAATGTTGGGGAGGGGGAATACAACACTTCTTCTATCTGCTATAGTTAGGTGATACAGGAAGTACAAATGGATGTAAATCGTGGTGACATTGCATTTGTCAACAGAATTATTATTTACTGTAAATGGCATGATTTGTAAGATATCTTATGACGTTTTGCAATATCTGTTATTAATGATTCTTATACAGTTGAAAGAATTGAAACATGTTTTAGAGGCACTTATGTTAATGTTGATATTGTAATCTTTAATATTGAAAAAGAAGAGAGAATAAACTTAATTAGAACTGATTGATTACTGCTATTTTTGTTTTTGCTTTCTTTACCACCTACATATAGTAAGTAAAGTAAGTACCATCCGAAAATTTGATACTGAGATAAATGTTTTGAGGTCTCTGATTTCTAAAAAAGAAACATTTTTAGAAAAAGTTCCATGGATATGAAAAGCATAACTCAAACAAAAATCTGAATAAATGCAGTATTTAAGTTCAGTGTCTTCCACTGAAGAAAATCCTTCACTTCAAACTATCAAAATGCTTTGTTATTTTTTTGTTTCCTAAAAACTGGCTCTGTTTTGATTAGAATATATGTTTGACATACTAACATGTATAAAATGCATAACTGAACATTTCT
Organism: Deroplatys truncata; assembly: GCA_030765065.1. Lineage (NCBI taxonomy): Eukaryota > Metazoa > Arthropoda > Insecta > Mantodea > Mantidae > Deroplatys > Deroplatys truncata. The sequence goes on along the minus strand of CM060976.1, from coordinate 191,768,711 downwards.
GTGAAGACCCCCTTCTGAGTGAATTTTATATAACTGTGAAACTATAGAAGATGGATAAAAATTTATTTCAGAAAAAATGTAGGGGGTTTTAAAATATGCAATTTGTTTTAAGACATCTTTTTTTTTTTTTTTTGTAGCTTTAGCCATTTGAGATATTTTCTGTTGTTGGTTGGAATTTCCAGTATTTCAGGCTGCACACTTTGGAAGCGTTATATCCATTCTTTTGTTTCTCATCAGGCCAATATTCAAAATATGAAGTCCAGTATGTATGAGGTCTGTTCAAAAAATTTTGGAACATTCGTTATTTCACGCCAATGGAGTGTTGGAGCAAAATGCGGTTGGCATCCTTGAACACGCCTATGTTTAATGTGTAAGTGCCGGAAGTTTGATTATTCTATGTCTGTTAGTTATTGTTCAGTGCTATATTGAATAGAACGTTGTGTTGCACAGTTTGCGAATTTCAAGATGGCAGAGTTGGAGGAGCAACACGTCTGCATTAAATTTTGCGTGAAACTCAAGAAAACCTTTACAGAGACACACCAAATGATGCAGGAAACTTACGGTAATGAGTACTTAAGCCATACTCAGTGTTACAAATGGTTCACACAGTTTAAAAATGGCCAGATGGAAGTTAAAGATGACCCTCGTTCATGATGCCCTTTGACAATGCTCATGTCAGGAACGTCAATGAAATTGTGCATGTCAATCGAAGACTGAGTCCAAGAGATTGCAGAAGAATGTAACATTTCAGTAGGATCATGTCTTGAAATCCTGACACAGCATCTTGGAATGCATCGTGTTGCTGCCAAGTTTGTCCCATGGCTCATGACTCAAGACCAGAAAGACAATCACCTTGCAATCTGTGAAGAGCTTTTGGATCGTGCAAAGGAGAATGAGATGTTTAAGAGAATCATAACTGGTGAAGAGACATGGGTCTATGGTTATGATGTTGAGACCAGGTTCAATCTTCACAATGGTTCTCCAAGACTAATAAAAGCTCGTCAGATCAAATGTCAAAGCCATGCTGATAGTTTTTCTTTGACTTTGAAGGGTTAGTTCATCATGAATTCGTGCCACAGGGACAAACTGTTAATCGATGGTATCGAGATGTGTTGCGATGCCTGTGAGAAAATGTGAGAATGAAAAGTCCTGAAATGTGGCGAGACAATTCATGGCTCTTGCATCATGATAATGCATCCGCACATTCATCCCTGTTGGTGTGTGACTATTGCACAAAAAATGATATCACTGTGCTGCCTCATCCTCCATACTCTCCAGACCTGGCCCCTGTGGACTTTTTCTTATTTCCAAAGTTGAAAACTCTGTTGAAAGAACAAAGATTTGCAACGATAGATGAGATAAAAGAAATTTTGAAGACAGCGCTTTGTGCAATCCAGAAAGAGATGTATCAAGACTGCTTCCGGAAGTGGAAACAGCGTTGGGAGTGATGTATCAATTGTGGAAGAGAGTATTTCGAAGGAGACCATGCACAATAAGTAAAAGGTAAGTTAGAAAAATGTTGTGGACAAAATGTTTTTGAACAGACTTTGTATGTATAGCAATCATCTTTTTAAACATTTGACTATCATACTTGTATCACAGACTGTTATGATATAGTCATGAAGCTTGATGTTTTTTGCAGCTGGTGTGATTACAATGGTCCTAGTAGCCAACTACTAGAGGGAATGTTTTACCCTACCAAAAAGCTATGTTAATTGTTGTTTCAGAGAAAAAGACGTGTTATGTGAAATACAAGTAATATGGCACAAGGAAGAGACTTTTGTAGTGCTATAAATTGTGCTAACAGTAAGAAAAACAAACCACATTTATCCTTCTCCCAGTTTCCAAAATTCAGTAAGATGAGTTCCTAAGACGTTCAACCTACATTCAAATATAAAAATATGAGTATTAATGACACAATTTATGAATGAAAACTCTCAATACTTGATACCAATACTGATTTTTAAACATCGATACTTGATACTCTATAAAAACTGTAAAAGTGATAGCTTGTTCACTGAATTATGTTGTTATTAGTAGTTTTCTGTGTATAATCACATGTAACCAATTTTGTGTTGTATGCTAATTTCGAAATTGTTCCTGTTTAACATTCTCCAGCTGGCAGCAATTTTTACTTTCTCTACTACGTATAGTAAGTAGGGGAAGTATTGTATTCCACCCAAAAATTCGATACCGAGATTTCACCAGAAATACATGTTTTGAGACCCCCTGAATCCAAAAAAAGCATTTTTGGAAACATGTCCTGTGTGTGTCTGTGTGTCTGTCTGTGAACAGCATAACTCAGAAACGAACAGTTGGATAAACACCAAACTTGGTATTTAGGTCTCAGTATCTTCCAGAGATGCGACACAAAGGTTTTCAAGAAAATCCCCCCACCCCAGATTACCCTTTACATGGAACATTTTTCAAAATTTTTAATTTTCTCAAAAATGGCTCTAACGATTTTGATTAAAATATCATATGTTTAAGATATTTGCATGACAAATAAAATGTATATCTTGAATTTTCTGGGAATGTCTCCAAAAGTATTCTTCATTGTGAACAATTTTTGCATAACTGGTAAACCATAAGAGATAGACAAAATTTTACTACACAAAAAATGTAGTTCGCGTTAAAATACACAATTTATGTCATATACATTTTTTTTTGTTGAGTGAACCATTTTCGAGATATTGCTTGTTATTCCCTTAAATTTTTCAATATTTTCTCAAATGGGAATTCGTTATTCATTTTTTGTCTTGGATGTGCAAAGAGTATTAATCTGTGGCAAAGGGAATGGTGCTGCACCTAGCAACCAGCTATTAAGAGATATGTATGTGCTTAAAGGCTACTGTATTTCTATATTGCCCTTGTAAATATATATTCCCCTTATATATACAAGAAAATTAGCAATAAGATAGAGTCTGCAAATGTTTATCTCGATTAACATGAAGTAGATGGAGTATAAGCGTTTGTAAAAATAGTTTGTACAAGAGTAGAGAAAGTCATGTGAGTGTAACACATCAGATTTTTTATCTTGATAATGCCACAGGTTTTTATATCCCCTTTTTTTAGTCAACAACAACAACAATAATAATAATGTATTTGCTTTTTCCTTTTTATACTTTTATACTATATTTTGTGCTCAAAGCTTTCTTTCAAAGGGTTTTCCATCCATAAAAAGCAAATACTAGCGATTCTTCTTTATTCTGCAATCTTGAAAATACAGAATAATAAACTCAAACAACTAAAAATAAGAAATTTTGTTGTGTTATTGGCAGGAAATTGAAAAAATTGAAAAATTAAATGTGAATTCTTAAAAAATTATCACGAATAAAACCTGCCCCTAATTATACAAAATGCAGAGATATAAAGAAATTAAAGATATTTGTTTAAGAACACAAGCATTCTTAAAAGAACACATATTTCCATGCACTGTATTGTCTCATGTCTTAAGTTCTGATTTGTTTCTGCTGAATTTATGGATTTTTGTTACCAGAGTAGGTAAATTAATGACTGAGAGTGAGTCACCAAGCCAGGTATTGCAGAAACGTGATTTAGTGCATCAGCTAATCCAGCTTCATTCACAACTCAGTTAACACTGTATGTTGCATTGATTCACTCACAGGAAATTTTGTCAGGATCTATCAAGAACTATAATCCAACTCTTGGAGGATATGTTCGAGGCAATAACATGAAATCTTGACTCCTTTCATTCCTTATCTAGCATAAAGTTAAATGCAACAACTTTCAATAATGCAAAACTTAAAAATGTAAAAGTATCAAAGATTTATTTCAAAGTATTAGACATACTTCAGTATCACCCAGTATTGAGGTCCCATTCTTGCTAATGTATTAAATTTGCTCTGTAATGTTTAAATAATAGGAGAAAGGTGTTTATTTTTTTAAGAAAAAATATGATAACAAAAGTATATTTTGTCATCTGCTAAAATGATTGTAGTATTTAGCCACTAGTATTGCTAGTGTCACCTCAACTGTCAAACTGATGCATATTGAGCTTTGTAACTGTATATAATAGACTGTGTTTGTGTCCTGTATGCTTGTTTGTAGCTACAATAAAATGTGTATTGAAATCATTTTGGAAAGCATTTATTGTGATTAACAAGAAGTAGAAAAATAAGCACTTTTTATTAAATAATTTACAGAATAGATGTATGTATAGAGAAAGTTGTGTGACTCTAACACATCAGGTTTTTCTTTTTAAAAGTATTACTGCCTGGAATCCTAATTTGCACCAAATCTGTTACATACCGAATAGCATCCATTACACCATTATAAAAATAATAAACTGCTTTGTTTCTTTTTAATTTTCAAGAAAATAAATATAGGAGTTGATTTAACATCTCATTCAAATTGGGTACATTTTAATTTCACTCTTGGAGCCTCAGAACGTTTAGTTGCATTGAGTTAACTTGAATATATGGATATTGTGCCATAGTATTTATTATATAACTTTAAAGCTAAGTATCTTTCTTTTTTTTTTTTTCTTTCTTTGTAATGAAGCTTGAAAGAAGTCAAACTAAAAATAAATTACAAATGGATTAGCTCTCTTGTTATCCATTATATGCATATTTTTTCAATGAGTTTATTTCAATGAATTATTGAAATTGTTACAAGAGTAATGAAAAAATGTATTTTAATTGTTTTTCTCCATTATAAAAAGAAAAGTATTAGAAAATGTATTAATTGGTTGCACACTGCCCAGCTAGAAGTGTGCTGACTTCCTCCTTGCAAAGTACTTGCAGTGCTAATTAAGTTATCAGCTGATAATGTAGATAATTAAAACTGTTTCAATATCCTGTTTATTGATTGTCAGAAAAAAGTATTTGCAATGGAAAGAGGTTAGTTATGTAAATTGATAATTAACTTTGTCTGTGTTACATTTTAGTATGAACTTTACAGTCAAAACATGTGGTTATTTAATGTACACATAACATTACCTTATGCATACCATAAGGCAGTTGTTTGAAGGAAGTAGCTTTGATTTTGTTGCTTTTGTGTGAATGTTTTGTGTTGTGTGAATTCTATGCATTTTTAGAGAAGTCTCCAGCTTGTGGTTCCTGATGGTTAAAGTATTATTTTTTATTTAAAGTGAAGTGTGGTGCCTTCTTGGTGACTTTTCATTAATTTCATAGATTTTTCTTTAAGAGTTTACCTAAGAAGGAATTCTTTTTTATGTTGTTAAAAGGTGGACCAGGAATTGAATAGGTTGATTTCAGTACCTGTGAAGCTTCACATAATCAGCAAAAGTTGGTGATTCATCATAACATCTTAAAACCCAACCCAATGTGTTAACAAAATCCACTGTTAAATATATTCATTAATAATAATTAAATATTGTTGACAGAACTTTAAAACAATGATATTCTAAATGAGACAGTGGAGAGAAAAACAATATGGGATACCTAGAACTTAAAATGGAGAAAACTGTGTACCTGTAACTTTCGAAATATCTGACAAATAAGCAATATGTTCTACATTGCATTCATTAGAATTTTCACATTTAGTCATATACTACACATATATTGTGTTTTTCAATCTCCAAGCAATTACGGGGGTATGCTTGGGGAAATTATATGTTAATACTTAGTTTGGGTTGACAGATGGGAATTAAATTGAGTTCATGGTTTAATAAATCAGGTAAAGGAACAGAAACATCAAAAAATAACTTTGTTAGTAGAAAATCCAATAGAAGGTGAGTTTGAAAAACATTAATTACACCTCACATTAATTTATTTGACAGTGCATGTTAATCCGTATATGCTAAACACATTTATTGGTTATGACTTAGTTTCAGTCCATATTCTGTCAGTTCTTAACCAATAGACTCCAGAAACTTAAGAATGGCTATTCATTAATTATTATTGTATCCAATAATAATAATAATAATAATAATAATAATAATAATAATAATAATAATAATATTATTATTATTATTATTATTATTATTATTATTATTATTATTATTATTATTATTATTATTATTATTATTATTATTATTATATGTTTACTATCTCTACTGGTTACCTGCAGTAGTTAGAGGAAGTGTTGTATAGTATAATTCAAAAACAGAAAAACATTAGATAAACACCAAATTCACCCCCAAACCATCCTTTACATGCAACATTTTTCATTATTCTGCTTTCTCAAACAGGGATTGAAATGCCATATTATGTTTGAAACATTAACATGTCAAATGAAATGCACATCTTGAATTTTTTATGAATAGCCTGTAAAGTTCCCTGGAATCCTATATAATAATCTCTGTGATATCTGCTGTTGTTTTTGTCTTATTAAATAATTTACTTTCAGTTGCCATTCTTTATTTTTCCTGAATCAGCAAAAACTATATAAATTAAGGCTATATATACAGAACAGTTGGCATCATTCAAAATACTCAATTCAGAATGTATATTGAAATCATTTCTGTCAACACTTATCATGGTTATTACCAGTAGATAGAAAAGCAAGCTTTTGTGTAATTCCCTTTAATTTATGGGTCTTTATTGTTAAAATCTTTCAAGATTTTTCTTTTGCCATACTTCTTGTTCCCACATCCTAGTTCGTTCAAAGCATAACACTTGTAACATAATTACATGCTCAAGAAACAGGAAAGTCTGCATAGTTGACTGAGTGACTTTTCATTAGTAATGAAGAGGAACAGAGTGAGACATTTAATAGACTTCCCTCTTGATGGTACATTTGTTGCTTCTGTGATTTTTTGAGCAACAGCGGGAGAAGGTCTATCATAGAAAATTCAAAACTTTATAGAATATGCACTTTGACATTCCTTAAATTGTCAATCAGACCACCCACATGATTTCTTGCCCATAACTAGTAAGGCATTACATGTATTGGGCTGCCCACTGAAATTGGCCCTGGCTGCTGTTCTTGTGGGCAGCCCATCATGTTTTACAGACTGTATTATATATTACTACTTTAATTCTTATTTATATACGCATAAATTATTGTTTCTTCCCTCTTTTAACAGTCCATTTACATTTATTTTTGACTTTTTCTAAATATTGCCTTATGTTTGTGTTAAAATATATTTATCTCAATTTTCCTATTCATTCTTAACCATACACTTTCTTTTCTCCAAATCTTAGTTTTCTTGCATTCAAATACTATGTATTGTACACTGACATGCATAAAAAGTGACCCATTCCCCTAGATCACAATAGTGTTTTCCCTCTGTAAGGTTTCCACCTTCAGTAACCAACCTTTGACTCCATCCAGCGGGTATCAGTTCTTTATGTGACTGTTTTAAAACAGTTCAGGGTCATAGAACAAACCAATGAGCAATGTTATAATCAATACGAAATGAGTGGTGGTTCAAATACCTCCTTTAAGAAAGTTTCGCTTTGATTGGTACACAAGGAAAGGCTAAACTCCTTACCTGAGAAGCAAAGGGAGCTTATATCCATTTTAATCAATTTTCAGGTGAACCAAAAAACTATTTCTGTGGTACAATAATTGCACATTGCTTGTGATATGTAATATTTAAAGTTGTGGATTTAATTATGTTATTTGGCCATACATAGCATTGTGTGTGTTGATGATTATGTAATATTTTATTTATAAGTTACTCAAAAAATTAATAATTTTTAAAAATAGTTGGACATATGCCCTTTTTCCACAAAATATTTTTAAAATGTTTACATTTTGGTATGCACCCTTGTGAGCAATATAAATTGTATGAAGCTTTTAAATGTACACACAATTTATTAAAACCAGCCCACGGTACATATTTGTAATAATACTGACTGTGCAAATTAAACATTGTTCAGAAAAAGTTAAAATGACCCATGATTACATTAAAAAAAAAACAGGTATTTTACTATGAATCTCTACAAACTCATCTGGGACAGATTCTCTTTGTTTTTTGTCATGTAGAATAACTTTGTAAAATGCAGCATAACATTGAAGTTAGAAGGTCTGCATACTTTATGGAGCTGATGGGTTAGATTCTAGTTCTTCTGGTAATTGTAGAATCCTATGTTGATGTACGAGATCAAACTCTTGAAATGAAGCATTGAAGGAGGATATCTTGTAAGAAATAATTCCAGGTTTTTTTAGCAGAGATTTCAGAATGTGGAACATCTCACCATTGGACAAATGGAGCTGTTTGGATGAATTGAGCCTAGTCACGAGGTACAGCAACTTGCAAGTTAGGAAGCTTTGATCTTTCTTGTTTTATTGTGGAATAGATATTATTGTCTTCCATGTGTGTGTGACCTTTCAAATGGTACTTGTGATTAATCTCCTGAAGATTTGGAAACCGCGAAAGAAGCCAAGTATACATTATTGCTAATTGCATATTTAAATTTGGACCAGTGAAATTATCTAACCAAATGGTTAATATTTCTGTTTGTTCCTTCAAATATGTAACTGAGCCCATTTCAGCAAACAGGATGCTGCTATTTCATTAGATGGTGCATCATGGATTGTTAAATTCAGAGTCCAGAGATTCCACAAATAAAATTATTGTGAGTTGCTCAGTCTAGGTCAGGCGTCAGCAACTTGCTTGATTTTGTGCTGCTAGAACAAGCAGGATTGCTCCGCGCATTGCAGTGGGTAAACATGTGATATTACTTAGAGATGGGCTTCTGACTGCAGTGGTGGGTCACTTGTTCCTTTGTAATGCTTTGGTTAATAAGTGCATTGTAGGTTGCTTGAATTGTGTTAGATACCAATTAATTACCACGAGACCTGTTCATATTCACTGCTATAATTGTGAAAGTTTTTTTTTTTAATTGTGTTAGATACCAATTAATTACTAAAAGATCTGTTCATATTCACTGCTATAAATGTGAAAGTTTTTTTTTTTCAAATTCTGTTAGATACCAATTAATTACCACGAGATCATATTCACTGCTATAAATGTAAAAGTTTTTCTTACAAATTAACTCTCATGTTATATTTACAATGCGATTACAATGGTATTGACGAAGTTAAGGGTTAAGGAGCTTGTTGTTTTACTATGTTAATACTATAATAACTGTCATTATTTTTTGCAATTGTTTAGTTTATCCCTACCAAGCCTGTGAAAATATGTATATGTTCATATCAAAAATATAAATACTAATGTAGGAGACATTGTAATAGAGCAGCTATTCTATCAATTATGAACCTACAATAGGTACATACAGAGTGAGCCAAAAGACTCCGAACCGCCTGCACGGTGTTTTTCCTGTCCGTGTCCTCGGCGCTCATTGCCGTCTGCCGCTATCATAGAAAGGCACGGATGAAACCATACAACATTTTTAAAACTACTTTTAAAAGCTTTACTTACCAACTTTACAAAAGGAGATGCTGAAACTGGCCACTGTCATTGTCCATACATTTTTGGCACCTCTTTAGGAAACTAGCCACTCACCGTAGTTCACGTTGAGAAATTTCATGGCGGATATTTTATTTTAATTCTTCGAGGGTATGTGGGTTTGTCTGGTACACTTTATGTTTTAAGTTACACCGTAGGGGTATTTTATGAACAATATTACCGGTTGCGCGGTGTTTTTCCATTGGGCTGTGGAAATATGATAAAAACATGATAACGCACTGCTGCTATGAACAGCAGCAGTTGTGGTTTTGCTGTGCAGTGTGAAGTGCAGTTTTGAGTTGACGGTGATGTAATGTGGTTCAGTTATTACGATTTATTTATTATTTTGTCCTGTACTTAGTCACAAAGTATATTATGGCTCAGTATATGTTTTCTACTGCACAGCGTGTATTTATGTTAACTCGGTCAGCTCAAGTGAAAGTACGATTTGCAGAAAGATTTCCAGGTGTAAAAGTTCCAGGCCGTACAACAATCCATGAACGTTACAGTAAATTTTAGGCCACAGGAAGTGTTGCAGCTAAAAAATCTAAAAGATGGCATTTGGTTCTTACCGAAGAAACATTAGACGACATTGGTCATCGTTTGGAAAATTCCCCCCAAAAATTCCATGATGGAGAGTTTCCTAAAGAGGTACCAAAAATGTATGGACAACGACGGTGGCCATTTTCAGTATTTCCTTTCATAAAGTTGGTAAGCAAAGCCTTTAAAAGTAGTTTTAAAAATGTTGTATGGTTTCATCCACGCTTTTCTATGATAGCAGCAGACGACAACGAGTGCTGAGGACGTGGACAGGAAAAACACTGCGCAGGCGGTTCGGAATCTTTTGGCTCACTCTGTATATTAATCTATGAACACTGAATTACGTATTTGAAACACAAAATGTTGTATACCGCCACAGCACAATTGAAGGTCATGCAGTACACAGGAGCTAATTCAGTGGGAACAACGAGCAAGATTACTCTGTATGCTTTACTCAAAGAGTAACCAGTTATTGATGCCTGGTCTAGGTGTTAAAAGTCATTTTTGCAAGTCCATAATTGTTTCTTCTTTTTATCAGGTTTTGCCTCTACTTTGCATTTTTCAAAGCACATCTGTAATCTGTTTCCTTGTGATACTCATCGAGCTTTCCCTGACTTCAGTCTTTACTTCATTACTAGCAGCATTAAATAATTTCTTAAAGTAATCACAATCATCTTAAGTCTTTTTGTGAGGGAGTTTAACAGAAAGATTGAATTCCTCATTGAAAATTTTTCTGTAAAGTTATTCTTTAGATATCTTTCCTTCAGAAGTTTTGTTTTGCTTACAATCTGTTACATATGCTCTGTACATGATAGAAAGGTTGAGGTCAGGTTCAAGGTACTTTCTCTTGGTTCGTGCTTTGCAATAATGACTCTCATAATTTGGAAACCTGGAAATATGTTCACTCACAGAACTCCTTATATCCTCTGGTATTCTATTACTGGGTTCTGACTTGCCTCTTTTATCAGTTGATACTTTTCCAAATTTGTTTTTATCAATTGAAACTCTAACAAATTTATATATTATGCCCACTTTTTTACACACTGAAATTACTTTCTCATCCAATTTAAGCATATAAAGCTTTGTCATGTTTATTGATTCAGAAGTAATGTCATTTTCTTGAGACCTAGACCTACTTTTGGGTACCTTATTTACTAGACCAACTATTACCTGATGATTGCTGAAGATGCCCTCTTTGTACTTTGCTGTTTACATTTATGTATAGGTTTGAGTGTACATCCTTTGCACTCTTATATGACTTATAGGATAAGCCATTCAATCTTTTTACTTTCTCTACTACGTATAGTAAGTAGGGGAAGTATTGTATTCCACCCAAAATTTCGATACCGAGATTTCACCAGAAATACATGTTTTGAGACCCCCTGAATCCAAAAAAAGCATTTTTGGAAACATGTCCGTGTGTGTGTCTGTGTGTGTGTCTGTGAACAGCATAACTCAGAAACGAACAGTCGGGTAAACACCAAACTTGGTATTTGGGTTCAGTATCTTCCAAGGATGCGACACGAAGGTTTTCAAGAAAATCCCCCCACCCCAGAGTACCCTTTACATGGAAGATTTTTCGAAAATTTTAATTTTCTCAAAAATGGCTCTAACGATTTTGATTAAAATATTATATGTTTAAGATATTTTTATGACAAATAAAATGTATATCTTGAATTTCCTGGGAATGTCTCCAAAAGTATTCTTTATTGTGAACGACTTTTGCATAACTGGTAAACCATAAGAGATGACAAAATTTTACTACACACAAAATGTAGATCGCGTTAAAATACACAATTTATGTCATATACATTTTTTTTGTTGAGTGAACCATTTACGAGATATTACTTGTTATTCCCTTAAATTTTTGAATACTTATTTTCTCAAATGGGAATTCGTTATTCATTTTTTTGTCTTGGATATGCAAAGAGTATTAATCTGTGGCAAAGGGAATAATGCTGCACCTAGCAACCATCTATTAAGAGATATGTATATGCTTAAAGGCTACTGTATTTCTATATTGCTTTTGTAAATATATATTCCCCTTACAACTACAAGAAAATTAGCAATAAGATAGAGTCTGCAAATGTTTATCTCGATTAAATGAAGTAGATGGAGAATAAGCGTTTGTAAAAATAGTTTGTACAAGAGTAGAGAAAGTCATGTGAGTGTAACACATCAGATTTTTTCCTTAGTGATACTTTGTTTCCAAATTAAAGGGTTGGTGATTCTCTTTTTACCTTGTTTCTTTACTTTAATGTTGTTATTTTTAGTGGTATTAATCAGCTCGGGAACATTAATTTGTGTGTTTTGACATTCCAAAATAAATTGTATACCGATATTGTTAATATTTTATTACAGTATTATTATATAATGTATTAGTATAAACATATTATTATTGTATTATTTTTATAAATTGTTTTCCTTGAAATTGATTGTTAAGGCTTTGAAATATCACATGATGACCCTAAGTAAATAGTAAAAAAAAATAATTATGTTTAAGTGCACTCTCCTTGGAACTCGTACAGCTCTCCAGTTCATAATCAGGATCCAAAATCAGAGAAATCACAAAAAAATATCTGGGGTATTCTCCAATATTTGCTGGGTATCAGAGTTCTGATCTGGAATAGGTTCAGGAATTTGAGATTCTGAAAATATTAAATGTAATCATGTGCAATTTATAAGAAATCAGTTTGTGGCAAAACCTTTCAGGTAGCAGCCTTAAAATGCTACCCAACTTGACACAGCATACTGAGTAAAAATTAAAGTTGAAAATTGAAACGGTAAAATTTTATAAAGAAAATGTACATATATATAAAATACCTTCTGTATAACAAGCTTTTTAAGCAAGCTGCACCATAATCTTTCCTCTAAAAACTAATTTTTTTGAAATCATGTATATGCTGTAATCCTCTTCCTTACTAATAAAGCATCAAACTACATCTCTGTTTTAATTGTTGATGGCATAAACAAACACTTAAACAAGAAAACAGCCTAATAATAAACTCAGGATCTTGTCTCTTCCCATTGTTAAATTTAAATTTAAAGAGGAGAAAGACTGAGGCCCACCAAAGTGCCATACAATTAGGCAAGATGTCCCACAACAAAATGTTGCCAATTAGAAGCATTAGGCGGATGTGCCACAGCGTCCCTTTTCTTATAAATGTTTCTGGACAACCGCCATTATAAAACATCGATATCACAAGGAATGCACAGAGGACAACTGCCTTCTTTCCATGTTGTGCATTCATTCATGCTTGTCACAAAAGTATGAATAGCTCAAAATTGACAAAAATGGACAGTTGCCCTTTTGCTTCTCAGTTACTGAGCTAATACAACAAAATTTGGTCTTCTGGAGGAATGGGTGAAGAAATATTTTCATGTGTTGTTAAACTGCAAGACTGCTAGAGAGAAGGTTACAGTTATTACCACCATCAAACAGCAATAAGAAAATGGTAGTGCAGTATGAAAATACAAAGTTTAAGTGTATTAAAAGAGCAAAAAGTTCTTAACTTTTGTCTTTATTATATTATATTTTATTTTTGCACCAAAATTCAACAAAGCATTGCCCTAACAGTACTCTGCAAGTGAGAACATGGGCAACAGCTTGCACTGTTACCTTTCCATAGTTTGGCCATATTTTGAGGGAGGTAAAGTGCCCTGCCAACCTAGTGGTTAGAATTATGCTTGAATAGGGAAGGTCGTTCTGGTAGAGGGTGGGGCTAGATTTTTCCGCTAAGTTCCATTATGGGCCACTTATTATACACATCACTATACATCTTCCTTTCCCCGACATAATGGGCATTCACCTTTGTAAGATTCCATATACGGTGTATATTAATGAGGAAGTAGTGATATAATATAAGGGAGAATAGCATAAAATGATATACCATGATAAAGTGTCATCCAGTGATTTGATACTTTATTGTATTGGCTTGATTCTATTTGGGTGTATTAAACCTTCACCCCTACACAGGTCATCCTACTACCCATGTTATGGGTGGTCCTGCTGACAGTACAACTTTTAAGTTTTTTGGGAAATATCAGAGGCATGCCATTAAGAAGAAACTCAGCACTGGCAGTGGACTGAGAGCTCAAAATGAAGACAATGGGCCACTAAACTGCCCTAAGAAAAAGTGGTTATTAAAGTGATAGTGAATGTTGAAGTTTTACTCATCCTTTTGAAATACATCATAATGCTATAGTTGCTTATTGAATTTACAGCACAGAATCTAATTTTTGCTTACATTGTTAAAATGAACTTACTTTTCTTTTAGTACTTTTGTTTTTTATGCTTTAAATTTCTGTAACTTAATGCATGTAGTTTTGTAATTAAATGTGAATATGTGTGGTGATAATTTCTTATTTACATGTATGCTTCTCAGCTAAATAATTAAGTGCAAGATTGAAGAAGAGGATAGATGTTACTAAGATTTTAACCAAATAACTGATTGAGTGTCTTCTATTGTAAATAACACTACTTAACACCACTTACAAGGAATGTGCATAGAGTTTCTATTTAAAATTGTAAGCAAATTTGAACAGATCAAAAGCAAAAGATCAAGATTAGTACAACTAAGAAGTGCTTTCTCTTGGTGCTGTGATGAATATGTAGAAATAATTGTGTTACAGAAATGCACATGCTTTGAATTGTTCCCAGTTACCACTGATATATTATAATAATTATAGTGTTTAAGAAAGGTGCCAAACTGAGCAAGTATGAAAAGTGGAAGAATGGAGAGAAGGAATATAAAGTGGTCAGAGACTGTATATATTTAGGGGTTAAAATGGATGGGGGTGGAAAATGGGGGAAACAGAAGAAACTGGTATTGACAAAGGGGAAAGGGGCAATGGCAGCGATTAGAGGGTGCAAATATAGAATACCAGATATAAATGTTAAATGGCTAGAGAAAATATATAACACAGTAGTTGAAGCAAAAATGTTATATGGTAGTGAAATATGGGGAGTAGAACGAGGCTGGGAAGAGATAGATATGGTACATAGGAGTTTCTGCAGAGAAGTTTTAGGCCTGCCAAATGCTACAGTTAAGGAATTTGCTCTAATTGAAATGCAGAGAGTGGGGGCGAAAGGGGTAATAATGGAGAGAGCTCTTAAATATTGGTACAGATTATTAAATTTAGAAGAGAAGAACTTGTTGAGGCAGTGTTTGGAATTCCAAGAAAGGAGCTTAAAGAAGAATGGGTGGAGTTATAGTATACAAACTAATTTGGAAAATAGTGGTCTAGGGGAAATCTGGAGAAGGAGGGAAAATAATGTTAAGGGTTTTTGGAAAGAAGCTAGGCAGAGGTTTGAAGATATAGAGATACAAAATTTATTTAGCAACATTGGGAACAGAAGTTCCTTGGAATCATATATATTAATAAAAAACATATGGGCTAGAGAACAGTATGTGGATAACTCAAATAAGGAACAAAGAGAAAGTATTGCCTGGGCACGAGCAGGTGTATGGAGATTAATAGGAATGAGAAACGGGTTCCCACAGAATCAGTGCCCAATATGTGGGGAAAGAGAAGATTTAGAACATATCGTTTTTGACTGTAAAGGTACACAGCATTGGAGAAAGGCAGCTATAAATGGGAAATGGTTAAAACGGGACAGGAAAGTAGCTTTAAGCAAGATTTTTAATAAGGATAGTAAAAAGGTAGGAGAATACTTGTCCAAAGTTAAAAAGAAATGGTTATGGACAATAAAAAGAGATGTAAATTAATTCCATCAAGTGATGTTAAGTTATGTAATTATATTATTATTATTGTTATTATTATTATTATTATTATTATTATTATTATTATTATTAGTATTATGTATTATTACTATAAGATTATTATTTTGGTACCATTATTATTTTTATTATTATTATCATTTTTTATGTTATAATAAGAGTGTAATATGGGTAGAATATGGCAAGATAACAGCTTGGGCTGATGTATACCCATATTCTAAGGAAGATTGCTAGCACAAATAAATAAATAAATAAATAAATAAAATATTATAATTATTGCTTATTTAAATATACCAATGAACTTCTTAAACTTTATGCTTAAATTTGCAAATATGATGAATATGGCTAACTTTATAAATGAAAGAGACCTCAGAAGTGGAATTAAAATTAAAACAAATTAGTTTTTACATACCATATTGTAAAGTGACCATTGTTTACCTGATTTTAGAACTGAAAGTAGCAGTCCTGCATCATTGGGATAAAACAATTGAAGTTTAATACAGCAAAGTAATTTTAAGCACTGTTTGCTACATTGCTTTGCCACAGTATTTTGCAAATTACACAAAATTGACATATTTAATATAAATTGATATATATATATATATATATATATATATATATATATATATATATATATAAAATTTAATATAACAAATTAACAATTTTTTTTCTCAAGCATTCCAAATTACTTGCTGTTAATATGAATAATTATAGTGCAGTAGGTATACTATATTAAAGTCATTCCTGACACATTATCAACAATACTAGGTTCTGAAACAGCAGTATTCTTAATTACTTGGAAAAAGCTACACAGTGAAATAATGGAATGGTTCAAAATGAAAAAAAGACTTGATCCCAGAACTACTTCGACCTCATTAAGTTTATTATCTCAGAAATATGTTTATTAATGTCAGGAGCTGTTGCCCCCATCATTAGTTGATTCCACCAACCTCACCACCCATAATCAGCTGATGTTGTTGGGAGCAACAGCTCCTGAAACATGTTCTGAGAGAAAAAAACGTAATGTAGTTGAAGTAATAATTGTGGGATGAAGTCCTTTTTAATTTTGAATAGTATTCTTTGTAACTATACATGCACAATCCTTCATGGATTGCTTATATCTTCTCGCTGCTGTGAAAGTTCCATGATTATTACTCTCTTTGTCAGGTGACTCATCCTTTCCAATAATTTTTAAATTAAATTAAATTGAGTTTTATTTATGGACGCTCTTTATCTGCTGTGGTCCTTAGCGTCCCATTCTATATTGGGCATGAAAATAACATTGTATCATGAAAACAAGGTGCTCATTGTTGAGATCCATGCCCCCCCTTTGTTTTTATTTAATTTATTTATTAGTACTGCATGCTCCATTACACCGTAACTCTACAGCAGTATCCATATCCCTTATAACAACTTAAATGAACAGAATAATAAGCAATTTTGGTGTCAAAATGAATTGTGGTAATTCCTGAGGCAAGTGCTAGGCTTAATTTCAAATAGTTCACTACTTTATCATGCATTTGAGCTATACTCTTGAAAGTATTCTTTATAAGACAGGAGTACTTCAGCTTTACTGACTAGCATTTATGTGATACATTTAAGTTTAGTGGCATGAAGTTTCAAATAAATTTGATCCTCCACTGCACTAGGGAAATACAAATGTTTTACAACACTGTAAACCCCCCTCTCCCTTGAAATGACCATGAAACAGTGGATTACACTGTACTTTATAGTATTCTATTCTCTGCCAGCTATAATATTTTCAGAAAGGCTCCAAGCAGGAATTCCTTTTGACTAAGGTGAATAAGTCATTAGTGCTTAATGGAAACTATAATGTATGCTTTTCGCAACACCTTGTGTTATTATAAACTGGTTTATTATTGTGTGACTAGATTTGGAGGTGAAAATTGAGGCAAGTGGCCTGGACTATCTGGAATCACCAGTATCTGATGGTACTATAGAAGAAAACTTTGAGGAAGAGCTGGTAAATGCTCCAGTTATACCATCAGGGATTGACAGTTTCTCATATCCGTTTGTTGATGATGATGAAAACGAGGATTTCTCAGAAGTTGCCAAATATGGAATTGTGGAAGTTGTTGGTGATGACACATATGGACGGAAAGTTATTGTTGTATCAGCTTGCAAACTGCCAGGGAATAAAGAGTTGGACCATTCCCTTCTACTTAGGTAAGAAACAGAGATTTGCCAGATAGATGAACACATTTCATAATACTGACTGTGGCAGAATAATTCTTAATTTGCTTTTTAAGACAGTAAGAATTCAATCCAAGAGTAACACAAAAGTAATATTAGGAAAATTCTCTTATATTTTCTTGAGTATTAATTTATTTGCAAATTCAGATAGATTTCATACTTTCCAGGATGGAAATGATTTGTGACCTTTGAATTCTGAGATTTTCTCAGTACCAAAATGGCCATTATGTATTGCATGATATGTACACCTACTTCAAGTTCAAAGTAAAAATAAACAAACCTTAATGTATCACTTCACCAAGCACTGGCAGTGCAACGTGTAGGGATGATGAGAACTAAGTACCCACGACAGGAAATTGCTCCAGACATCATGCAAATGCGGCACATTCCACAGCTTGGGGATCATTAGCTTTTAAACATTTTGTATGTCTTATTTCTATATTTTGCCTTACATCTTAAACTTCCAACACATAATAATAAGACTAGATAAATAAAGGTGATACCTGAATAGTTTGGAGCTCTACCTATGTACTATTCCACCTGTGATTAAAGATATTGAACTAAACTGCTCTTAACTTCAGGTGTTAGAAATCATTCATTTAATGACTAATATCACTATACCACTTTTGCTTTAAGCATTTGTAGGCCATTGAGTTAAGAGAATGAACATTATAGCTTAAAAAATATGACATAAAACAAACACGACGTAAACAGTCTTAGCAACAATTCTTCATTAACAATTCAATTATTGCTAAACAACAGCTAACTATTCATTGTCAATTAAAGGTGATTACTTTTCACAGAATTTGTTAAAAACATTTAACACTTTTGTCTTCTCTCCTTTTTCCACACTTGTTTCTCCACAGACACTCTCGAAAGTATTATTTTCTCAACAATGTACCGCATGGCAAGGAGTGCAGACAGTTTATCTGGAAACTGAAAACGAATTACAGCACTTGCGCATAGCCTCATAAACCCTCTGCTATAACAATTCAGTTTGTTATAAGGCAAATGTGAACAAACACATTTTGTTTCATAAATTGAACTGTTACAATAATGGTCTTTTTAAATTTCTCTGCACAAGAATAACCAGAAAATGCTATGATCTGAACACAACTGTTTTATGTAGAGGAAGGGACAACATGCTAAATGGGAAAAGCAACAAGGCGCTGCTTTGTCACATGGTCTTAAAGTGAAATCACTTTAGTTAACATTCTTATCCCTCCTACTGAAGACTCAGGTTGCTTGAGTGTAACTGTCTGACTGAGGCTTTCATTCAGGATTAACCCCTAGTCCTTACATTGAACCCTAAGTGATTGTAATTCTTTAGGTTCTCATACTTATTTGCAATTTCTTTTTTTCCATTCATTTGCCAAAATGAACCAGTGGATTAGTATATGTTATATATAGGATATATAGAAAGTTGAATTGAGCTGGCCTTGTTTTAAATCAATAAGGGTTGGAAATATAAACTAATTAACCAAAGTGATTATTCCCAACACTTTTAGAAAAGAGAGGAAAAAAAAAAGAGAATAGAGCATAACTCAAAAACAAAAAAACTAAACTTAATGTTCAAGTTCAGCATCTTTTAATGCAAGGCAAAGATTTTAGTGAAATTTCCCTACCCCAAATTTTCTGAAAAGCAGCTCTAAGGATTTTTATTAAAATGTCACATGTTGAGATACAAGTGTAACAAATGTGTAAATTAATTTGCTGTTATACCTCATGAAGTTCATTTCATTCTCATCGAATTTGATATTTATCGGAAACCATAAAAGATAGACCAAAACTTGCTAAAGTAAAACTTTAGTATTAATTAAAACATGCAGTTTGTGTAAAATAACTTTTCTGTAGCATTAACCATTTACGAGATATTTCCTGTGATTAGTTTGAATTACCCAAAATTTTAATCTATTAAAATTAAAATCTCTATCGTATCAAACTGAGTAAGCAGCTTAGCATTGGATAGTTATATGCAATAATCATTGTTGGCATTCTTCTCTCAGCATTTCATTTTATTTCATCAGTGGAATTACATATATCAGTTTACATTCTACAAATTCACTTACTCAACACAAGAAAGAGAAAAAAATTATGGAAACATAGGTGAAAACAGTTTGAAGAAGAAATCCTGTGAAATGAATTTTAGGAGCCACACCCCAAAGTTGTTTGTGATTTGAATAATAATAATAATAATAATAATAATAATAATAATAATAATAATAATTATTATTATTATTATTATTATTATTATTATTATTATTATAGTGTGTAATGTCTTCAAGACCTATGCTAATGCTGCATTTGAAGTGAATTTATAAAAGTCAACAATGGAAATATCACTTGTTTTGTGCCATTTGAATTGGTTTTTTGTAATTTAAATGAATATGAGTGCTCCAACTTGATGATTGAGCAATGAGTGTTTACTTCACAGTCAGTAATCAAAAGAAAGAAATGTTTTACTCTGTTAGACTTTAAATATGATGTTATCTTTGCATATGTAATTGCTGTCTTTTAGTCATGCTACATCACGAATGTGTCTGATGAGACATATCAAAATGTCCATTCAGTATGAGAGACAAATGCGAGGTGAGGACAATTTTCTCTCTGTTAGATATCTGTTTATGTAGTCATAGTGTATGGAGTAACAAAATTAATAAACTGTTTATCCTGGATAGATAGGAAGCAAATGGAATATTAGTTTTTTTATAGTGACTATGTTTTAAGTGAAGGCTGTGATAATGGAGTACAATTTTAAGTTTGCACTTTATAATTAAGATGCCAACACACACAAATGGTTTACAAAATAACTAATTAATATAACCTGGACATAAATAAACATTCATGGAAAATAAATCTTAACTATTCTTAATTACATGCATCAAATATATGAGAATTAAAACCTGAAATGGTCACATGTCATAACTGTAATACAATTCTGTCTCACGGGAAATTTTAGAGAGAAGTTTCCGTATAGAGGACAACTGGCAAAGAGAACCATACAAAGTTCGCGCTACAGGATCAGTGCAAAAGAGAAAGAGTTCATTCAGTTCAAGCACTAGAAGTTATTAATGACATTTGTCGAAGGAATATTCAAAGTCTGAAGATATTAATACATAAATTGGTGCAACAGGCATAATATAACTCCATTCCTACACCAGCTACTTTTTAACTGCGCCACCCTTTAGTTTGCAATTTCAGGGCTTGAATACAATTCAGCTTACTTTTTACTAGATAACTGTTGCCCAGCATTCTGACAAAATCAAGTTTTTTTATATCAGTTTTTTATGGCAAACTCAAATCCTATGTAGGTACTATACTTTCAATCCACTGTGTGCATGTGTAAAAAGAACCTTATTTTCAAAACCTCTCAGTATAAATAATTATTTAATTAATTTAATATAATAAGGTACCAGGATGTGTACATATTTCTTTAATAGTTGGAAGTTTATTTCTGACCATTTCAATGCTAATGTTATGAAATAAAATATGAGGAGTAAAAAGTAATTAATAATGTTGAGTTAATACGAAAATATGGATAATAAACATAAATCTCATTGATCGAATTACATGTGATGAAGCAGGGCAGTGGATTCATGAAGGGAAGCTTCAGTGATATCTTTTGTTTGTTCACTTTGAATTTGGTCCAGGTGCTGATGCAAAATTTTGGGATAATTGCTTGGACACCTACCATTAAACCAATCACTTCTAGTTCCTCTAGTATACATGATTGGTCTTCTCAAGTTGAGAGATTCAAAACTTTGATTGCTGCATTTTTATAGGCTTTTAATTATCTAATGGAAAATAAACAACTAAAAATTCCATTTTCAATAAAATGGTGGATAGCTGTCTTAGAGTCTCAGATATTTTTATTCTTTTACTGCCAAAGCCCATTCATTCATAAGTCTCTTTTTCAGGTACCTGATGTATACATTGGATAAATTTGTTGAAGAGGATTACAGTCTGGTATATTTTCATTATGGACTAACAAGTAAGAACAAACCACCTTTGTCATGGTTGTGGCAAGCATATCGAGCATTTGACCGCAAGTACAAGAAAAATTTAAAAGCACTCTATCTAGTCCATCCAACAAATTTCATTCGAGTTATTTGGCAGATCTTCAGAGCTGCTATTAGGTATGTTATTTTCCAATTTGTAGAACATGTAAAAGAACCAGAAAAATTATTGTATATTTATGCAAATATGTGTGAAATTCCATAGTTTTTTAATATGGTTTTATACATACAAATAAACACTTAGAAGAAGTAAGTTGAATTATTTGAAGTTTGTAGTTTTTCAATTGTAAAGTACTTCAGTTCTTTGAGATGTATGCTGATGTGCATAAAATGTGGTTCATAATGGAACACAGCTGATTTTTTGGTAATGACAAATGTAGTCCCACCCTCTGGCAGGGTGAGCTACTCTGTTCCTTGGGCATAATTTCTAGTTGCTGGATTGGCAGTTACTTCACTCCCTCAAAATATGGCCGAGGTGTCGAGGAGTAACGTTACATGCCATATGTTGTCACTAGCAGAGTACTGTTAAGGCAATGCTTCATTGAATTTAGGAGCAAAAATAAAATATAATATAATAAAAACGTAGATATAAATGCAAACAAATTTTTGTTCTTTATCTCCAAGTCACTGAGGAAAGCTCTCGTTTAAATGGCATAGTTTAATGGCATTCAGCTTAACGACACATGCAAATACTTCTTCAGACTTTCCTCTAGAAGACCAAGTTATGTTGTATTGATCTAGTGTTTCCTTTTGCACCAAATGTAGTAAAACTCTTTTATAGAGGGAGTATATGAACCACCCCTTCATTTCACATCATTTATAACATCGTTCACTGGCTTGTTTTTGTAACTGGGTTGTTTTTCAGGCCAGTCACATGGAGAACTGATACCAGCTGGGTAGAGTCAAAGGTTGGTTACCTAAAGGTGCAAACCTTAAAGAGGAAAAAACACTATTGTGATCTAGGAAAATTGGCTCTTTTTATGCACATATGAACAATGGAATAGATTAGCTATGTAAAAATCATAGTTGAAAACAAAAATTAAACTTTATAACATTAGCTGTTCTTATTACAAAAATCTGATGTGTCACACTCACATGACTTTCTCTACTCTTGTACAAACTATTTTTATAAACGCTTATTCTCCATATGCTTCATGTTAATCGAGATATCGAGATGTTAATCTTATTGCTAATTTTCTTGTAGATGCAAGGGGAATATGGTAGGTTTTAAGCGACAGTCAAATATTTTAATGCTGGTTGCTATGTGGTGCATTCCATTCTCTTTGCATGTCCAGGACATAAAAAAAATGCATAACGATTTGAGAAAAAGTATAAGTATTGGAAAATTTAAGGGAATAACAAGCATATCTCGAAAACGGTTCACTCAACAAAAGAAATGTATATGACATAAATTGTGTATTTTAACGCGATCTACATTTTTTGTGTAGTAAAATTTTGTCTAATCAAAATCGTTAGAGCCATTTTTGAGAAAATTAAAATTTTCGAAAAATCTTCCATGTAAAGGGTACTCTGGGGTGGGGGGATTTTCTTGAAAAACTTCGTGTCGCATCCTTGGAAGATACTGAACCCAAATACCAAGTTTGGTGTTTATCCGACTTTTCGTTTCTGAGTTATGCTGTTCACAGACACACACATGGACATGTTTCCAAAAATGCTTTTCTTTGATTCAGGGGGTCTCAAAACATGTATTTCTGGTGAAATCTCGGTATCGAAATTTTGGGTGGAATACAATACTTCCCCTACTTACTATACGTAGTAGAGAAAGTAAAAATTTTTGTAATATAATTTATCACATGTCATACTTCATATATTGGAATAGCCTTCTATTGTTTTGAAACAACCAGAAGTAGTAATTTTGTTACAAATTAGGTACTTCGGGTTTGCTTTGATGAGATTTCAGTTGTGCTGGTAAGCAAATCTTACTGGTGTAATGCAACAGTTACACCACTCTTGCTTTGTTTAGGTAGTTTCACCTAACAGCAAGACTGCCTATGTTTCACTATGCAAAATTCCTAACCTTCCCTTTCTCATCCACACAATTGCAATACCTCTTTTGATCAGCCATCATTGGTGTCTGTCTCTACTACCACATCTGTATTGCTCTTTGAGAATAGAGCAAATTTAGTATTAAAATAAAAATGTCTCTGGCCCACATTCGGGAGGTCCCAGGTTCAAACTCTTGGGACTGACCAACTTGAAAAAAGGCTTTTTTGCAATTTTCTTCTGTCACTAGGCATCAAGCCCCTGGAGCTGACCAATCTGAAAAAAAAGTTTTTCTCATGGTTTTCCTCTTGTTACTTGGCAAATGCTGGTTTGGATAATTTGATCCATTAATTTTCCTATGATCCCTTTCATCACTACATTTCATTTCCTTCTTCAGTACCATATCAGACATTGGACTGATCACCCATCCTGGTTCTGTTATGATCCAAAGTTTGCTTGCTGCTCAACAGCTTACTGACCTAAGGCATTGGCTTGCAAGTCCTCCAAAGAGGAGGGTAATCCAAAGAAGAAGAATAGCCAAGATCGATTTACCTTTCCATATTTTTTAATTACCTTACTTAATGTAACATTTTGCATGCCACTTAATATTAAGTGTTTTTTCCATTTTAACCTATGAAAAGGCTGATGTTAATCCAGATTGAGAGAGAGAGAGTGAGTGTATGTATGTGTTTGTTCAAACAGCAGCCATAATGGATTTTAAGACTACAGGTTCCACTTATACATATTCCTGTGAAAGAAAGTTTTTATAATAAGAGATCCCCCTACAATATAAGCACTGCTTACATTGGAAAGCAATTGTAACATTAAAGACTTTAGATGCAGCTGATTAAACACTTTTTTCCCCATGATGACAACTGTAAAAGTGTAGCGTATTTCTTGCAATTTTTGTCATACCAGGACATCCCATGCTGTTGTTTCTGAAGTTGGTCAATACACATGTAAGCTTTGCTGGTTGATAAGTGAATGTGATTGGTTGGGCTGAACACTTGATAAATTTGATTGGTTGTCTAAAAGTTAATGAGATGGGTAGATCTTGTACCATTGTGAAATAGTTTAGCACATTGGCAATGCTTTGTCAGACTAATACATAAAATATTAACTATTATTATTATTGTTGTTGTTTATTGTCATCATTATTGCTATTGCTTTTTCTGCTTTCAGCGCAAAATTTGGCCGTAAGGTTATGTATGTTAATTATCTCCATGAACTGAAACAGCACCTCCACTTGGATCAAATAAGCATACCTCAGCCTGTGCTTGAGTAAGTTTCCATAGCAGTTTCTGTGCTAATACACATGTTATGCATTTACTAGAGCCTAATATGACATTTCCTTAAGGAATGAATATGTGAGGGATAATAGTGGTTGCTTCTTTATGTTGAGCTGAAAAATTCTTTGCTGGTGCATGGTTTTATACCAAATTTTCATACATATTTTTCACACTCGCGTAATTTAAGTGCCTCAATGTTTAAACATTTGTTTACTTTTGTGAAATACGTCATAATTTTCCAAAATTACAGTGTAGATCAGATGCTTAATTATACTCTTAGGTGTTGCCAGGAAAGTTTCAGCTCTTACTTCAGGAACAATTATTTTGCAAATAGCAGCAAAACGAAAATGGAGTGGGTTGGTAAGGCAGACAGGCAGAATGACTTAAGTTCTTTGAACTGTGACCATTCTGGGGCCACTGCAGGAACAAAGGGATGTTTTTATGGTCTTCATTTCTTTCTCCAGCTTCCTTTTGTTCATCTGACCTGCCAGACTTCAAGTTCAGTTATACAGTTAATATAGCATGTTTATCCCAAATAGTATTTATACACTTTACATCTAATTAGATACGAAGCAGTCACTTGTTACTGACATGTTGATGTAGTTTATTTTTATGTGTTTCTATGTACTAGTGAAGTATAATGGTTGCAGATAGAATTTTATAATAAGCGTGAAAAAGCATATCATGCTACTGAAAGGGAGTTTGGTAACTCCAGAAAGCTGACAATTTATACTCTTATTCATATACTCTTATTTAATTACTGTTCATTGCAGGGGTAGCTTCTGGGGTAGTGCTGTTGTGCCATGGCTCTACTTATGTCAAAAGGAAAGAAAGAGAAGTGTATAGGAATTGTGCATAACGAATTGTTTCCGAGTATGTGTTCCCTCATTTGAGCAGGGCATTAAGTGGTGCGTGCTCTGCCAGTAGTTTTCTGAAGCTTGGAGCCAATTCCAGATTGACACTGTCTATGCTCATAAGCGCTGTGTATAAGGCTAGGGTGTACGTTTCTGCAGGGTTCTTATGGGAGAGTTGGAGCCAAGATTGCTCTGATTCAAAGCTTACATTCCACCTGTTAGAGCACAATAAAGCACAGAACCTAGTGACAATGGTAGAATACATATTCCGTGCTCAGCCTTCCTTTATTACTGCAAATTAATGCAAATTAATACAGTAGACCCTCGTTTAACCAAATTCCAAGGGACTGAAAAATAGCCAATTCGGTTTAACGAAGTTTGAATTATTATCTGATATGGCAAAATACGACTGTTGAGTTCACTTTCTCTCTTGTTATGCGTACCAACGAGTGAGTGTGTTCCACTTTCATGACCTCTAAGAAAAAGTAAAACTAACTGCTGTATATCTGGGATTTGTTTAATTGAGAAAGTATACTGTCAAATGCTTGTCGTAATTTTTTTTTAAAACAGTACTATTTGGAACAATATTGTACTCATTGAATTAGTGAGTCATGTAATACAAGGAACAATAATCTTAAGAAACACTTTAAATGTACTGTTATTTTAACACTAAGTTTTAATCGGAACACATGTTTTAGTTACAACTCTTATCCGTTACATATTTTAATTCTATAATTTGAAAAAAATCATTAATTGTTATTTGGTTGTTGGTCGTAATATTATAAGATACCATAGCCAGGGCAGCCTGAAATGCCATGGAGTCATCAGAAGTGGCAGCAAATCTCTTGAGAACAGAAATTGCAGCAGCAACTTCAGCATGATCTTAAGGTGTTGTATCTTTATGTTCCACCTCGGAAGATGACAGCAAAGAATTATCATTCTCTTCTGCATCATCAGCAGATAACTGGTTCTTCAGCAGCACAGATGTTGTTGTCCCTCTGTGTCATTCTTGCATATTGACGGTACAAGAAGGCACCAACCAGGTCTAAGCGTGTAGAAGAGCATTATCAGAATCCAGTTATATTCACATTAATAGTTCAGATATGGATCATCCGTTTCCTGTTCAGTTTTAGTGGCGTTATCAGTTGCTGTGGATGCCTTCTTAAAACAGTTATGGCGTCTGTTGTAACTTCATCCCAAGCAGTAGATATGTTGAGGATAGCTTGCAGTACATTCCAATGTGGAACTGTTTCTTGTAGTTCCATTGCACTGATGGCAGCCTTAACCAGTTGGCATCTGTAATTGTGCTTCATTGAGGCGATTATTCCTTGATCCAATGGTTGCAGACAGCTCATGGTGTTAGCTAGTAAGAAGACAACTTCTATGTTCTAAAGTTCCAGGTCATTGAACTGATGTGCCGAGCAGTGGTCCAAAATTAGCAAAATGTTCCTCTTTCCCACAGCCATTTGTTGTTGAATCTTCAAGAGATTTGGTCATTCAAGCTTTATTGTTATTCTCGTACTGACTTGGCAGATTGAATAGGTTGACATTTTTAAAACAATGTGGATTTTTATATTTTCCAATCACTAATGGTTTGAGCTTCTCAGAACCATCTGAATTACAACACAAGACCACTGTCAGGCTCTCCTTGCTGCGTTTTCCTCTATGGCATTTTCTGCCCTAGGCACATAGTGTTTTTTCAGGCATCAAGTTATAGAAAACACCTGCTTCACCCATATTAAACACATTTCTTGGGTGATGATGAGAGAGCTTAGATTAAAACTCCTGTGTCCACTCATTGACATCTTCCTCGTTTACTCTATGCGCCTCCCCATGGACACTGACAGCACTGATTTTATGCCTCTTCTGAAAATGTCTTTGCCATCCCTCAGAAGACACAAACCCAGAAATTCCTTCTTTCTTGGGGATTTCCCAAGCCTTTTTTTGAAGCATGGGGCTGGACAGTGGAATTTGCTGTGAACACATATGTTGGAACCATTCTAACAGCAGATCCTCCAACTCTTCATGTTTCGCTGGTCTTATGTGCTTGCTATTACCACTAAATGAATATTTTGTCAGACTTGTCTCTATTTTCTGTTTTGAACTTATAATCGATGAGAGAATACACTTCGGAATCTGAAAGTATTCTGTAACCTGTGTTTTGGTCTTCTCTCCATTATCGACAATATGTAAAGTTTGCTGTTTTTGTTTCAGCGTGAGAGCATTATGAGCACATTTCTCTTTCGGCTGCATAACGAGTGATGGAGCAAAAATGGGGGGCATAAAAAAAATTCACTGTTCACAAGCAGAGACAAACAGCTCTCTGGATTGTTAAGTCGTGCGCCATGTGCGGTCTACTGACCAACCCCCTCTTTCCCCGCCCTTACATCATGTGCTGTGGAAGTGATACATAAGCAGCAAGTAAGCAATCGGACCATTGTTGAGAAATTACAGTGCAGTATTGAGAAAAATTATGTGAAATGCATAACGGAAAATACTATAGTGCATAGCACAACATACATATTCGGTTTAAACGAAGAATAACATATGGAATATGTAATGAGGGGACCAAATTTTAGTTCATAGTGTGGATTATCCGAAATTTGGTTTAAGTGGTAGATTTTTCCATGTAATTCGGTAGGGACTGAGCAGCTACTACGGGTTAACCGAGTTTTCGGTTTATCCGATTTCGAATTATCGAGGGTCTACTGTACCTAAATAAATTGAATGCAGAAATAATACACCAACATATCCTTATAAATAAAAACATAAGATTTTGAGTATAATTATGTCATTAGGTTTTTGAAGCTAAGAGACATTATTTCAATATTTGTATATTTTACACCAGCAGGGTTGTTGGTAGTGATTGATTATGGGGCATCTTATTCACCACAGAACAACAAACTAAATGTGTTGAGCATATGTTTTCAAAACACAATAGTCAAGTATTTCTGTTTATCTTCATGTAGTAACAATTGAGTTCAAAGATGCAGTTTACCCTGAAATTAGGTAACAAAAACAGTGTAGCTGTGTGTAGAGTGTTTTCTTTAAGTGAATATTCAGTTGTGTGTGAAAGTTACAAACATGAACAAAGTAAGTAAATTATTAAAATCTCCATTTAGTAACAGGACTTTCAGTGACAAATTTCAGATGAAAACATTGAAAATCTTCTGCAGCAAACAGAAATTGATATTGTAAGTTCAATCCGAAAATTTACCAAAAGAACAAAAAGATTTGTGGCTGTGAAGAAAACAGTGCCATTTTTTGTTTTCCTTGCATGTTATTTGGGGGAGATGTGCATTGGTGTAAGACTGGAACAACTGATATTGGGCATATATGGTCCAAGATGAAAGTACATTCAATTCCTGTCAATTGCCTAATATGTTCAGTGCTACTGCATGAAGTTGGTAAACATATATTTGAGGGATTTATTTTCACAATTTTTTATTTATTTTTTGGCACCACCAATAGAATGCCTTAGCAGCCGCCACAGGTTCATTGTATTATTTGTCAAACTTTTCACTGCCAGTATACATTGTACTGTCTCTAGTTTGAGTCTCCTATACTCTTTGGGACCTTAATATAATTAAAAGAATAAATAAAAATGTGTGGTATTGGTGGAAAAGAAAGGACTTTCTTACTGCTGTTAGAGGGTTCTTGCTGTGCATTTTGAGGGCCAAAAAATGGAAAGATTCCAGATGTTAATGCAAGTCTTAAGTTTTTTATTTGTTTATTTATACACTGCTATTTCAAGATATATTTTGGTCCAAAGAAATGAGAAAATATACATCAAAATGTCTTAAATTAACTGAATGGATGCTTGCAAAAACAGACTAAATCATCAGTTTTTAAAAAGAATAAGTTACATGCTTTGACCTACTGTAGAAACTGCAATCCATCCTCTCGAAGTTCAGCTAATCTCAAGGAAATCCATGTGATGAGATAACAAAGCTTATGATAACATTTTATTGAAACATACAATTTTATTTTGTTACAGCAAAACCAGGCTCGTGTGGCACTTTACACAGGCTGCACAGATGGTATGACCATGAATTATGTATTGCTACTTTACTCTTGTGTATACTGGAATCTATGGGTGATTTGTTTTATGAGATTTACAAAGGTGGACTTTTCTTTGTTCTGAGAAAGTGATGGGTAGCCCATTTTTGTGAGCACCCATTCAGTTGTAATGTTTTTATTCGTATCTAATTAATGTATGATACAACAGCTGAGGTATAGCATTGACTGTTTGTTATTTGCAGGCATGATGAACGACTTCTGCAAAAAAACAACAGAATTGTACCATCACCTCAGACACCACAGCCAAATGCCAAGTTTCATGCTCCCTTACATACTCAACAGTTCGGTGTTTCACTTCAGTTCATTAAGGAGAATAATAACGGAGAAGTTATCCCTCCAGTTGTGAAGCAGTGTGTGGAGTTCCTTAGTCAACCAGATGGTTTGTTTTATATCTACTTGCATAATATTCTTTTAGCTTAATAGCTGCTGGTAATTTAAAAGTCAGAACGAATAAAATCTGTTGTAAATTGGACTGGACACTACTCATAAATGTGGGGGTAACTCTGATGTGTGCTTGTACTATGTTGGGGAAAACAGTCAGTCATAGAAAGCATAAACACGTACCACACTGCAAATTTGAGGAGTTCCTGGTAAACATGTTAGCTTGTAGTTCACAAGCTGGACAGGCAATGCTACATTTATAATACATCTCTCACCTGAAATGCCTTTTCCTTCTAAGTTCCAGTAGAGCTCTTCAGTGAAAAGTATAGTACACTGGGAACAAATACAGAGATTCCTCAAACATGGTTATTAATTGTCTTTATGCTTTAAAAAGATAATTATTTTCATGAAGATTATTAAGTTATATACGGAACGTAAGTACAAACAGATGTAAAGATCGGATTGGGAACACTCATGCAGCTTTCTCTGTCCTTGACAAATTTTCATATTTCTATTACTATACGTTATTCATATAGAAAGTGATTCTTCAATTCATGTTACATATTCATAATCCAATTTTGCTTAGGAGTGATTTCAGAGTGAGTAATAAGTGCTTAATCACATAAAACATGCAGAAAAAGTATTAAAACGTTCAACTGCTCTAACAGCATAGGTTCTTGCAATGAAAAGAAAAAAGAAGAATGGCAAACCTTCCAGCAGGTCCGTCAGTTGACATATTTGGGAAAGTGTAAGCATGCAACTTAAACTTTTTCAAAGAGCTAACACTATGACGAATTTGACTAAATCGTGTATTTTAATGAACCCTAGACTTTTCCTGTAGTAAGCTTTTGTCTATTGCATACAATTTCACAGTAATGAGAACTACACAGAGTTGGTTCTCTATGAATAGGGCATTACAGACTATTCAAAAAAATTCAATATACACACTTTATTAACCTCTTTCTCTCTCATGCAGGCACATACGTGCGCGCACACAACCATTCCTTAAAACCTTTATTTCCAGTGGAATACAATACTTGCGCTACCTACTGCAGTAGATAGTAGAGAAAGTAGAAATGAGGCAGTTTTGTCTTCAGTAATTTCAGACATGTGCATTTTAATACAGTCTCTCAAAGATCATGAAGATATAACGTACCAGATTTATCTCTTCTTGTAGTGCAGAAGCCCTAGAAGTTGTTGAAAGTTCTGCAAGTTGCAGTGTTTTGTGATCTTTTATTAAACTAAACCTATTAGGTAAATGAGAATTAGCAATGACAAAAACCTGGAAGACAAAAGGTTATGCAATGCATTCAGGATAGGAGTTGCTTGCGGGAGCGCAAAGAGGTCGGACGTGTAAGGTGAACACTTGTAACCACAGGAAAGATGGGGATCATGTTGCAGATGTATCGAGCATGGATCGGGCTGTTCAGTAGAAGAAAAATCAAGAATATACACGGAAATAAAGGAAATGGACCAGTTACGCTAAATTTTTGGATTACATTAGTACTGGCAGCCCTACTAATAATCGGAGGTGTGGAACTCAACCCAGGGCTGGTTAAGGACAAAATAAAGGCATTGCTGAAAAGTATATCAGAAGATATACAAGATATCAAATGCGGAGAGAAGAGCATGGAAGAAAAAATGGAAAACAACATGGAAGAAATAAAACACAGCATAAATCAAATGAAGCAAGAAATAAGACAAGAACTAAGGGAATACGGAAATAGAATAGACCAACAGGAGAAATCAGTGAACACAAAAGAAAGCTGAATATGGTGATCTTTGGAATTCAAGAACAAAGAGGTAAAAGGGCATGGGAAGAAGTGGAAAGAATTATAGAAGGGAAGCTCGGCATCAAACTTACAGGTTGGGAGATTATAGACTCCTTTAGAATCGGTCAAAGGGGGTGGAAACCAAGACCGATTTTGGTCAAATTATCAACAATGAATTTCAAGTGGAAAATTTTAAGCAATACAAAGAATTTGAAAGGCACAAGAATATTTATTGAAAACAATTACGGGAAAAAAGAACGAGAAATATGACATGAATTACTAAAGGAGCTGAAAAAAGCCAGAAACCAAGGAAGGAAAGCTTTCATGCAAGACATGCAATTATACATCAATGGAATTCCCTTTACTCAGCACCAAGGCCAAGGAACTGCAGTTAGAAGAGAGGAAAGCAGGGGAGAAGAGGCAAGTGGAAGGACCATGCGAGCAGCGAACCAACTAGGGAAGTGACGTCACCATTGAAGGATGTCAGCCCTCTGAAACAGCTGGTAGATGAAGTAAGGAGTGATGTATTAGCAGCATCAGCTGGACTTGATGTGTGGAAAGACCAGGAAGGGATGAGTGTAGTGTCAACATCCGAAGGCAGTATCCTAACAATAGAAGATCATGGGAAGATTCGGACACAACAGGAGGGGAGGCTAACAAGAACAAAAGCTAAACTACAACAATTTAGACTAAATAGGACAGATTCAGTATAAGATGAGCATCCCCTGGTGATGGTTTGCTGGAATGTGGAAGGTCTATTAGACAAAATTAATAAAGGGGAATTGGCTCTAGTGTTGAATTGGGGAGATGTGATAGCAGTGGTGGAGACTTGGTTAACCAAACACACAGTGATAAACATAGAGGGCTATGAGTATTTTGGAAAACATGGAGTGAAAAAGAAAATGAAAGGCAGGGTCTCAGGGGGAATAGGAGTGTTTATTAGAAGGGATAGGAATTTCAGAGCAAAGGAAATAAAGGGTATAGGATTAGAGAGTGTGTTGTGTGGATTATGTTACCAAAAAGTGCCAGAACTTATGTATGGGAGTGGTATATACTCCGCCAGGGATATCAGATTTCTATGATCCAAGGCTTTTTAGTAAGTTGGAGAATGACATGGAAACCTTGTCTCAGAAGTATGAAAATTTGGATCTCTTGTTATTAGGAGACTTCAATGTAAGGGTAAGAGAAGATCAAGTGCATATAGCTAAATTAGAAAGCCATCTAATGAAAGACAATATATATGTAGAAAGACATAGTAACATAAAATAATTAATAGAGAAGATAAAAAATTAGTAGAATTTTGCAAACTTAATAACCTAGTAATGTGTAATGGGGCAAGAGGGTCAGATAAATCTGGAGAATTCATATTCATTAATGAAAGGGGAGAAAGTGTAATAGACTATGTGCTGTATTCTTGGAATCTAGACATTGAGCTCCTAGATTTCAAGGTTATTTAGATGGTACTGAATAGCTATCACTTCCCATTAAGAGCAATTTTCAAATCAGTTGGAGTAGTAGAACAGGAAGATGATCTAGAGAAAGGCAAAAGTGTGGAGAACTATAGGTGGCGAACAGAGGAGAGGGAATTATTTTTTAAGAATTTGAGGAAGGAAATCTCAAAGTGAAATTACCCAACTAATCGAGGAGGGAAAAGCTGAGGAAGCAACGTTATACCTAGAATGGGAAGTGAAGGTAGCAGGAAAGACATTGAAAACTAAAAATCATAGGAAAAAGATAGAAAAGGGTTGATACGACATGGACTGTTTTGCAGCAAAAAACAAAAAGGGAGTTTAGAAGGTGGAAACAAACGGGAGAACTAGTTGAGAAAGAAAACTTTGTAATAGCGAGGTGTGGCTACAAATGTTTAATGAGGAGAAAAAGAAAGAGTGGGGTGATAAAATTGCCCAAAAGATGAATTGGGCAGCTAAAGAGAAGGATAGCAATTCTATATGGGAACTGTATCTAAAGTATCTAAAACAAGAGTATTACAGAATAAAATTGGTCCTAATAAATGCAAAGAGTATTTTGAAAAATTATTAGGTGGAAATAATGCAACATTGCAGATAAGTGTGTAACTGTGTAACTTTGTAACTGTGTAACACTAGTACTGGATCAGGAAATATTGGAGAATAAGATATCAGAGTAGGTCAAAAAACTAAAAGTAAAAAAGCAAGTCAAATAAATGGAATACTGGAGGAATTCCGGAGGGTGTGGTATAATATGCTGAAAGAAGGGCCTGTTAGTAAAATTATTCAATGTGTTATTAGAGAGAGGAAAGATTCCTCAGAATTGGAAGCAGGGAATGCTCATTCCAATTTTTAAAGGGAAAGGGGATGCGAACAACCCAAGTAATTACAAAGGGATTAGTTTATTATCAATTATAGACAAACTGTTTATGGGGGTACTAGCAAAGCGACTGCAGGAATGGGCAGAGAGGGAAGGTAGATTATCAAAATTACAAGGGGGGTTTGGAAAAGGGAAATCTACAGTGGACAATATTTTTATAATAAGAACAATGATAGATAAATATCTAAGCAAGAAAAGAGGTAAATTATGTTTGTTTTTTGCAGATATAGAAAAGGCATTTGATAGCATCCAAAGTGATGCACTATGGTACAAGTTTAGAATTAAGGAAGTGAGCGAGAAATTCGTAAGATTATTAGAGAGGTTGTATTCAGATAATGGATTCTGCATTAGGCTTCCCAATAACACCGTAACAAATTGGGTAACAAATACAATTGGTCTAAGACAGGGCTGTAAGTTAAGTCCCATTTTATTTAATTTATTTACCGATGACATACTTAAAGAATTAGCAAAGGAAAATATGCATTGCCAAGCAATTAACAATAAAGATATTCCAGGTTTGCTCTTTGCGGATGACCTAGTAGCAGCGGCAACCACAAATGGAGGCTTAAAGAAAGTAATAGAAGCTAAAGGGAAATACTGTAAAGAATGGGGTTTTAAAATAAATAAAAGTAAATCCAAAATTATGGTATGTAAAACAGGAATAAGCTCAGCAGAAAGAAGAGATGGTGGCTAGATGGGAGTGAAATCAAAGCTGTAAACAAGTTTGATTAATTAGGAGTAAGGTTAAATAGCAATGGAAAGTGGACAGAGCAAAGGAAAAATGCCCTAGGTAAAGGGAAACTAGCTATTAATAATCTAAGAACCTGTTTGAAAAAAATTCCAAATATGAGAGTAGACTGGCTTGAGAGAATTTATGCAGCCACAGTTGAGTCAAGAATGCTGCATGGAATAGGGATTTGGGAGACAGAAAAAGGATGGGATAATATAGATCAAATCTGCAGAACTTTTTGCAAAATGTTATTAAGACTACAGAGAGCTGCGCCTAATAGCGTAGTACTAGTCAAATTGGGAAAAGTTGGTAGGAAAGGATTAGTGTTAAAAATATATAGTGAAATATTGGAATAGCATTCAATCATTGGAGGAAGGAAATATTATCAAAGAATGTTGGGAAAGAAGTTGGTTATGTTGTTTAAATGAAATTGTAAAAGAAATTGGATTGGGTGAGTTAATTAACCAGCAAGCGATAGGGGGACAAAGATTATGATATAAAGTAAAACCTAGGGATATAGATAAACAAGAACTATTCAGTAGCTTAAGCGATAAGAGTACTCTGATTTCATGCAGGGGCGTTAAGAAAGAATGGGGAAAAGAAAAATACATTTATGTTTATGATAAAATGGAAAGAGAGGGGATGGCATGGGCAAGAACAGGAACAATGTTATTAAAAGGTTTAAGGGTTAATAAAGAGATATGCCCACTTTGCAGCATTGCTGATATTAATTTTCATAGTATAATGGAATGCTCGGAAACCAAAAAGTGGAGCAAGGAAATATGGAACAAAAAGTGGGAAAAGCTACATGTAGAGATATTATACATAAAGCTTTTTGGGAACAAAAGAAAAGAATTTATCAAACAAGTAGGTAAATACCTAGGGAAAGTAAGACAGAAATGGTGGAGAAAAATCATAAGAAAATGAGGATAAAAACAAAAATGTCAATGTGGATAATTTATAGAAGAGGGATTCTAATTGAAGTTAGACTTGGAGGTAAACATACATGTAAAACGTAAGGTACATATACACAAACAACCAGGGGGTTAATTGTATGTGTTACCAATTTTTAGCAACTCCAGGGGAACAGATTATACATATGTACAATATTTGTAATTGGAAGAGATGAAATAAATTACCTTACCCTACCTTACCATTCGGGATAGAAACAATTTTTCATAATTTTGGAAGAATTTGAGTCGATTAGTGATCACTGTATACCACTTAAACTAATAACTAGAAACATGCTTTGGAGATCAATTGTCTCCATTTTTCAATCTGTGTTTGACTCTCATAGAACATAGACCCGTGAATATAGGTTAAAAATGTGGACAATTGAACTCCTGAAACAGGTTCCTAGTTATTGGTGTAAGCGGTGTATAATGGTCACTAATCAACTCAAATTTGCACTATAGTCAACAATGAATGCAACTTCTCACCTTGATATTGCAACCCTTATGTTTCTTTCTTCTCATGAGACCAAATGATTTCTTAGATCAAGGTTGATTAAAAATATACTAATCAGTTTTTATATGCTCATTTCCTGCTAGAAAGAAATTTGTTATAATTTTCCATTCCATTTTAAACTTATAAAACAAGTATCATGTTTGTTACAGCTCTGGAAACAGAAGGTTTGTTCAGGAGGTCTGCTAGCGTACAGTTGGTCAAAGAACTGCAAAATAAATATAACCAGGGTCAACCAGTAGACTTTCAGGGAGATGTGCATCTTGCAGCAGTTCTTCTGAAGACTTTTTTGCGTGAACTGGAGGAACCTTTAATGACCTTTGATCTTTATGATGAAATAACACAGTTTCAAAGTAAGGTATCATGAAAACTATACAGTATCTTTTAGAATGCTAGTGTGTTAAAGAGATTTATGTCTAATAAAATGGTCATTGATGTCTGTTTCAGGTATAGCAAAAGATGAGAGACCGAGACAAGTGAAAATACTTATTCTTGAGAAATTACCAGAAGATAATTATCAGATTCTGAAATACATTGTTCAGTTTCTTTCCAAGGTAATTATAAATATTAAAATATGGGCAAAGCTCTCTCTTCCTCTCTCTATTTTAACCCCATACATTTATCAGTATGACAAACTCATTATATTCTTGTATAAGTAGGATCTTGGTATAAACATAGAAGTGCAAATACTCAAATAACTACACACTTTTGTCAAGAATAAAAATTTAAAATGAAACAAAAAATTGTAACGTAAGTCTGGTGAAACCTAAATGTTAAATCTTATAGCACTAAATTCCCATTTAGCCCAATTTCACTGTTTACTTTTATCACAAAAGTCTTATGCCATTTGCACCAAACCCCAAGTCGAAACAAGCACTGAAGGAAGGTTTTGAGGTCAGAGCTATTCCTCCCACAGGAAAAGCTGACCAACTTAAGCACACACCACATCCTAGCTACCAAGAAACTTTACTGTTCCAATTGGTCTGCTAAACCAAATAAAATAGCACAGTTGTATAATTCTCCATAGTATAGCTGTTGTCATGCTATAGTCTGTCTCAAACTAGAACGATCTTCTTATAAACATATGGGAGGAAAGAGAGAGATAGAGATAGACGGAATGCTCTTAGTTTATTGATTGGTGGAGGGGCATTCATAAATGTTTTCTTTTATTTGTTTTTGCACAATAACTGCCTTTAGAAGTACAGCACTGTAATAGTTTTCTAGTCACTGTTCAGCGCGAATTAGTTTTGGGGACAGAAAAATCTACAAATATTTAGGTTCATTTCTCTGTATCCAGCACATACACCACAGATGTGTTTTAGGCTCATGAATTCTGAAAGGAATACTTATAACAGACAGATACATACACATAGAGACGTAGATTAAACCAAAGACAGGCACAGTTGTATACCATTAACTTATTATTGTTAAACAATATGAATCCTAATTTTGTATTATTAATGAAACAGTTGTATTCCTATACCATAAGGCTCTTTCAGAACAAAGTAGATCTTAAGGTGAATGCTGATTTAGATGTTATTGTTTATCGTGCAGAGTCACTTCTGATATTTAAGACTGTATTTCCTACACCTCTTGCATACTTCACAAGCCCAGAACACTTGTATGCAATTTATCATCATGGAGCAGGCCTGTCAATCTGCCGAAATAAAACACAGACAAGGCAAACCTTAAGAAGTGATGTGAGGTAAATGACCGTGCTTGTTTCACAATGTTTAAGAAAGAAACTTGAAGCATAACCTTATACTTCTACATGATAATATTAATTCTGTAATACATATATTTAATACGTTACTGGCAATGTCTTACTTGATTTATACGCTCCTACAGAAAGTGTTGTAAAGCTTATCTACACATGTGTAGCATCAAACATGTGTCAATTGAGTCTGCTCTGCCTTATTGTTTACAAAGGATTGTTCTTGTCTATGACAGAGTATAGCCTCTAGTTTTTATGGTTGCTGGTTCAGACCTGGCAGGTGGATTATTTTCAGGAGTAAAGATCCTTCCTTACTTTTATGACTTTCTTCAGAAGGGAAATGTCATGTCAATTCATGAACACACAAGAATTTCATACCAGGAAAAATGGGGCTTTGAGCAAAATTGTCAGTCGCATTCATCAAGTGCCTCCTTCCCCTTAGTGCCATCTGTTGACTGTTAAGTTGATCACTCATCATTGCAGCTCTAGTGGCAGAAAGCTGACTGAAAGCCTTGCTAGGGGTCTTGTGTGCCCCAGTCAGGGTGATAAGCTTGATGATACAATCAAGTATGCCAACATTTCAAACTACTCCACGACTTCAACATGGTTGCTGCATAATGTAATCAGTACAAAAACTATTCTCTTAACCAAATTAAGTAGGAACTGTTCACAGTGAAGTAAGTACATTAGAAGATGAAATGAGTCGAAATAAATGCTCTTATAGCTTCATTAATTTAGGTTGTTACCTAAAAAATGTTTCACAGAATGTTTCCTGCATTCTCAGCTAGAATCAACTGTTGCAGCATGGTGAGAAGCTGCAACTGGATGTCGTAATCCTCTCATGATCAGGATCAGCATCCTCTAGCAGAACTTGGAGTTAGGGTTATCTCCATATTTGTTTAGGGATTCATTAAATGACGTTCAGACTTCATGTAAATTTTTCCCCCATGTTTTTGAGCGCAGTGATGAACGCTTTTAATTAAATTTACCTCTTCTATGTTATTGCTATCTTTCCAAAAATGAAATGATGGGCCACAACAGATTTATATATTTGAAAGAAACATTTGAGAAATAGGCAATCTGGTGCCCATTTTTGTCTTTGTTATCCCTATGTAAATTTTGTTGCCCGTATTCTTTGCAATCAATGTGGTGGATGTCAGAGTTTTCTTTGGCCAGCCTTTTTTTTTTTTTTTTTTTTTTCTCTTTCTATTCTAGCTTAATAAGCTTTTGAAGTTTAATCTATTCTGTGAATCTAATATTGTAATCCTTAAATATGTTTTGGAATGGATATGTGAATTATAAATAGGCTTGTTTTTTGGTGAAAGTTAAGTGATTTTCTGTTGAATCTTCTTAAATTTTGAACTTTTTCTATCTTAAAACCATTATGTTCTGCTGTGTTTAGAATCTGTTCTTATTACTTTGGTATTCTAATGCAGTTAGGGGGCTGTTAACCAATATATATGTTAAGCTCTTGAATATTGTCTTATTCTCTTCATAACACGCAAGTATGCCACTGCCAAAAAATTAAAGAGTGGTCAGTATTAGTAACAAAAATGTTGAGAATAAAACACTCCAACATGATTAAAAACTAATACATTAATATAACTTTCTTTTCAACAGAGCTATATTTCATGCAAAATTTTGACATAAATGCTTATATAACCAATCAGCATATATTTGACATACAGAACTCCATATGACCTATGACGGTATGAAGCTAAAGACTTGCATGCAGAAATGTCACTGTGAATTGACTAAAGAACTTAGATAAATTTACACTTCCAAAATCTGCATTTCTTCCCCTAAGGGTGTGCATTCCAATTCCTGCTCCACTACTTAGTCTTGAATTCACAAGCACGTCTTTAGTTTTCTTCTAATAACCATGATTTTTTTGTCTTCTATCTGCATTTATCATCTTGTACGTACTTCTTCATATACATTAGCATGTTCTGTACAATTTTCTCCTCCACAAGCAGTGACATATCATAAGCAAATCTGTCAGATTTTTATTTTTCTTCCTCTTTCTACCACTCTTGTTTTGGAAATATTTATAAAATTAACATTGAGGCATATGCATAAAGTTGTCAGCTTTATTTGGCAACTTTCTAAGTGTAATCTTGTCTCCCTATATATAAAACAAACTTATACTTGACTTTCCTTCAAGTTTTGCTTAGATGCCAGTTTTAGTTTAAATTTTTCTTGTATCATTTTTGACTTAAGTTTAATTCCAATGCATAAAACAAGTGGCCACTTGAGTTTTGTAGATTAATTTTACTAATTTTCGAGCTACCTAATAGATAACTTGAATCTTTGGTGTAAGCAATTAAAATCTATTTTTTGTTTCCTAAAATGACAGAGTTCATGAATATTGAAGAGAAAAGTGTACCAAATTAGACAATGTCAAGTGAGCATATATAAAACAATTTATAAATTTGATGAAGTGAACATTGAGGTTATCTCACATCACTTCTTAGGGGAGAGTACAGAGATATGAGTAGGTGCCCTTATATCTAAAAAAAAGAATACAAATTTGTAAATAATTCACTATGAACCAAAGGAATTGGCGGTTAGGTTCGTATTTTTGAGAGCTATTATTTGTGCTATTATTTTTGTAAGTACTTTAAATTCAAATAGCAAAGCTAAGTGAAGTGGCAACTCCAGCTTTATCATAAAAAGTTACAAAAGCATTTTTCCTAAGTCCAAAAAGAATGTTCTATACTCTAATTTAACCTTTTATTTTCCCTACCACGTATCTAGTAGGTAGAGAAGGTATTACATTCCACCTAGAAATTTTATACTGAGATTTCACTGAAAATACATGTTTTGAGGCACCCGGAATAAAAAAAAATCATGTTTAGAAAAGTTCCATTGTGTTTCTGTGAACAGCATAGCTCAAAAATGAAAAGTCTGATAAATACCAAACTTGGTATTTAAAGTTCAGGATCTACCAAAGACGTGACATGAACATTTTCAAGAATATCCCCACCTCAACTACCCTTTACATGAAAAAGTTTTCAAAATGTTGATTTTCTCAAAAATAGCTATAACAATTTTAATTAAAATACTATAAGTATATTAGAGATATTTACATGACAAATAGAATGTATGTCTTGAATTTTCTGGGAATAGTCTGTGAAGGAATTTTGTATAATCTTGTATAACTGGTAAACGTTAAGTGATACACAAAAACAAAGTAACCAAAAATGTAGATCTCTTTAAAACATACAGTTTATTTCAAATAACTGTTTTTGTTGCATAAGCCATTTCTGAGATATCCGTGATTAATGGTTTGAATTGTTCAATACTTTGTCATTCTTTTAAAGTCCTGTTGATTTTCAGTTGTTTCTTGCGATTGCATGGAAAGAGTATAGAATTATAAAGGCCAGCGTATAGCATCTAGTTCTTAAACATTTGACTATCGCTGTTTGTATTTCCTTTGTAACTATAATGAAATGCGTAATGTAGCTACAATAAAACTTCTTTAACGTTTTTCTGGGTATTCAGAAAATTTAACCTTATATAGGGGTTTATGCTATATAGGGGTTATCATTTTTTTTTCTAAGAAAATGATACTAGTTTTTGCAAATTTGATATTTATAATTACGTATATAAAGCTAATATTACAGTGTGTTGGACAAATATAGCAATATTAAATTAAAATCAGAAATATTTTTTCATCTTAATGAAATCTACGGAACATAGGTACACTACATTGAATATTACATCAGCTTAAGTAAAAGTATCTTTCACATTGTCTTAGTAAGGAGTTCTATGCATTTAATATGTACAATATGTCAAATATGTGTTATTCTGTTCACAATGTATCTTTCCCTTGTCTTAAGGGCACCTGAAACAAATAACTGAATGTCAGTTTTGAGAATCATTAATTCATCCTCAATAAGAATACATATTTATGCATTTTGTGCAGTAGATGAATGTATAACATACTTCTGCTTCCTGAAGAAGTCCATAATTGCGGTCTGCTTCCTAGAGCATGGTTTTGAAGATGTAGCAGATCTTGTTCCACCAGATTAGTAATTCTTGTCAGTGTTGCTGCATCCACATGAGATGTCATGTAATTCCTAAGTATTTAGAAGCTGGCCACAGCTTCTGAAAACATTGGAAGCTTTGATTCTTCATTGATATCTTCTATTTCTTCCCCCTCACTATCAACTTCATGCCTCTTGCTGGAACAGAGCTCTTCTACTTCTAGGATTTCAGAAGTGAGGCATTAATATCACATGATGCATATTGCGAAGGTAATTGAAGAGTCTTCACAAACCAGATACCAGTCATCAGTATCAATTGTGTCTTCTGCATGAGGTGTAATAAGAGCCAGGTTTCATAAAACCACCCTTGTAAAACTATTAGCAGTGTGGTTTCTGCAGCAACAGAATCCCAGGCTTCAGTCAGCATGTGCATTGCTTATAGGACATTAACTTTCAAGGTATGCCACACTTTCCAAATCAGTGACTTCCTGTATTTTTCTTTAAAACTGTGGATGATGCCCAAATCTAGTGGCTGAAGTTTGCTGGTACAGTTGGGTGAAAAGAAATGAAGCGTAATATTCCATAGAAAAGAGCTTAACTGGATGTGCAGGGCTCATATCCATGAACAGCAAAACTTTCCTGTTTGCAACACTCATTTTTTAGTCAAATGGCTAAGAATTTTGTGAAAATATCTGCGGTCATCCATGCATTTCTGTTGTTATATTTACATGGGAGTGTGCTGCAGTTCTTGAAACATCTTGGTTTCCCAAATTTGCGTATTACAAATGGAAGTGGCTGTAATTTATCACTGTCATCTGTATTTGTGCAAAACAACACTGTCAGCTTCTGCTTGCTTTGCTTTACACTGTACATACTTGATGGCATTAGATGAAAAAACAATCCAGTTTTATCAGCATTATAAACATTCTGCTTTTAATAGCCTTTTAAAAGTTTGGGTAAGGCCATTCATTCAGTGCTGCAGTTTCTTCACTTGCATTACCACTTTCACCGTATATCACCCTACTGCTAAGTTTATTTTGCGTTCTAAATCTGTCCAACCTTCCATTTGATGCTTTAAAGTCCACCAATCCCAACCTTAAAGCAATTATTGATGCCTTTTCTTTTATGAAGCTACCATCAACAGGCAAGCCGGAAGATCATACACCACTAAACCACTCCATTAATATTTCTTCCACCTCCTCATATGGCAAACATCTAATCTTCTTACATTTTTTGGACTTCAAACCAGATTTGGCTTCTTCACTCAAAATTGTAGCACCGTTTTTCAGAATCCTGCTAAGAGTTGAATTGGCTATACCAAGCCTTCTAGTATTTTCCATCATTTTAGTGTTGGATGCTTTTCAACTTCCCAAATGATATTGACTTTTTTAGAAAGAGAGAACATTTTTATCTTTGCTGCTATCATTTTATTTAGTATAAAACACACCTTCGCACACATGCAAAACAAACACTTTTTTGTATGCCAAATGAACATGTGATGATTCCACTCGTCAACATTGTTGACGAAACAAACAAGTCATAATAAACCAAGATGGCTAATGCTACATGTGCAATGTTTTGAAATGGCTTGAAACCTGTGCTACGGCCAATCAGATTGGGAGGAATGAATACAAGGTGAATATGCCCTGTCTAGCAGATGGAAACCGTATTGCAAAATTGGCATATTGCAACATCATGAAGAGAAGAAAATGTTGAAAACTTTATATCTTTGAATGAATATATAATTTGCAATAAATCCTAAAAAAAGGCGATAATTTATTAGAATATTGTGTATATTTTAACATTATATGTGGGATCCACAAAGAACCTACACTTTACATTGAATTAAAAACTGCATTAATGAAATGAAATAAAAGTCAGAACATCAAAATTCTGTCACTATATGTGAGTTAACGTTATAATGGGGTTTACTGTATATCTGCAAAAGTTTATCTTGATTAAAATGAAGTAGATAGAAAAATACACTTTCATAAGAATAGTTTGTATACCCACTAATAAACAATAGAGAGTAGAAAAAGTCACGTGAATGTAACACATCAGTTTTTTTTTTTTTCTTTCTTTTCCTCTCATTGCCCTCTAAGAGAACTAAAGCAAACACATGCAAATAGTTGCTATACATGGTTATCTCTTACCTGACGAAAATTGGTGGATTCCCTCCTCCCCTTTCAGCAGTTCTTCCTCACACAGTTTTACCTTGCAGTTGTGATTTCCAATTAAATTGCAGTCTCTGTTTCTTTCTTCCCCTCTTTTTCTCTCTCATTCGTTTCATCTTCATGTTCTGGGTCATTTTTACTTTCTCTACTA
Organism: Deroplatys truncata; assembly: GCA_030765065.1. Lineage (NCBI taxonomy): Eukaryota > Metazoa > Arthropoda > Insecta > Mantodea > Mantidae > Deroplatys > Deroplatys truncata. The sequence goes on along the minus strand of CM060976.1, from coordinate 191,723,909 downwards.
CGTATAGTAAGTAGGGGAAGTATTGCATTCCACCCAAAAATTCGATACCGAGATTTCACCGGAAATACATGTTTTGAGACCTCCTGAATCCAAAAAAAGCATTTTTGGAAACATGTCCGTGTGTGTGTCTGTGTGTGTGTGTGTCTGTGTGTCTGTGAACAGCATAACTCAAAAACGAACAGTCGGATAAACACTAAACTTGGTATTTAGGTTCAGTATCTTCCAGAGATGCGACACGAAGGTTTTCAAGAAAATCCCCCCACCCCAGACTACCCTTTACATGGAAGATTTTTCGAAAATTTTAATTTTCTCAAAAATGGCTCTAACGATTTTGATAAAAATATCATATGTTTAAGATAATGTCATGAGAAATGAAATGTATATCTCGAATTTTCTGGGAATGTCTCCAAAAGTATTCTTCACTGTGAACGACTTTTGCATAACTGGTAAACCATAAGAGATAGACAAAATTTTACTACACAAAAAATGTAGATCGCATTAAAATCCACAACTTATGTCATATACATTTCTTTTGTTGAGTGAACCGTTTTTGAGATATTGCTTGTTATATCCTTAAATTTTCCAATACTTATACTTTTTCTCAAAGTCATTATTCATTTTTTATATGTCCTGGACATGCAAAGAGAATGGAATGCGCCACATAGCAACCAGCGTTAAAATATTTGACTATCGCTTAAAAGCTACCATATTCCCCTTGCATCTACAAGAAAATTACCAATAAGATTGACATCTCGATATCTCGATAACATGAAGCATATGGAGAATAGGTGTTTGTAAAAATAGATTGTACAAGAGTAGAGAAAGTCATGTGAGTGTAACACATCAGATTTTTGTGTTTATTGTGGTGAATATTTGACCAGCAATTTCCTCCAGCTTATTGTACAATATTTGTTGCTTTCATTTTCTCAGCTTTAACATGCAGGTTTTATGAGCTATTTAACAGCACAATTCTTAAGAAGTCATTCAAGTGTTCTGAAGACTAATTTCCCAAGCATTTTTAACAACTGAAACTACCTGTATGTGGAAGCAGATGAAACAAGCACTACACATGTGCGTGCAACCTATCATGTGACTGTTTTCAAGTCTGTGCTGGAAAAAACATGCAGTGAAAGCTTGCTTGATTAAGCTTAGTTTCGTGCATCAGTTGAAGATTAGCCTTAAGCTTTAAGTGTAACCTTTAAAGGCTGGTTCACAATAACCCGAGAACGGCAACCAAAATGGAAATGAGAACAGGAAGCAAAGCAGCATACAAGATTTTGGTTCACAAAAGCCTGATAATGAGAATGGGAATGCATCTGTTCAGCCAACAACATCAATAAAATAAACATTACCTAAATGAAGATCCATTACTATTTCCGATTCTGCTGGTCATACCAAGCTTTCACTCCTTTATTAATGGTGTACATTAAAATTGTTTGTTGTTCTTTGTTAATTTTTACCAGTCTTTGCTGTTCTTTATAGTTTTTGCTATTGTTTTTGAGGCAGTAGCCAGTATTAAATTGCACATAGACTACAGATGACCCCTATCACTAGAAGAACCAACATTAAAAAGTAGGCAGATGTCAGGATCGGAGATTAGGATGCACATATGCTAGACTTTCTTCTAGTTGCATGTTTCCAACTTGCAACCAGAGAGAGCTCTAGCAACTGTTTCATGCCATGGCCACCCAGAATAATCTCTACAGTGAAGAGACTGATATGCACAATATGGATTTAATATGCCTGCCTAGGAACAAGAAATGAAGTTTAAACTTGGCTTAATCTTCTTTCCCATTCCTGGGAAACCTTTCTATTAATTGTGATTGCTTACAATACAATACATGTATTTTAACTTTGTCATTGTTGTTCTGGTTTACTGTTCTCAGTTATTGTGAACCAGCCATTATCCTAACCTTAAAGTTTATGCATGTGGCCCATTATTTTATTTATAACATTGATAAGTTTATAGCTTGTATGTGAATATATCAATATATTTATTATTTTATTAGGTAATGGATCGCAGTGATTTGAACAAAATGACATCATCAAATCTAGCAGTTGTGTTTGGCCCAAATTTGGTATGGGCCCAAACGGGACAACTGTCATTGTCAGCTATTGGTCCTATCAACATGTTCACAGACTTTGTATTAATTCATCAGGACCAGATTTTCATCATTTAATTCACTATAAATCAGGTATGTCTGTTTGCTTTGGATCTACTAACAGATCTAACCTTTTACTAATAGTAGAAGCGAACAAGACATTTGTCAAGTTGATCTTGACCTAGCTCAAGATGGCAGGGACAGCAAGAGGGTTCCACATATTTTAGCAAGGACTTTTGTATAATTACAGAAACAGGTTTGAATACCAAAGAATTGACGGTGATAAAGATTTTCAATTAGATGTGGTTGAACAAAAGAAATTGTATTCCACAACCCTAAATGATATGTACATAAAGAATGCTGTATGTTTAGTTTATGGTTAAGTGTGTATGTATACATGTCTGAATTTAATTTCAACTTTATGGAACAAGAAAATACTGTAGAAACTTGGTTGTCTCTCAGAAGAAATTGTGCAAATTGAAATGATGTTAAACCACTCAGATTTCCTGTCATCAAATGCAACATTAGCTGTGTAATCATCTTCACTGCTTGCTATGTGCTGTTGAATAATGGTTTATCAATGATATTGTTTCACATAGAATGAAGGTTTTTGTTGGATGTTCCCTCCACAGAATTTAGGATTTTTATGTTGATAATGTGAATTTTAGATCAATCTGAGATAACATCTTCTTCATTACAAGTCATGGGGGAAGGAAGAGTTAACCTTTTCACTTAAGTCAGGCTTTAACAAGAAAAAAATCATATCTTTTATGTTATGAAATGTAGAACCAGATGTCACCAAAATGAAGAGTGCTGAAATGTTATTACTTTGAAACCTTTTCAAGAGGGAAGTGTGATCCAGTATATTTTTCATTTTGTTGATTTCTTCTGCTCCTCCTCCTTTTCAGGTTTTAAAAAATAGTAAGAGACCTATCAAAAATATTACAGTATTATGGATTTTATTATGCAGTACTCACATTTAATTATCGCTATCCATTGGATATTATCTTTATACTGTTCTGTTTTGCGACATAATTTTTAACCAAAATTTTTCCTATAGTCATTAAGATATTAAAATCTATAAACAGGTGTTTTTGATACAATCACCCATCACACATACTTAGGTAAAAGCTTGTTTATAGCTCAATGACTTAAATTTGCAGTTTCCTTTCAAATACAGTGTTCCAAAACCACTGCAATACTAGGGCTTGTTTCAGTAGTTTCCTTTTCTGTTTCATTTGGGGAAAAATAAGTTGTATGATTTTTACCAGGGCCAGTTTTTCAGAAATAGGACTCCAATTGTTAGGGTCTGAGCAGGTTTCCCTGCACTGGGAAGTTAAATACCTGTGTATTAACTTTTTTTTAAAATAAAAAAAAAGTCAAAATAAAAACTTTTAAAGTTGCTTGACTGTGATTATTATTGAAGATATTAACCATTATTTTGAACAATACTGTTCAATTTCTATATCATAAATTCTCTTAATAAGCAGTTGAAGATGGCTTGGTTGACAGGGTGCTTTTTTGTAAGTGATCTGTAGACATTCGTTTCTTAATTGTAGATTAGTGTGCGTGTTTCCTGCTTTGCTGTGAAAATTGCAGTACCTATTTTGTGATACACTCCATTGTCTTATTAATGCAGTAGTTTAGGGACATGGCGGTGCTTTTTTTGGTTTAAGGAAATGAGTGCAATAGATAACCAAGTCTCTAATGTATATGGCTTTGAACATTCAAAACAAATATATCACATTCCATCTGCTTTAGTTCATAGTTACCAGAATCGTGTTGTATGATATGAGGATTGTTCTAGCTTTTATATTAAGTAACCTGGGGACTGTGATTCTATTGTAGGGGAGAAATGAAGAAATTTCACATAGAGTGTAAAATTTATGAATATGCAGTAAAGATGGTGGTTGGCATCCATTACTTTGATCGTTGTTTTGTAAAGCTTTAAAAGGAATAATGAATTAAAACCAAGAAGCTGCCAATAGAATATTACATGGTCTATGTAGTATGTTACATTGTATCTATATGTATAATTGCCACAGAATTGGATTCAGTTTTATCTTAAGTAAAATAGTTTGTCTCTTCATGTGCATTAAAAGATCAGAAAGCAATTAATTCAAAGTGTACTTTCAAACTTTCCAGACTTCTCGAGGCTTAAGCATTATTAGGAACAAATATTTTTAATAAGTAAGATAAGTGTTGCAGAAAAATTACTAATTACTTTGGGAGTAATCATCTTTTATAATAATAATAATAATAATAATAATAATAATAATAATAATAATAATAATAATGATGATGATGATGATGTCTGAATTTGTTTGTACAAAGCATTGTCTGGCTTAGCTTTACACATACAGATTTAAAATTCAACAAGTCAATAATAATAATAATAATAATAATAATAATAATAATAATAATAATAATAATAATAATAATAATAATAATATTATTATTATTATCATTATTATTATTATTATTATTATTATTTATTAGCTCATAGACTTCATAAAGCTTCAAGTATTATCAAAATTATAAAACAAATATGCTTAATGCAATGTTTATAATTCATGTGAGCACTTTTTTATATGCATATGTTTTGCATAATTACATTACTGTGATTACATGGGGCCACAGGACCTGATGAATTTTGATGACATTTATTTGTTTACAAATGTGACTTTGTCAGAATTGCAGTAAAAAGCAGAGTAATCTAGACAAAATTAAAACATTAAAAAAGTAAATTATTTTAGTAAACTTGGAAGACAGCTAAACATTTTGTTTTTGCAAGGAAATATCTTTTCAAACCTGTTGCTATAATGCAGCAGCTGTTTTGTCATCATTTCAACATTGCAAATCATGTTACACTACTCTCAAAAATACAATATTGTAATGGTAATGCAGTTTTGAAAAGGCCCCTTATTCACCATTAGAACACTAGAGAACATCAAGACATTGAGAAATGTCTGGAGCAGAGCTCTCAGTGCCCAGTCAGAAAACATGACACAGATTCTGCTAGCTCAGTGTATTGTTCATAAGTGGAGGACATTTGACAAATTGTTTGAAAAATTAGCAAAATGAAGTTCAAATAACATGCTATTTTATGATTTAGTAAGAAGCAATTATCAATTTGTATTTGTTATCCTTAATTTAGTTTTGAAAATTGCCAAGTTTCCATGACTCAGCCTGTACAAAAAGAACATACATTATTTATAGATCCTTTCATATAAAATTGTTGACAACACAAGTAACTAAACATAATTGAAATTGTGAGTGTATTGATAACACTTTAGTTTCACTTACAAATTTATTTAAAGGTGAGTCAGAATTGTTACACGAACATCACTTAAATTTACTCACTTAACATGTTTCGGGAAACGGTTGTTCCCATCCTAGAAGCTAATCTAGAAGCTGAAACATGTGGTTGGAAATAGATCCGGCAAAAGAGCCGCTTACAGTTTCGCTTCCGCTTTGTTGTAGACCACCCGAAATGCTGCATTGGATTGGTTTAGGAAGTCTAATGGTTAAAGCTTTTCATCTGTTTTTTTGTGAGTGTACCAACTTAGTTGCTAGGTGTCAAGTGCAACGTTTCAACAGCGGGGTTATAGTAATAAATGGCATGAGTGATATAAGACTAGGAAAAGGTAATATGGTGACAGGATTTTGGTAAAATATCAGTTGTCAGCTAGAAGATATTGATAGACAATGCTAATGGATAATATGGAAAAGAGAATTTCTCTCATATTCTATAAGGATTTTGATATGGATCAGGAAAGAGCTGTACATACAAAAATGTTAACAAAAGATCAAAGAGGAGGTAACAAATTGGGCATATGGAAATTAGAAGGTTACAGGGGAAGAGGTTTGAAGAAGATATTTACCCTTTATGGGCGGGGGGGGGGGGAGAAAGAATTAATCCAAAAGCAATGGTGATGATAGTAAAAGCCGTAGCAGTTTTAAAAATTGTTCATCAACAATCTCAGATTAATAATTTAGGAAAGTATCTTTTTATGGTCAAGAAGAAATGGATTTGGTCCATAAATAAAGCTGGAAACATGCATGTATCATAATTGTACTATATAAGTTAAATCAAGAATTATAATAATAGCATAACAAATGAGAAAGATAGATTCATATGTTACTTCATATAGGTTGGAATAGAACCTAGGTTAGCTACAAACTTTGTGATGAGTTTAGTACAAATAAATAAAAAACATAAATAGAATCACTGTCATGCGTTTTGCAGCAAGGGGCACAACACCCAAACCATTTGTGTTATGGAGGCAGAGGTATAAGTTACAGGAATGCATTGTTTTATCCATAATAAAATACTCCATGACTATTGTCTAAATCCATTTATATGATATACAAAATACTTGTAGTGCTCACAAAATAAATCACTATTGCGTATATTAAACTAGACTTAATCTCAAATACATCCTCTACACTCGGTTGTTGATTACCTAAGTTTAATTTTCTTTATTATTCCTAAATTCTATTCTCTACTTTGGTCTTTTTTAAGTTTCCCCAGCCATTAGGTATCACTTTTCCCAAATAACTGCCTTACATTATAAATTATAACACTGCCCTTGCAGCTCTAAGTCACCATATAAAATGTGAATCATCCCATTAGCTCTGCCAAATTTTTCTTCCATTCTTCAGTCTGCACACATTCTAAGGAATCTACTACATTAAGCTACTTTTCCAGTAGTTTCCATTATTATTTAAACATTTGTTGTCTCAGAAAAAGATTTTATAAACTCTCCTCATAAAAATCTGGTGCCAGACTCTAATAAACATGTGGCTGTTTTGAGCATAAACCTTTTCTGCATTTACTGGAATTATAATAATCTCGTAGAGGACAGATAGCAAAGCTTGGGCAGAAGCTCATCAGAAATGAAATACTTTTGGTGAACAGTATAGCATCAACTCCTTTATTTCAACTTTATGATGCTCAGTGGACATCCGAATTACCATTGCCCATTCTTCCTCCCCCTTTTGAAAAAAAAGAAAAACACCACCATTATTTTAATTAATTTTTTCAAATTTGACATCTCTTTTATAACATCTTAGACCTACAGAGACATTAATGAATTTAGGATATCTAATGAGCCTAGATTTTGAAGAGCTATGAGTTATCTGATGGGTTTCTTTGTAGGGTATGGGAAAACCTCAGAAAAAATCTTATTCAGGCAACTCCTTCCAGTCGGCATTTGCTTGGGTCTAAGTACAGCCCATGGTCATGTTACGGCTTAGAATGACCAACATTTTTTAGATTCAGTCATGATAAAGTAAAAGTTATGGCTCTATTTTGATCCATGAATGAGTAGCAGAATTATCATAGTTTCCTTCGGAATTATTCACCATTTTGGGCAAACAGGCCTAGTTTAGATGCTTAATTATAATTATTTCTGACTGGCCTTAGAAATCTAGGCCCGTGTAAACCTCCCAACTAATACCTGTGGGCACTTGTTATTCTGTTCAATGACATGTTTTATAAAGAAAATTCTGTAATACTTGTGGTTTGTTAAATACTTTCCTACAAAATTATATAAGAAGGGTCCATAAAAATTGCCAGTATGACAGCATTTAAATTACAAAAGACACTGTGAAAAAAGGCTTAATGTTGATTTGATGAAAGATAAATTAATAATAATTCTTGCTTTATTGCAACACAAATCTTACTTAAAAGTACCCCTTGTAATTTATTGAAAAACATAAAATTGGTTATTGTGTTACTACCTTATGTCAAATTTTAGCTATTCCAAACCCAAAATAATGTGAAAAATGGAACTGGTGCTTCAGTAACTGTTTCTTACAAGCAAGTTTATCAACTTGCACCAGCAGAAATCTAATATCAAAAATTTCAAATTAAAATACATTGCAGCAATACAAAATTATGAATTATACAGCAGTGCTTCTTATAGCACATTTGATTATTTTAGGTTTTTCTAAATCTTTGCAAAAAGAAATTTAAGCAATTCTCAAAGCTTTTTAAACCTAACAGCATGGAAATCAGTTTTTTTATATTACCCGGTAATTCTCAGTATATATTCTAATATTTGATCAAAATAATGAACTTCTACATAGTGTGGAACAAAATGTCTTGTGCAATTGCAGAGAAAATGTTATTTTCTTCCTTGGCTTGAAATTTCAACTTCACCTTTAGCTCAGTCATAAACAGCTTATGAGGAACTGCATCACTTTCTTTAGTAGTTGCATAAATAACTATTTATTGAGGCAAGGATATAAAGAATGTGGTGCTTGTCAGTTTTGATGGTGCTATGAAGCCAAACTTATATGCTGAATCTGTTCTTGTAATTTTTCCTTCGTTCACTCTTTATGTAGCCATATTAGAGGCAGAAATACATAATTCAGTAAAGAAAATTAATATGTACCAAATCAGGTGCCAACTGCCATCACTCTGCTCTAGGCTGTGAAAGTTAAATTTAACTTTGGAGCCCAGGAAAGTTGTATGATAGTAGTGGTAAGGCAGGCATTTGTTACATTGATTCACCATAGGAGAAGGTTCATTATACCTATTACAACGAGCAAGTAAAACTTTGATAAGATATATATGCGTTTAACAGGCTGCACAAAATTTATGTAGTGTTAGGCACTAAATTAATTTTATTTTATCACATATGTTATATAAAGCAAAATGGGTGAAAGTTATAAAGCACAAGAAAGCAAAAGCAAGTAAAAAGAGTGTGGAAAAATATAAACATTGTTGCTGCAATTTATGTACTTCATTTTGTATGTAAAATATTTTTGAATGAAGCCTTTTTTTTTTTCTGGAGAGCAGGTATAGCTTCATGGGCCATGCTATATTGGTGTTCACAAATGTGGGACAAAGCAAATTAAGATTTGCTGCTTCCTGGCCGAGGTAGTACATTCAAATGGTCGATAATCAGTTTTATATTGCGAGTGCACACAGTGCATAGAAATTAGATTAGCAAAATTAATTTGTAAAACTTGTTGCAGAAGTTAACTTTAATAAAGTGATGCTATCATTTCAAATATAATCAATACTACATTTCATAGGGAATTGAAAACTTTTCCAAATTAATCTGTCATTATACTTGCTCTCCTCTATAGCAGTTTCTGCTTATTAATTTTTAATGTGTATTTGTATTTATTCTATGCTTTCATTAGATTACTATGTGAAAATGCATACAAATGCTTTTTCAAAACATTAGATTAAACATTCATTAGTTTCATATGCATATTTTGTCTGTATTGATAAATTGAGAATCATAGCAATACTTAAATTTGAAATTAGTGTATAAATGTAGTGTTAAACTCTTACATAATTATTTTTTTCTGTTTAAAATTAAGAAACGTTACTGAAACTATACAAAATGTATGACTGAAAGCAATGATTGGAATATATCAGTCTTTAAAACTATGTAACTCAATAGCTCTAATTGTGTTGTTTCATCATAAGAGGTGCACTTCAATGCTAGTCTGAAGAAAAGAGTGTAATGAAGTAGTTGTTTATTAAAAAGACTTGCTTTTTCATTTCAAGTACAGAAGAAAAGTGCTTCATTCAGTATGCTTTTCTGCACTTGAGAATGTACAGGAGCTTTTGGTGAGACTGGTAACAAATGCTTTTATTCTTAATGAAGGCCTACATTCAATGTTTATTGATTATAGATTATATTTGACAAGAATATTAAAATGATACCAAAAGTGGGTTTGTTCACAAAAAAGAGAATTTTAGAAATGCACTGTAACTAGAGCTATATGTATATTACTTATGGTAGGACCATTGGAAAAGAGATTGAAGTTAAGTGTATATTATATTTCCTTGGGAGAGTTGTATGAACTTGGAATAAAATCCTGATAAACTTATTCAAACTGCTAATTTTGGCATTCAATACCAGAATACAGCCTCTCATGGGGAAAGAGCTATTCCACACTGCATGTGGCAATAAATTTTTATTCTGAATATAAAGAAAATGACAGCTTGATTACTAGATCTTTATTTGTATGATAGTGGTAATGAATTTCTATGGACTGCTTGCAGAATCTATATTTAGACAATGAATTATTTCAGAAATTGGTTAAATCCATACACCATATTGCAAAAATGATTTTTAGTGCCAAAGTACATCTAAACAATTGCCATTTTAAAACACTGCTCCAGAGGTGGCTTAGATGCAGTTTAACTCTAAACATGGTAGGAATTACAATGGGCAATAAATGAGGAAAAAAATGGATTTATTGATGTTCCCAGAAAACATAATCCTAGAACTATATTGAGGAATAGATCTATGGCAAAGAAAAATGGTAAATATGTTAAAAAGTGGTGCAACATTGTGAAGAAATTTTGTGTGTAAAATAATATATAACAGTAAATACAGATTCTGTAAACATAGTGGCAAATCATTGTAATACTCTGCATATGTGACATGTTTGGTATTCTGTACCTTTCCAAGTTCAACAAAATGTAGCTTTTCCTTGGGAAAGTTGTTGTCAGGGTCTGATGGTTTTTTTGTGTCCCTTCCTGTAATCTGTTAACATGTTCCTGTTCACATTTACTATAAATTGTCTCTCTTGTCTTGAAATGATTCATCAATTTGCTAACCCATTTTAACTTCTGAGTGAGCATAGAATATTAACAGTTCATTCTCTATGCCATGATCTCTTCCTCTGAAAGCAACTGCGGTGCATAGGGTCAAAATGCAAAGACTCTAAAATGTGGTGTTACCTCATCCTTTTTCAGGCTAGATGTTATAAACAGCAGTTGAATATTAAGGGTGGATTGCAGAAATATAATGTTTTAACCCTTCCCATGCGGAATTAGTTTGGCCCAGATTTAACAAAGTTTAAAACTGGCTTTAAAATTGAAAAAATAGGCTATTTACACTTGCTCATGCACATTATAATTAATATTGGGTAAATATAAGTGATCATATCTGACTTATGCTGATTTTGAAAAAATTCACCAAGATGCTGGTGCAAAAACATGCTGAAAGCTACAACATCTAGTCTTAACATAAATACTGTCACAAAGTTATTAATGAAATACAGGTAAAGTTTTAAAGATATCCTGATTTTATTTTTATGAGGAGTTTTCACATGTATTTCTAATACAAAGTAACAATCACTTTTCAAAATGACCACCTTTTGCCTTCACACAGTCTTGGAAGTTTTGTGGCCATATATCAATTGTGGTACCCAGGGTCTCCTTGGGAAAATCTGCAACTGCTTTCATGAGAGACTACTTTAGATCTCGATATTGGGGTGTCTCTTCTTATAGAACATGCCTTCAAGCTCTGACCATAACTTGTAATCCAATGGGTTCAAGTCTGGACTGCTGGAGGGCCAATCAGCTGGAGAAGTGAAGTCCGGTACATTGCTTTGAAACCATTCCTGTGTTGTCGTTGCCTTGTGAGCTGGTGCTGAGTCCTGCTGGAAGCTCCGCAGCTCATTTTTGAACAATGTGTTACCTGGAAGCTTCACAATAGGCTCCAGTACTGTCTCCTGCACTTCACTTGTGAAGATATTTTCAGCTGTGAACAGAATCCTCATGTGCCCATTGTCTACGTAATGCTGAAGCAGCCATTTACATTTTTGTTCCCTCTGGAGCTTAAGCTGTGGAGTGAGGAAGTGACCAGTACTTCGGCTATAAGCCCTCACTCCTAAGTCACTTCTGAGCACACGAGACATGGACATGTGAAATGTTCAGCTCACAAGCCATCACTGATTGCTTCCTGACCAGATTTCTTTGAATGTAAGAACCACTGCCGTTTGGTCCTTATGATGATGGTTGACTGATCATCAATTGTCCCTATTTCAGTGAATGTCATCCTCTGTGGTGTAGTGGTTACCATGCTAGCCTCTAGTTCCCGAGCACACGGGTTCAAACTGGTGGAGTGCGACAGATTTTTTTGGGCATAAAAATCCTTAGTATGGCTTCCTTTGGAAGGGAAGTAAAACCGGTGGTCTCATGTCATAGATTTATGCCATATAAAAGAACCTCAAGCTGATAAAGAGGCTTCTGAGTGAAAAATTACCGGTCTTTCACGCCCAGTATAGAATGGGTTGCTAAGGATCACAGCACTTGAAGAGTGTCCATAAATAAAGCTCAATTTAATTTTAATTTTGTTTCAATGAATCTATTGATGTCTGATAGACAAACATCCTGCTGATCTAAAGCTTTTTCAGGCTTGTGAAAATCTCAGAAGGTGATTTTATACTAGAAATTTTGCAATACATGCTCTCTACTACAGCTCAACTCGCAATGGTCCCTTGATGCTCTGCTAAGTTGATGGAGGTGCAACCTAGAAAATTATCCCCACTAATATAATTATAAATATTTATTTTCCTTACATTTACTATCTATGATTATTTATCATATTATTAACCAATTTACTATAAAAAAAATATTGAAGTTCGAGAAACAAATTCACCCTTTGAATGTGGAGGTGAACATAGGTATTACACACTCATATGTTCACTCCTTGTAGGTTTTCTTTGTCTGGATGTAAATGGGGTTGTCATTAAAGTACTGGCATTGGTAACAACATGTAATACCTACGAATCTGGACACTTATCACTGTCATCATATGAGTCGTTTCAGCCATCATTGCACCCAGCTTGCTGTGGAGCAGCTTCTCTATCACTTTGTTTTTCTTCTGAGCCAAATAACTCGAAGTAAGAAGAATCCTGACTGAATTCATTGAACATTGATATTATTTCACTCTCTGTCTGTTTCGATACTTTCTTCGCATATCGTGCAAACACTATAACAAGTGGAGCTTCACACACATGCACATGTATAACCTTGTAAACTTGTGGCTGGGAATTTCCCTTAAACATGTTTTAACTGGTTATGAATGGCATCCTTGCATACTTCTGACATTTGAACTACGATTGTGCAAAGCATTGGATAGATCCAGCCAGAAATGCTCAGTTATAGCTAAGTTTACTTCACCTGATGCTGCCATTATGCCCACATTCCGACCGCAAATGGTTAAACTGTACCTAATGTCTAGCTAAACAATGTGCAAGTTAGTTATGGACTTCTGAAGCTTGATTAGTGCTCAGCTGGTGTTCAGTTAGGCATTGTTTGAATCATTATTCTCTTTGTTAATTTCTGCCACAACAAGGCTAAAACTCTATTTACAAGATTATTTCTTTAGATGTCACAGTTCAACCTTTAATAAACATTTCAGTTGAAGCAAAGATTATCAAGGGTGATGGTGTTGTGGAGAGTAAACTTTGTAATAGCAATAGGTTAAAAAAAAAATCTGATGTGATGACTTTCTCTACTCTTGTACAAACTATTTTTACAAACGCTTATTCTCCATATACTTCATGTTAATCGAGATAAACATTTGCAGACTCTATCTTATTGCTAAGTTTCTTGTAGATGTAAGGGGAATATATATTTACAAGGGCAATATAGAAATACAGTAGCCTTTAAGCATATACATATCTCTTAATAGCTGGTTGCTAGGTGCAGCACCATTCTCTTTGCCACAGATTAATACTCTTTGCATATACAAGATAAAAAAATGAATAACGAATTCCCATTTGAGAAAATAAGTATTGAAAAATTTAAGGGAATAACAAGCAATATCTCGAAAATGGTTCACTCAACAAAAAAAAAAAAAATGTATATGACATAAATTGTGTATTTTAACGCAATCTACATTTTTTGTGTAGTAAAATTTTGTCTATCTCTTATGGTTTACCAGTTATGCAAAAGTCGTTCACAATGAAGAATACTTTTGGAGACATTCCCAGGAAATTCGAGATATACATTTCATTTCTCATGACAATATCTTAAACATATGATATTTTAATCAAAATCTTTAGCCATTTTTGAGAAAATTAAAATTTTCGAAAAATGTTCCATGTAAATAGTAATCTGGGGTGGGGGGATTTTCTTGAAAACCTTCATGTCACATCTCTGGAAGATACTGAACCTAAATACCAAGTTTGGTGATTACCTGACTGTTCATTTCTGAGTTATGCTGTTCACAGATACACAGACACATACACGGACATGTTTCTAAAAAGCCTTTTTTTGGATTCAGGGGGCCTCAAAACATGTATTTTGGGTGAAATCTGGGTATCAAATTTTTGGGTGGAATACAATACTTCCCCTACTTACTATACGTAGTAGAGAAAGTAAAAATAAAGGTGGCTCCAGCTCCAAAACAAAAACAAAGCAGCATTCCTTAACAGAATTCCTTTTCTGCAGAATCCATCACATTACACTTCTATAAATGAGTTTTACCCTCTATTGCTGGCATTATTTTGCTACATATGCCGCTCTTCCTCTAATTCCTGAATCAGCTTTTGTATCCCTTTCACTGGCACGACAACCAAAGCAACATGAACAGCCATGATCATTAGTGCGATACGAAATGGACTGGCACGACAACCAAAGCCAACGTCGCGAGTTCGAGTCCCAGTGACTGCAGTCAAATGGTGCCTGTGGTAAAGGAAGGGGAGCGCCCAAGTAAAATAACCGGTGTAATGGCATGCTTGGATGCTGATGGGGTTACATTTGACTGGTCGCATAGATTTTGCTTCTTTATATTTATATACACGTATATAAAGAGTAGAATTTTATTGAAAAAAAATTAATATTTTCACAATATAAAAAAGCTATAAATAGCTTAATTTTATTGCTGAAGGTTACTACAACATGAAATTACAAAGAAAAAGCCCATTAAAAAAAACTAAAACAAAAAAACCTATTGTAACAAATACAGTACACCAGGGTTAAAGTAACTCTGCAAGTATTTTTACAAACATCCCATAGACTTGGGTTGCACATAACCCCAAATTTTATATTTTGTTAATAAGGTTGTAATGTGAATGACACTTCTTTGCAGCATGTAGTCTTTCTTGGAAATGAAACACTTTATTTGTTTAATTATTTCATGCAGATAGCATTGTTGTGTTCTGTGCATTCCTGTTACCTTTGTGTTTGTGTAACTGTTCAGTTACTCTTCCCAAAATGCCATTCAGGAAGGGAAGTGGTGGTTAAATATTTGAGGTTAATTAATGTTCTCAGCAGTGTTTAAACATTGGCTTTTTTAGCAGCAGCATAATGCAAGGCATTATCTTTGCTATGGAGCAGTCATACATTGTTTACCTTAAACCATTGTCTAAATATAGTTTCTATGGGCAGAGAAGAGTTATAGTGAAGTGATTAGATAAAGTAGTAGATAACTAGCTAGTGACTGTAATTATTTTATGCTTCACTCATGTGTATTTAATTAGGAGCATTTGCTCCCATTCTCAGCTCTGGCAGATCTGGTGTTGAAGTAGATGTATAGAGTCTGGGTGACTCTCAGATTAGGGTCCATCCTGAAAAATAAGGATCCCATTTTGAACTTTGGTGTCCCTTCCCTAATCACATCGCCCAGGTTCTACATCTTCAACTCCACCAGTTTCCACATAAATAGAATAGCAATACCATGATCAATTGCTTATTGCTCTAAAGCTGAGAATGTGAGCAAATGCCTCTAAAATCTCCTGGTTAAATGTAGAGGCTGTCTGGATGCTAGCTGTGTCTTCTATTTTTTTTCTCCCCCCCCCCCCCAAGTTCATACCACTAGCATAAGAATGAGGGATGCTTACATTATCATTCACCAAAAAGAGTAATAAATCCAGATACCAGTGGAGACACATTTCTTAAAATCCACAGATTGAGCTTTCCTCTGAACAAAACAGGAAGAGAGAAAGGTAGAAAATATTTTTATCCAAATTACGTTTCTAATTAACCAGTATCAATTATCCATAAAAATGAGCTCTTGGGGTTACATACTTTTCTAAAATGAATTTGAAGTTGTCTCTTGGAAGATTTATCCGAAGAGAATGAAAACTACAGGGGAAACAAAAGCAAAACATAATGACTCTTATCACTGATTGCATGGATACATTTGGAAAGACCTCCTTATGAACACGACAGGTTTTTTACAATTTCTAATAGAGATATATAAAGCAAACCTTTAAATATTTTCATGCATCTCTCATGCACACACAAATTTATGACCAAATAATATTTGTATAATGGCCCTTTCTTTCAGTGAATTAAGTAAGAATCCTTTGTTACTAATTTATACTTTTAGTTGCAATGATGTTCTACATTGCTAATACTCTGCATTTAATGTTAAGATATTCATTCCCTGTGTATTAAATATGGCACAATTTCCATTACCTTCTCTTTTTATAGATGTGCAAGTATGAGAACTTCCAGAAGCCATTAGATAACTCCTAAACCCCCTCCCCCCAACCACATATCTTGGTTAAAGATTTTAAATATTTTGCTAGTATTTTTTTTTTTTTTTTGTACTTTACAACCTTTTAGTTCTTTAGACTTTGGAGTTTTATCACTACTTGTTTTGATTCCATTACTCATTACAGTAGGGGAAAAAAAAAATTAATCACACACTCAGTGGTGTGTTGTCAGAAATATTCCTTGGTGCTTTATAACATGGCATGATAGCATTTTTCCGTTAAACACTTCAACATTAGGAGCAGCTTTTAACCCTTGATACATATAATTTTGCATTTACTAGGCATAATCTGTTCACTGCAGTATTCTTGGAGTATGATGTCAGATATAGAGCTTCACATTCTGTTTAGTATACTTCCATGTTTGGGCAGGCACTAAATGCTACATCTGGTATAGCCAGTGCAAAATCCTCATTAATATATACAGCTTTATTTATACATTGATATCACCATTGCATGCCTGCCTGCTGAGTACATGAAGAGGATTTCATTGAGAAAGCAAGACATTCAACATGGGCTGAAACTCGAGAAATCGAAAAAATATATTGGTTTTACTGTTACTGTGAAGTATGTATCACTCCTCGGCAAACGTGCGTATGATCAGGTGCTCAGTGGTAGAGGTTGTACAAACCTTTCATTGGAGAAAGAGGTGACTGATAAGCAGCAGACCTATTGTTATTGTTGCTACTGTTATTATTTAAACACCTAGGTTGATGCAAAACTTTTAGCATAAAACTAATCATGTGGTTCCATTAATCAGATTCTGGCAGGTGCTCTACTCTCTCTCGATATGAGTGCAATGCTTTCTTTCCTCCCACTATATAAGCTCATCTTAGACACACCAATGAAATTCTGATGCTATTGTCACAATGTAATCTATAGAAGAAGTTGGATACTTGTTGCAAAACTTACTATACACATTTAGAACAATTATTTTCTTCCCGCTGTTTAAAGATTTACCTTCACCTTTCACAGTTTAAAACCTTACCTATGTTTTGCTATTGCATAAGATACTAACACTCACAAACAATGGCCATACTGCAGCAGAACAGTTGGGAATTGCTTGCAGAGGGAACTGTTAACTGTAAATTTTTTCTGTTGTCATATTTCTTCAGTCGGTATTGCATATCTAGTTGCTACAAATTTTCATTTAAGCAAACTATTTCTATTTATGCAGCCGCAAGAGCCCTGAAGGTTGATGTGCATGCTTAGGTTTATTTTGGTTTCTTCATCTAAGGCAAGCGTAGAGGATATCTTTCCAGAGTTCTTTATAACTGGAAATGTATCTGCCCAATTTATCTAATCAGCCAATTTTCTCTTGATTGTATTTTTCATAATATGGATTGAACTTAAGAAAAAAACATTATTATTTAGCAAAACATGGCTTCTTTATTGTAAACATAGTAGGTACACATGACAGCAATTTTATACATATTGTTGGTGTTGTAGCAATGTCAACTATTCTCTGAAATTCAATTTTTTGAGGATTTTTGACATAATTTCAAAACTCAGTATTCTTTTTTTGTAGCTTTTTAAATAATTTGATACTAATATACAATAAGCCATTAATGAGGATGTTGCACCAGCTATAAAGAGACGGGGAGCATTGTTCCAAACTCTCATTCTGAGGGTCTAGGATCAAATCCTATCTCATCATTAACACCAAAATCTTCATCTCTACTAAGGAATCTTAGTCATATGAAGTAGCTCAGAATTCCAGTTGGAGAACCTGCTACAAGTTGGAAGCCACTTAATTATGTGAACATTATTATTCATGTATGTTTAATGAAACCAAGAAGTTTTTTAAAATTGCGATATGCAGTGTCCATAATTTTGAATTATCATGGATGTGCTTTATCACCAGATTGAATGACATACCACAAATGCTGGTAGCTATATAATGTGTTTCTTATTCTCTATAGAAATGCACTTAAGACCATTATGGAAAACCAAGGACCATTACAAAACAAAATGTTGAGAACAAGCCTTGATGACTAAAGATTAATTTAAAATTACTTATGGATTTACAATTTCTTGTTTAAATTTTAAAGAAAACCTTTTGTTTTATTTTTATTTATTTATTTTTGTAAGAAAATAGGAGGTAGTTTCCTAAATTTTTAACTCCCAAAATGCATAATCAGAGACCTCTTTTACGAAGCATTTAAGATGAGTAGGCAGAAAAAAATATTAATGGTATTTTTAATTTCTAATCTTTATATTATTTTCTAGAGTGAGCAAGTACTGAAGCAGAGAAATTAAAGATTCAACTGGCAAGCTGTTAATTGCATAGGCAATAGTTTAAATCCTATTATAATAATAATAATAATAATAAAAAAAAAATGGCTTTTCATTGATCTGTTCTTTTGAAGAAAATGTTTTATTAATGCATTTGAATGATAAAGAAATACTTGAGTTGCACTTCCCCTTGTACAGTATTTCCATTGTATGTAGTAAATACAAAATTGTGGTGTTAATGTATGTTCTTTAAATGGCTTACACTGTTGAATTTCTCATACAATATACATTAGTTCTTCTCCAGTTACATTCTGTGCACTACATTATTCTATACATGTTAGCACCTACATTCCTGAATTTCGCACAAATTGTATCAAGTTTTACTTAGAATCTCCAACATCAAATTCAGAAAGTGGGCATTGAGCACAAAAATGAGGAAAAAAAAGTATTTTAAATAATCCTTAACTCGAACTGACTGCCACTTGTAAAGAGAGAAAGCAAGAAGAAAAAAAGAATGCTAAACTTAAAAAGTAACAGAAAAGATTCCAAATGTAATATTAATATTTTCAGATTCAGTGTAGTCCCTGTTAACACCAAATGTATTTAAAAGATATTTACTGTCTTTGTGTAAGACAAAACACATGTTTTCCCTGTTTTTTTGTTGTTTTTTTTAAGTAGTATGATTGTGTTGTGCAGCATAATTTTAAGATGTGCCATCATGTATTGATTACTTGGTGTTATTTTAATAACTTTATTATTTGCTTTTCAGATATGCACAAGTTATTTTTGTACATGAGTTGCTATGTAAATGCATCACTTTGTTTTAGTTTTATCTCTGTTATGTACTCTATGCTTTAACTAATAAACTGTGAAACATTACCTTAGTGTAAACGACTGTTTTATGTTTTACATCCACAGAAAGAGTAAGGGTTCCAGCACCCTGAAACATATAGTCAAGTGCATGGAATGATGCTGATATAATGCAAAGTGGTTTATGTTGATAAATAAATGCTAAATCGCCTCTGCCATGTCCAGCCCTTACACCTTACCCGATGCTATCACTCCATTGTTTGTCTTACTTCTTTCTTTTCCTTTGCTCCCGATCTTGAAACTGACCTTTGTTCATAGGTTTGAGTGCCAAAAGTTTGACATCAAAGTCTCGTATTTTGACAAGATGGGCTCATTCAGGGGCTGGTGTGGACAGTCATGGCAAAGCATGCCTTCCAGCCACTCAGGTGAAATGTTTCCCTACTCCTCCCCTTTTGCCGCTCACCTAGGTCTGAACTTTGTTTATAAGCTAATGTATGTGTGTGAGAGAGAGACTTGAAGTCAAACCAATGGGACATTGGCTCACCCAAGACTAGTGTGGAACATAAGGAAATTCTGCCAACATTAAATAAAGAAAAAAACACTATAGCAAACTAGAAGCATCGGCACATTTCCTTGCACTCAACTGTACAGTCAGGATGCTGAACGTTTTTAATGGAAGAACAAAAAAGAAAAAAAAACTTTTGGACGCTCCATTCACCTGGTTGCTCTCTTTGCATCACCACCTCATTCAATGGAATTAATTGCACTGTTAACTTACAGCTGTCAGTGGTATGTTAAAACATTTTTGAGATAGTTTGGTACAAAAATTATTCAGGTGAGCAGACAACTTGCAAAGTAGCTGTGATCCATATTTTTCCATTAAAGCTGCCATACTTTGCTTTATACGAAGCATGGCAATTAAATAACGAGACTGAGCACCTCCTATCGTGCAGCCGCAGGGGGAAGGTTGGTATTGGAATGCAGTTGACCTTGAACCTTCAAAAGGAGTTGCCATTCATTTTGTCTTTCGGTCTACTTTAGTTGCCTTTGAGCCTTGGTTGTAGAGGATATTGTTGTGTAGTAGTGCTGTGGGCTTGGTAGACTTTAAATTGAGCAGTGCATTAACCACACATTCCTCGTGAAATTAAAAAAGTTGCCAATGGAATGTTTCCATATGTTAAAGGTGTTTGGCGAAATGCTATGTCACGTGCGCAAGTTTCTGAATGACACAAATGGTTTCCAGAAGCACGGATAACCAAGTCAATGCTGACTGTTTTTATTTTTTTTTTTATAATATCAGGGGTGTTACCATGCCTAAATGGGTGCCCGAGGGTCAAACTGTTAATCAGAAATACTACAAAGAAGTCCTAATCAAGCTGAGGGAAAGAGTAAGGAAGAAAAGACCGGATTTGTGAAAGAACGACACATGGATTTTGCATCAGGAAAACACACCAGCTCACAATGCTATACCTGTGAAACAGTTTTTGGCAGAGAAGCGCATTCCTGTGCTCAACATCCTCTGTATTTACCAGATCTAGCTCCCTGTGACTTTTATCTCTTCCCAAAACTGAAAAGTGCATTGAAGGGAACACATTTTGAATCTGTTGAAGAGGTAAAAGTAAAAATGGCAGAGCTGTTGAAGAGGGTGACAATGGGGATGACCTACAGCATTCCTTTGAACAATGGAAGACAGGTATGCAGCGGTGTATAGATAGGGGAGGGGAGTATGTTGAAGGGGATAGAAGTTAGCTGTAACTTTGTTTGCAATAAATCATATTTCTGACACCAGTCTTATTTACTTGCTACACCTTGTATAATTATTGGATCACAAATCTTTTTTTTTTTATTTCACTCAAAAATTCAAATTGAGATATTAGAAATGTTTTTTTGAGGGTGTCTGAATCCAAGACAAGAATTTTTAGAAAAATGTTCATGTGAAAAGCAAAAAGTAAGATAAATTACAAACTTCATTACCACAAACAATCCTTTACATGGAAAATATTTTCTTTATTTTTAATTTCCTTCAAACATGGTTCTAATTGTTTTCATTAAATAGTATGTTTTATACATTGTCCTGATGAATAAAATGTATATTTTGAATTTATTCTGGATGGACTGCGTAGTCCTCTTCATTCTTATTTAGTTTTAAAGACTTAAGTTTTAAGTGCTTTACTTGTTGCCTATGGTTAGTTTGCACTTCTGCCAGTATGGGGCACTTTGTCTTTTGTAGTTCATGGAGTTTAGAACTGAAGAGTTGCCAACATTTGAATGAAAAACACTGCCAGACTGAAATTAGCTAACAAAGGTAATAACTAGTTACAAACACATCACACTAATTGCATTTTCTTTATTAGCACCAATTCATTTAAGCAAACTTAAAGTAAGACAACAGGGTCCTGTGGTTTTGAAATTTAGCCAAAAGCTGCTTATGACATTTAGGTTAGTGTATGTGAACTTGTTTAAAATAACGGGTATATCACAATATAAGCAGTAAAGGAGCCAAGAGCAAACTTTAGAGTAAACTGACAGTGTTTGGCCTGAGGTTAGTGTGTATGTGTATAAGAACTGGAATCAAATAACGGGTATATCACAATATGGGCACTTGAGAAGCTGAGAGCAAACTTTAGATGTTCAGCTTAATCTTACACTTAATTATACATTTACATCCATTTCTTAACAGGTGTGTTTATAACAGGAAGAAGAAACAAAATCTGCTATTCTTGTGGTTTCCACTACTACATTGGGTTGGCAGTTTCTTCTGCGCATGTGAAGAGTAACAATGCACATACTTGGTTGACATTCCACGATGATTTTGCTATAAAAGAAACTTGTCTTTAAAAGGGAGGGTTACAGGCTGTCCAAGTGCTTACATCTCTTAAAGCCCCATTTATATGCATTTTCATTAGTTTCCTGTGTTTTTAAAGCTTCTTTTGGGGGGGGTGACAAGCGCAGCTTCTTTACTAATTTTATATAATTGAGAAATCATTAGAGAATGGAGGGTTTTTGTTGGAGTTTTATCAACCTCCCGCATGTCAGCCTAAAAGGCTTATTGTGCAACCCCATTAGAAAGGATGCTTTCATTGTTTTCCAAAATCTGTTCCCTGAAGAAGTTGCAGTATCCTGGTTCCAATGTCAGCATCCTTTCCTAGATCTTTTTTCGTTATAGAAAGAGTTGTCTCTTTCCAGAATGGACAATCAAAGAGGATATGTGAGGCAGCTTCCTCATCCTCTTTTGCACATTCTATAAATGGGTTCATCCTTCTAGAGTCCTACTTTACATAGATGTTTCCTAAAGTGTCCATGTTCAGAAATTAATGCAACTTGTTTCCTTATTCCTGTTCTATCCAATCTCAGGCAAAGGGGGAAAAAAGTGTTACATGGACCTAAGACCAGTTTCTTGGCTTGTCTTTGTCCAGGATAGCTGTTCCACGCGATTTGTTGTTTTTCCCTAATCCAAGTGTTTACTGAGAGTTTAGCGGCACGTGTACTGTTTCCAACCATGGGTTCAGGGCCAAGATAAGACTACCACAGTATCGTTTTTTTGCCAGCTGATCAGCTTTTTCATTTCCTTAGATACCCTGATGCCATGGCACACACCACAATTCAAACCTTTTGCTAGATAATATGGCAATCAGGACAGTAGGCATTCTCCAACCCCTTTTGATTTTATTTGGTCTGAGGAGAATGCTTTTAAAGCACTTTGTCTGTGAAGATGAGAGTTTATTATCATAACCTTTCTCAAGTCCTCTTAGAACACAGCTCAGGATAGAAAATACTTCTGCCAGAAAAAACTGTGCAATATTTCCCAAGGTTTATACTAATATTTGCCCTTGGAGATAGGTAATATATGCCTGTGTCTCTATACAGGATCCATCTATGAACCACTCAAGCTTGTCACATTCTTAATCAGGCATAATTCCTTCCATCCAGTCTTCTCCAGACCCGAGAGTTACCTTAAACGAAGGAAGGAAAGAACAATACTGAGTGTTCAATAGGTCAGACCACATACCCAATGATGGAATATTCAGGAAATTTAGCACAGAAGTGCATCCAGCTGTTGAACAGCTATCTCTCCAGTTCCCTGTTTGCATTAGGCAGTAGTAAGAAAATTGAAAATTAGGCGTTAACATAAGATGTAAAACTTAGACATAATGTGCATGTGCTGTCATTCACATCGACAAATGCAAACTTAAGCAGTAGCCAAACTCAAGAGAGGATTAAACAGCTGAGCTAATATGGCAACCTAGAAAGTGATCACCATCAAACGAGGTTATGCACTTGTATCAAAATGAAAAGATCTTGCACAGTTAAAGGATGTTAAACTCACAAGAAAGCATCACCTACAATAACAATTTGTTTTTCTGCAATTTTTATGGGTACCCCAGTGATTCCTGGCCAGTGATCTTACACAGAAAGTGTGTTAGCAAGTCAACACATTGTGATGGGAGATGGCAGAATGATCACATGATGAAAATCACTCTGTGAGCTGGCTAGTTTCCTATGTTTGATGTAGACATAAACTTAAAAGCTTGAACCTTGCAAGCTTCTAAATTTACATCTAATTCAATGTCTATGTGATTCATTGTGAATGATTCCACTACAATACATAGCATCTAGCTTTTAAGTTTACACTATTCTTACGGTTAGTTTTCATTGTGAATGGGGCTTAACCTTGGCATCCACTTGTAAATAAATGTCCATGAGAGGGAGTCACAGCAGAGAACTTTTTAAGGCTCGTGTAATACAAAGACATGCTAATCTCTGTAGCTTGGTAAATTTTCTTGCAGTTTGTAGTGTTTTCCCACCACCAAACAATAGTGCCATAAGATACCGGGGCATAACCATTGCAACATATAGCCAATGGCTAATGTGTGACTTTATACCCCAGATTGTTTCAATAGTGCATTTACAAGCACCATCTATCCGTATGGAGAGTAATATCAATGTGATCATTCCAGATCAGTTTTTTTATCCAATACAAGATCTAGATATATTAACTGACTGAATATTCCAGAATTGAATTGCCTAGTTTAAAATTTCCTAGGCCTTTTACATTCCTCCTTTTGGTAAAAGGAACAACTGTTTTGCTAGGATTGATAGATAAGCCCTTCTATATACAGGGTGGAAGTGAAATAGTCCTGCAGACTGGGAGAGTGGATGTAGATGAACAAAAACCTCCAACACTTGTAATTAAATGCACCGTTTTTGAGAAAAAAATGCTTTTGTCCAAAAAATTTATCATCACCTTGCTGGATTACTGTTGATTAAAGGTTCTTAATTTATGCTATATTCATAAAAAATTGAATAAATGACAACTTTTTCCTTTGGCGTGTTTCAGTAGAATGAACGGTTTTTGTGTAAATTAAATTTAAAAAGTCTATAATTTGTTGCCTCCTTAGTTCTGTTAAAACTGGCAACATTGCATCAGCTGCATTTACTTTCTTCCGATATTGGTGTAGATCGTGGGGAATGTTTACTTAATCACATGCAATTGTTTTTATGTCACAGCCAGAAGTTTAGATCAGAGCAGTTAAAGGAGGCATGGATAAACAAAAAACAAAGGACAGAAAATCTTGTACAGAACAACATACACATGCCGTGATTTTCAACGTCCGAATATCTGGACATGATCTTAGTTTACAGAAATGCAGTCCATGATACAGGTAGTGTAATTCTGAGTTGTCGTAATTGAGGGCAACAATGAACCTGATGTAATTATCAACATGGAAGAGGAAGTGTTAAATTTGGTTGAAGAAAATCCTGATCAGCAGTCACAATATCGCTCGCACAGTGGGAATGTTGCACTGGACTGTACTTAGAACTTTTAAAGAACAGTTATTGTGCCCATATCACATCCAGCGAGTACAATGTTTATCACCAAATGACTTTCATCCATGTGTTGCATTTTGCGAGTGGCTGCTTCGTCAGTTTGCGCAAAATCCAAATCTTATAACAAATGTGTTGGTGATGGACGAGGTCTGTTTCACGTGAACTGACGTTACGAAGTTTCACAACACGCACACTTGGGCAGTGGAGAACCCGAGAACTATACAACAGTGGAATTTTCAGCACAGATTCTTGATTAATGCTTGGGCCGGCATAATTGGAGGTCATCTTATTGGACCATTCATCTTTCCACTGCACTTGACTGGTATCAGCAGTTTTTGACGTACCAACCTAGCCTGTTGGAGGACATCCCGTTGGAGATAAGGAAGATGTGGTTCCTTCATGACGGTGCAACACCCCACATCACTCTTGCAGTCTGTCGGCACTTGATAAAGACTTTCCCAAACCGCTGGATTGGTCAATTTGGATCTCTGGCTTGGCCTGCCAGATCGCCAGACTTGAATCCGATAGATTTTTAATTCTGAGAGGACATGAAAAACAAAGTGTACAGAAATGAAATAGAAACTGCGGACAAGTTGCACCAGTGCATTTTCTAAGCAACTGAGGAAATTAGAAACAACCCAGAGGTCTTCGCCAGGGTGCGTCAGAACTGGTTAAGAAGGTGTGAAGCCTGTTTACAAGCAAATGGTGGACATATTGCTGCGGTATATTAATGTATTTATGTATTTGTAGCACCACGTTGTGGAAGCCAATATGATGGGAGAATGTTATGTTGACTTCTGCGTTGCCATCTTGTGTGACGTCACTCGTTGGTTTGGTCTGGTCCGTAGATCTCTCTGGCGTTAGCAATTTGCATGAATTTTAAATGTCCACCGGCTAGCTATCATCTTTTCTTGGTAGAACTTATATCTCTTGCAGGGTGTGAAGCGGAAAGGAATCTTTTGTCTTTAAATGATAGTGACGAAGAAATTGGTTTTATAATCTTTATTGCAGAACACGTTCACGAACACTTTCACAAATTAATTTGGATACTCGCCATACTGAAACTGTTTGTAATAACTGCTTATCACTTTTAACTCACGTACTTCAACTTTATATATTCAACTGTATAATACTTTATAAGATTTCTTGTAATTCTTCTACGCGTAACTTGACGAAATAAAGGACTGACTGACGATCTGTACTGTACTGAGAATTCCGTTGAACTGGGAGCTGACGTGTTATGTGTTGTGAATCTCGTTGCACACTGGGAGACCCGCTAACTCGACCTGGCTTATTTATAGGCTTGCCTCAAGATACACCTAAAGATTATAAATGAAATGCTATTGGCTAATAAAACGCGCCAACATTAGCGTCTATTTTACTATCCAATGAAAACCACTAATACATATGCTTTAGGAAATGTTCTAGAAGCTTCTAAACGGAAAAAACGCGCGAAACATTACGTAACTTCCTGGTTCCCGGTAACGATAAACAACTAACCCCTTCATTGCATTATTGCGTTATTATTGACAGTTTCAGTAGAGCCGTATATTATTATTTACCAATAATAATTACAATTATTAAACCTCTGAAATCAATGTTACATAAAAATACATATTCATATTAAAATAATTATTTACATTAAAGTAATTTGTGATACAAATTACCGTCTCATATGCCCCACTAGAAACATAATTATAAATATTTATAACTTGTTTAGAAAATTTCTAATTGTGTTTTTAGTCTCCTAAATCTTGGAACACACGCTATCACTTTCACTTTACACTTCACACGTATTTAACACATGACATATGTTTTATCTCGCCACTACTTACTGGCTCTGATTTAATTAATTTAGATATTCATCTGACATCACAAAAATGTTTTTTTTTATAGCAAATACTTTACCCTAAATTACTTATTTACTGCTACCAAATTGTTTACATTAAGTTGTTGACAAAAATTTATACATTTAAGATTTTTTTGTAATTATTGTACATATTTACCAAAATATTCACCCTCAACACAAATATTTACATCTCTTAAATCTAGACAATGTTTCACCTTTTCTGTTTGCTACATAAGTATTTGTTTCAATTATTTTTAATTATATTTACCAATTTTTTTGTTATTTTGTACTTTGCAAATATATTTAAATCTCTTAAATCTTGACAATGTTTCACCTTTTCTGTTTGCTACATAAGTATTTGTTTTATTTATTTTTACCAATTTTTGTTATTCTGAATTTTATTTTAACAATACTCTTTGAATTGTATTTATGTACTTTTACTTTAATATCATATTAAGTTTCAATTATTACCTTCTTCTTTTCAAATACTATTACAGTTAATAAAAATTTTAATTTATTTATTTATTTATTTTTTTTTTTTTTTAAACATTTCTCTTTTTTTTTTTTTTTTATAATTTATTTCTCTTTTCAAATGATATATATATATATATATATATATATAAATAGTTAACCCTCTTACGTTCCAATACATTTCTCTGCAAGTCGTCTTTAACTATCCAGCATTTACTTAACATCACATTGCTATTTACCCTCCTGGATCAAATTGTGTGTGGCTAAACATTACTCGTAGCCGTAACCTAACCTTCAAATTGTTGTTCATGAATAACCTCTTGTATTTATATGACATTTCGTTCCCTGATAACATTTGAAAACAATCTACAGTTTCATGAACAATACATCTTTTAACAACTTTCATTTTCAATTCTTCTGCTATCATTTTAATTTGAGAATACTCTGACAAATCTGTACTAAACTGTACTGGACTGGAGTTTTCAATTTGAACATCTTGGTACAATTTATTTCTTTGTATTTCTGATTCTTTTTGTATTTCTGATATCTCCGCTCTGAAATTAACTTGCGCCTCATTTACATCTACATTCCTAACCTCTTTTATCTCTCTTAGCTCACTTGTAATACTACTCATTTGATTTCCTAACTCTGTACTTTCTACATTAACCTCACTTTTAGTATTAACCTCACTTTCTTTGTTATCTATTTCCTTGCTCATGTCTGGTATTTTCTTTGAAATTTCTCCTATCTCACTTGCTATTACTTCCTCATTTTCATTACTCATTTTTGGCATACTACTATCTAGCTTCGTAACTTTCTTTTCAGTTTCTTCTATTATTTTCCTATTTCTATTTTCTATATCTCCCATTATTTCCCTATTCCTTCTTTTCATATCTTCACTTAATTTCTCATTACTCTGAGTTAATCTTTGTCCTAATTTCTCATAACTCTTTTGCATATCTTCCCTTTCTTGATCTAATTTCTTACTAAGATATTCCCTGTTTTGATCTATTTTCTTACTAATATTTCTCAGCAATTCCATCATTTCCTTCATCATACCAGCATCAATAGTAATATTTCCTGCTATTCTATTCTTATTTACTGCACTAACATTTCCTCCCTCCAATACTACATTGTTTGAGCTTTTTTTTGTAACCTGTATTGAATTACAGCTAACTGTTACACTATCCCCTTCCATCATTGTTTCTTGTTTTACACTTTTTTTTTTTTTTTTTAAGAATTAAAATCACACTTCTCTAACCTTTCTGATGGTATCTGCTGATGTTGCTTAGATGTCCAGCTGTCTGCCCCTTTCTCCTAGGTTTGTATGTCGCTTCTGTGTTGTATTGTGATGAATCTACGTTGTCTCGATGTTTTCTTGTAGTTGAATTCCTTGTTGCATCGTAATCTCGGAATTACGATCGAAGTCAGTCGTCCCTGTCGTTTCTTGAATCTGGGTCTTGTAGATGATTTCACCTCTGCATTCCTGGTTATGTTGAATCTTTCCTAGTTAATTCTGCTACTTCCTGGTTATTCTTGTTCCTTTCCTAGTCATCTAGCTCCACGTCCTGGTTATTCTTATTCCTTTCCTGGTCACTTCGCCCCACGTTGGGCGCCAATTTGAAAGATGTATAGCTTACGTATTCTGTTTTACGTAAATTATTATATCTTGAAGATCTTATAGTTAGCCCCACGTTGGGCGCCAATTTGCTGCGGTATATTAATGTATTTATGTATTTGTAGCACCACGTTGTGGAAGCCAATATGATGGGAGAATGTTATGTTGACTTCTGCGTTGCCATCTTGTGTGACGTCACTCGTTGGTTTGGTCTGGTCCGTAGATCCCTCTGGCGTTAGCAATTTGCATGAATTTTAAATGTCCACCGGCTAGCTATCATCTTTTCTTGGTAGAACTTATATCTCTTGCAGGGTGTGAAGCGGAAAGGAATCTTTTGTCTTTAAATGATAGTGACGAAGAAATTGGTTTTATAATCTTTATTGCAGAACACGTTCACGAACACTTTCACAAATTAATTTGGATACTCGCCATACTGAAACTGTTTGTAATAACTGCTTATCACTTTTAACTCACGTACTTCAACTTTATATATTCAACTGTATAATACTTTATAAGATTTCTTGTAATTCTTCTACGCGTAACTTGACGAAATAAAGGACTGACTGACGATCTGTACTGTACTGAGAATTCCGTTGAACTGGGAGCTGACGTGTTATGTGTTGTGAATCTCGTTGCACACTGGGAGACCCGCTAACTCGACCTGGCTTATTTATAGGCTTGCCTCAAGATACACCTAAAGATTATAAATGAAATGCTATTGGCTAATAAAACGCGCCAACATTAGCGTCTATTTTACTATCCAATGAAAACCACTAATACATATGCTTTAGGAAATGTTCTAGAAGCTTCTAAACGGAAAAAACGCGCGAAACATTACGTAACTTCCTGGTTCCCGGTAACGATAAACAACTAACCCCTTCATTGCATTATTGCGTTATTATTGACAGTTTCAGTAGAGCCGTATATTATTATTTACCAATAATAATTACAATTATTAAACCTCTGAAATCAATGTTACATAAAAATACATATTCATATTAAAATAATTATTTACATTAAAGTAATTTGTGATACAAATTACCGTCTCAATATGGAACACTTCCTCTAAACTTTTATTTCAAATTTACATCCTGGAAGAAAGTTCAGATATTTTAAATTAATCCCAATGTTTTCGCATACCTGTGAATCTAATAAATGCTAGTGATTAAGCTTATGGTTATTTTTTGTTTCTAAAACTACCAAGTAAGTAATAGTAGTCTGTGACTGTGGAATACAATAGGCATGAAGAGCAGTGTCAGTTTTGTTTACCTACGTTTTTTAAAATGTTTTGATATTCGTTACACATACTTGTACACACAAATTTTATCAGTAATGTTAGTGTTGCAAATTTGACCAACTTGAGTTTTTTTGTGCTCATAAGCTTATTGTTAAATCATATTGGAGTAACCATTGGTGAAATTGCTTCTAAAAATGCATCATGTTATACAGATTCCTTTTTTTTAGACCAATAATTGCGAGATGTACTTGCTGGTATGAACCACTTTAGTCCCATTTTAAAATGGTTATATTAAAAATTACATAGAAGCGTGCACTTCCCGGTTGGCCAAAACTATAAACAATTGCACAAAAATTTCCTTTAAGCATATTGCAGTGGATTATAATTCACATAAATTATGCTTTCTTAAACGTTTAGCAATTATTAGTACCAGATTGTTAAATTCAACACAGAATAATGGTGTAAATAACATAAGAGGTGTTTCACATAAGAGTACCATAATCTTCAGAATGCTTATTTTCATTTCAAGTAAAGCATTGCATTGTCACATAAATATCATTGCAGTATGGCATTGCGTAATAATTATAATGTACCTTTTAAACTACATACATAGGTATTATGTGTACACAAACCTTAAAACCATTTAATATCAGTAACAATTCCACGTGAGTTTGTTACCTTACCATGGCATAAGCCTCTCAAACAGAATAGGCCAGATATTCAGGCCTTTAAACATACCAAATAAAATATTTATAATTATGTGGGAATGCAGAATTCGAGGTATATGGTGCAGTGAACAATAACCTGACTTTTCCTGGAATTTTTGTGGTGTCTCGTGCGCCAGCAACAAAACATCTGAATTTAATGCATGGCCCGAAGCATGTTGGCAGGCTGAAAGCAGCCCGAAGAAGTGTTATCAAGTGTACCTACCCTTGCTAGGGTTTAATCACTGGTAGGTAGGAAAGGGTTTTGCAGGATGGCGGTTGAGACTGAGGTTGTGGGTGTGATAGGAGGTAGCATTGAGCTCCTCGACGACTGCAGGTCAGGGTGCAATGGCCCTAATGCACCGCTGGTGGATGATATTTTCGAAATTGTTTTAGATAAATTTTGAATTTACCAAGCAACTCTGGTAGGACTATAAGGAGTTCAGCTTTTGCTGCTGGTTGGAGTAACTCCTTTGTCACTGGGGATGCCCGCATGCCATGCGGGGAACCCAGTGACGTCTCAAGCGGCATTCTCTGGGGTTATAGTCCCCTAGAGACTGAATGAGGGCACTCTGATGGAATGGCAACTGATCATAATAGTTTTCTAGCCCGGCGCCAATGCATGGCCAACATTACTTAAATGGTTTTAGAGTGTTGGAATAGTTCAAGGCACCACCAATAGAAGCAGACTACTTAATCAACAAGTTGCGCCAGATTGCCAAATACTCCTGCTTTTAAATGTAATTATCTAGTTAACGGTGCATTTAATTACAAAATAGTGTTGGAGGTTTTTGTTCATCTACCTTCACTTTCCCACGTCCCCCACTTTCACTTCCACCCTGTATATACAGGACGCAGTGTAACTCAGGTTACTAAAAAACAAAGATGGCTGACACTGCATGTCAGAGCAGTCAACGTTGTAACTTGAGTCACTAGATATATAATCAGAGTAATTACCAAAGGTTTGGTCATCACCTTTCTTCTCTGCTATAATTGCTGATAACCTGAAGTGTTAAATTAAGCACTGAAATGTGCTATGTGCCTAAATTCTATAACACGTATGTTATTAAACCTTCTAAATTACTCTAATAGTATGAAGAACATTTAACACTTTAATATGATTTCGGTGTACTTACATAAACCAAACAATTAAATTTCTTGATTTTCTTCTACTCAGATTTTCTTTCTCTAAAAATAAAACCCCACAAAAACAATCAATGCTTACACCAAAAATTGCAAAAACAATTGAATTTTCCGGTTAACTGCAACGGTAAGTCCCAATACTAATTAAATACTCGTATAATTAACCTAATTAATATAACTAATCTAACATAAATAGTAATACAATTAAGCAGTGCATCAGTTGGTGGCTAAATAGTTGGCTTTTAAAGTTTGAACACCTGAGAATGTAAAAACAGATGCCAATGTAATAGATACAATAAAACTAGCCTTCCCAATACATGTAACAGGTGCGTATTTGCAGAGGAGTTGTTGGTTATGAATGGAACCTAACAATCCAAATATCATGAGATTCTAGTGACTTATCCCATAATGGTGGGAAAATGTCAAACTTGCACTTTAGTAACTTCTCGTATATTATAAGCTCTTTACCAGTTGTTAATTTTTCTCAGTCCATGATTCATATGTCTGAGACTGTGACAAAAGTAACCAATGCTGTCATTTGCATAGCCTTATATAATATCCTTCCTGGGTCATATCTTAGTGTAGATCATCTACCACAAGACTCCACAGCAGGGGAGACTACCCCTGCAGTCAACCCCTCATTGTGCATCCCCCTCATTTACTCAAGGAGGGTAACTGTAATTTTCCTGGATATTCTTGGATAAGTCGCATTGTTAGAATGTGCTGAGTTTAATTTTAAGTTTGGTATTTTATCTTATTTTTCACACATGCTTTTTTGGGAGGAGGGGAATGGTATTAGCAGACCTCAGAACACATAATTCTGGTGAAATCTTGATACCAAAATTTTGGGTTGAATGGCAGAGAAAGTAAATTCAAATTGATGAGTTTGCATGACTTTCTATACTTGCTCTTCTACCTACTTGTCAACTGAGATAAACTTTCATTAAACATATATTGTAATGAAAAGAAGCTAGAAACAGTGATGTGTATTGAATTTATTTAAAGGTGAGTCGGAATTGTTACACTAACATCACTTAAGTTTACTCACTTAACATGTTTCGGGAAACAGTTGTTCCCATCCTCAGAAGGTTAATTCGACTGGATCCTGTGGTGGCATCTTGTGGTGGAGAAATGTACTTCCAGAGAGGATTTGGTGGCGGCAAATCAAAATTCATTAGATTTGTGTTGTGTTTTAGAATTGTGATCTTCTCCCATGCATCTAATTCGGCTGCAAATTTGGCTGGTTTGACTAATGTAATATTGGGTTTGATGTTGTGATTAGTGATCCAAAAATGGTGTGAAACTGCAGATTTGTCCATTTGTTTGTATTTAATACATCTCATGTGCTCCTTTAGCCTAGTTTTTAAGTTGGTTAAACCTTGGCCTAAAAACATGTGTTGGCTACACAAAAACAACCGATGAAATAGTCGCAGACATTGAGATTGCTACTTACAACCTAAATGAAAATAGTAAAACCACTATAAAAAAAGAATGTGAAATGGTTCTCCAAGAAATACAAGCAGATAAACATAACAATTTCCCAACCAAACATGTGATCAAAACATTAAAATCAAAACCAGTAGTATACACAAAAGCTGACAAGGGAAATAAACTAGTTGTACTGCAAAAAGATGATTAT
This sequence comes from Deroplatys truncata, assembly GCA_030765065.1. NCBI lineage: Eukaryota > Metazoa > Arthropoda > Insecta > Mantodea > Mantidae > Deroplatys > Deroplatys truncata. Next base: position 191,690,004 of record CM060976.1, on the reverse strand, counting down.
ATTGCCAGAGTAGAAAATATGCTGCAACAAGAAAATTACATACAAATTCAAGAAGACCCATTAAAATCACAATTAAAAGCCTTCAATCAAACCATCCAGGAAAGCAAAACTATAACAGACACTGATAAATCTAGATTAAAACCAGACCACCCCACTTTACCAAGAATGTATGCTCTACCTAAAATACACAAACCGGGTAATAAGATGAGACCAATCGTCAGCAATATTGATTCTCCTACCTACAAACTGGCAAAATGGTTAGTACAGAGATTCTCTTCACTACCAAAATTCAATAGCAAAAACATAATGAATTCAGAAGATTTAATACAGAAGATAAAATCCCTGGAACTCGAACCAGAAGACAGATTAGTTTCCTTTGATGTCACTGCACTATTTCCAAGTGTCCCTACAGATCAACTCCTGCGTCAATTAAAGAAATGGCTACAGCAGACTAACCTACTTGAAGAAGAAATAGAAGACCTCATACAACTTACCAATTTATGCATTGCACAAAATTGTTTTAGTTTCAATAAGAAGTTCTATCAACAACCAACTGGTCTAACCATGGGCAACCCACTTTCACCCTTCTTGGCAGATTTATTTATGAGCTACTTAGAAATACACATAACAACTTCCTTTCCATACATGTTTAAAGTTTGGCACAGATATGTTGACGACATCTTTGCTGTTGTCCCTAATAGGTTCATACAAGACTCCTTAGCCTTACTAAACCTACAGAACCAATCAATAAAATTCACCATAGAAATAGAAAAAGAAGGCATGCTACCATTTTTAGACCTAAAAATCATCAGAGAACAAAAGAACCTAACCTTTGGCATATACAGGAAGCCAACACACTCTACTAATTACATAAAAAATAAGAGTTTCAATCCAACCACACACAAACATGCAGTACTAAACAGCCTAACACATAGACTGGTATATACCCCCTTAAATAAAAAAGAATACCAGTTAGAATACCAGCATATAGTAGACACAGCAATACATAATGGGTACAACAAAGCAACTATTGACAAAAAAATTGCAAAATTCAAACGACAGATGCACATCAGAAACACAACAAATCTCAGCCAGCAAGATAAAGAGCTAAAGTTCAAGAAATTCACATACCACCCAGGAACATTTCACAAATTTAAGAAAATTTTCATGAAACATAACATCAGCCTAGCTCCACAGAACAAATTTAACATAGAGAAATTACTTTGTAACAAGTTAAAAGACCCCATTCCACAAGACAAAAAAGCTGGAATTTATAAAATCAATTGTTCAGATTGCAATAAAGTATACATAGGTAAGACAAAAAGAAACTTAGAAACTAGGCTAAAGGAGCACATGAGATGTATTAAATACAAACAAATGGACAAATCTGCAGTTTCACACCATTTTTGGATCACTAATCACAACATCAAACCCAATATTACATTAGTCAAACCAGCCAAATTTGCAGCCGAATTAGATGCATGGGAGAAGATCACAATTCTAAAACACAACACAAATCTAATGAATTTTGATTTGCCGCCACCAAATCCTCTCTGGAAGTACATTTCTCCACCACAAGATGCCACCACAGGATCCAGTCCAAAAAACGGAAACACCAACAACACGGGCCAGTCGAATTAACCTTCTGAGGATGGGAACAACTGTTTCCCGAAACATGTTAAGTGAGTAAACTTAAGTGATGTTAGTGTAACAATTCCGACTCACCTTTAAATAAATTCAATACACATCACTGTTTCTAGCTTCTTTTCATTACAATATATACGTAATTTATGACCAACAAGTCACAAGAAGCAAAATTTATAATTGGCCACCACGTGAAAAGATACAAGTCATGGCAGAAAACAAGGTAAGATTAGAAACCCTAAATTTCAATACAGATTTCAGTGGAATAAAAAGTGACATCAAAAGATACCAAAAAGTTGAAGAAAAGAGAAAAAACACATTTGCGGACATCCGTTTTTTAAACCTATGCATACAAAGCAAAGTCACACCAAAGTTTGTAAGGAGAATTGTAAAATACGACAAAAACAGCAAACACCAAACATCAGCCGATAAAAAAGTAATAATAATTGAGAGAAACAACCACTACGCAAAATTACAAAAATTGGAACTGGAATTATATGCTCTTCACCTTAAATTAACGGACACACTCGGCTACCCAATTTGGCAAAACATGCAATCAAAATTCCTCACTATTCTTAGCTACAGGATGAAAACAAAAACGCTGAAATTAAAGAAAAAACTAGACATACTACGCCGGAAGCAACATTCATATAAACCTAACCTAAAAAATGAAAAAACGACGCCATACTCTGACGTAATTAATCTTTCAAATGTAACTTTCACCAAAGCGGAATTATCGGTATTAAACCTTGGCCTAAAAACATGTGTTGGCTACACAAAAACAACCGATGAAATAGTCGCAGACATTGAGATTGCTACTTACAACCTAAATGAAAATAGTAAAACCACTATAAAAAAAGAATGTGAAATGGTTCTCCAAGAAATACAAGCAGATAAACATAACAATTTCCCAACCAAACATGTGATCAAAACATTAAAATCAAAACCAGTAGTATACACAAAAGCTGACAAGGGAAATAAACTAGTTGTACTGCAAAAAGATGATTATATTGCCAGAGTAGAAAATATGCTGCAACAAGAAAATTACATACAAATTCAAGAAGACCCATTAAAATCACATTTAAAAGCCTTCAATCAAACCATCCAGGAAAGCAAAACTATAACAGACACTGATAAATCTAGATTAAAACCAGACCACCCCACATTACCAAGAATGTATGCTCTACCTAAAGTACACAAACCGGGTAATAAGATGAGACCAATCGTCAGCAATATTGATTCTCCTACCTACAAACTGGCAAAATGGTTAGTACAGAGATTCTCTTCACTGCCAAAATTCAATAGCAAAAACATAATGAATTCAGAAGATTTAATACAGAAGATAAAATCCCTGGAACTTGAACCAGAAGACAGATTAGTTTCCTTTGATGTCACTGCACTATTTCCAAGTGTCCCTACAGATCAACTCCTGCGTCAATTAAAGAAATGGCTACAGCAGACTAACCTACTTGAAGAAGAAATAGAAGACCTCATACAACTTACCAATTTATGCATTGCACAAAATTGTTTTAGTTTCAATAAGAAGTTCTATCAACAACCAACTGGTCTAACCATGGGCAACCCACTTTCACCCTTCTTGGCAGATTTATTTATGAGCTACTTAGAAATACACATAACAACTTCCTTTCCATACATGTTTAAAGTTTGGCACAGATATGTTGACGACATCTTTGCTGTTGTCCCTAATAGGTTCATACAAGACTCCTTAGCCTTACTAAACCTACAGAACCAATCAATAAAATTCACCATAGAAATAGAAAAAGAAGGCATGCTACCATTTTTAGACCTAAAAATCATCAGAGAACAAAAGAACCTAACCTTTGGCATATACAGGAAGCCAACACACTCTACTAATTACATAAAAAATAAGAGTTTCAATCCAACCACACACAAACATGCAGTACTAAACAGCCTAACACATAGACTGGTATATACCCCCTTAAATAAAAAAGAATACCAGTTAGAATACCAGCATATAGTAGACACAGCAATACATAATGGGTACAACAAAGCAACTATTGACAAAAAAATTACAAAATTCAAACGACAGATGCACATCAGAAACACAACAAATCTCAGCCAGCAAGATAAAGAGCTAAAGTTCAAGAAATTCACATACCACCCAGGAACATTTCACAAATTTAAGAAGATTTTCATGAAACATAACATCAGCCTAGCTCCACAGAACAAATTTAACATAGAGAAATTACTTTGTAACAAGTTAAAAGACCCCATTCCACAAGACAAAAAAGCTGGAATTTATAAAATCAATTGTTCAGATTGCAATAAAGTATACATAGGTAAGACAAAAAGAAACTTAGAAACTAGGCTAAAGGAGCACATGAGATGTATTAAATACAAACAAATGGACAAATCTGCAGTTTCACACCATTTTTGGATCACTAATCACAACATCAAACCCAATATTACATTAGTCAAACCAGCCAAATTTGCAGCCGAATTAGATGCATGGGAGAAGATCACAATTCTAAAACACAACACAAATCTAATGAATTTTGATTTGCCGCCACCAAATCCTCTCTGGAAGTACATTTCTCCACCACAAGATGCCACCACAGGATCCAGTCCAAAAAACGGAAACACCAACAACACGGGCCAGTCGAATTAACCTTCTGAGAATGGGAACAACTGTTTCCCGAAACATGTTAAGTGAGTAAACTTAAGTGATGTTAGTGTAACAATTCCGACTCACCTTTAAATAAATTTCATTAAACATTTCATTGTAGGTATCAAAGGAGTACAGTACACTAAATACATAGATTTTTAAAAAGCGAATCGCTATTCGATGGCTTTGAAATTTGAAAGACAAATAGTGACTTACCACTTGATAAAAGTATAAGTAGTTGAAAATTCAAAACCTCAGAAATGATTAATATCACAAAAAATTTAATTTGACAGAAATTTGCACTTTTTTGTGTAGTAAGATTTTATTCATCTCTTATGGTTTACAAGTTATACAAAATTAATTCAGAATGAAGGTCTCAGAACATTCAAGATATACATTTTATTTGCCATGCAAATATCTTAAAATTCAGCATTTCAATAAAAAATAATTAGCCATTTTTAAACAAATAAAAAATAACAAAACATTTTCCATGTAAAGGGTAGTTTGGGTGAGGGGGGATTATCTTGAAAATCTTTGTGTCACATTCGTGGAAAATGCTGAACAGAAATACCAAGTTTGCTATTTAACCAACTTTTATTTTTGAGTTCTGTGTTCACAGATACATGGACCATTTTTTTTTCTTTCTAAAAATGCCCTTTTTTGGATCCAGGGAGCCATAAAACATGTATTACTTTCTCTACTGTGTATTGTAAGTAGGGGAAGTTTTGCATTCCACCCAAAAATTTGATACCGAAATTTCACCAGAAATACATGTTTTGAGGCCTCCTGAATCCAAAAAAAGGATTTTTGGAAACATGTCCGTGTGAGTGTTTGTCTGTGAACAGCAGAACTCAGAAATGAACAGTCGGATAAACACCAAACTTGGTATTTAGGTTCAGTATCTTCCAGAGATATGACACAAAGGTTTTCAAGAAAATACCCTGACCCCAGGTTACCCTTTACATGAAACATTTTTCGAAAATTTTAATTTTCTCAAAAATGGCTCTAATGATTTTGATTAAAATATCATATATTTAAGATACTTTCATGACTTAGGGTTAGGATTTTTAGGTGTGCACATTTTTTCTTAGGGTAAGTTAAAGCTGTGCGGAAAGATATCACAGTGTGAAATTGTGTTTCTAGTTGCGAAGAGAGGCATTTTTTCTCGCACCTTTTTCCCCTTTTTGGCACCTTTATCCTATTTTCTCCCAACCATGCCCATAATTCCCCTTTTTTCTTTTAAGTTTCATTCCAATTTATTCTTTAACTTTCAATTAACGTCTCCTCAGCTTGCTGTGTACGTGCGAATAGTAAGCCTACCTCTTTCAGTAAACGGCACGCAGGAATTGAAAGCACACCTGCAACAATGGAAAATAATTGTGTGTTCTCTCGCTTTACCGCTATAAAGTAGCCTGCAATAATGCAATTGACAATAAGTGATTCTATCCCACCAGAATCAGTAGCCTGCTGTTCATGAATGTGAGTTTGTTACTGTGAGAGACGTCATCTGTTTGCGTGGAGGTGAAGACTTGGCATGCAGAGACGGCAGTAACCTCACCCGCACAGTTCCGAGAATTATTAAGACTGGGTTCTGCTCGAAACTACTAGAAATCGCTGAGACTGAAGTTCCAGCATGAATGAGAACATTCTGGTAATTGTCACGGTGTTATAAGAGAATGTGGACAAGAGTGAGTTGAGTGACAGCCGCATTGTGTTAGCTCACCAAATGAGTGTACTAGTACTAGATTTTACCATGCCAAAGGTGTCCAGTGCTCGATTTATTGTTCTGGCTGAGGAATTCAAACAAGATTTCATAGACACTGATGGAACGTTATGCGATGTACTATTTGTGATTCAGGAATTTTGTTAGATGAAAAACACCAGTGAGATCGCATCAAAAACACATTTCCAGCTCTAAGCATCAAATCACGGCAACCTCTATTACGAAATGCGTTTCAACAGAGTTCTTCAAAAAGCGAAAATTTGAAGGAATTAAACATTGATTTGTGTGCAGCTCTTACACAAGCAGGAATTCCACTCAATAAGGTGAACCATCCAGCCTTCAAGGGATTTCTTGAAAAATACACAAAGATGCCAATGCCCGATGAGAGTACTTTAAGAAAAAACTACATGGAGCCTGTTTACCAAGAAACCATAGAAAGAATCGAGCAGAAAGTGTCTGATTGTGACGTGGGAATCATTGTGGATGAAAACATAGACTCAATGGAACAATATGTTTTGAACATTTGAGTTTTTCCCTGACAGTAATGCAATCCATTATGGAATTCTGCCAAAAGCTCTGGCCTACTGGTATCGAGTTTGAAAAACTTCTTCTTGTGGTTACGGACCAGGCTCCATACATGGTTTCAGCTGTTAACCAATTGCAACCTTTATTTCCTAACTTGAAGCATGTGACATGCTTGGCTCATGCCCTTCACAGAGTTTGTGAATCCATAAGGAACGAATATGTTGCAAATCAATTCATCTCTGCCCTGAAGAAGATTCTACTGAAAGCTCTGAGCCGTGTTGTTTACTACAGAGAAATCATTGGCCTGCCCCTTACAAATTTCCCGGTCATTACTCGCTGGGGATCTTGGATTGAGTGTGCTGCTATGTTGTGTGAGAATTTTGACAAAATTAAAGAGTTTGTGCTTTCTTTGGATCCATCCGACACAGGTGCAATTTCCAAGGCACAGCAACTTCTGTTACTGGAGAAAATACATAATTTGCAGACAGAACTATATTGTGTTCATAGTTACAAGTACCTGCCTGCAGCTGTTAAACAATTGCAAGAACAAGGTCTGGAAAAGGAAAAACAATGGGATATTTTTACTTCCATGAGGGAGCAGTTAGATGGCTTTGCCAAAGACAAACTTGAATCTAGTCTTCAGAAGAATCCAGACATTGAGGAATTCGCCACATCTGTACAGCTGCCATTCCGAGTGAATACAAGGTTTGCCCCACTGGTTTCTGTGGATGTTGAAAGAAGCTTTAGCATATACAAAGACATTCTATCTCCTAATAGAAACAGACTTGCTTTTAAAAATGTGGAGATGCTTAATGTCTTGAAGTACAACAGCTTCATGTTTTTTCCTTCTTTTGATGAGTGATTAAGAATCCAGACATTGAGGAATTCGCCACATCTGTACAGCTGCCATTCCGAGTGAATACAAGGTTTGCCCCACTGGTTTCTGTGGATGTTGAAAGAAGCTTTAGCATATACAAAGACATTCTATCTCCTAATAGAAACAGACTTGCTTTTAAAAATGTGGAGATGCTTAATGTCTTGAAGTACAACAGCTTCATGTTTTTTCCTTCTTTTGATGAGTGATAATATGATGTACTTGTTTGTAGTTCAATAAATTAGAATAGAGGAAAGAGAAATCGTTGAATTAGTTAAGGGAATGCACAACTGAAATTAACCCAAAATATAAAAAAAAATCTTTAAAAAAAAAAATTATGTTCCCAAAAAAATTCTCCATTGCTTGTAGTTTTAGCATCCACTTTTATTTTTGACCTAGCGAATGCTTCGGATCATTATGAGACTTTTTAAATACCCTTGTGCATTTGGTTGCTAACTGTTTATGTTTTAAAACTTCATCTTAAGGCGTTTCTTATTTTCAGCATTTCTGCATATTCAAAATGTTCCACACGATGTAGTTTTCATCCATTCATATGCTTATTTCAAAAACCCAAATAAATAAAACTGCCATATTATTTTTCTTGTAATGAATAGTTTTTGCACTATTAATTTTTCAAGATAACAATGTATACAAAAAAAAATGAAAAAAAATGCAAATACAAAACTGTAAAACTTTTTTTTCTGTTAAACTAAGAATGGTGGAAAAAAAAATTATATGACAGATTTGTAGTTCCTTGACATAGAAGCAACATAAGTTTTTGTTTTTTTTTGGAAAAATGCATCATGTGTTGCATTTTGCATATACCCATAATTTTATATTTTGAAAATTAATAATTTGAAAACTAATTAAGATTTTGGATTGAAATTCACAAAACAATTATATCTAAAGAAGACTGACATGTGGTTAAAATTTCAGCCAAATTGAATGGATAGTTTAGAAAATAGCATTTCAGTTGTGCATCTCCTTAAATAAACCATCACCTTATTGTCCTTTTTTTCACCTTATTTGAGCACCTTTTCCCTTCCTTTTATCATCTGAAATTTGCACCTAAAAATCCTAACCTTGTTCATGACAAATAAAATGTATATCTTGAATTTTCTGGGAATGTCTCCAAAAGTATTCTTCATTGTGAACGACTTTTGCATAACTGATAAACCATAAAAGATAGACAAAATTTTACTGCACAAACATGTAGATCGCATTAAAATACACAATTTATGTCATATACGTTTGTTTTGTTGAGTGAACCATTTTCGAGATATTGCTTGTTATTCCCTTAAATTTTCCAATACTTACTTTTTCTCAAATGGGAATTCGTTATTTATTTTTTTTTTTGGTCCTGGTAATGCAAAGAGAATGGAATACTCCACATAGCAACCAGCTCTTAAAATATTTGACTATTGCTTAAAACCTACCAATTCCCCTTGCATATACAAGAAAATTAGAAATAAGATTAACATCTCGATTAACATGAAGCATATGGAGAATAAGCGTTTGTAAAAATAGTTTGTACACGAGTAGAGAAAGTCATGTGAGTATAACACATCAGATTTTTTTAGTGAGGTCTCAGTATAAAATTTTCAGGTGCAATGCAATACTTCCTTTGCATACTACAGGTAAGTAGTAGAGAAAGTAATACTATTATTATTTGTAAATTTTGTTCTTTTACTACATGCAGTAGTTACCTGTACTCTCACAATGCAGTAATGTGTTGCTAGATATTTAATTTCTAATGCAGTTATCAGGATTCTGCTTATCTGAATAATCTCAACACACAATAATACAGGTAAATGGGAGTGCTACTATCTACAAAAAGAAACACAAGATCTACCCTCATATTTTATTTAGCTTGTTCTTCAGTATTTCTACAGCTTTGGCCATATTTGCCTTTTGCCCTGTAGCTTTGGCAACTTGACCCACAAGAGCATTAAAAACTTTTGATTTTCCTTCAAGGTATTGCTTGACTACTTTTGGATTTTTTTCTATTACTTCTTCACAGATTCTCTCAATCTCTTTCTCCTCTGTGATCTGTAGCCATTGTTCTTTATGGACAATCTGAATAAAAGAAAGCAAGTATCATATGTAGTTTTGCTAAACTAAAACAAACAAGAATTTTATTTACAAATGTTCATTTTCATAAGATATTAGTTTTAGGACCAATGGTTGACTCCCCCCCCCCCATTTCTTTTTTATTTTGATGAGAATTTTCACCTGTCAAATACTGAAACTTTTTATTGCAGCATTGTTTAGCTTTATAGAAAGTACAGAGGATTATTACAAGCTGCCTGTTAAGAACTAGTGCTGCTTGTTTATTAGGCTCTTTCAAAAGTAAAAAATGTTTACCCATACATCCTACACAGAGGTTTTGCTACAGCCGGTCACTCATACATTGTGTGCAGCAGACCTTTTACATGATGGATGTGGACTGTGGCAATGGCAATGAATGCCAATAAGAAATCCTGCCAACTGTGATTCATCCTTCACAAGTGAAAGGGTAGTCCTTGTTAAATGTGTTGCTAATATGGCCAATTTCTGGAGATTGCGCTTAAAGTTTAGGAATACTGAACAGATAGATGCTATGCAGAAAACCAGAGCCTTCTGTAATCAGGTGTGCAGTGAAGAATTATGTGAATCACTTTTCCAAGAGAATGAATGTTTCTTGATTAATGAGGTGCCATGAGTGAAGCTTCTCATAGAATTTTGAACAGCTCACTCAATGGTAGAAAAAACACCCCAGAAGGTTAAAGTTCATGGTTTGAGTTCTTACTTTCTCTACAAGACACCTGTAGTAGGTAAGAGGAAGTATTTGATGTCAAAATTTCATCAGAAATACACGTTTTGAGACCCTCTGAATTTTTACAAAAAAAAAAAAGGAAAAAAAGCGTTTTTGTAAAAACAAGTTTTTTTTGTGTGTGCGCGCATGCATGTGTGTCTCTCTCTCTTTTAAACATGCAATTTATTTCAAATAACATTTTCGGCATCAACCATTTCTGGGTTATTCGTCCTTATTGGTTTGAATTTTTCAATACTTTTGTAAGTGTTGTTGCTATTCAGTTGTTTCTTGCGATGTCATGGAGAGAGTATGGAGCTTCTAGGCCAGCATATATAGTGACCTTTTTTCATTCATTATCTATTTACCCTCCTCTTATGTAGGACTTACACCCCCCAGGACTTACAAGCGGGTGCCTGGGGTCAGAGGCCCATCGAGGAGCAGACACTCATGGATCAGACAGAGCATCCAGGATGGGTGATCAGCCCGATGCCTGGTATGGGATGAAGGAAGTAGATGAAACAAAATGTTGGTGAAATGGATGAAAGGAAAGGTGATGATGGAGCAGTTGGTGGAATGAATGGCGGAGGAAACCCGCCCAGACGCCGCTTCGTCCATCACAAATCCACATGCAGGCCCTTGGGATTGAACCCGGGCCGCCTCGGTGGGAGGCGAACGGTCTAACCACTCGGCCATGGCGCGCCCTATATAGTGACCCTGGTTTTAAATATCTGACTTGATTTGATTTCCTCTGTTCCCCTTGTAACTACAATGAAATGTATAATCAAACTATTTCTGCAAATTTTTATCTTGATAATAATGAAGTAGATGGAAAAATAACCTTTTTATAATAATAGTTTGTAGAAATTATATCAAAATAAATGATAGTGTGTTGAGCAAGCATTTATTTAAGTTCAGCATCTAGCAAGTAAGCAACAGAAAGATTTTCAAGAAAATTGTCCCACCCCAAATTAGCCTTTACATGGAAAATTTGTGTAATTTTTTATTTTCTAAAAATGGCGCTAATGATTTTGATTAAATGCCATATGTTTAGGATATCTGCATGATAAATAAAATGTATATTGTGACCATGGAATGAAGCTGCCTGCTGGCCACCAGTAAGCATCACCTGGCCCGGCACTGGGATGAGCCTTCAACCAGCCGTCAGAACAATAGCAAGTGCGGAAACAACAGGCAGTGAGGAATAAAAGCCCCTTTATGTGCTGCTTACTTGTTCTGGAGCCCTCATTTCAGCATGTTCTAGTGGGTTCTTGTTCTCAAAAGTTCTACTTATATGCAGGACCTATATAAGGAACTGCTTCCCCAGACAATAACCGGCAAAATCAGTTGAAAGCATGCTGACGATGGGAGCAAACCGTCTCCCGAAATACGTTCAAGTAAGAACATTTTAGTGATGTAGTGTAACAATCTTCAACTCTCTTTATTTTAAATTATGACACATCACTGATACTACCTTCTAAATCTTCAAAATTAATTAATAAGGAACTGCTGTTCGCCAGGACGAGCAGTGTTGAGCTCTGCTAGAAGTGAAAAGTGGACAATGCAGTTCAGTTGTGATCTGATTCAATGGATCAGTTGTGTTGTATTCTGAGTGTGTGCCAAGGTAACTCAAGTGTAATGTTTGTGCTGGATTGAGTGCCTAGTGGTAAATAAAGTTATTTTTCGCGGTAACTGGTGTTAGACAAAATCTTACTTCATAAAAAAATGTAGATATCATTAAAGGACACACTTTGTCAAATTTTGTTGTGGTGTTAACCACTTGTGAGATATTTGTTATTGGTTTGAATTTTAAAATACTTATACTTTTTTCAGGTGTTAAGTTGCAATTCATTTTTTCTCATGGTCATGCAAAGAGCGTGGGATTTGAAAGCCCTTACATAGCGACCTGCTTTGTAAAAAAATCTGTCACTTTAGGTTAATGTATCCTTCTTATACCTACAACAAAATGTGCAATGAAAGTTATCCTGATTAACAATAAGTAGATAGAAGAAGAAGTATTTGTAAGAATATTTTGAAGAGTGAGTAGAGAAAGTCATGTGAGTGCAACACATAAGATTTGTTTCAAATCTGATTCAACCTATCACTGAATGTATACCTCAAATTCTGTGCACTCTGGGTACCATGGATGCTGTCTGCCTATTCGTAAACATTATGCATCACTTCCAGATTTGGCCACATTCATAACACTGCAAGCTTCTGATGGACTTTGCTATGTCTAAGCCTTGCTGCAGAAACAAATTATGCCTCACATTCAGCAGTCAGCAAGATTTGGTTTTGGCATGTTCATGTCACAATTTGCTACATTCATGGCATGGAAAAGTCACTTCACCATTTTACTTTCTGAACCTTACTGAAAACAAATATGTGACTGGCTATAACAGAACAGCTGTACAGGATGTGTTAAGCAGCCCATCTGCCCCTTTTTGAAACAATTGTTTGTCAATACTGATGTTAGTTACTTAAATTAATAATTACTTATATTACTTTTGTTTTAAACTTTTGATCTAACATTTTCATTCATATATAGGAAATATAGGAAATAATCCCACTTAAAGAAAAATTCCCCTTTCCAGCTCAAAATAAAACCTTAAATATGTGGATTAATACACTATTATTTTCCTGAAGGCCCTCATATTACCCTAATATACTATTGTAAAAAATTTTCTATAATAACAAGTTAATTCTTGATGCGGAATATTTGATTAAACACCATGAAGGTATTTTCCTTTGCTGATATTTTGTTTTTCTGCAAAATTTAAGAATAAAATATATACCTGTATTGGAGACAGAGTGTTTCCTGAAGCCATCTCTTGTAGCAACCTGTTTGCTATATTGAGATTTATTATGCCATCTTGTAGCAGATCTATTATCTCGCCCAAAGCTTCGGATGAAAAACTACTACTAATAGAAAGAGAAACAAGTGGTGAGAGAACTTAATAATGAAAGTACACTAGACTCTCGCTAATCCAGCCATTCCTTGCACATATGGGTGCTGGATTAGCAGAAGTTCCAGATTACTGAAAATGAAATTTAGTTTACACACATATCCAGATACATTTATTTTCATAGAAAACTTAGTTCTTGAGTGTGTACATATACAGTAGTATGTCACTATGAAACATGTTCAGAATCTTTAGTTGCTGCAATGATGATATGCGACAGCGGCATGCTTTATCATGCAACTGCTTTACAAGCATTACATTGATATTGCATGTATCTGGCTGTTGCATAATGTACTCCAGGAAGACATCTGCAACTTCAGCACCAGCAGTGTGAGAAATCTTCATGCTCTCTCCTCCTATGTCCTCTTCTTCATCATTTTCATCATTACTTTCCTGCACACTTTTGATTATTTCTTCATCTGTTAAAGTTTGGTCTATCTCACAGTTTTCCTCACTCAGCCACTCGCTCTTTATCAATTTTTCCTCCTCCTGGAAGCTTGTGGAACATGTCAATGTACAAAGTATCAGCAATTGATGATTCCGAATTGACTGGCTCATTACTGTCACTCAGCACTGGCTCCAACTCTGATCAACGGATAGCCACACTTTTCTCCAGCTCTTCATTATCGTAGCATTCACTTTATCCCATGCTTCTGCTGTTTGGAAAACAACGTCGCATAAGTTGATTGTTTTCCACACCTTTAACTAGCCTCAGTAGAGTTGTTTTCACATTCGTTCAGCAAGGAGACAAGAAGTGCATGTAGATAATGACATTTAATTGATTTCAAAATGCCCTGAATCAGGGCTGTCACATTGGGTGGAAGAAAGAGTGCTTATATACCATTGGACTTTAGAGTCGCATCACAAGGATGACTAGAAGCATTGTCAATTATAAGAATGGCTTTCAGTTAAGCTTTTTCTTCTTCAGCTCTTTTCTTACAGCTGATATAAATGTTTTGTGGAACCACCAAAAGAATATTTCTCTGTCCATCCATGCTTTCTTCTGACCACAATATTGCACTGGTAGTGTATTTCTGTCACTGTGTTGAAAACAATATGAATGTTGGGATTTCCCAATCACCATGAGCAGTAGTTTGGCTCCCATTTGCGTTACAACATGCCATTAATTTACACACTATTTCTGTTGTTTGTACCCGTGAGCTTCCTTCTCGCTCTTGGCAGTTAATGTTTTTTAAGGAAGCAGCTTGTAAAAGAGACTGGTTTCATCAGCATTGTGCAAGGCATCAGCAGTTAAATCTTCTTCCTCTATTACCTTCCTTATCTTCTTTATAAACTCTTCGGCATCTTTTTTGTTAGCTGAGCGACTTTTCCCGTGACAGCTGTCGCACTCCATGTTATTTTTTTCCAGTTTGATAGCCAACCCTCACTTGCTGCAAACAGTTACTGGTGCCAAGTTGTTTGTTAAATGTAATTGCTTTTTCCTTTATTACCAGGCCACTAATTGGAACTGCTTTACTGGTTGTTGTATGAACCATCTATAAACAGCTGCATCCAGTTCTTCGTTCTCATTGTTTTGCATAACCTTCCATTTTTCGAACTCACTTCCCATTTGGCTTGCGTACTGTCGAGTAACATCTTCTTTCTTTTTGATGTCATGAATAGTTGCTCATCCAACATTGCACTCAGCAGCAATGGCTTTCTGTGAACAACCTTGGTTCAACTTATCTAAAATTTCGAGTTTTTGTTTGAGGTCTAGCATAACGTGTTTCCTTTTAGAAGCCATGATACTGAACTGTAAAGGATGCCACAATTTCAAATATAGCATTGTATAACATAATTAACATTGTTGCATGCAATACTTAACATTGTTGTGCATGTCATTTCTGCTTGAGTGACTAGTGGCCAGATTATAAAAGGCCAGAATACTGAGGGCTAGATTAGTGAGAGTTTAGTGTATATTTAATACTCACAGTCCTTTTGCCTGCAAAGTTAAATCATCTGTAGCAATAGAAAGATTCTGAAAGAAATAGAAGATATTTTAAGCACTTACCTTTCTTCTAAGTTCATTTTATTCTCATGTACCGTTTTAAGAAGTTCATTTATAAGAAGGTTTGATGTTAACTTGGGATCTCGTTCTTGTTTTCTGTTAATTATAGCAAGAAAGTGCTCTAGTAATTTCCTCTCATTCTGAAAGAAAATACAACATGCGTATGATTTAAAAATGTACAAAGTTCAGATTTCTAACAAACAAATTTTATAATTGGAACTATGAGTCGATGTAGTAATACAAATTATTCATTTAATAATTTCAAAAACAGGACATGTTGTCAAAGCTTATGGAACATGTTCTGATTTTAAACATGTAACAAAATTTGTCACTAGATGCACAATGACTCACAGTTCCAATTTCATACTTGCCAACTTTCTCATCCAGCAAAGCATAATAATTTTGCAATCCCATGAAATTTAGAATGCGTAATATGTTCAGTGCAGTAAATATTCAAAAAATTCCATGTAAAATAAATGGAGATGTTCTTTTATAGAATCCTTGAAGACCTGGTAGTATGGCTTCTTTCTTTCACACATGGTGAAATTCTTCCTTGCACCATAGATAAATATTAAATGGTAGAAAGAACACAACTTCCTAGGCTATACACAAATTTCTGGTCTATATTTAACACTTCATACTATGAATTATAACCTAAACCTGTCACAGAATATGTGAAACTTTAATTCTGCAGACACAGAGTACAAATAAGATAACTAATTTACAAGGGAGAGTTGACTTTACAATTTACGTAATCCTTCCCTGCTCAGTGATTACTGCTGGTTATCACTAGATTTACTAGTGATGCATTCAAATTCCGAATCACCAAAACAAAGTGTGCACAAGTTGCGTTTTGTTGCAGTCCAGTAAAGGGGGAGCATTCATGAAGGATTGATGCACAGATAAGCTATGGTCTAATGTAGCACTGTATGTTATTAGTGCAGTACATTTGGGCTGTAATCTTAAGTTAGCGAGAAGTCTTAGATTACTTCATAAAAAAATTAAAATATAATACAATAGAAATTAATGCTTTGTCATGTCTGTGGTGAAAATCTGCAACATTTTAATCAGCTCAAAAAAGGCATAAAAAAGGAATATACTGCCATAGTTGTAAAAAGCTGTGCCTTCGTAAAAGTTGGCAAGCATGCAATTTGTTTCCTGCTTAACTGTCTTAAGCTTCTTTCAATTAAATTATAAATTTTAAAATGTTAATCATTTTCAACATTTTAATCTAAATTTCACCCTTGTATGCTGCAGTAGCTTGAAGGAGAAATTTATTATGTTGTCATTTTTTTCACACTATAAAGTTTCAGTCCTGGCATCAATTACAATGGACATTCACTCTAAATCAGTCTGGCAGGAAACAATCTTCCACTACAACTACTACTGCTACATATTTCATCAGTTTATTAAATTGATGGATATTAGCTTGTCTTAAACTAAATAAAAGTGGGAACATTTCCTTGTTTATATGTTTTGTTTGTTTGTTTTTTATTTTGCATATAAATGCAAAATAAGTGTTTCAGCACAGACTAACTGAAGTAAAACAAATCATACACACCAATCGCTGCTTCTTTTACACGGGCTCACCTGTCCTACACCAGACCTGTTAGCAATGCAGCAAGGATTATCCAACTTTTAATATTTCAGTATATATACCAGTGATATTCAGTGCTTTAGTCAATTGAGTTACAAACCCAAGAACAGATAGTAACAGCTTTTAGAGGTAGTATAATTATTTTGGTATTCCATCAGGTTTGCAAACCCGGTTTCATTAAAACAAAATTTGGAATGAATCAGTTAAAAGTAGAAATGCATATAATATAGTTTCTATACTATGTTAGGTGAACCACCGGTTGTTTGAATAATATACAGGTAAACCATCAATGATTTTAATACATCCTTGCTTACATCCTACACTACAATCACTCTCTGCCTGCCCTTAAATGCAATAGCTGCATTTGGAAATTAAAAACAAAGCTCCAAGTTAAATTTTAAATACATCAGTTGACCTTTACTAACACTACTATTCCATAAACCTGGTTTTGATCACAACATGTTTTGAGAACACTTGTTCTCATCCTCAGCTGACTGAATGTGGTTTTAAGTAATGGAATTGATACATATTTAGTAAATTTCTAAAAATATAATTAAAGCTCAAAGTATTTTAACTCCAGTATAGTCAGAGTCAAGAAAATGAAATTGCTCTTTAACACGAAAAGGAAAAAGACTGTGGTCAGATGAAAATATAAGTTGTAACTGCGAGAGCAAATATATGTTTTTACTTCACGCGATGCCATCTTGTGTGACGTCACTCCTTGTTTGGTTCGTTTAACTCCATCTGGCGTAGCAATTTGCATCAATTAGGGTTCGAAAGAATTTAAAGTTTTGTATATTGTCCTCCGGCTAGCTATCATATTATCTTAGTAGAACAAGTATCTCTTGCAGGGTGTGAAGCGGAAAGGAATCTTTTGTCTAGAAATGATATTGATGAAGAAATTGGTTTTATAACTTTTATTGTCGAACACGTTCACTAACACATTTACATATTTATCTGGATACTCGCCATACTGAAACTGTTTGTAATAACTTCTTATCACTTTTAACTCACGTACTTCAACTTTATATATTTAACTGTAGAATACTTTATAAGATTTCTCGTAATTTTGCTGCGCGTAACTTGACGAAATAAATGAACTGCGATACCGACGTGGAGAGTACGGAGAATTTTGTAGAACTGGTGGAAACGCTCTCTTGAACCTACACTATTTATAGGCTTGCCTCAAGATACGCCTAAAGATTATAAATGAAATGCTATTGGCTAATAAAACGCGCCAACATTAGCGTCTATTTTACTATCCAATGAAAACCACTAATACATATGCTTTAGGGAGAAAACATTCCAGAAGCTTCTAAACGGAAAAGGCGCGAAACATTACGTAACTTCCTGGTTCCCGGTAACGATAAACAACTCACTCCACCGCTGCATTCTTGCGTTATTGTTAACAGTTTCAGTAAAGCCATATATTATTATTTACCAATAATAATTACAATTAATAAACATCAGAAATCAATGTCACATAAAAATACATATTCATATTACTATCATTATTTACATTAAAGTAATTTGTGATACAAATTACCGTATCATATGCCCCACTAGAAACATAATTATAAATATTTATAACTTGTTTAGAAATTTTAAAATTGTGTTTTTAGTCTCCTAGATCTTGGAACACACGCTATCACTTTCACTTGACACTTCACACGCATTTAACACACGACATATGTTTTCTTTATTATCTCGCCACTACTTACTGGCTCTGGTTTAATTAATTTAGATATCAATCTGACATCACAAACTTTTTTATAGCAAATACTTTACCCTAAATTATTTAATCACTGTTTCAAAATTATTTAAGTTGTTGACAAAAATTTTATACATTTAAGATTTTTGTAATTATTACACATATTTACCAAAATATTCACCCTCTACATATATTTACATCTCTTAAATCTAGACAATGTTTCACCTTTTCTGTTTGTTGCTACATAAGTATTTGTTTTAAATTATTTTTACCAATTTTTGTTATTCTGAATTTTATTTTAACAATACTCTTTGAATTGTATTTACGTACTTTTAATTTAATATCATATTAAGTTTCAATCTTTGCATTCTTAATTTTCAAATGTTGTTACAGTTACCACAAATTTAAATTTTTTTTTTTTTATATATTTTTAAATAAACATTTTTTTTTTTTTTATATATATAATTTACTTCTCTTTTCAAATGACATATAAATAATTAACCCTCTTACGTTCCAATACATTTCTCTGCAAGTCATCTTTAACTATCCAGCATTTACTTTACATCACATTGCTATTTACCCTCCTGGATCAAATTGTGTGTGGCTAAACATTACTCGTAGCCGTATCCTAACCTTCCAAAATTTGTTCATGAATAACCTCTTGTATTCATTTGCAATTTCATCACATGATAACATTTTAAAACAATCTACAGTTTCTTGAATTACACATCTTTTAACAACTTTCATTTTCAATTCATCTGCTATCTTTTTAACTTGAGAGTACTCTGACAAATCTGTACTAAATTGTACTGGACTGGAGTTTTCATTTTGAACATCTTGGTACAATTTATTTCTTTGCATTACTGTCTTATTCTGTATTTCTGATATTTCTCCTCTGAAATTAACCTGCGCCTTATTTACATCTATATTTATCTCTCTTATCTCACTTGAAATACTACTCATTTTACTACCTGACTCTGTACATTCTACATTAACCTCACTTTTAGTATTAACCTCACTTTCTTTGTTATCTCTTTCCCTACTCATGTCTAGCATTTTCTTTGAAATTTCTCCTATCTCACTTGCTATTATTTCCTTTTCATCACTCTTTTTTGTCATACTACTATCTAGCTTCGTAACTTTCTTTTCAATTTCTTCACTGCTTTGATCTACTGTTTGCTCTAATTTCTCATTCCTCCTACCAATACTTTCAATTGATTTCCTGTTTTGTTCTAAGCTCTTACCAATATCTTCCCTCAATTCTCTCTTATTCTGATCTAGTTTTTGTTCTAAACTCCTATCAATATCTTCTCTTAATTCCCTATTATTCTTTTGCATATCTTCCCTTAATTGATCTGTAATACTCTTACTAATATCTTCCCTCAATTCTTTCTTATTCTTTTCCATATCTTCCCTTAATTCCCTATGACTCTTTTCCATATTCTGAGTTAGTTTTTCTAATTTCTCATTCAAATTTTTCAGCATTTCCATAATCATACTAGTATCAAGATTAACATTTCCTGCTATTCTATTCTCACTTTCTACACTAACATTTTCATCTTCAAATCCTAAAAAGTCTGGGCTATTTCCTGTAATTTGTATTGGATCACAGCTAACTGTTACACTATCTCCCTCCATAATTATTTCTTCTGTATTACTAGCAGCCATTGTTTTTATTATCCTACCGCTCCTAAGGAACATTTATTTACCTTTTTGATGCTGTATGTTGCTGTTACTTTAATGTCCAGCGTTCTGCCCCATTCTCCTAGATTTGATGTCGCTTCTGCGTTGTGTTGTGATGAATCTACGTCGTCTCGATGTTTTTTTGTATCCACTTATTCGCGCCGTTTGTCGCTCCTCTAGTTGTTTCTTGAATCTGCGTCTTGTAGATCGTTTCACTGCTGCGTTCGCCTCTTCCTGGTTATTCTTGTTCCTTTCCTAGTCATCTAGCCCCACGTTATGGGTGCCAATTTGCGAGTGCAAATATATGTTTTTACTTCACGCGATGCCATCTTGTGTGACGTCACTCCTTGTTTGGTTCGTTTAACTCCATCTGGCGTAGCAATTTGCATCAATTAGGGTTCGAAAGAATTTAAAGTTTTGTATATTGTCCTCCGGCTAGCTATCATATTATCTTAGTAGAACAAGTATCTCTTGCAGGGTGTGAAGCGGAAAGGAATCTTTTGTCTAGAAATGATATTGATGAAGAAATTGGTTTTATAACTTTTATTGTCGAACACGTTCACTAACACATTTACATATTTATCTGGATACTCGCCATACTGAAACTGTTTGTAATAACTTCTTATCACTTTTAACTCACGTACTTCAACTTTATATATTTAACTGTAGAATACTTTATAAGATTTCTCATAATTTTGCTGCGCGTAACTTGACGAAATAAATGAACTGCGATACCGACGTGGAGAGTACGGAGAATTTTGTAGAACTGGTGGAAACGCTCTCTTGAACCTACACTATTTATAGGCTTGCCTCAAGATACGCCTAAAGATTATAAATGAAATGCTATTGGCTAATAAAACGCGCCAACATTAGCGTCTATTTTACTATCCAATGAAAACCACTAATACATATGCTTTAGGGAGAAAACATTCCAGAAGCTTCTAAACGGAAAAGGCGCGAAACATTACGTAACTTCCTGGTTCCCGGTAACGATAAACAACTCACTCCACCGCTGCATTCTTGCGTTATTGTTAACAGTTTCAGTAAAGCCATATATTATTATTTACCAATAATAATTACAATTAATAAACATCAGAAATCAATGTCACATAAAAATACATATTCATATTACTATCATTATTTACATTAAAGTAATTTGTGATACAAATTACCGTATCATAACCTTAATAACAGTAGAACAGTGTTTCCCTACCACTAAAATTATTATAGATTCCATTGGCAGACCATAAAGCTTTTTCAGTTTTGTTCTGGTTTCTTCAGGCAGTTCTGGAAGTGTTATATCACACATATCAACAATGTAAGTGTTATCTTTGGTAGCATTTTCTCTTGTCAGTTGCACATGTAATGGAGGCAGATTTGGTTCTGGCATGTACCTGTAATCCTGTAAACACACATTACATTAAGGTAGACAAAAACAGCTATGCTTAAAAGAACTGCAATATAATCAGAACAATCTTTCTCCTTAAAAATGCTTCTGAATTATGATCAAGATTTCAGATGGAATTTTAAAAAATAAAACTTTCTAAACCCAATTGAAATTCCAAAATTTAAAATATCCAGTTGACTATGTTCAGATTCAAACTGATAAAATAATATCATTTAGAAACCAGGCAATACTAAAATACCAAATTTCAGGTTTTGTGTTTTAGGTTTTAGCTTTCTAAAAATACCTTATTTTTCCCTCTGTTTAATCCTTGATTGTCAATTCAATTGTCAATATGGAGAAAAGTAGTGGTTTTTTTCATTCCTTTTTTTTTCTCTTTTTCTTTTCTTTCTTTTTTTAAAATAATTTCAATGTTTGACATTTATTAAACAAAAATAATGATAAAAGTTGTAGACCAATTGACCACATTTGCTTCAGATTGAGTGAGTAATGATGAAAAAGTGTCATTACTTTTTTATGAAATCTTTGTAAGTTTGCTGTCATTTATGGAAGATTTTAGGTAATGTTTAAGGAAATACGTATATGTTTAAGGAAATTGCTTTATTTTAATTGACTTACTTCTTCATAAAGTTAACTTTATTCTGACAATTTCTATAATAGCATCAAGATTAATAGTTTTTAAGTGATTATCAAAATAGAAATGTCAAACTTAGCAGAGTGGTAATTATACAGTGTGGAGAATATGGTAAAAATGTCAGTAATAGAAGTTTCACCATTTCCTCACCTTAAGGGGCATTTTAGTTGCATTTCATAAAATAAACCTTTACGCTAAGTTAGTATATTTTTAAATGGACCAGTAGATTTAATGCCTTTGGAGAAAATCCTTAAATAACAGAGAATGTGTTAAAACTTTGAAATACCATCCACTGATGCTATTAATCAATTTGTTTTGCTCTCAGTAATTGGCTCTACAATTGCATGGATTGGTCATTTCAAGGCATCAGCTACTACAATAAAGTGCTGCACAGAAAAAGGATACAAGTTCAAGTACAAACCTGTTTTTCCTCTTTATCTCTCATGGAAACTGTCTGCTTGCTTTCTGCATCCCATGCTCGAGTCTCGTTCATAATGGATCCTCCTGAATCCAATATATTTACTTGCCGATTAATTTCGTATTGTATGGCATATGCCACAGCTCGTATACTGTTGATATTTTTCAATTCTGTGCGTATACCAAGAGGCTCATTTTCACGGTGTACAGAGACATTGGCATCCACTCTCAGTGCACCCTCTTGAAGTAAAGCCACAAGTCAGTTTTAATATACAAGTTTCAAACTTTTATGTAAGCACTAAATATTTTACAGCAAATATCATTAAGCTGGTCTAGTCTAAACTGGTACAGCATACCTTCCATTTTACAGGAGCAGGTGCGAAGTCTCTGTAAAATCAGCATAAGCTCCTTCACAACTGCTGCTGCATCATCACCATTTTCAAGGTCTGGCTCAAAAACAAGTTCCATGAGTGCTATGCCTGCACGGTTCAGATCTACCAAACTCCTAAAAGATATTAAAAAGAGAAAAAAGTACTTCACTGCTAACTCATAGGAATATTAAAATGATATATCCATTATTTAAATAAACCGCAAGGGTTATCTAAAATATTGTATACACATGGTTAAGAACTATGGAGTATGCTTAACACATTCTGTACCAGCCATTTCAATAGCCCCAGTTTTCTGTACACACATATTTATGTGCTAAAGCCCTAGAAAATAGAAATAATCAACCCAAAAGAACCCATTACTACCTATAGGGATGCTCTATGAGTACTCCAATTATTATTTTGATAAAATATAAAATACCATACATTTTTCCATGTAAAGGGTAATTTCGGGTGGGGAGATTTTCTTAAGCCTTTGTGTTGCATCCTTGGAACACGGAAAATCTCAAAATCAATCAATCAATCAATCAATATCTCTCTCTCTCGCTCGCATGCACGCACGCACACACACACACACACACACACACACACACTCTCTCTCTCTCTCTCTCTCTCATATTTTCCTGTAAATGCTTGTGTATTAAGGGGACCTCAAAATTTCTGGTGAAATCTCAGCATTAAATTTTAGGGTGGAATGTAATACTTCCTCTACTTTCTAGATGTAAACAGTAGTACAAGTAAGAATACACAAAACTCAGATGATGATTACTGCTCTGTATGTTAGGATGACTGATCTACCTTTCTAAT
Source organism: Deroplatys truncata (assembly GCA_030765065.1). Taxonomy (NCBI): domain Eukaryota; kingdom Metazoa; phylum Arthropoda; class Insecta; order Mantodea; family Mantidae; genus Deroplatys; species Deroplatys truncata. The sequence goes on along the minus strand of CM060976.1, from coordinate 191,666,186 downwards.
TTCTCAGAAGTTAATGTTAAAAAGTTATATAATTTTGGCATATTGCAACAGATGCACTGTGCATGTGAGGGTAAATGCTGTTACTGCAGCATGTAGATGTGCTGGAAGTTGCATATGTCACACTTTCAAACATATAACTTGCATTGTGCAATGTTGCAATTTGGTGTTATGAAAAGATTAGTAACTCCAAAATTGAACTGCACCAAAAATTATTAGCACTTTTTATTTCTGATTTTTATATGCTCTTTAAAGGAGAATATTCCAAATTTATTTATCCTGCGCATATGACCCTATGAGTTACACTCAACATCATGAAAATAAAATTCCTAATCCAAAAGAAACCATTCATGTTCCTTTACTAGAAAAAATTGAACCTATAACAATGAAGCAAGAAAATTCTTGCCATGTCATTGCCAGTGGCACAGAGAAAGGGAGTTTTGGGGGTTAAAATCCCTTCAACCATATTGTGGACGAACGAGAGGGTTTTTACACGAGAGGGTATGTTTAATACATACAACAGTCACATGTGGGCACAGGAAAACGTAAACCTATTAGAGTTACAAATCAACAACACCGGTTTGCAGTGAACATTTGGGCTGGCACTGTGAATGACACACTATTTACTACCTCAAGGTTTGACAGGCCACATTTGCCTACAATTTTTAGAACATAATTTGCCAGAACTTCTGGAAGATGTTCTTCTATGTTCCTAGAATATATCAGTTAATATAGTTCCGAGGTGATGGACTACCTGTACATTATTCTGGTGATGTAAGGGATTTCCTAAGTGCAACGTGTCCTGATCGCTTGACTGGTAGAGGAGCCCGAAGTCATGGCCAGCACGTTCATCAGATCTAACCCCTTTGGATTTTTTCCTTTGGGGACATTTCAAACTCTTTTGTATGAGACACCAGTTAATAATGAAGAGGAGCTGATGGCCAGGATCTTTGTAGCATTTGATGCTATCTGTGTTATGCCAGATATTTTTTTAAAGAACTCTGTAATCATTATGACGACATTATCAACTATGCTCTGAAGTCAAAGGCCAGCATTTTGAACTTCTTGTATTAACACTTACGCACATTTTTTAAAATAAAGAGAGCTGGAGGTTGTTACACTAAATCATTAAAAGGTAGTGATGTAGTGTAACAACCTCCAATTCTCTTTATTTTAAATGATGACACATCACTGTTAGTAGCTTCTCAATCTTCAAATTAATTAAACTTATGCATATGTTCACTTCTTGTTTTGTTCTTAGTTTAACTATATTTGAAGCCTTTTAAAAACATATGTTTGCATCCTTTAACATTGCTTTAACTTTTATCAAATAATTTGTATAATGGTGGAGAAAATTTAAACAAAAGTAGTATTATTTGCATATGTTATTGATGCAGATTGATTAAAAAAAGTTTTGACCTACATCACAGAACATCGATTTAGTGCCATATAATTAAAATAAGATTCACAAGTTACTAAATCAATTTAAGAGTGTCGCAAGGTTTACAATTAAAGATACTGGCTACTCTTATTCCAAAACTCTCCCAATGTCTTGTAGCAAAACATGCATGCGACCTATTCGACGGAATTTCATCTAACCCAATGCAGTGTTTCTAAAATGTTAATGCCCTCTGGCTCTATAACAAAACATTTATGGGCATACATGCTTTAAAAGAAAACACTCAAATAGAACCCCTGAATCGTGCCATAAAATTATTCAGTGTTATTCTGACTCTCCTGTATAATCAGCATCCTGGTAACTATCTCCCATTCACGTCATCCTCCATGGTCTAGGGAGACCATGCTAACCTCTAGTTATCGAGGTTGCAGGTTCAAACCCAGCATAGGGTGAAAGATTTTTTTGGCCATAAAGATTCTTAGCAAGGTTCCTTCAGAAGGGAAGTAAAGCTGATGGTCCTGCATAGTAGATTTACAGCATGTAAAAGAACCTCAAGTCTGATGAAGAAGCCTCTGAGCAAAATTTCCAGTCCTTCACCCGATATAGAATGGGACACTATGAACCATAGAAGTTAAAGAGAATCCATAAATAAAACTCAATTAAATTTTTATCTCACATCATATCATCAGACGGTTGTAAAACATAACCATGAAGTGTTCAAACTTTCAACCACCACTACCAGGGCTGGCAACCTTGGAGTCTTAAATTATAAGTTATCCGGAGCCTCTGAAGTGGTGTTAACACACCTATAAGCCCTTAAAGGTCCAACTTTGAACAGGTACTGGACGCATCGGCAGGTTGTGGATAGGTGGGTTCGGTGTCGGGGACAGTGGAGACAGTCTACTTGGTAGAGGTCTGTCTCTGAATTAAATAGGAGACTGTGAACAAACTCCCTGATGCCAAGGTATTATGCACCATGCCAATGGGGTGCATGGAACATGGGAGATGTGTCGTTAATGGAGCCTCTGAGATACTGACAACCTCTTAGAGTATATACTCTTAACCAGGCATGTGGGGCTCTGTCTGCGTGGATCTGAGATATCCCTAACTATACCCCCGCCGCTGTATCTTTGCACTTGACAGTTCGTGTGACTTCGCGTAAGGTTGGCTACATTGTGGTTGCGACATTGCCAGAGTGGCTGGTAAACAACAGCTGATTGTTCTCCTTTCTATCGTGTCTAAGCTACATACAAAAAGTGTACATAAGTAGCGAACGTCACTGAATAATCACTATTTCGTATTATTATTGTTAATTGAAAACAAGCAATATAAGCAGCTTTGGTATGATCGGATACTCCTTTCTATGATAATACGCATAAATGTGTCTACGCATAGCGTCTAATTGGAAAGCATCAAGATTTGTGACTGGACAAGGCTGCTTTCTTTTCTTCCCTGGAGTTGATAGAAATACCTGTTGTGTTTCAGATGGTTCAGGAATTTTGTCCTCTTTCTCTTGGAGTTTCACTCCCTTGTGAATAACAGTTCTCGTGCTTAGTCCAAGAGCTGCTGCAGTACGTTGTACGGCTTTATCAGCAGGAATAGAGGGATTGCCATGAAGCTTCACGTACTCCTTTTTTTGTTCAAAGAATTCCCGGGTTCTCCTTAATAGTTCCAATGCCTGACTATTAAGTGGCACACCTCGGTGCAAAGGATTTTCACTTCGTGAATCATCACTCGGCGATTGGTGTCATTTTTCAGACATTGTCGCACTTAAGTTTTGTTTAAATAAATAATATGAATGAAATATATATAAAATAGATAAATATAAATAAATATATATATATGTATAAACGAACAATAACACAACTATCAAACAATAACCACAAATATAAATAACAATGAACAATATGTAGCTTGCAAAGAACAACTCGACGTTCGTGCTAGAGATTCACAAACTGAAGCACGTGGTTGGGAATAGTTACATCAGGCAACAGAGCCGATTCTAGTTCCAGTTCCGCTTTGTCATCGACCATCCAGAATGCTGCCTTGTGATTGGCTTAGGAAGTCAAACAGTTCAAGCTTTTCATCTGTTTTTTTGCGAGTATACCAACTTAAACGCTAGCTGTCAAGTGCACGTTACAGCGGCGGGGGTTTAATCATGGAAACCATAAAAGAATTTAGTTCTGCTAAACCAGAAAGCTCCTTATCAGGGGATCCTGAGAGATTGAAAACTAAAGTTGAGGTGACTGTGCCCTTAAACGGGAACCCTGTCACAAGATTAAAGTAAAGGAGACAGGAACTGCAACTCCTGGAGATGTGGAAAAGCAGGCCCTGCATCCAAAACCGTAAGTCCCATATAGGAATACAGTATTACAATTAAAAGCGCAGTTGCTGGGGCCCCAATAGGGAGCGTGGCTCAGCAAAGTGAACAAATGGAATTGGGAACTGCAACTCCCAAAGATGAGATGCAGGCCTTGCCTCCTAAGAAAGATGTAACACTGATGTTTTGAGGGAACTGAACAGAGGGGTCGGTATCCTAAAATTGAAGCCTAAGAACGTAAGTGGGGCAGAGAAGAGGAGATAAAAAGGGCTAGGCTACCGGATAGGATTGTGGGGGAAACAGATGTCCCTAGCAATAGGGAAGAAGCAGAAGCCATGATTGGGCTGGAGCCTCCAAAAGAAAGGATGGAGGAAACTGTGCGAATGGAAAAAAGAGACACCAAAAAGGTGAGGGCATCTTGGCCTCTCAGTTATGTCAAGACAGTCCAATATGGGATTAAGATGTCTATCATAGATGATGGCTTCCCCCAGGTTATTCTAACACAAGAACAGGGCAACTGGGTCCGGGTGGCGATCAACCAGCTTATGGACGGGCTTTCCAAGAGGGGAGACACTCTGAGGTTTGACATCTGCTAGCCAGCATAGGAAGCCCTAATAGTAGTCTGCATTCCCAATTTGCAGGCATGGGAGGGGTCCAGGTTCAAGACTGTGGGACTGGACACACTCCCAACTTATAAAAGGTTCTTGGTCTGGTTCCCAGTGCGAGAGGTGGAGAATGAGGCTCTCTTCCAAAGACTCAGGAGGCAGAATCTGGGAATTAATTTTAAATAGTGGAAGGTCTATGAGTGCAAGGTGAAACCAAAAGATATACACCTTGTGGTCAGCATGGACAATGATTCTGCTGTGTCTACTCTTAAAAGAGGATCTAAACTCTTTTGTGGCTTGGTCAGGCCACCTTTTCATTGACCGGGACTGCTGTTCAAGACGGTATGATGTTGCAGGAACCCCAGTTGGACACATATTGGGGATTTTCAGGCTGGAAGGGGGATTTATATCCCTCAATTACCCCAAATGAAGACCAGCGGTCTTCAGGAGAAATGGACTCTAAGGGAAAATGTTTAAGTGGGGTAGGTTAAGCTATGGTGATTTCATTCACTTTGTCTGACATGCAACACAGTATTACTGATTCCCGAGTTCTCTCAAGTAATTTAATGAGGTAAGATTTAGATGTTCCATTATACAAGTATCCTGGCTTCAGCAGGGTCTTATTATGGGACTAAGTATAAAAGGTGTTACTATTTTCATCCCTTTGTCTGATGTAAAACCTAGAGCATGTGTCCTTGCAAGACTTAGCAACACCTGGACTCTGCCAGGCTTTCTTTCTGGCAGCAGTCCTAATGAGGTATGAGGAGGCGGAGTGACGCGTCAGGTAAACTGATCCCTATTAAATAAGGTTCAGGCTAAAGATAAATTCAAATGAAATTCTTTTTTAAGATACACCAGGAGAATGACACAAAGACTATACAACGCATATATGGTCAACAAGTGTCAGGCAACCTGGAACTAGTCCCAAAGAATTCACCAAAAGGAAATCAGGAATGCTTCTGAGGAACCTTGGAGGCTCTACTGTGATAAAATACAGCAGCCGTTGAGCATTGCTCACTTTCAGAAATTGCTGGTCTCTGGAGCTATGGCCAGTTTGGCTAATTAGAGGACCCTCAGGTGCTATGACGCAGTCAGAGGGGGAGACCTTGAGGCTGTTACTGAGACCTATTTTCCAGCGACCAGCATCACATAACAAGAACCAAACTTTAAAGCACACAGCCCTTTGCATGAATGCTGACAAGTGGCCTGCAAGAATGTGACCTTTTAAAAGGTTAAATGGGCTGTTTTTTCTTTTGAACCCAATAAAAGCACAGGTAAGGATGGAATCTTCCCAGCTCTTCTGTGGGAGGACTGGGAGAGTGTTTCACCACACCTCTAAGGATATTCAGTGCCTGTCTGGCTATGAAGCATGTTTTCCGCCTTTGGAGACAGGTCAAAGTGGTGTTCATACCTAAGCTGGGTTGACAATCTTATCAGTCTAACATCCGTTTTGTTGAAGGCTCTGGAAAAACTGGTAGGTAGATATTTGAGGGATGGTGTACTGATTGACAGACCCATATACCCTCATCAGTATGCCTATTGGCCAGGTAAATTCATGGAAACAGCATTCCATCGGTTTGTGGTGACTATAGAGGGCAGTGGACTGTGGAGAACTCACCATGGCAGTTTTCCTAGACATTGAAAGTGCCTTTAATCCTATGACTTTTGGCACCATTCAGAAATGTCTGGAGACCAGGGGAGTCAATTCTGGTAGCCACAGACTGGATTATGACCTCTTTGGAAGGCCATCAGGTGGTGGCGACCTTGGGGAGTGAGTCCGGAGGGCAGCAGTGCCCTGGAGCTGCCCACAAGGAGGAATTTTGTCACCTACCCCGTGGTGTCTGGTGGTAAATGAATTACTGGATAAACTTAACAGGGGAGGAATTCATGCTCAAGGTTATGCTGATAACACATACCTTGTAGCAGGTGGAAAATTCTTGTGTACTGTTTTGGAATGGTGTAGAGAAATGGACTTGTCTATTAATTCGGACAACACTGAAATGTTGATCTTCACGAGGAGGAGGAGGAGGAGGAGCCTGCCAGGTTTGGTGGAGCCCCACCTGTTGGGAAGAAGTTGAAGCTCTACGGAACGGTCACGTATCTAGGGATTATTCTAGTTGCTGGGCTGAGCTGGAAAAAGCATGTTGATTATAAAGTTAAGAAGGCCTACAAAGCTTTGTGGGCCTACTGAAGATCTGTAACACTGAGGTGGGACCTGAGACCTAAGGTGGTCAAATGGCTATAAACCTCGGTTGTATGATTGTCAATAATTTATGTAGCACTGGTTTGATGGCCTACCTCTAATGTGAAGGTAGTAGCTGCCAAGCTGGATTCGCTGCAAAGACTAACATGTATGATAATGACAAGGGCAGTTGGACAACTCCTAAGTCTGTCTTAGAGCTTAGAGATCTTATTGGACCTTCCCCCTTTGCACTTGTTTGCTAAGGATATAGCCTGGATGAGTACCACCGCCTCTGGACTGTAGTGGGATGGTGTTTTAAGCTATCCCATAAAGGGCACTCACTGATTCTTTCTGGATTACAGGAGAAGTGCCATATAACCCTGATGATAGGGTTTTGATGGGGACTAGGTATAATCTAAGACCATCCTATGCAGTGGTAATGCCTTCCAGAGAGGAGTGGGACCCAGAGACTGGGTCTCTTCCAAAGGTAGGGGCAGGACATGGTTGACCTTGGGGGCAGGAAGAGGGCCTAGTGCCCCAGAACCAGGCTTATCATTCCCCTTGGTCGAGTCGCCACAGTTTTCCAGGCTAAGGTCTATGCAATCTTGGCTTGCACCATGCATATTTGATATTTACACTATGCCATGCAGATGAGCGGATGTGAACATCTGCTCAGATAGTATGACAGCTTTGAAAGCCCTTAGGGTGGTTAAAACTACATCCAGATTGGTGTGGCAATGCCAGAGGATGTTGGAAAGACTCTGTACGAGCTGTCCAGATACACTTCTTTGGGTTCCTGGGCATGCTGGTACTAGAGGAAACAAAATGGCAGACACTCTTGCAAAGAAGGGATCGGGGCTCGATTGTATTGGGCCTGATCCCTTCTGTGATGTGTCAACTACAACTTTCAAGTATGAGATAACCCAGTTTACAGCAAGGGCTCATCTTGAAATCACAAGTAAGCAAACTACTGCTAGGCAGGCTCATGCTTTGATATGAGGGCCTGACCGGAAACTGTGTGAGTTTCTCCTGAATTTGACTAGATCTAAGCTCAGAGGAGTTATGGGCTATCTCACGGACCATAACACTCTGTGCAGACATTTATATACACAATGGGTCTTACACAAAACCCTTTATGTCAGAAGCGTGTGAGGGATTTTGAGACCTCACAGCATATACTATGTGAATGCGAAGGTTTCGCTATGCGTAGATATGTATCCTTAGGGTCCTTCTTTTTGGAACTTGAGGAGATAAGAGGAACAGATATCAAAGATGTGGTCCATTTCATATGGACCATTGAACTTGAGTGATGTCTAGAATATGACGCACAAAAGGCTCTAAGAGCCTATGTGCAGGTCTCTTTAAGAGGCCACTCAGTGATCATCATCAAATTATAAGTTATATACATTTTAACTGTTATCATAAATGTATACAAAGCATTACATTTCAGCTATATTTATTCTGTAGTAACACTGAAATGTTTATTAGTACAAATACTTCGAAAATAATTCTAAAAATCCTACATTTTAGGAAACTTCCTTCTAAACTACACTTAATTTTTTATTTAAATAGAAACTGAAATGTTAAAGCTCATATACAACTAGGTATAAAATTAAAGTCCGTAGCTGCTGCAGATTATCTAAAACATCTAAATTCTCCATAAGTTATCCTTAATTTGTTTCAATTTTAGCCAAATTTGATATGTACCAACAGATACTTCTAAAACTCATATATATGAAATTCCAAATCTGAATGTGCAGGTTTACCAAAACCTTGCAAATTTTTAGAAGGCTTGCTTGCTATATGAACTGCCCTTAATTATATGCCAATTTTAATCAAATCTGAAATGTATCAACAAATTTTACTCAAACTCATACACATGCATATAAAAGTTTTATTCTGTGCATGCCACAGTTTATCTACAGAGAGACAAACAAAGCTAAGGCATTCAGCAGCAGTAAATGCATTTAAAAGTGTAAACCTCTCCTAGATCCAATCCTGGTTGTGCCACTGCATTACTGTTACATTAATGTAAGAACACACAGCTAACAGGAGCTACAAGATGCTAAGAAACATTATGTACATGGTTATTAATGATATTCAAACTTCCCACACAAGCAAAAACACCAACAACCAAGTTATTCAGCAATTCTCCCATAAAGCTTAAAGCATTAACTGACCTAAGCATGCATAGCTTAAGTGTATTAAATTGGTTTTGGTACTAGATGCAATAACATTTCTGCAACTGACCGGCAAGCTTCTTCATCATGGAGTGATTTTCCACTGTCTTGCTCTAGCTGAATCTGTTTGATGCAAGTTTTTTTAACCTCAAGTTTCCTTTGATTTCCCTTTGTTGTGACATGAAATTTTAGCTCACCAGAAACTGCCAGAGGAACTCTTTGTTGAGTTATTTGATAACCTGCCTGTGTAAAATACATTTATGTTTATAATACTTATATAGTAGAAACACTTAACCTAAGTAATATTAAATTAGAGTTCATATAAATCAATAAATAAATGAATAAATAAAATAAATAATTAGCATACAGGATGAACAGTAATTTATTTTGGAAAATACAGCATTAAACTTTTTGAGACAAAATTATCAATAACTAAAGCAAATGTGAACTTTCACTTGAGCTTGATTTCATCAATCAACTATAACCAGAAGAGGGGTCAGTGGCATATCACTTTAAAATTCCAAATGGGAGTAGGTTTAAATACCATTAGATACAGCTCTTCAACGCAAAATCTTTCATAGGAAACCTTTTTAGTAATTTATACTCTTTCTATGAGAAAAGCATGTGTGTATTTTTGTTGTATCTAGGCTGTCATTTGTCCTTGTAGTAGAATTAAAGTATATGTCATTACTAGAGATGAACAAATTATGATGAAAAAATTTGCCCAAAATATAGAACTGTTTTGCCAAAATATAAGAAAAAATCTGAAAATAGTATGAAATGTATATTTAAAGCCAAAACATTTTATACTTTAAGGGTTTGGAGCAGGTTTACTTCATTAGATTAAAAAAATAGGAACTATGGTCTTTTGTCCAGATTTAATAATAAAATATCAAATGATAAACAACAAATTACGTGAAGTTTATACACTTTAATCACTGTGAAACCCTTAAACTTAGAAAAACAGAAAAAGAAGTTACTGATTGCTTTGGCCTTGCATAATACTAATAGCAATATGCCACTAAAAGCATCGGTTTGCACAAATAAAAACTCTTCAAGAATAGAAGGCATGTAATTTTGCACATAATATCACATACAGGAAATGCTACATTTTCTAAACCATAACTGACTTTGTATAAGCTAGTAAACAGTGATGTGAATTTGAAATTATAGAAAAATTGATGCAAAAATGTAAATAATGTTAATAGTTTCAACTTGGACTCATTCTTCTATAATTATAACTGGCTTGATGAAAAGGGTGGTGCGGATTTTTCCAGATGCATTTCCTGGAAAGAGTGGCTTGGGTTTTATAAATGTGTTTCACAGAAAACTGCCTGAATAGAATATCTTAAATACCTGGTTTACTGCAAATGGAAATTGTTTTAAAAGAAAAAAATCGCAAATCTTACAAAATATGAACAAATATGAAGCTTTTCATACAATATCAAGACTTTACGAAAATATTATGAAATATGGAAATAATTGCCATGAGCATTGAATTCAATGCACTATAAAACGTAAAAATATGTTCCCATAATGATGGTAAGCATGGTTTAGAATATATTTTATATTTTGCCTGTCCCTAGTAGTCACTGACAACTTTTGTGCTTATTTCACTACCCATAAAAACAAGGAAAACAAAAGACTCGTGCAAGGTCATCTAAGCTTCCTTTGCCGACATTAATTTTAATTTTCTTTTCTCAATAAATTTCTCAATATGAATGGCATTGCCATCTACATATATGGTGTTCGGGTGCACTGTCTTTTTATATGCTTTTATCCTTGAAAGATTACAAATTAATAAAAATGTTTCCTTGATAGTTGTTAGTTTTAAAGAGCTCTATTTAGTGATCCCCTTTTTGTGCATTTTAAATTTTAACGTGATATGCCCCTGACACCCCACTTCTGGTTATGGATGATTGATGAAATCAATCTTAACACCAACCAAATTCTCATTCTTAACAAATTAATATTCTATGGATTAAAAAACCCAGCTATTGAACTAATTAGATCATACCTAGTGAAGCGAAAACAGAAGGTTTGCATAGGCAGTAAGAAGTTAAAAATAGCAGAAACTAAATATGGTATCCCACAAGGTTCAATTCTTGGACCTCTATTATTTTTATTAATGATTAATGATCTACCATCTTTTGTAGACTCTCACTCAATTTTGTATGCAGATGACACTACATTTTTTAATATGAGTAAAGATTTACAGACACTGAAATCCACAACAGAAATCACACTGACCCAAGCAGACAAATGGTTCAGAGCTAATGGTTTTCTACTTAATGAACAAAAGACACAACACATGATTTTTAACTGTAGAGATACACATAGACAAATTACACTGATAAAGTAAAATTCTTAGGCATTATAATAGATAATAAATTAACTGGGGACTGCATATAGAGTTTATAACAACTAAACTCTCCAGAGTTACACATTGGATTAGGAAATTGAAAATGCATGTTCCAGAAGTATATATTAGATCTACATATTTCGCCTTCTTCCACAGTGTTATTTCATATGGCATTTTACTTTGGGCAACAGTACTCACATTCATGATATTCTTGTATTACAGAAAAAAGCTATTTGCATAATGTCTTATGAATCAAAATTAGCTCATTGTAAACCATTATTTAAGAAATTACAAATTTTGACAGTAATTAATTTGTACATCTACACAGTGTTTATAAAACAACACATATCAGAATTACAAAACAGACAAGACATTCATTCTTATAATACCAGATCATGTCAACAGATTGATATACCATATTGTAGATTGACTACAACACAGAAGAGTTTCGAAATACCTGGCTCTAAATTGTATAATAAGCTACCAGTAAAGTTAAAACAAAGTCCCATACCTAAATTTAAGAATAAATTGTATGGCTGGCTTGTTACTAATCCTTTTTATTCAGTACAAGAATTTTTTGATAATGAGTAGGTACATCTTAGTACCAATACTAATCTAAATATAATTTTGTAAATAGCCTCTACTAGCATTATATTATCTGACGTCTATTACTGTAATAGTTCAATGACAAAATTATTATTCTCATACAGTTTGGTTATAAAGATTTTTGTCTAAAAAATGCTAATGCCATATTTTTTAAAATAAATTCCTCTTACAGGTGGTCTGGTTCACCCTATATTACTATTTCATAAAATAGCTCATTAAAATTAAACTTACTGGAAGATCTGCATAAAAATAATGCTTTCTATCAAAACAGGAAACTGGATTCACTTGGCATGAAAGTGCTAAAGCTGTCATTACCGCTGCTTCAACACATCTTCTGTTAAGTACCTGAAATACAGGATATCTAAATTTGAAAAAAACTCCCAAACATTTTTTCTTGAGGCATAACGTAAGGAGGAATTACAGATGAAAAGAACTTTCCATCAATTTCAGTAAATACCAATGACAGGCATAAAATCACGTAAGCCTTCAGGAGATTGTTTAATAAATTATAAACATTTGCTATGAATCATTTAGCAATGCTTAAGATAACAGAAAAAAATAAGACTAATAGCCACTACAACATACTAATTTCATTACACTTTCTATATACCTCAATGTAGTAAAATTGGCAAAATTGAAATAAAAATTTAATTAATTACTTTAAAATAAATCAGACTTTGTTTTACTATTAATTATTCAATAATTCATCTCCTATGATTTTACATTATAATTAAATAAATAATATTATTACTAGCCTGGCATGAAGCGCTTTTTAAACAAAAAATAAAGAATATTACTAGTCTGGTATGAAGAAATTTTTTAACAAAATTGCTACAAGGAATAGATGTTATATTCATCACAGTTTTACTTGGGAATTTTATGATCGGAAAGTTAGAACTTTGGCTCACTAATACCATTTTCCTCAATAAAGAACTCTGTAGTGAGAAGCCATAATCTTATGTGTATTGTTACAAATTTTCAAAAGTTAAATATAAGTTTATTGCCCATAGACTCAATTACAAGTTTCAAGTATTGTCAAGTACAAAGATAAAAACTTAAATTACAGTTTAGAAAATATATGTGTTTGTTTACACTTTGTTGAAAGTATGAACATTGTATACAGGCTCTTTCAAGCATCGTTACATACAAAGAAGAAAATCATTAATATTATATACAGGATTGTTTAAAAGATATTTTTTTACACTCTGTTTGAATCTAAAGCTGTTGCTTTCACATTTTACTTCAGTTGGTAGTCGGTTGTGCATATATAAACCAAATATAAAGGGATCTTTGTTTATAGATTTTAAATTATAATTATTTTCGTTCAAGTCCAATTTACACCTTGTGTCGTGACCATATATTACACTATTTGTTTTAGGTTTGTGCAGTTCAGTCAGACAGATTACTTTATATATGTACAAAGACACTACAATAAATAGTTTTTCTCTTTTGAATACTTCCTTACAGGACTCACGTTTTCCCATTTTGAACATTGTTCTGGTACATTTCTTTTGGAGTACTAGAACCCTCTGGATGAGGATATTACTACAGCCACCCCATACTTCTATGCCATATTGAATGTGCGAATAAATTAAGCCATGATATATAGTTTTGAGAACGTTTATGTTACATATTTTTGCAAACTCTCTCAACAGGTACAGGCCTTTACTAATTTTTTTACATAGGTTGTCAATGTGATTAGTCCATGATATGTATTTATCAACCTGTATCCCTAAGAATTTGTATGAGGGGTTTCCTTTATCACTGTACTTGCAAGGTTAATATGAAGCATAACATCTGTTTTCTTTTTTTTTTTAGTTCAAATTTAATTATATTAGTCTTTGCAGAGTTGTTCATGAGGCTTAAGGTATTGAAAAAGTTATCTATCCTAAGCAATTCTTTGGTAGCTAGTGACTGAAGGTCACATTCATTATTTGCATAGTGGTGTCATCAGCATAACTTATAATTTTACAATTTTCTGAAGCATACATATCATTTATGTAAAGTATAAAAAGTAAAGTCTGTGCCTCAATGACCTTAGTTACAGTGTTAGTTATATTAGAGGATGTTTAGCCTACCATAAACAGCTTTGATACACCATACTGCTAGGAGCTGGAGATCTTAATGTGTACTATGTACTCCATCTTGAAACAAAATGTTCATCCATAAAACACTCCATACTTGAAAACAAGTAGGGAAAAAAATTGTGTGTTGAATTCACATGGCTTTCTCTACTCACTATTTTACAAACTAGTCTTACTAAAGCTTATTCTTCTATCTACTTCTTTTTAATAAGATAAAACCTTTCACATTTCATTTTGTTGTAGGTATAAGAAGAATACAGTAAGCTAAAGAAAAAGTCAAATCTCTTCAAAGCTGATCACTATGTGATGGCTTTAAAATTCAATAATCTTTGCATGAACATGAAGAGAGAGAGGAAAAACAAATGAATAGTGATTTGCAGTTTAGAAACATTTTTAAGCATTTAAAAATCCAAACCAATAACAGAGAATATCTTGGAAATGGTTAATGCCACAAAAATGTTATTTGACATAAATTGTAGGCTTTAAAGACATTTACATTTTTTGTGTAATAAGATTTTGTCTATCTCTTATAGCTTACCAGTTATGAAAAAGTAATTCAGAATTAAGAGGACTTCAGGCTATTCCCAGAAAAATCAAGGAATGCATTTCATCTGTCATGAAAATACCTTAAACATATGGCATTCTAATCAAAATCATTCGTCATTTATAAAAATCAACATTTCCGAAAAATGTTACATGTAAAGGGTAGTTTGAGGTGAGGTGGTTTTCTTGAAAATCTTTGTGTTGCACCCTTGGAAGATGCTGAACTTAGCTACTAAGTTTGGTATTTAATTCACTTTTCATTTTTCAGTTATACTGTTCTCACTCACTCGTGTGCACACACACATATACACACACACAGAGACTTTCTAAAAATGATTTTTTGGGTATAGGGGGCTCAAAACATGTATTTCTGGCAAAATCTTGGTATTAAATTTTTGGGTGGAATACAATACTTACTCTACTTACTGTAAGGACATTGTAGAGAAAGTAAAAATACTCCTTTTGGATTCAGGTAGTCTAGAAACATGTACTTCCATGAAGTCTCGGTATGAAATTTCAGAATGGAATGTAATACGTACTTGTTTTACTTACTTCCTCTACTGTAAGAGAAAGTAAAAAAAAGCTGCATCTGCATGCAAATTTCATATTTACAGTTGCAACTAAGGAAAACCAGTGTCATCGTCCTTATAAATGCATTTAGAATATAGACGGGTGCCGGCTTATGGCCACATGGTGCAGCAGAGCTTGAAGGTATGAGCCTGACTACAACCTATGTGTTTAATTTATTTTCAATGTACTTTTGCTAAAAGGAATTTCTAAACAAAAGTATGACATCAACATGTTAGTCAGTCCATTTTTCTGGAATAGCAAGTTTCCTCTCACAATGTGTATGATTTTAAACAAATAGCAAACCCCATTGAACACTTCATTATCATACCATTCAAATAGTTTTTTCTGAACTTTTGTGTCACATCTGACAACACTATCCCTATGAATTCACAGAATGAAATTAATTTCTTCATTACAAAGTTTTCCGTATGGTGGTTGCCATGTTCAAAACTTTAATATACTGACCTCTGAGATGTATAAGCTATATTGCACTTACCGGCAAGGTGCCAGGGATAGCAGCATCAAACATGGAAACGTTTGTGTTCACAGGCACTTGAAATTCAGCTCCAGCGCCAGAAAATAACTTTGATTCAGAAGAAATTTGTGCGTGTACTTCCAGACCCACAACACTTTTCCATACAGACCTGGTAACAAGCTCAGATATATTTACAGTGTTAAAGTTAGTTATCAAAACATTACCTTGTTTAAAAAACTGATGGGCTGAATTCACATGACTTTCTTTATTTCCTCATCTATGAACTATTCTTGCTAAAGCTTATTCCTCTATCTAATTCTTGTTATTTGAGATCAACTTTTATTACACATCTGGTTGTAGGTATAAGAAGGATACAACAGGCTAAAGCAATAGTCAGAGTTTTAAAACGCATATCACTGTGTGATGGCTTTGAAATTCCAGGCTGTTTTTTCAAGAATAAATGAACAGTGACTTATCACTTGAAGTATACATATTTGAAAATAACAAAGAATATCTTGGGAATGGTTCACATCACAATAATTTTTATTTGACATTAATTGTCCTTTAACAAGACTTAAATTTTTTTTTATGGTTTACTAGTTATACAATTCATTCAGAATGAAGAGGATTTCACGGGCTCTTCCCAGAAAATTCAAGAAAAAATTTTATTTGTCATGCAAATGTCTTAAATAAATCGTATTTTAATAAAAATTGTAAGCTATTTTTGAGAAAATAAAAAATAATGAAATTTTTTCCACACACACACATAAAAGGTTTGCTTTGAATTCAGGAAGCCTTAATATTCCTGGTAAAATCTTGCTATTAAATTGTTGGGCGGAATACAATACTTCCTCTACCTACTACAGGAAAGTAGTAGAGAGAGTAAAAACTGAAGTGTAGCTGTTGTACAAACTTCTCCATTATTTATAATTTATTTTCATAACTGCTCTACAAATAATTGTCACACAATCTTGCTTTTCTATGTCCTTGCTATGATCTATGATAATTATTTGGCAAAATGTTGCAATATGTTGTTGTAACTAAGCAAGCACCTACAGGAGCTGGGGCAACAGTCTGCTGTGAAAACCCTATATGGGCTGATGAGAAACAAAAGAACAGACATAACATTTTAAAAGTATATTGCTTAAAGTACTCAAAATTCAAATTCTCAACATCTAAATGCTATAAAAAAGCTATTTGACTCAAATTCCATATTTTGGCGAGCTCTAACCTTTTCTGTAATACATTTTTCTTTTTCACTTAAGGTTTCCATGTTATGCAAAATTCAGTAACAATGAACAGGATTTCATAGCATATTGACACAAAATTCAAGCTATACATTACTTTTCATACTGTCTTAAACATACAATCTTTTAATCAAAACTGTTATGAGCCTTTTTGGGAAACTACAAGAATAATGACATTGTTTCCATATAAAGGGTGGCTTGGGGATGGGAAAAGTTCATGAAACTCTTTACTTTGCATCCCTGAATGATGCTGAACTTGAATACAAAGCTTGGTATTCATCTATGTTCTTTTTTCTCTGAGTTATGTTATGTCTCCCTCACATACATATTTTTAAAACAATGTTCGTTTTAAGTGCAATCTTAATATGAAAGTTTTGGGCAACACAATATATGATTTTCATACTATAGGTAAGTGGTAAAATATTAAAATGAACGTACTAACTGTTGTTTTCTCAGTCACAAAGTTTTGTTCCTAGATTGATGAATTCAGTTCAGTAATACATTTTGCTTTCAGCTTATAAACTGCCACTTTACAAAAAAAAAAAAGGATTGCTTCATAAAGGGAATGTGTTTACTAAGAGAAATGGATCCTGTACCATAGGTACCTAATTAATCATTCTCCATACTCTGTTCATTTAAGAATTGAAATTTTAAATCTGGACACCAATTTCATTTGTTATTCTGTTGATTTTATGTGATCAAAAGCCTGGATTTGTTTTAAAATTATTCCTCAAAAGCTTTAAAAAATTACAACCGAGAGAGAATTAAAAAATTGAGTCTCTTATACAATGGTACTTTTCAGGTAGTAATTTACATTAACAAAATGGATATTAAAAAAAGACATATTGTAATGGTTGAGGAAACACTGTCAAAGATTTCAAAATGTAAAAGCCTTGTTCCGTTAAAAATACGATGAATTTAAGACAGCATGTCTAAATGCCAATTTTGCATCTAGTCAGATCATTTACTTGGTTAAAGGGTTTTCCCACCCTTCAAGAGTTTTCACTTTCCCTGAGAACGTAACTTTGAGCCTTTAGCTCAAATTTATAACTGATGTAAAGATATAAAAAAAAGAAGGTATTAGAGAAGAATTAGCACATCCACATCTAATTGATGAACAAACAGTTACATGAGTGGCCTACAATCAATACACACAAAGGAATTAAATTTTAAACCCAAGGTACAATGATCAATTGAAAACAGTGGATTGATAGAATTAAATTTGTGACTGGGGCTCTACAAACAAAGCTTAAAACAAATTCAAGATTAGGTTAGGATTCGATGTTATCATTTTGTAACTTTCTGGCAAATTCTAGGCATAGTCATCGCTTTTGGAAATCTAGTAGTAATATTTGTACAAAACTCAACTGAGAAATTCTCCTTACGCTTGACACCATGTTAAAAAATGGTGATCTAGAAATTATAAAAGTTATATTCATATTCTTCCGTTTGAATAGGAATATTGTACCCACAGAACAGCATTGTACCTGCTGTAAAACGTAAATTGTAATTAAAGTGGCCGTGGCGCATCCGCGCATGAATGCATAGCTATTCTATGTAGTCCAAGAAGGCCGTGATAAAGATATCACCAACATTGAGTTGAAGTGGTTCTGAATGTACGAAATGTATGATATTCAAGCGGAGCAACATTACGACGTAAAAGTAACTAAGCATGTAAAGAAAATCCTAAGTAAAGAAATATAACAGGTTTGTTTCAACATACGGTTCTGAACGAGTTCCGAACTAATTCCAACACATGCTAATGCACATGCGCCAGTCCGGTACGCTCACAGAACTAATTCGGAATTTCGTGTGGTTGGAACACTACTTGAACCGTTCGCGTTCTGTCACGGCCTCCTTCGTTGCACGGTCAATCAGAAGACGATCAAATATCTACGTTTACAGCGTTGATGAATGAAATCAAACTCCGCCGATGTACATACGTACATCGTAAGCGTTTCTTTCATACTGTTTCCAGTCCTAATATTCGAGCAAAAATAAATCGCGTTCGTTTATCGGCTTAAAACCATTGATACTGAGTTATTGCGAATAACAATTGTAATTTATAGATATTATATTTAAACCAGAACCCGGAAAAAGTAATTTAACACAATTCCAATTTAACATTAGGTTTCCTGCTACAGAAACTTCTAAACACAATGTTTAATTTAAAACTCCAATACTCTGAGACAATGACACCCCACATAAATTCTATTCCGAACGTAATGCAAATAATACAAAACTACATGGTACCAATGTATGCTTATGATCAGGGTTAGGATTTTTAGTTGCAAATTTCAAATGAAAAAGGAAGGGAAAAGGTGCTCAAATAAGGTGAAAAAGGCACAATAAGGTGCTGGTTTATTTAAGGGGATGCACAACTGAAATTGCTATTTTCTAAACTTCCATTCAATTGGGTTGAAATTTTTATTTCTTTATATATAATTGTTTTGTGAATTATAGCCCAGTCTTAATAATTCTCGAAACTGCGCGGTTGAGGTTATTGTCGTCTCTGCCTGCCCAGGCTTCGTCTCCACGTAAACAGATGACGTCTCTCACAGCAACAAACTCACATTCACGAACAGCAGGCTACTGATTCTGGTGGGATAGAATCACTCATTGTCAATTGCATTATTGCGGGCTACTTTATAGCAGTAAAGTGAGAGAAAGAGGTTATCGTCGAACACACAATTATTTTCCATTGTTGCGGGTGTGCTTTCAATTCCCGCGCGGCGTTTACTGAAAGAGGTAGACTTACTATTCGCACGTACACAGCAAGCTGAGGAGACGTTAATTGAAAGTTAAGGAATAAATTGGAATGAAACTTAAAAGAAAAAAGGGGATTATGGGCATGGTTGGGGGGAAATGGTATAAAGGTGCCAAAAAGGGGTAAAGGCCCCAAAATAACGGAATAATGTTTAAATGGAAATAATCCTTTTCTTCGGAAGTCGATGCATCATTAAAAAGATCACTGTCACCTTCTAAATCACTCATTGTTATCTTTGAACGCTGTTTTGCTCCCTGGCTTTGTTAGACGTTTGTTCTTTTCCTCAAGTATGTCGCCATACTACTCAACAGCGAGCAACTGCTTACCAAACACCTTTGCTATTCCGTATTGAGAAATAAACACGAATGGAGGAATGAATTACATATTCAAATTTATTTTCTACTGAATACAGAGAGTATGTCGCTTTTTCAATACTCTCTGTCGGGTTTGTTCCAAGCGATTAGAATCGATTCTGAATTAACTGAGTATGCGCTGTAGACCATACAATCTGCGCATGTCTGGAATTTTCAGTTCCTATTCTTAATCACGAACCGATTTCACTCGTTCCGAACTAGTTCCCAAATACGTTGGAACAGCAAACTGGAAATTCAGAATTGGTTCTGAACTGATTCTCTGTCGTGTTGGAACGCCACTTAGCTACTGCGCACACTCAGATAATTCGGAATCGATTCTGAATCGTGTGGGAACAAACCTATATACTTCTTTTTTCTTTGTATAAAGAGATATGTGTTAGGTTTGTTCCAACACGATTCAGAATCGATTCCGAATTATCTGAGTGTGCGCAGTAGCTAAGTGGCGTTCCAACACGACAGAGAATCAGTTCAGAACCAATTCTGAATTTCCAGTTTGCTGTTCCAACGTATTTGGGAACTAGTTCGGAACGAGTGAAATCGGTTCGTGATTAAGAATAGGAACTGAAAATTCCAGACATGCGCAGATTGTATGGTCTACAGCGCATACTCAGTTAATTCAGAATCGATTCTAATCGCTTGGAACAAACCCGACAGAGAGTATTAAAAAAGCGACATACCCTCTGTATTCAGTAGAAAATAAATTTGAATATGTAATTTATTCCTCCATTCGTGTTTATTTCTCAATACGGAATAGCAAAGGTGTTTGGTAAGCAGTTGCTCGCTGTTGAGTAGTATGGCGACATACTTGAGGAAAAGAACAAACGTCTAACAAAGCCAGGGAGCAAAACAACGTTCAAAGATAACAATAATGAGTGATTTAGAAGGTGACAGTGATCTTTTTAATGATGCATCGACTTCCGAAGAAGAGGATTATTTCCATTTAAACATCATTCCGTTATTTTGGGACCTTTACCCCTTTTTGGCACCTTTATACCATTTCCCACCAACCATGCCCATAATCCCCTTTTTTCTTTTAAGTTTCATTCCAATTTATTCTTTAACTTTCAATTAACGTCTCCTCAGCTTGCTGTGTACGTGCGAATAGTAAGCCTACCTCTTTCAGTAAACGCCGCGCGGGAATTGAAAGCACACCCGCAACAATGGAAAATAATTGTGTGTTCGACGATAACCTCTTTCTCTCACTTTACTGCTATAAAGTAGCCCGCAATAATGCAATTGACAATGAGTGATTCTATCCCACCAGAATCAGTAGCCTGCTGTTCGTGAATGTGAGTTTGTTGCTGTGAGAGACGTCATCTGTTTACGTGGAGACGAAGCCTGGGCAGGCAGAGACGACAATAACCTCAACCGCGCAGTTCCGAGAATTATTAAGACTGGGCTATAATTCACAAAACAATTATATATAAAGAAATAAAAATTTCAGCCCAATTGAATGGATAGTTTAGAAAATAGCAATTTCAGTTGTGCATCCCCTTAAATAAACCAGCACCTTATTGTGCCTTTTTCACCTTATTTGAGCACCTTTTCCTTTCCTTTTTTCATCTGGAATTTGCAACTAAAAATCCTAACCCTGATCATAAGCATACATTGGTACCATGTAGTTTTGTATTATTTGCATTATGTTTGGAATAGAATTTATGTGGGGTGTCATTGTCTCAGAGTATTGGAGTTTTAAATTAAACATTGATTTTAGAAGCTTCTGTAGCAGGAAACCTAATGTTAAATTGGAATTGTGTTAAATTACTTTTTCCGGGTTCTGGTTTAAATATAATATCTATATATTACAATTGTTATTTGCAATAACTCAGTATCAATGGCTTTATGCCGATAAACGAACGCGATTTATTTTTGCTCGAATATTAGGACTGGAATCAGTATGAAAGAAACGCTTACGATGTACGTATGTGTGTATATATATCTACACATACGTACATCGGCGGAGTTTGATTTCATTCATCAGCGCTGTAAACGTAGATATTTGATCATCTTCTGATTGACCGTGCAACGAAGAAGGCCGTGACAGAACGCGAACGGTTCAAGTAGTGTTCCAACCACACAAAATTCCGAATTAGTTCTGTGAGCGTACCGGACTGGCGCATGTGCATTAGCATGTGTTGGGATTAGTTCCGAACCCGTTCAGAACCGTGTGTTGGAACAAACCTTATGTGTTTTTAAAGAAAAATGAAACATAGACCGTCCAGGTACCATGGCCCTTCTCTTACTCTTCCATCCGACCAGTGTTGCCAGGTCTGCCGAAGTAAAAGCAGAAGATCTGGTTTGAAAAAAGCAGGAGATAGCAGTAGATTTCACTTAACCGGCAAATTCGCTTTGTGTATACATATTTATAGCATTATTATTATTATTATTATTATTATTATTATTATTATTATTATTATTATTATTATTATTATTATTATTATTATTATTATTACAGATAATCTCCGAGCACCTACATTCGGTATTAAATTTTCCATAATACTAATTAAAATTGGCATAGCACTCACCATTTATGTCGATCCTTCTGTAGTGCACACAGTAGTAGTTGAGGATCCAATTATGTACACATTATTGTCAATCACTGTCATACATGTCACTCTTGACTTTCTGCAACATTGAACTTGAAATTGCAAAAGAATGACACTCTGAATCTGACACAAGTCTGCTTGCATGTAATAATCCGCACATTGTTTTGGTTGACAACCGATTCCTTACTTTTGTTTTCATCAGATAGTTGAAAAAACTCGCTCCACTGTAGCACCAGAATGGGGAAGACTCATAAGGCAGCAGATAAATTTGGACAAAAGAGGGAAAACATGTTTTGAATCGGCATATTTCTTTTTCTTTACTTGGGTCCAAAATTCTTGCACTGTAGCGTCACTACCACATGCAATGTCAGTGTTGCGCGGCAGCCTCTATTCTGTATCTGTTTGTTGAATTTCTTCCGGTTTCACCAAATCAGGAAAATAAGAAGCAAGTGGTGCAATTGACTGTACTATTTGGATTTTAGCTGGTTCTAACACTTCTAACAATGTAAGAATGAAAAACGGCTTAGTATCTGGTGAACTGACTCCATGTAAAACTCAACTCAGCGTAATTTGAGAACTTGCACATGTTTGTCCGGCAGGGATGATTTTGTCAGAGATGTTTGGACTTTTGGCACCAAAATACATGTTTTCTACAGGAAGAAATACTCTAGGATCCCTGTATTCAATTTTATCTATTTCAGTGGACTTCAAATGTTCAGGTTTAATGTAGCAGTCAAGGATAGTTCGCAAAGCAGAAATAACACCAGCTTTCAGGTTGTGGATTTGAGGTTCTTCGCTTTGCATTTGCTTATTTAAACCATTAAAAATAGGTAAAACAAACTGAACGAACTCCAGATATCTTGTTGTATGGTGATTTCAGCTTGTTGAGAATTACGTCAGTTGCTTGAAGTTTTTCTTTGAAAGAAGCATGGGTGAAGTAAAGAATAAGAGCACCATACTGCTCTAATATACGAGAAATGACTAACTTGAGAGATAACCACCGTGTTTGGCTTGGTTGTAGTAGTTTGTGTGGCTTAGTGTTCACAAAAGTTTGAAACTCTTTGAGAGCTTCTACACGCTTTGCAATTGCATGGAAATAATTGAAGATATCGCGAACCAGATCTTCTGGTTCTCGCGGAAGTTTAGTGCAAGCATAGGATGAACATAAGTTGAATGAATGACAAACATAACGACAATGTCATTATAAACAAGTGTGGTATATCATTCTTTAGAAGAACAGATAAAGAATGTCTTTTACCCATCATAACACTAGCTCCATCTGCGGCTAATCCAATGAGGTTGTCTTTATAGGAATATTCCTAGAAACAAAAGAGTTTACCACACTCTGGTAAAAGTTAATTGCATTAGCATTACTAACAGATATCAGATCAAAAAATGAATCTGAAACACTGCCAATACCAGAATCAAACCGAACAACCAAACACAAATGTTTAAAAGAACTAATGTCTGTAGATTCATCCACAATTAGAGAATATTTATGTTCTCTCAGCATTGCATGTGTTTCTAGTTCCAAAACATTATTAAGAAAACCTGTTGCTTTTGTTCAAGAACAGGTTATCCTTTTTGTAATTTCAGAATCAGGACATATTGATTTAATTAGAGAGGGCAGATGTTCCATGACATTAAAAGAAATATTATGTTCTGCTAGAAAAGCCACAAGATGAATTTCTGCTTCTTTTACTTTGGTAGTTAATGTGGTGGACTGATGTGCAAATGATAGACTTTTCTATCCAATTAGCCGTTTAGCACACTGAATATGTTTCTCTGTTGTTACATGTCACTCCAAAGCAGTTTTACCACCTGATGCAATATTTATATTATAATCACACACTTTGCAAAATGCAAAATTAGGCCCCCTTTTAGAAGATGCTAACCAGCCACTAAACTTATTTTCTTGCTCCCACTCAGCTTTGTAGTTTTGACTGTACTTCTGTTTCTTACTCATGTTCAGTTAACACCGTAACACACAGCGTAGTTAAACTATATATAAGCACACGCACTTTAATTTACACGCAAATTAGAACGCTGGCAGTAATGTTTTTCTGTTCGTTCTTAAGCCTCAACTGCAACGCAACTGAACAATTAATTTAGATTTTGTCACAGTAATATTATTATTTAATTTGTTAAACCAAACACAGGCAATCTGCAACTGTTATGTTAGGGAGGTGGAAAGAGGATGGAACAAACTAAAGGCATCGGCGATAAGTCTCTGTGGCATAAATAGGCACTTATTCTAAATAATGCACGTGTATGCACATAAACACCCAAGATTTACTGCCAGTATAAACTGAAGCGAGAAGCATAAACACAGTTAGTAAATAACAAGTAGCCTAAATAAGCTACCGGGAACGTCAATATCTGTATACCAGCCAGTTACTATGAGGGAAGTAGGCTTGAGAAATTTCTCCGGAGTGCTGAATATGTTATTGTTTATTCGTTATCCAAGAGTCCGGTTTAAAAGTGTATATATATTTTCCCTCCACTTTCTTATCTATCATAGTTTTTTCAATAGCAAGTTCCCTTACGATAACGCAATCCAGATATGGTATAATGTTTGTGTATACAAGTGATTATGAAATGAATCACTCATTTTTATACATGAGTAGAAGTGCCTTGCATAATAAAAACGTCTAGAAGAGCGATTTCTACGATCTTAAGGGAAAACAAAGTTTAAAAATTATAAATAAGTAAAAAAGCAGGAGATTTTGAGGTTCGCTCGTGTTTTAACAGTAGAGCAGTAGATTTGCAAAAAAGCAGGAAATCTCCTGCAAAATCAGTAGACATGGCAACCCTGCATCCGACGCCTCCGCGGATGGCAGAGGAAAACTAACCAGATAGGGCGGGAAGCGGGGAAATAAAACACTCGGGGCAGCAAACATAGCATCTACTGCATTGTAGGTAGATATTCGATTATCGAATGCCAAAGGAGAAAAACATTGTCAGGAGAGAGAAAAAAAAGCAGGGAAATGGCACGGAAAATTCAGGATCTCTCATGCATTTTTACAGGGAGTCCTAAAAATCAAAGAGCCAATCGTGAGTACCTGTCTATATTAATAAAAAAAATTAGAAAATATGTTACAGACTGGGAGCCCATATATGAAAATTTGATAAGCATTAACATAAACTTATATGGACATAATTTACAATATTAGGAGTTTACAAGTTAGCAATGACGAGAATAATGTTAAAAAGGATGAATTTTACAATAAACTAAATGGAATAATAGAAGAAATTGAAAACAGAATGAACATTATAATGACAGGATATTTTAATAGCAGAACAGAGATGGAAATACAAAGTAAAATTGTACCTTCATATGGAGAAGACATAATGAATGACAATGACAATAGATTAATTGACATATGCAAACAAATTCCTTAAGACTGTTAAAAGGATATTATCAGCATAGGGATATCCATAGATTTCCAAGATACAAAATTACATTTCAACAAACATCAATTATTAATTACATTATAGTTAAACAACAAACGAAATTAAAGGTGCAAGATGTGAGAGCGTATAGAAGTGACCATTTCTTAGTCAATTCCAAAATCTTATTTCGTTTTATAGCAGTGAATGGAGGAGAAATTCAAACTAAGGATCATAAGCGAGAAAAAACAGAAATAAGCTCTCACAAATATAATCTGACAAGTTTAGAAGACGAAGGCATCGTTTGCCTGTGCAAGAAAAGACTGGATGAGAAATTAACAGAAACAAATTCTACACCAGTACACTTTGGATAAAATACATGAAGCTGCAACAGAAGCTATTGGTGAAAAATGTCACATTCAAAAAGAGAATAGGTATTATTATTGGAATGAGGAAATAGGAAAGGAAGTAAAATTAAAGAGTAATCTTTATCTAAAATGGCTTAATACAAAGGACATAGAAGATAAAATAGAACTTCGAAAACAAATAGCAAGAATTAGGAAGAAAATATCAGAAGCAATAACAACAGTTGGGGAAAAAAATGTGTGAATGGTTAGAAGCGTTCATTGGAGGAAAAGGAGATCAGAAGCTTGAAAGACCTTAAAAATATTAGAAAGAGTGATAAGGAAGTGGCTGTAAATATATTAATTTTCAATCCTGGGAAAAGCATGTTAATTTAATAGAAAACAGAGATCAATATATGACTACAATGAAGGAAGAAGGTAATGAAAAGTTGAATGAGTATATGCACTTAGAATTAGAAATAGTAAAGGAAGCAATAAAATTGTTAAAATGTGCAAAAGCGTACTGTAGGTACGGGATTGCCACTCCCGGGGTCCCGAGCCACACTCTCGCCTGGGTTCCTCTAAGAGGTGAGAGGGCTTACGCAAAACGCCCAATAAACTTTGGTCCACAGCTTGTTTGACCAGCTATCAATTACCTCCCTGAACACAGTCCGACGGATACCGCTGCGCGGGACGGAGGAGGGGAGTCGCAAGGGTTGACTGGGTAACGCGTAATTCCCAGCCCCTAAGTATCATGTAGGACTGTGTTAGTATCCGCTGATAAAGGCCAGCCCCGGCGAGGGACCATTACACGAGCTGTTACACTTCTGAAGGCGATTGGATTCCTCTACTAGTAGTGAGAACCGGAGACCCTAAGAGCAAGGTCCAGATAGGACTCTCACCTAAGCTGGGGTGGCGCCCAGGATGTGAGCATGCCATCGGAGTAATTTGTAATGGTGGAGGATATAAGTGCTATGGATCCCATAAGATACAAAATAAACACTAAGATTAATGGAAAACAAGATATCGAGTACTGTGATCCTCGTTACTTAGTTATTAATAGAACAGAAGAAGGAAGAAAATTTACATCGGTGAGCCCTTTTACAGTTCAAAAGGCTCTCGATAAGATTGCTGATCCGGTTAAGTCGTGCATTAGATCTCGTAATGACACGCTCCTCGTTGAAGCATATTCGAAAACCCAGGCAGCATTTTTTGTTTTGTTTAAGGGCTCCCAACTGCTAGGCCACTTAAACCCAACATGATAGACAGCTATCTAGTTATGGTCGAGATACACAAGACCTTGAACTCCTCGCGCGGTGTGGTAAACACCCGTGTATTAGATGGTATGACCGATGAGGAGATTCAAGAAAATATTGAAGAGCAAGGTGTGACATTGGTATATCATGTCCAGCGGAAAGACAGAGGTCAATTAGTGCCTAATCGTACCCTGTTCCTTACCGTTGATCGGGTAGATATCCCTAAAAGGATTAAGGCAGGGTATGAAGTCATCGAAGTCAGGTCATTCATCCCGAATCCATTGAAATGTTATACTTGTCAGCACTTTGGGAACACCAGTGATTTATGCAACGGTGAATATACCTGCGTTAACTGTGAAGACGTCTCTCACAATGGAGCATGTACATCAGCTCCAACGGGTGTTAACTGCAGCGGAGAACATCCATTAAGTTCCCGAAAATGCCCCCGTTTAACAGAGAATAGAGCTATCCAAGTGGTCCGGGCTAGGGAGAAGGCATCCTTTTCTGAAGCACAGAAACTCTTGCGCATCCTCCAGCCCTCTGTCCCGAAGTCCGGCAATTACAGCTCCGTTGCAGCTAAACCGGCACCGAGTCGGGAAATCGCAACTTAAACCATCGAAATAAACGGGGCCACTATTTTAGAAAAGAGTGTTGTAGCCAGAACACAGCCAAAGCCTTCAAAATCAACACCGACAGAACTATCGACGTCTTCAAAGTCCGTTACTCAAAAGATCACATCGGTAGAATCACCATCAAAACCGTGGACCTCAACCAATAAGTCTAACAAGCCCGTAATACATAATGCATCGCCAAAAGGTTCAGGACCAGCTATAAGAGAACGGACCTCCTCAAGGAAAGTGATAAGCCTTTACCCAGAATATCTAAAGGCAAGAAACGTCCGGGAGAATCTCCTCGGAGATCCTCTTCTGAGGGATCTTCTGGGAAGAAGTCGGATCGGCGATCTACATCTTCGCCGATCTCCACTTCCAACCAGTTCGAAGTTCTCGAACCAAAGTTTTCAAGCAGTCCTCTCACGTGGAGGAGATGGAGCAGGAGGTTTTGTCCTCGCACTGCCAGAATGACAGTAAAAAGAGGCAGGATCCTGCCTCCACTAAAGGCGCTAGTCCATCACCGAAAAAGGCCAAATTGATTCGACCACCGTCGTCCTCAAGGTGGAGGACTCTTAGGATTGAGAACTTATCCCATTTTGAATACAATGACTATCCTTTAATGGAACATACGCTGAATTAGAACACATCGACCAGAGCCTGAACGTTTGCTCAACGAGAATAATCCTTTGGTCGTATGTTTGCAAGAGACAAGGCTGCTTCCGCAAGATAGCTTTCAAATCAGGCAATATACCCCAGTACGGTGTGATCTTACACCAAAAGAGGGCGTTCCTGCGAACGTAGACACTATGAAGCTCATCAGAGGTGATATATTTGTGAAACCTATGTCCATACAGTGTAACATCCAGTCAGTGGCTACAAGGATTAAGCTGTCATCCCTACGATTTACCTTTAGAAACATTTATCTGCCTCCACCTGATAACCTCCAGCTCACGAATTTAAAAATTTTAATTTCCAGTTAGTAACCTTTTCTGTTGGTTGGAGACCATAATGGCCATCACCCCCTTTGGGCTCACCTCGGGCTTATACGAGAGGTAAACTAATTGCCATTTTTGGACAATTCTAACTTAGCCCTTCTGAACACCGGAGAGCGTACATTTCTCTCAGACTCCTTCAACACTTTTTCACACTATGATATTGCAGTTTGCTCACCACAGTTATCCGTTACCTTGCAATGGATTCTCATCTCTGACTTACACTCTATTAACCACTTTTCATGTCTTATTAGTCTCTTAACATAAGATATATGTTCCACACATTTGCCTAGATGGCGCTTGGATCAAGCCAACTGGAACCTTTACTCCCAGTTGGCTGTGTTTAATTACAATGAGCACAACTGTGTGGATGTTTTGGTCGAACATCTCACAGTTTTAAATTGAGTTTTTTATTTATAGACGATCTTTAACTGCTGTGGTCCTTAGCGTCCCATTCTATATTGAGCGTGAAATACCACTAATTTTGCTCAGAGACCTCTTTATCAGGCTGAACATCTCACAGAGAAAATTCTTTGTGCAGCTAATCAATCTATTCCTCGGTCGACTGCCCAGCCCCATCGATTTCCGGTCCCTCGGTTGGCCGATGAATGTGGAAAGGCCATTCGTCCTCGCATGTGTGGTCTTAGAATTTTCCAGTGTTGCCCTACACCGGATAACCTGATCCAGTGCAAGAAAATGCGTGCGAAGTCTACACAAATTATTAAGGATAGCAAAAAGACATAATGGAACAAGATTATAGCTTCATTTAATCGACATACACACGTTACTCTGTTGCTTAGAATAAGTTAAGGTGACTGGCCGGAACATTGACCCACATGCCAATTGCCGAAATTAAAACAGCTGCAGGAGCTGTTGTTGATACATTTGACGTAGCTAACACATTTGGCCGTGCTATCGCTCAAGTGTTCGGCTCAGATAACTATTCGTCCGAGTTCCTGTTAAGACCGATGTGAAATATCAAAGTTTCTGGTTTCGTTCAGGAAATCTTGAAGATTACAATCGCTTATTCACCATGGAGGAGTTAGAACACGCTCTTTTATCTTCAGCTCCAGGATCAGATCGTATCCACGTACAAATGTTGCAACAGCCCTCTCCTGAAAGTAAGGCTTTCCTACTCAAGGCCTTTCCAGAAAAGAGGCGGGAGGCCACTGTTATACTCATTTTGAAGGTGGAAAAATACCGTATTCTCCCGTCAGCTACCGTCCTATTTCCCTCACCAGTTGCATTTGCAAGGTGATGGAACGCATAATCAATTGACGGTTGGTACGGTGGTTGTAAACTCACAACCTGCTGACCAACAGCCAATACGGTTTCCAAAGACGCCGTTCAACAATGAACCACCTTGTGTCATTATCCACACAGATCATGAACGAATTCATAAAGAATATTCGAACCGCTGCAATATTTTTGACCTTGAGATGGTTATGATACGTGTTGACGAGCAGGGATTCTAGGTTCCCTACACGCATTAAACATAAGTGGACGCTTACCGTATTTATTCAGGAGTTTATAAAGGACTGCGTTTTCTGCGTAAAGGTAGACTCCATTTTTTCCAACCTTTTTGTTCAGGAGAAGAGAGTAGCTCAGTGATCGGTACCAAGCGTTACACTGCTTGCTATAGCAATTAATTCTATCTCGAAATGTATTCCTCCAAAGGTATCGTCATGCTTATTCGTAGAAAACTTTGCCCTTTATTGTACTTCTTAGCGTATGCCGTTTTTGGAAAGACGTATGCAGCAATATTCAGACAATCATCAAGATTGGAGTTCTAAAAACGGCTTTCGCGTGAGATTTTGGCACCGTAAGAGACGATTACCACCTTC
Organism: Deroplatys truncata; assembly: GCA_030765065.1. Classification (NCBI taxonomy): domain Eukaryota; kingdom Metazoa; phylum Arthropoda; class Insecta; order Mantodea; family Mantidae; genus Deroplatys; species Deroplatys truncata. Next base: position 191,635,492 of record CM060976.1, on the reverse strand, counting down.
GCTCCGAGTCGGTTCAGATTTACCTCCATTCGCAGAATCGACGAGAATCCTGGGGTTGGCATTTGATAGGATGCTTAGCTGGTCATCGCATATAGCGCAATTGAAAGCGCGATGTGACCTTTCTCTGAATATCTTGCGAGTATTAAATGGCAAATCTTGGGTAGCGAATCGAACAGTTTTGCTTCGACTGCATCGCGCACTGGTTCGATTAAAAACAGACTATGAGTGTATCGTTTATTCCTCAGCACGAACATCTGATAAGATTAGACAACGTCGATAATCGGGGCATTCTTGCGGCTTTTGGTGCTTTTCCATTAGCCCAGTTATGAGTCTTTACGCTGAGTCTGCAATACCTCCTATGCAATATCGGCGTGATGTTCTCTTACGAAATTATGGCTCTGCACTTAAATGTATACAACAACATCCAACGTTCGCTTCTTTTCTTCGCACTGCACTGGACGAACGTTATAGGAATAGCTTCATTAATGCAGGGCTTGCAGGTGTTCGTTTCTGGGGGCTTCTTAGAAAGCACGACATTGAAATGCCTGGCATGTTTGATAAGGGGACGGCGTTCCCCCTTTTGGTTACGTACTAGATCTCACGTATATCTTGGGATGACGGTATACCGGAAGTCTACGATGCCTGCGTTTAGTATCTCACCTGCTTTTTTTAGAATCTCTGTCCGGTTACAGTGACCAAATTTTGATCTACACCGATGAATCTAACTGCACCAACGGTGTTGGATGTGCGTATGTTCATGGAACCGAACCCTATACATTCGGTTTTCATGAAAGCACATCCATTTATAGTGCAGAGCTGCATGAATATACCCAATGATTTTGTAAGTGCGCTGACAAAAATGGAAGACTGTCTCATTTTGAGTGATTCCCTTAGTGAGTTTCAGACCCTTCGTGAGCTGTAAACTAACACCCCATTGATTAGCGAACCCAGGATGTCCTCCATGTTTAATACGCTTCTGGCGTTAAAGTGGAATGTGCTTGGACACCTGATCAAGTTAGCTTGCAGCTAAGGTGGCAACCAGAGAACCCAGTGTTACAATACTTCGAGTAACATCGGAAGACTTTAAGCTTGTTGTGCGGAGGGTGACGCTGTCGTGCTGATGCGAGAAGTGGTTAGCTTTCCGCGGAAATAAGTTTAGCGTAGTGAAGAACATTCCGATAAACTGGGTAACTCCCTCTCTCGTCGCGAGGAGATGATTTTGGCTCGGTTGGTATTGGCTATTGCAATTTTACGCACGGTTATCCTTTTAAGGGCGATCCTGCTGCTATTTGTCCGCTTTGTGGCGAAGATCTCTAGGTCCGTCACGTGTTGCTAGAGTGTATTGCTCTAGCACATTTTCGAGACTCTCTGCAACTGCCCGCCAGTCTTGCAGAGGTCTTAGCGGATGATAAGCGAGCTGTTGAAGGGATTTTTAATTTTGTGTCAAAGGCACATTTCCAAATACGAATTTAGTCACGTTAATAGTAAGTGATTTATACATCTCGGTTTAGTTTTATATATTCATATTAATTTCTGACTTGTGTTATGTTTTTACATTGTTATTTATCTCTGGCGTTTGCTATGATTTTTATATTCATGTTTATCTCCGGCGTTTGCCGTGACATTTTGTACTGATCTTCATCTCTAGCCACTACCATGATCCATTTTACAAGGACGCTAATGACCTAGCAGTTGAGCGCCCTGAAATAAAGTCGTTATCATCATCTGAATTGCTAAAGAGTGGTACAGATAAAGTATACAAACAACTGAGAGATTTATTTAAAAAATGCTCGAGTTAAAACCTTAAATTGAGTTTTATTTATGGACGCTTTTTAACTGCTATAGTACTTAGCGTTCCGTTCTATACCGGGTGTGAAAGACCGACAATTTTGCCCAGAGGCCTCTTTATCAGGGTTGAGGTTCTTTTACGTGCCGTAAATCTACCACACGAGACCACCGGCTTTACTTCCGGAGGAAGCCATGCTAAGATTTTTACGCTCGAAAAGATCCATCGCCCTTCGCCGGATTTGAACCGGCGACCTCGGGAATTAGAGGCTAGCATGGTAAGTACTGCACCACTGATTGGGTGGTGAGGATGCGCCGGATGATTGGAAAATAGGATATATTTCCACAATACATAAAGGGGTAGAAACGATGAATGTAAGAGCTATAGAGGTATTACAAGAAACGAAGTAGGCTATATGGTGAAACAAATCTTGAACTACAATACAAAAATTTGGGAGAAGAAGAACAGTTAGGCTTTAGAGCAGGCAGATAAACTATTGATCATTTATTTTGTATACAACGGATAAGAGAGAAGAAAACAGCTAGAGCACAGCCCCTCCATTTCGTGTTAATTGATACAGAAAAAGCCTATGATAATGTGTGATTATCACAGCTACAGTTAACTTTAAAATTGACGTAAATTAAACGTATTTTGCTAAGAGAAATTACAAATTTATACGAAAACACACATGTAAAGGTAAAAATTGAAAAATATTTGTCAAGCGCAATTCATGTTAATAAAAGATTACGACAGGGATGCTGTGTATCTTTTACATTATATAAAATTTACACAGAAAAGGTAAGCAGGTGTGACGATTATTCTATCCTCACATACAAGAATTAAGCCAGCAATATATATCAACACAATACATTACCAGAAAGAGCACCGCCACTGATTTTGACGAGAGGACTGCGCGTAGTAATATTGGTCTTGAAGCAGGTTAACGTGCGCTGCCTAGCGACACGAGTCACATTAGGTTGTGTATAGCTCTCACCACTATGAATAGCAGAATGGTACAGTCATCGCATACGTCGAGTACAGAACAGTCATCGCATACGTCGAGTACAGAACAGTCATCGCACACATAGAGTACGGTACAGTCATCGCACACAAGCAGTACAGCAGAGGCTTCGTACATAGTCAGTCCAGTCGAGTCTTCATATTCATGCAGTAAAGTGGAGTCTTTGACTGCATGTTATATAGTGATGTCTTTACTTCAATACAGTAAAGTTCAGTCTTCGCCTTCGTGCTTCAATGTATTAAATCACGAAGAGAATATTATTTGTCTGCTGTATATTAGACACAACTGTGGGTTATGATCATCGAAGTAGTCTCTCTTCACTACGTCAAAGAATTCCAGGAGAATATTTAAAGCAAGAATTTCGTCATACAAGCAGCACTGTACACGTCTGGTAGAAGTATAGGATGACTGCAAGACTGGTCAAATGATCCTGTATTCCATTTTGAGAAATGACGACCTTTCCAGAACATCGATAGAGAAGGTCAACCAGTTGGCTCTACATGGCACACCGCCTAGACATCGGACATTGCAAATTATCCGGGAAAAAACTCCTTTTCACTTACTTATTTTCGTTCTCAGCTGTTAGGCTGCTTCAGTTAACCGGTGGATAAAATGGTCGATAACATATATTGTGAATTAAATTGGTAGTTAAGAGTAAAGCATGCTAAAGAATTGTTTGTCAAAATCTGAAACATACGCCTTATATACTCAGTTCGTAAACGTGTACAGTCAAGGAGGAACTTGTGGACATTATAAGACAAAGTGAAAAGTGAATGAAGTTACGGAAATTGTAAGCCTTAATGTAATTAAACAAGAGATGATAGCATGCAAGAAAATTTAAATTTGAAGTTATCATGTTATGTTGGAAAGTCTTAATGAAAATCTAGTAATGTTTAAAGGTCAAGATAGTTATCTCTATTTATATATTGTTATTAATATCTATATTTCTATATATTAAATTGTTAAAATTAAATGTGTCATGAGATTCTCTTCAAACGTCAAAACCCACGTCCTCTGGTAGTAGGTAAATTGGTAGTGGTACACGAGTCGTTAAAAAGGGTTGCCGTTATATTAATGTTTTCTTTCCAAGATTCGTTACTAAAGTTGCTGAAACACGTCACAAAGGTTGGAAAAACATATGTAACAGTATGGGAATTTCAATAGATGATGACTCAACAATATACTCCCTGCAATTTGCGGATTATGAATTAATTCTAGGCCAAGAATATGAAAATGTAGAATATCTTACTATGAAATTGATTCAAGAATAAAACAAATGGGGCCTAAATGTAAATATAGATAAACCCAAATACATGAAAATTCGAGATGTTAATCAAGATTTGGTACTGGAAGACGAAATGGGAATAATGATGACTCAAAAATATACTCCCTGCAATTTGCGGATTATGAGTTAATTCTAGCCCAAGAATATGAAAATGTAGCATATCTTAGTATGAAATTAATTCAAGAATACAACAAATGGGGCCTAAAAGTAAATATAGATAAACCCAAATATATCTCCATTCGAGATGTTAATCAAGATTTGGTAATGGAAGACGAAATGAGAACAATGAAACATACAGGGGAATATAAACACCTGGAAGTAAAGATTACACAAACTGGGAAACAACGAAATAAAATAAGATCAAGGATAAACTCAGAAACGTTATGCTATATCTACTTTAAATTGTATATGGGATAAACGGATGTCTAAAGAAACTACAACTGCAATTTTTAAAGCAATAGTTGGAAGTATTATAGAAGTAGTATAGTATTATAAGATTAGAAGTACTAAAACCTATAGCTCAGACGTGTGGACTCTGAACTATCAGATAAAAAGAAAATTATTGGCAACAGAAATGGATTATTGGAGGAGTTCTACTAGGATATCTAAAAGCGAAAAACTTATAGATGAGATTATAAAATAAAATATGAATGTTCAAAATTCAAGTTAAGTTTTATTTAACAGAAGTAATTAGAATGGTATGGGCCATGCTAAAACAATGGAAGATGAAATATTATCCAAAAGAATAAGAATAGATCACACCAGGAAGGAGGAGAAAAGGAAGACCGCATAGCACAGGATTCAATGAATTAGAGGGGAACGTGAGGAAGATTTATGGTCCAACAAGCAAGAATGGAAAAAAAGCGATAAGATGTTAAAAACTTTAGTCTTGAGTGCTGGGAAAATGTTTGTACACACACATACATACACACACACGCGCGCGCGCATACAGGGTGAATCGCCTAAAACTGGCACCGCAAATATTTCCGAAATGGAAAGTGCTATTGATGTGCAGCTTTCGCAGCATTGATTGGTAGTCAGCGGCTCGTACATTTAGCCTATAAGCAGATTTTCATGATGCTGAGAAAGAAGTGTATTTTTTGAGCAAACATACAATTTTTTAAATGGAACTTTGCTTAGTTACCTCAACATAATAAACGTAGGGTAAATTGGAATGTTAGTGGCGTTTGTTGTAAGACTCTAGTGCAAGTGCTTTACGAGAAATCTTATTTTGAAGCTTATATGCACCGACACTTGTACAAACTGTGGTAGCACAAACTGAAGAAAAACAAAAGGAAATTATAACACTTCTGTGGATTCTTACGAGTAAAGAGAGCGTTGGAATACCTCTAAGAAACGCCACTGTGTAATAATTGTATCCAAACAGATGAATTATATTTAAAGAGGCGTGAAATGCAATACACAGAACATGTGGAGTTTGTCGTCGATAACAAAGCTAAAGAGGTAAACTCTCTAGAAATCAGAGCCGAAGATAAAACTCTTATAGAGCAAGACAATGAGAACGACAAAGGAGAAGCAGTACTTTTAATGTCCAGAAATAAAATTTAACGTGAACATGCAACGAGTTCTGAAAGAGGACGGAATGGCAACGTATATAAGAACAGACCCAATATAGATAATGGCTCCAGGACAGGACAAAGAACCATTTGCTTGGCATTTAATAGAAAACTTGATGAACATTATTTTCTTATAATATTCGGGAACCAGGCTTTTAATATGCCAAAATATTTTACATACAATGATCGGGTGAATTTTGAATGTAGACGAGTTGATCGCAAATCCTCCACACCAACCAGACTAGTGTTCATGTCCAAACAGAATATAGAAAGACAATGCGTAGGCAACATGAATATGTGCTTGAGAAAAACTAAAAGGTCCTCCATTAACATTAATGCAGGGAATTTACTAAATAAAAAACGTGTGAATAATTTAATTAATGCTGACAATGGCTATCAGTTCACCAAAGATATCCGATCCAGTCCAGCATTCCGGGAAAAAAAGAAGGAATAAATGGCAATGATTAGAGAGTTAGGAAAACCGTACTTGTTTGTTACTGTATCTGCAGCAGAAAGCAGGTGGCCCGAACTGATTTCATCGGTATACTACACGAAACACAATAAGAAGTTGACGCCAATATAGGTCCTTGAAATGAGCAACAATGACAAGACGTTGTTTATTAGAAATGATAGTATTACATGTGCCTGATATTTTGATTATGGGGTTTCACCTTTCTTAAAAGTGCTTACAGCAGAGGGCAGTATATTTGATGAGCATGTTTTCGAAGATTATTGTCAGAGGGTAGAAGTTCAAATGATAGGCTCCCACATGAATATGTGTTTTTCTGGTTGAAAGAAGATCCAAGTTATAATCTATCAAATCAAGAATCAACTTAAGAAGTTATACGCCAGTACAATGAAAATGATCCATACATGGCTCTTCAGAACTGCACGCGCGCGCGCACACACACACACACACCATCTACAGTGGTAGGAAAAACAAAATGATATCTGGTTTAATTTTCCTTTACCGGTGATGCCTAGGACCACTATTTTGACATTATTAGCAGAGGCTGAAAAATCAATGAAACAAAGGACAGCCTGAAGAACATAAATAATTTGATGAACTACTTTTATGAAAAGCTAGAAACAATTTCTCCCTAAGGAACTTTAAAGAAACGTAATGAAACTGAAATGCAGTACTTCAATGTAATAAAATCATCTTTAAAGCAAACACATGTGTTCTAAACAAGATATAGGCTAGCAGTTGGTATTAATGCTTATAATAAAGATATAGTGCATTTGTTCGAATTTAACGTGAACATGCAACGAGTTCTGAAAGAGGACGGAATGGCAACGTATATAATAAAGTATATAAGCAAGGTAAAGCCTGTCATCCCCCGTGGTTTAGGGGTACCATGCTAGTCGCTAGTTCCCGAGGGTTTAAATCTGGCGGAGGGCAATGGAATTTTTCAGGCGTAAAAATCCTTAGCATGGCTTCCTTCAGAAGGGAAATAAAGTCGGTGATGCAGTCGGTGTCGTAGATTTACGGCACATAAAAGAACCTCAAGCATGACAAAGAGGACTCTGAGCAAAATTTCTGATCTTTCATGCCCAATATAGTAGGACGCTACGAACCATAGTAGTTTCAGAGCGTCCATATATAATAATAAATAAAACAAACTATAGAATCTGGAATGTCGAAACTTCTGAGAAATGCAGCGAAAGACGTAGAATCAGGTAATGATAGCTTAAAGGAAAAATTGCGCAAACTATCTAATGTGTTTTAAAAGCAATTTAATGTCAGCTCAGGAAGCAGCTCATTGTGTACCCTCTCTGTCTGTGGCAAAGAGCAATAGGAAGGCTATATTCACAAATACTAGTCCGTCAGAAAGACGCGTGACGCTGAAGAACAAGAGAGCTTTAAAACATCTGCCGGCAGATTCAGAAGATGTTTGTATGCAAGATGTGACACAGAAATACTGTGTAAGTCCCAAAAATTTAGACACTGTGTTTTTAGCAGAATTCGTGAGAGTAACTACAAGAGATAACTAATGAAATGAACGATGATGAAAATGCAGAAACTCTGGTAAAAGAAAGGGAAAGCTGCAATGATCAGACACAGGATGTATATGCTGGAGCAAGATCCTGACAACTATTACCGAGAGCAAGTGCTGTTATTGATGTCATTTAGAGATGATATTCATTACATAACGAGGAAGTGTTGCTAAGATTTACATTGCGCTAACTCGGAAGAAATCGAAAAAAATGACAAATTTTCTGTTAAAGCGGATGAACCATTGGAAGTAGCATTGCAAACGGTTCAGGGTAATACTTTTAAAAGTAATAGTTCTTATGATGCAGTATTTCAGAACACAGGAGCAATTAAAGAAACTCGACATTTTGGAACAAGGAGTTCGGAACGGGCTGATAAACAAAACATAAATGAATTTACAATTCCTAGCAGAGTATCCCTCCAAAATTGAATTACTAAATAAATTAAATGGAGAACAAGGAATTCGCAATGCATATACTAAACAGTCTTAAAACTAATAGACTGCCAATGAGGATATTTCTTATCGTCTCCGCTGCTGTAGGAAAAAGTACGGTGATAAATGCATTGTATTAGGTGATAACGCATTACTTGCAGCTTACTAGGAAGCGATAAAGCGTTGCTCTATGCAACGACTTAACCAATATAATGAGAGGGAAATTATTTAATTTTAAACTGATGATTATTGATGACGTATCGATGGTTGGAAGTGGAATGTTCAGCAGAGTCAATAGCAGACTGCGTCAGATAATGGGAATTGACCTTTCTTTTGGAGACGTTTCGGTAATAACAGTTCGCGACCTTCACCAGCTATCACCTGTAGTGGACAGTCCAATTGATAAAGTTGCTTCAAATGAATTCGCTTCATTATTGAAGAAATCATCTATGGAATATGTTTGAATTCTATAAGTTAACTTAAATAATGAGCCAAAGAGATTAACTGGAATTTGTGCAAGTCTTAAATAATTTAGCCATTGGGAAAAAACCAAAGGCAATATTACGTTAATAAATTCTAGAGTTGTGAAAACAACCGAAATATTGCAGAGCGCAGTGAGATTATTTACAAGAAGCGTAGATGTGGAGGAGTACAATGAATAACAAACAATAGTGCAGAAGGGTTTATATCAGTAGCAAGAGACTTCATTATAGGAAGAAGTCTGGGAGTGCTAAAAATGGAATTTTGAATAAAGTTTAAAACAAAAAACTAATGTAAGGTAATAGACTGCTTCACAAGCTGAGCGTCGTCCTCCGTGGTGTAGTATTAGCATGCTAGTCTTTAGTTACTGAGTTCGCGGGTTCAAACCAGGCGGAGAGCTATGGATCTTTTTTCGGGCGTAAAAATCCTTAGCATGACTTCCTTCGGAAATAAAGTAAAACCGGTGGACCCGTGTCGTAGACTTACGGCACGTAAAAGAACCTCAAGCTGATAAAGAGGCCGGTATTTCACGTCCAATATAGAATGGAACACTAAGGGCAGCGGTTAAAAAGCGTCCGTAAATAAAACTCAATTAATTTAATTTTTTCATTAACTGGGGTTAAAATAGGCGTTAAGTACGTCATAACCAGCAATATAGTTTTAGAGAATGGTGTAGACAATGGAACTTGCTGGATACTCAAATTGATTTGAAACCCAATTCCCTAATGCAATATTCTTAGGCTTTGGTGGCGAACATGTGAGTCGAAGAACAAGAGTGGTACGATGCACATATATGAAAAACAAAGATATTAACAAGAATATAACTCCATTGGATTTCAAAAGGCAAATAAATGTATTAAGCAAATTGGAACAGGTAATTCTAATACAGTTTCAAGACCTAACTGTCCATAAAATTCAAAGACAAACATGCCGGGTGTAACAAAAATATACGGCACAAATTTCAGGACACATTCCTCACACGTAGACGAAGAAATTATGTTATATGAACATGGGTCTGGAAACGCTTTGCTTCCATGCTACAACTCATTTTCTCCAACTCTACAACATACCACTCTTTCTCACAGGAGATGTTCCATATGCTCTCCGTGAGCATTGATACACGCATCAACCCGCCGTCGTATATAATCTAGGATGCGCTGATGTATCCCTGGAGTATGGCGTATGGTTTCACAGGCTTCCATAATACGAGCACGGAGCCTCTGAACATCTGGTACTGGGATTCGATACACAAGAGCTTTCAAATGCCCCCACAAATAAAAGTCCAATGGGTTTAGTTCCGGGGAGCATGGATGCCAGGCATTTGGTCCGCATCTACCTATCCATATGTCAGCGAATCTGTTATTTAGAAGCCGACGGACAGTAACACTAAAATGAGGAGATGCTCCATCGTGTACATGCTTTGTCGCACAGCTAAAGGCACATCTGTTAACAGATTAGGTAGAAGATTCTCTACGAAATTATGGCAACTCTGTCCCTTGAGCCTGGGTGGAAGAACGCGAGGCTCTACCAAACAGTCACCAACAATGCCGGACCCAAACATTGACAGATAATCTTTGTTGGTGATTTACTTCAACAGTTGTGTGAGCATTGCGTCAGCCCATACATGACGATTGTAATAATTTACAATCTGATCACGTTGAAACGATGCCTCATCTGTGAACAGCACCGTTGCACTAAACTAGGGTCGATACTTATGTTGCATAAACCATTCGCAGAAACGTGCCCTTGCAGGAAAATAAGCTGCTGGTGTTGCCTGCACACGTTGTAAACGGTATGGATACAGCTGGACCTCGTGTAACACTCTCCAGGCAGTCATATCGTCAACATTCATTGTTGCAGCTACTGCCTTGTACTGTCACTAGGGTCTCATCAACTGTGTGAAGAATTGCCGTCTCTCGTTGCGGTGTTCTCGTCCTTCTAGGCCTCCCCGGTCGCTAATATTGGGCTTAAATGTACCATGTTCCTTAAGACGACAATCAATGACTTTAAAACCTTTTCCTGTCGGTGCAGCTTCGTCCTGAAAATCTCTCCCGGTACAAACGTTGAGCGCAAGCGCCATTGCCATCTGCTTATCCATACATCAAATGGGCAACTGCAATCCCTGAATTTGTGTACACTGCTATTTGCACGAGCCAAGTCTGTGATCAACCCTATTAGTACGTAGTAACCCGTGGGCTTGCAAGGTCGTACTGCTCACTGGAACATTTGATGTTACCTGTAAACAAGCAATGACGTAAGTCGCATGCCGGGTTGATGCATGTATCAATACTCATGGAGGGAATATGAACATCTCCTGTGAGAAAGAGTTGCATATGGTATGCTGGTAAGTTCTATTGTTGTGTGTTTCCAATGATAAATGAGTTGTAACATGGAAACAAAGCGTTTCCAGACCAATGTTCATATAACATAATTTCTTCGTCTACGTACGAGAAATGTTTCCTGCAATTTGTGCCTTAAGTTTTTGGTACAACCTATATCAAGAAATTTGCATCTATTTTACAAAATACAACTAAATAGCAGTTCAGTGCTGTATGTTGCTCTGAGCTGAGTGATCAGCTTGTCTGGGTTATACCTCGTAGGTAAATTTAGATATCCTCAAACTCCTAGAGACAGTTGCCCTATAGCAGCAGAAATGGATAGATTAAGACAAGAAAGACGTCTGAAGTTGCCTCATAATACTTTAGGGGAGAGCAGAGGAATATAAATCATCCACCAGGGCGCGAATTCACTGCCCAAGAAAATGGGTTGCATAAGGACAGATTAGTGGTACAGCTATAGGGGCAGGCTAATATTTGGTGAAAGGTTAGCCTCGTTTCGGCATAAGTTGGGATGGGTGATATCTGTGAAAAGTTAAGAATTGAACTTTTAAACAATTGCGGGGCATGTGGCTATATGTAAAAAAAGAGTTTCAAATACAGGATGTAAGTGACAGTAGTAGTGTAGATAGTGGAAGTCACATTGATTTAGTTTCATTTCAAATTAGCAAGCATTAGTGGTCTATGGATACAATTCTCCTGAAGACAATAGATAAACTAAGATAAACTAACATTAAAGCAATCACAGCTGTAAGTGCACCATATTTAAAGAAAATTAACATTAATTTACCTTCATCATTATCGTCATCATCATCAATATTTAGGACTGGGCTACGTGTTCCTTCTCCAGAAGTCAAATCCGCTCCTTCCAGTGTTTTCATGGGCATCCCAATCCTTCTCTCCCAACTGTCTTATAGTTAAAGACTTCACAAGAAATCTGCCGTTCTCCAAGGTACAAATTGGAAGTTCATTCATAAAGTTAATAAACATGTAGATTACAATTTATTAAATAGTAACTGCTGATTTTGGGTTACGAGTAAGGTTTGTAAAATTATATCAGATGTAAGTAAATACGTTTTTTATGTTAATAGGCTAAAACCTATTATGTGGCAGATTTAACCTTGTAATAGATTTAGAGTGCATTTATAATCTTCAGTGTGTTTTTATTATTCTTTGATAGAAATAATGTGCCAGGTGATTATGCAGTGAAATTGTAGTTTTTGAAGAACATAAGTTTATTGGGTAATATGTGGCATTTAGTAGTTAATGACTTATTGACGCGGTGTATTTGTTATTAACATTATTACACTGATTAATGTATAAAATGACCACATAATTATAAATCGTTAAACCTATAAATTAAAACTACCATACGATAGTCAAGTGGAGAGACATGGAGTCGCTGTGTCAGATATCCTTAACTCCGAAGCCGTTGTCTGACATATAACTGAGATGCAGTGATAATATTCAACTGAACAATGACGCATTGGTGCGTCTAGCCAGGTTTTGCGTATAATCGATGGTTTCAAGCACGAGGGTTGACTTGGACCATATCGGTAACCGAATACATCGGTCTGATTCTTGGACGACCACGAGGTCCAAAGTATTATTTTAAAATGTTATAATCAACGGGCGCCATGCATCATCACCCTCTACGACAGGTTATATTATTATTATAGAAGTGTGGGCTATCATGTAATTGTTAAGGATTGGCCTGATCATACCTTCGTCCTTTCCCTCAGCAAGTACTATAGTCTATTGGAAACCTTAGACTTTCCCCATCCTGGGCTTCCTTCCTTGTTCAACGAGTCGTTCTGGTTCGAGTACGAACCCCTAAGTTAGAAGCAGCATATGTCGGAGACGCATGGGTCCCCCGTCATATGTTGGGGCTAGTCACACTCCTTACATCCTCTGATCTATCCCTCCACCTACCTGTAACATTTAGTGACAGTCAATCCCTTCCAACCCATTCTCCTCAACCCGTAACCAAACCCTATTTGTCAAAATTCGTAGGTTTTCACGACCGGTGTCATATTAAATGAAGTATTGCCCGGGCTTGTGGGCCGTGGTCTACTGGGTTCCTTCTTCTTCTTCCCAGATTTTTCGTCCACGACTACGGCAGACATCTGTCCACAGACTCGGGCGCATAAATCCGGATAATACTTCATTTAAAACCTAATTTGGCCTGTGATCCCCATTCTTTCATCCCCTTCTTACCGTGACAATTAGTGGATGTGCCTCTTTGACCGTGCACTGTCACCCAGCAAACATCATTTATTCTACCCGTGACACTTGGTGTGAGGCGCAGCTTTCTGCCTATCTTTACGGCGAGAAACCCGTGCTCGATACCAGTACCTCCTTTTCCTTCCCGTCCCCCTCCCGCTCAAGCTTATAAGATGTTTTCTTCTCCCCATACTCCCAGCCTCGCAAGGTTTAGAAGTTTATTGTTTATCTTCCCCTACCCTCACTTCCTTTTAATCCGGTGCGGTTTGACCAGGACAGAACAATAACGCCCCCGTAGGTTATATTGTGTTAATGGTTTTAGCTTTAGGATAGCGAACCAAAAGAATCCATCCCGTCCAAAATTGCGTAGAATTTGAGAAATTCTTAAAGTTGCCTTGCTGCTAGGGTTTTTTAATCTTTGTGTTCTCTTTCAATTGGAACATTTTATTCTTGTTAATCAGGGGGAGGGCTATAAAGAAAAAATTAAGATTTTTATATCAATGTATTTAAAAGGCTGGTGTTGTTGGTATTAGTTTAAGAAATTAATGAAACCGAACCTAAGTTTTCGCCCGTGCTCAGTATGAATTATTTCGAGGTGACAGCACGTGTTTCCGCCACTGAACTCGTTCAGCAGAATAAAGAGAAAAATTATGCCGGCTTTTAATGCCCGAGCAATTTAAGTGTAATTGCAAATGCTATAGCACCAACGAACTGCTTTCACATATTGACGTTTATACCACAGAACTGATAACTAAATCCAGTATTCTTAGTATAAGGGCAATACCTTAACTTCCCTGCAGAAATCTAATTTTTCTAACTGTGATACTGTAACTGTGACTGCATTCTAAGCTAAAAAATTAAAGATCAAAGTAATTGTGAAGCATTTCACTGTAGAGGTTTCTTTTAGATATAATGCGGGAAATGTGTACAAATTATCAAGTCCACATCCTCAGTATTCAGAGGGAATTTAATGTTCCTTTATTTCTGAGCTTGGAGGTAGGATTCCTCTAAAGACATGTTGTTATGACAAATATTAAGATTACCAAACACTCATGAACCAAATTTCAGATTTTCAGCTGCAATACATTAAAAAGTCTTTAGCTAGTTGAGCATTGCGCTACATTTTGACCTATCTGTCCCATAAGTTGTTTTCCGTCCTATGCCTATAATTTACAGCTTATTATACGCTTTAAATCGCAAATATTCAATTCCTATTTTTAATTTAGCAATCCCCCTAGGATGTTACATGTAAATTATTACACATTTTTGTCGAATAGTCACGCATAATAAAATTCCGCATTTACTGCTTTATTATGCTTTCTTAGTACATCGCATTTCTCATAATCACCCATCATTAGCGACGTTACTGCACTGGGAATTTAAACTTATGCGCAGACAGCTTTTCCTTCTAATAACAAAAAAACTGAAACAAACACTTTAAAGGTACCATTTATAATGAAAACAAAGCAGTCCATTAACACTAAAAAATATTACGTTTTTGACGGAAACACAAAAGGTCCAAAGGTATGACGTCATACATTCTGACACAGGCTTTCTTTTTAGGCGGTGTTGAACAGACCCAGATCATAGATTAAAACCAGATCCTATCAACAGGAATAGGAATTTCCGGTGTAGCATGGATGTTCCCGCATCGACCAGCCGAAAGTTTCACATGCCCATTGCTTTCAAATGCACACCTATAACACTGTAGCTTGTATTGTAATTACTAATTTCTATATAAATAATTATTTTTAAAACATTGATAGGTTGAATACTTCGTTCCTCTTCGAAAAGGCGAATACACAGCAACATCCAAAGAAACAGAACAACCTGATAGCCACAATTTATAAAAACACCAACGGATGTGCTACTCTTTACACATCGAAATTATTTTGTTACAGTTCCTACAGAACTCCTCCTTCTTCTCTCCTCCGATATAAATCGTTGGGTGGGTAGGTTATGAAAATATGTGGTCTTCTTCTTGCTGTGTAGATGGTTCGGTAGACTGTTTTTGAAATCCTTCCTCCCTGAAGATATATGCTGGTTCAATCTTTTAGTGCTCAAATTGAGGAGATTAATTCTAATTTTTTGCTGCAAAGACTCTATCACTCGGACTGCTTATGGTCCTTCGTAAGATGCCTCCAGAGATTTATATTGCATATTTGCGAAACGAAACATGAGTACATGTGTGCAGGTCTTTGTGATCAAGGCCATTATTTCTTTTGTGATGACTATTAGGTGTAGGTTTAAGACGTCACATATTATGTGAGCATTAAACAGCATTAATTGCAATAATAGTAGTAGCACCAATAATGATTCTATGGATTGATAATATGATGGAGGTAGATATCCATTGATAATATAATAATAAAGAAGAAGGTGCGCCCAAATGTGCATTAAATATTTCCTATAATCTTTGCTAAGAACAGTCAGTGAGATTGAACCAGATCTTTGGACACTTTGTTGCATTGTAACCATCATAAGGCTTGTCACATATCACACTTACGCACTTTTTCCCGACTCATGGAATTTCTCAATTTTACATATTTTGTGATAAACTCCGTGTACAGCCCTACACGCCCTAGGTTCTTGTTTTCTTTAGTTCAATTTCTGTCAATCATTGTACCTGTTGCGTAAAATGTCTCTTCTATGAGTCTTTGGTTCTGTCTTCTTTTCTCCAATGCTTTACTGTATGGATCTTTAAGTGGTAGGAGGTTCTTTATTCTTAGGTCTTCTAGATAGAAGGTTTTATTTGTCAGCTCTTATACCAGTCATGGAGTTATACAGATTAAAATATATTACAATATTGTAATACAGGGTTGGGCAGATAAAACCGGGCCTATCGATTGTTATATGATTTGGAAAGAAATTATGTTGGTTACTTTTCTTCGGCGTGTTTAGTTTCATTGTTGCTTCTTAAAATGATTGACAATGATTTATAATGTTGCGTTTGCTGTTGTAAAGTGTTGTCTTATACAGTAAATAAGCATAACATATTCAATAGCAGAGCGAATATTCATTGTAGAGGCGTATATACAGACCAGCTGTATCAAGAAAACCCGACAATTATTCAAAGACAAATATCCGCTTCTCCATTACCAGCGAAATGCTACATTCAAGATTTGGTGCAAAAGTGGCGCACGACTGCATTCATTAAAATGCAAAAAGAAACAGAATGCCTTCTTTCGAGACAGCTCAGTTTACGGACAGAATTAATGAAATGACAACTAGGAGTCCTCGAAAGTCTACCCTGAGATTGATTTAACAGGTTAGTACGAGTAAGAGAAATGGCCAACCTGATTTAAAGTCTTTGAAATTAAAATCGTACCGAATGACAAATGTATAACAACTGAAGGAGCCCGATGGGATAAATGTGTAAATTTCTGCCACTGGTTGTTGAACATGGTTACAGATGGCCGTATGGACCCACTGAAGTTTATCATGAGCGATGAGGCGTGTTTCACTATCGGCATATGTAATCTCCCAGAACAGTAGGTACTGGGCTAAACAAACTCCTAACATATTGTTCAAGCAACATCTACACCATCGAAATATTTGTGTGTAGTGCGCTATGGCTGCGAAACGCATTATGGGTCCAATATTTTTCGATACGGCAGTCAACACAAATGTCTACTAAACGTTTTGGATGAAATGTATCAGTAACAAAAGTGGAGCGTAATTCCTGCTTCTTTCAAAAAGATGGGCAACATGCCAATACGTCTGAGAAGTCATTTACACGAATTCATCAGTTCTCCACTGCAGAGAGGATTGAACAGTCTTATGGCCATCTCGATCACCAGAGTTTTGGAAATGTGACTTTTATTTATAGGAGTACTTTAAAGGAAAAGTGTACGAGACCATTTCCATTCCAAAGTTGAACTATAAGAGGTAACATCAGGAATTGCTTCCATACTATCACATATGAGGATTTGACAGTGTTTTTACGAACCTGTTAAGATGTGCACAGAAGTGTCTACATGTAGGTGGAGAACACGTCCAACACTTATTATGAAGGTAAATACGGAACGAATTCGTTTTTTCATTTTATTTCATTTGAAGTTTATTTCAAATCAATATGATAATACGGGCCAGCTTTACCCGCCCAAACCTTAAATTCCTTCATGGCAGCCTCGAATTTCCATTACCCATTTTAGCAAGCGAGCTTTCACCTTTTCTCTTCTCTCTAGTTCAATTTTCTTATATATGGACGCTCTTTAACTGCTGTGGTCGTTAGTGCCCCATTCCGTATTGGGCGTGAAAGTCCAGTAATTTTGCTCAAAGGCCTCTTTATCTGGCTTGAGGTTCTTTACGTGCCGTCAATCTACTACACGGGACCACTTCCCTTCCGAAAGAAGCTGTATTAAGTATTTTTGCGCCCCAATAATCCGTCGCCCTCCGCCGAGTTTGAACCGCGACTTCAGGAAGTAGAGGCTAGCATGGTAACCACTACACCACGGAGGACGATTCTTACTTCAGTAATAGTCAATTTCTCCCTATGCGGTCTGTACCATAAGTGATGGTAGGTGATATTATGATGTCAAATAATAATCCCTTAAGTGATTGCAGGTGATATTGTAGTGTCGAGTAATAGCAGCGATGAAAAAAACATTATTTATTCCGAGTTTAGTGTGGATTACGAGGGAAAGTGATCGGGGATATCGGGTAGAAGGTATACCAATATAAACATTACAAAGGAAACAAGAAGCGGTCACATTAGCTAACACCCATTAGATAATAAGATATCAAAAAGAGGACGAAATCCACAGAGATCAAACATATATGTTCTACGAACACGAATTCTCAGAACATGTGACAGCGATACAGTGTGAAGACCAATTCTGCCTCTGGTACCATAAAGAATCCACTGGAAACGTACAAGCAGAATTTGACACCGTGAAAAGAGCAAAATATAAACTTGCTTGAATATGCGAAGAATGCAAATCATTGATACACACCACAAGTGGCAAAATCAGACACCTAGCAGCGAAAATAAATACAATTATGGAGTTCTTAAAAAGACCTGAGAAAATAATAGATGGCAGTAGTGAGGGCAATAACCCCAAAAAGAAGCACAAACAAAATTAAGACAGGATGGAGCTAATGATCATCCTCAGTCCGGGGAAAAACGTGAAATTGAAGACTAAATGAAAAACAGATAACGAGAAAGCCCAATAACGAACGCGAATTCATAACCAGAACAAGAGTAAACAAGGCTTACAAAGAGGAACTCCGAATGGAGAACTAGAGAGAGCAACAGAAATGTAACAGAAGACATGCCGGGCAGCCACTCACTCAGGAAATGAGGACCAATACCAGCAAAGGGAGAAAGGGCAGGTCTATATAGGAAGGCAACAAAGAAGAAGAGATAACCCCAAAATAATAGGAACAGGATATTATGTCGACTTCCGCGGGAGTGGCCGTGCATGACTATATCTAGGTAAATGCCACAAAGAAATAACAAAAGAGAAGGTGCAAGTATACCGAAGAAAAAAAACGCATCATAACAGTAGAACGTGAAAAATTATAATTCGAGAGATATTACAGCGCTTTCGAAATTGGACAGCACTACACGAACTAGAAGAAATGGAAAAAGCAGATAGCTGGACTGCTGGTGTATTGATGTGGCAATATCGCTTTAGCAGGTTCTCAAGGGAGGGTTCAATGAAGATGTCGCCAAGCTATTTCTATGGAACAGTGAAACAGAGAAGAGCAATAAATAACAAGACAGGAAACGACTAGACAAAGGAAAATATAATAGTGCCAACGGAGACCTTGCTAACGGAGCCACTAGGAAAGAAGATACCATTACTTATATCACTCCCTAGCAACACAAGCCCAAGCCGGCAGACCAAGCGGAGGAATAACGTTTTACGTGAAGCCAAACGTAGCACCATCGAAAGTAATCTATAGAAACGCCAATACATTAATGGCCACAATGAATATAACTACCACCCTTAGGCATTTTCAACCAGAGACCTCCTGACCAGAGGCAGCATTAATGAAACCTTGCTGAAAGGAGATACAGGCAATCCAACAAATATTGGAGGAGACATGGATTGTAGAATTGATAAGTACAATCCCAGTGCAAAAGACTCCTAGAATACTTGGAGCAAAAGGATTCAAAGTGACCAACATCTCTACCAATCCTACTTACATTTCACAAACTGCTGCCTCCACAATGGATTTCGCTCTATCGAATGACAAACCAAAAACAGTAAGCAGGATGTGGAAAATACTAATCCTATAAGAAAGCATCTGCCAGGAAAGACAACACGTAAGCTACAAGGGAACATTAAACACGGGAAACTTTGACAACGAGAAAGATACATGAGAAACTATCAAACGGGAACAACATAAGATCGGGAATGCGACCTGCTGAAATCTGAAAGGACACATAAACAAGTGTGGCGGTAATGCCAGCATGATCATTTTAAGAAGCTTACATTATATCAATGTTATGAATTAAATGCTCTCCTTTGATTATATACTCTTGGAGTTAGATTGCAATAGTTGCGACGGAATTGTTGATTAAAACTTAAGAAATAAAAAGCCAATAAATCTTCTGCATACAGTTGGAATAGAAAACGTTTTTCATTTGGTGTATTTAAATAATAACTTGGCAGAAGATAACAATAATTGGTGATATAATATGTGATACAGCGTAATTTAAAAGAGATATAACGTGATATATCTTATGAGTAATACAGTAAACTAAACACCATCATCGTAATTGCAAATAGCAATACCAACGAAATTACGGTCCATAAATGTAAACTTGGTAAACTGAGAATAAGCATTCCGCCTTTTGGGAAGAAAAATCTTATATTTGGTCTTACCAAGCGGAAGATCAGTTTGCCATAAATAAAATTACCTCAGAAGAAACAAGATTTAATTATACTATTGCTTAACTCGAACCAAAATATATCGAAAATATATGGGATATTATAATAGGAGCTGGAGAAGATAAATATTTCACAGCAAAATCACGGCTTCTGGAAATATTTAAAGAAAGTGAAGACAAAGGAATTAAACGATTGTTTATAGGAATCAAATTAGGTGACTACAAGCCTCACCAACTCTTAAGAAAAATGAGAACACTGACCGGTAAGGATGTTTCTGAGAAAATTATACTTACCTTGTGGCTCGATAAACTTCCAGATTCTATAAAAATATCCTCATAGCAAGTGAAGAATGTCTTGAGCACGTAGCAATCATGGCAGATAAAATGTTAGAGATGAATTGTCGTAGTGAGATGTGCAATATAAGATTAAGATGCAAAGAGTGTTTTGTTGAAGAATTAGCAAGTATAATTTATCACATGGAACAGTGAATCGCAGCTATGACGGTAGACAAGTGTTGCAGTAGAAGTCGAAGTCCTTGCAAAAGGAGTCCACACGGAACCGCGTTCTAGCTGAAGCACACTGGGATTTGATTCTAATGGCAAATATTGCTATTACCATTTTAAATTTGGACGAAAATGACTTCTATAAAAATGTACATGCACATGGAGAAATGAGAAAAACTCCACCCAACAGCGGAATTAATGCTGAGTTCGGCTGTCGATATTAATGAAAGTAGTCGTAAACACCGATTATTTGTTCGTGAGTAAAACAAACTTACTGTTACTTGTTTATACTGGTGCAGACGCGTCAATAATTCCTGCTACAAACGTGATTTTGCACTTGATTTTGTATTTGTATATCTGGATGATATATTAATAGCTTCAACCTCAGAAGAACACTAAAACCATATGAAACCGGTTCTGGATAGATTAGCTAAATACGGACCACGTATTAACATTACTAAGTCATTACATTTTAGGCGCAAAAGAGTTAGAATTTCTAGGACATTTAATCACACAAAGTGGATAAAAACCTCTTCATGAGAAGATACAGATCATTAAAGAGTACACGTTGCTAGAGACAATAAAATAACTTGTAATCTTTGTTGGATTAATCAATTTCCATCGTCGCTATTTGAAGAATGCCGCACATGCACAATCAATTATACTGGATTATTTGAAAGATGCAAAGAAAAACGATAGAAGAAAAATTAGTTGGACCGACGAAGCCAGAAATCGGTTGATAAATGTAAAGAAGATCTAATGCACGTTACACGGTTAACTTTTCCCAATCCAGATTTACCCATAGCAATTTTCACGGATGCTTCAGATCAAGCCATATGAGCAGTATTACAACAAGCGGAAGATGATAATTGGAAGCTAATCGCATTCTATTCCAAAAAAACATAACGATGCCGGAAGAACTACAGTGCTTATGGCAAAGAATTACTAGCATTTTATTTGGCAATTAAACAGTTCAAACATTACATGGAAGGAAGAAATTTCACAGATCACAAAGCAATTACATACGCGTTTCACCAAAAGAACGAGAAAGTTTCGCCACATTACGACATCTACAGTACATTTCTCAATTCACATCTGACATAAAACATGTGAGTGATCATGACAATGTGGTAGCTGATACGTTATGAAGCCTGCAGGTGATTATTATGCTTAATCTCACAGATATTACGAGATGTCAAGAGAATGACGTTACGTCAGCATAACAGCTCGTTACTGTTCAAACAATGCCAGTTAGGGGAAAAAACCGTTTGTTATGATGTGACATTTCCACTTATAATATTGGACCTTTTATTCCTAAACCATTTCGAAAAAATACTTTCCAACATTTTCATAGCCTAGCACGCACAGGAGTTAAAAGCACAGTTGCACACATTACTTCCAAGTTCATATGACCAGGAATGAGAAACGACATACGCAAATGGACACAAACTTATATTAATTGTCAGCTGAATAAAGTGCAAGACATAAAAGATCAAAACTTAAGATTCAAGCAATCAGATGACAGATTCTGCGTAGTGCATACAGACATCGTTGGACCATTACCCCCTTCAGAGGGCAACGTGTACTGTCTGACTTGCAATGATCGTTTCAGCGGATGGATGAAAGTTATACCTTTGTGCAATATTACAGTCCAAACAGTAGCACGAGTTTTTTTATGACAACTGGATTACTTGATTTGGAACATGTATTTCAATTATAACTGAGCAAGGAAAACAGTTTGAATAGGATTTATTTAGAAACCTAGTGATGCTCTGTGGCGCAAAACTTAAACATAACACTCCTTATCACCCGCAATCAAATGGGAAAATGGAACGGTTACACAGAGCACTTAAGACAGCAATCAGAGCTCACAACAATATTACATGGACGAGCGTTTGGCAACAGTTCCTCTAGGATGACGGACTACCGTTCGAGAAGATAATAAATATTCAGTTGCCAAAATGATATATAGTGCAACAATTAGACTTCCTGGAGAATTTATTTGAGGAATCTACAACGCCAGAGGTAATTCAAGATACATTGGTATCACAACTTCGAAAAAGCATTAGACAACTGAAGCCTACTTTAATTCGCAAAGATTCATTAAAACAAGTTTTTGTCCATAAAGAGCTTCATTGTTCTTCATACGTGTTCCTCAGAAAGGACGAGGTCAAAAAGGCTTTAGAATGTCCGTATTAAAGACCATATTTAAAACTGAAGAGAAAAAAATTCACAATAAATATTAAAGACAAAGACATTAACATTTCTATTGACAGATTGAAGCCTGTTTATCTATTAGCTGATGAAGAGACAACAACAGTATCTACAATGATTTTACCTATACCTGATCAACAGAGCACTGGTTCGGATGGCAGCAGGGAATCGCAAAAACTGTACAAATAAAAACCATAAGGAAAGGCAGAGTAGTAAGGTTTCCTGACAAATATCTTGACTATCAAAATTTACAGGTTCCAATGATTTTGATGAATTGTGTTATACCATTTAAAGGTGTTATTTTTTTCAGAGTATTGTAAACGTATTTTATGCAGTATGATTTTTAACTCAAGTTTACTTATTATGTGTATATATAAACGTAACTGCATTACTAGAAGTGGGTTAATGTGGCGATAATGTCAGCATGGAAATTCTAAAGAAATTTACGTTATATCAATGTTATGAATTAAATGTTCTCGTTTGATTATATACTCTTTGGATTTAGATTGCAGCAGTGCCGATGTAGCTGTTGATTAAAAATTAAGTAATAAATAGTCAATAAACTTTCTGCTTACAGTTGGAATAGAAACCTCACTTAATTTAATATATTTAAATCAGTGGCGGCTCATGACCTGTTGCAATGGGTGTGCAGTTTGTTACATGCTCTCTTTCTGACACACACAGGCACGCGCGCGCGCACTCACACACCATACACATAATCGATGCATAAAATAAAAGTTGACTCACCAAAGAGCTCTTACAGTTTCCAGTCTCTTTCACTGTTTCACATCAGCTTACAGGACATAATGATGCATGAAGTCCATTCGGTGCTCCTTCTTAGTTGCAAACTTCTCTATTACTCTCTCATTGAAGTCTGAAATATCCCTTACAAGGCTTTTCTGTATTGACAACATGGCTAGAGCAGCCAGGCGTTCTTCTGACATCGTGGATCGAAGGAAAGTTTTTATGCGCTTTAAACTTAAAAAACACCTTTCAGCTTCGCAGGTTGACATTGGCACTGTCACAAGTATTTTCAGTAATTTAGAAACTTTACTGAACGTTTTCTCTAGATTATTTTCCACAATAAATCCTAAAAGATCTACAGCAGTTGATACATTTCTGAACTCTCTGCGCATGTACATCAATTGCAACTCCGTAAACTGGTCGCGTCTATGAATGGATATGCTTCAGTTAAGGTATTGAAGATATATGTTAAGGTATATGTATGTATTTCTCCGGATACATTTTGTTGTATTCGTCAAATCTTTCGGAAATGAAGAGATTTGACGCGACGAGATGATTGTGGAATGAAAACCTCTCGTTTGCCAGTAGCAGAATCACGTCACACCTCTTTCGCTGCAGCTTTTCTTGACAAATGGCCAACCTTACGTCGTTTTACAGCCTCTGCTGAATAACATGGATTCTCGGCTATATCATCAATGTTTCATCTAACATCCTTTATTGCACTTTCAAATGTACCCAAACCGAAATATTTACCTTAGTATATTATGCAGAATAATTATATGCATATATAATGGTTTAATCAAAATAGATGTAATATGTTTGCAGCATTAACATAGCTCTCACGTTAATACAGAAAATGGCTAGATTGTACTTAGAAACGTAAAGTCGGCTAAGCGTGTAGCAGGTTGATCGCAACTTCCGCTAAACGACAGCGAGGGAAATAGTCGTAGCAAGGAAAGCAGAGAAGGAAATGACTTGTACGGGAACGCAGTGCGCTTGCGCCATAACAATCGCATCTCTTGGGCTTGTCGATTACACTGGGGTAACACGCCGTACTTTCAAATACAAGCGTTGCCCCGCTCCCCGCGACCTCTCGCCGTAAATCTTCCTTCGCCAATTGCAAAATCTCGTTTGTGCGTCTCTACAGCTCGTTGACCAAATGCACTGGCGTTTGGCAAAGAAGGCGCGGGGAGTTTAAATAAGTTCTTCATACAGAAGAACGTTTGACACTTGCCCTTATTATATATATACCTATAGAGGCAAATGCATATTCACATACAGGGAAACATTAGTGGGTGTGTATTTGCAAGTATGTGATCACCCAAGAACCGCCACTGATTTAAATAATAACATGGCAGAATATAGCAATACAAGCAGCAAACAATCAAAAGCCTGATACACAAAGCCAGAAAGTCAGAGAAGAGCCAAGATGTAGTCCGACATTGACTTCTATAAGAAAAGCAAAGCGTTAATGAGGGACATACTTGTAAGAAGAGGTTCAAACAAGTAAGAAGATCTCGTAAACTACAACCACAGCATAAAAGAGTACAAAACACTTATAGGAGACAAGAAGAAAATATACATAGAAGCAGAAGCGCAGGAGAGACAGAAGAAGCACAGGTAAACCCATTGAACGCATGGCGATCATGATAGCAAATGTTGAAACAAAAAATTGAAATGAGAACCTGGACGAAACATTTACCAAGGTGCTGCAATACCAAGATACCAGAGGATACAGACCGTACAACACTCACAATAACAGTCAAAATCACCACCTCAAAGGTAGCAGATGCAATAGCAATGTCAAGAAATAACAAAGCACCAGGCCCTGACCAAGTCTTTTATGAACGCCTGAAAACAACTTTTAACTATGGTTATTTCAGAGATGGACTTCGTGCATTAGAACCAAACTACAAAGTATACTAGAGACCGGAAGGGTTATTTACAAATAAAGCTTTAAATAACTTTAAGAAAGTATTTACAAAGGCAAAGGGGACGCTAGCAAAACGTACTCATGCAGAGGTATAGCCTTAGAAAACACTATTCTCAAAATATTCACTTTCATTCTCGCAAAGAAAATATCAAAGATAGTAGACCACATACTACCAGAGGAACAATTCGGTTTTCGCAAGAGCAGATGCGCACTGCATGCAGTGAAAATCTTATGGACGATATCATGGAAGCAAAAAGAGAAAAAGGAGGGAAATTATTCCCAGGGTTAGTAGACTGCAGTAAGGCTTTTGACCTAATGGGCAGGAGCATCCTCTTAGAAAACTAAAGGGATTTATTGGAAAAGATTATCCAATCGCCTTAATAATTCAGAACATCCAGCAGATAACTATAAGATCGAAAAAGATAACAACACATCAGAAGAGATACCCCAGTGGAATGGAGTACTTCAGGGTGACACCTTAAGCCCCCTCCTATTCAATATTGCGACATGGGACGTAGTAAAACACGTGAAAAAGAATATAAAAATTTATATTTATATTTATATGCAGACGATATAGTAGTTAAGAACACCTACAAGAAGCACTGGACTTTCTCTCAATATGGGGAAACCAAAATAGCTTGTACATTAATAAGACCGAAACCAAAGCTATGATATTCGGAAATGTAGAATGGCTGAAGAATTACGACAAGGATATTATCTGCGCGAAAGATTACCTAGAGTTACAATCAACATATAAATACTTAGGCATAGCATTGCAATCACTGGGAGTAATCTTGAGAGCTCATATAAAAGAAAGACGCACACAAGCGGCACTAGCCATAAACGATATAAAGAACCTACTACGACTATCTCTAGAAACAGCCATGAAGCTCTTCAAACTAAAAACACCCCTATCATTACCTATGGCTAAGGACTAATATGGGGTCATCTAACCCAAGAAACTTAGAAAGCATAGACAAAGTGAAAGCAGCATTCCTGAAAAAAGCTTTGTATGTGTTAAGAATTACCTTCTCCAGACACGTTTATGAAATGGCAACAGAGACCTTTCTCCTTAGAAGATCGAGATATGATCATCAACTGCCAGCAACAACAGCATGGAATCAAGTGTTCAAAATGAGAAAAAGGCCCAAAATCTAGGACACCCATAGAACAGACGCCTTCATAAATAGAGACTGGACGAGGGTAAACCATGATCTACGGCAATGTAGTGGCGAGACTCAGAATACATGGGTTTCACCATAGGACATACACCCTAAAATTACTTCATGAACCTACAAGCAATTGTGTGTGTGTGTGTGTGTGAACCAATAGCGTAGCGTGCTTTGGGGAGACTGCAGTTAACGTAGGGAGACAATAAAATATTCTAAGGAATACACAAAACAAAATATATATACATTTAAAATAAATAACAATACTACTACTAATACTACTGGTAATAGTAATAATAATAATAATAATAATAATAATAATAATAATAATAAAGTTAAAAACTAAGCTGCTATATCAGTCTACTGTACACGTACTAACCTGCGTAAGAAACGATGACAAATTTGGAGAACTCCAACCGCAAGGAACAAAGAAATTATATTTTCTTGTACACAAATGCAATGCGCCGGCCTTTTCTTTCCATGAGTAAGTCTATAACTCATTCCACAAATATCGATCACTGGATAGTTCTCCAAGCAGTGTTTTTCAACTGCCAACCTTCTCAGAACGGCAGTCTAATGTTAGACATTGAATTCCTTAAGTAATTCTTCACTCTTTTAAGAGTACTCGTGCTTCGCTCACTGCTTGCGGTAGTTACGGGTGGGGTCAGAATCAAACGCAGTAACGTTATTGCTTTCTAATAAACCGAATCTAAATAGTTACTAACAACGTATTTTAGGAGCCTCCGTGGAGATATGTGTTTTTTTCTCATCAGCGTAAATTTTGCACAATTCATTTTCAAGTTATTCTTGGTTAAAAAGGGATACAGTTTTAATAATGAAACAATTTCAGCTTTGGGAATACCTTTCGGTAGTCCGGGAAAGATTTTTCCTTCAACAATTCAGAGAATTGAATTTGAAGAAAATCTTGAAATCTTCTTTCCATCTTAACAATTTGTGAATCCGGTATCTCGTAAGTTAATATCCTCAGGTATGTCTTCTGATTGTCACAGAATGTTAAATTGGTATTCAAACTCAAGCTCATTTAATGCATTCGTCAACAAAGGTTTCGCCTCTTAACTGTTGAATGTTTTTCAACACAGTTCTTATTTCGTTGTGGCAGGCAGTCATTCTGATAGTTGCTTTTGACTGGAGAACATTAAAGAGATGATCAACATAAACAAAGCAAGTAGACAAACGCAGGATCATCCATCCGTCTTTTCAACCCCATAGTACCGCTCAACGATGCTGGCCCCACTGAAAGTCTATATCGTCAATGATGTCATTTAAAATACTGTATAGTTCTGAGAAATGGTTGGACATTGTTGAAACTGCTCTGGGACGAAAGTTCCAGCGCGTATCGCTTGTATGTGGCAATTTGAATCCTTTTTCAGTTAGCAATACAGTTGGTTTTTATGACTTGCTGAACAAAGAATTAAATGCAGTAAGATCGCTTACAAATACGCGTACTGGGAGTAGTACTGGTTTAAGGGCATATAAAGGTACCAGATTTAATTGGTGTGCGTAACAATGAATAAATAAATAGCGCATA
Source organism: Deroplatys truncata (assembly GCA_030765065.1). Lineage (NCBI taxonomy): Eukaryota > Metazoa > Arthropoda > Insecta > Mantodea > Mantidae > Deroplatys > Deroplatys truncata. Next base: position 191,607,401 of record CM060976.1, on the reverse strand, counting down.
TGGACAAAACAGCTTCACCAGTTGTAGTCCTATTTCTCTGCCAGCATTACTAAAGCGTGTTTATAAGTTTGGTTAACCATCTTTCCTTCTACATTCCATTTTTTCGATACTGCTTGAATAATTTTTGACAAACCTTCAGCAGTTTATCTCCGGATACGTCATAAATTCCAACGACTTTCTTCAATTCTATCTTCAATACAGCATCTGAATATTATACTCATTTGACTCTTGCATGACACGTCTAATGTTTCATCAGCTTGAATCGATATGAAACTTCAGTCCTGAATTTCAGCTTTTATTTTTTCATTAACTGCCAGAGTAATAATTTCTATTAGATCATTCTGAATATCTGGAGAATTTACTTTAAAAACTGACGATGATAAATGATTTCGGATTATCTGCTCCCCTGAGCTAGCAAATCCAACAATTCCACGTATTTACCTTTGTTGCTGGAGGATTCGTCTTCTCGATGGCCGTGAAAGGCTAGTTCTTGTTTACAAAGAAACACAATTGCTTAAATAAGACGAGCCAATGCTCTCCTGTTGGATGCAACTTGTTCGTTATGTTTCATTGCCAAACGAGTGGCTTCAGATAGGGCGTCTTCAATTCTGCTTTTGCCTAATAACTGAAAATATTCTTTGTTCTGTAGATGACGTTCTGATATTTGGTGTTTTTGCGCTTTCCTGTCAAAGTTCTTTTGTTGTACAAATGCCTTCGTTGCACCATTACTTTTCACCACCAGAGGCATATATAATAATACAGTTTACTATTAACTACTTGCAATCAGCCACTTAGACTTCTCGTACCAACCAGTCTGAAATATGCGTTTTTGTTTCGTTTCACTTAAGACTAAACTGAGTGTGGGAGTAGGTCTTTTGTCCTTTAATTCGCATTTTTTTGTAAGTTAATGAAGAAAGGTAGTTTTTAATAAAAATTCTACAAGATTTTCACACCCGGCAGACTCACATTGGCGACACAGCATATATATGAACAAAAATGGGTCAATTAAAAAAATACTTTGAATGCAAACAGCGCTTCGCTTCACACACTTTAAAAGTCAGCATAGAAACGCCTGAGACTAGTCTCGGTATGCTACAAGCGCAACGCATTGTCGTTAGAGGGATGAGAGGGGAGTCAAGAATGTTGCGATAAACACACAGCTGCCGTAGGAGGGGAGACAGAGATTGAGATCAGGCAAGTCTCAATATGCACCCAACCCATTAGAGTGGTGCGGCGCGCGCTACAAATGATGTCTGTTGATGCATTTAGAACTTATATTTAGATTGATGTTCATATTATCATATATTGATATTGCATTTTTAAGCGTATATTAACAAGGGAGATTAAGTCTCAAAGTGTTCCATTACGCCACGCCACGCGTGAACTGTGCGGCTGAGAGTGTGAAAAATATAATATCCAATGGTGCAAAGAAAGGACTAAATCTCTGACAGAAGAGTCTTATTTTTATAATAAAAGTATAAGTACAGTATGAACGAAAATTGTAATCGAGGACCTTGAGGCAGTATTTTTAACACTTAAATGATTTTAGTCAAATTATATAATAAAAAATATAATAGCAGCCCGCATTAAAGCAATATGTATATGTAACAATATATAAAAAGTGTATATTACAATCATTGTATGTTTATATTATTGTATACATGTGTAATAATGTTACTGAATATATTTCATAATTTAGTAATGTAGGAGCTGTGAGAATAATAGGTTAAACGTTGCTAACAATGAGGTAACCTTGAAGCTATAATGAGTAAGAAAGTGTAATAATGCTACTAGTCATTATTGGAGCAACAATAATGTAATTTTTTGTGACAGTTTATAACATAGCCAATCAACAACCAGAAAAAAACTTAAGTTAAATAAAAGTATTCTATTGGATTAAGAATAGCCAATCAGAGACTTGAAATACAGAAAGTTACAAAGTTAGGTGGTAGAAATGAAGTCAGTTGCTTGTAGACAGCGCTCATAACTGGACGCGTTGGTTGTAGACAGTGTTCCTAACCAAACTCGAGATGTGTCCTCCAGAAATTTAATACGTATTCGCGTGAGACGAAAATAGTTTGTGTTAAAAAGTGCAAGTAATTAATAAAAGAAATTTCACAGCTCTCTCTCTCTCTATCAGTGAAGTGTTATTTAAATCGTGTCAAGGATTAATACATGTAGTGAAGTAAACATTATAATCTGTGTAAGCTTACATTCTTCAGCCACACTACGCCTTGCAAAGAACTCCATGTCTCTAACAATAATACTGACGCAGCCGAGGCAAATATAAATATATAATATTTAAAGAAACAGTCAAATTACAAAGTTAATATTTTTTAAACATTTGGGGCAAAGGCCACCGGAAAGTACATTTGGGGGGAAGGCTACCGGAAACTTTTTACCATACGTGCGGTTGCAACTACTTCAAGTTCGGCTCCCCAATAGTCGAAAAATAACCACGTTCTTCAAACTGGCTTTACCATAGAAAAACAAACCTTCTTCAAATTGGCTCCCAAAAAACGTGGGGCAAATAACTGCTTCAACCTTGAGCCGAAACTATAATATGTACATTGTGCACAATTTTATTATTATTATAGTAGCATAGCTGTATGCGTTGGCAATCTCCCTAGGTTCTTGTGCTATATATTGCCTTAGTGGCTGCTGCTATTCTTTCCGTATATGCTATCCGAGCGATAGGATTGTCTGCATCGTTAAACCTAGATACTTAACTTTGTTTACCACCTTCAGAGGTCTTCGAGCATGCCTACGAGACTTCAAAAGCAAAGTGGCGTATTACAATTATCATGGAGGAATATGCCTTCCTCCATGCAATACCGGTTAAAAACCAGTTATCAAGCAGGCGGTGTTTAACTTCACGATTTCTGTCTGTTATTCCCGATATGGTATATGGCGCATGTGGAGCTGTTTTATGGGTTGAGAATCGTTCAAGTCGCTAGCAAATTTGTCGTTGCATTAAAGATGTGCACAGATAGAGCAAACGGCGATTGATGTTAGTGTGTGTGTCTGTTGTAGTTTCTGGGTTTTTATCAAATAAGGTTTCGGGAATAATCGGGTAGTAACCATGTGTGCTGTTGAGCCGAAGAATTGCATGGGCAGGTCCATGTTTCGTTTCAAACCATTTGTGTTTGTAAAAATAAATCCTAGGATACTACCAGCAAGATCACGTCTGCCTAAAGCAAGAAGTGGACACAGAATTGTGTGTGATGACAAAAATTTGTATTCTTTCGGAGGATATAATCCTTTTATTAACGACGATCCTGAAATACAAAATGACCCAGCGTGGCGACAGCATGGCCCATTATTTAAAGAACTTTGGAGATATAATTTTGCCACAAAGACATGGTTTAGAGTGTTTTCTAATGGTAATCTCCCAAATGCCTTAGCCTCAAGTGCTGTTGCGCTTAAAGGAGGAACAATGATGATATATGGTGGCACAGGTTTTCCATTTGGAATGAAACCAAGCAATAAACTTCACATCTGCAATCTTCGGGACGATTACAAAATGCATCTTGTAAAAGTTGAAGGTTCATTACCACCAAAGCAATATGGTCAAGCATTAGTGTTGGATGGGCCATTTTTATATACAGTTGGTGGAACGACAGGCTTTGATTATACAGCCGATGTGCATAGATTAGATCTGAGAAATGGTGTTTGGGAAGAAGTATATCTCTGTACAGGAAGAGCATGGAGGGAGCCTCAAGCAAGGTACCGCCATGAGCTTGCATTTGATGGAACAAGGATTTATTTGTTAGGCGGAGGAACAGCAGAAGAAGTATATGGGTTTCAGGTGAGCATGAGTGAACTACACTGCTTAAATCAATATGTCACATAGTATATTCTGAAAGGTGATAAATATGAGGGCAAAATTGCCTTACTTGCACCGACCTATATTAGGTATAAGGAAGTGAATAAATTACCTTAGGAGTGAGTTTAGAACATGTGGTCTCTTCTATATCTGGTACCCACCTGCCCGCCCGTTTGAGGTGTCTTACTTATATAGGCAAATCGCATCAGAAACACAGCAAACGTAGCCATTTTTCTGATAAATCACATGCAAAGTGGGTACTGCCAACCTAAATAAAAAGTGAAATGCACTACATATGTGATGTGCTGTTGTTTCTGTGGACGTGAATTGAGGCTGAGTATCTTACCGGCTTCGGTGGTATTATTCATATGTTGCCAGCATTGCATCAAAGTCAGAGAATGAGATACAGTGCCATCTGTAGGACATCCAGGGACAGGTAAATTGCCTTATTCTATGTTTATCAAAAGGTCAAAGTAAGCATAAACAAAACCTTGTGCGTTTTGACTGCAGCGTGCCTTCTTCACGGTTTGCTGGATGCTTCCGCCCTCTAAATAGTTCCTTGAAAAGTGTTACTAAATACTAAGGTTTGAAGCTCACTTAATTTCATAAAGCACAAACTATTGAGTACTAAGCATAGTTCAACTCAATATGTTAAATGATAAATAAATTAATTTGTAACGATGCTGATTGGTTGCTGGAACTGGTTTGGGAAGGAGGAAAAAGCAAAACACTTAGTATGTATCAACATGGCGGAAATAACCGGTGTTGTTAAACATAAGCGCGGAAAGCCTTTACATAGTGGTGAGAAGACAATAGTTTTGAATGTGTACAACAAGTTCTGCGAGAAATATCCAGAACTTGCTATCGATGATGTGGTGAAATTAACATCTGAGTTTACTGGTGTGTCAATTTCAAGTGTTTACAGCGCACACAAAGAAAAATCCACAGTTGGTGAGGTTAGAACTCCTGGCAAGAAGAGACCACAAGCGAGACGAGTGCTAGATGTTGTTTGTGATGAGTTTGTGTTTGAGTTTGTGAGGTCAGCAATCCGCAGAAAAGTTCACCAGTTCTTTATTAACAATGAACATGTTTATTAACCTTAAACAAAGTGCTGTTTGCAGTTGACTCTGATCCGGACTTCCCAAACTTAAAACGAACCTCCCTCCACAAGTTGCTCCTGGAGATAGGTTTCAAGTTTGTCAGCAGGAAAAGAAAAAGTATTATTGTGGACAGAGATGACATTATTTTATGGCGTAGAGATTTTCTCCGTAGAATAAAAGAACGCAGAGACGTCCGACCTGGAGGGCATTCAACCAATGTCAAGCTCAGATTAGACGAATAGAGATGACATAAGTAAATAGCAATTTCTGTTACTAGCGTGCTGTATGTTATTTAGAGTGAATAAATATTCCTAGTGGTGAAAAACTCATATAACAGTTACCGTATGGGTAAATGTGTTCAATAAACTGAACATAATTAACTACTGATACCTGATGGAGGGTGCGCGTAACCTCATTTGGAGCGCACATGGCCGCGGAGTGATACAAACCGGTGATTTGTTTATGCCTACTTTATTCTTCTGGTGTACATAGTTTACTTGCACTGGAATTAGCGACTGAAGTGGTCTTAGATGTCCAACGTATGTCCCTGGATGTCCTACAGATGGCACTGTATCTCATTCTCTGACTTTGACGCAATGCTGGCATCATATGAATAATACCACAGAAGCCGGTAAGATACTCAGCCTCAATTCACATATTTAGTGCATTTCACTTTTTATTTAGGTTGGCAGTACCCATTTTGCATGTGATTTATCGGAAAAATGGCTACATTTGCTGTGTTTCTGACGCGATTTGCCTATATAAGTAAAACACCTCAAATGGGCGGGCAGGTGGGTACCAGATATAGAAGAGACCACATGTTCTAAACTCACTCCTAAGGTAATTTATTCACTTCCTTATACCTAATATAGGTCTGTGCAAATAAGGCAATTTTGCCTATACAGTTTCTAGTATAGTACCACCACTAACCACAGCCCATTTGGTGTGTTTGCAATAGGAGCTGGATTCTGCAGCATTGCATATTTAAAACTAAACATAGTAAAAGCATTCACCCATCTGTGATATTAGACTGCACTTTTTGCAAATAACATATGGCTAAATATGTCAAGCAGTCATACTCGATTACTATCACTATGTGAAAGAAGAAATTATGTACATAGTTACGCTACTGTCAGTAGTAACACATTTCATCTTTGCTATCATGATTTGGAGGGTGTGCACTTTATATTACCACCATTAGTAATATGCATCTGTAAAGCAGTGTCTGTGCATTATTTTTGCAAGATTTGCATAATAGTTTGCTCACCCCATAGTTAAAAGTTCAGCTACTCTGAATTACTACCGTTTGGAAATGTGATTAAAGCTTAAAAGAAAGTGTTTAAATTACCTTATTACTGTGTTTTGGAGTAGATGTTGACTTGAAGTAATGGTTCCATAAATCGGCAAATCATTAGGGTTTTAGATGCGCAGACCCTCTGGCTACGCCTTGTTGCTTTGGCAGCAACTGCTCCACTCCTCTACTTCTAAAATACATCCCATGACTACACTTTGCATCTTAGGGCCCTCAACGTTGGGCTATGCCTTGGGCTTAGGACACTCAGTGTCTCCGGCCTATTAGAAACCTAAAGTTAGGAACGCCATCATTTTGGCGGACCCTAGTAATTCAGTTTACCTTAAAGTTCATATACATTGTAGAGGATGTGGGTATTTAGGAATGTATTACCTTTCTCATGAAGAATTTGTTTCTGGGGTACATTAAATAACTGGAAAATTCAGAGCTTGTTCTAGACTTGAATTGGAGCATAACTATCTTAGGTCTGATTTAGATTCTAGTGATACATTGGATGTTAAAGGTTTCGGAGAGAAATAACTAATTATTAAATAAGAGACTACAGTGACAATTTTGCCAATAACCACTTTTACTGCAAGAATAACAAAATTGAGAAAATTTGGTTTGTTGTACTTCAATTCAGCACAAGATCAGAGGAGGGAATACGATCTCAATGCAGTAGCAAGTATAGCCATAGGATAGAAAATAACAGATTCAGTACCAACTCATATCATGGGGCAGGTTTATACACAAATTACTGATTTCAGTGTAAAAGAGTAAGACTTGCAGTTGTTTTACATCCACATTACATAGATCTGTTCCACTGATCTTTCAGGTGCCTTTGGCATCAACGGATGCTGCACAGGATACTGCTTGTATTGGTGTACTGCAGAGGCAAAACAAATATGCAGCTTGTACCTCATGTATATAGATGCATTCTTTGTTAACTCAATTTGGAGGAATGGAATACATTTTCGCATGTCACTATAAAAGTTGAATCCAAAGATAGAATAGAACAAAAATTTTCTCCCATTTGTTTGTATGCCAGTTTTAAGATGTAATGCTTATATACTTTTCATGGGTGGAATCCAGCTATGGAAGTGTGTGTTTGTCACCAGCATAACCATAGATAGGGATTTTGGAATCTGTTTTCCCTGAAATTGCTGAGAAATGTGGAATAATTATGTTGCTGTTAATGATGTGTAAACATTCCCTCCAATTCTGATTTAATTAGGTATAGAATATAAAGTCATATGCCTTTTTTTTATTCTCTCTATCACATAATGGTTTATGCAGACATAATAAAAAAATGTTTGAGGATATTTGTGCGTTTCTAATAACATAGACTTTGAACAGCTTTAATCTAAAGGGGTTAAAGACATGCACACAGAAGTTTTAAGTTGTAAATATGTGTATATTTAAATATTACAAATTATTCAGTGAAACCAACAGCAGCAGTGAACTGCTAAACACTGAACAAATGTAATGGGACATTGCAATAAATTAAAAAATAAAGTAATAATATTAAAAAAAAAACCTAGTAGGAAGAAGTTGTATTGTATATTGAGATCTCACCAGAAATAGATGTTTTGAGGCTCCCTGAATCCTAAAAAAGCATTTTTTTACTAAAGGCCCATGTACTGAACAGGCATAGCTCAATGAAATATTGGACAAATACCGACCTTGGTATTTAAGCTCAGCACCTTCCAAAGATATGACATGAGGATTTTCAAGAACATTCCACCCCCACCCGAACTATCCTTTACATGGAAAGTTCATTTTTTATTTTCTCAAAAATGGCACCAGTGATTTTGATTAAAATACCATATATTTAATTTATTTATGTGACAAATAAAATTTATATCTTGAAATTTCTGGGCCTAGCTGTAAAGTCCTCTTCATTTGGAAGGAACTTTGTATAATTTTGTGTAACTAGTAAGGGCAATTCCACTGAAATGTCAACCAAAGCATTGAATTTCAAAATGTTGTAAAAGCTGCAATATTATTTATAAAATTAATCAGTAAAACCAGCTCATTCAGTATAAGCACTTTGTACATTCTTCCAAAAATGTTTACCTTTCTAAAAATTGCCCTAAATGACTATACACTTCACCAATAAACTACATAGTTTTAAAAGATTTCCCAACATTACAGAAGTTTTGTTCATTTGGTTTTTAGAGGTAAGAATGGGTTAATTTTACATTCAGGGCGTGTTCTTTAAGACTTTATTTTCAGAATTCTAAAAATATTATTTTAAGTGTAATAAAAATACTAGTTTCGAGACTATCCAAATTATTGTCAGTCCGTTACTTAAAATTACAAAAAATGTTTCCTTTACATAGAAAACACTCATATGGATGAAATGCATAGCTATTCTTCTTTCTATGCTACAAGCCTTTCATGTCAATGAAGTAATCATTGTTTAAAAAATCATATTATTTTATTATTTACACTAATTTGGCCAGTTTGTTGCCTTTTGAGCAGAGAATTATGCCTAGGTCTATTTACTTGCCTGAATAGCTACCTATGAAAACAATTTCCATTATACCTAGTTATCTCATGACTACAGAATAGAGAGCATACAGAAAGGAAAGAAGCAGAGGGTGACTTCTTTGATTTGTGTGAAGTCAAGCAAACATTGAGCTCGAAGCTATATTGAAACCGAGTAAACGTGAAATGATAACGGTTGCTACATGCAATTTTAACGATTTAAAACAAAGCATGCAGATATGTAATAAAAGCTATGACCATTCTGTTCGCTTTTCTTGTATATCTATAACAAAACAAGCCCTAGCAACATTAAATGACTGTTGGGAAAATAGGTAGGAGTAAATAAGGAAGTGACTCAATAGGCTGCTAAGTTTTATTTAACAAGAATAAAAAATCTGAGTATTACATTCACATAACTTTCTCTACCCTCTGTCATTTATTATGGGTATACAAATTATTCTTGCAAAACTTTATTGTACTGTCTACTTCAAGTTAATTGAGATAAACCTTTACAGAAATAGCTACATTACATATTTCTTTATAAATGTAAAGGGAACAGTGATAGTCAAATGTTTAAGAATAGGATGATATGTGCTGGCCTTAAAATTCCATCTCTTTCCATTCAATCGCAAGAAACGCTGAAAATTGACGGATTTATAAAGAATGAAGTATTGAAGAAAATGGACCATTAATAATGGATATCTCAGAAATGGTTAATGATACAAAAAAGTTATTTGAAATAAATTGTGTGTTTTAAAGGGATCTACATTTTTTGTATAGTACATTTTTGTCCTCGCTTAGTGTTTACCAGTTATACAAGATTATACAAAATTCCTTCTGAATATAGAGGAGTTGAAAGGGTATTCCCAGAAAATTTAAGATATACATTTTATTTGTCATGTAAATATTTAATATATGATACTTTAATCAAAATTTATAGAGCCATTTTTTAGAAAATAAAAATTTTGAAAAAATCTTCGGTGTAAAGGGTAGTTTGGGGTGGGGAACTTTTCATGGAAATTGTGTTGCATCCTTGGAAGGTACTGAAGCTAATTACCAAGCTTAGTATTTATCCAACCTTTTGTTTTTGAGTTATGCTGTTCACAGACTCAGACATGCACACGTGGACATTTTACTAAAAATGCATTTTTTATTTATTTATTCAGGGAGCCTCAAAACATGTATTTCCTGTGAAATTTTGGTATTGAATTTTTGGGTGTAATGCAATACCTTCTCTACCTACTATTTATGTGGTAGAGAAAGTAAAAGGCTTATGACATTGTATTAGAATGGGAGTAAATATGATTAGACATAGTTAATAAAGTCTTGCCGTACATAAAACAAATAATGCACAACTGAAGAGCTTATTGCAAGAGCATGATAAGCAATGTCGCTAACTTTACAGGAGGAGACATTTCATGTTATTCCATATCTTATACTTTCTATACATTTCAGTGTATCAGCAAATTATTATGTTTTAATTTTCAAGAGATTTTTATCTATTGCTGTTTGAATATGTAGGTTACGTGAAACTCTGTAGTTTATGATGTTGTTGCACCAAATGCTTCAATTATATTAAAGGAAAAGTGGTTATATATAATTTTCTTTGTCTTTGTTTAATTTACAATCATTTATGTAGCAAATATAACATGGAGTAACATCTATACCTCATAGATGAGTCATTTTTTTTAATTTGTAATTTTTTTCAGTTTGTTTTCTTTTTTTTTTCTCTACTACATATAGCAAGTAGGGGAAGTATTCTATTCCTCCCAAAAATTTGATACCAAGATTTCACCGGAAAAACATGTTTTGAAGGCCCCTGAATCCAAAAAAAAGCATTTTTAGAAAAAGGTCCTTGCGTATGTGTGCATGCATGCGTGTGTGAGAGGGGGAGAGAGAGAGAAAACAGCATAACTCAAAAACGAAAAGTCAGTTAAATAGCAAATTTGTTGTTTAGGTTCAGTACCTTCCAATGATGTGACACAAATTTCAAGAAAATTCCCCCACCCCAAACTACCCATTACATGGAACATTTTTGGAAATTTTTGATTTTTCTAAAAAATGGCTCTAACCATTTTGATTAAAATACAATATATTAAAGATATTTACATGTCAACCTGCATATCTTGAATTTTCTGAGAATTAGCCTGTGAAGTCCATTTTAGTTGGAAGAAATTTTGTATAATCTTGTACAACTACTAAACGTTAAGTGTAAGTCTACTCAGCATTCAGTTGCGATTGCATAGAAACAGTATGAAATTTTGAGGTCAGCATATAGCGTCCAGTGCTTAAACATTTGACTATCGATGTTCCCCTTGAATCTGTTAAAATTAAATTAAATTGAGTTTTATTTATGGATGCTCTTTAACTGCTGCGGTCCCTACCATCCCATTCTATACTGGGCATGAAAGACTGGTAATTTTGCTCAGAGACCTCTTTATAAGGCTTGAGGTTCTTTTACATGCCGTAAGTCTACGACACGGGACCACCGGCTTTGCTTGCTTTCCGAAGGAAGCCATGCTAAGGATTTTTATGGCCAAAAAAATCCATTGCCCTCCGCCGGGTTTGAACCTGCAACACTAGGTAACTACTACACCATGGAGGTCGACATGAATCTGTAATGAAATGTGCAATCTATCTAGCTATTTCTGCAAAGGTTTATTTGAATTAAAGTGCAGTAGATAGAAAAATAAGCTGTAATAAAACTAGTATGTGAAACCACTAATGAATGATAGAGGATAGAGAAAGTCTTTGAATATATCACGTCAGATTTTTTAAACCTCTATTCATGAACTTCAAGAAATAACAATTTCTCATCCTGACAAAAAGTTTTATTAAACAACGCAGAGGGGAATCCTTACATGGGTGACTGATCATTAAATTAATTTATTTCTAACATTATTTGTTACTAATCTGAGAAAGTTGTCAGTGAAAATGTTCTCTAGATGTTTAATATGGGTTATAAAGATAGAACTTGGACATTTTAGGTTTCCAAAGTTATCCATATTCTTTTTGTCATATGTTTTAAAATGAGAATACAGATTGGTATAATTCAAATTATTTGCTTCTTCTTGTGAATACGCCAAGCATGTACCACATTCATGAATGGTTAAGTACCTTTTAATTAAGTCCTACAAATATACTGTGTTGTTGAAGTTAAATGCTTTGAACGAATATGTTTTGTTTCTTTTATTAATTGCACATTTTAGCTTCTGGGCTTATCTTCAGCTCAATAGTTGTTTTGTGCACTATAAAAGTTAGAATATATGTTAATGCTTAAAGGTTTACTACTTTTATAATGAGTGTGGTAAGAGAAAAGGCGACTGATGATGCTCAGCATCGTACTGTTTACTCGGTTTCAATATGGCAGACTTCATGCATGGGCACTAAATTATGGTGCATGGATTACAGCTGAGTTTCCTTTCTATATACGCTCCATTCTGAGTCATGACTATTACTCTTCTACTTCTTTTTTCTATGTGTCATGAATTGTGTGGAGAAAGCACGAGAGTGGAGCCACGGAGAAAGTTAATAAGGAAAAATGAGAAAGAGGGAGTAAGAGGAAGAAGAAGAAAACTACCATTACTCAGTTGCTGAAATTTTAGAATAGACCTCTAGCTGCCCAATAGCAACTTCACCTTTCAGATCTCGCCAGTCCCATAGAAAAGCATGAAAGAAGATTAAAACTGCACCCCTAATTCTCCAACAAAGAGAAAATGGCTCATCAAGGAATTTGCCAAACAAAATGGGTTACTTTCTCCTTCACCAAAGAAAAAAATTACACAAATCGCAATATGGAAGCAACAACTGTAGAATCTACTGTGAGACTTCTGTATCTGTGATTCCATATCTTTGTAGCCACCTGATATGAAAGATGGAATTATTGCGAACGCTCCACTTGGAAAAGAACTACAGAATGTTACTTTCCCATAACCTTTAAAGAGGCACATGGGATGTTGCAATCTGAATACTCGTATGTTAAGATAAACTTCTCAAAATTTGAAATTTTCTATATAATTTCAAATTTACATCACTGTTACTAACATCCATATTTTGTACTTAATTCTCAAAATTTGCTTCCAATGCAACCTGCAAATGTCCTCCTGCCGAGAGATATTCATCATGTCTACATCTGCAAGATCCATGAATATGTGCTATTTTTTTACTTAAAACTCTGAAAACTGTAGGCCTCTCTGTTGAAACTAAATTCAAAGAATTTATCAGTCAGGTGGTTTGTAACCAAGAATCCGAAATGCGCATGATGCAAAAGTGTTTGAATTGTAATGGTTTGAGTAAAATTGTCACTTCTTTGTACAAGGACTTTTGGATGAGTTATGCTCGTGGAATCAATGGATCCCTGACCCTGAAGTTAGCAGGGTGCGGTCATAAGAAAACTGAAGGGGCAACTGAAGCAGGAAATTCAGCATAAATCGGTAATTAAGGAGGAGCAATATTATGCTACTATGAAACTGTCTTCTATATTGGGAGAGTGCTGAAAGTACATCAGAAACAAGCAATGTAAAATTTCTTGAGACTCTAGGAGATGCTTTCCAGTGGCAAGTAAGGAACAAAGAGAAGAAATCAATGAGATGTTTTATATTTTTTGGGTCATTACAATAGTAGGAGCTGCACTCTTTTAAATTCAGAGTTACCTACTGTGAGGAAGCAGTACAATGAACTTGAGAAGGCCTGAACATTAAATGTAAACAAATCACTGAATGCTGTAACCAACAATAAATATATATCTCAAGACTGAGTGCATTATAATCAGCTGTTAAAATTACATATTTATTACAAACAAAAAGAGAGAAATTAGAGTGTCAGTCTATTTCATACCTTTAAATTAATTGCTAGTAAAGATTTTAATTTACACAAATGATATTTATATGAGATATATCCAGACATTAGTCAAGCAAATTAAGGTTGTAACCAGCATTCTCATTCCCTATATTTCAGAGCATGAACTGACTGATCTTACATTCCAGAATCTGTGGCTTACAAGAAGTCACTCCGTTACCTGTATTTCAAAGGCAACAAAATAATTTTTCTTGTGAGATATTTCAAAATAATTTATATCAAAACAAAGCTGAAAGTCCACAATTCAAAGTAATATAAACTAATCTTAAAAAAGTAAATTAGAAGTAGCAGCATTTGATATTTAATTGAACACAAATGTGCTTTGTCATTCTGTTACCTGGAATTGCCCGTAAATCATAAGAGGTAGAAATAATATACTACACAAAAAATGTACCTCTCTTTAAGCACACAATATATTTCATATAACTTTTTTGTGGCATTGACCATTTCTGAGATACCCATTATTTGTGGTTTGAATTGTTCAATATTTTGCCATTTTTTGAATTTCTGTTCAATTGTTTAATGGAAAGAGTGGATTTTGAAGGCCAGCATGTGGCAACCTGCTTTTAAACATTGGACTTTGGATCAGTTTCCTATATCCCCCTTGGGACTCTATTCTGTATCCACCTCCAAAAATTTAGTTTGGCCGGTAGCACTTTGTGTCTGTGCTGTTCATGCAGTAGAGCTGCCAACATTCAAATGAAAAATATGTGAACCTTACATGAATGACTTGATTTAGGACCCTAAGCTGCAAAGTGTAGCACAATGTTGAGGGCCCTAAGCCCCAAAGCATAGTCGGGTATTTTTTTTTTTTTAAGTAGAGGAGCTACTGTGGAACGACAGGTCATAACTGTAGAATCTGAAGGCTAAACCCTAATGAAGAATTATAAAACCTTATTTGGTGTTATAAATACGGTAGGTAACGAGTGTATTTGGAAGAAGAAGAAAACTAAAAATATTGCTATTTTTGCAGATTTCACTGGTTGGCACTTTCTTCTACGCATACGCAATGATAACAAAAGGAAGTACTTTTTTGACATTTAGCAATTTTTCATATATTATAAGAAAGTGTTAAAAGGGTGGATGGGTGGGACACAGGCTTTCTGACTGTTTACATCTTGTTTTACTTTCTCTACTACGTATAGTAAGTAGGGGAAGTATTGTATTCCACCCAAAAATTTGATACAGAGATTTCACCAGAAATATATGTTTTGAGGCCCCCTGAATCCAAAAAAAGCATTTTGGAAACGTGTCTGTGTGTCTGTCTGTGAACAGCATAACTCAGAAACGAACAGTCGGATAAACACCAAACTTGGTATTTAGGTTCAGTATCTTCCAGAGATGCGACACGAAGGTTTTCAAGAAAATCTCCCCACCCCAGATTATCCTTTACATGGAACATTTTTCGAAAATTTTAATTTTCTCAAAAATGGCTCTAACGATTTTGATTAAAATATCATATGTTTAAGATGTTTTCATGATAAATGAAATGTATATCTAGAATTTTCTGGGAATGTCTCCAAAAGTATTCTTCATTGTGAACGACTGTTGCATAACTGGTAAACCATAAGAGATAGACAAAATTTTACTGCACAAAAAATGTATATCACGTTAAAATACACAATTTGTCATATACATTTTTTTTGTTGAGTGAACCATTTTCGAGATATTGCTTGTTATTCCCTTAAATTTTCCAATACTTACACTTTCTCAAATGGAAATTCGTTATTCTTTTTTTTTTTTTTTTTTTGTCCTGGTAATGCAGAGAGAATGGAATACTCCACATAGCAACCAGCTCTTAAAATATTTTACTAATGCTTAAAGCCTACCAATTCCCCTTGCATCTACAAGAAAATTAGCAATAAGATTAACATCTTGATATCTCGATTAACATGAAGCATATGGAGAATAAGTGTTTGTAAAAATAGTTTGTACAAGAGTAGAGAAAGTCATGGGAGTGTAACATAGCAGATTTTTTAAGTATGTAATACATGCATTTTCATTCTCTAAATCATCTCATTTATTTCATCCATAATTAACAAATACATGTTGTCAGATATGTCAAAACAAATTGAATAAACAACCATAAAATACATGTCAGATATAAAATTCAATATAAAATTGCAATGTATAAGATCACTATGTACAATTTTACAGCATTACAAATGTTAACAATTAACCTTAAAAGTACAGAAATTCATCAACTGAATAATAACAATCTGTCATAAGGAAGTCTCGTAAGCATTTCTTGAAACATTGAAACGATTTCATGTTCTTTAATTTAGCAGGTTATTTATTATACAAGTGTGTGACGTTATAGTAAAAACTATTCTCAAGCAATTTAAAGTTAGGTGTAATATGTAATTATGGCTTATTCCTTGTATCATACTGAAAGTCTGAATTAACAGCAAGTGATCCAATTTGCATTTGTACAATAACCTCGAATAAGTACATGCATGGTAGTGGCAAAATACTTAATTCCTCGAAGTATGGTTTACAGCTAGTGGTATAGGGTAAATTAAGCATGATTCTAATTACTTTTTTGTAATTTAAATACTTTTATTGCCTTGCTACTAGATCCCCATAGAACTATGCCATACGACAAAAGTGAATGAAAATTTATGCTTATTTATTGACTGGCTGAGCATTTTAATTTGGAAACATATCTGACTAAGTTGCTTTACTAATTCATTAACATAGCATTCCAGCTTAAATTCTTAACAACCCAAACTCCAAGAAATTTTATTTTATCTGCATACTCTATAGCTTCATCATCAAATAGTATAGCAGGGCAATGTAATAATTTTTTTTTTTTTTTTTTTGAAACCAACAGCTATGCATATTTACTGAGAGACAATTTTCTTTAAACCAAGAGAGAGTATAGGACATTTCAGAACTAATATTTGTTTTTAACTTCTCTATGCTATTATCAGAAATTAAAATACTGGTGTCATCTGCAAATAAAGAGAATTTTATATTTTTATTCTGGTTGATATCTACAAGATCATTACATTGCCCTGCTATACTATTTGATCATTTATATACAGGAGAAACAACATGGGACCTAAAACTGAGCCTTGTGGGACTCCGCATTCAACTGTTTCTTTGATAAAACCGATTTCACCTCCTTTTGATTATCATAATATTCTATTTCTACTACTTGCTTTCTATGTGTAAGATATGAGCTAAACCAATTTTAAGCTACCCCTTTAATTCCATATTTAAATAATTTGTTAAGAAGAATTTCATGATCTACAAGATCAAAAGCCTTTGATAAATCTAGAAATATGCCAATATGGTGCTCAGAGTTGTCTAATTTCGTGTAAATTTCATTGCAAAACTGAATTAATGCTGTAGTAGTTGATTTCCGCATTTGAAATGAAGAAAGGATATTAAACTTAGTGATAAAATTTGTCATTCTCTTGTAAATAACTTTTTCTAGTACTTTTGAAAAATACAAGAGAAATTGATCTGTAATTTTTAGCTTAAAATTTTGACCTTTTTTTTTTTTTTTTTTTTTTTTAAGCATTGGTTTTATTTTTCCAGTTTTAAAGCTCTCCGGAAAGCAGCCTTTACTCATTGATAAATTAATTAAAAAGCTTAGTGGTTTTGCAAGAATGTTTGAGCATGCTTTTAATAAAAAAATTAGAGCAGCCAAATAACCCATATGATTTTTCATTTTTAATATTTTTTGTTATTGATAACAGTTCATGTTCCATTACTGGCGAGAGAAAAATAGAGGGATAGGAATTTTCCCCTGTGGTTGTAGTTTGATGTGTTTTAGTCGAACAGCCATTGACTAATGTGTTTGCTACTTCCACAAAATAAGTATTAAAGACCTCCGATATTTGAAAAGGATCTGATATAATTTATCATTGTGTATTAAATTCAAATTTTGATTTTCTTTGTTTTGTACATGCATTTCCAGATTGATTATATTCCATATAGTCTTTGATTTGTTTTCTGAATTTGCAATTAAATTATCATTATAGAGATGTTTTGCATTTTTAATAGTTTTATTGTAAATCTGTCTATATTTCTGAAAGTATAACCTAAAAGAATCTGTTGCCTTTAATCCCTTTGTTAATTTACGTAAATGTCTCAGCTTGTCACTTGATATGCGTATCGCTATAGTGATCCAACTAGCGCATTTTCTATTTAGTTCGATCCGTTTTAGTGGTAAGGTAATATTTGCATAATGATTAAATGTATTTTCAAAACAGACAATAGCAGCATTTACATCTTCCTGAGGGAAAACATTTTCCCACTTTTCTTTTAACAGTAGATATTGCAAATAGTGTATGTTTTCGCTGCTGTACACCTTTTATACTGGTACATATATATTGCTTTTGTTTATTTTTTCTGCTGTTTGACAATTTATTGTAACCATACATTTTTGCCCACTGTGATCAGGAATAGCACTATCTATGATTTCTACAGTGTAGTCTGTGAAGTAAGAATTTAGTATTAATTGGTCTATTGCAGTTTGAGCTACATTTGAGATTCGAGTAGCAGTGTTTACTACTGCTTTCATTCCATAGGTAAGGAGTAATTGTGTTAGTTTCTGCTTATTTAAATTCTCTATAAGAAAATTAATATTCAAGTCACCAATTATTAACACGTTTTTTTTTTTGCTTTTTCTGGAAGAATTCCATAATTGTTTTTAACTTCTCTATTAATTTCTTAACATAACTACTAGGATTCCTATATATGCATGCAACAATTACTTTCTGTTCCTACAGTTCTATCATACACATTTCAAAGTGTTCATCATATACCAAATCATCGAAATAATTTAACCTTTTAAATTTAACATTGTCTTTCACAAAAATACAAGACCCCCCTCCCCCATTTTTCTTCTCCTTCCTACAATAATAACTACCCAGTGAAAACCCTGCTAAGTTATAAAATTCAATTTCATGGTCTTTCAGCCAGTGTTCTATTAATCCAATAATGTCTACATTATTTAAATTACTGCTAATGAGTACTTCCAAATTTACCTTTTTGTTCTAGCACTTTGCATGCTTTGATATGAAATAATTTTGTTTTTAAAAACAGTGTTTGGTTTAAAAGGATTTTTACAAAGCTTATTTTGTTTACTTAAATTTTGGTTATGATTTATGTTTTATTGTAATTAAACTATTTCTGCAAGCATTTTTCTTGATTAATATGGAGCAGATAAAAAATAATTGATTAATATGGGGTAGACAAAAAGTAGAAGCTGAATAAGAACAAACAGTAGTGTGAAGAGAAAGCTATATGAATGTGTAATACATCAAATTTTTATATGTGTTTTAAATCCTTATTCATTGCTGCGAGTTATTCCACTGGTCCTGTAAAAGCAATATTACCTCAGTTGATCAAAGTAGTGAATAATGATATCAAATTGTGACTGCTGTACCCCCCTCCCAAAAAAAAAAAGTTACTCGCTTTTGATGAATTCTAAGGTATGATAATTTTAAAATAAAACATATCAAAGTATTTCACATTAATAGATTATAAAACATACTGTAGTTTTGAAGTTGCATGCAAAGGTTTGTATTTCATTTCAAGATCTTTCATTTTTCCATGTGCATTGCAACTTTAGTACAGTAGCAAGATATAATGCTTTCTATGTTCATAAAGTACTAAGTTGTTTAATTATGGATAAATTCTTCAATTAATTTAACTCTTTAGAGGTGTCATTGGTAATGAAATTTCAGCTGATTTATATTTAAATCATTATTAACAATTTGTGGTGGTTTGTTGAGTCAATAAGAACTATACTACCACCACAATGATAAGTATGAGTGAAAGTGTTATGATGCCCCCAAAAAATTTCTAGGCACACCATTAATATTTGTGATTCCTATATGTTTGAAGTCCAAGCAACTTAATAATACAAGAAAGTAAAAAACCTAATTCTGCTAGTGCAAAACAGGAAATAGTAAACACAAGAAAGAAATTCAGCATTGTCCTATTTATTTACCCACTTATTCTTTCCAGTTTCCTCACCTCCATGGTAGATAGTGCAAGAATAACCTATAAGCTATTCCATTATAATGAAATTGACCATATAAAATAATACTGTTGGTGGCACTATGCCAGATTTACACAAGTATACCGGCCGTTGCTTGTCCTTAATACCTTCAATGATAGTAGTGTGGGGATGAGAACAGTTTATATGTTGGTGAAAGAATTTACTAGAGACATTAGTCACTGATAGTGCGACTGCAATAAGTTCAATTTTGCGTTATTCTAGTCCTTAAACTTCATATCTAGAGGAAGAAATTGAGGAAAAAGCAATAATGCGCACTAAAGAATGAATGTACAGTGCCACTCTTTGGGAAGTTCCACATTTATTAAAATAGGACCCCAAAACAGTTATCTTGATTTCAGAAATATACTGCAGATTGCATTAATCAAAGATTAGCCATATCGGAATTAAAATGGTAGGTTTTGGTGATTCTTAATTCTATGGCCATTTTCAGGAACTGGAGAGAGCCTGTTGTATCTCTGCTTATACAGGCTTATAGATTATGTGTTTGCTGAACTGTTCTCACCCATCAAACATATGATCTGCCAGCATGGCTTATGCCTATAAGCTTATACAGGGTCATCATATTAAGCGGCACTTAGGTTGTGGCCTGTGTCACTCGTCACTTCATACCCGCTTGAACTGTCATATGCATGGAAACAAATAGGATTAACGGACAAGGCCAACTAGTACTATTATTATTTTGCAAATTTAAATATTGAATGTCTGTTAAATTGCTTAACTTTTCAAATATGATGTTGGAAATGTTCTCTTTGTACTCAGACAGGCATTGCAGCGATTTAACAGATTATGATTCAAATAAAGCAGCTCTTCTTGGGAAATGTTGGTTATTTCTGTATATTACTTTGCATTTCTTGTAATGGTTGAGGATTTTGGTTAACCATTTTGTCTTTTAAATTGCTCCACAAGTAAAAAAACACAAGGTGTGAGGTCTAGGGATCGAGCAGGCCACACACTATTCTGATTACCCCGTCAGCAAAGACATCAGCAATTGTATCCAAAGAAGTCCAAGCTGTATGACTTGTGGCACCGTCTTGTTGAAATACGCTCATTTGTCAATTGAGGAACAACTGTTCCAAAATTATGGCTTGCTACCACATAGCATTAATTGTTTCGTGAAAGAAAATAGGGCCAATTATTTTACCTGCACTCACAGCACACCAACACCGACCTTATGATCATATAGTGGACTTTGATGTATGTGTATGAGGGAAGCGATGGAATAGCAGGGACTGGAGTCTCGGGAGAGAAGCAGCATGTGACTGTGCCGCTAACAGCGTTGCCGCTTTATCTGATGGCACCGTATTAGCATAGTTTTAACAGCCACTTGCCAGTTCCTAAAGATGGCCTTTAAGCTAAGCATGGGTGAAAACTCGGAAATTTTAATTCTGACACAGTTAAATTAAATTTTATTTATGGATGCTCTTTAACTGCTGTGGTCCTTAGCACCCCATTCAATATTGGGCGTGAAAGACCGGTAATTTTGCTCAGAGGCCTCTTTTATCAAGCTTGAGGTTCTTTTATGTGCTGTAAATCTACAACATGGGACCAATGTTGTAGCTTTACTTCCCTTCCGAAGGAAGCCATGCTAAGGATTTTTATGCCCAAAAAAAAAATTCATCGCCCTCCGCCGGGTTTGAACCCGCAACCTCGGAAACTAGAGGCTAGCACGGTAACCACTACACCATGGAGGACGTTAATCTCCCTTGAAGCCATGATTAGTTATTGCAGTGAAAGTTTCAAATCTTACAATTTATGTATATGGTGGAACAAATCTCAGTGAGTTTCAGCAACTACATCTTCCCATAACATGACTGGCCACAGTGCAGCTGAAAATCGAACAGGTTTCATCTCGTGATTCTGTTGTGCAGCCAATGGCATCAATATATGTTGGAAACTAGTTCCATGCTTCTGATTCATATAGTGTGTAAATCTGCAATAGAAACAAATCCTGTGCATCCAAAGAAAATTATTCTTAATATAAAAGTAGGTGCATGATATAGTTTCATTTTATTCATATTTTTAATTAAAAGTATTAGTCTTATAATACTGTCTAATAACAATTGCACCAGTTTTTCTCTTAGAACTGCATTTCAGATTAACAATATCCATCAAATATGTTATCCCTGAACAAGTCTAGCTCTCCTAGTATATTAGTAATATCTACTGGTTGCCCTATACTTCATTGCTAAGCAAATGTGAAAATATTTCTGAAACCCTTTAATTCAAAGTTCTCAAGGCTTGTCCTTGCCTATTTGGGAAATAATGAAATTGATAAGGGTTCACACTGACCATCTATAGGCTAAGGTTGGAAATTTAAGCCGGATTACAATTAACTTAACCTGATGGGTGTCTTGTCTTGTTCAATACAATTTTCTGTTATTGCTGTGGATGCACTTCAGCCCCTGATATGAAGTTAAATAATGCTGTTAAACTAAAGGTCTAATGATACTTTAACTTAATGTTAAGTGCAGAGTCATTAAAGAATAGCTCTGATTGGTAGTTTTAACTTCATGTTACTGCTTCACACCGATGGGTTTTAACTATCACACAATATCAAACTCAATGTAACAAGAAGGAAAAGATTGACATTGTCAAACTCCTAGTTAGATGAGTTAAATTATTTTGCATAAAGTCAACCCTAAATAGCTCCAGTTAATTCAGTGTGTTGGAGTCTCACATTAAGTCAATCCTAAATACCTCCATTTAATACAGTAAATAAACTGACATTTTGCTGCAGTAAGTTAAGTCATATTATTGTTAAGTTTGTGATCACAGATTTTAAAAATGTAACCCCAAGTTTGTGACTAGGATTACCAGATCTTCATATTTTTGTTTGAATGCTGTTCCCCTTAACTAACATGATGAGATACCTTAACATATTTTAAACTTTCTCTTCTAATTCATGAATCCTAGTAAACCTCCATGGGAACCTTATTTACTCAAATATCAAACCTTAAAGAAGATGAGGAATACGTTAAAACTTTTAGGCCCAATTGCATAAAAGTTAATCCGAGTTCAACCACCTGAGAATGATCTCAAGTCCAGCTGAACTTAGAATTTTGGTTGTATAAACATTGATCTAAGTTCATGGCATCTTAATCTAAGACCAAATCTGGCTGGTGAATTTTATGCAGTTAATTTGATTGAACTGAGATCAGCAGGACTATGGAAGCTACATAATAGCATTTTTTTTTTAAATAAGGAAGAAATAAATAGTACAACTTTAAATAAAATGGTAAGTAATGAATTTTTTGTAGTTAATTGGATAATTGAGTGCCTGGCAGAGAAGGGGTTATGCTACACAATATTGGTTTACTTTTGTAAAATGTTATTCACATAAATTTGGTTTTTAACAATTTTTCCAAACACCCTGATTACTTTTAAGAGGAAACAAGGTATTAGTTAACATGTTATGTATTTTGTACTCAGTTTAATGGACCTTCATTTTTCTCAAAACTCAATTAACCTCTTTATTTCACAATTGGCTTGGTAGGATGCATGATTTTGTGTTTATAGCTATGCTACATGTTATTGGTTTCATATGTCAGATTACTCTGATATCTCTGATGATGAGGATTTTGAATTTGAAAGGGCTCCTCGTGTTTTCCAACATAGAAGGAATCTCATCTTAGAACTTAACGAGAGAGAATTCAAAATGAGGTTTCGACTGTCGAATAGTCGAACTGGAGCATAGGCTCAACTGGGAGCTTCCAAATGGTGATTGGGGTTATCTTTAATGTGAATAAAGGAACTGCAAGTAGGACTATTCACAAAGTTACAAGTGAGATTGTAGCCTTAAGACCTCATTTCATCAAGATGCCTAGGGAAGAGGGTGAAATAAGAAGGGTTATGCAAGAGTTCCATAATGTATGTAACTTCCCAGGAGTTTTAGGTGCAACAGACTGCACACACATCCCAGTCCTGGTGGGAATAATGCTGAGATTTACAGAAATCTCCATGGTTGGTTTTCTTTAAATGTTAAAACTGTCTGCAACTCACGTTTCGCTTCCAGAATGTTGTTGCTGGGTTTCCAGGTTCAGTGCATGATAGCAACATTTTTAGAAATTCTAGAATTCATGCATAGTTTGAGGCTGAAGAATTTCCCCTAGGTGTGCTCCTAGGAGACTGTGCCTATCACTGCTGTCATTACTTACACCTACAATGCATGAAGAAACTCCTGCACAACAGGTATATAATAGGGCTCATAGACAAATAAGATCAGTTATTGAAAGGTCTTTTGGTGTTGTCAAAAGACGATTCCCATGTTTAAGAATGAAATTAGCTGTGAAATTACTTTGAGTTCCCCCTATAATAGCAACGTTTGTATTACATACCTTGTCCATTAATGAGACGATGACACTCCTGATGTAGATGGTGCTGTTTACACAGAAAGGAGAATTTACCAGGAACTGCCTATACCTAATTTAAATCGGAGAGATGGAAGGGAAAACACAGCACTGAGAACTACACTAATTAACAACACTTTCAGGTATTCACTGTAAATTTATTATTACCTAACCTCATTTTCACAAGTTACATTTTGATTTTTTCATTTCTAGTTCCAATTTTAAAATTTTCATTTTCAGTTCATGCTCTTCCTCTAAGCATTCCAACCTCCTCTTGTAGAATTTTTCACTAATATCTTCCTCTTCTTTTCAGGGAATGATGTGAATCTGGGTGTACCAGTACTTCAGACGTTAAAGGACCTGGTTCAGCAAGCTACATTTCTCCCTCCTGTGAAGTGCAGACCTCCAGTTGGACATCATTTACGATGATATCTTGCAGTGAACTGCAGATGACTTCATATTTATGTTGTAATTTCTTCGGCATGGAAGCCCACATCATAGTCGAAGTTGCAAGAAACTGCAGCTTGAGTGCTGTAATTAGTGGCCAGTTTCATCCAAGGAAGACGGCACAAACATACCACCTGCTGTTCTATACATTTTCACCTTATCTTCAGCGTTTATTACCTTTCTGTGCTTTTTTTATGTTTTAATAGCATAGTCTCAAGCATTTGGTTTCGTGTGCAAAGTTATTTCCTTCCATGCCTCTTCCTTTTTCCTTGTGGTGTTGCTGTCCTTTATTTTTTAATTGTATTGTTTATTTTTAAAACAATATCTACCAACATATCCTTCTCTTCACTTTTGAAATTGGCGGAACATGCTTTTTTCTTTCCCTGACTCTCCATTTTATGGTTATGCATTAATCTGAGGGTTATGCGTTCCAAGTCACAGTATTGTAAAAACAGACAAAAACAGAGTGATGTACATTACAGATATAATGGAGATAAAGTAAATTAAATAACTTTTTTTTTATGAATATTATTTTAATTTGGAGTAAATTTTTATACTGTCTGTATAAAATAGCACTATTTCCGGTACTAAAAGCCGTAAAGAGAAAGTTTCTTTTGGTTTTTGTTATGTCTAGATTGGTTGAATCAGAGTCGAATGGTCCAGATGATTCTTGAGTCCTTTCGATACAATACGAAAGTTGCCACAGTTTGGTGATGTTGCTGCATTTGTTTTTGTGTTCTTGGATCAATGCTGAACGGAGTTCATCTGACCTAAGATCAGCATTATACAGCCTGTGCCAAGAAGCAAACTAAATTCATTTCTGATCTTCGGTTATAAATGAACTGCAGTTAGCAATTTTTATGCAACTGGGCCTTAGTCAATCACACTGTCAATGGCCGGGGCTTATTCAGCATTGTGAAAACGCCTTGACAAATTACCACATTTTAAATATGTGTGCTCTATAAGTGGAGTTTTGCGATTGCAAGCATTACAATCCTGGTGTGGTACTACTGAATCTGCAGAAATGATTTAACCTATGCTTCAGGATACTGTTTCACATGGTTAGGATAATGTTCGAAAAAAATTTAGTTTTATTTATGGACGCTCTTTTTAACTATTGTGGTCCTAGTGTCCTTTTCTATATTAGGCGTGAAAGACCAGAAATTTTGCTCACATGCCTCTTTATCAGGCTTGAGGTTTTTTATGTGCCGTAAATCTACAACATGAGACCACTGGTTTTGCTTCCCCTTCCGAAGGAAGCCATGTTAAGGATTTTTGTGCCTGAAAAAAAAATCTTATGTGTTCTCTACTCTTGAACAAACTGTTTTTACAAACTCTTATTCTCCATCTATTTCATATTAATCGAGATAAACATTTGCAGAAACGATCTTATTGCTAATTCTCTTGTAGGTGCAAGGGGAATATGGTAGGCTTTAAGCGATAGTCAAATCTTTTAAGAGCTGGTTGCTATGTGGAGCATTCCATTTTCTTTGCATGCCCAGGACATACAAAAAGAAAAGAAAGAAAAACATGAATAACAAATTCCCATTTGAGAAAAAGTATTAAGTATTGGAAAATTCAAACAAATAACAAGGGATATGTCGGAAATGGTCCACTGCACACAAAAAATGTATATGACATAAATTGTGTGTTTTGTGGTAAAAATTTGTCTATCTCTTAGGGTTTACCAGTTATGCAAAATTCATTCAGAATGAAGACGACTTTTAGGGACGTTCCCAGAAAATTCTAGATATGCATTTCATTTGCCATGAAAGTGTCTTAAAATATGATATTTTGATCAAAATCATTAGTGCCATTTGTAAGAGAAAACAAAACTTTGAAAAATGTTCCATGTAAAGGGTAGTTTGGAATGGGGGGGTATTTTCTTGAAAATCTTCGGGCCACATCTTTTAAAGATACTGAACCTAAATACCAAGTTTGGTATTTATCCGACTTTTCGTTTTTGAGTTACGCTGTTCAGACACACATATGGCACTTTTTTTTAAAAATGCTTTTTTTGCATTATGGTGCTTCAAAACATATATTTCCAGTGAAATTTCAAATTCGAATTTTTAGGTGAAATGCAATATTTCTACTTGCTATACGTATTAGAGAAAGTAATAAGCTTAAGTAAAAATACTTTGTATACCCACTAATAAACGATAGAGGGTAGGGAAAGTAATGTGAATGTATCACAGATTTTTTTCTTCTAGTTTACTGCTTTGCTGGAAACACATGCTGTCTCACTTGTACCTCAATTTTAGCCTTATCCGAGTGCACTTCCGCTCATTTATAATCACACCTTGCTTTATCCACACACATCAGTACTTCCGTTCATATCTAATCATATCTTGCTCTGTGTTTTGGCTTTCGGTATCCTTGCTTGTATTACAAATATCATTTTGACTGTTATTATGTTCTCATTTCTCTTATGCCCACAGAATATATTTTTACGTTCTTGACATGCAAAGAGAATTACATTTTACACATAGCGACCAGTTCTAAAAATATTTGACTATCGCTTAAGGCCTACTATGTTCCCCTTGTTTTGTATTTGCAAGGGCAATATAGAAATACAGTAGCCTTTAAGCATAGACATATCTCTTAATAGCTGGTTGCTATGTGCAGCACCATTCTCTTTGCCATAGATTAATACTCTTTGCATATCCAAGACAAAAAAAATGATTAACGAATTCCCATATGAAAAAAAGTATAAGTATTGGAAAATTTAAGGGAATATCAAGCAATATCTCGAAAATGGTTCACTCAACAAAAAAAATGTATATGACATAGACACACACATGGACATGTTTCCAAAAATACTTTTTTTGGATTCAGGAGGCCTCAAAACATGTATTTCTGGTGAAATCTCAGTATCAAATTTTTGAGTTGAATGCAATACTTCCCCTACTTACTATATGTAGTAGAGAGAGTAAAAATCTGCCTCTGCCGTGTTTGAATCTGTGACCTTTGGAACTAGAGGCTAGCATGGTACCCCCTAGACCACGGAGGATGACGGTTATGACAGTGTGAATTTTATTGTGCAGTATTTGGAAGAAGCAAAACACATTGAACTGATAATTCATATCTGCCGTTTTTATTAACTATTTCATTGTTACATCTATTTGAATGCTATTACTTTCTCTACTACGTATAGTAAGTAGGGGAAGTATTGCATTCCACCCAAAAATTCGATACCGAGATTTCGCCGGAAATACATGTTTTGAGACCTCCTGAATCCAAAAAAAGCATTTTTGGAAACATGTCCGTGTGTGTGTCTGTGTGTCTGTGAACAGCATAACTGAAAAACGAACAGTCGGATAAGCACCAAACTTGGTATTTAGGTTCAGTATCTTCCAGAGATGCGACACGAAGGTTTTCAAGAAAATCCCCCCACCCCAGACTACCCTTTACATGGAAGATTTTTCGAAAATTTTAATTTTCTCAAAAATGGCTCTAACGATTTTGATGAAAATATCATATGTTTAAGATAATGTCATGAGAAATGAAATGTATATCTCGAATTTTCTGGGAATGTCTCCAAAAGTATTCTTCATTGTGAACGACTTTTGCATAACTGGTAAACCATAAGAGATAGACAAAATTTTACTACACAAAAAATGTAGATCGCGTTAAAATACATAACTTATGTCATATACATTTCTTTTGTTGAGTGAACCGTTTTCGAGATATTGCTTGTTATTTCCTTAAATTTTCCAATGCTTATACTTTTTCTCAAATGCGTTATTCATTTTTTTTATGTCCTGGACATGCAAAGAGAATGGAATGCGCCACATAGCAACCAGCGTTAAAATATTTGACTATCGCTTAAAAGCTACCATATTCCCCTTGCATCTACAAGAAAATTACCAATAAGATTGACATCTCGATATCTCGATTAACATGAAGCATATGGAGAATAGGCGTTTGTAAAATTAGATTGTACAAGAGTAGAGAAAGTCATGTGAGTGTAACACATCAGATTTTTTTTTATGTCCTGGACATGCAAAGAGAATGGAATGCGCCGCATAGCAACCAGCGTTAAAATATTTGACTATCGCTTAAAACCTATCATATTCCCCTTGCATCTACAAGAAAATTACCAATAAGATTGACATCTCGATATCTCGATTAACATGAAGCATATGGAGAATAGGCGTTTGTAAAAATAGGTTGTACAAGAGTAGAGAAAGTCATGTGAGTGTAACACATCAGATATTTTTTTTTTGTGGTCATCTTGGTTTTGTTTTGTTTCTTCCCTGGTGCAACATCTGTGTGCACTGGGATATACTCTGTGTCCTCTGAATGTTTACACCTTAGACCCCTTTTCTGAATACAGATACAATTTTAGATTGTGGTATTTACACGACAAAGTGCCTGTGTCTATATGCATTATATATAGGCACTAGCTGACTTATCCAAGAATGCATGTTTTTAAACTGGATTGACAATTAGTAAGTCATTTGATTTACCTCCCGTGTTCCTTATGAAACTATTGTACAGTGATCTAGAAGATTTTTATGGTGAATGCCACCTGTTAATTAAAAATGGAAATATATGTAGTTTTATTGGTTAGCTCATGTGGTGAGGTCTGCTTGTCAAATGTGATTTAAATGCCATTACTATTTTAACTTATGTAAGTACTGCTCGTCACATGTCTCAAATGGATTAAGGGTTTCACAATGATTAAAGTGTATAAACTCCATGTAATTTGTTGTATTTCATTTATTGTATTAAATATGGACAAAATCTACAAAGACTTTTTTTTAAACTAATGAATTGAACTGCTCCAAACCTTTACAGTATTGGGTGTCCCAAAAGGAACAATTTTCATGAAAAGCATGTTTAATATAATAAAGGTATATATGCATAGAAAATGCACATATGACACATTACATGTCATTACAGTTCAACTTGGGCACCCTTCTTGCCAAACGTAACGAGAACACTACTGCAGTTGATCAGGTGTGATGATGTTGACTGTCTCTACAATCCTTTCAGGCAGCTGACGCAGGCTTGTGATTTTGTTTATACACAAGAGACTTGATGTAACCCTACACAAAGAAGTCTTAAGATTGTAAGGTTAGGTGACCTGGGAGCTCAGATGCTCTGTGAACCTCTACCATTCCATCATCCTAGGAACGTGCGATTGAGCTAATCGTGAATAATAAAATCAAAGTGGGGAGGAGCCCAACCTGCTAGAATACAACAGCATCCAGTGCAATTTCAGGAAAATCTGAAGCATATCAAGGTAACTTGTACCTGTTATCGTTCGCTTCTCAAATGTGAGTGGTCCATAATCTTTTTCTTGATCATCCCTACTCACATGTTCACCTTCATTGTGTTCCTCACCCATTGCAGCACCTCATGAGGCCAAGTTGTCGGCCCATATCAAGCAGCTCTGGTGCTTCATAAAACCACAAGTTGAAATTTGGGTTCATCTGAGTAGAGGTTGTGTATCAGGTTATTTTCAGTGGCTTTCAAATGGTCAGTATCTGGCTGCTTAATCTTCCACCTCCAGATTATCCATTACCTGAATATGATACACCTTCTTCAGAGTGAAATGAAG
This sequence comes from Deroplatys truncata, assembly GCA_030765065.1. Classification (NCBI taxonomy): domain Eukaryota; kingdom Metazoa; phylum Arthropoda; class Insecta; order Mantodea; family Mantidae; genus Deroplatys; species Deroplatys truncata. The sequence goes on along the minus strand of CM060976.1, from coordinate 191,577,435 downwards.
AATATGCCAAACATTGGTCCATTGAACACTCAAGGTTCAGTCAACGAACGGCTTATTTCACTTTCCCCATGAATTCTCTGGGCTGAGTTGTCAGATTTTGAAGGTCGTCCAGAAGTTTTTCATCAAGCATGCTCCCTGTTAATCTGAATTTGTTAACAATTGGTTCTTGTCGATGGCTCCTTTCCATATCTGACAGTACAGCTTGCACATCCCCTCAAGTGTGTAACCAGGTAGTTTTGGGGAAACAATGGCTATTCTTTCCTGTACAGAGAACGTGTTTTGAAATACCTTTGAAAGAAAATAATGTATTACTATTTTCTTGAAAATGAATTAAAGTGTACTTTAGGAACATCCTGTATACATTCACAATATTTTGGGATTCTTTTCTTCATATTTTGCCTTTCTCTTCTAATAATGGATGAAAAATCCCTTGATATTCATATAAAAAGATGTGAAATTCTGACTTCCTTAACCTCCTTTAACAGTCTGAAGTTCTGGAAATTCAGCAAGCACCCTTTGGTGGAATAATAACTACAGTTGGTGAAATTTTAAATCTTTGTACCTTCTGTATGGGTTATTTATAGTTATTTAATAACATGAAAGCCACATAGTTTTCACATAATACAGAAAGCCTTAACATATAAGACGAAACAGATGAAGCTGGTGAATATGAAGATTCCCCACTGCCAGGCCACCAAATTTATCAATCACTTTGGAAAAGACACAGTCAGTGACTATCCAGAGAAATAATCTCATTGTTAATTATAAAATATCACTTGACTGATTCCTAATGTTAGCTGGACACAATTTTCTTTCTGTGTACAATTATTGAACATAACCCTGCTAACAAACTTGATTACAACATACAAAGGAAATTAAGTAAAACTTCCTTACATGAGGGTTATTAAAATATTTAATGCATTGGTATTGCATGCAGATTGTAAAGCAATTTGATTCTCTTTGTTTTGCTGTGTCTTATTTGTTAAGTCATGACCATCTATATGCTTGGAATGAAATATCTGCAGCATTTCTATGTGCATATGTTACATGCAGATTCTGTGGAGTAACAACTATTCTCTGCTCCATGGCATTCTCAATGTAAAGTTAGACTTCTTTGCAAGTATGTTCCTTTATAACTCCAATGTGTTCGTATTCAAATACATAGGTTTTTGTAAATCCTTTATAGTAGTTCATGAATTGAAATTAGGTGTTTTATAGTCTATACCCGTCAGAAAGAATAGGAATTTTCAATGGTGAGAGAATTATCAAAATCAGTTGTTTTTTTAGATTACCCTACACGCATGCACACACACAATTTTCTCTTTATAGTGGTATAGGTGGTTTAATTTTGTCAACAAACCTGTTAGCTCTGCTGTGCAGGGTGAGAAAACAGGATATGCACTATATAGCCCATTGCATATCTGCTTCTCCACCCTGCAAAGCCAATGAGAGCCATGTCAGTATTCAGCAGGGCTGGCAGTCCTGTTGGCAAATAGTAGAACCATGCAGTCTTGAATTGTCATTTATGTGGAAAGCAGTCGGCACTACATGGTTACCGGATGTGCAAAGTACATATGTTAATGCAGCAACAAGGTTAAGGATGGTGAATAAATCAGCATGTTATTACAAAATCACAATGCGAGTCAAATGAATACTTGAATTGTGATTTATTATTAATATAATTTGCATTTCACTGTTGACCATTTACAGTTTTTGGTTCTTGGATCAATCAGCATATTGTTTGTACCCTTGTCAAAAAGAATATGCATTGACATGGGTAGTTGAGGTCATTAAGGCATGGACTCGAATGGAAGGTCTGGAGTTCAGATTCTGCCAGGACCGTTCTCCAACCAATATTGGGTTAATATCATTTGCATTAGATTTAAGCAAATAATGCTACCATGTATGTTAAAAAAAGAAAAACAATAAGCAAACTATGCCTAACAATAATGCTAGATGTATTACACAGCAGAAATGTATAAAATAAAGCAACCAGTGTAGTCTTAGACAATCTTGTAACATTTACGAAATTCTCCCTTGCCCCATCCCTGGAATTCTTTTGAAGTGTAATTATTTTGGTTTTTCTTCTATTATATAAATATTGATAGAATATAAAGCCAAAGAAAATGTTGCAAAATTAGTTTGCTTATCGCCTGTGAATGTCCTGTTCTACATTACAAAATACAATTTTTGCTTAAGGCAACATTGCTGATATTGTATGCACTATTCTGGACTGATTTATCATTGGCTCCAGTGCCTCATTAGCTACATGTTTTAGTTTTGTTATAGTAAGTTTATGCTTTGAATACTGTTAAACCAGCCCTATCTTCTATTGGGCTAGAACAAGGACCACATTAACTGTCAGAGAATGATTGCCACATATGTTTGAGGTAGGAAGAAAAAACCCACAGGCATGAGGTGCACATATAAAGTTTCCAAACACAGTGTTTTATTGAACTAAAATCTGCCTATCATCAAAGCGGACTCTTAATGTTCATCAGTTATAGCAAACCCATATTTTGATTGACATGACTTCATTTTTGAAAATGTCTTTTCACAAATATATGTTGATTAGAACAATGATATTAATCCTTCGTAGTCTTTAAAATAAGGAAATTTATCCATATTTACATATTCGCTGATGCGTTCACTATTGTTGGCTGCCAAACAAATACTAAACAATGTAGCATTGTCAAATTTCAAACTTAAGCTTTATAAGGTTGGTGCATTCTACCAGTCATTTGTTTAAAACAATCACTATCTATACATCAGGTTGAGTACTTCTGGGACTGCCCTTGTAAATGTGGCTTACTGCATTGCAAGCTTTAGTCAGTATATATTGGGGAAGCTATTTCCAAAATTGCATTGTAAGGAGCATTTTAAATGCTAAAAAGTGTCCATATTACAACCGAGTAAAAATCATTTGATAATATGCACATATATACTGACCTGAAATTTTGCTATGTATTTTTTCATAAATTAGTATAAGCTTTTACTAATGTAGAAGGTCCATAATGTAGAAAGTGATTAAAACACTTGCAGCAATACCTTGAACATAGTTGCTTTTTAATGTGAAAAAGCTCAGGAAAGTTGCAATATGCTGCACAACCTCCAATTTCACTCAGAAAACATTTGTGTTTGAAAAAGTTCCTAAAGAATCATATTTACTACTTAAAAAGGTGAAATATTGAATTTTGCACCATTATTTTCCCCAGTTTTCACAGATCAGTCCTTTTAACTATGTGCTTGTGATTCTACCTATGAAATCATACAGCCTACAGGATGAGGGGTTCCACTAGTGGCTGCTGTTTGAACAATGGCACACAAGCTGTAGCAGCTATTGAACAGCTTTCCTTTCTTTGGAGGCTTAGGTCCATTGCTAACAATAACTCCCAGTTGTAATACAAAAATTTGCACCTGACTTTCAGTTAGCATCTAACCATAATCGGAGATTGTAATACAGGTTTTCCTCAGTCCTCATAACTGGCAAATGTCAGGGAGGTACCCTAAACTTATGCTGGAACATCCTTTTCCAATTATCATTTCATTCATCATTAGCGGCACCACCAGTGGTGCTGTATGTAATGAGTGTGGGCATTAAACAGTACTAAAGAAAGAAAAGAGAGATGTCCACATCAGTGCTATGAGGGTAGTGTGTCTACCTCATAAAACAAAAGGTGAATCCTCTGAAAATGTTTCTCAGGGTTTTCCTTTTGGAGACAGATGTTGGGTAACTGAGTTATATAGACCAGGCTCACCTGAGTATCTATTTCATACATTCATTTGCCATCTGTTATTACCTTCCCAGAAGGAGGGTTAGAAAAACTAGTCCCATGTTTTGACACAGATTTTAACTGAAAATAAACACACAATGGTGACCATTCCTTTATAATTTATAAGAATATTAATACTATAATCTATTAGGGGAAAATTGCTCCAGCTTTCCATTAATCATCCACTTTGCCAATAATGCATGCATAGATGGCCCAATATGGATGCTTCTGTAGTAGTTGTACTGACACAGCTGGGGTCATTAAGAGACAGAGACTAGAGACTTATGAATGGGAGGTTCTTCTTTTGAATTAGGCTACTAGCCTATTTCTTCTAGAGTATGAATCATGCCATGGGCTTCTCCCCCCTCCTAATATTATCTCTGGATATCCTTGCAATTCTATCAGGTGGAGGTCTTTGGTTGAAATCCTGCCAGGACCGTCCTCTCTGATAGTTTTTTTTTTTTTTTTTTTTTTAAGATTCTCGGTCCCATAACTGGCAAATGCTGAGGAGGTACCCTAAACTTAGGCTTGGAACATTTCTTTCCTAAGTATTTAATTTTATGTATCACTCGTGTCACTGTCCATGGTACGATATGAAATAAGAACAGACAAACACCATTTAAATAAAGTGGTTGTATATACTTTAAAGATACTAATTTAGCTTTCAGCTGCCCTCTTTTTGAGGAGTCTTAAATCTTCATCTAAAGAAACAAGAGTTCACAGGGAATTGTACATTAAACTTTGATTTTACTATTAACAGTTCATTCTGTATTCATAGTAAGGCAGAACCGATTCAAAATCTGAAATAATTTTTGCCTTTTTGTTATTTGTAGGAATTACCAGCATTCAATGTGATGACTGGATCTTGGGAGCATTTGACAACTCAGTGTGATCCAAATGCACCACCGCCAGGGGTTCCAGCTGCAAGGCGTTGTCATGGATGTGTCCAGATTCCAAATGAAGGAACTCCAAATGCTGCAGTGTTTGTATGTGGAGGTTACAATGGTGATGAAATGTTCAGCGATACTTGGAAACTTGATTTGCGCACTTTACAGTGGACTTTAATGGTGTCATGCAGGCTTCCTAAGGCTGTTTACTTCCATTCTGTGGCTGTTACACCTGCAGGATGTATGTATTCATTTGGAGGAATTACTGAGAGTGAGAACAATGCCAAAAGAACGGCTGATATTCACAGTGCATGGCTGTGCATACCTAGATTGACTGAAATGTGTTGGGAGGCAATTCTGCATTACAATCCAGATTTACCCTCTTTAACAAAGGATAAATTACTGGATTGTGGTTTACCTTTGGAATATATCAACCGAATTGAGAGATAAGATTGCATTTTGTTGAGCATTTATTATCTGAAAACTGTTAATAGCTTATTTATGAAATATGTTGCTCTCTGTATTCTCATGTAATGTACTGCACTTTGAGAAAATATATAATGCTTGTATTGTAGTTGATATATTTCATAAATTACTGCTTGTATTGAGTTAAACTCTCTTAAACAGATTGGTTGAATTTTGTTCAGATTTCTGTATTAGTTCATTTTTTGCATGCATTCCAGATGCATTTGAGGCGTTCTCTGGAATGACTTAACTAAAATATATTGAAATTGAGATACAGAGCATCAAACATCTTAAATTGTTTTTTTATTCATTTCAAACTGTTGTACATGGACAACATTTCAGTCAAATATAAATTACTGTGATATCAGAATATATGACCTGATAGTGTAATATGTAAGACTTACTGACTGATTTGAAGTGATAATATAGTACCAAACTTTAGTTGTTTTTCCATAGATCACCATATAACACCAGAAAATAAAACTAAATTTTCCATACTTTACTATTCAACAGTCGTTAAAACTAAAAATGGCCTCAGACCTGAATGCAACAAAAATTATATTTATATTAAACAAACATATTTACTTTGTAAAGTAATAGGATATTTTAAAGTTATTCCTTAAGTCATTTTATACAATAATGAACAAAACCATAACATTCCTCTTTAAAAACCTATTATACTCAGCACCAATCAAGAAGGTGATTCACAGTTACTAACCACGTGCAGAAAGCTTTAAATGAATGGGAGGGGATGAGTACGTCACAGTGGTCACCATAGCAACCATTAGAAGGACCAATTAGAACTAAGACATTTCTATAGCAACAATAGACGCAAATGCCTTGTTGCCGATATTGTAGCACGTGATTGGCATGACGTTCCGGGTGAGTGACTGTTGCAGTAAACATGAACTGCAGTCTTATCTTCTGCTGTCATTGCAGTTATAAACAATGTCCTCCTTTTAGCCTCTTATGTTTATGTATCAGTTTAGAGATTACCTGCGTACTGAAAAGTTCTTTTGCATCCTCCTTTTTGTATTGTATTTGCCTTATGTCACGTGTATTTGTGCTTGTGTGTGTTGTGTGAGCATTTATAATTGTTTTAACACATTTAATGGATATTTAACAGTGTCCAAATATAGTGACAAAGATGCGCAGCCAAACAAAAAAGCGAGTGCACTCGGCAACCAAATAAAACTGTATTTACTAAAGGTATCCCAATTAAAGGACAGGCACAGTAATTGCTCTGTCAGAGAATATTTTGAAGAGGAGAAATTGAGCGGGAGGCCTCTTATTCCATTTTCTAATGTACTTGATAGGACCTCGCATGCTGTATGAATCAGTAAGAATACTGTGGTTAAGATTGGGAAAGAAAATATTATAAAGAAGAAAATCAGGCATCAGGGTATAAATTAGAAACTCCTAGAAAGTAAACGTGTCACCAACTTAGATCTTTTCCAGCAGGATGCAATATGCAGACACATTTATTCCTATTATAGAAGAAAGGAGCATCCTACTATTTTCAAGCTCCATGTGTCTTTAAAGGAAGCTGAGCTATTTCAAGGTAGCAAGTCTTCTTTGCATAGAATAGTGAAGAAGTTAGGTTTTCGTTACAAAAAAGCAAATGGCAGAAAATTGCTAATGGAAAAATCTGACATCTGTGCTTGGCGCTGTAGGCTCCTTCTGGAAATTCTTACACATGATTTTGAGAACATTGTTTGGCTCGATGAGCATTTGCCTATCATTCTGTCAGCAAAGGCTGGTTGGATGGAACAATGAAAGTGCGTTAGATAAAGGAGGCAGAATAATACTTCTCCATGCTGGAACTGCATGTTGTTCTCAGTTGTTGTCTTTTTAAATCAAAAAGACAATGGATTATCACGAGGAAATGAATCATAACATTTTTCTTAAATGGTTCAAAGAACAGCTTCTTCTAAATTTACCCAGACCATCTGTAATAGTAATTGACAATGCCAAATACCACTCAGTAATTTCCGATAGAGCACCAACAATGGGAACAAGAAAAAAATGAAATAATAATTCAGTGGCTTGTTCGCTGCAATATACTGGTAAAGGAGGGACTGAAGAAAAGTGAGCTACTGGAACTTGTGAAAGCAAACAAACCGCAGTTTCCAAGTTATGTATTTGATAGCATTGCTGCAGTACATGGTCACAAAATAATTAGGCTTCCCCCTTATCATTGTCATTTTATCCTGATTGAATTAATTTGGGCCAAAATGAAGGGTTATGTTGGGGGAAACAATAAAGGTTTTGCTGTGTCGTCAGAACAGCGATTTGGAAATCGGTGGCATTTTTCTATTAGAATAAGCATCAATATTTCACAGGTATGTCTCTTATGTTAATGCAGATCTTTACACTGATATATTCTTGCATGTTCTATCTTCTGCACGTAGATTCATTATTTTACAATTGTCTTCATATAGGAATATAAATAATACCCGTTCTACAATGCAGGTGCAACCCAGTCGCCTTCGACACAGTTCTAACAGCTCTCCATGTGGTCACAATGAGCGGCAGTGTCACCTCTCTTTCTCCGTGAAATGTCAATCACCTTCTTGATTGGCGCCTAGTATAGTAACAATATCTTTACAATAGTGCTAATGTTATAGGTAAATGTATTTTTTCAATTAAATAAACAGCACACAATGACTTCCTCTCAAATGATCTTCAATTGTCTTTGCATGGTTATTAACAATAATTTTTCTGTTTCACTTTCTGAGTATTTATTTTCTTTTGCAGTTGCATAGTCTTCTGTAATCGTCTTTAGCATTTCTGCATTTTTTTTCTCTTAGGAACTTTAGTAGTGCGAAAATATCTTTCTTCTTTGCATCTGTAATCCCAGGATGTGACGTCTTCGACATCATTTCAATCATTATCATTGGCAATTTATATCCTTTTTTTTATTTGATAAGGAATGAAAGTTCCTATGTAAGAAGATGAGACTGAAAATGAGTATATGTTGTAATACAAAATAACATATTTTTGTATTCCAAATTGTGTCTTTCCTTAGGGTTTCTTGTCATATGGTGATAAAGCTGATGCCCAGTCTTCAATAATCTCCACTCCTCCTACCACTCCAAAGGGTGCCAGATTCTTTTGCAAGCTCTGAAGCACTGTAATATATTGGTGCACATTCTCAATGTTTCAATCTCTTAAATTTTTTTCATATAGACCGAAGTTATGGTCACATTGATGCATGAGTGTCCCCTAACTGGAAACGTGTTGTGTGGTTACTTTTTTTTTTATTCTGAAAGCCAAGTACAAAATTTTAACATACTCATATTTTTATTTTGCTCTCTGCACGAATCTGATAGAAGTATACGGTCTTAATATTGTTTTTATCCTGGAGTTTACTACTTATGAAATCATATAAAAAGGAACAAACAGAATTTGAAACTTCCTTTGCTGCTGCTTCTAGAAACCAATAAAATTTACTTGATTGGTCATTGTGACAGTGAACATTAAATGCATAGAACCACAATAGCCTCTTGTAGAATTGCACAGTAATGCTCAGTTAAGGCAGAGCAAGCTCTGTTAGTAATCAAACTTGAGTACTAAGGTATCTGTGTTTTCAAGTTTGGCCGACCTCGAATACTTAACCTTTGCTTATTGTACTGCGTAACTTTTATTTTGTGTTCTTCATACACTTTTTTATGAGGATCATTTGCATTGACATCAATATAGCTTCAGATTCCTGGCAGAAATCACAGGTATCAGTTCTTGGTTTCCGAAGTGAATACAGGTTATTCTCTCTAAAGAACTTATAAGTTTTATACTTCATTTGGAGTACCATATCAGTCTCAAGGAGTAAATAATTTTGCAACACTAAGGTTAGGATTGTCAAAATATTTTCTTTGAGATTTCCCTTGGCAATACGATGGTTTGGAAGGAAATTGGTCCCAGTGAAATTGGACCATTTCCCATATTTTTGTAGCTATTTTATGCAGTCTATTGCTGTGTTTCCCTGTATTATCTTCTACTGTAAGGGCACCAGCATTCAACACCTTTAAAACCGTTTTTAAATGACACTCACCAAATTGCAAAACTCTCTGGAATAGGGATTTACCAACTAGAGTACTATTCTTGTTGCATTTTAGATGAAAAATATATGAAGAGTTAATTGTTCCGACCAGACTTAGTTTCATTAGATGTTCTAGATATCTTTTTCTTTTCAATTAAACTTAAAATCATTGTATTCTTGCATATTCTTTTTGCCTATAGGCCAAAATCTTTCATAGATTTCTTCTTGATCTTTTGGGTTTATTTTTACAAAACATTTCTTTGTGTAACATTCCTTACTGACTTTAAATTTCTTAGAACTGGCTTTCTTACCATTTTTGGCGAAACATAACATTGCCCAGAATTTCTCTTCTTCTTTGCAACCTCTTTCTTCCACTTTCCTTTCTAATTTTATGTTTCCTTCCATTAGGGTGGTTTTCATATTCACTCTCCATACTGGATGTATTATCATAGTCACTTCCCTTTTTTTCTTTTGTTAAGTTTCTATTAGTTTCTAAGTGATGTTATCACAAATTTCATGTTAAAGGTACCCCATCACTAATAAATAAGTTAGCACAGTACACACAATACACAGGTTCAAGCAGCGTGAAAGTTGTTTGTCTATTGTCTACAGCTGTCTTTGGAACAACAACTTGGCGCAGTACAGCAGTCAAATGTTTCTAGAGGGTATTGTGTTTATCGGAGTGTAATAATGTTTTGTCACCAGAAAGAGTTCTTATTACAGATTCAATATTTGCAGGAAATGGAAAAGTGACTTAATGGACGTAAAGTTGTATTCCAAGGAACACCTCATTTATTGATAGTGCTTCTCTAGCATTATCTCTTCTTTGCATAATATCATTTGAAAATACACAGGTACCAAACTAGCACCCTTTAAGCAGTTAGTATTGTTTTGCTGTTATGGACAAAGTTGTGCTGCCTGCTGCCACATGTTATGGAAGAAATAGTCCTGTCAAGCTCCATACATGATTAGAAGCTGCAAATACTTGTTCTAATATTACTGTTTTATACTTAACTATAGGTATGTCTAATTGAATAGGTTCAATATGTCGACCATCCTTGCAGGCTTAATATTTTTCATAATTTAGTAGTTTATTTTAAGGTTCTTCATACCTAACTGTAGTGGAAATGCCACTTCTCTAAATATTATCACTAGAATCATTTTTTTGTTTAATACCACATTTATAATTAAAAATGATTTGCAATTTGTGCATCCTGAACTAATTATACTGAAAATGCAATTGGGCATTAAGCAAAAAGTGGCAAAAAAATTACATTTGTTGAATTTTGAATAAGCAATTGAAATTTAACTTACAAAAGCAGTTTTATACTTTGCTTATTGCATTTACTGGAGAAAAAAAATGTGAGTCTTCAAATTTCATTTGTAACTTTTTCTGTAAACCTTTTAATGTCAATCTTCTTTCAGCAAATATAACTGTATCTGTATTTAGATAATGTCCATTTCTTCCTTCAAATAGTCAAATTCTTCATTTTAATTTTTGCTGCAGAATGCAGACTCTTCATCCACAATCTTCACATAAAACTGCAGCTCAACCTCACGTCTCCTTCACTTCTGAACCTCTTCCATAAGAGAGTGTCAACATCCTTCTTTGGTATGTTGACTCTGCTTTGGAGTGTTGAACCCTGGATCTGTAGCATTCACTCAAACGTAATTCCCCATTTTGGCGGAAATATGAATAGTTTAAAGGAATGGCAAAAACTTCATTAGGTTTGGATCTTAATGTTTTATATGAAGGATACTGCAAGAAAAAGAGAACTTAATACATATCGCTATTTTTTAAAAACTAGCATGCAACACAGAACGTCATCTCAGTATCCTGTGCAGGCATTCCACTGCATTTATTTGCATGAGATAATACAATAAATAAGTTTTAATGGCATGACACAAGCTATTTATCTCAGTTTTACATCTTTCCTTCTCATAGTTTTAATTTTCATTCTCTTTCTGGTACCCTTACAGTTGCCTGCGACAATATTGTTCCCTTTTTCAGGCTGTAATACTTAGCAAATCTGCTACTAGTTCTTCCTTGACACACCTCCCTATCTCTGACCTTCAAGTAAGGAGATTCGTTTTCATTTGTGTATTCATTTAGCATGACATAATATTGCTAAGAAGACCCAAGGAAGCGATATCTGATATTTTTGGGCAGCAACAGGTGTATGTCTAGTTTCACAGAATGCAAATACAGCAGTCAAAGGCATGTATGGGCACAGTGTCGTGTAAGCAAATCTTTGCTTCTGTAAAATTGCATTTTGTTCCATCGTCTCTGTGAACCAAGTGCTGTATTTCAAAGCCATTTTATGATAGTGAAGCAGTTTAATACCTGAAGTTCATTTATTAGAGAACTTACCTGATGTGTTATGTGTTAAGAGATTTGTTATTCACTTGTGTTCCTTAATTAATATAAGGTGAATATAATTCATGTTTCCTCATTTATTAATTATATTTATATGTTTCAGTGTGCATATACAGAGTGAGCCAAAAGACTACAAACCGGCTGCACAGTGTTTCCTCTGTCTGCGTCCTCAGTGCTCGTTGCCGTCTGCCGCTATCATAGAAAGGCGTGGATGAAACCATACAAGATTTTAAAAACTACTTTTAAAAGCTTCACTTACAAACTTTATGAAAGCAGATGCTGAAGCTGGCCACTCGTCCATGCATTTTTGGCACCTCTTTAGGAAACTATCCATCACTTGCTGTAGTTCACGTTGAGAAATGCTAGCAATTTCCTGATGGATATTTTGTTTTAATTCTTCTAGGGTGTGTCTTGTACACTTTGTTTTAAGTTACCCCAGAGATAGAAATCACATAGGGTTAGGTTGGGGGACCGAGGGGGCCACAAATCTCTACTAATAATTCTGTCCTCAAACGTACTTTCAATTGCTCTCATCGAAATATTGGCCATATAAGCTGTTGCAAAGTCTTGCTGAAAAAAGACAAAATCACGCCCCCTGTCAATTCTCTAAAAACGGGGCAAAATTGTATTCAAATATGTATGGACGTCAACTGTTAACTCGAAAAAAAAATGGCCATATAACTCTTTCTCCGCTCGTGGGACACCATACACCAATTTTTTCCATTATATGAAGGGGTACTTCATGAACAATATCACTGGCTGCGTGGTGTTTTTCCACTGGACGTGTGCTGCTATAAACAAGGTCACAATGTTGCTCTGCAGTGTGAAGTGCAGTATGGAGTTGACGGTGATGTGATGTAGTTCAGTTATTAAGAGTTATTTATTATTTTGTCCTGTACAGTCACAAAGTATATAGCTCAGTATGTGTTTTCTACTGCACAGCATGTATTTATTTATGATTTTTATGTGTTAACTCAGCTCACCAAGTGAAAGTATGATTTGCAGAAAGATTTCCAGGTGTAAAAGTTCCAGGCCGTACAACAATTTATGAACTTTACAATAAATTTCAGGTCACAGGAAGTGTTCAGGCTAAGAAATCTAAACGACTGCGAAAGAGTTATAGGGCCAATTTTTTTTCGAGTCAATAGTTCCCGTGCATACGTGAATACAATTTTGCCCCCTGTTTTTAGAGAATTAACAGAGTGTGTGATTTTGCCATTTTTTAACAAGACTCTGCAATAGCTTACACGGCCATATTTCGATGAGAGCAATTCAAAGTGCATTTGAGGACAGAATTAATAGTAGAGATTTGTGGGTTCCCCGACCTAACGCCCTGTGATTTCTATCTCTGGGGTAACCTAAAACAAAGTGTGCAAGACAAACCCACACACCCTGGAAGAATTAAAACAAAATATCCGCCAGGAAATTGCCAGCATTTCTCAACGTCAACTACGGCGAGTGATGGATAGTTTTCTAAAGAAGTGCCAAAAATGTATGGACAACGACTGTGGCCAGATTCAACATCTGCTTTCATAAAGTTGGTAAGTAAAGTCTTTAAAAGTAGTTTTAAAAATGTTGTATGGTTTCATCCGCCTTTCTATGATAGCAGCACCGATAATGCGGATAGGGAAAACACTGCGCAGCCAGTTCGTAGTCTTTTGGCTCACTCTGTATTTCTGGTATAATGGGGGAAAAATATTAAAATAAGTAAAATTTAAAAGCTACATGGGCAGCCTTAATGTAAAGTGTCATCAATAATTGAAAATTTTACCTTTTGTTTATATCCATAGAAGAATGGTTGTTGATGAATTGTCAAGGAGATAGTATGATATATAAGCAAATTTTCAGGGGAGAAGCCTTTATTATTCCTCAGTATTCCTGATGGGTATTCAGTCAGTCTTCTGCATATATGTTATCATGACTTTGATAATGTATAATTAATCGGCATGTTTTAAAACATATAACGGAACACCGTAATTTATTTCTATTGACGTTATCAAAGGCTTTTTCGAAGTCTAATGTTATGTTATATTCACTATGTTTTTCAATTTTTGGTTAATGCTAAATATGCAGTCTGTATAAGCTCCTTCTTTACGGAATCCATGTTGGGCTTTTGAGATGATAGTACCTACAGTCGATTATTTATTATAGAAATATTATAATAAATGTCATGTATGGTTTTGTTTCACAGAGTAATACCATTGGAAAACCAATGATCAAGTGCATTTTATGCGTTATTATGCTTGCTTCTGCATAGCGCAGACTGCTAGAACCAAGTATGTATCCGTTACATAAGGGCGCGTTGTGCTTTTTACAACTTTCAACACCTTGTTACTTGGAATACACTACAAAATAAATAAATCATAAAGAATAAGCCAACTGAGAACTTTAAGCAAAGAATCAGCAACTGTCATCACAGTCTCTAGGAAGCATCAACAATGGAATTCATTGCATCATTGATGGATAGCTCAAGGTTAAAACATTTACAAAAATACTGCTGGCGTACTTTTTACAGTGTGCTTGCTGGAAGGTTAAGCGACTCAGCTATGAATTCAACTGTGGTGTACTCAGTTCTACAGTGATAGGCTTTGTCCTAGCATTTATAAAGTTACTCTTTCATGAAAATGTAAGTTAGTAAGCCTAGTAGTACCAGTGGATATAGCAGTATGGTTAGGGGTGGTGGCGTCTTCAGTGTGTATAATTTCTTTAAAAAGTGTGCCAATGAAGAAAACTCCAAAAATCTTAACTTAATGAAATGTCAAGAACTTACAGCTGAGGTGTGCTCATTAAGTACATCAACGGTTTCGCATGTGTGTAGGGGAGCGAAAAAGGCGCATGCAGAGAGAGCCGCAAAATTGTTTACATCGCCGAGAAAGCATATAGGTATGCTTACCTAAGAGAGTGACAAACCTGGACGATTTCGAAAAAGATGTATAGTGCAGTGTTTTTAGATTTTTTAAATTTCTGACAGCAAAGAAGTTAACAGTGATGCTTAGAGAAAAGATAGGGTATGCAGATTCTGCTTCTTCCACTAACGGGCTTCTGAAACGTTTAGGATTTAAACATTGCAATGGCATTAAAACAAATATGTAATATTCTGATAAAGCAAGTGTAGTAAAGTTTGGCAGCCATGCGGTCACTCTGTATTGGTTGTCAAGAGATTTGAACTGCACAGTAGCTGTGTTGTTGGTTGAACCATCGGATTTGTTTAGTAATTAGATATCCCCCGAGTATGTTACTAGTGTTCTGTAGGGTTAGATAATGCTTGGACTGCAAGCTTCAGGCTAATCATCATAGCCCCCCCCATGAGGAGCATTGCCTCATCTGCTCTAAAGTTTGACCATTGAGGACTGTTTCCCAGGAATGGGTCTTCAATCTTCCTTGAAGAAAGGTTGCCTCTTCTGCCAGTCATACCAACTGGAAGATCATCTTCTTCACTGTTCTTACCATTGAGATAGGCGGGGCTCTTGATATACACTGAGAGTGATAAAGTATGGAAAGGAAATGACTAAGGATAGGTAATGTTAAGTCTTTCGGCTTTCTTCTAACTTTAACATCCAATTTCATAAATACCAGAAGTTTTTTCCACTGGAATTTTGTTCTTTGTGTTGGTCCTGAGTATGTATTTTAAGCAATGATTGTTAACTAGGGCTAGGGGCTATATTCGTTGAATATTTTAGTGAATTTCTGGAAGGGTGGAAAGTGAATGTTTTTTTAACTTTTTTTTTGTTTTTTTATGTAGCATAGTGAGGTGATTTCTTGTATTTGTTTCTTTATTTTTGTATCTTCCAGTATGTTCTAGTGGAGAAATTGAAGTTAGAGTAATAAAAATCTCAATTTGTGTATGTAAATGCTACTGTAGAGATGTTGGATTTCTGCAGTCAAACAGCTGTCAAGCCGCGATTTGTTTTGAGAAAAGTGCAAACGTGTTAAGTGTGCCCCAACACAATCACAAACTCCTTCACCTTACAGCAGCATAAAAGTACCACTGCTTCATTGTCTCATAATATGGTCCTGTTGCAGAAGTGTGCAAACCTTTTTGAATTTCTATATTGGACTGCTGAATAATTGGAAAAAATGGCATATCTTTTTTATGCTAAGTTATTGGAAATGATTGTTAACAGTGAAACCTTATAACATATTGAAATTGTGAGAAGATGATGACACTTTAGTTTTACTTCCTAAGTTTTCACTCAAAACATGTATTGAAGATACTAATTTCCATCAGCTTGTTCACTTATGTGGATATTTTGAATTGGACATACAGCTGATGATGGAGATGAATGTCTTTGAAACATGTTCTGAGTGAAAACTTAGTATGTGAAATTAAAGTGTCTTCATCCCCTCACAATCTCATTATCTTTTTTCAAGTTTGAAAGCAATTGTATCCCTACAGTAAATATACTATGAAATAGTGTTAAACTGTAAAAATAGACACATTAAAATACTTATCACAGCACCTAAAGCTGTGTTTTAATGTGCCAATTTTTATAATTTGACACTAATTTGTTTTATATACTTTACACCTTGACCCAAGGTTACAATCTCCTATTAAAATGTTACCCATATATGTAATAGTGCCCACAAAACTTTAAGCTGAAGAACTACGCTAAGTGTTTACAAAGAGGTACATCATATCAAATGGTAGTACAAGGAGGATAGACATAATATCCTCCATAAGATATTCCAATAGTATAAAAAAAGGTTACATAATTGATCTTACTGTTTGATTTGAACATAATCTAATAAATCTGAATAAGTTTACAGAGAAAAGCAAGAGATCATTACAAACACCATTCCATATTATAAACAAAAATATCTAGAGGATGCAGAAATCATCTAAAGCAAGGGTGGCGAAAATGTCTTTCTCTCTCAAGTCATCAAATATGCAACACGCACTACACCACTCAGCAGCACATGGAAAACAAATGGATGGCTAGAAAAGAGGTTGTGCCTTGTGAGTCGCACTTTAGCCACCATTGATCTAGAGTAATGGTAATGATGGAACAATTTCTACATTTTTCATTAGGACGTGGAAAACCTTTAGTCTACTGACAAGCAATGTATACAATAGAATCACTGCAATATGTGGATCATTGATAATTTTAAGAAATTACTTGTGCAGCAATTGAAATGTGTTTATCTTATACCAGTGTTAAATGTTTACTCAGTCATTTTAGTATTAACTAAAATCGACATGCAGATACGTTACATTTTGCATACTTGTAGAAAAATGGCAAAGAAGTTGTCCACAGATGGGGTAATGTGTAATGAGGTGACAGAGTTTTGTTCCATTAATCTTATATAGTGTTTAAGTGTGCACACTCTCTTGCTCTTCTACACAACATTTACATATGAATACATACAGGAAGTTACATTCCAAAGTTAATATTTTCCAACCTAATTATAATATACTCTGAAAATGCTGCTGCTTTGAGTATTGTAGCTTGTGTGAAAGATGTATATATAACCTAAGACTTTTATTCTAAGCTTTGTTCATTTCCCTTCAGAAACTTTTGAATGCTGTCATTTGCTGCAGTATGCTCGTACTAAGTACAAGTATGTTTTGATCTATAAATAACTCAGTTTTCACAAAAATCTACATGTCATTTATCATGCGTATGCTTTATGTATTGAATAAGAATAAGAATAATTTTATTGTCATTGAACTATTACAGTAA
Source organism: Deroplatys truncata (assembly GCA_030765065.1). Classification (NCBI taxonomy): domain Eukaryota; kingdom Metazoa; phylum Arthropoda; class Insecta; order Mantodea; family Mantidae; genus Deroplatys; species Deroplatys truncata. The sequence goes on along the minus strand of CM060976.1, from coordinate 191,560,213 downwards.
TAGACGTCAGATAATATAATGCTAGTATAGGGTATTTACAAAATTATATTTACATTATTATTGGTACTAAGATGTACCTACTCATTAAAAAATTCTTGTAGTGAATAAAAAGGTTTAGTAACAAGCCAGTCATACAATTTATTCTTAAAACTAGGTATGGGACTTTGTTTTAACTTTACTGGTAGCTTATTATACAATTTAGAGCCAAGTATTTAAAAATTCTTCTGTGTTGTAGTCAATCTACAATATGGTATATCAATCAGTTGACATGATCTAGTATTATAAGAATGAATGTCTTGTCTGTTTTGTAATTCTGATATGTGTTGTTTTATAAACAATACCACTGTGTAGATGTACAAATTAATTACTGTCAAAATTTTTAATTTCTTAAATAATGGTTTACAATGAGCTGATTTTGATTCATAAGACATTATGCGAATAGCTTTTTTCTGTAATACAAGAATATCATGAATGTGAGTACTGTTGCCCCAAAGTAAAATGCCATAAGAAATAATGCTGTGGAAGAAGGCGAAATATGCAGATCTAATGTATACTTCAGGAACATGCATTTTCAATTTCCTAATCAAATGTATTACTCTAGAGAGTTTAAGAATTTTACTTTATCCGTGCTGTTTAGCTATGATATTACACTTCTTTAATATGCTTAGCTTGAACTAAAATTCTCTGGAAAATATTATATGGAGTTATAAATAGTCTCAAATGAACAGCAGTGCGCTGAAGCCCACTCTTGTCTTAACTTTTGTTTGCACTGTTTCTTCATACTAACTATGAAGAACAGTGGCAGCTTGTGATCTAAAAAACTGGTGGTGCACAGAATTCAAATCTCTAGGGACAATCATAGTGATGCAGGCTTTTACACTTGTAACTTTACATTTTCTGGCTCACTCTTTTAACTAAAACATTGTTTATTTTAGTTTATTTGGTTAATGTTCTCCTTTCTAAACATATTTTGTTATAAAATAATTGTTTGCTTCTCTATATAGAAACTCTGATCAGCCTGTTGAACATATTGGGAAAGAATGTCTACTGTAAATTTGTTTTAGCTGATTTTGGTTTTTGGGTTACTGTCAAATATAATTAGTGACTTTTATTGTACATAAATAACATGTATAATTACTACAGATTGCACAAAGCTGTCTGTCTTAGATAGGCATTTCCTTGTGTGTTTACCTGGTTCTGCTAAAGCAAAGTAACAAAATAATGTGTGGTTGCACTGCCTGCCTCTGGCACTGATAAACATTTCACCATATGTCTGTTGCTCAAAATGCTGCTGGACAGGGTAAATATGTCTATAGTCATTTCTGTGCAATAATGATGTGTGCATATCATTCACTGACACACTATAATCTTTCGTGTAAGTATGCAAGTGTTTGTGGAGATTTGTTGGTGTATCTGTGACTTTTAAAGTTGTGCACTAATACAATTAAATATGACATGTTTCAGTGGGTTTAATATGGGCAATAGCACTTTTGACTGTTCTTTTTTAATAAAACATTCCTTATTAAAATGAACTTTGAGTAAAAATGGCATGTTTTCCAAAATATCTTGGAATCCTAAATCCTTAGAAAGATGGAAAAGTGACAAACATTGCAAAGTAAGTGTTGCCCAAAGTACAGTTGACTTTCAGGTGATTGTCCTAAGAAAATGCTTTACCATTATGCATTGAAGCATGTGGAGTTAGTCAAGACTTTGAAGCTAAAGCTATGAAGCACACTGGAACAGGTATTTAAAATACAGATGTATATATACGTTATAAAGAAACAGGATACATTAATCTGAAACCTTTCTCTTCCAACAGTGAAAATGTGAAGATATTTGTTGGCATCAATGCAAATAGATACAGGTGCATGTGTAATGAGACAAAATATCTCCCAAAATTTTTTTGTTATGCTGAGCTATTGCTGGGAAATATTAATTCCATCTAATTTGTGTTAAATTTATGGGTGAATTGGGTATTCAGTTTTCAAGAATTTTTGTTCATTTCAGGCTGGAGTTTGCTATTACTTAACTATTTACTCTTTATCCGTGTTGAAACTGTGAACAAGCATTTCTCATAATGTGCACAGTACACAAACACTGAATACCTTGAAGCTGCATTGTTAGTGACAACTATAAAGAAAAAGTAGGGAAAGTGTTGGTGATTTTCAGTGTGACGCAGCATTCTGCCAGTTTCTCTAAAGGTTGACAGCCATGGTGGAATAATAGTATGTCTTTGTTCAGTTTTTTAACTGTCACACTCTTGTTTTAACTAATTCAACTTCACTGGGAGTTGACTTCATTCACACTATCACTACTCAGGTGAACAGTTCCACTGTCTTCTGGACGGTTCACTCACTGGGGAGTCGAACACAAGACCTCCGGTCTCTCGCACTGCAGTAGCACCAGCTAGCTCACTGACTGTCCAACACAACTCAACTAATCAACTTCTGCAAGAGCGCTTGCTTATACAATCAGTGGAAACTTTCCTCTGATTGTATAAGCAATGTTCTCGAATGTTCTAGAATTATATCGGCACACTTTCTAGAGGATGAGGGGGGGGGGGGAGAAGCAGCTTCCAGAAGGTTATGTTTATCTGCTGATAGCATGTCTGGTGTTAACGCTGGTGAGCGGCGGTTATTGTTGTTTACTCTGACTAACCAACCTCCTCATAACCTTGGGACCACAGCTGCTGCATTACAGCTCCCTCAGAGCACTTCGGGATGCAATCAATAGAATCAGCAATGTAGCTTCGTCAAGGTTTTATTCGTGTCCAAGTGCCCCTGGTAGTGCTGGCATGAGTTTCCTCGAGGACTTCCTTCACATTTTTTTTTCAGAAGCACCAGCTGTTCCACTCTAGTCCTTCTGGCTACAAACTCCCACACTTTCTTCGGTACATCCTCCCTGACCACCAGGGAGTCTACTGCATCCAACAACTCTCATAATTCGGGTCTCTGGGAGAAAAAATCTACCCACGTGAGTTGTACACCAGATTCTTTATCCTTCAGGATGGGCCCCATATCTCAATCCTCCTCAGTTCTCGAGTTTTTTATGCATGGACGCTCTTTAACTGCTGTGGTCCTTAGCGTCCCATTCCATATTGGGTGTGAAAGACCAGTAATTTTGCTCAGAGGCCTCTTTATCAGGCTTGAGGTTCTTTTATGTGCCATAAATCTACAACACAGGGCCACCAGCTTTACTTCCCTTCCCTTCTGAAGAAACCATGCTAAGGAGTTTTACACCTGAAAAAATCTATTGGCCTCCATCGTATTTGAACCCGCTCCCTCCTCGAGGTTTATGTTCCACCAACTGCACATTGCACTGTACTGGGCTTAGGGCTGCTGCACTCTGCATCATCTGCTTCCTCCATCCTCTTGCTTTTTTTCCTTTGCCCGTCTAGCCATTTTCCTTGCCGATCTAGATGCTCCTCCACTGCATTGTCATCTTCCAAGGGCTTTAACAGGTGCCTTTATTTAAAATTTCACAGCGTGAATGTCGAAACCTAAGTAAAATTTTATTTTTTCTATGTGTTTTCATTTCATTTTTCATCTCCTCCATTACAGATTTCACTTCCTCCATTTTGGTCTTCAATTCCGTTCCCATCTCCACCATTCCAAATTTTGCCACCTTCACTTCAGTTTCTATCTTTTCCATCACAGATATCATGCTCTTCAATTCAACTAACAATTCTTTAATTATTGCATCATTATTATATCATAGCGTTTCGTCACACTCCTGACACCAGTGTGACTTTATCCAGCTTTTCAACTGTCACTCTTCACTGTTTTTTTTTTTTTTTTTTTATCTAATTCAATTTCACTGGGAGTTAACTTCGTTCACACTTCACTCAGGTGAAATATTGCGGAATTTTGAGAGAGACAGAATTTCAGTCTTACCACTGCTGTGATACCTTGGCTACTGCATCAAAACTGGAACTATACTTGGGACATGTTCTTTTCATTATCAAAGTCTTTTGGAAACCGAACTCTTCCTTTCCTCACTGTTCTGCAGGCATATATGACCTGTTTTCTTAGATCAAGCATGAGGGGTACAGAAGTAAAGTAATTATCAAAATACAGTTGGTGATACTTTTCTGCAAGTTCTAAATTAAGGTGTTTTACAACTCTGGAACCTAGGCTCTTTTCCATTTTCCCAGTATAGAGCTCAATTCAGAAACAGCTGGTTTCTTGCAATTACTCAGACTTTGTACCCACATTTTATGGTTTTCTATAGTATATACTGCTTGAGGCCTGACAGACTTTTGAATAGAATCAATTCATCCATGGCAAGTTTTTCTGTTGGTTTATAATTTTCAGAATAGCTCCTGCTAAGATAGTCCAACAATGGGCATATCTTGAACAGTTAATGATAGCTTTTCTCCTTTTTTGGCCGCTGATTACCATTTATATGTATGTGATCTAGTAACCATAAAAATCTTTTCAGAGGCATGATTGCTGAAATGTAGGAATAGTGTAGAGCTGGATCAGAAGACCAATAATGCCTGTCTAAAGGGCATTTCTCAACACTCATTAGTAAATTTATGCAACAAATTTCTTAATTTTGTCTATATTGGTTGGTTTGAAAGCTATGGAACCTCCAAGCTTTTGCATCACATACAAATCCATTTGGAATATTAAACACTTCAGTAAGTCATCACCAAATGAGCAACTAAATATTTCAGTGAGACTTGCTTTTTTAGAAGGAATATTTTTAGCATATTTCTGTGAAAATCTGATTTGTTTAAAAAAAAAAAAAAAACTTCTTGCACCCAAACAATTAACTCTCTACTACATCATTGTCCACCTAAACACCAGCTCAACCTTGTATAGCTGGCAAAACACAACAAGGTTACTCTTGGGTGACTACCTGCACATAGGGAAGTCTTATGCAGCTACTGTTTCAAGGAAAGGATCTGCTCAATCATTTACTGGACCAGAACCAACTTTTGGCATCCCTTTAAATACTGTTTGAAGAACCATTGCTGGGTAGATTAGTTGTTTTCACCAAAGGCAATGGGTTCAAACAGAAGGATGCAAGCCCAGTAAGTGAATGAGTAAAATATCCTCCTTGCTTACCGAAGATTTACTTAAACTCAATAGATCCCAAATAAACCTAGTAACTGGCTATTAACGGGAAATTGTAGATTAAAGCACCCACATACAGTGGGAATTTTTAAACAAGAACCAGTATGCAGGTTCTGCAATGAAGAAAATGAAACGGCTTCTCATATAATGTTTAAATGTATAGCGTTAGATTGGAAAAGATACAACCTACTGGGTTGCCTCCAGTCGACCTACAGCTGATGATATTCTGTATAAATTACAGAGTAAGTGAAGCAAATGGGTCCCAAATTCAATTCCTAATGCTTAAATAATCTACTGGGTATTGAAAACCAGAGGAAGATATTCCTACAAAGAATGGTTAAAAATATACTGCTCCTTAAAGGAACAGGTCTATTTAACTAAAACTAATACAGTAAACATTTTTTGTTTGTTTAGGATTAGAAATGCTATTCAGAATCAGGATAAAATACATAATAAATGTTTGAATACTAAGGTGCATTCAAATAAGCCTTAAAACTTTATTTTGAAAGACCTGCAGACAATTAAGTTTTCTTGTGGCTGCACCTCTAAATTGGACAAGCATATGTGAGTAAAGCACTTGTACAAAACATAACCATGTCGTATTTGCAAAGAAGGCTTGTGGTTGAGAATAGGATACAATTTGCATAATCTGAAGTAAGCAAGGTTTAATTTTGAATTAATGTGGGGGTTTTGGGTCAGTCAATCAAAATGTAGATCAAATATTTAAGTGTCATCAGTATGTTTCCAGGATATGGGAATAATTTGTAAAGTAATAGGAGTGGAAACCGTGGGACAACATAAAGTAAAAATCATGTTTTCGCATTTGTTGTGGTTCAAAGAAATCCTCCAGTTGTCAATCCATGATACTAGAATATTAAGATACAACTGTAATCTGAGAGCAGCGATATCTAGTTCATAGTGGGTGGTAAAAATTGTGACATCGTCAGCGTGCATGGTGATATTGCCATGTGGTAAAGCAGGTATGTCATAGGTTCTAAAATGGAACCTTGAGGCACCCCAGACATGACTAATCACACACAAGATAGAGTAGGACCAATGCATACTTGAAAAGCACAACAGGATAGTAAGTAATCAATCACATGATAGAGATGATCCAGCAACCCAATGCTCCGAAGTTTGTAGAGCAGACTGGCATGCCACACTCGATTGAAAGCTTGTTTAAAGTCCAGAAATGCTGCGACTGTGTTGTTTAAGCTCAAAACTGTGAGCAATTGGCTCAGTTAATCACAGAAGCTGATGGGTTGTAGAGTGCTGTCTGTGAAAACCAAATTGTTGTGATAATATCACTGCGCTGTCCCTTGGAAATTTGTTTGTGGATGAACTTGCAGCATTAAATATGGAGGCCAAGTAGGCCAGAGCCTTAGTAGAAAGGGGTTTTAAAACAATATTTTGGATAAAATTGTGTCCTGGAGCTTTTTTAGTGGGTACGATATGAAGAAGCAACTGAAGTTCTCGGGCCAAAGTACAGTTGAGCTGCTCTGGAACCAAGGAATAGGTTTAATTCGCATTTTTAATACCCTGACTGAACACAGCTTTCCTACTGGGATTGGGCATGAATGTAGTTTGAAAAAATATCCGCCAATAGCTCACATTTTGCAGCTTTGTGTTCGTGCACACAGTCCTGGAATTTTAATGGTGGCTCAACAGATGGTTTGCAAAGCACCCGTTTCGTCTCCTTCCATAGAGAGCAATCTTCTGGCGAAATGTTAGATAACAAGTAGTATTGATATGTAGGATGATATTCATCTAGAGCTCGCTGGGTTTGTTGAATGAATTGATTTAATCTTTGTTGTCAAGGTAATCTATGAGATTTCCATTCTCGTCGCACCTTATGTGTGGCTTTCAGCAGTGCTAAAATTCTTGAGGGAAGTGCTTGATGATGCAGAGTATTCCTGTGAAAATGTGGCATGTAGCCAGCAACTCAAGGTCCAACTGCTTCTGAAAGCATTCCCAGTTCACCATTCCTTGGATAAGGCAAGGAAGTGAAGCACAGAGATGACGGCAGTGATCAGAATCCATCTTGGCAACAGTACATGTGTAAGGGCTGACTAATGTTCTTCAAAAGTGCCACATCTAAGGTGTCTGGTAAGACAGGAGGATTGTAAGAGAGTAGTAGGTAGGGTCTGTTGGAGCTAGAATTGAAATTGAGTTTTATTTATGGACACTCTTTAACTGCTATGGTTCTTAGTGACCCATTCTATATTGGGCGTGAAAGACCAGAAATTTTGCTCAGAGGCCTCTTATCAGGCTTGAGGTTCTTTTACGTGCCATAAATCTACGACATGGGACCACTGGCTTTACTTCCCTTCCGAAGGAAGCCATGCTAAGGATTTTTACGCCCAAAAAAATCCATCCCCTCCGCCAGGTTTGAACCCACGACCTCGGGAACTAGAGGCTAGCACAGTACCACTAGTCCACGGAGGACGACGACAAGAGTATACCATTGCAGTTGGTTGCCGAGATGTCTTCCATTGGGAGTGGTTACACATCATCCCCATTGTTCATGCTTGCTGTTTAAGCCTCCAAAAAAGATCACAGGAGATGGAACAAAAAAGAGAAGCTGTGGATCTTGTTCCTCCAACTGAGCTGAGGGTCGTCGATAAGCTGCAATTATAAGCATCTCTGGGCAGTTTTGTTTGTGAAACTTGATTGCACATGCCTTAATTTCGAAAGAGCTGGAATAATGAAATTAGAAAAGATTTTATATGAGAGGTATGGCTTCAAAGCCCTGATCAACACAAGTAGAAATCAAAAGGATTGGAAGTAGGATTTTCCCTATCCATCTGACTGTTTTGAGATGTGTTTTCTTAGAAGGCCATACAGGAGGCAGATTATTTACACCGGCCAGTGGAGTTGGGTTAGACACATTAAGGCGTTCAGAATTAGGCTGCGATCGAGAACGTCCACTAGTAGCTTTACTGCAAAGCTTTAAGTAATGAGGACAACCTTTGTAGTTTGCAGCATGGGTTCTGTTTGGGTTTAATACAGACACTGTAGTGGTGAGATTCCAACACTTCACACACTCTCTGACGACTGAAGTTTTTTGTGTGACCATACCACTGGCACCTTGAGGTACATGCAAGAATCTGCAGCGATATTCAAGAGTTGTATATGCTGAAGGTGAAAGATTTGTTTAGCTTGGTTTGAATTCTCCGGTTCAACTTACACAAGGGCAGATTGTTTATCCCTATAGAACAGTTGAACAACTTTAGCAACTAGAAGCATTTCAAAGATAAGTTTTGAAAAGATTTTTTTCATTGGTTATAGACTATGGAACATTCCAAATAACTTCCAGCTTTTTGGAATTGCAAAAGGTGTGATAGTATAATTGAGACTCATCAAAAAAGGCAGTTTCAGTGTGAAAATCTGAACTCATGGTGAGAGCAATTTTAGAGCTTTTCCCTTCTGCTGAGTAGCAAATTCTCTGGTTGTTGTCCAACTTAGATCAGTAATGATTGCTTGATAATTGTTGGCCTCATGCAAAAAGATTGGGGGTGAACATGCACTGTTTCTAAAGTTTGGGTTTTAGTTGCTGTTGCAGTTTGTTCTAATGGGCTTATTTGTTATGAATGTCCATTAGGTTCACTACATAACTTTGGTTAACTTGTTAAGCAGGCATTGTGTATTTCTTTTTTTGGAAGGTTGAAATCCCCGTCTTGTGGACGCCTGGAGGTTAGTTTAGCAGGCTGTAAAACAGGGCTCGATGACGAAGATGCTAGAGGGGATTTGTGTCACTATTAGACATCACTGAGAATACTGTAGCAACACAACTACACTACACACAAAGAATCTTAGGAAGAGCTTAAATATAATGTTTTGTAAACAACAACAATGCAATGCTTAGAAAGCAATTTAATTTGATTGGATTCAAAGAAACTCTGCACTGTAAAAACAATCAACTTGAAAATAACTTCTCTCTCATCTAGTACATATGAACATAACTCAATGTAATTAACTTGCGAAAACTTCAGACTTAGATGAAAATAGGAGCAAGAACTGTATAAATGTCTAATTTGTTCCATGGCCACCTGAACTCCAAAAATCTTGAAAGGTTTCAGTTTTAAGGGAAGATTTAACCCACCTTCATCTTTATACAAATCAAATCAATACAGTACCAAAACAGTCAGTTTCAACACCATATCCCCCCCCAATGCGAGGTGAAGAGAACTTGTTTGGTGATGTCAGCCAGGGGTGTCCACAGCAAGGGCAGATCTCCACTCCAATGGTTCCTCATTGGGAACCTGCTGGTAACACTGAACAAGAGGACATTGCCCAAACTTATGCCAATGACAGTTATTCTTGTACAAGGAAGATTTTCTAGAACAGTTTCAGAGATTATCAATGCTTTGAAATGTATAGAGAAATGGTGCACTGAAGCAGGACTGGAAATTAATCCCAAAAATACTTTAGTGCAAAAGACAAAAGCAGACAGAGAAGTGCTTGGATCTACCTGGGAACTTAAAACTCCATTGTTTCTGGAACTACACCACAGATGATGTATGCAGCCAATGGTATGGTGGCTGAAGGTCCAAGTTATAATAAAAATGTAACCCTACAAAGACTTACATGTTTAGGTCTACACCTACAATTGTTCTGAAAATTTTACCAAGTTTACTGCTCTTGGACATAAATATCATAACAAAGGCCAAGTTGGCAGCATATAAAATACATATTTTGTTTTTTAATGACTCTTCAAATGCAAGGATGATATAAGTGCTGGCAGTATGCCAGAATTTCGTCTGTCAGGAGTTCTTTTACAGCTGGGTTTAAACCACGACCTTGGGATCAGAAGGCCAGCGCCTAACCAACTGAGCCACCCAGACGGCATATAGACTTGTTGATAGTTACAGTTGGAGGGTAACTGGTCATACTACCATCATGAGTGCTTTTGACAAGATAACCAGTACTTAACATGCCATTAGATTCTATAGTGGTCAAGTATGCTTTTTCAACATCCATTCACAATAATCATTAAATATAAAAGTAAGTGGAGTAATATATCTCTGAAAGCTGACCTTTGGGGCCTGGGATTTTATAGAGATGGATCTCAGGTAGATGGTCAATAAGGAGCAGAATCAATGGAACAAATCCCAAGACAAGACTATGACTGGGTCTTGGAAAACACTCATTAGTTTTTCAGGCAGAAGTATTTGGAATGCTTGCTTGTATTTGTATGTGTGAAAAGAAAATATATGTTGGCAAACAAGTCATCATTCTCACAGGCAGCCAGGATACATTGCTGGCACTCAAATCCAAACAAACCAATTCCAGGATTTTGTGGGAATGTTTATGACTTCTATAATTCTCTCTGCCTGGAATTAGGTCTAACTCCATTGGGCAACTCTTCATTGTGGCATCACGGGCAATGAAGAAGCAGATAAACTTGGTAAAAGAGCAGCTTGATTCCTTTTCGTCCCTATTGCTAATATTTTTATGGCTATCATTTCCTTCTCATTTTGTCCCATTCTGGATCCCAAACATCCTGACTCCACTTCTCTAGCTCTTTATATTCTATCAAGTAATGTATTTTTTTCTCCACATATGATGCATGTTCACAATTCACTCCCTCTTAACCCTCTAATGAATTGCCCCTATTCTCACCCATGCTAAACCTTCCCTTCCCTGTCTGCTACATACGTCAACATAACCTTCTCTCTCCCAATCTTTCGTAATTGTTGTAATTAAACTTGAGGACTTGACTTTTCAAAATTTATCATCATTTTTTCCTTCTAGTTGCCAAATATCCTCCATTCCTCTCTTCTTATCCCTGCACACCAGCCATTCTTATTTGAGGTTATCTTCTGTTGATTCACACATATTTTTAATATATGTTAATCTTCTCTCTGAAGGCACTGTACTGATATTTCAAGGTTCTTTCCATAATTATTCCCTTACTCCATGTTCTTCTAATGCTAGTTCAATTGGTGCTGATCTGATTAATCCCAAAAATTTTTTACAAAATAATCTGTACATTTGATCTACTTTTTTGTCTAGTTCTGAAGCCCCAATGTTTCTACTCCATACATTTTTGATTCTACTAATCCTTCGTACATCCTTTCTAACCATTTAACAGACATTTCCAATTCGTAATTACTTATTCTTAATCCTGTCAGCAGCTTTACCTTTTGCCATCACTTTCCTAACATGTGCTTCCCACCCACCATTATTACTTAATTTTACTCCTAAATAATCAAACTCCTGTACTACCCCTAACTGTTATCCATTCAGATACCATTGTTCATCTTTTTCTAGTTTATTTCCTTTTTAACTTTTATATAAGGCAGTGATACTATAGCACCTTCACATAAAATAGAAAAGTTAATTTTGCTAAGCTTGTCAACATTTAAAAAGAATATGTAGCACATACATTTAAATATAAAAATATTGTGACTGCGCATGAGACGAGTTACCTACAGGCTGGCAGTGCAAGTGCATTCTGACTCACCTACCTGGCCGGTTGGGCAAGTTCATTATGTGCCACTTCCCTGCAGTTTAGATAATTACTATTCCAGAAGATTCCTTTGGGCTGGTTCCAGTAACCTTCCTTTCTAGAACATTCTACTTTGTATGTGGGTCCTATAAGGAGCTGCTCTTACCTGGACAATTCAGTTCAGTTATGAATTGTAATTTGATGGATCAGTTGTGCTGTATTCTCACTGTACATCAAAAGTGACCCAAGTGTAACATTTGTGCTACACTGAGTATCTAGTGGATAAATAAAGTATGTTTGGCAGTAACTGGTGTTCTCATTTTTTACAATATAAATACAGTACATATGTAATCATATATATTTGTGAGTGGGAGCTGTTAAGTGTGCTAACCAGCCACTCCTTACTCCACTAACTGGGGATTCACCAAAGAATTCCAAAGCTGCATCTGAACTCACATATCACATAATTTGATTATGACTTGTATATTCATGTAAGCATTTAGCAGAAATTTTCTTTCTGTGCCTACCGTCATCTAAGTGGAAAATCTTCTCTTTCCCCCAGCTGCTACCTATATGAAGAGCATATTTTTATGTGTGGCTTCATTTCATGATTCAGTAAAACCATAGTTATTTCACTCAAAAGTCACTAAACCACTAATGAATTATACGTAAAGCTGCACTTACACACGCCTGTATTATGCATGTCACAAAAAACACTTAAAAGGATAAGTACAAATACACACTGCATATAAAAAAGAAACAGGTCTCAATTGTGCTGTCAGTAAAGATAGAGGTAGATCAAATGAATAAGCAAGTAGAAATATACCAGGACTTAAAATGACAGTCTGACAAGATATTTTCGCTATACTGCTCTTGTCTCCCTTAAACTCAACTTGTAATAAATCTTTAATTTTATTTACAGAAACATTAGGAAAATAACTGCATGTAATTATCATAACAAAGAAAAAGAAGTTCTGAGATGCTATCTTGAAATTTGGAGTGTTAATGTATTGCATTTTTCAGAAAATTGAAAAGTTCTGACTTTTTAAAGATTAAAAAAAGTTGAGAAAAAAAGAGTTAAAATAAAGAATCCAAATTGATGTGTTGAATATTATATAACACTATTCATAAGCTTTAAAGTGATACTCGTCCCACTTTTGTAGCCACGATAATTTTATAATAACCAGCATCTAAGTATGTCTAGTTTCACTGGATGCAATTACTGCAAATGTCTAGTTTCATTGGACGTAATTACTGCCCTCATTCTGTAACATTAAGTAGCATTTCGCTTTTCATGAAATGCTGTTAGGATTAACACACCCTTAAATGTTGTCTACAAATTAAAGAATTTGGTTTCGATAGAGGATTTGAACACTTTTTGGTGCATTCACTATAAAGGGAAAGGAAGTGTCAAAGATCCAATTAATTATAGGAGTATTAGTTTGCTGTCAGTCTTAGGAAAGATTTATTCAGGAATTTTAGCAACTAGATTGCAGAAATGGGTAGAGGAAGAAAATAAATTGTCAATATTTCAGAGAGGATTCAGAAAAGATAGAACAGTGGACAATATTTTCATTATAAAATCTATTATAGATAAATACTTAAGTATTAAAAGAGGTAGGGTATATATGGCATGATACTACAGATAGAGAGGCACTGTGGATTAAACTGAGAAGTAAGGGACTAAGCTCAAAATTCATTAGAGCAATACAGAATATATATATGAATAACAAGTTTTATATTAGGCTGAATGGTGGTGAAATTATGGGAAAAATTGATAGTAATATGGGGTTAAAACAAGATTGCAAACTTAGCCCTATACTGTTTAACTTATTTATTGATTATATCTTAGAAGAGTTAAATAAGGATAACTTATATTTACCCACAGTAAATAATAGAGAAATTCCAGGATTACTTTTTGCAGATGATTTAGTGGTAGATTCTATTTCAGTAGGAGGCCCAAAAGTGTTGCATATCATATATTCATTTTGTAAGAAATGGGGTTTAAGAATAAATTTTAAAAAATAATGGTATTTAGAAAGAGCTATAAATTGAAGGAGGAGGAAAAGTGGTATGTAGAAGGGGAAGAGTTGCAAATAGTAAACAAGTTTGATTATTTGGGAGTGAGAATAAGTAGTAATGGGAGAGGGAATGATCACAAAATAAGTGCCTTAGCTAAGGGAAGATTAGCAATGACTGCTATAAGTATATGCTTAAAGAAAATACCAGATATGTAAATTAAATGGTTGGAAAGGGTTTACAAAGCTGTAGTTGAAGCAAAAATGGTCTATGGATCAGAGATTTGGGGAAGTGACGAAGGATGGGAGATGATTGATGAAGTACATAGATCGTTCTGTAAATGTATGTTAGGTTTATCTATTTCATCACCTAATAGAGCAGCATTGTTGGAGTTGGGAAGAGCAGGTAGCAAGGACATGATAATAGAAAGGATACTTAAATATTGGCATAGATTGAAATCATTGGATGAGCATAATATCTTAAGGCAATGTTTAATAATACAAGAAAAATCCAGTGATGGGATGAACTGGGCTCAAGGAATAAGGAGAATTTTACAGGGAACAGGAATGGGTAACTTATGGGAGGAGAGAGAGGGATTAGTTAAAGGTTTCTGGAAAGAAGTGAGGAACAGAGTAGAAGATATAGAGAGACAAGAATTATTTCAAAGTCTGGAAGGAAAGAAAAGCTTGGAACTATATAGACAATTAAAGGTGGACTGGGGAAGGGAGAAGTATGTGGATGTAGGTAATAGGTTAGTGAGAGGGGCTTAGGGGAGATAGGAAGGGAGCGAATTTGAATAGGTGTCCTCTTTGTGGAGAGGCAGATAATGAAGTTGTGGAGAGATCAGTTTTTACCTAAAGAATGGGAGAATGTTAACAAAGAAGTATTAAAAGTTAGGATAATGAAAATACAAAAGGAGAGGGATATAAAAAGAATAGGAGAATATATGGCGAGAGTAAGAGAAAAATGGTTTAGAAAAATAAAGCAATATGAATTTGTTATGACCCAACATGCATAAATAACCACCGTGTTAAAATGCATGATGGACCAAAGAAAGAAAAAATAGCAACTCAAAGTAATGTATTAAAAATTGTAAGAATTTTGTATAGCATTATGGAAATAAATATACATATAAGAACACTGCTTTGCACATTTGTATGAATGAAAGGACTCTCTAACTGCTGTATGTATCAGGATAGAATTTGTCATCTTTTAATAACCCTAATCATTCTGTTTCATATTTATCTGAATTTATTAGTTATGCTGTTAACACAAACAAGGGTCTTTTTCTATTTTTCTTTTTGAGAGGGAGTGTTTTGAGACCTTAAAACATGTATTCAATGAAATTTCACTATCTGCCAGTAGTAGTATTTAACACCCATTCTTACTGTATATGGCACAGGCAGTGGACACTGGTGATAATGCATGAAATATAATGGGAAAGGAAACCTTCCAAGCCTAAGTTTAGGGCACCTCCCAGCATTTGCCAGTTATGAGGACCAAGTAAAACCTGGAAGAAAACCTTGGTCAGGGAGCATGGTTCCTGGTAGGATTTGAACTATTATCTGTTCACTCTTAGTGAGATCCTAATGCAAACAAGAGATAACGTATCCTTCTGCCATTCGCGCCAAGTGTATTGCCGAGTTGTGAGAAACACATGAGTGTAAGTGACGAAATGACAAGAGAGTGTCACAGTTTTTATTGTAAATAACATATATATATATAACTTGCATAAGTTAACATGCACATTATAGATAAGAAACGGAAGTAGATATTTAAGAAGTGGTTGTACAACAAAACTAGAAAAAGAACAGGCATATCATAACTTAGTTTTGTTCCAACTCTGCAAGTGGCTCACTCCCCTTCATATCTGAGTCATCAGTATCAGTGTCACTGCTGCTTTGTTTATCAATGTTGATAGTAAGTATGTCAACAAGCGAGTCACTCAATTTATCCAAATCCCAAAACAAATCCTCCTCTTTCAGAACGTGCTTTGCTTGTTGCAGCACTTTATCTATTGTAAGTCATTCATTTTTGAAAAAGAAATTGGGCACTATTATATGAATTGCCAATTTCACAAACTCAACACACACTTCCATAGCATACTTCACACGTTTCCTTTTTTTCCCGGGAGTTGTCACTTTCCCCGCCTCTACTTTTTCCTTTCGAGCACTATTAATACTCGTCGCCAAAACACTGGTAAATTCCAAGGTTAGCTTTACTATCTCCTTTATTGCGAGTGTCGAATACTTCTCACAGAACTTCGAAAACACGTTTAAAACAATTGTTTTTTCGCCGCGCTAAGTAAAGGCTTGCCCTGTTTATGCTTAACATAATATGTCTCAGTAGAAATAAGCACAAGGTTCATTACAGTCAGCCATGATGATAAGCAAATTGACTGCTTGTGCTTTGACTTGTTTAAACAACAGCTGAGTCAGGTGAAATGCATCTTGGGAGTTGGAGTGCATCAATTTGAAACTTCGAAAACCTGTCAGCATTCATGTCATAAGTAGGTATTCTTTTTTGTATAAGATGTTATTTACTACTGAACACATCCTAAAATTTAGATGGCTAACATATAATTACTTTCTTTGCGCGCATTGCTATTTTGTTGTACTTGACTGCACACAGCCATGCTAGTGACGTCACATCACATGACTTTGTTTTGATCTGGATCACTTAAGGTGAATGCAGTTTAGACCTTCCATTCACGAGTCCATGCCTTAATGACCTTGGTTACCGCTGTTGGTCTATACCTGCCATAATTTGCGGAAAGAAAGTGAAAATAACTCGAAATGAATTTGTAGCACTGGAATCATTGAAAAGTGTTGGATAAGCACTCCTCAGCAACAAGAAAATGGTGAACTATTCAGAACCTATTTCATAATTACTGGGATACAAATTGTCTTTGAATTCACTGCATTCTCATTTTTATGTTTTTCCTGAAAATTTTGATGTGACATGGAACAGTATTATAAAGGGAGTAAAGGAGATCCATCCAGGAGTGATTACTGCTTGCTATAAAAATCTGATGTGATACATCCATATGACTTTCTCTACCCTCTCATTTATTAGTGGGTGTAATAACTACTTTTACTTAAGCTTATTTTTCTACCTACTACAATTTATTCCAAGTAAGTGATTCATGTAGGTTCCATCCATTAGTGATTACGGCTTGTTGTAAAAACATAAAAGCATCTTGTGTTGGAAGTAGCCATTTATCAGTCAGCATACCACAATGCAAGTGGTTCTGTTGCTTTGTTTAGACGGACTTTCACAGCTTTTCTTTCTAGCAACAGCAGTGGCTGACATTTCTTATACAGAGTCACTAAATATTTTATAGTGGCTTTGGCTCTCATCCACTATCTTTTATATGCATATTACACTGTCATGAAACTCCCATTTCATTTTTTACTTTCTGTACCATGTAGTTAGTAGGTAGAGAAGGTATTACATTCTAACCCAAAATTTGATATTCAAAATTTCGCTGGAAATACATGTTTTGAGGCCCTGAATAAAAAAATACATTTTACTTTCTCTACTGCTTACTGTAAGCAGAGGAAGTATGCATTCCATCCAAAAATTTGATACCCAGATTTCACCAGAAATACATGTTTTAAGATACCTGAATCCAAAAATAGCCATTTCTGGAAAAAGGTCCATGTGTGTCTGTGAACAGTGTAACTAAAAAACGAGAAGTTGATTAAATATCAAACTTGGTATTTAAGTTCAGCATCTTCCAAGGATACAGCAAAAAGATTTTTAAGAAAATCTCCCACCCTCTCCAAACTATTGTTCACATGAAATATTTTTTCATTTTTATTTTCTAAAAAATGGCTCATGATTTTTATTAAAATGCCATAGGTTTATTATATATGTGTAACAAGTAAAATGCATATCTTGAATTTTCCAGGAATAGCTGGTAAAATCCTCTTCATTCTGAATGACTTTTGTATAATTGGTAAACTGTACGGGATAAACTCTTACACAAAAATTGTAGAACTCATTAAAGTACACAATTTATGTGGCATTAACCATTTCTGAGAGTTTCTTGGTCATTTGTTTAATTTTCATATTTTATACTTTTCTCATCTGCAAATCGCTATTAGTTTTTCTTCTTCTTTTTCTATTTTTTATACTTATGCAAGAGATTTGACTATTGCTTTGGCTTACTGTATTCTTCTTACACCTACAGGAAATGTATAAATATGCAGTAAAGGTTTATCTGTATTAACAAGAAGTAGACAGAAGAATAAGCTTCTTTAAGAATAGTTTATAGAAGAGTGAATAGACAAAGTTATGTGAATGGAGCCTGTTAGATGTTTACTTTCTGTACTATATACTTACAGTAAGTAGAGGAAGTATTGTATTTCACTTAAATTCCGGCTATAGCATTGAATTTTTCAGTGTGGTTCTACCTTTCCAACCTTGTCCTATATACGGCTTGTGTGAAAGAAATTAAATATTATAGCTATCTTAAATGACAGCTGGAATCATGAACACCTTATTTGATGACTGTATTATTAGTGTATGCACAGCTTTTTGCACTATACACTTTATATAGAACTGGTTTTTTTATTGTTACATATTTCAGCAATAAAACAGGCTTCCAACACCTTTACAACAATTTAGAAATTAATATTTAATTATATTTAACCACCTAAATTTGAAGTTTGAGAGATTTTCTCTAGCACCACTTATGCTCAAATTGCCAGTGTGACCAATCTGGGTCAAGCAAGGTAACTAAGATTATTTAGTACAATGTATAATATCAAAATTTATTTTATAATATGGATCATTACTCAAATATTAACTTTTTCAGAAAATTACTTGTTTGTAAGCGCTGAGCATTATGATACCGAAAATAATTTATACATGATATTTCCTAATTCTGATTCTATCTCAGAATTTTACACATTTATATTACCAAAAGACTGAATATGGTTTAACAGGAACTAGATTAAACTGCTTGTCAATTACTACAGCTATAAGCTCTCTTTCTGAAAACTGTTGGAATGTTGCTTTCCTCATTTCCACATAAGAGGTATTAAAATAGTGTGTAAAATCTGGCAGGCTTGCCATCTTCCTTCTATTACTGTAGTTTTTGGTGAGAGTATGCTTTCATCTCCAAACAAGTGGATGAGAGTTTTCCCTTTTATGTACTGATTTTCAATGAATACAAATTTAATACTGGAAAATGCATGGCTCAAGTTTTTTATTAAGCCACAGACTTACTGTATACTTAATTTTTAATTAAATAAAATATTTAAAATCTAAATATTGTCACAATGCAGGTGAATAACTTGCACAAACTTAGAGGAATGAAGCAGTAACTTTAAGTTCAGTTTATTCATATAGAACTCAAAATATCAAACAGAGAAAAAAGAAAGGGAGGAAAAAAAAGTGAGAAAGAAACTGAGTTAAAATACTGCTTCAGTTCAATGCTGTAATGTTCCTATCCCCGCCCAGAGTCACAACTTAGTAGCAGCCTTTAAGAAACAATAGGTTTTAATAAAATTATATACAAAGTGTTAATAAAACAGTTTAAAGAATGATAATCTTTTTAAAAAAGAAGTTTCATTCTCCATGTAATACAGTTACAATGCACTTCCTCCTAATACAACAGATCATAAATATTACATGTGTTTGATGATATATACAGAATTCTCACTAGTGTTTATTGGCAACAAAAAAGCAGGGTAGAGGAATGGAGAGAAATTTTAACATCAAGTCCAATAATAATAATAATAATAAAAAAAAACACCTGTCATGCAGATAAGTTGAAACAGTTTCAAATACGAGCATCAGTCCTTGTGCAGATATGCATATATCTGCATTTAACACGAAAACTGTTCACTTGCAGTCAGATTACTGCTGACCCTGAAAGAGAAACAAAACACAATTTTGATGTTCTGTTTAAAATGACCTTAAGGTCTATACATTGTATTGTAAGCATGGAAAGGTTTCAAGTTTGAAGTTGCGACACTATACATAGTCCTAAATTTTCTTGAATATCCAGTGCAGGCACTGACACTACAGTATCTTAAGCTAGGATCATGATAAACTTTACTTAATACGACACAATGTAACATGAAGTTAAATAATTCTGCTAGTTCAAAGGTCTAATTAGGATGCAATTAATAGATAGCTCCATATTATGTCAGTTAATTTTCATGAAGATAGCTTTGAATAATTCAGAGGCTACAAATTTTAGAAACAATTAACGGGAAAGCATTACTCCCCTTAACTTAATGGAAATGACTCTGATTGGTATTAGTTGTTTTTATTACTTCATGCTACTGTTTCAAGCCAATTGGTTTTAATTGTCATTTGATATCACGATATCAAAGTTAACATAATGGGAAGGAAAAGATTGAGATTGCCAAACTCTTTAAGTTATGTCACATTAAGTCCCACCCTAATAACTCCATTTACACAATGTGTTAGACTTTCACATTACGTTAAGTTAAGGGGAGACTAAATGGTTAAAGCTGCTCACCCCCCAAAAAAGAAAAAACATTTTTAGTGTTTTGTGCGGTCTTATAAATTGGAATTTCCTCTTTAATTTGATATATATTTTATCATTGTAGACACAATACCTAAACATGTTTAAAATGTTACTGCATCTGCCATTTTGTACTGAAGATTCTGCATATTACACAAAAAAATAAAAATTTCTACACACTTTGAAGTCGAGAAGTAAAGCTTTAGCCCTTCTTTTAGGGGAGGTTTGCTCCTCAAATGGGTAGTATGGTTAAATATGGCATTTTCCATTTTCTTTTTTTTTAGTGATTTTTCCTTTGCAAATACACTATGTGATCAAAAGTATCCGGACACCCCACAAACATATGTTTTTCATGTTAGGTGCATTGTGCTGCCACCTACTGCCTGGTACTCATTATCTGCAACCTCAGTAGTCATCAGACATTGTGAAACAGCAGAATGGGACGCTCCGTGGAACTCATGGACTTCGAACATGGTAGGTGATTGGGTGTCACTTGTGTCAGAAGTCTGTATGCGAGATTTCCACACTCCTAAACATCTCTAGGTCCACTGTTTCTGATGTGATAGTGAAGTGGAAATGTGAAGGGACATGTACAGCAAAAAAGCATACAGGCCCACCTTGTCTGTTGACTGACAGAGACCGCTGACATTTGAAGAGGGTCGTAAAGAGTAATAGGCAGACATCTATCCAGACCATCACACAGGAATTCCAAACTGCATCAGGAATAGCTCCAAGTAATATGGCAGTTAGGCATGAGGTGAGAAACCTTGGATTCTATGGTTGAGCGGCTGCTCATAAGCCATACATCACGCAGGAAAATGCCAAACGATGCCTCTCTTGGTGTAAGGAGCATCAACATTACACGATTGAACAGTGGCAAAACGTGTGGAGTGATGAATCACGGTACACAATGTGGCGATCCGATGGCAGGGTGTGGGTATGGTGAATGCCCGGTGAACGTCATCTGCCAGCGCGTGTAGTGCCAACAGTGAAATTCGGAGGTGGTGGTGTTATGGTGTGGTCGTATTTTTCCTGGAGGGGGCTTGCACCCCTTGTTTTGCGTGGCCCGATCACAGCGCAGATCTACATTGATATTTTAAGCACCTTCTTGATTCCCACTGTTGAAGAGCAATTCGTGGATGGCAATTGCATCTTTCAACGCGATCGAGCACCTGTTCATACTTCACGGGCTGTGGCGGAGTGGTTACACGACAATAATATCCCTATAATGTTTTGGAACATCAACTTAGTGCTAGGCCTCACCGATCTACATCGATATCTCTCCTCAGTTCTGCACTTCATGAAGAATGGGCTGCCATTCCCCAAGAAACCTTCCAGCACCTGATTGAAAGTATGCCTGCGAGAGTGAACGCTGTCATCAAGGCTAAGGGTGGAGCAACACCATATTGACTTCCAGCATTATCGATGGAGGGCGCCACGAACTTGTACGTCATTTTCAGCCAAGTGTCTGGATACTTTTGATCACGTAGTGTATATGCAAGATTGCTTTCTCCATTTTTGCTTAGAACAACTTTTTTTGAATAATATTTTTGAGTATAAATGACTGATTTTCTCAGAAACTATTGAAGATAGCTAAATTAAATTTTATGATGATAATCCTCGAAATGCTGTTATGCATCTACTTTGGTATTAATAAAATGCTTGGTTATTTTTTTAAAAACATAATTGCTGATAAATTTTAATCAAAAGATAGTATAATTGAGAAAAAAACCTATCTTCCTTAATAAACAAACTTATGGATAAAAGTATATCAGTGAATTTAGAAGGCATTCATATACATCTAGTAAAAATGTCATTCTTATATCTTAAATAGTTTCTGAGATAATGGGTAATGAATTTAGCATGAATTTTAACATTGGCAGGGTTTTATTCCACAAACAAACTGGAGACAGAAATGTTTAAGAAATTATCTCTTACTGTAATTAAAAAGCTAACCAATCAAGATACACCAATCTCATGGTATTTTCATGCAAGGCACTTTCCAATCTTGTTGCTCTGCAAAATAGTTCAAGTCAGTTGGCCAAAATAAAATCAATGAGGGACTATAAGCAGAGTACAAATTGACCTTCGACTGGTTGGCTAGGCCTAACACAAACAAGTAGCATACTTTACAAAATCTAATTAAACTAGCAAAACAATTTTACGATAGAGTGGGTGCCAGGACAATGAATGGAGGGCAATTTTTGAGCTGCCATCAAAAGAAAATGTCCTGGGCTTTCATGTGATAAAGTCCTCCTGCTGCATGACAATGCTTGGAGAATTACACAGCTCAACTGACCCAGGGTTTTCTTGCATTCTCCGTATTCTCCAGATCTTGCTCCTCATGTTCCTCTAGCTGAAGTTCAACTTTTCCACTGATGAAGTGAAATCAACTGTGTACAGATGGCTACTGCAACAGGGCTGGCATGGTTGAACATTGGTTTGGAAAAACTGGTGTCATTCTATCCAATATGTTTGGAAAAAAATGGTGACTATGTGGAAAAGTAACAGGAGAGTTGTAAAATGTAAATAAAAGTACTGACCCTCGTAAGACAGCCAGTAACACTGTTTTATTTTATCAAAACTGTTTATAATATTATTAAGAATGCCTTTTAATTTTTGAGATTCTAATGATATTCCTAAGCTGACAGATTCACATTTCTATTATTGGTTGAAATAAACATTAACTTTAGCTACCTCAAAAATAGGTATTAGTACAGAAAGCTGAAGACTGGGTTCAAGTACTTTGCACCAGAAATATTTTTTTTTATAATTCTTATATTACACTAGCTGGCTTACCCGACAGCTTTTCAAGCTCAAATGACAAATTGATTAATATCATTTAATAAATTCCCATCCTTTACTTTTATGGTGAATCCTCCCCTTTAACCCTTATAATTTCATACAGCCCACGTTATTCAATAAGAGATAAAATATCCCCAATATACATGCAAAAGCATGTGACACATCGGCACGTCTTGACTTCCTTAATTTATCCCTAACAGTCTACCAAGTTCTGGAAATATTGCATAGCCTGTAAGTGCCATTTGGTGGAGGAAAAATCAATTGGAATGGTCAAGTAATTTTTTAGATAATTGCATAGGTGAAATATGTTTAGGTATTGTTTACAACCCACCTAGTTCTTCCAGGTTTTATGACTCAAACTTGTATGTTAAACTGAGACAAAATATTGAAGAACTTCAGCACAACTATATAGGTGTAGAAATATTGTTAGTGGGTGACTTCAATGCAAGAATAGGAGAGGAACAAATTAGAGTAGATTTTAATGGCTTTGATCCGAGATAAACATAGGAAAGCAGTGTAGCAATGATAAAATCTGCAACAAGGTTAAAATGTTAATAGAGTTTTTTGAAGAGAATAATCTTTTGATATGTAATTGAGAATTTACTTTTGCAAACAGAAATGGCCAGTGTGCCATAGACTATATGTTGTATACTCTTTAGGTCTTGAAATTATGAATATGATATGTATGAGTAATCACTTCCCATTAAGAATAGAGCTTAAACTACTAGAGGACAGTAGTAAGGAGAAAGCTTATGGATTAGGTATCCAATGGGATCTCTATAAATGAAAAATGATCAAGCTGAGTTGTTTTATGTGAAAGTAAAACAATAACAAAAAATGATTGGAGGAAAACAATTTTATGGGACTAATAGAAGATAGAAAAATTGAGGAAAGCATGTCTAGCATTGAGGATGCTGTTAAAAGAGCAGGAAACAAAATGAAAGTTACTGAGAGGAGGTTTAAAGGAAATGACAGTTGGTATGACAATGAATGCAAAAGGAGGGCTCAGAGAGAGTTATTGCATTGGAGACGAACAGGTAATAGATTAGATAGGGAAAATTACTGTACAGAAGGATGGGGATACAGATGTTTATTAGATGCAAAAAAGTAGGAGTGGGAGGAAAAACTTAGCCAGAAGTTGCAAATAAAGCAATCTGGATGATCGTAAGCAAAATGCACAAAAGAACGGGGGGAGATAATGTTACATCACCAATAACATGGTGTTAGTTTTTAAGGCTTTCTGGGAGTTAAAACTTTGGCCCTACAAGACAATTTGATTAATAGCAACATATGGAAAATAAATATGTTGGATACCAAACTCACTCTAAATGAAATATTGGAACAAACTAAAAAGTTGAAATATAATAAGGCATGCGGAATAGATGGATTTCCAGAGGAATTTCCGTAAGCTTGGACCAAGATAGATTAAAAATACTAGTGCAGATACTGAATCTAATCTTTGAGGAAGGCAAAATATAAAAAAAATTGCAGAATAGGAATAGTAACTCCAATATATAAAGGCAATGGGGATGTTAGGAACCCAGCAAATTATAAAGGGATTAGTCTGCTTTCAATAATAGGGAAAGTCTTTGTCGGAGTGTTAGCAAAAAGACTACAAGACTGGACTGAGAAAGAAGGGATATTCTCAGTATTTCTGTCAGATTTTAGGAAAGACAAAACAACAGTTGACAATATTTTTATAATCAAAACACTCGTAAATAAATATCTCAGCAATAAAAGAGTAGGATATACTTACTGTTTTTGGACCTGGAAAAAGCTTTTGATACTATCTCTAGAGAAGCACTTTGGATCAAGCCAAAAAAAAAAAAAAAAAAAAAAAAAAAAAAAAAAAAAAAAAGGATTAAGTCAAAACTTTATAAAGGCAATTCAAAATACTTACAAGAAAAATGAATTTTGCATAAAATATGCAAGGGGGAGGTCAACAGATAAAATAACTTATTTATTGATGATGTCCTAGAAGAAATAAGCAAAACTAGTATGCATTTGCCGACCATAAATAAGACCGATACCAGGTTTGCTTTTTGCAGATGATCTAGTTACAGGTGCTACAACAAGTGTAGGATTAAAACTATCACTAGAAGTAATAGGCACATTCTGTAAAGAATGGGGACTCAAGATAAATAAAACAAAATCCAAGATCATGGTAGTAAAGAAAGGCTACAAATTAAAAGAAACAAGAGAAGTGGTAGTAGGAAGGCTCAAAAATTGTGATTGTGATTGATTACCTGGGGGTTAGATTGTGAAGTAATGGAAAATGGAGCAATAAAAAAAGGAAAGCACTACTAGAAAGAAAAAATGGCTATGAATGCGATTAGATCTTGTGTAAACAAAATACCAAAGATGCAAGTAAAATGGTTGGAAAGGGTATATGGTTCAGTAGTAGAGAGCAGAATGATGTATGGAGTAGAAATTTATGGGCCAGATGAGGGCTGAAAAACAATAAATGCGATAAATAGAGTATTTTGTAGACTTGCACTAGGATTACCTACATCTTCACCAAATGAAATTGCTCAAATGGAGCTAGGAAGATTAGGCTTTAAAAGTAAGGTAGTGGAAAGAGTACTGAAGTATTAGTATGGAATATGGAAGTTAGAAGAGGAGAACATTATTAAACAGTGTTTGGCAATGCAAGCGAAAATTAAGGGAAAAGAAACATGGACATATAAAATAAAAAATATCATAGAGGAAGCTGGCTTGGGAGCAATGTGGTTTGATAGGGAAAGAATGGAAAAGGGATTTTGGAAAGAGGTAAAAACCAGAATAGAGGATATTGAAGAAAAACAGGAATTATGGGCTAATCTTATTAACAAAAAATCTTTGAAACTATATAAATCACTGAAACGTGATTGGGGAAGAGAAAAATATATTGAAATTTGTGACAAAGTGAGAAGGGAAGGAAATGTCAGGGCATGGCTTGGTTCAGAATGGGGGTAACATACTTAAGTGAGATAAGGAATGGATGTATCAAGGGAAAACGTCCAATGTGTGAAGAAGCAGACAATACATGACACTGTATTCTGGAATGTAAACAAACTAAAATGTAGAGAGATGAGTTCCTTTTACAAAAGTGGAAAAATTTACCAAATGAAATAGGAGGCAAAAGAGTTTTAAATTTAAGATCAGAGAAAAATATGAAAAAAACTGAGAAAGTACATAGGTAAGGTGAGACATAAATGGCTAAGGAAGGTAGGTAACATGAAGGGAAAGGACAATAGAGATAATCTTGACTGAGGTATACAAGAAAATGACTGATGGATGACTGATATAATATATAATCCTATTATATACAGAGTGGACCACTTAAACTGAGACTGTAAAATATCTCCAAAACTAAGCATTGTAGAAAGAAATATCTTTAATAAAAGTTGCTTGATATTAATTGCATATTATTATTATTATTATTATTATTATTATTATTATTATTATTATTGGGGAGAGTAAATGCCATTAGCGGTGTTTTGTTTGGAGGACGTTGTGGTGGTCATTTTAGAGTCAATTTAATTTTTTAAAATGGGAACCTACAATTAGGGTCAATTTAAATTGACCCTAAATGGACCATCACAACGTTCTCCAAATGAAACACGACCAAGCATTTACTTTCCCCCATAATATCAAGCAACTTTTATTCAAGACATTTCTTTCTACAACACTTAGTTTTGGAGATAGTGTACAGTTTCAACTTAAATGGTCAACCCTGTAGATAACCTGGTGTTAAATATAATGGAATGGAGGCAACACAACTCCATAAATCGGAGAATTCTAAATTACAAATATAATTATAATTGTAGTAATAAGTTTATAGCAATATTGTACTATTGAAAAAACAGTTTATATATGGAAAGTCTGTGAATAAAATCATTCATTCAACATGCTTAGGTAGATTTGAATAATTAATTTGCAAGAAAAAAAGAAAATTTAAACTCATCTATAACAAAAACCCTACACTCATATTCTCTTTTGTGTAGCCTTGTACTTACTGAGTCTTGAGAGCCACTAGGCTGCGTTGATGGTCCTGGGATTTGCTGTGTTGTTACTACAGTTGATTGAGGTTGCTGCACTGTTACTGCGACTAAAGGTGTTCCACGTACCGGACTTTGATTTGCTTGACGCATTGCAACCTGTCCTTGCAATGCTGCACTCATCTGCAATAATGCATTCCCTCTTTATTCCAAAAAAAACTTGCTACTTTACATTAAAATAACAATGGTTTATATATTAAAATGAGCCTGAAGATAGCAGCAGTTTCCTTATAGTTTTTATAAATAACAAATGTTATGAAGCACTTACTCATACTAATTAACTGCCACATAATTTTAAAATATTATATGTGTAGTATTGAACAACCTGAAAGGTTGAATGTTATCTTTAGTTTCTTCTTTTTGTGTGTTTCAGAGTATAATAAAGAGGATTATTCCTAAATATTTACTACTTCAAATAAACTCTTATCAGTCTAGCTCAGGTATTCCCAACCTTTTGGGCTCAGAGACCCTCTTGGAATCATTTCGCATGGCAGAGCCCTTAGTCTTTATCAGGGAAATGAAAGGTAGAGACATTCTATCTTTTGTTTCTTATTCTTTAATTTCATGCATTTATTGCTCTGAAGTGGCCACAGAGCCCCTGGGAAATGCACATAGAGCCCTTAGGGCTCCACAGAGCACAGGTTGGGAAACTCTGCTCTAGCTTCAATGAGCGAGTGTTAGGTTGAAGATGGAGACAATTGCCTTTGAAAAATGTTCTGTAAGTGTATTTTTAAATTGTGATAACATCTAATCTTTCAGTATTCAACATGTTAAAATACTTAATAGGTTTTCCCAAGAATTATTTTTATTGACTTTCTCAGAAAAAAGAAAGGAAACAAAAAAAACTTATTTAGAACAGCTTTTTCCAGACTGATTTTGATATTTTGTCAGAAACTTCTGTTTTGACCTTATTTATACACGACTAGCTGCCGTTTCTGACATTGAAGTGCAAAATGTTAGATATCAAATCATATTTTTAATACTTTCATCAACTACTACCCCCTATAATCTGTTAAAAGTCAGTCATTAATGTAATAATACTATTTAATGTATGTTTCAATTAAAAAGCATATAACTGTGCAGCACTAGGACTGCCAACTGCAACACAAGGGAAGTGTGTGATACTCACATGAGATAAAATGGCCTGCTGTTGAGCAGAAGAGACAGTTGGAGCTACTTTAATTGTACTGGCCAGAGCAGATCCCAGTGTTGAGGCTACACTCACTTGAGGCCGGCCAACAGAGTCTATTGTTACATTTGGGACAGAAGTACGAACCCCTGGTGAAGCTGTTACCACCTGTATGTAGCAATAACAGTTCTGATGAGTGATGTGTTTGTTTATGAGATGTGTCAATTAAACTAGCAAGATGCCAAAGTACCTGCTGGCCACTACTAGTCAGTAACTTAGATCACCTAAATCTACAATTTTGCCTTCCGTATGGTCTGAAGAACTGAAAGGCAAAATTAACATGTGTAATGTGACCATCAGGTAGTCATTTGCACTGTTTGAACTGGGAACATGCACGAGTGCTAAAAATATTTTTAAGTTCATCCTCAAATTATCAGGAAATGATAATGCATTGTGATGTTATATTCTTTTGAAAGTAAAGGAAAAAAAAAAGGCTCTCGAAATGTTGATGGTGCAAGTGACCAAGTTGTGACATCACCATCTAGTACCACAGTAGGTCATGCCATATGCTTTTGTTGATGGTAGATGAATATTGTTGGTTAGAACTTTTTTCTTAATTTTGAAGATTGAGAAGCTAGTAACAGTGATGTGTCATAATTTAAGATAGAGAGAGTTGAAGGTTGTTACACTACATCACTAAAATGTTCTTACTTTGAACGCATTTCGGGAGAATGGTTTGCTCCCATCGTCAGCATGTTTTCAACTCAAAACAAATGTTCAAAGTAAGAACATTTTAGTGATGTAGTGTAACAACCTTCAACTCTCTCTATTTTAAACTTTATTTCTGTATTTTTTCCCTCAAAATGACGGATGAAGGTTTTAAGGAGGCACAATCAGATACTCTGCCATGTGTGGATGCATTAAGGATAGTATCTTTTTTTCAGAAATAACAACTGTTTTGGGCTGCCGAAATTTGTAGATCAAAAGCATGCTGTAGAACACTCACCAATTATATGCCCAATTATTTAAGTTTGCTAAGATTCAAGAATTAATCTCTAACACTCTATGCTGAAAAACATTGTCTTATTGATTAGTTTTCAGAAGCTAATAGTGAGACATGGTAATCATATTTCTCATTCCTAACAAAGTATTTGGTTAAACATTTGCTTAAAACTTTTTTTTCACTAGATTGGCAGATTTTTTACCTATTAATTTGCATTACATAAACATAGAATGCCACAGGCATAATGAAAATAGCTGCGAGTTGTTAACACTAAGAAACACAAATTTAATGCTTAATAAGCTCCAAGGCACCTGTAATTATGGTACAAGGATAACATGAAGAAAAGGACAAATAAATCAGTATTTTGTTACATGAAGATGGTGATGATGACAAGTGCTAATTGCTTAGCATAGAATGGTCAGAGTTTTGATTTTTACCCTATGGTTTGCACAATAAAAGAGATTATGTTTGGGTAACACTGTATTCATTACTACCGTTTATTAGATATGTATCAAAGTCATCTGAACGTTAAACGTAGTTCTTAAAGAAGTTAAACGAGACAAATGCACATTTCAATGATTTGACATTAGAAAACATGACAAATGTATGATTTCAACTTGACATTGGAGAAATATTTTTTTAATTTTCTTTCTTTCTTTCTTGGGCACATGAATACACAATTTGCTGGAGGTATGTTATGTAATGGTGCACAAGGGAGTTATAGATCATTTGTAGCTTTTCTGCTTCAACGTGTCAGAATTCATACTCATCCTGAAACAAAAATGTTCTGCTACATATACTACACACAAAAACTACACTTAACTTTACCATACACTACAATAAAACAGAAATAAACATGGTGCGTTCCATTTCACACATCATGTGTTTTATTCTTTCTCAGTCTTGCCAATATAGATGGTGACACATACCAACAAGGATGTGTTATTGCCTCATGTGACCTTTTTGCAGCTAAAATTGTAATTTTATAATGTTTAGAATAATTATTTTTACTTACTGATTATTTTTGTATTCTATGTGGCATTTTCAATCACAATAGCTCATATGTGAGCAAAATGACATTTTTGTGCACGTTCCCAATTCTGGCTGTAGGAGAGGTGAAACGAATATGTAAGGGAAACATCTAGGAGGCCTTTGTTCATAAATTATTATATTTTGAAGGTGCAAAAGGCTACTATAGGTATTAAAAAACCAGAGACTGCACATATTTGAATACCATAATCAGGGGCGGCTTGTCCATAAGAGTTGCAGAACTGCATATTTGCTGCCTTTGGTTGCTGCAGCAGTAGATAGATCTTAGTATCTGCATTTACCAGGCACAAGGGTAGAGTGGAATAAAGGGATGGGCATAAGGCAGGAAAGTTACACTTTGAAATGCTGCAAGTAGACTGCAGTGACCTAGAGATCAGAAAGGAAAAGAAAGTTATAGAAATCCTTGGACTTCACACCACAGTACCCTTAATAAATGTAATGCTACATTAAATACATTCTTTACTAGAACTGTAGTATATAGCTGCCTTTGGGTGCTGCAGCAGTAGATAAATTTTAATATCTGCGTTTGCCAGGCACAAGGGTAGAGTGGAATAAAGGGATGGGCATAAGACAGGAAAGTTACAGTTTGAAGCAAGTTAGACTGCAGTGACCTGCAGATCAGAAAGGAAAAGAAAGCCTTAGAAACCCTTAGCCCTCACACCATATACCCATAACAAATGTAATGCCACATCAAATGCATGCTTTACTTTCTTAACCCTATATAGCAGATATTTGTTTAGGTTTCAGATTATGTACTGTCATAGTTAATGTAGTCCATTTTGTGCCTCACTATTATATTTTCATCTAAAAATAATGGCTCTGTACTGAATATGACGGCATGAATTCAATTCAATTCAAATTATTTTCATCCATAGTAACATGTACATGTTGTTGGAATACGTCAAAACATTATTACAAGTATATACAATTATTTATAATCATAGTTCATTCAGCCTATACATACACTTCTGTATTAGAATCCTTTTGGTATGACATGTAAAATAACTGACCTGTACCCTTAATAAATGTAATGCCACATGAAATGCATTCTTTACTTTCTTAAACCTATACAGCAGATATTTGTTCAGGTTTGAGATATATGTCACAGAAGACTGGTTAAGTTAATGTAACTCATGTTGTGCCTCACCATTATATTTTCATCTGAAAATAATTGTGCTGCACTGAACATGACTGCATGAACAGAATCCTTTTGTCATGGCATGTAAATTAATCGACCTGTATCCAGATGCACGATATTTACAACCAGCAGTCACTGAAAGTATCCACATATTTCTTCAGTGCAGCAGCTTATGATAACTTGCTGCAAGCATGAGCATTTGTGAGCTTCAAAACATACAATTTTTTACTCTCTCCCTTGTGGAGAAAATCAAGGATTAAAAGACAGTCTTACCCTAGTGAAACTTACTCAAACTTTGTGCCACCAAAGTAGTGCATATGTTTAACATGAATTTATGGCAGGCATTTGTGGATATGAACAAAAAGACAGAAAAATTGCTCTCTTTTGTTTCCTCCTTTGTTTATCTCTTCTTCATTGATGGCCTACATTTATTTTGTTCATGGTTTTCTCAATGTAAAAATAGCAAAATCTACTGCAGCACTTCATAAGTTCACATGCTGCCCCTCATGATAATAGTTTTTAAATACTACATACAACAAAGTATTAAAAGGAATCCTTTATTGTTTAAAGGAACCCCATTTACATAAAGTTAGAAACAAAAACTCTGAATATACAATTTCAAAATGTCCTAAAAATTTATCTGGATAAATAATGATCCACCAGTATGAAAGACTAAATGAATATGATGACCCTTCCTATATGTCATGCCGTTAACATTTTAAACATATTGCGACATACCTGAATAGTTTGCTTCAGGGGCTGTTGTGTACTGGAAACAGGAATAACTCTTGTCTGTAATGTTTGTCCAGATGAGGCAGAAACTTGGGCTGCTTTAGTAAGTACAGCATGAGGAATAACCTGCCCTCCTGATGTCACAACAGCTTGAGCTCCAGATACCTTCAAATATATTTATTTGTATTAGTTTTTTATTTATGTCTCTAAATATTTCATTTTCTTCTACACATTCAGCCACTTGTTTTCATGTATGTGACTGACAGCAGCATAATTTGAATGACAATTGTATATCATGAATATAAATGTTGTAATAGAATGGCCAGCAAACTGTTGGGGACAACATTGCCAGATGTACTACATGGTATGCAGGGAAAGGGAAAAAAGTCTGAAAAAGCCGTTTTTACTTTTAAGAGTTTGGAAAAAAGTAAGCATGAAGGTAAAGTTGTAAGAGATGAAATATTGAAAAAGTCAGCAAGTACATAAAGAGGAAGCTGTGTCCAGTGGCATAGATAACATTATTTTTTCTTCAGAGGGTGTCTAGTCTGATCTCACATTAATATTACTTCCCCAAAGTGCTTAAGACAATGTTCAATGTTGAATCTTTCATCTTTTGTAAGTATAATTTCAATAATTTAATATGTATTGAATCACACTAGTATTATAAAGAGAGAATTTGTGTGTGTAGGGTAAACTCAAAAAGCATTCTACAGATTTTAATAATCTTTTCAGTATTTCAAAGCCCTATTCTTTCTGACGGACATGGGCTATAAAGCACTTTGTAATTACAATTCATAAATTACTAAAAGACTAAAATGGATTTACAAAACTTATGTACTATAATGTGAATACACTGGAGTTATAAAAGAATACACTTGTGAAGAAGGTTTTGACTTTTAGTTGAGATTGCCATGAGTGAAAAATATTTTGTTGTTACTCCACTGAATTTTCATTCTAAATATATATATATATATATATATATATATATATATATATATATATATATAGTCACAATTTACAATTGAGAAAACAGCAAAACAAAAGAGAACTGAATCTGCCTGTAATGCTACGATACACATAGTAAGTGGAGGAAGTATTGCATTCCACCCAAAAATTTGATACCAAGATTTCATCAGAAATACATGTTTTGAGGCTCCCTGAATCCCAAGGAAAGTATTTTCAGAAAATTGCTTGTCTGTAGAAGTATGTGCCTGTCTAAGAACAGCATAATCAAAAAAGGAAAATTGGTTAAATACCAAACCATGCTTGTCTGTATATGTCTGTCTGAGAGCAGCATAATCATAAAAGGAAAATTGGTTAAATACCAAACCATGCTTGTCTGTATAAGTATGTCTGTCTGAGAGCAGCATAATCAAAAAAGGAAAATTGGTTAAATACCAAACCATGCTTGTCTGTATAAGTATGTGTCTGTCTGAGAGCAGCATAATCATAAAAGGAAAATTGGTTAAATACCAAACCATGCTTGTCTGGATAAGTATGTGTCTATGAGACATAATCAAAAAAGGAAAATTGGTTAAATACCAAACCATGCTTGTCTGTATACGTATGTGTCTGTCTGAGAACAGCATAATCCTAAAAGGAAAATTGGTTAAATACAAACCAAGGATGTGATGAAGATTTTCAAGAAAATCCCTGCCCCCGCCCTCTCCCCACAAACTACCTTTTACATGGAGCATTTTTTATCTTAGAAATGGCTCTAATACTTTTGGTTAAATATCATATGGTTAAGATATTTACATGACAAATAAAATGTATATCTTAATTTTCTGAGAGTAGACTGTGAAGTCCTCTTTATTCTGATCGACTTTTGTGTAATTGGTAAACTGTAAGGGATAGACAAAATCTTATCACACAAAAAATGTAGGTCTTCTTAAAGCACAAAATCTATCTCAAATAAAATTTTGTTGTGGCATTAAACATTTCTAAGATATTCTTTGTTATTGGTTTGGATTTTCAAGTACTTATACTTTTTTCAAGTGGTAGGACACTATTCGTTTTTTCTTGTAGCCATGCGAGCATGGAATTTCAAAGGTATCACATAGCGATGAACTTTTTAAAATTTTGACAGTTGATTTAGCCTACTGTATCCTTTATAAAT
Organism: Deroplatys truncata; assembly: GCA_030765065.1. NCBI lineage: Eukaryota > Metazoa > Arthropoda > Insecta > Mantodea > Mantidae > Deroplatys > Deroplatys truncata. The sequence continues at coordinate 191,526,141 of CM060976.1, read as the reverse complement.
CTATAACAAAATGTGTAAATATATAATGACAGTTTATCTCAATTAACAAGAAGTAGATAGAAGAACAAGCTTTTGTAAGAAGAGTTTGTAGAAGAGTGAGTACAGACTCATGTTAACGCAACACTTATAACTTTTGTCTTCTTTTTATAATTTCTTTTGTCTGAGGGTAAACATTAATTTTTGTTGTTTTTAATTTTTAAAAGAACCAAGAGTTCAAATGTTTAATTTTTCATGTTCTAATATATTACAAAATGCACCCAAAATGAAATACATTAATGTTTGGAGAACTAGTTTAAGTCTACATGTATAACTACTGACATAGCTATAAATGGTTAGTCTTAAATCATGTAAATATGATTGCATTACTAAAACGTAAGTTGTTGTACATACAATATTACAGAGTAGGAGTAAATGTAAGGGAAAACGTTTCCAAAATGTTGCTGGCTTTAAAGGAATCACTAAAAATGACAAACTCTAACATCAATGTATATGCAACATTGGTACAGAAACAATTCTTGAACCCTATTGAACATTCTTGGTGTCTCTTTTGGAGAATGTTATTTCATACTGCTGACTGGTTCAAAGTGCTTCTGTTTCCACTAATCATCTGCTAGGATCCTATATTTATTCTGTGCCATGAAAGGCATCATAGATTATTTACGGCATTGAACTGGTTTAGGCAGTATTCCTATGCAGTAAGAGGCCATTCACAATGAAAATTAACCATTAACATAACAATATAACTCTTAAGCATAAACTTAACATGATATGCTGTCATTCAAAATGACAAATGGAAACATAAACAGCAGCCAATCACAAGAAAGCATGAAACTGCTGAACTAATATGGCAGTCCACAAGTGACCACCGATAGTACACATAACGAAAGAGGTTATGCACATGTATAAAAACAAACAAGAGCTAGCTACCCGGTTAAAGGACGTTAAACTCACAAAATAGCATCAAAATTTGTTTTGCTGAAATTTCTATAAATATTCCAGTGATTCCTGGCCCCTGATCTTACACAGAAAGGCAGTTAGCTAGTCAACACATTATGACAGAAAATCTGATGAGATGGCAGAATAATGTTGTGGTGAGAATTCTTCTCTGACTGACTAGTTTCTTATGTTTTACATTGATATAAACTTGAAAGCTTGACTTTGCAAGCTTTTAAGTCTACATTTAATTCTATGTTTATTGAACGGTTCATTGTGAACTGTTCCATTACAACACATATCATCTAGTTTTTAAGTTTATGTTATGCTTAATTTTCATTGTGTATGGACCTAAGGGTTGTTACTCACTATGGTGTTCTCTGGTGTACTGACTTCATGCACAAACTTCACCTATTGCAGGCTTTAAGCCAAAGTTTCGGTACACATTATTCTAGTCTTAGTCATTAGATGTAAGACCATAGTGATATCTTGTGTATGCCAGTTTAATGGATGAGCATAATACAACACAATATCCTTGGGGGGGGGGAAGTAACCATATTGGCATCAAACCCCATTCACATGTATTTTCTGACCCACTTCCAGCTAAAGTCTAGACATGGAAATACTTGAATATTTAAATAATGTGAAGAAGCTAGTAGCTGTGATGTTATCATCTGAATTAAAGGGTCAGGGGTTGGGACGCTACATCACATACTTTAGTACTTACTTGTATGCGTTTTGGGAATGGTTTGTTCCCATCTTTAGCATTCGTCCAACTAGTACTAAAAGTATGTGATGTAGTGTCCCAACCCCCGACCCTTTAATTCAAACTTAAATATTTGCTTAGGAATTCCCAGTGCAGTGCCATGTTAAGTTTCCACATTCAATAATTATAATAATGCTAATATTTAGAAACACTAATTCACAAGTATTAACAGTTAGGCTTTCATACATCCTTAACAAAAACTGCTTGCTTTCTAATAGCAACTGTTTACTTATTTCACTCAGACACTATTTACTGATCCAGATCTCCAATTACTTATACTTAACATAAAATTGTTATGATTTGTAGACCACTGGTTTTCTATCTCAAACTGTCTATTGTCAGTCAACTTTGTGTTTTATTCATTTACAATCTGCATATTACAGACATACTACACAATTATAGCTTTTAACAATTTTTATAGAAAGAAAATTACTTTATTCCTAAGCTAGCAGCATAAAACAAGCAACTTTTAACCTCCTAGCTGCCCCCTTATTTCACAACTTGGTTATTTGTAGAAAGATCCACATTATAATAGTCACATTGCTGCTACTTTCAACCATCTGAAAGAAGCCTATGATTATCATATATAACATAAATGTATCCTGACATAGGGTAAAAGCGTTACTGTTTTTTCTCATACGGAAAACATATAACAACAAAATACAGTCATCTCTGAATTGTGAGATTTTACATATGTAACAATTTTATGCAAGTTACCTTCAATTGCTTTTTAACATGTGATAATATCTTTTGCCAAATATAAGACAGCCCTTATGGGCCTTAGCTTATTGACCCCAACAGTCAACCTCATGTCCACATGTGCATGACAGAAGTGGGCAATCATTACCTGATATAGAGAGATGTGGTCAGCATCAAGCTTCCATTCCAGCTACAAGCTGGAATGTTGGTTTTCATTACCTACAGATTGCTACCTACTGTGGCTCCTCATATGTATCATTATGCTGAGTGGGCAATTGGTCCTATACATCTGCTGAAAAATCTGCACTTCTATGGGTGGGCTCAAACCCATGCACATTCTATGGCTGGGAACCGGAACACCACATTCAACCCACAGTGAGGACTTTGCCAAATATAATGACTTATTTTAAACAATATGTGTTTTAAGTATTAAAATAAGCAGTTAAATGTTCAGAAATCTCTCTGTATTCAGTTAAAGAATGAAGTAGCCAATCATATTGGCACTTGTTTTCAGCAGAGTATACCAGTTCTATTCAATCTATTCTCATTCTGGTTAAACCATAAAGTTGCAGATAAAAGCCTTCTGGAGTAGGTTGCTAGAACCATTTCTTGATAAATATAATCCATGCTGTCAGTTCTATAAATATGTCTACCATTTAATAACATTGCAAGAATGAACTTTTACTGGTTGGATAAGAAGTATTTTAAGTTATGGGCTGAAAAAGGACTAAACTGTTAAGAATTTGTATTGCCTTCTGCCATGTCACATCCTCCAAATAATTTTGTGACTGTATTATTACTGCTACACATATGTGACCAATCTGTGATATAGTTACATTGCAAATGAATAAGATTTAGGTATATTAAGTACATGAAATCATGTTGTAATCATTACAGAATCTTATGAAGAGTATGTTATCATCAGTCCTTTTAGGTATTGTCTTCTTAAAGTAACAAGCAGAGCTCCTTGAGACAGCATTTAGTTGAATAGTAGGTATCAAAACTTTGTGTTTTACATATATTTAACTAGTATGTTATGTCCCACCTATTTTATTTTCATGTTAAGTTTACTTTAAATTTTTCTTAATAACTTCAATATTTAACTTTATAAATAAGGATGTTGGGTTCACTAGTATATTTTAATAGTATGTTTGTAAAATTGTATTTAATTTTTCAGTTTGTTAAATTCTAGATGTTTCCACAGATGTGCATTAATATATGCAATAATGTATCTGAATATTAAATGCTTATTGGTTATTGGTAAACAGAACCAAAAGCTTAGATGGGAAACAGTCAATCATAGAGCTTCCTAGCGCAATTTTTATGGTTCTTAGAGTCATAAGTCAGCACCTCAGCTCAAGAAACAGAGGTTAGATGCTGCAGAAAATCACTTAAGACTTTGTAACAGATAGCATATTTCTACATATTTATGGATGTAGTGTACAAGCTGTGAAACAGTATTCAGTCACCAATGTGCAATGTAATTAAGTGGGGAAAAAAAAACAAAACAAAAAATGCATGCACACACAAAATACTATGTTTGTTTTAATTTAACACTTATTACCTCACTTTAATGGCTGTTATAAAAGTTAAACGTCTGTAACGCCTAAGACAAGAAAGCATTATGTCTGGAGAATGATAAAAAAATACTTGCAGTAAAGATATTTTTGGCTTAAGGTCTTGTACAATGGTTATTGAAAAGTTGCCACCATTAAGCATCAAGAGTGCTTTACTGCCACACAGGAGTCAAGGGGACTTTGCTGCCATTCAGCAAGGCCAATTAAAGATGATATTACCCACTATTGAGAGAACTGGAAGATTGTTGATGTTGGACTGAAGCTGGGAGCCCTGCCCCTCATGAGGCGAGTGTGTTCAAGAGTCTCCGTCTCTACTCTAACCATTCTCCCCTTACATTAACCTGCATATCAAATTACTGACATAATTCCAATCTGAATTGAGGTAAATCTTCTTCTTCTTTTTTATTAATTATTTCTCAGAGTACAGTGTTTTTATGCATGTGTGTTTCTGTGTGTTCTTGCTCTTAAACTAACCAATTAGCATATATAAAAACTACAGTTGGAGAAATGGTTGAGCACATCTTGTTATTGCTTTAAATGATACATAAGGAGCTCAACTGTGTGGCAGTAATGTGTATTGAACACTTCATTTTATACTAAATAAAATAGGTACCAAAATCTTGATTTAAATTATTATGCATTTACTTTGTTGTATAACTTATCCATAGTGTTATTTTCACCAATCTTTATGCTCTGCAATTACATTCAATAAAACTGCTTCCTCTCTTTCACAGCAATGCTTATTTTCTACAGTTCTGCTTGCCCATTTTAATCAGTTGCAAATACAGTGCTTTCTATTATAGACAGATAATGAATGATGATATTGCCACATTTGTTTTCATAGTGCGGCACAGCATTTCAAGAGGTTATTCCTATTTAAAGAAGGAAAAGTTATTGGTTTGCTCTAAATGTAGTGCAACACACCATAATTTGAAGGAATGACTTCATACATCCAATATTTAAGAAACAATATAGCATATTACAAAACAGTTTACTCACAACTCTAGGGTTGTTTCTGTGCACGAGTTCACAAATATTCTACTTCTGATTTAATAAAAAGCCATTACACAGGAATATACACACAAAGTATAATGAAAACAAAAGTACAATAAAACAATAGACATGCTTACATGTTGTTTTCCATGGCAGTGAAAAGGATGCAATGTCAAAGGATCTGAATGCAGGAAAGGCAATGGAAAGTTTTGGCAGTGAATGCAGGTATCATCCATGAACTGCAACATGGTATGTAAGGTATTGAGTTATTGCATAAACTTAAACATAGCAATATATATTATATGCATTCAAGGTCTTAGGTCTCTTGATTGCTATCTAAACATGGGGCAAGGTAGAAAAAGATACACATCTTAAAAGTTGTAGGCAAATCTAATGGATACAGCAGACTGATATCAGCAACATCCGGCTCACAGAACCTACATGGTGTCAGCTGAGACTAGAAACTTCTCAAATACTTGGGCTGATTTCACCAATTGATGTTAAAAAACAATTATCTGATGTGATACATTCACATGGCTGTCTCTACCCTCTATTGTTTATTAGTGGGTATACAAACTATTATAACTAAAGCTTATTTTTCTATCTACTAAATTTTAATCCCAATAAACTTTTGCAGAAATAGCCACGTTATACATTTTGTTACAAAGGGAACAGCAATCATCAAATGTTTAAGAACTGGAGGCTAAATGCTGGCCTTAAAATTCCATGCAATCGCAAGAAGCAACTGAATGTTGGCAGGACTTTAAGAGAATGACCAAGAAATGAACAATTCAAACCTTTATTAAAGGATATCTCAGAATGGCTTATGCCACAAAAAACTTATTGGAAATAAATTGTGAGTTTTAAAGAAATCTACTTTATTTGTGTAGTACATTTTTGCCTATCACTTAAGATTTATCAGTTATGCAAGATTATACAAAATTCCTTCCAATGAAGAGGACCTGCATTGGCTGTTCCCAGAAAATTTAAGATATACATTTTATTCATCAGCAAATATCTTTTATATATAGTAATTTAATCAAAATTGTTAGAGCTATTTTTTAGAAAATAAAAAATTTCGAAAAATGTTCTATGTAAAGGTTAGTTTGGGGTGGAGGGATTTTCTTTAAAATCTTTGTGTTGCATCTCTGGAAGATACCAAGCCTAAATACCAAGTTTGGTATTTGTCTGATTTTTTGTTTTTGAGTTCTGGTGTGGTTCTCACACACATACACAGACATTTTTATAAAAATGCTTTATTTGGATTCAGGGTCTTAAAACATGTATATTTGGTGAAATCTCTGTATAAAATTTTTGAGTGGAGTGCTATGCCTTCTCTATCTACTAGGCACATGGTAGAGAAAGTAATACGTAACACAACTCTTGTGTTTCATCCATCTTTTACAGCAAATTGTTAGCTAACATCTTATTAACGTCAAAGACAACTGTGAACAACAGCTTCCAAGAAGATGGTGACTGAACCACATGGCTTCTAAATGCATTCTGATGCACTTTTGTCTAGGCATCATAGCACTCTCTGTTTCACTAACAGATAACTATCTATGTGAATATACAATTATTGCCATGTGATTTTCCTGATTGCAGTTAGAATCACAATGTCAAATGAAAAATCTTGGTGCAGAGAAAATGTTTTACCACTCGAAAAGGCATTTATAGAACTGATTACTAAGTACAGAAAAATTATCAAGTGCAACAAAGCTGAAAACAGACTTAAATTAAAGGAGAAGGATGCAGTCTGGGAGAAAATCCAAAAAGGAATGTTATCATTTCTCCCAGATCCAGTAGGCAACTATGGCAATATTATGCTAACATAAAATGCAACACAAATAATGCTAGGTGCAAAGCGCTTTTAGAACAGTTCAAAACTGGCATTGGACACAGCATTGAAACTAAAGTGGATGAAAGTGTGTTGTCATTGATTGCGGATCAAACCTCAACAAAAATTCTCTTTGTTTTTTTAAGATATTGCTTTAAAAACTTTCCAGATAAAGACACAAATGGTAAATTTGGAAATGCTAACCATATCACCTACCATTAAATGAAAAGTGTCAGTAGCATAAAATCTCAGAGCAATTAACACCAACAGGAGAGAGAGGCATGTTTCTGTTGGTAGCATTCTAACCTCTCATATTTCCTCTACAACCCTGCTCATGACCACTTTGGACAGTCTGTATCACTTTAAAAATAACTCCTTTTGCAAGTTTTCAAATCCTTAATGATACACACCTCCTCTTCAGTTAGGAACAATATTGAAAATATCTATATACAGCAACTCTGTGTCAATATCTTGTTGGTTTGTGGCAGCCATTTTCCACATTCTAATATTTATTAAAGACCTTAACATAAGGATAAGGCAATGTTAACACAAAGTTGCAACTAACACCGTTCAATGAAATAAATTTGCATTAATTTCAATGTTAAATAGTTTTAACATTGTGATAATATTAAAATTGTTTGGTGAAGCTGGCCCTTAAAATGTCAACTTTCAACTGTCACATTCCAGGATTACCATGTTATTGTACGAGGGCTGATCAACAAAGACTGAGACTGATTTTTTTTCACAGATGTTTATTACTCCAATTCAATGTTTACATGATCTTTTTCAAAGTAGTCTCCTCCTACTTCAATGCACTTTTTATACCGTCTCTGCCAGTCCTTGAACACATGCTGCAGACCATTCTTTGTCAGGTCCTTGAGAATTGCCTCACTTTTCTTGAGCACTGCTTCAGAGTTCTCAAATCGAATACCCCTAAGCTTTGCCTTTAGTGATGGGAATAAAAAAAAGTCACAGGGTGCAAGATCGGGGCTATAAAGTGGATGTGGTACACAGGTAATGTTGAATCGAGCCAGAAACTGCATGACTTGATTTGCGACGTGAGGCCGTGCATTGTCATGATGAAGTTGCCACCCGTCTGAGAAAGCTCTGGTCATTTCTTTGCAATGTGCTTCCTCAGTGTAGCCAATACTGACGTGTAGTATGCTGTTGTAACAGTAGTGTGAGGGGGAACTGTATGCTGGTAAATCATTCCATTACAGTCAAAAAATGTGATCACCATCACTTTCCCTGCAGATGGAACAACTTTTGCCTTTTTTGGTGTTGGAGAACCTGGCGATTTCCACACTGTGCTGGCTTGTTTTCCTTCAGGATCATAATGATGCAGGCATGACTCATCACCGGTGATAATTGATTTAAAAATGCATCACCTCCATTGTCTGGTATGCGAAATGCACGTAGGGTCTACAAAATAGAGCATTGCTACCAACCTACCAATACGAGAGTGCTGCCGCCTACCAACATTATACATAAAAACCTGCTCTTTTCAAATATTTATGTTACAGATACGAAACTATCATGGAAGCTACAGGAAAAAATCAGTCTCAGTCTTTGTTGATCAGCCCTCGTATATTTCCTCCACTTGTATGTAGCTCAAATCAACAGAAATTCACTGTGTTATGAACATGATAATGAGCAAAACCACCTACAGGAAGTAGTAAGAATGAAATGAAGTAGACTAAAACGATACACCAATTGGTCTTAGTGGAACAGATGTTTGGGAAGACAACTGATTAATTGTGAAAGAGATCCCCTCTAAAGCTGGGAGTCAGTCAAGAAAGACCTAAAAAATGAAAGGTTGTATTCCAATAGATATATGAATTCTGAATTAGCAAGGCTTGTGTGTGGCTATGTGTCAGTCTATCTTGGAACACAATAAGTGCATGAATAGTGGCAATTTGCCATGATGAAGATGAATGAGATGTGGATGTTTAGATAGATAAATAGACCTTTGTGTTTACCAAGACAATAAAAAATTGTATAGCAATGTCAAAACAATAAAATTAGAATTACAGGCATGTTACATAAAACATTAACACATTCTGCTGTCATAAAATTCATTGAGACTGTAAAAAAGGTTAGATAACAATGTAGATTTTACTGTTTTCTTAAAATGTAAAGAAGAAAGACCTTTAACATTATTTTGTAAAATACTGAACAAGTTTAAGGACACAGTTTCAAAACTATTTTTAATCATGGAAAATTAATTTTTTTGCACCTAAATGTTGGAGGAATTTTGAGTGGAGTAGCTATGAATACTTGTACATAACGAATAATAGCTAATATTTCTCTTCACATAGAGGAAACAGCCCAAAATAACATTGATGCCAAAGTTAAAATATTCAATTTTACAAAATATGGTTTATAATGAGTTCTCTGTAGAACTTCACACATGATTCTAATAGCCCCTTTTTGCACAATCAATAATATAATTTATTTGCTGAGGAATGAGTTGAGTGAGTGGCACACAAAAGAGTGCCATATGTAAGATGAATAATGTACCTGTGCATAGTAAACATTTAATAAGGATTCCAATGGAGGATACTGCTTTAAAATTCTTAAGACAAATATTCCTTTACTAATTTTATATGTAATATAAGTAATATGATGTTCCCATCTTTAGTTACCTCGAAGATGAATGCCCAGAAACTTAACTTGTTTATCAAGACCAGAATGGCTTACATTAAAAGTTAAACCTGTTTTATTTCTTTACTAATAGCCAAACTATTTGCTTCATACCATTTTATAATTTTATTTGATAAATTACTAGACTTATATCCAAAACTTCACTAACAGTGCAACAGTATTCAATAGCAAGATCATTAATTTAAATAATAATAATAATAATAATAATAATAATAATAATAATAATAATAACAACAACAACAGAGGGCGAAGGACAGACTTCTGAGAGACCATACTTTACTAATTTCATTTTCGATTGTTGACCATTTACTAAACCAGATTGAGGCCTATTTGACAAATATAATCTAATGAAATTTAGACTATTTATATTAAAACCATAAAATTTGAAGTTTTTATACAAGAATCTCATGAGATGTAGTTTTGAAGGCTTTAGAGAAATAAAAAAACTCACTATGAACAATATTACCAACATATAAGAAGGCTGGTCACAGACACATTATACAATTTTAAATAATAATAATAATAATAATAATAATAATAATAATAATAATAATAATAATAATAATAATAATAATAATAATAATAATGGTTTAATTAAAACTTATTTTTTTTTAATTTGTGTGTTTGTTAGTGAAGTTTGAAGCCTTTATATACTTCACTGAGTTCTGGAAAAGCATTTCTAATACTAAGTACTACCAATGATGGTATGACAATTCTTCTTCTGTGTCAAATAGCAGTCCATGAATTAATCCATGCTGTACATTGTTTGTTGCAGGAATATCATCAGGTCTTATTAGCAGAATCATTGGCGGTGAGTAATTTCTGTTTAGCTCAACTGTTTGTTTTTAACAGTAAGTTACGTCGCACAATGTTCAAAACATCATGATCTATAACTAATTTGATAAAATTAGGATGCTTTGTGATGATACAGACAAAATCACTCCACCAATTTTTTGTTTACACAGTCCAAGCAACACACACTTTCCTCATCATTATTCATAGGCATACATTCCTTACACTTACACCAATGGATGGAACCAGCACGGTTTTCAGTGTTCACACTACTGTCTCGGAATTGCTGTCAGAATGGTGTAAATCTTCAAAACCGCTCCTTTTTGATTCAACTGATAAGGTCGGATACCATGCTCACTGATTTTCAAAGCAGATGTTGGACTACTGTTTATCACCTAGTAGGGATTAACTGGATTATGAAAAGTGATTGGCTAGCCGTAGCTCTATTTTTTGTTATTCAGAGAAGCTATGAACTTCTAGTGAAATTAACATGTAAACTTCTTAGTCATTTAAAACACATACACTGCATACGTCTTGTCTGGTGCAGTGTGGCTTTCATGATGTCATGCATCAACTCAATAAAAGGCTGTAACCTGATAACTATTCACCTTGGATTAAAGAAACAGCGTGCATTTTTATTTATTCCTGATAACAAATAAACTAAAGTGGGGAATGAAATATTCACTTTTATGTTTCTTTCACCTTTAATGTGTGCACTACTGGGTGTGCATAATTCCAGCAGCGCACAGCTGACAGGAAACTCCTGTCAACTTATAAATACAATAATGTTTCCATGGCCACATGCTAGCATGGAAAGCAAGTGTCCAGCTTTTAATGATGCACACAAGGGGGCTAGGGAAGTGAATGTCTATGGTAGCAGCAATGCACATCTTGCCAATTGGCTTACCAGCAATACAGACAACTCAAGATGTCCTGAAACTTAAACAGGAAGATGAAGACATTCTAGACATCAGGACTGAGAGCAGTTCAGATATTTCAATTTTGCACACAGTGTTTCAAAGTATCACATATGGTAAGCCAAGTATAAAGCAAGAACAATGCTAGAGGTCATCCATCTGCTGTAAAGCTGCAGAAGTAAGCCATAGTGGTCTTCAGCATTAGTCTGCGGAATTATGTGGAGAGGGAAAAGTTAGCTATGTGGGTGTTAAGAAAAAGAAAGAAGAATAAAAAGGGGGGGGGGAAACCCTGTACTAAAATGTAAATTCACCTAACTTGGTATTGTATTAGGTTACAATATTAATTACCTAAAATATGCCACTAATAGCTTATCAATACAACACTGAATTTAATATGACTGCAAAACTGTAAGGAATCAGCTTTTCTCTTCTTTCTTCCTTTGAGCAGTATTCAATATTCTTAATTCTCAGAATCCTGAGACACCAAATAAAATAAATGAAATTAGGGCACAAAAAGAACCCTTCTGTGCCTTAGATAAATGGTGTTCAACAGCTTGGGAAAACTTTGGAAAAAGTCTTTAAGGAACTCTCATCCTGACAATGGAAAAAATCAATAAGATAGGCTCGAATTTTCATTATAGAGGTGGATAAAATTAATGTGAAAGGAGGATAAGCATATGGAAATACTGATAAAAACATGGGTATTAAAACCATAAAATTTGCTGCAGCATGTAAAGGTAAAGGAATAACACAGTATAAAATAATTTATTCTCTGAAAATAGCTTTATACTTACATGAGCAATATGCTGCACAGACTGTGGCTGCTGCACTTGTTTTATCACCTGCTGAATCTGCTGAACTGTCATAGTAGTTGGCATAGGTTTCTGAGACTGCACTATAAGTTGTGCTGGTACTCCCTTTCCTGCTACCTACAACAAAATAGACAATGTTCAGTTTGAAAATATCTCTTCATCTAATATCATTAAGATAAACAAATTTATCAAAGAGCAAGGTTTGCTAAATTCTGGCTTTCATTATGTCAAAATGTTCTTAGATTTGGAATTTTTGCTGGATGTCTAAAAACATTCCTTTATCTCAGGTAATTTGTATCTAACAATAATCAACAACATTTGGGAATTAAATTGCAAAAGTACTTTACTAGGATTATGTTCCTATCTTCTTCAGCTTCATGTGCATCACTCTTAACCAAACAAGGCAGAAATTAAAACTAAAATTATATAAATGTTACTTTGCTTCCTTTAGTAAGGCATACAGCATTTTGCAAAATAGTTCTGGGATTACCTAGTGCAGTTCCAATGGGATTGCCCTGCTTTCCCAATAGCTGATTTAGGAAGAGTTGGTAGGGAAAGGTATAGTAGTATATGTATACTGAAATATTGTCATAAGATCAAATCAAAGGGAAGATGGAAATATTGTCAAAGATTGTTTAGAGATACTAGAGAAAGCGAACTAGTTATCTGAAATGAAGAAAATAGTCCAGGAAACTGGGATGGGAGAGACAGATAATCAGCAGATAATACACAAGAATTAAGGAAAAACATTAAATTAAGGATTGACAATATAGAAAACAAGAAATATGGAGTAGTCTAGGAGATAAGAGAGTACTTTGAAATATAATAGGAAGTTTAAGAAAGGAAGAGAATGGGAAAAATGTGTGGATGTTTGCAATAAAAGTGGAAGGGAAGGATTTGCATGGGGCAGAGAGGTATAATGTGTTTAAGTGGGCTAAAAATGATAATGTGAAAATGTAGATAAACACCTTCATTCTATAGCAGATTGTCCAGAAACTAAAATATGAAAAGAGGAAGTGTGGAACAAGAAGTGGTGTAATTTGCATACAGAAATATTGGTATTGATAACTTTTGGAATTAGTAGAACAATTTTTTTGAATTTAGCAACTATATAGGGAAAGTAACAGAAAAGTGATGGAGCAAACTGATTAATGCAAAGGAACAATTTAATGATAGAGATAAGAAAGAAAGCAAAGAAACATGGATACACAGCTTTGGTAGGACAAACCAAACAAGGTCTATGGCATCCTTGCTCTACACAGGAATTCCTCTGGCTAGATGAAATTATCTTTTTTACACACCTAAAAAGTGGATTAAATAAAATATGAAGTTTTATAAGTAAAAGTTCAATTAGGTATATGCTACAGCCATGTTATAATTAAAATATTCATAAAACATATTAATTACTGCAGATACATATAGAGATGATGCTGCTTTAAACATAATCTGAAAACAAAGCTTACAAATACAAAATCCTGTGATACAGTAATAAATAAACATTAAAAAAGCAAAATAATTATTATAAAGCATGAATATTGAGTTCACCACATGCTTTTCTTTCATTATTTACTTATGCATTCAATAAATCATTCACTGGTGGTGAATAAACATTTTGCACCCTAAAAATGCAAATTCACTTTGATGTGACTAACAAGCTTAATTTCGTGTGTTTTAATTCCAGTTAGTGGCTGTAAATGCTGGCTAATCTAATATGCACACAAAAGCTCTAAAAGCTACAATCTTATAGTAGTTATTTTCTCCCAGATTGTGGAGTTTCTCTGAGATATGAGGGATTTCAGTTAACCAACACTTGAAAATTATACTTACTCACCCACAGTGTTGAGCAGGATTTGTATTGTGAAATTCAACTAAACATTTCGGTGTGGGAAATTGAAATTCTAATGAATTAGGCTATTGATCATCTGAATTCTTGCAAAAAATCAATCACTAACACATACTTCAGTCATGGGTCCCTAGCATGTCTATTTTTTTTAATTGTTCCATGTTCAATTGTTATCTCTTTATTACTTTTACGATTTCTCTCTAACATTGTAACCAGTCCTGTTAGTTAGGCTGTCTCAGGATGAAAATTACTTGTTAGACTAGGTTATCCACAAAGAACATACCATAGTTGCGTCTGATGAGCAGGGAGTAATAATTTTCAAGAGTTCGTTAACTTACTGTAAGCTGTATGACACATATTCTTGTATAAAAAGCTGCATATTATTTTACATATTATATATAACCTGCTTTTCCCAAAGAGCTCATCAATTATATATATGAAGTTTCCTTTTCTGCGAGTTAAATCAGCTAAAGCAAAGTATCTGTTAGAAATGTTAGAACTAAATGTACACAATGAATCACAGTCAGGTCTTTCTTACTCCAAAAAGTAATTGTCAGAACAATGTCCTATATGTGTTGCTAGTTCCAACTGATGGACTTTTACTAAATATTATTTTTATTAGTGATGAGGAAATTATGCTGTACAGAGTAAGTTCATTTTCTCATTCTATTGCTTCTAATGTTAAAACTTTTATGGGAGTATCACTGTTTACTCTATTTGTGCAAATATGTTTAAAAAATGTCAAAGTTTATTGATACTTTACTATCAATGTTGCAGTTCATGTAGTAAGGCATTAGATTTCTGCTTGGGTGGTATGTGTTTGAAATCCTGGCAGAAGCTGAGACTAGGCTAACACAGATTTGCTCATCCTACTATCTAAGTACCTGTCCTATGGAATTACCCTGAGAATAGATATCTAAGTTTGTTTTCAAATGAGATAATGTCTGTCCTTGGGTGCCATAAACTGTCAACCAATGGGAGTCCTGCAGTATTGTCATATTATGCTTCCACTAGTACAAAGTGCCATGCGTCAGGTGAATCCGCCTGTAATAAATACCAGGTCCAAATTTTCTAATTTCCAAAATTTAATCCACAAGGAAGGTATAGGATAATGTTTAACACAACCATGAAAACCACATAGTTTTCATAACACAAATGAATAAATGCACTCACATATTTGATCATAGCCACATAGGCACTAAAATGGTCATTATTTATATGCATATGGGGAATAACTTTTCAAAACATGATAAGTGCACAAATACAAATTTTACAGGAGAAGCCAAAAACTAATATGCAATAAAGTTTTATAATAATTTAAGTATGGGGATTTATTAAGAATTCTAAGCATAGAAAAATAGTATACATTGGAAAAATCTCACTCTCTATTTAAAGGAATAGTTGATAATTGAACTTTGAAAATCTGTGAACTAGTTTCGTTTTGCACCAAACAAAGGAACAATTCATGTTTTGAAACAAATTTATATAGAAATATGCAAGAGTATAGCCAAATAATTCATACAATGAAATGTTCCCAATCAATTATTTAAACAGTAATAAAATCAGTCACTTATTATAATGCATACATACTGTTTCTTTGAGAAATGTCCACACATTATTTAAACAATCAAATTAAGCAATACAATAAAAAGCATTATTAATTCAGTAGTTCTTTTCACACCTTATATTATAATTAATAACAGGATCAAAATTAATTTGCTCCTATACAACCTGCAAAGTTTTGTTTTCGCTTACATTCACACATTATCTAAGGAATACAATACTTATAATTCACAAAAATCTTTAGATATTCACTAAACAAAGCAGTAAAAATTATAAAGTTTAAAAATAAAGGCAGGTGTTACAAAATCAAATGATACTGACCTGACAAATAATACCATTAAAAGTAGTTTCACAGACTGTTATGATCATATTTTAGTTAAAATGTGGAAACTTACTCCTCTTCGAGCATTTAATATCCAGGTCCTCCTCCAAACAATCACTCTTCATCCTCAACTTGCTCTTCTACATTGTTTGTTACATCAACTTCTCTCTCAAGTAGATCAACATAAAATGTAAGATTTCATTCTCCTTCCAGCTAATACTAGAGTGAGTCTCTCCTTTTTTTCCCTGATTTTATAGTGTGTATCAAACTGACAGCACTTGGATCACTAAGCCTTCCTGCTACTTCCTAGTTCCAGAAGAAAGGTCCCCTATACATACACCTTCTTTCATGTTCGTTTAGATGAACTGCAGGCTAATGCAAAAACACAACAAACCTGCTGTATGCATTGGCCACGGCAATAATTGGTATACAACGAAAAACATTGTTGTAAAGGTTTGGAAGGTTTGCTTTCTCAGTTTACCATTTTTTATTATACTTTGGGTGCAACATACATTAGCAATAGCAACAGGTTGGACTTGTAATTTGAACTAATTTTGATGCTGGACTGATATCGTGTTTTGTACCACACCAAAAAATTTGTACTTGATTTAAAAGGTTAAAAATTGTGCTTTGCATCAAAACAGCACTGTAGCTCGATGCAGCCCATCTTTTGGAACAGAAATCCACTTCAAGGTAATTTACCTCCGTGTGAAGACTTATTATGTTTTGAAGTGTCACCTCTCACATATATTTGAAATTACATAGTACTTAATGCAAACTATTGCCAGGATGGTGCTAAAGGAATTGCATTGAATAGCACCAAGAATTTACTTATTTCCTCTCTCTATTGTTCAAGGTGAGAGCCAACAGCTCATTTAGCCTGGTAAGCAGAATACTGCATCAGAAGAATGTCAGCTTTGACATGTTTATGCCATATAAGTGGGCCTTATGTTTACCCCTCAGAGTTCAAAAACTTCTCATAGTGTCGCAGCAGTTATGACTCAAGGCTATGGGAGTTGGTGAGGGCAGTCGAGATAAACATAGACAAGTAGTGCTTGCCAGTAGCTATGGCTCAGGTTATCGGGAGGTTGGTGAGGGCCGTCAGAGATAAACAAAGATAAATAACGCTTTCCAGCATAAACACTGGAAGCACTATCATCAGATGACCAGAATCTGCTGGATGTTTCTTCTTTCGAACGTTCTAGAAGTCTATTGAAATTCCCAAATTAAGCAAGTGCTCTTGCAACAGTGAGTCAATTAGTTAGCGAGTGCATGTCTGTTGCGATGAAAAGTGCTGCTCTCCTAGCAAGTTTGCAACAACTGTTGTGATGTGCAAAGAGTGCTGCTTCCATGAGATGTTGGAGAAGTCTTGTGTTCGACTCCCAGCAAGTGAACCATCTGGAAGAAGAGGCTACATTATGCATATTTTGTTATGCCGCTATGTCGCAAAGAGAGGTGAACTGACAGGGAAATTCAACTAGTTCACATTAGTGAAGTGACAGTGTGAAGTAAGTGAAGTCACAGTGAAAATTGGAACTAGATCAAGTTATTAAGCGACAATTAAAATCTGGACAAATATCAGTAGTCATTGTTGCTTTAAGTAGCAATAGAACAGGTGCGAATTTGTGCAATGGCCAAATGCTGAATTTAGTGGCAAGGCAAAGAGCCTTGGTTTACACATTTTTTAAAAGATGGAACAACAAGGAAGCAAGAAATCACCTCAATTTCAAAAATGTTCAGCAACTTACTGTTAAACATGTGGTATAGGCAAAGCAAGTGACTCATGAGGTACTTACATTAACTTGCACTTGCGAGAGGGAAATATGAAAAGCATAGGGGTAGAGAAGTGGCAACACATAGTTAATAACAGTGACTGATTTGTTAGAGAGCAAAGCTCTTCCCATTTGAAACATACTGTAGAGTGCATAATACTGGCCACATTCCCTTCACTTGTGCTGAAGACTGTGGGATGTATTGTATAGATTTTAAGCTTTTGTTTCTATCTCTGATAAACCTATTGTAATTACTACATTGAGATTAAATTATTATTATTATTATTATTATTATTATTATTATTATTATTATTATTATTATTATTATTATTATGAGGGTAATTTCAAAACTCCTGCACACGGCGCATGCGTGACCGTTACAGTGGCATGATCAAGTTGAAATTTATGTCAGTTGAGTTAGACTTTAGGCTTAATGGTTGTATATGTGTTTGCTGGTTCGTGTGATTGTGTCATGAGTAATTCAGTTTTAAAATGGAAACTGAAACTGAGTCCGGTCAGTTACACATAGTAGTCAGCATTCCTACATTAAAATTGAATCCCTATGTGAAAAGAACCACTGAAATTTGCAACACTTTGAGAGAGGTGTGTGAGAATAGTGTAGTGGATTTTAGCACAGTATCACGGTGGTCTGCTCATTTCTGTGAAGGTTGGGTAAGCACTGAGGACAACCTAAGAAGTGGAAGGCCATCAACTGCAACAGACTACGCCTCTCAGGTTATTGTCAATGATATTTTGAGAGAGGATCGATGAGAAACACGTGAGGAAATTGCATATGAGGCCAGTATATCTGTCACTTAAGTTTTACAGAATCATTGCTGAAAAGAGCCATGAGATGATCCAAGATGAGAAAAGTTGCTGCCAGATGGGTCCCGCATGATCTGAGTGAAGAGCAGAAAGCAGGTTGCAAAAGAATTGCTTCAATGTTATCCAACAGTTTCTGAAAAGAATTGTTGCACTTGGTGAAACCTGGATATGAAATTTTGAGCCAGAACTGAAGTTGTCACAATGTATAAGTTCTGACTCTCCATGCCCGAAAAAATTCTGCTGCCAACAAACAAAGCTAACACTGATAATGATTTTTGTGTATGACATGAATGAAGTCATAGCTACAAATAGAGTGCCCCATGGAAGCTCTGTAACAGGTGCATACTACAAACTGTTTTGCACCTGAAAATTAATCAAAGAAGGCCTGACATACTTGCAGCTGGTGTCCTCATTTTGCACAATAATGCAAGACCACATACTGGCCTACCAGTGAGAGAAACCTCGACAAATATGGATGGGAAATACTTCCCCACCCACCATGAGCCCTCCAGACTTTGATTTGTTTCCCAAATTGAAGGAACCACTCTATTGAAAACATTTTGATACAATTGATGAAGCTTCCAGTGAGGTGACCGGAGTAATCAGACAACTCAACTATGAAAGTGCCCTATCCAGAATACAGAATTTGCCAAAACAATGGGAAGCTGTCATAAGCAAGAATGGAGATTATATTGAAGGCCTGTAAAAGGTATTTTGTAAAATAAATTATTTTCTTTATTTCTAACTTACAGAGTGCAGAACTTTTGAAATTACCCTTGTATTATGCATAAACATCCTGCATCCCATCTGATCATTGTCAATTTCTTTCTAGCAGCCATTTTACAAAATCATGAACTCTGTGTCCTGTATTGCATGAGATTTTCCATACTTGAGGCTATGGAAGCTTTTTCCTTATTTACTTCATACAGTGCATTTCGAATGTTGTTTTTCTGAAAGGATGGCCATTTTTCATATTTTCTTTTAATATCTATGTTCCACATAGAAGTTCAAGGATCTCAAAAGTGCCATTCATGCTTTCAGCAACCAGCAAAAGGATTGAGTTTTGTATTTTGCACTGCATAACTGTGAAATGGAAATGCTTTGGGTTGCAATGAATTACATGTAAGGGACATTTGATACGTTTCATCGTTGCATTATATATTTTAAAAAAAAAAGGCCAAGTAATGTTTATACTTTTGCATATATGTGACTTGTTCTGAGTTTACATGCCTTAAATATTGCACTACTTATCCTTTACATCTGCCAATAAAGTCTGATAACTCTGCAAGGATATCCACTTGGGATGGATACAAAGTATAATGCTTAAGTTTACAATGGGTGCAATTTCCATAAAGTGCCATTTTCTTTTTCTGTTTTAGTACGTTCACAATGAGCATAGCTATGAAAGCAGCAAAAACAACAGTAGGCCACCTGGGTGGTGCGGAGGAGTGCAATCTACATCACATCAATGAGGTTGAGTTTGAATTTGTTGGGTTGAGTTACTGTATAGTTTTTCCTGGGGATTTCCTTTGTGTTCAGCAGGTAAACATTGGGTAACTCTAAACTCTGTATACCTTGACTAATTTTAATTTCATTCATCCCTGTTCAATATAACCTCCCTGGTTAAAGGACATTCAGCCTTTAAATAAAATTAAAAATAAAATAAAAATAAAAACACACACACACACACATGCTTGCAAACAAAGCAGCAATACAATCATTCCCCAGCAAACATTTCTTTGATTAGTGAAAACATTAGTAAGCCATGCACAGGTAACACTAGATACATGATGGTAGAGATATGCACATGCAGGCTGCCTACAATTCAGCAGAGATGTGTGTGGAGTTCGCAGCCTGCAGGTGTGGGCCTCTTCAGCCACTTTTTTACATTTACATCTATTTCCACATACACTGTATGAAGATGTCTATTTATATAATCATAATTTGCTTTATGAATACATATCTATCGTTTTGTATTCTATATTTCTAACAATGCAAGTATTCAGTATATTACGTTACATAAATTACCTAATATGTTATTCAAAATAATTTCATAGTATCTAAACGTTAATGTATATTCCAAAGAAAGTGTTCTTAAAGAAGCTTATTCTTCCATCTACTTCTTATTTCTTTGAAACCATTTGTATGGTATAAGAAGTTCCTAACTCTGTTCCTATTAATTGCATCTATTTTCCTATTTAAATTATATTCAATTTATAATTTATTTCAAGATGGACAACTCTGTATAAGCTTGTTATTCTGTGTCACGAACCTATTTTAATGCATCTTTTCTGTTAAAATTTTTTGTAATTGTTATTCTGACCCATTTTGGGTCAGATTCTTAATTAAATAGATAAACTTTCATTACATTACACATTTCATTGCAGATATCAGAAGAATACAGTATGCTAGAGTGATAGGTAGATTTTTAAAAAGTGGTTTGCTATGGGATGGCTTTGAAAATTCCATGCTCTTTGCATGATTATGAAAAAAATAAACAGTGACTTAGCACTTCAAAAAACTATAAGTATTTTAAAATTCAAACCAATAACAAAGAATATATTGGAAATGGTTAATGGCACAAAAATTGTTATTTGACATCAATTTTAAGCTTTAACGAGATCTACATTTTTTGTGAAGTAAGACTATTTCTTACAGTTACACAAAAGTCATTAAGAATGAACAAGACTATTCGCAAAAATTTCACGATATGCATTTTATTTATTATGCAAATATCTTAAATACATAGTAGTTTACTTGAAACCATCAAGAGTCAATTTTTAGAAAATAAAAAATAATTAAAATTTTTGCATGTAAAAGGTAGTTTGGGGTAGAAGGGATTTTCTTAAAAATTGTAAAGTTTTAACATTATTAAACACTGTTATATGCATACATGTACAAATTCAATATATTTATTACAAAATATGTTCTACCTACCAGGCAAGTGGTAGAGAAAGTAATAAAAATGATAGGGATTTACTTTGTATATTAATTTTTGGTAGTAGATTAAGAGCTAATAAATTTATATTGTGACGCAGTGGCTATGGCCTAAGGTTACCTGGAGGCCAGCATAAGGCGGTCGAGTAAACAATGATAGCTGCCACTTGTCAGCATAAACACTGGGTGTCCTATCAGCAGTTAACCCTCTGGAAGCTTCTTCTCCCCCTCCTCCAGGAAGTGTGTTGAAATAGTTCTAGAATGTTCGAGAACCTTGTGGAAAGATTCCACTGACTATATAAGCGAGCACTCTTGCAGGAGTCAATGCAAGTCAAGAGTTGTTGAGTCAGTTAGCGAGTGAGCAGGTTGGCTAGTGTGTCTCTGGTGAGATTCTCTGAGATAGTTGGTGATGGCTGTTGTGATGTGCAGCGAGTGTTGCTGCGGTGCGATGGGTTGTGGGAGTCTTGTGTTTGATTCACGAGTGAAGTGAACTGTCCAACGCGAAGAGAGTGAAGTGATGGAGAACTGACCTAGTTCCCCTTAGTATAGTGATTGTGCGAATGAAGTGAACTCCCAGTAAAGTGTAACTGGATAAGAACTTAGTGACAAATGAGAGAAGTGACAGTTGAAAAATTACTTCAAATGATTTAAGATATACTGGCATTTTTGATAGTTACCGAACAGAAATGTACTACATACTAAAAATATAATTACTTTTATGGCTAAATATTTGTATATGTTCTCATATGGAAGAACATTTCATCCCCAAAATTGCATTTTCTCCACTCAATGATGGAAGCTTATGGGCACTTAGATATAAATGGCCTGCTTTTCTATGTTGAAAGATATATTGCTATTGTCTCAAGAAGTTGCTATCTGTCATTGGCTTTGAATGCTAAAAATATTAACTCGTTTTACTTAGAAACCCTAAGGAGAGTTTTTTTTTTTTTTAATGGTAACAATCAACTACAGTTCATGTGTTTCAATTTAGTTAAGATTTGAGCTGTAATATAATTGTATATTTCATAGCAGGCCAGAATTTCCTGCCTGTTCAGCCATATTGTTCACCCCCCTCCCATTTTTTATTTCTTGTCATTCCAAAATTGTGCTTATTAGGAGGGAGGGAGAGAAAGAGAGAGAGAGGAGGGAGGGAGAGACCCCATTGTTACTTTCTGACTAGCTTGAAACGAGCATCATTTACCACCAAAGTGTCTGAGGATGCTGGGATGCAAGTAACCCATTGAAAAATACAGTTAACAACTCTATTGTAAGATAAAGAAATGTGAAGATTAAAAAAAATTATATGAGACTTATGATTGTAAATATGCATTGTAAAAAAGTTAGCAGTCAATAACAACCAAAACCAGAAAGACTGTCACAATAATTCTCTTGTCTTTGTTTCATTCATGTAAGCCTCTCTAACTTCTGGCCATATATGTAAAACGTTCTCATATGGCTTTGACTTAAAAAACAACTCGTTGAGTGTAGGTTCTTTAACGTTGGTTTTTACTCATATTTAACTTGAAACACACTTGCATTCACCCCACATTCATGCTTCCAGACTCTGTGGAGGGCAGAAAAGATTGCAATTAAAGAACAATTCTGCTGCTGGGAATTGAACACAGGACCTCTGGTTGAGAAATCAGAATGTTGACCATTCAACCACAGAGGCAGTCTATTGCCTTTCATAAACTAATTACATAGCAAATCATGAATATTGCCTTCTGCAATCTTATTTAATTTACCTATTCTGATTATGGTTACAGGAAACAAAGAAACAGAAGTAATATTTATACAAAAACATTCAGCTAGCCATATACCTTCAGGGGATTCAGGAATGCAGAAATAATATGGGTTTCCATTTGGAGATGATGCACCCTGTATACATGGAGAATATACATATTCCAAAGTATGAGCAAAATGTTAAGAGATGCATAATGTCCAACAAATGCAGCATTGACATTTTAAGTTCTGAAGTTTTAAGCTACATTTCGTAGTAAGTACCCACTGTAATATGGGTTAATGATGATGACAAGAATGCCAACAATGGCAGAGGAGTCAAAGATACCTTCAGTGACATCAGACATCTACACTAAGCAAGGATTTTCTAATTCATAAGGCTTCAGCTTTTCTGCAACAGTTGAGCTTTCTTTGATGATTTATTTATTTGTATTGAGTTTAATACTTCGGTTGAGACTTGGTTACAACCCTAGTTCTTTTACTGAGTCCCACCATACCAAATTATAATAAAACCACAAAGAAACAGTTTTATATGCAGTATTTATCAAATTCAATAGCCCACTAGGTTTACATATTTTCATTCCAATTCAGTATACTACACATTCACCCAAAGTAACACCGCTAACCACTTTTGTAAAGCGTATCTGATCCAACTCACATGTCTTCTCCCCTTGCTGACCATTCACCCCATACAAAAATTTCCCAAGCTTCCTGGTCTGCATTTTGTCACTAAAACGTTTTCTCATGTTTACTGATCATTTATGTTTAGTGCTGTACCATTCATCCTACACTCAGTACAGTGTCTTCCTCCGTAGTCTACAGGTGCCATGCTAGCCTCTAGCTGCCAAGGTCATGGGTTCAAACCTGGTAGACAGCAATGGATTTTTTCGGGCATAAAATTCCTTAGCATGGTTTCCTTTGGAAGGGAAGTAAAGCTGGTGGTACAGTGTTGTAGATTTATGGCACGTAAAAGAACTTCAAGCCTTATAAAGAGACCTCTGAGCAAAATGTCTGGTCTTTCACGCCCAATACAGAATGGGAAGAACCATAATAGTTTAAGAGCATCCATAAATAAAACTCAATTAATTAGCTCAGCACAGAGTAGTAAAAGGGCAATTCTAACACAACTGAGCAAGCATTTTGAACAGGCATTCAACATACTGAAGTATTTTGGCAATGCTTTAAAATAATGAAGATACCTTTAACATGCTGATCAAAAGGGCTTATTTGTTACATTCACATGACTTTCTCTAACCATTCTTCAACAAACTATTAGAACAAAAGCCTATTCTTCTATCTACTTCATGTTAATCAACATAAATATTTGCAGAAATTGTCTTATTGCATATTTCCTCATTGCTTTAAGTGATAGTCAAATCTTTTAAGATCAGGTCTCTAAGTGATGGTTTTGAAATTCTGTTTTCTTTGCATGGTCAAGCGAAAAAAATGAATAGCGATTTTTCTCTTAAGAAAAGTATAAGTATTTGAAAATTCAAATCAATAACAAAGAATACCTTGGAAATGGTTAGGACACCAAATAAAAAAAAAGGTCAAATTTATGTCATTTCATTATGATCTACATTTTATATGTGAGATTTTTTCTCTCTCTTACAGTTTACCAGTTATGCAAAGGTCATTCAGAATAAGAATGACTCCAGAGGCTATGCCCAGAAAACTCAAGATATACATCCATTTGCCATGAAAATATCTTAAAAATGTGATGTTTTAATCAAAAGTGTTGACGCATGCACACAGATGCTTTTTTCTAAAACTGCTTGTTTTTTTAATTCAGGAGACCTCAAAACATGTACTTCTGGTAACATTTCAGTATCATTTTTTGGGTGGAATGCAATAATGTTCCTCTACTTACTGTATGTAGTAGAGAAAGTAAAACTGTGTTTTAAGTACATTCAGTATAATGTAGCACAAACTTAATGCACTAGAGATAATGGTATTCCTTGGTTTAGCTTATGTAAAGCGTTCAACTAAATTGTTACAAAAACTTTCAGCGATAAAAGTCACAGCTACAGAATATTTCTATGGCAAGTAACAAATGAAGTGTAGTGCATTAATACACATATGATAAAACATATACAGATGCTTAATTTAACTCATAAATTTGTCTTTTATCAGGAGGTTTTTCCTAAAAATCTTTCAAACCATCAGCTACCTCTTTACTTTCATTGTAATTTTGGCTCCAATGTTTGATGACTAGTTATATGCAACAATATAGGGATAATTATTGGGCACAAGATATTTATTAATATCAATAATCTTTTCCTCAAGTGCCAGCTTTATTAGTCTATTTATACATTTTAATAATTTAATTCATGGATTTATCTCGCCTCTAGCATAAACTATGGATAGACTTGCAACACCTTGTTATTTCTTGAGGTTTTTTTTTTTTTTTTTTCTTTCTTTCTTTCTTTCTTTCTTTCTCTCTCTCTCTCTCTCTCTCTCTCACTTCCTTTCCTTCTGTATTTCCCTCTTTTGCATTTTCTGTTAAAACTGATCAAAATCAATAATAAATATTACAATTGAAATGAGTCGTTTGTGATTACACTAATACTTCACTTACTTGGTAATAAGAAAGTTCCTTTTTCTAAGTTAGATAAAAATTAGAACACAGTAATTTATTAAATACATATTTTAATACTTGGAAAGATTAAGGGGAAAGAATCAAATATTACGAGCTGGTTATTTTATTGGAGTCCAAGAGGTATCATACTCTTTTTCAAATGTTTCAAAATCTAATGTTCTACCTTTTCTGGCACCAAGTAGTGTTATTCATATTATCACCACCAGCACTGCTGCTGTCACTACTGCCTCTTCTTCTTGGGCTAAATTTGACATCTTTTAGGGAGCCAGGTCATATCAGATAATTAATGTGAATATGAAACTAATGCTCTAAATCCTGTGGATATTCAATTGAGCAAGGAAAAATCCAAAATAAAAACCCACCCAGCCAGCTTGACCCCTTTGGAATACCTCCAGGGTTGTAGCATCAAAGGCAAGAACTTTGTCTTTGAAGCATTGTGATCTATGCTGTTCCCCATTTGAGCCAAAAAACAATAGCATGCATCAAAACTAGCTTGTGTACCAGATTTATAAAAAGTTTTTTATACTATGCTTATAAATTTTTGTCATATAAGACTTTTCACTCAATAAAAAGCAAGATGTTTTAATTTTATGACATTGTACTTCATTATAATTCCAGTTCCATTGGGAAAATTAATTATGATTGAAGTAATAACATCATAATTATACGAGAGCGACTTTTATAGAATTTGGAATTAGAGCAGTAGTTACTATAAGCGTTACCATTGCTAAAAGTAAGAACAGTGCTGCAGGACTTCTGTTTGAGTCATTGCATTAGCAAATGTCCTAATTGTACAATGTTACTGCTATACTGTGCACTTCAGCCCTAGATGTGTTTGACTTCTTAATGGTAGAACTGTAAAGGACTGGAAGAAGAAATGTTATCAACTGCAGTTTTTATTATGATGGTGTTTTCTAATTTGGCAATGTTACCATGCAAGAAAATTTAAATAATAACTAGAAAATCTATACTGATATTGTACTGGTGGCTTGGGAATCTTCACATTCACCAGGTTCACCTCTATTTCATTGTAGATATTAAGGGTTTCTGTATTATGTAAAAACGATGTAGTTTTTTTATGTTATTACATAACCGTGGGACCAAAGAGAAAGTACAAAGGTTTGAAGTTTAACTTACTCTATCTAAAAAATTACTTGACCATTCCAAGGGATGACTGTTCCACTGCCAAAGGGTACTTATAGACTATGCAGCATTTCCACAACTTGGAAGGCTGTCAGGGGGAGCTTAAAGAAGTCAGATGTTCCACCAATATTTTACATCCTTTGGCGTGAATACCTGAAGATTTTTCATCCATTATTAGAAAATAGCCAGGCTGCACAAAACTACAATTATAAAGGGTAAAGGGAGGATTCGGCATAAAAATCTTCTAGATCATTGTACAATAATTTCATAAAGAGTGGGGGAAGTTAATTTAATTAAACAAATCATTATTTGAGTTTCAAAAGCTATCAGTGCTGTGTCAGATAAAGCAGCCACAGGGTGTCTACTGCCTTGAAGGTTTAAAATTTCAGTATATTTCCAGTGCCAGTTTTGACAAAATTGCAGTACTGCATCGAGTCATATTACAGCAAAAATGCAGCAGTATTCAAGTGTGATTATATTTGCTTCTGCAGCCATGATATGAAACTGTGTTTTCACTTTAAGTTCAAAGGAGCTGTAAACAAAACCATGTGACAAGGACATGCCTCATTAGCTGGTGGGCAAACTTAACTTTCCCCACTTAGCATTCGTCTCTTTCTCTACATAAAACAGTTTGGTTCAGATTGTAACATTTTGTTGTTATTGTGCAAAGAAATTTCAAAAACCCATTATTATAACAGTTCAGTTTATGAAACAAAATGTGTTTATTCATATTCAAGTGTAACTAACCAAACTGTTATAGCAGTGTCTTTAAAGAGGCTATGTGCAGACACTGTAGTTCATTTCCGGATAAGTCGTCAGTATACTCTTTGTCCTTGGTGCATGTGTTGAGAAAATGTTACTTTCGAGAGTGTCATGGCTGAGAATTCTTCATTACTGTGAAGAAACATTAATGCGGAAAACCGTTAAAAAGTGGAGAGATGATTGTGTTCAATGATTTTTAATGAATTCTGCAAAAGTACCCATCTTTGGTCAACAATGAATGTGGTTAGCTGTTCTTTAGCAATAATGGAACTTCTTGTTAGTGTTTGTTTTCTGATGTATTTTCTAAACTATTGTGCTCATTGATTCTTAACTCATTGATTCATAAAAGTTTAAAGCAAAAGTGGCATACTGATATTATCAATAAATTATTTCCATAACCTAAAGTTAAGAGCAGTTCAATTCAGTGTCTCTAATCAATCACAGGTGAAAAAGTAGATAGGTAGAGCTACCGAAATGTTAGTATTGTCTTAGAAGTTTAGATTGTAAGGCAAAATGCAGGAATAAGACATACAAAATGTTTAAAAGCTAATGATCCCCAAGCTGCAGAATGTTTGTGAAGCAATTTCCTTTCGCGGATACTTAGTTCCTGTCCTGTGATGCTGCCATGTGCTCAGTGGAGTGATACATTGAGGCTTGTTTACTTCTGCTTGAAACTTAAGAGTGAAACAGGTATAGTTGCCATACCTGCTGCTACAAATCTCTAATTTTTTAATAAATTTACTTTGCAATCTTTATAAAATTATTGTACAATGTCTAGAAGATTTTTTATGCTGAATTCTCCCCTTTACCGCTTAGAACTGTTATTTCACAAGATTTCAATCTCATACTATTCATAATAATGGACCAAACTTTCACTGATATTCATAGAAAGGGGAATAAAATATCAGCAGATTTTGTATTTCTAATCTTAGCCTCCCCTCCATTCTCTCCACTGCAGCAATTTTCAAAATTCTGGAAATGTATAGGATGCAAAAAATTTTAGGAGTGAGAGATTATCCAAATGGTTGAGTCATTTTCACATAAGAAAAGAATCATGTAAAAAATATTAAAACAATAACAAATACTTATTTGACTAACCACATTTTCCAGGTACCAATCATCTGAAAATTCAATCCGAAATAAATCAAAGTTATATGGATAGTTCATCCAATTTTCTCCAGCACATAATCACAGATTCCAATATAATTTCAGCGTATCCAGTATGTTAAAAAAAAACAAAAAAAAAAAAAAAAAAACAAAAAAAAAAAACCTCTGCTAAGTGCCATGTTATTAAAACATGATGCATAGTTCTTATGACAGATGAGTGAAGAGAAAGGAAGAATAGCTTCGAAATATAACTCAAATAAGAACTTTAGAAAAAGCTACTTTGGTTCCCTCTCCCTGCCTAATGTCTATCCCTCTCCTTGCCTAATGTCTAATTTGGAAGAGTAAAATGGTACTTCTCTTATCCCTCTGCCATTCTATCTGGCAATGCTTGCCAAATAGCTAGGATTTCATATATTCAAATGTATTAGAGGTAAAGTCCAAATATAAATGAACACCCAGTTTACCAAATTATTTACCCAAAATTGAAAATTATTGGAAAGTTTCTGGTTACAGTTTTAGTGTGTGTGTGTATATATATAGTTGAACCAGCTTTATACGAGGGGTACTATTTATATTTTGAGCCTTGGCAACCCTGAATGTTGTAGGTGCCATCTGGTGTTTCCAATGGAAAGTTTGACATTTTTACCATAATCTACTTCAAACATTTTGTCAATAGAGCGTCATTTGTTTTGTTTACACTAATTTGAAAATTGTGTCTCAACAAAAACATGGAATTAATTCGCGAAAATGTTTGTGCAATGATTTATTACGACTTTCGACATGGATTATCAAGACGAGTGCGTCGATCAACTAACTTCCACATTTGGCGACGAAGCTCCATCCTTTGCCTCTGTGAAACGCTGGTATAACGAATTTAATCATGGCCACTGTTCGCTCGATGATGAAGTTTGTGAAGGTCATCCAAAATCAGTTCTTGTGCCAGAAAACATTGATGCTGTGCAAAAACTAATAATGAAAGATTGTCATGCAAAATATTGTGAGATTGAGGCAACCCTAGACATTAGTTCCACCAGCATATATAAAATATTGCATGATTATTTAGCCATGAAAAAGGTTTGCTCTCATTGGATCCCACATAATTTGATGCAATCTCAAAAAGATGCTTGTGTCGATTGGTGTACAAAAATGCTCAAGAAATACAATGGCGGTACCTCAAAAGACGTATATAAGATTCTGACAGGTGACGAATCATGGATCTATGCATATGAGCCAGAACGTAAACAGCAGTCGACTGTATTGGTGTTTCAAGATGAAGCAAATCCAACAGAAGTTGTTCGCACTCGAAGCACTTCAAAGCAAATGGTCGCCTGCTTTTTCAGCAAAACTGGCCATGTGGCAACAGTGCCTTTAGAGGAACGTAAAACGGTCAATGCCGAATGGTACACAACCATTTGTTTGTCAGAAGTCTTCGGTGAAGTAAGGAAAACCAACAAGAACTGTAGGATCGTTCTTAATCAAGACAATGCAAACGCACACACATCTCGTCTAACAACAGAGTATTTGAAGGCTCAAAATATAGAATTGATGGGTCATCTGCCATACAGTCCTGATTTGGCACCCAATGACTTCTTTTTGTTCCCAAACATCAAGAATAAATTGCGTGGACAATGATTTTCGTTAGCAGAAGAAGCCATTGATGCCTTCAAAAACCATATTTTGGAGTGCCTCAAGAAGACTGGAATAAATGCTTTGACAAATGGTTCAAACAGATGTAAATGTGTATTGATCATAAAGGAGAATATTTTGAAAAACAATAAAGCAGTTTTCAATCAGAAATTACTTTGTTTTAATTATTAGGCTCAAAATATAAATAGTGCCCCTCGTATGTATATCAAGGGGAAAAAAGGAAGATTACTTGTAACTCAGAATTACTTACAAATGAGATTTTGATAATGCATCATATTTTTTTTTTTAAAGCAATACAGTGGGCCTAGACGTGTAAAATTTTACAAACAACAAAGATATGTATGAAGAAAACATTATTTTGAACTGCTTTAAAGAAATCAGTTAATTTGGTTTGTTTCACTTTTCTTTCAGTGAGTGTATACACATTAATAAAATTTTATTTGAATAGAAGAATAATTCATTTGAAGCTAATTTTGCAAACTTATTTATGAACTTAGAGCTTTTTCACTACAACTTTTCGCACTGATGTAACGCCTACACACATTTATTGCACTTAACACTTACTTTAGGTATTTCAAGATTTGAGTCATCATCCTCATTATTGTCAGTGTCGCTTAAAGCTGGTCCGCTTTCTTGATCACCACCATGTTTTTGGCAAACATCAGCAATAATCTCCTCATCCTGTAGTTCCCCACACACAGCTAGATTGTCATAAAAAATGCACAGAGGTAACGAAATTTGCATCCTCTGGCAGAGCTAGCTCATTTATAGGCACAACTTCATCACTACCGGCACCATCAGCAGAGACAGCCTCTTCCTGCAAGATACCAGATTTAAAGAAACAGTGTTTGATTGTGGAGGATGACAACTGCTTTCAGGCAGCCGAAATAAATTCCATGGCTTGTAGTAAGTAAATGGCGGGATTTTCATTTCCTGCATCAGTCAGTGTTATTAAATGTTGAACCAGCTATTTTTCTATAATGAACTTTGAAATTTGCAATGATGCCCAAACCATGTGGCTGTAGATGACTGATACAGTTAGGAGGGAAAAATTCTACTCAAACATTTTTCAAAATTATTTAAGGTGGATGTGCTGCACATCAATCCATAAAAAGAAGCATCTTCTTCTGTTTATTTTTCATTCTAATGTCCAGTTTCTTTAACCACCACTGTTCCATTAAAATCATAGTCATCCAAGACTTCCTATTGGATTCATATTCCGTAGGTTTTGTTTTCACACCCTTAAAACACCTCGGATTCTTGGATTTTCTGATCACAAGTGGGAGAAGTTTGTCTGATCTCTGCATTGGTGGCAAGAAGAACTGTTATGCAAATTGTACTTTTCTTCCCTCCATGGCATGAGTTACCATTTTCAGCTAATCTCTTGCTGGGAAGGAGATTGTAGAATAGGCCAGTCTCATCACAGTTGTATATGTTTTGAGGCTGATAATTGCTAATGATTCCTAGTAGAACCTCTTCCTTCCATGTTGCATAGTGATGTCATCCACAGCATTCGACTCACCTCCTGTTTTCCCTCTGTTTCATGACAATCTAAATCCTTACAACCATCTTGATGAAGCCTTGAAATCAACCAAGATGTTCATAATTTTAGCTAAATCTATTGCATTTGCTTTCAGCATGTCACTACTGATTGGTAGAGCTGCAACCCGTTTTTGCTGGATCCATGTGAAAAGTGCCATTTCCAAATCAGCATATCTCCCTTCCTGCTGACAACTGCATTTTGTTGATTTTGCACCCAATTTTAAAAACACATCCAAAATAGCATTTCTGTAACTGATGACTGTACATAGCGCGTATAAGCAATTCCTAAGTATGAAGCAATTTCGGTTTTGTGTGGATTAAATTCCACCTCTCGTATGAATTTTCTTTCTGATTTAGTGTATAACATTTCCTTTTTCTGTTCTCCAAGGCTGATTAAAAGCAACTGAGAACTGAAAGACAAAACCACTTTATCTTTACTTCTCGTTTGTTGCTACGACACTGTCGCACTGAAAGCCACCGGCTCTACCAGCAAACATCTTTGTCTTTTGTTTCTGTGGCCAAAAGCTTGCGTCTTTGTCAACAGAGATAAGGAAAATATGCCTTGAGTTTCTTTAAGATAGCGTATGCTCATTATAATTACATAAAACTCAGTTGTATTTCACTGAAATTTAATATGCATAACAGCGAATTACATATAAATGCATTACATATAAATAAGGTTCTATTAACTTATTTCTAAATTACATTTTGCCAGGACCTACAAAAATGTACGTATAAATACGATATACTTGGAACTGGGTTACGTATAAAGCAGGATCAACTCTGTGTGTGTGGACAGATTAAACAGCCAAAAATAATTTCCTACTGCTGATTTATCAGTTTGCTTATACAACACTTCACAGTTGTGATGTGGACATAACTGCAAGCATTCGGAAGTGAGGTAAACTTAAGTTACCAAATGAGAATTTGTGGCTGGATACATCTAATGTTTTGCACAATTGTCAAATGTGAGCAGTAGGCAAGGATCCTTTTTGTAGCCAGTTAAAACACGTTTAAGGGGAATTCCCAGCCACACATTTATGATGTACACATGCGGGTATGAGCAGTTCCACTTTATTTTTTTAAGACAGATTTTTGCATGATATGCGAAGATGGCATCAAAAGAGCACTGATAATGAAATAATGTTGATGTTGAATGAATTCAGTGATAATTCTTCTTATTTAGAGTTATCAGGCTCAGAAGAAGAAGAGATCTCTGTAGAAGCAAGCCGGTAGCAATGGCAGCTGAACTGACGAGTGACGGCAGTGATGAGCGCCCACATTTGCAGGTAATGCAAGCTGCTACCCATAACAGTACTTGCAGTGACAAAGTTGTAAGTTATCCATTAAAACTTTATCACACAAAGAAAAATTACTTAAAGTGAACCTGTGAGTGTGTAATACCAATGTACCTAATATAGCTTAGTTTAACTTGTAGCCCATATACAGGATTTGCCCCAACATTTCAGTGAATGTTTTCCAAATCAGCATAAAATTGGGTGTGATGACTTATATTTACACAATATTAGTTATGCGTATGAAGATGTGCAAATAACATATTTTTAATTTTAAAGCAAGATATCAATAGAGAAAAATGAAACCACATACATTTTCACAATCATATATACTGGCTTTGCTGTAACATATCTCCGAAAATGCTGATAAAAATGGAATATTTAAAATATCTTTCACAGATTAACGCTGAAAAACTGCACATTTAAATTTAAGGTTTACCTGCATAAGAAATAGTTATGATGTGCTGTTCTCCTTTGACCTTAATATCCAACCAATATGAATGTTATATTTCACTTTCATTAAGACAAATGACAAGCCATGAACTACAACACAGTTGTTTTACTGAAAGATTGCATTGGTTTTTTCCTTAGGCAACCTGAACAGAGCCTGAATAAAGTTTAAAATGAGGGTAATGGAAATAAAACAGCTGAATCTGATGTTATTTGATTGACTGTTTACTCTTGAAGCTTTACTTGCACTTCCAGTTTTTCCAGACTAGTTTTGAAAGCAATTTGTAAACAAGTATATTATGCAGCTTTGCTGTTGATAAGAACTTCAGAATTTTAATGATTTTATGTTTTAACAGTTGAATCTGAACTTAATTATTAGTGAAAGTAATAATATTTACATATTAAACACTAGTCATAAGAATGAAGCAATATTATGAGGCATTGAGTAGTAGTTAAGTGCAGATACTAAGCAAAGCCACATTGTTAAAAAAAATTGCTTATGATAGATGATCTATAGGTAGACAAATTATTTTTTACATTGTCTTTTTTTTAAATGTTCAAGAAAGTAATTTAACTTTATGAATTTTTTATGATTTCTGTCTAAATTATAATTTTAATTTCCTTTTAAACTTTCTTAAATTTATAGTATAAGATCATTGTTAATATGATTTTTACATTAACTCTAAAAATACAATTGCACTTTCACAATGCTGTTGTGCACATTGTTAAAGCAAAAGTATGAAGTAAACTGTTTAAATTCTTTCTTCTGCAGAAATATAAACAAACAAATTCAGCAAATCAAATTAGAAAATATGAGTTAGTAGCCACAAATCACAATTAAGATTTGACTAATTGTGGTTGAGAATTAACAGTCAAATTTTTTTAATCTGAATCTCCTTTGCATTGTTTGGTTAATAGTTTAAATTTACTATAAAACCAAGTAGTTTACTTTTCTGCATGGTTAAGACTCAGATAGAAACTGCTGAAAAGCATAGAATTTGATTGAGTCAATCCTCCCACCTCTTTCTGCCAAGTAAATCCAGATGTTACAAATAGAAATTTCTTTAGAGATTTTTTTTAAACTTGTTTATAAGTTAGAAACAAATTGAAAGGTTTAATTTTCTTTTGAACATCACTATAACTGCATTACATAAGTGAATTTTGCTCTTTATTGTTGAAATGCTACAAATCAACAGTTTTGCTGACCACAACTCATGAATAGCTGGCATATTGAGAAAATACTTAATATATTTTGTCTCGTTTAGGGCCGTTTCACAGTTTAAGCTTAAGCCAAAGCTTTAGTAAGCTATGTATGCCACTTCTGCAAGGTTTAAGATTTGCGAGCTTCACAGTAGGGACCAGATTCAGCTTTACTGAGCTGCACAACTCTACAGAACAGTAAAGTTGGTAATGCTTGTGCATGAGCATCTAGTCAATTCCCATTGTTTGTTTATGCTGACGCTGTCCCTAAAATAAGCTTTTGTAAGTTATCCAGCAACATAATATTAAGATGATCAAAAAATCAGAGTCAAGATGTAGAACATTAATTTTCAAAAAGTCAGTATTCTCTTAGAAATTGTAAAGCAGTATAAGCATTTTATAGAGGGCAAGCAATCAGATAAATTATTATGGAATAAGAAAAACCAAAGTGGGGAAAAATTGTGATAAAAGGGTGGATTAGAATGGTGTGAAACAATTTTGATACTCTGCATGCTGTAGATTTCCAGCTGCAATTAGCATGCTTTCACTTGCATATATCCTCAAATTTAAGAGAAGCATTGTTTCTGATGAGAGCGCTTTTTTACTGAAATATAAAGCGATACGTTATATGTAGAGGCGAATGAGTGCAACAAGGTATACGATAAAAGTATGAAGTATAAATTTAAAATTAAGGGCATGCCAAATTAAGTTTTGGTTCTTACCGGTTGGTTTTATGTTTAATTGTATCATCAATAATTTCTGGTACCATCATTGCTGACTGTTTCCTTAATCAAAATCTCTCATTCAATTCTCAGTCATTTCATATGTGAAAATGATTTGGACACATTCTAAACACTTTAGAAGTCTTCTGTTGTGCATATGGGTTAAAATAATTTGCATTTCCTCATAACTAATATCGCCTTCTTTCGATAATAAGGTGACTCCTTAGTTTAAATCACAGTATGGTTTAAGCCAAGCCATGTATAAGCCCGGCTTACTGCTTGAACTACACACTATAAAACTCCATTGTAGCTTAAGCCCAATTCAAAATTATGCTTAAACTGTGAAACTGGGTCTTATTGTTAATCTAGAAAACAGTGTCTCTAACATAAGGCAAGGTGAAGTAGTCTTAAGCTAAGTCTGAATCAATATGCCATCCAGAAAAGGGCCACACTAATGACATCCAAATGAAATTTGACAAGTTTGCTTTAGTAGAAATGTAATACATGCTCTATTCTTCTATCTTTGAATGTATTTTCCTATTCTGGTTACTTCCAAGCAGCTTTCTCTTATTAGTTCCAAAATTTTTGGATTAGGATGCCTTCTTTTTCCCTTATTTTTTCTTTGTATGGTTTAAGTGCAAAAGTTTCACTTCTTCATGCCCTTGTTTTCCATATGTTTGTTTTCTCTTTTACAAATGATTCTTCTTAACTTATACCTTGAGGTGTTATAAAATGGTTTTTATTTTTACATTTGTGTTGATTTGAAATACAAAACTTGTTGTTTTGTGTTTTTATAATTTCTCTATCTCAACAAATCTACTCTATGATTTTAATGGTGAGTGACCAAATCATATATTTGCTCAAAAGTTTTACCTTATTTCTTTGCTGCTCATAACTTCAATAAGTAGATGTCTCTCAGATTGTGTGAATGGACAGTGCCACAAATAATAAAACTAAAGAATGCTATATTTTTAAAAAATGCCAAAGTAATGTGGCTTTGCTGTCACGATAAATATTAATTCAGTGTTATGAAAATTTTACTGCAGTCAATTACATTCTACTTTTTTACTTTAATATAAGAGAGAAGGCACTATTGTGTAGCATAAATAAAGTAATTATTTATGCAATAGAGTGTTGTTATAATATTTTACAATGGAAATATTAAAGATCAGCATTATTCAGGAGATTCAGTCAGGTATGGAATAATAATTAAAAAAAAAGAAAGAAAAAAGAAAAGAAAAGAACTACAGATGTGAACATTGATAAATTTCAGTCAATTAGCAGTTCTCACGCCTTGCAGTTCCTTCTTGAATTACCTGGAATCGAAGGAAAAAATGTTTTAAAGAAAAGAAAACCAAAACTTATTTATTACTAATATCTCAAGTATCAAGAGTGACATTACCTTATTCAAACCATAACATAGTGAGTGCCTCTGCATTTGCTGGTGTCAGCCTCCTCCTCTTGTCATTCACCACCAAGCTGTACTGAGAAAAAGATTTCTCTGAGTCAAATTGGAGCATTGGAACCACATACTCTTCAGTGCTGCAACGTCATTATCTAGATGAGATGGTTTCAGGCTGCAAAGTACCTCCACCACCTTCACTTGCACATGGTTCTCCTTGCTAACATGTTCTTTGAAGGTAGCGCGGTAAACACTGTGGGATTCTACAAATTCTTGTTCTCCTAGTGCCCTCATGAATGGTATACATTCCTTAAGCTTAAGTAGTTTTGTAAGCGACATGAGCTTTGGGGCATTTCTTGGATCAAATAGGGAGCCTATGGCTTGAATTAACAATTAGCTTCTGACCTGGATCAGTCATCTTCAATTGTTTATTTTTCACCAAAGCTGCTTGTGAAGCATAAGTTATCTTGGTTACAACAGCCATTCTTACCTTTGTCGGTAGATACTTAACTTCTTCTAATACAATCTGACTATATACCCCTTCACTGAACAATTTGAGTGTTACTTCCTCATCACTGATTTTTCCACTAAGTAGATGTATGGTGGGATATGGTGACCCTTCCAAGAGAGTGATCAATTCCATAATTGGGCAGCAGACTGCTGACACTTAAACAGCTTGCAATTTTATTATCTGGATGTTACTTGCACCAGCTTCTTTGGAGAAGTGTATCCCGCATTCCCATCTTCAAGGGTCTTGAAGAATCTGCTATATGCTCAATATGGGTTGCCAGGTACATTGCAGATTTAAACCAAGAGTTCCATCTGGAACACATTGGCATAGGAAAAGCACATATTTTATGCTTTTCAGCAGTCCTTGTACTATGACTTAAAAAACTGTATGTAACTATTTTTGCATTTCCTAGTATGCAGGAATGCATTTTTCACTTTCACAACTACAAGGTTAAGTTTGTTGTGTTTGTCTTCAAAAACTTTCCCAACAATGTTTATTTTCTGGACACAGCACTAAATGTGATTCAGCTCCTCCATTAAACCTTTCAGAATATTCACACACATCATATAATGCGTAGAATCCGTTATTATTGCTATGACACGATCATTTTCAATTTTTTATGACCGCAGAGTATCCAAAATAGCATTTGAATAGTTTGGTTCATTGGTCATATCCAACAGTACGACGAAGCCAGATGTACCTGTTGCTGGCACAGTAGGATGAAGCAATACGTTGAATATACAACTACCATTTTATCCATTGTTTTGTTGCATAATACAAACACATCTTTGTTTTTCACATCCTCTTTATTTTCTCTTGCTTTTTTTGACTCAGCTTTGGAATGTATTTTTGCCAAATCCAGTTTGCGGTAAATCCCCTACACCACCTTGAATGTAATTACTCTCCAATTTCGGATTGCACGCGACCATGTTTGACAGGTATATTTGCCTCAACAAATGCTTCAGTAGTATGTAAAATAAATCGTTCTATTACATCTTTGGCTTGACTTGCATTAGTTAGTATTTCTTACAACATGGCCATACGTGGGTATTACCACCAGCTTGAGCTGCTTTTCGGCCTTGCATGTATTTATCTGATACCTTGTGCTTGTTCCATTACATCTTTACATGTAAAATCACGTCAAACTTCAAAATATTTACAAAGCAGCACGTCATAAGGCATAAAGTAACCTTAAGATTTGAATTATAGCACACTCTTGTAATGTTACTTTTACCTTCAGCATGCTGTATTCAAAACCACTATAGTCTATTGTCTACAATAACGCAGTAATAACATACACTTCTGAGCTTCCAATAGTAATGCTGCTGGTTGCTAGACAGACTCTCATGACATCATGACTCGTTAATTCCTGCTCTTGGTGAGCCAATCAGAATCATCAATGAACATAGCAACAACTGTATGGCAATGGCTCAGCGCTGATAATCGGGCCATAAGCCAAAGTTATTGCACCACTTATTTTGTTGTTAACCAAACCTTTACTTCCCAAATATGAAAATATTGTGTGAATTTATATTGAACTCCCGAAAATGGTGTTATTTTGTGAATTTGTTGAATTTTTTTTTTTTTTTTCAAAATTTGCATTTTAACGCAATTTAAACTTGCATTTATAATGATCCAAAACAAACTATTATGAAGAAAAAAAAAACTTCCAAATGCAAAATACGAAAAATGTTATGGCTAATTAACAAAAACTAACCTCTATTTATACCTCATAGTGACTTGATAGCCCTCTTGAAAACAGCTTTGTTGCTGCTTCTCTCACTATCACATTATTGCTGTTTGTATATTTGTACCATCCCAAGAAACTATATCAATCCTTTTACTCCTTAATCAGCATGTTCTGCACTCAATGTGTGGAGCAAGCATGCTCACTGCCCCATTCCATAAGAGGCAATACTTTTATAATCTTTGGCTATTAACATGAACAGAAGGGTTCTGAATGAAAGGCTTCAGACACAGCACAGAACAAGAGCACACTCAAGAGTAAAATCACTGAGTAATTACTATATACTTTTGGGAGTTCATTTGCTTCATTTCACTCACAAGGAAAGTAACCCAACTGGACTTGCCCGATTTCTTTCTAAATCAGTACATAGGTAGATGTTTGGCTGATCAAATGTGATAAAAGTAATATCGGTAGCTTTTTTGCATGTTGCAAGATAGCGTGATTCGAAACTTGAGCTTACCTAGTATTGCACTAACATCTAAATCCTGCAGAACTGGCATTGATTGTGTGATGTTATGAAAGATACATTGCTCATTTTGAATTCTTGAGTGGACAGACTAACAATGCCATCTTAATGATGAGAAAATAACAAGGATGTTACCCAACAAGAAAATTGTGACTCAAATCATTCTTCCAAAAACAACAAGACTCATGCAACCCAAAGACATATATGTTTTTAGACAGTATAAAGTTGTAATCTGAAGACTGGAAGAACTGTTCAGGAATAAAACATTAAACATGATAGGGTTTTATAATGAAAATGCATTCTGCTGTGTCTTGTCTTATATGATAAAGATATGCATACCACCAGTCTTTAAAGATGCTGATATATGCATGGCAAAAAAGTGGATACATTATAAACTAAGAAAATTATTTATATTTTTTAAACACCTAACATGATCAGGGCATGATTTTAATAAAGAGCCAACTGAAAAATTCAATGCCACAGCCGGGATTTGAGCAACCGCAGAGAGAGCAGGAGAAGTGTGTCCAAATCCCAGTTGTGGCATTGAAGTTTTCAGTTGGCTCTTTATTAAAAGTGGATACATTACTGAAAAACAGGGGCAAACTTTTTAAAATGACCTCAAAATAATGCTCTGTGTTATGTGTTGTATGCATGGTAAAGGTAAATATGAAAACTCAGCAGTCATGAATTGTTTGTACTCTTCTGGGATGCTGTGTCCACACCACTTTGTTTCAAATCCTCATTATCCCTGATAAGGTCAGTGATAAAAATGGACCTACCTGTGTGTGTGTGTGTGTATATATATATATATATATTTTTTAAATGTATTTATTTGTACTATTTATTTATGTTAAGCAAATTACATTTGAATATGACATGGCATTTAGCCAAGGCTAATTGCCTGTTACATCCTATTTACAATCTGCAAACTTGCATTTTCAAGATTTATTCCCTACTGTACTACTTGTGTTGTCTTTTTTCACTGTGCAATTACACTTACTTTTCATTTTGTCTAAAAACAGACCTAATTTCTTACTGTCTTTACAGAACAAACCATTCATGGCGCATTTTCTTCTAGCTTTAAACGATTTTTCAGATAGTTTTTCTCCGTATGTCTGTCCCTTTACATTCAAATATAGCATGTTCAGAATCCTCCTTATTGCCAAATAAGGGGGTCTGGTACTGAGGTATATCTTTCTAAATCCTTTTAATCTCCAAACACCAATTCTTAACCATGCAATGCTCTCTCGTTCCTCTTTATTTACCGTATCTATATAGTTTGCCTTTCCAATGAACTTTTTATTTGAGCAGTTTTTATGATGAATATATTGTCAACTGTTCTTCTTCCCCTTCTGAAACCCATTTGAAACTCTCAACGGATACTGTACTCTTCAACCCAATTTTGTATTCTTCTTGCCAAAATGCCTGTGAATATTTTCCCTATATTAGCTAATAAAGCTATACCATGATAGCTGTTTGGCATATTTATACTAAGCAAATACAACTTATGAATATGACCAGTCATTTAGCCCAGACTCTTAGCCAGTCATATTCGATAAACCAGTTCAATTTCTATATACACTTTGTAATAACTTCTTCAAAATGTCAAAATATTTAAAATTAGATGCGGTTATGTTTAAGCTACTTCTCTTTTTACAGACACTTCCAATTTTTTTAAACTTTACTTAATTTCTCTACTATCCTTTCTGGAAATTTTGGTTAGGGCTATTTTTCTGGCTACAGGATTCCGAGCAAAAATGTAACCTAACTTTCCTGACTTTTCCCTGACCACAATTTTGTATTTGCATAATTTTTAACAGCTTCCTCCAACCCTAGGTATTGCCTGGCACCCCATATTACTGAGTTTAAACTTCTTTCTGCATATTTTACAGTAGGCGCCAAATTTATTGCCAATATATCACCAAGTTATTCTACAAACTCTGGATTAAGTAATGAATTCAGCCACTGAAGGTTTTTTTTGGGGGGAGGGGGCACAAAAGTCTTATGGTGGAGTAAATCCATCTGAAACTGCAGTCACAAAAATGTGAACAACCCTTATCTTTATAACATGTGTGAAAGCATTTATATACATATCAGTATCTCTACATTTAATTTGAAATTCATTACTTCATCGGGAGGGGATTTTAAGGAGCAAAATATGTTGTAATCCTCCTTAATATGTAGTTTTTCATCAGTTAAATTACCAGACATGTGATAGCTTTGAACCAATTTCCCTGACAATTTTACAATTCCCTGACTTTCCAGGTCGCTGGGAACCCTGGTCTAATTTAAACCATTTCTGTTTCAATAACTCCCTCCATCCCTTGGCATTCAAACGGTATGTGTTCAATATCTTCATTCCCCCCAGGGGTACTAATTCTATAAGGAAAACCACAATGTTTTTATCTACAAAACAATGCATTGTTCTTATCCCTGACCATTTTGTATTCCAAGAATAAATTGCTTTTATGTAATGTGTGCATATAAGAAAAATTTTAAGTGTACTGTAAATCCTAAAATAATTTGATTTTCCACAAAATATAAAATATGTGTGCTTTTTTTTTGTGTGGAACATGTAAACTAAAATTCAGAGAAAGTGATGTTTTATGTGTGTTCGGTTTGATGTGGAATGACTCATATAATGGATGGGGTTGAGGTGCAAAGAGACATGTAAGTGAACTACAGTTATTTACATCTCTTTCAGATTTAACACTTTAAGAAATGTTATGGTGTAATTATATATCAAACATTTATTCCTTTGCTTATAATATTGGTCCAACTGCACCTGTTTGCAGATTTTGATTCTAGTAGTATAGTATTTTATTGTGCTAAGAGTTTTACAAATTTGATTGTCTACGCAGGACACTTTTTCTTAGTACTTTTAATCTGCATACAGCTGCTCTTACCCATGATTTCCTCTCTTTGTTCATTATTTACTTTATCAATATATGTTTCCCTTTCCCAAGTTTTCTTCACTGAAATATAAAATATTAGAAACCTTCCCTAAATATATAACATCCATGCATAAAGGTTACAAAAAGATCTACCATGATAGTATGAATGTCAGACATAGACAGAGTGAAGGTGCATATCAGTGACATAATATGAATTCAAATTTCAAATCATGGTAGCTTGCGACAAGTGGAAAGGATAGCAGTATAATTTTTACCATGCTTTTATTCACCAAAAGTCTACTTATATAAAAATTTAGAAAGAAATCGGGCTTGTCCTGTTGGGTATTTCCCATGTCAGTTCAAAGTAAAATGATGATGATGATGATGATGATGATGATGATGATGATAAGAGAATCTTGGTAAAGTTTTTCTTGCTCATAAACTTAGTTCTGAGTTCACTCAATTGTTACCTTGTACTACAGATGGCAACCTTGGCCAACAATTAATTTAAAAACTTTTAAAGGAAGTTTGGTGTGACAATTCAGGAGAACAAATGCCTGTCCCCTATCTCTGTTCTTAGGGAACATCATTATTACAGAACAACAATGAGAATTGGTATGTGGTCAGCAATTTTAAGTCCAGAATGGCTTCGAATATTTCTTGTACAATAGTGCCATAAATTCCTTCTTGTGCAACCTTACGCACCATAATGCCTGAATTAGATGTCACAAAAGTCAGTGGAGCAAAACACTGTATCACTTTATGGTGCCATCTCTCCTTATGAAAGCCTTAATAAAAAAGGATGGCACTTAAAATGGGGAAAAGAAAACTTCTACTATTTTGATAGTGCTGACAGAAACACTTCCTGAATTCCTGTTGTTGTTGTTGTTCTTCTTCTTCTTCTTCTTCTTCTTCTTCTTCTTCTTATTATTATTATTATTATTATTAAAGTTCTACAATTCTAGAAACAAGCTTCATTTCTTCAACGGAATAAGCCTGTCTAGAAATCAATTTTTAAGTGTATGTGTAATGTGAAATAAGAAGAGAAACTCAAGTAAGGCCAACAGAGAAATCAAATAAATAAAAGAGCATGATGATAAATAAATGGTAAATGAATAAATTAATAAATAGCTAAATAAATAATCAGTTGCTGTATCACCCCCTCATTTTGAATGACGTAAGCCATAAAATCTGCGTTTCTAAAGGTTAAATACACCCTTCACCAATGTGTTAAATTATCTGCTCAGCATTATATTGAAATACCCATCTTCATTTACCTTGAACTACCAGAAAAGAAGATATAGAAAGCTTAACTACAACACTGCATCCAGGGAAGAGGAATCTACAGCAAACCTTACATATTAAGCTGTACAGATTATTTTAGGCACTGCCAGAGGTGAAAGCTTGCATGAAGTTTAAAATGATTGTGTATGAGGTTCTGATTTTGTTTTAGTGCTACCTGGCTTCCCCCCAGTAAAAGAAAAAGATGGAACTAATTTGAAACCCTAAAACCAAATTATATTAATCAGCTCTATGCAAAGCCAAGAATATTCATTTCCCTTAAAAGTGAAAAGAAGTCCTACATGTGAGAGCTGAGCCATCTTCTGAGGTGGTATTTTCCGAGGCACAATCTGTTGCTGTAGAGAAAGCTGTCTTAAATTTTGTGTTGTGCCAGCCTTCATGGTGCCAGAAGTTAATGTGGCCTTCACCTGGGGCAGAGCCATCGGGATAGTCACACTCTGTGATGTACCACTACCCCCTGCAGTGGAAACTGTCTTCACCAAGGTTGCCACTTGCGTCTGCCCAGTAGTTCCAGCCTGCTGGACCTCAAGCAATCATTAAACCTTTCTATTAAAACATACATTAAGTGCCCTTAATGCAGCTTGCAGAAAAATTCTACAAAAAATTTAATGGAGGAAACCTTTAATTTGTTTTTGAACGTATGAGTTAAATGCACTTTAATTATCACAAATTTCTCCTGGCATGTTGAAAAATTAATTGCATTTCAAGGGGATTCCTTGCAATATCACTAACTATAAGATATTCGGATGTATTTCACAGGTGTAAAATTGCTATCTACCAATATAAGTCATC
Organism: Deroplatys truncata; assembly: GCA_030765065.1. Lineage (NCBI taxonomy): Eukaryota > Metazoa > Arthropoda > Insecta > Mantodea > Mantidae > Deroplatys > Deroplatys truncata. Next base: position 191,481,568 of record CM060976.1, on the reverse strand, counting down.
TGCTTGAATAAGCAAAATACAACAAATTTTATTATATATTTTTATGCACCAGTGCTAATTACTATAAATTTACATTTAATATAAGAATTTTGGTTAAAATCTTTAATATATAAAGTAAAATTAGGCAATACTAATAAAAATTTGCATACACATAAATACATGACCATGACTAGCATTGTTAATTTTAATGGTATTACCATTAAAACCATAGTGCACCAAAACCAGTTTCAACCAGTAAAAATTAATTTAAATAAATGGTGCTAGTTAAAACTAGATGAGCACACTTAGACTACTAGTTTTAGCAGCCAACATTCATTGATTCTTAGCCAAAATTGGTTTTAACTGCAAGAAACCTAAATAAAATGAATAAAAATGAGTTTGAACCTAAATTATTATCTGATATTAGCTTATATGTTCTATTATTATTATTGGGGTTTTTAATTACTCACTTTATGTTGTTATTGTTTATCATGTTTTAACATTTGAATTAGGCCAAAAACAGCAGTGAAATCTTCATGTAAATCACCCAGTATCAAAGAGTGTCGGGCATATTCTCAATATACTGTGTATTCTGAATTAGTTTGTAACATAAGTATTTCCCTTAAGCTTTTTAAACATAGGACATCTTCTCAAATCATTGTTTCCACCATCAGTTGTATGTTGAATGGCGTTGTTAGAGAGAGAGAGAGAGAGGTAGGGGGGGTGTGTGCGTGTGTGTGTGTGAGATGTATATTTGAAAAGCGTAGTTGAAGTATACCTATTCATTCTAGAAATCAACTCATAATAAAATTTTCAGTTTACATCCCTGCTTCACAGTTACAAGATTTCTTTCAATTCAATTATAGACATGTATTTATGAATTTAATATATTTACAAATAATCTGTTTCCTTTCCTAATATTTCAGACATTTCTTTCTTTCTTTCTTTCTTTCTTTCTTTCTTTCTCTTTCTCTCTCTCTTTCATACACACTTTTGCAATCAATTTTTGCGCCATTATCTGTCTGTTGACCCTCCCACTAATTTCTGCTGTATATATCTATTTCTTTGACTGTAAAATGGTATTTGAATATTGGTCCTTAAAATAGCTAAGATTTATAAGGAAAAAGTTCTGAGCTGATATATAAAAATGGAAGTTATCTTTGAAATTAGCATAAAAACTGATTGAAGAATAATTTCTTCATTTTTCTATTCACTTATTTACATACTGATGAAGACTGGGAACTTAAAATCTTACTCTCTTTGTAAAGTAGAGTCTGCTTGCATAGTGTGATTTATGCTTTGCAGCAATGGCATAAAGTTATCCAAGAGCACTCATTACAACTCAATCTAATTAGGTATAAGTGGTTTTACATAGCACCATTAGTTTTAACAGTATCTATGAAATAATTTCATGATTATCTTTCGTAATATATTTATATGCAACAAAATAATTCTGCAAAACTAAACAAATTTTATTGCACAGAAATATTTCTGTAATGTTAAAATATAAATCAACAAAAAGCCTGGTGATCTGTTAACCTCCATTGTTCATTATCTCTGAGGGCATGAAATCATAAATGAGCAATTTGACTACCACAACCTGCAAGACTGTTGTAGCCAATAAGCAGCTATCATAACATGGATTATCTGTCCTGGGACAAGACAAGCACTGTACGAGGGTCGGCTGATAAGTCCAGGGCTTTTCAATGAAAACATCTAAAAAAATTTTTTTTTTTTATTTCTCAACATAATCTCCAGAAAGGTTAATACATTTGTCATACCGGTGTTCTAATTTAATTAAACCATCTCTGTAGTGCGATTTATCAAGGTCCTCAAAATAGCTGTTTACCGCATCAATGGCCTCCTTGTTGCTGTGAAATCTTCATCTTCCAAGAAATTTTTTGAGATTAGGGAACAGGTGGTAGTCCCTGGGTGCTAGATCTGGCGAATAGGGTGGATGTTCAAGCAATTTGAACTTTAATTTGCAAATTTTCCCCATTGCAATGACTGAACAATGGGCCGGAGCATTGTCGTGATGAAACAAGATGTTTTTTTTGCCAAATGAGGTCTTTGTCTTTTCACCTCATCACTCAAACGTTGCAGTAAGCTTGCATAGTAGTCACCAGTGATACTTTTACCCTTTTCCAAGTAATCAATAAAAATAATTCCCTGTGCATCCCAGAAAATACTCGTCATAAACTTGTTAGCTGACAAAATTGACTTTGCCTTTTTTGGAGTTGGTTCACCTGGCGCAATCCACTGTTTTGACTGTGATTTACTTTCTGGAGGTTGTGATTCATCCATGGTAATAAGCCGTCTCAAAAATTCATTGGGATTTTTATGGTAGAGCTCCACGTTCTTAACAGAAACAGTTTTTCTATGCAACTTTTGATCAGGTGTCAACAAACGCGGCACCCACCTTGCACAGACCTTGTGAAAGCCCAAAACATTACTTAAAATATCACCTGCATGTTCTTTTGATACGTTTACAGCCTCTGCTGTCTCAAACAACTTTAATCTGCAGTTTCCAGTACTAAACGATGAATTTTTTCAATTATCTTTGGAGTTGTGACTTCCATAGGGCGTCCAGAGCCAGGCTCATCACTAGTGCTCGTACGTCCCATTTTAAACTCTGCAACCCACCTTTTAATCATTGAATATGAAGGGGCAGAGTCTTTCAATGTACTGTCCATTTCCTTCTTGATTTCTTTAAGTGTTAAGCTTTTCAAATGGAAGTATTTAATCACAGCTCGTTTTTCCAAATCCTCCATTTTTGTGAAAACTCTAAAGTTGTCTTGTTTAAAATGCTGTCATTCAAAAACTAAACAAGCTATTGACCTGTAACTATGGATACAAACTAGTCTAGAGTAAAACTATACGATGCTACCGTCTAACTGGCCTAATGGCGCCATCTCTGTGTGAGGTCCGTGACTTATCAGCCGATCCTCGTATATTAAATCCAGGGACTGTTGATACTTCCAGCGCATTACAGACAGGTGACAGTTGGTACTTGTAGTGTAGGTTGATGCATAACATGTAATCTACTTAAAAAAGAATGCAGTTGAGGTAAATGTACTAGTGGATTTTTAAATTATGATATTAAGCATTATGGAGAATCACAGCATTATATCTTCAAACACGAAATTAGCCTACAAACAAGCATTACATGATTAACCAATAAGGGATTCCATAAAGACTATAATACAAATTATGTGGCAATAAATGAAGATAACTCAAAAATCAACTGGGTGCTAATTAAAACTATGTTAACCCACTTCATTTCTGTAAAATTAAGAAAAGGAAAGCTAAAAAAAAAGGACAATTATTAATTCTGTGGGGTGGTGTGACAAATTTAAGAGCGTTCTCTTAATTGTATAGAATAATAATATTTCTGTCATTGGTATGCACTATCTTGGAGTAAATTACTTTGGAATTAACACCTAATAAATAAGTCTGTACTTGACAAATAGACTACTATGGGAGTTATTTTTTCTAGGAGTAAATAACTTCAGAGAGCCATTCATTATTTGTGGAGTATTGTGTTTGCACATAATGTTTACAGTGATATTAAAGAATAAGGTGATAAGAAAAAGGGGGAAAGTATTAACAAACAAGACAAATCTTAATAAAGATAATGAAAACCAAGGATATAGAGAGCAAAAAAGTATTAAACGAAGATGTTGTATAAGAAAATAAATGCTTGGAAAATGATATATTCAGTGCTTCAAGCAGTTGTTAACACAGTTAAGAATAACCCAAATTCTATGTCAATGGAGAAGTATACCTTCAAATTTTTAAAAAGTCCACCATTTTTACTAGGAGAAAAGTGAAATGCAGCTATGACGTGTGAGGAAATTTGCAAATGCCAAGTATTGTCTTAGTTTCTGAAAATTCATTATCTTTTCAGGCAAATTAACTTATGAAACTTTCTCTTTATGCTATAAGTGCTTTAACTAAACAATGAAAGACAGGACCTGCAATTAATAAGAATGCCTGCAACTATCTGAAAAATGTTCGCTAACAATGTATTCTAGAAAATAACCTGAATTCCCATCCAAGTTCAACATAACATATCTCAAAGTAGAAGGAACACAAAGAATTCTTTCCTAAGAGTGAAAAGTTACTTGAACTCTCTCCCTCTTTCTCTCTGTAAATATCACATGGATCTTGCTTTCTGCTCACTATACAACGTTAATATTGAATTTCTTCAATGAGATAGTTTGTCTTAGATACCGTAAACTGGGGTTACTTTGACCCAGTTTTTTGCTGTTTCCTTCTTTGTAGACAGAAAAGAAAGGGCCAAAGCAGAGTGAACATTCCAAAACCATGTTTTTTAAGATTGTTGAATACCTATATAATTGACAGCAAAAAACTGAAATCAGTCACTTCCCATTGCTGTGATAGTGTTTTAAAAAATGGGCCAATGTTACCCACATATTTATTTCCTTATGAAATGAAGTTAATATGGTAATGGGTCAATGCAACCCCACCTGAATTATTAAGTAATATAGAGGGACAGAATAGCACTTTTTTAGTCACATTTCAAAGCTGAAAACATGAAATATTGTATATCATTAAGAATGTGATAGAACAAGCAATCAATACAGTGATTCGGTGACTTTCTTTTGTTTGTAGTTCAGGAAATTAGGTACAAGTATACATTACATCAGTAAACATATGATAGGTACAGCACTACACAAATAACTGCAGTTCTGGTTTGGAAATTAACCACATTTTATTGGTCGTGGTGAGCGGATAATTCTTACGAGGTCCTCCCAGGGATAAAATTTTTCATCTTTTTGTTCTGGCCATTTGAAATAGGATTTTTTCTTTCCCATACATTCACTTTAGCACCATCTTCATTCAAATCTGTTACCACTCCAGGATATTCTTGATTATCATAGAAAACAGTGACAAAGCATCCAATCTCTAATTTGTCTTCCAATGTCTCTGAGCATCATCCTGCAGATTAGAGGAAGTTTCAGAGACAGTATCAGATTTTACTACCACTTCATCCTCATTTTCAGAATCATATGGGACCAAAACAATCTTGCATGGTCTTCCTCTTTTTCTTTTGTCAGCATTTTCTGGTAATGGTAAATCACAGGTCTGATGCTTTTCCCTGCGCTAATTTCAACTTTCCTTCTGCATTTTCTTGTTGATGTACAACCCTGTACACTTTGATGTTTCTCATCTAATGTCTTGATGAATGCCTCTCCTACCATAGAAGTGTTTACAGCATTGCATCCAGGAAGACGGGACAGAACTTGTGTTTTGTCAATAGGGTAAATGCTGCATTTCCGGAAACTGGATTTCAAATTTTCTGCTTTATTTATTTAAAGTGCAGACATCAGTTTTGAAAGCATAGCAGGAAACACATCTTTGGGAAGAACTGAGTAAGAATTGTCGCATAAATCTTTCCATGACTTGAGAATCCTTCTCCATGCCCATTTTATGTGAGAGAAGGTGCCACATTTATGGTTGAGTTAGATGAGTTGAATTTGGTGGAAGACAAATAAATTTTATGCCATGTTCTTTGACATGAAAATGTCATGTTCAATGACAAATTTAAAACTTATGTGTGAAGATAAATTATCTCCAATTAACACTTTCATTCCTTCTAAATAACATAAACGAGGCAATACAAGTGAAACAAACTAATCTTCAAACACTACACCATCAAACCATCCAGACTTTGTCCTATTCTATCGTGTTCCCTGAGGCCCATTTTCGATTCATGTGCTCCATAAATGTTCAGCTATGAAAACAACATATGCAGGAAGCATTTCTCCCTCTGTATTCCCACAAAACATCACTGATGTCACACTTTTACTATGGTTGCATACAGTCTCAAACGTACTTCGTTCCTCTTTTACATATTACTTTACTAGCACCGGGTCATCAGTTACATTTGTTTCATCGTAATTCCATGTGTTCCTTGGAGGAACATCTTTAATTGTACTTTCTAGGTTAGTCAAATACTGTTCCACATCATTTTCATCTATCATAGCTCTGATCTTTTTAATACTCACTCTGGTAGTAAAGTTCCTTATGCCTCTTGAGAAATTACTTACACCAATGATAACCAGTGCAATTGTTTTTAAACTGTTTAACACTAGTACCCTTGTTCATTAGGTAGTCCTTAACTGTCATTCTTAAGTCCAATTCAGTGATTGGGAATCCATGCTCATCATTACCAACTGATCGACAAAAACTCTGTTCCTCTGTATCACTGAATATTTTGGAATGCCCTGGATTTTTTTGACGATTTCCCTTTAATTTAGGTTTTAAAGTACTACATGGAATTGAGTACTCAGCTGCAGGTTTTTGCTGTTAAAGTTCACCTTTCCTTATTTTCTCAAGGCATTCTGCAACTTTTTTGAGTTTGTAGTTAGCATAGTTCTGAGAACCAAGTTTTTTTCTCATATTTTGAAGCATAGTAACACATTGAAGGCCTAAAATAACACAAAAATATCACAAAATATTAGTAATATATACCGGTACCAATTTCAACAAAAATAATTCTAACCTCAAAATGCAATGGGGTTACTTCGGCCCGGGCTAAAGTAACCCAAATATGAAGAGAATGTGCACAGTTTTATAAGTTTGTAAAATATATTATCTAAAGCATATCTCATGATAACATTTTCACATCTTGTTACCTACTGATGAAACATCGCAAAACTATGCTTACCGTAATTTTTACATAATTAATACTATTATTTTTTTTATTATTATTTGTATTATCATATTTTTTATGTTATAATAAGAGTGTAATATGGGTAGAATATGGCAAGATAACAGCTTGGGCTGATGTATAGCCATATTCTAAGGAAGAGTGCTAGCACAAATAAATAAATAAATAAACATAATTAATGTAAACCATTTTTCTTGGGAATCATGGCCTCCTAAATTATACCATGATTATTGCTGAACCAGACAGCCATGTTCAGTCCTTGATAGGAGTTAAAATGGAGAGAGAATAAAAATATACAACTTTTTGTGATAGGTGGGCCAAAGTTAACAGCAAAGGGTCAGAGTAACTCCAGTTTATGGTGCTCTATCAACAGTTAAAACATCTTCCTCTAGTATATGCCTTGGTTTCTTAATACAGTCAAAAGGTCTGTTTTGGCTAACTCCAAGCTGGCTGTGAGAGTAAATTATGACCTATATTTGGGCTTTATTTACTTCCATAGGAACATACTACAGAATGATGTACTTCGTTTACTTCCTAGTAATTCACTCCACGAGTATCTGAAAGAACTAAAATACTTCAGAAGTAGTTTACCCTCATATGGAAGTTATGGTGTGTTGGCTTTAACAGTACATCACATGCAAGCTGAACTTACTTTTTAGTGGTACATGCCACCCCAAATATAACATGTACATATTTCTCAGAATATGGAGCCTGGTACAGCTTTCGTAATGGACACCATAATTCCTAGTCAAGGTTTAACACACCACTTTTGCTCATGATTATTATTTACTCTAGTTCTTATAATGCCAACCAACATATTCTCTCAACAAACAGTGAATATCACTTAAAATGACAAAGCACAGGGAATTTTATTTTAGATTTGTATTTCTTACTACACCCACCACATTCCAAGACACTCTTACTTATAACATTATGTTACAAAAAAACTCCTTATATGCTTTCAAATATACATATCTAATCTGAAAATCTGATTACATTTTTCCCTGGCTGAATATTCTTTCTATAAATGCATTTGACAGAGGAATTGAAAGAGCTAAAGGATGAACTCAACAAATCCACTGCTGACCTGATTTGCTACAGAAAAATGGTGCAAATCATCATGCATCTTTTCAGACAATAATTGTCACTATTGTTTTCAAACGCGGTATTTATAGATACTTTCTAAAGAAAAAATAAATCCTTACAGTTCCATATTAGAGGATAGCACTAGGACTAAACAACCTGCAACCACATGATGGCAATCACTGGTCATTAAACAAATAGATTCATACACAGAAGATGGAATATGGTTCACAGAAAAACCCACACTGTCCTCTGTAAGATGTTTCCATGGACTTAAAATGTAAGATTTTCCTGAAAATGAAAGATAATTAGTCATTTTATACTGTCCTTCTAAACCAAAAGGATTTATCTCAAGACAGTTTTTGATTGGCTGACTTTGGAGCAATTATGTAGCTCTGAACCTAATGTGCATTTTCCCCAAACAAAGTAGGCATATCTTTTTTAGAAATACCATAATGTAAAAAGCAAACCAGAATTAAAACTAATTTACCACAAGGTGTGTGTTAGTAATTAATACCTCCTGTGCAGTGAAAAATAATGAACTGTTGAGGTACGTCCTGCGCGTGCTTACAAGGGCCGTATAACATTTTCAATAATATATTAAATATTTTATTGAATGAACAGTGTATATGTTTTACGATTTAAAACAGAGTTGGAACTGTTTACACAATACATTAATTGAAGGTGAGAGATCTCCAGGCTTGCAGGCCATGGTCTAGAGGGTCTCGAAAATCCTCAGGCCCTCTAGACCACAGGTTATAAGCCTGAATTTTTTGAATAGTGTTTAAGGTCTGGTCTTACTTTCATACACCACCACAGGCGGTGATACTGGTGACACATGAAATGAAATGATAATTGGGAAAGGAAATTTGGAAAGGAAATATTCTGGTATAAGCTTAGAGCACCTCCCTGGCATTTGCCAGTTATGAGGGCTGAGGAAAACCTGGAAAAACCTCAGTCAGGGAGGATGGTCTGGCAGGATTTGAACAGCAGACCTCCCGTTTATGAGTCCAGCCTTAACGACCTTGGCTGCCATATTGATTACAAGATCAAAGATCTCTTACCTTCATGACATCGGCAATGAAAACCTAAGCTTATACATATAGTATCAATTACTTAAAAGTTAGTCAGAACATGTTTACAAAACTGCTTTTTTTCATGTCCAACTGACTGTTGCTACTGCTGAAACTTGATGTTGCACTGTTGCTGTTGTCTGATGATCCTTTTATAATCTTCTAAAGAGATTGCTGCCACGTGATATTTCAAAATAGAATGCACAAGTATTCTTCAAAGGAGCTAAGAGCTCATACAACTTAATCAGAGAAAGAAAGAAAAAATCTGATGCGTGACAATACCACAACTTTCTGTGCCCATTACCTATTCAAAGATATCTTTTATGTACTATATACAATGCATACAAAAAGTGATGCTTTTATCCATCTTATATTAATCACAATAAATGTATTCCCAGAAATGTTTGCATATTCTGGGGTGGTCAGTAAATTTCTTGTGTATGTTCTCCGTTTTGACTGATTCAATGTGATGATTCCTCCTATTGCTTTCTGTGAGCAACATACACAGGAAATTTACCCACCACATAGACTAGATTAAACTTTCAGAAGAATCTTTAAGCAATGCAGCATACACTTGGCACTCCAAAACAGCTACCAACATAAAAACTCTGCTCAGGGAACCAATGTCAGATACCAGCTAATAAGAAATTAGGAATACATTAACTAAACTGTGTGGTCTGTGACCAGATCTATACTGGGGGGGATAACTAAAAACATTAAATTTGGAAACCATGACCAAAGAACATTTTGGAAATATGAAACACAAGTTAACAGACAACTCTGCAATATACTTTTGGAATCATCACTGCAAATTAAAAACAACATGGATGTGTTGTATGAAATAAATATCACAATAGATCATTGTGGTGTGCAGGGATAATATTTTTGTCTCTCATATAGTAGGCCCAGGTTCAAATCCCAGATGGGTGAAGCCATATGACAGAGGATTTTATTCAGGCTTTTTCTTAACTCTTTGGATGATTATCAGGTAGCTTAAGCACTGAGTTCCCAAGATCATTTTTATGTTAACTTCATTCTTTCATTCACTGTCAGACATGATCACAACTAGTAGTATTCAGAGCTGCCTCTTTGGGTATTAATCTCTCAGGGCTGAGGGTGTCTTCTCGAGGTTTGTATAGTACATATCAATTAAGAGAAATTTGTGGTTTGGTTTAGGGAGACAGCTGTGGTAGTTCTGTTGGTAAGGAAGGCCAAATGTCTATGGTTCAAAACCAGACAACAATCTGAATTTTTAAAATCTAATTCTTTGTTCCAACAAATCTTGCATGAAAGGATTAAATGAACCCCTATATAATACCTGTTCTCATTCACTTGAGGAAAGTATGATACTGCATTTCTGTCTCTAGATGCTGATATTCCATTAATCAAATCCGAAATCTTTAAAAACTTATCAGAAGACATAAGCTGAATTGCCTAACCAAGGATGCTATTAAGATTCAGTGCTGGTTACTTTCAACTGTCACAACAGAAGAGCAAATTATATTACTCTAAGATTAGTCTTAGGTTAACAATTGTACATAAGCAATTTTTAGTGGCATGTCTTTTGTTCTCTGCTAGCCTTTGCAACAACATAAGGAATTGAATGTAGTTTCTACATAACAGTATTTGTCAGCTTCCAGAGCATGCGACTGGATGTTCAACATTTTTGTTCCACCAATAAAGTGCAAACAGAGGTACTGGGTCATCCAAATATCTTGGAACTGGAGCTGCACGAAGCATCTCAGCCAATATCAACAGTATGCTGTGTGGGGATAAATGGTTTATTTAAGGTCTCACAATGCAGTTTGTTTTTTCAGTGACAGCAACACATGAAATGAAGTTACAGTAAAGACAAATAATATGCATAATTATTCCATTCCACTTCCGGTGATTAATTTAAGATTCATATGTTGATATAGAATCCACTTGAAGCTGTTAGGAGGTTATTTGAAAAGAATTTCCCTTATGTTCAAGTTTTCCAAGTCATGGAACGCTTCTTAGATTACTTAATAAATTTTGTGAAATGGAAAGTGTTCTTGATAAAAAGCAAATAGGATAATGTACAGTACTCTCAGAAGAAACTCTTGTTGATGCTTAAATCTCCTAGTTGTCCTCAGCACAAAAACTGTTCAGCACAAAGGGCTATGAAGTTAATTGGGTTAAAACCCTATAAATGCACAGTCAAGATGTCTACTGCCTTGAAGGTTTAAAATTCCAGTATACACCGAATCATATTGCAGTAAAAATGCAGCAGTATTCAAATGCGTGTTGCCGCTACCTTAACATCTTTACTGCTTTTATTTGTTTCTGCAGCCTTAATATGAAGCTGTGTTTATTACTAGCTGCCATACCCAATGTGGCTCTTTAAATCTCAAATGATAATTTAATTAAATTTATTTAAAGGTGAGTCGGAATTGTTACAACATCAACGTAATTAAATTTACTCTCTATACTCTTTATGAAATTATTGTACAATGATCTAAGATTTTTTGTAATCAATTCTCTCCTTTGTCCCTTAGAACTGTAATATCATAAAATTCCCATCCCATGCTATTTATAATAATGTACCAAAACTTCACTAATATTCACAGAAATGAGAATGAAATAGCAGCAGATTTTCTAATTCTAATCTTAGCCTCTTCCACAACAACCTTCAAAATTCTGGAAATGGCGTATAGCTTGTAAAAATATCTTATGAATGAAAGATTACCACAATGTTCGAGTCATTTTTACACAAGATAAAAAGTTATGAGGAAAAAAATTATGCGAAACAATAACATTTAAAAAATAGTTATTTGATTTACAAGATTTTCCAAGAACCAATCACTGAAAAATACAATCTGAAATAAATCAATGCTTATAGATATTTCATACAATTTTTCCAGTATGTAATCATTGATTCCAGTAAATCCAATGAGTAGAAAAAAAAAATTCCTAATATATTTTTCCAGTATATCTAGATGCCAATCAGTATACACCCTGACAGTAGTGCAGGAACTTAATGAACTGGATGCTTGTGTGGGGATAATTGTTTATTTAAGGTCTCACAATGCAGTTTGTTTTTTCAGTGACAGCAACACATGAAATGAAGTTACAGTAAAGGCTGGATTAAATTTTGTGAATGGATTTTGAATAATATGCATGATGGAGAAACTGATCCTAATCTAATTCTCTTTTCAGATGAAGCATGGTTTCATTTGCATGTGTATCCAAATTCTCAAAACTGCAGACATTGGAATATCGAAAAACTAATCTACTTCATGATGAGAAAGTTTCTGCTGAGAGAGTAATATCGAGCTAAACAGTGCGCTCTTGCACTGACTGGCTGGCAGGAAATGATAGCTTGTCGGTTGAGCAGGTCTCCACCTCAGCTACAGTGCGGCGATATATGGATGACCCAATACAAAACAGGAGAAAGCTATGATGGCTTTATTGGTTGTATTACTAATCCACAGTATTCTGACATTGTTAAAATCATTATAGATGTTACATTTGTTTTTTTTGGATATTGGTTTTGTACACAGAATAGCTAGAAAAGTGATAAAATACACTTGATGAAGGTGGAGTCAACCTAAACACTCATTACAATATCAACGTAAACACTCTTACTATACCTCCGCCGCTGTAAACTTGCACTTGACTGCTAGCGTTTAAGTTGGTACACTCGCGAAAAAACAGATGAAAAGCTTCAACCGTTTGACTTCCTAAGCCAATCACAGAGCAGCATTCCGGATGTTCGATGACAAAGCGGATCCGGAACTAGAATCGGCTGTGTTGCCGGATGTAACTATTCTCAACCACGTGCTTCAGTTTGTGAATCTCTAGCACGAGCGTCGAGTGTTTTGCAAACTACATATTGTTCATTGTTATTTATATTTGTGGTTATTGTTCGATAGTTTTATTATTGTTCATTTATACATATATATATATATATATTTATTTATATTTATCTATTTTATATATATTTCATTCATATTATTTATTTAAACAAAACTTTAGTGCGACAATATCTGAAAAACGACGCTGATCGCCGAGTGATGATTCACGAAGTGAAGATCCTTTGTGCCAAGGTGTGCCACTTAATAGTCAGGCATTGGAACTATTAAGGAGAACCCGGGAATTCTTTGAACAGGAAAAGGAGTACGTGAAGCTTCATGGCAATCCCTCTATTTCTGCTGATAAAACCGTACAACGAACTGCAGCAGCTCTTGAACTAATCACAAGAACTGTTATTCACAAGGGAGTGAAACTCCAAGAGAAAGAGGACAAAATTCCTGAACCATCTGGAACGCAACAGGTATTTATATCAACTCCAGGGAAGAAAAGAAAGCAGCCTTGTCCGGTCACAAATCTTGATGCTTTCCAATTAGATGCCATACGTAGACACATTTATGCCTATTATCATAGAAAGGAGTATCCGACTATACCAAAGCTGCTTATATCGCTTATTTTCAATTAACAATAATAATACAAAATAGTTATTATTCATTGATGTTCGCTACTTACGTACACTTTTTGTATGCGGTTTAGACACGATAGAAAGGAGAACAATCAGCTGTTGTTGTTTACTAGCCACTCTGGCAACGTCGTAACCACAATGTAGCCAACCTTACGCGAAGCCACAAGAACTGTCAAGTGCAAAGATACAGCGGCAGGGGTATAGCTTTACTCATCTATTTATTTTGCAGAACATGTATTGTGAGCATGAGCTCACATCATCAGCTGCCTGTTGACTGTCGGATGAACTCTTGAGTCATACTGTTGAAAACTTGGGGTGTCCTTGGTGGCCTAGAGATGAAAATGAATGGAGGGTTGTCTGCTTCTGGCAAATCAAAGATCATGATGTGGTTTTCAAACTTCTTTATGTAGATCTTCTCCCATATTTCAAGCTTTTTAGGTTTTTGGACTGGTTTCAGCAACTGGATATTGGTGTCTATTTCATGATTTTGAGTCCAGAAGTGAAAAGTAACTGCCGATTTGTCAATCTGTTTGAACTTTATGTCATGCTGGTGTTCCTTGAAGCAGGTGCCGATGTTCCTTTTCATTTTTCCAATGTAAACCTTTTCGTAATTTTCACATTGGATCCAGTAGATTCCTGACTTTTTGTCCTGGGGTATGGGATCAGATTTTCTTGATGCTAAATTTGTTGTAAGGCGACAGGGTGATGTAATTCTTGAATATTTTCTGAAATTTGTGAAAGAGACCTGGGTGGTATGTGAATTTCCTGAAGTTGCTGAAAATATCCAGTTGCTGAAACCAGTCCAAAAACCTAGAGAGCTTGAAATATGGGAGAAGATCTACATATAGAAGTTTGAAAACCGCATCATGAACTTTGATTTGCCAAAAGCAGACAACCCTCCATTCAGTTTCATCTCTAGCCCACCAAGGACACCCCAGGTATTCTCGAGAGTTCGTCCAACAGTCAATGGGCAGCTGATGATGAGAGCTCATGCTCACAATACATGTTCTGCAAAATAAATAGACGAGTGAAGCTAGTAAGAGTGTTTAGGTTTACTCCACTTTCATCAAGTGTATTTTATTAACTACTTCACTGTGTGTGATTCCACCACTTTTTGGATAGAAAAGTGATATTCATAAACTGATAAATTGGTAACCACAGACATCCGTGATTGATTGAAATTTAGTGTTTTCTTCTGTGTTACTGGTAAAAAATAGTATGTGGTACTAAAAAAAGAAATGGTTTAATGGTCACAATAATCTTTTTGATTCAATTTTTCATACAAATGGCCATTTTTACATTAAGCAACTCTTGTCAAAATATATTGAAATTAGGCTCAGATCTGTCGTTTTTAACTCACAGCAGCTGAAATGAAAATGTTACTCTTGTCTATCTACTCAGCTTACCTGCTAAAACAATATTTTTTTCTTCTATTTATCCTTATTTTTGGTTTATCAATTTGTACTCTCATCTTAATAATTTATTAAGATTTTAAGTTAAATTAAACTAATTTCCTTCAAAGTTATTGCATGTACATTCTGCAAAATATCAAGCATTTATTTATTCTATTCAAGCCAAACCATTGATGGAATGCAAGAGATAAAACCCTTGTTTTTGTAAAAATACATTTCATCGTGCACAGCAACTTAGGCTGCAGAAGTCAAACTATGGATAAACAATATTGCTGCCTTATTGTAAGATTATGCTACTTTACAGCCAAATATGTCATCATGAAATTTTTATGCATGTTATTTCACATCAGCCAATCAAAGTAGATAAACGTGTGAACAATACCGTTAAAACCAATGCATATGCATGGTTCACACTATTTTTCGTATATTGTTTTCCCTGATTACCTATAATAAATTTCCCTGACTATCAAGATTTTTTAATATGGTACTGTAAATTTTTTCCAAATATCATTAAATATACTGAAATCAAAAGGTAATAATTTTTTAAATTTTAAGGAAATAACTAATTAAAACAATGCAATTTTGCTTCTTTGACTTTTTTATATGAGCTCCTTCTTCCCATAGGTGTCCAATGCTCTCCTTGTTATTTTATTTGTGTTATTTTTGACAAAGCATTATATATCAACATTAAAAATTAAGAACAATGCAAAGACAGTTGCTTTCATTGTGTTCTGGCTACATATAACATACATAAACTCAGAACTATAAACAAATCAGTAAATCTAATTCAACTTCAATACCTCCAATGAATCTGCATCTGTGTCTGTGTCTTTCTCCTTTTTGGAAAAGAGAATCTGCATGAAAATTTCCCTGACATTTTTATGAAGAATAGCTATTTCCCTCACTTTTTGACATATCTGAAACAGTTTCCCTGACTTTTTTTTACTTTCTCTACCATGTACATAGTTGGTAGAGAAGGTATTGCATTCTACCCAAAAATTTGATACTAAGATTTCATCAGAAGTACATGTTTTCGGGCCTCCTAAATCCATAACAAAGCACTTTTATAAAAAGGCTCGTGTGTGCATGTGTGTGAATAGCATAACTGAAAAACGAAAAGTTGGATCAATGCCAAACTACGTTCAGTACCTTCAAAAGATGCAACACAAAGATTTTCAAGAAAATGCCCTCACACCAAACTACCTTTTACATAAACATTTTTCCAAATTTTTTATTTTCTAAAAAATGGCTGTATTGATTTTGATTACAATACCATATACAAAAGGTATTTACATGAAAATAAAATGTATATCTTGAATTTTCTGGGAATAGTCTTTGAAGTCCTCTTCGTTCAGAAGGAATTTCGTATAATCTTCTATAACTGTAAACGTTAAGTAATAGACGAAAATGTACTATACAAGAAATATAGATCTCTTTAAAACACACAATTCCCTATAACTTTTTTTGTGGCATCATTTCCAAGATATCCATTATTAATGGTTCGAATTGTTCAATACTGAGCCATTCTTTTAAAGTCCTCTGAACATTCAGTTGTTTCTTCCACTTCCATTGAAACAGTATGGAATTTTAAAGCTAGTGTATAACATCCAGTTCTTAAACATTTAACTATGCTGTCTCTTTTTATCTATAACGAAATGTATAATGTAGCTATTTCTTTAAAAGTTTATTTGGATTAAAATGAAGTAGATATAAATATAAGATTCAATAAGATTAGTTTGTGTACCCACTAATAAATGACAGAGGGCAGAGAAAGTAATATGAATGTATTACATCAGATTTTTTATTTCCCTGACATTCCCTAACTTTACAGTTAAACGTGAACCATGATATATCTAGTTTCCATGGTAATGAAAAAAATAAATAAAATACTGATAGAATTTAACAGACCAAAAGCTGATGTTATTTACTTACTTGAAGGCCAGCCTGTGCCAAAATCTGGGCAGTTGTAAGGCCACTCTGATTTGGAACTTGCACTTGAGCCACCTGTGCACCTCCAGCCTTCTGTTGTTGTTGTTGCTGAGCAGCAATTTGCTGTCTCTTAATTAGGGCTGTCATTTCAGAATCTGACATTGCCCGAGTAATAGTTGTTTGCTTGGCAGCAGCAGTTGCAGTAGGTTGCTTTATAAACTGAAATATATACATGGAACCATTAAATTGCTGCATCACTAATTCTTACTATTAGTGGGTCCAAATCCCTTATGTTTGAGGCATGTTCATTAATACAACACTAGCAAATATAAGCACTGCAGCACCTCACATGGACAGTACAGCTTGCCACTTGTAAAACTCGAAGCACAATATCATGTGTGCACATGCATATTTCATTGTATTTTAATTGTACCCAATTTGGCATTGTTTTACAGTATATCTGTAAACCGGAGGCAACTTATATTTATTAATACTGTACTTTAATTGTATCTAATTGTTGTATATAGTACTGTATTTATCATTTGACAATTACTGTTGTACTATACGTTTAGCTGATGTATATAGCTCTGAATTTGATGTTGTCTATTGCTGTACAAAGCCTAATGACAATAAAATATTTATTTATATCTATTTATTATAGAAAAGCAACAAGTAGCTCAGATAAAAGATGAAGTTCTTCTGAACAAGTGCAAAAAAAGAATAATATTTTTACACCCAGTGGTTGGAGTTTTGTCTCATTTCTTTATAGTAATCTTTTCTGATGTTTAAATGGATACTTTTTGTTGTAATTATGATAATAATAATAAGCACAATGCTGACATAAATTAAGTTATTTGTTTTTTTAATGTTGTCCATTGGCTGTTATGTATTCACGATTTGATGAACCAAAATGTGTGTGATTTTCACAAAATAAACATTCCTTTACACAAAATCCATGCATTGTTTGAAGCAATATTTTAACATATATAAGAGGATATATAGAACGTCAGGTAAGTAGAGATCTAGAAGTAACTTCCTCCAGGTTGAAGCAATTAAGGTTTAGCGGACAATAACAAAAACCAAAATGAGTAGTGAAGGGGTGCAGGCACTTCAGTTGCGAGTTAAACTTTGGTTTAATATTGCTGTTCAATTCTTCCAGTGATAGGCTCTGTTCTAGCATTTATAAAGTAATCAATTTTTTTCTTTTTAATGAAAATATTGCTCAGCAAGTGAAAATTATTGTGGCATTTACCATGAATGTGGAACATTCTGTCGAAGCAGAATGAGGTTTAGCAATAAAGCACCACCATATTGGTTCTCAAGAAACATCAGGAGGTTTGGACTGCACAATAAGCACATACACTTCCTGCCATTAGAAATCAAAATGAATTACATGAAATGAAATAAATGTGACAAATACATTAAACTGGGCTACAGGAGAACATGAGTTGGTTATTGGATGACAGTGCATTTGAAATGAAAAATACTTTGTAAACTGAAGTATTAAATTACCAAAACCTTGCACTAAAATCAGCACTTTTCCAAGATAGTGACACAGAAATACAACCATAATTTTCAGAAAACTGCTATACAGAGACAGTTAAGCTAGATTTCAACATAAACTTGATAATGCAAAGCATGGCATTTAATATTTGATCTTTCTCAGAAACTTTTAAGTAGTAAAGCTCATGTTGCTTGCTTTTCTAGCCATTGATATTCATTTATTTTCAAAGATAAAAATATAATAAAGCTAGCATACTCTAAACTAATGTTTAGCTTTTAGCAAACATTACGTTACTTTACTGGCTGAATAATATTAGCTATCAAGCATAAACAAACATTACTAAAATGTTCTTAATCTAATTTAATGTTTCCCTTCATTTTACGGTAAAATTAGTGAGCAGAACTTATTGGCTAGCTTACATTTGATTATCTTCTACAGTAAACAGAAATGAAACTAAATGCAACTTAAACTATATTTTGTTTAATTTTATTAAAAATTGATAAGCAAATCTTTGTTGCTTGGTTTACTGGCTGACTTACTGATTATATGACTCTTCCATTCATTCAAAAGAATATCAACAGAATTTTAGGCAATGGTCATAGCAATTAAATTTCCAAGCTGTTAGAGTTTCAATCTCACATGGTGTGAGATAATTTACACAAGGTCTTCCAATGACATGCAGGTAAGCAGGTGTTATACTCAGAATACAATTTCTATCTTTCTCAGAGCTTTTACCTCTTGTTTTGTGGTTGAGAAGTCGCTACATTGTTGTTTCTTAGTTTCCCATGTACTTGAACGAATGAATTTGATTTTATTTGTACATCTTTTTATACACAATCCTTTTTTACAATATTTCGCTTGTAAACTAACTTATCCTATGTGCAAATTTTCTGCCTGTACTGCTCATTTTACCTGGCCTTATGGCTCAACTGAGCAGCCCTTGCTACTCTTAATCACCTATGATCCATCCTCTCCCCCCTACATTTGCCCTTCTGCCTTTCTTATCTCCTTTGCTTTTCTAATCCATTTCTCCTTTATTTTCTTTAAAATCTACCCCATATTCTTATTCTTCTTTTCTTGTCAACGTTTTAATTGCTACTATTTTTCCATTTATTTTTCCCCATTTTTCCTCACATACTTTTTGTCTCCATTCTGCTAATTCTTTGCATTCTGCCATACAGTGCTCGGTGCTTTCACTGCCTCCGCATAGTTCACAAATCCCGCATCCTGCTTTTTCTGCCTCTTAGCCCTCTCAGGTACATAGATCCTATTCTCATTTATGCAAAAGCTTCTTTTTCCACTCTATTACAATAATCCACATACCCTTCTCTTCCCCATTTCCTTTTTACTAACCTATAGAACCCTAGTGATTTTTTATTTTTTCTAAGCTTCCCCAGATCACTTGTCTTTCTATGTTGTATACTCTGTTTTTTACTATTATCCAGAAGCCATTGCTATTTCTTTCTCCTGCTCTCCAAATATCTCCCATTCCTATCTTCTCCATAATTTTTTCTACCCCTGTCCACCAGCTATTTTTATTTTTTGTACTCTTTTGTTGGTCCATACATATCCTTAAAGTTTTCCCTTCATCTTTTTTCAAGCATCTAAACCAAAATTTCAATATCCTTTTCAATATCACTCCTTTTCTTCTTGTTCTTCCCAATTTCACTAACGCTATTTCCCCTGGTGCTGATCTTGGTAACTGCAATAGTTCTTTACAAAACATTTTGTAACTCTGGTCTATTTTTCTGCTTAATTCAGATCCTCCCCAAATTTCAACTGCATTGCTTCTTGCTTCTACCAATGCTTCACACATTCTATCCATTTAGTCAGCATTTCTAATTTGTATTTGCACATCCTTACTCCTGTCAGTGCCGCCTTTTCTTTAGCCATAACCTTCCTGCGCGACCCATTCTCCATTACTGCTCACCTTCACCCCCAAATTATCAAATTCCTTGACAACTTCTAACTTTACACCCCCCATTTGCCATTTCTCTTCTTTTTTTTAATTTATTTCCTCTCTTAAATAATATAACTTTTGATTTGTTTATATTTACTTTAATTCCCCATTCTCCGAGAATTCCTGGTATTCCATTAATTTTTTCTGTAGCCCGATTACTGTTATAGCCCCAACTATAAGATCATCCATGTATAGTAAACCAGGTATCTCTCTATTTGCTATTATAGGACGGTGCAGATTTTTTTTCACTCTATCTAATATGTCATTAATGAATATATTAAATAATATGGGGCTCAATTTGCACCCTTGTCTTAATCCTATTTTTTGCTCAGTCATTTTTGTAATTCCATTACTTCCACATCTTATACAAAATATTCACTTACCCCTTTCCTTCTTAATTTATAAGCTAATGCTTCTCTATTTATTGTATCAAATGCTTTTTCAAAATCTGCAAAAAAACATGTATACCCTTCCCCTTTTGCTGCTCAGATCTTTATTGAATACATTATCTATTGTTTGTTTATCTTTCCTAAATCCTGCTTGGTAATCTGACAGTTTTCCTTCCTCTTACACCCATTTTCTTAATCTATTGGCCAATATACTTGTGTAAATTTTCCCTAATATAGATAATAAACTTATTCCGTTATGATTATCTGGTCTATTTGCTCCTCCCTTCCCTTTGTAGATTGGTACCACCATACTTATTTTCCAACATTCTGGCAGCATTCTTTTCTTTAATTTTACTTAGTAATTTTGTCATCACTTTTAAACTATTTTGCATTTCCGCATACATTTTCCAAAATTCCCCTGCTATTCCATCTCTTCCTACTGCCTTGCTTTTTTTATGTTACTTATTTGCTAGTAAACTTCCAGCTCCATGATTTTACCATCTAATTTTTCATTAATATTTCTCCTTGTCCTACCTCTTTTGGATCTAGCATTATTCTCTTCCCTTCTCCAATTAGCCATATCCTAACCATTCACTCGATATAATTTCATTTTTCTCCCCTTCTTTCTTGTTCATCATTTTCACTATTTCCCATATTTTTTTACTATCCTTTCCATCTATCGCAGCCCTTAGTTTCATTTCTATATTTTCCTGCCATTTTCTCCTCTTAGCCTCTAGCAAACCTTTATATCCCTCCTTAAGCTTCATCAGGTTTTGTCTATCCCATTCCCCCTGATTTCCTCCACCTAACAAGCCCTTTAAATACCTCGTTTTTTTCTTGCTCTACACTCTTTCATCAAACCAACATTAATTTCCTGGCCCTTTCCCTGTCTTCTTTTCATCCCTACCCCTGCTTTTGTTAGGAATAATTTCAGTAGCTCTAATACTTTTTCTGGTTTTCCCTCATTCATAACCATTTGTATTCCACATTCCAAAATCTGACTTACCTTTGAATTTAATTCTTTTGAAAAAACCTCTTTTAGTTCCTCCCTCCATTTATACTCTTTTATTTTCTTTATTTGAGTTATTTTCTTTTTCCTTACCTTTTGCTCCAAAACATTTATTCCCAACATTAATGGAAAATGTCTACTACTTACTACTTTGTTTATTATATTAAATGTTGTGATTCTCTCCTTCAGTTCCTCACTACTTAACACATAATTTACTACACCTTGCCCATTTGCATTTACAAATGTGAACTCCTCTTCCTCATCTTCTCCCATTACATATTAACAGGTTGTTTACCTACAGAGTTCTAGTAATGTTTTCCCTTCCCTATTACTCACTCTGTCCCTGCTTTATCTTGGTCCTATCACATCCCTATCCTCTTCTACCTGCTCTTTTCCTAATAACCTTTTCATTTTCCTCCCCTATTCTCACATTCAAATCTTCCATCACAATAAATTCTATCTCTGGCATCGTTTCCCATATTTCTTCCATGTCTTCTTCTAACTTACTATAACATTTTACTGCAGTAAAAATATGACGTTTCTAGAGGGTTATATGCCACCCCTATTCCTATTCTTACTCCGTTTATCTGTTTAATTATTGGCCATAACACATTGGAACCTCTATTCTCCATTTTTTTTATATCAATAGTGTTTTCATATCGTTCTTTACGAACAGGCCTACTCCATCTGATGTTCTTCCCCTATCGCATCTTTTCCTTGCTTTTTTCTCTAGAAACTTAAAACCTGCTATCTCTGCTACCTTTTCCTTTCTCAACCATGTCTCTGCCACTCCTACAATATCCATAAAACACATAATGTTTTTAATTTCACCACTGTCTTCTTATTTCTTAGCCCTTCGACATTCCAAAACATTAATTTCAACCCCTTTCCCTATTTGTTCTTTGGTTGTTCCGGAAGCTTAAATCTCTCCATCATTTTCCTGTATCTTGTAGTTCTAGGCTCCATTTCTCTTTCTTCTCTTTCACCCCTAAGCTGAATATAATCCTCCTTGGATATAATTTTTGAACCCTTCTTTTCTATTATTTCCTCTGCTTCACTCATGGTTCCTACCCACGTCACTTCCCCACTCTGCACTTTACCCCTCCCCACACTTTCACTTCTCACTGTCTCCTGTCATTCCTCGCAACTCCTGCTGCTTCTCCTCTTTTCTTTCTTCTGGCCCCTCCCCCTCGGTCATCTCACTCACCAATGTTGCTTCTTCGCAACCCCCTTCCAGCGCCAACTCTTCTTCCTGCCTTTCCCTTGTAGTCTCTTGTTGATGTATCTCCCTTTCTCCTTCCAAAGTTGCTTCTCCCACTTCTCTTGCCCTAATGGTCAGCTATCTATGAGAGAGTGTGTGTGCGCGCGCGCACGCAAGTTTTTCTCTCGAGTTAATGCCTTTCTTTTGCCTGTGTTTGACTTTGCTGAAATCCTGCCAATGTTCCCATTCTCTGCTTGGGTCTTTGTCCTGTGTATTTCGGCTATTCTATATTTTGTTGCTGTCCGTGCTTTCCTCTGGCTTTGTTTCTATGTATATTCACACTCCATTTTTAACCTTGTGCTATTAACTGTAGGCCTCTTAAAAATGCTTTTTTTCCCCTCCTCCTCTGCCCTTGCTTCCCTTCATTCTTTGAATTCCTTCCTTTGTTCCTCTTTCGTACAGTCCTAATCTCCTATTTTTTTCCTCATTGTTGTCAGTTTAAAATCAACAGGTCTTGGTCTTCTTCCTTTTATACCTATTCTAAGCATATCTTCAATTTCCCAGCCGTACATCCTCTATGATTTCATACACCATGTCCTCCAAACTACTTCTGTCTTCTCCCACCCTGAATATTACACAGTTTTTCACTCTCTTAACCACTTCATATCTTTTTTTCCATACCATCTATTCTTTCTCTACATTCTGAGATCTGTTTTTCTATTTCTTCTATCTGTAGTTTCATTGTATCTTTCAACTCTCTTGTATTATTGCCTATTCTTTTTCCTAGTTCCTTTCCCATCCCCCTTATTTCTTCCATTAACTTGTTCATTTCAACTGGTCCTGGGTTCTGTTCCACTTCTATTATCAGCAATATCGCAATTACAATCATGATGACTCTCCATATCTGTGCTTCCATTTTTACTTTTCTGTCTTATCTTATTTTTGTTCTGTCGAAACTTGCAATTCTGCATCGGTACGTTGAACGTCCACTCCCATTTTATCATGTTCTCTTGTACTCGCTCCACTGCACAACCTTCCCTTCTTGCTGCTGGCCTGCGACTCCGCCGATGTACTTAGAAGAGGAATATGCAATTCCCATACTCACTAGTACACTCATTAAACTAACCTAAGAGACGAAGAACTACATTCTGTAATTAAAAATAGCATTAATATTACTGAACAAGGAAGAAGCCACATCAAAATCTAGAACAAAAGGTTTGGCATGTTAAAATGCAGAACCTACTTGAGTTCTCTGTTGTTGTGCCTGGGAAACCTGCACTGCTGTAACACCAGAAACAGTTGCCACTCCCATAGCTGAGCCAGACGTTACAGCTACTGATACTTTCTGTCCTGATTGGCCTGCTGCAGACTGGGCATGCAAAACCTTCAGTTGCTGTAGACGTTGCTGCTGCCGTAGCAACTGGTGTTGCTTGTAAAACTGTAACTGTGCTGCATTTAAAGTTTTTCCTCCAGCTGTTACAGTACCACCTGTTGTCACGCCTTTGGATGTCCCTGTCTGAGCTTGTGATACCAAGCGCTGAGCCACTTGCACCTGTGCTGGTGTTAAACTGGCCACTGATACAACTGCTGGAGTGCTGGCTACAGCCCTCACTTGACCAGCTGCAACCATATCCTGATAAAACAGGACAAATATTACATGTTATGGCCTTCCCTTTACAACTCTCAGAAACAAGACTTAAAGACATACACATATCTTACATAACAAAATAGTATGTACTCTGTTGAGATAATAATTTCATTGTGAACTGGAGGATTCAGCTAATACTAGAAAACAAGTGATAAAGCATACAGCATATACACTAAATTTTAGGCTAATTACTACCCTTCTTCAGACCTAAAAACAGAAATGACTTCTCCTTACTGCACTAGTGTTCTCATTGCAGTATGTATACAGTAGAATTTCGCAAATCTGAATCTCACAAATTTGAGGTTCCATTAAATCCAAGCTACTTGAAGACATGATTTTTAACCAGAGGCTAGTCATCAGTTTACATGGTCCTGATACGTATCTACATACTTTTGCAACTCCCTACCTCTGTCTATAAAGTGTGTGTTACTTGGCAAGGATTAACTTCGTTTCAATTAGGGACCAGCCAAAAACTGGGAAAACCCTTCCATAACATGTACACACATTGTAGGAAGCATTCCCTACTGGAAATACTTTTCAGCTGCAATAATAATGCCTGACTACATATATTGTAGTAAATATTCCCCAACAGAAATACTTTTCAGCTGCAATAACAACACTGACTAGTTTATGACTGCAAATGTTTGACAGCTATTATAAGAAACAGCTGGCCTTAATAGTTGACATATGTTTTGTTGAGAGGAAAAGTATCCCTTACAACCCAAACAGCAAACTGATGCGGTAATTTGTATCACAAATTACTTAAATGTAAATAATGATTGTAATATGAATATGTATTTTTATGTGACATTGATTTCCGATGTTTATTAATTGTAATTATTATTGGTAAATAATAATATACGGCTTTACTGAAACTGTCAATAATAACGCAATAATGCAGCGAGGGGGTGAGTTGTTTATCATTACTGGGAACAAGGAAGTTACGTAATGTTGGCGCGTTTTCGGTAGAACATTCTAGAATATTTCCTAAAGCAATATGTGTTCGTGGTTTTCATTGGATATTAAAATAGACGCTAATGTTGGCGCGTTTTATTAGCCAATAGCAGTTCATTTATAATCTTTAGGCATGTCAAGGAGTGGGAGTATATAAAGTCGAGTCCGTGGTAGATCGCCCCCAGTTCAACAAAATTCTCAATACATTACACGTCGGTCCCTCAGTTCATCAAAATTTCGTGTACACTACACGTCGTCAGTCAGTCCTTCATTTCGTCAAGTTACGCGCAGCAAAAATCATTAAAGATCTAAAATATTATACAGTTAAATATACACAAAGTTGAAGTACGCGAGTTAAAAGTGATAAGTAAGAAGTTATGACAAACAGTTTCAGTTTGGCGAGTATCTAAATCAATATGTAAAAGTGTTAGTGAACGTATTCGGCAATAAAAATTATAAAACAAATTTTCTTCATCAGTATAATTTCTGGATAAAAGATTCCTTTCCGCTTCACAACCTGTAAGAGATACATGTTCGACCCAAACAGCTAGCTGGAGGACATTTAAAGTGAATTATTTCAAAACTGATGCAAATTGCTACGCCAGATGGAGCTACAAACCAAACAAGGAGTGACGTCACAAGATGGCAACGCATGAAGTAAAAACAACATTAATTCTCTCACAAATTGGTTCCACAACGTGGGGCTTCGACAACAAAAACATATTACGTAAACAAGCAACATCCGTTACAAATTGGCGCACAACGTGGGGCTAACAAATACAAATATTACGTGAGAAACATTAATACCGTTACAAATTGGCGCCCAACGTGGGGCTAACAAATACAAAAAAAACACAAATTACGTAAGCAACATCCGTTCCAAATTGGCACCCAGAACGTGGGGCAAGATGACCAGGAAAGGAACAAGAGTGACCAGGAAAGGATCAGAATAACCAGGAAGTAGCAGAATTAACTAGGAAAGTAGCAGAATTAACCAGGATGTGGAACGAATGCAGCAGTGAAATGATCTACAAGACGCAGATTCCAGAAACAACAGGGAGGACAGACTACATGAATGATTGGACATCGTAATTCCGAGATTACAAGACAACAGGGAAATTCAAACTACAGGACGACAAAACTACGCAGATTCATCGAAGCGACATACAAATCTAGGAGAATGGGGCAGGAAGCTGGACATCAAAGTAACAGCAACAGACAGCATCACAAAAGGTCAGAGTATAGTAATTTTTTTTTTAGAAAACGAAAACAATGGCTACTAGTAATATTGAAGAAACAATGATGGAAGGAGATAATGTAACAGTTAGTTGTAATCCAATACAGGTTACAGAAAGAAGCCCAGACTTTTTAGGATTTGAGGATGAAAATGTTAGTACAGAAAGTCAGAATAGAATAGCAGGAAATGTTAATCTTGATGCTAGTATAATGATGGAAGTGCTAAATATGTATAGGGAAATGTGGAAAGATATTGGTAAGAGTATTGTAGATCAAGTAAGGGAAGATATGCAAAAGAATAATGAGAAATTAGAAAAATTAACTCAGAGTAATGAGAAATTAAGGGAAGATATGCAAAAGAATAATAGGGAATTAAGAGAAGATATTGATAGGAGTTTAGAACAAAAACTAGATCAGAATAAGAGAGAATTGAGGGAAGATATTGGTAAGAGCTTAGAACAAAACAGGAAATCAATTGAAAGTATTGGTAGGAGGAATGAGAAATTAGAGCAAAAAGTAGATCAAAGCAGTGAAGAAATTGAAAAGAAAGTTATGAAGTTAGATAGTAGTATGCCAAAAATGAGAGATGAAAATGAGGAAGTAATAGCAAGTGAGATAGGAGAAATTTCAAAGAAAATGCTAGACATGAGCAGGGAAAGAGATAACAAAGAAAGTGAGGTTAATGCAGAATGTACAGAGTTAGGAAGTCAAATGAGTAGTATTTCAAGTGAGTTAAGAGAGATGAAAGAGGTTATGAATGTAGTTGTGAATCAGGTGCAAGTTAATTTCAGAGGGGAGATATCAGAAATACAGAATGAGACAGTAATGCAAAGAAATAAATTGTACCAAGATGTTCAAAATGAAAACTCCAGGCCAGTACAGTTTAGTACAGATTTGTCAGAGTATTCTCAGATTAAAAAGATAGCAGATGAATTGAAAATGAAAGTTGGTAAAAGATGTATTGTTCAGGAAGCTGTAGATTGTTTTCAAATGTTATCAGGGAACGAAATGTCATATGAATACAAGAGGTTATTCATGAACAAAAATTTGAAGGTTAGATTACGGCTACGAGTAATGTTTAGCCACACACAATTTGATCCAGGAGGGTAAATAGCAATGAGATGTAAAGTAAATGCTGGATAGGTAAAGATGACTTGCAGAGAAATGTATTGGAACGTAAGAGGGTTAACTAAATATATATATGTCATGAGAAAACAGAAATAAATTAAAAAAAAAAAAAAAGAAAAATAAAAAGAAATAAATATTTAAAAAAAAAAAATAACATTTTTAGTAACTGTAACAACATTTTGAAAATTAAGAATAAAAAAAAAAAAATAAAAAAAAAAAAAAAAAAAAAAGATTGAAACTTAATATGATATTAAAGTAAAGTACATAAATACTATTCCAAGAGTATTGTTAAAATAAGTACAAAATAACAAAAATGAGTAAATATAATTAAAAACAAATACTTATGTAGTAAATAGAACATGTGAAACAGTGCCTAGATTTAAGAGATGTAAATATTTGTGTAGAGGGTGAATATTTTGGTAAATATGTGTAATAATTACAAAAATCTTAAATGTATAAATTTTTGTCAACAACTTAAGAAAGTAAACAATTTGGTAACATTAATTAAATAATTCAGGGTACAGTATTTGCTATAAAAAATTTGTGATGTCAGATTAATATCTAAATTAATTAAACCAGAGCCAGTAAGTAGTGGCAAGGTAGAGGAAAAACATGTCGTGTGTTAAATGCGTGTGAAGTGTCAAGTGAAAGTGATAGCGTGTGTTCCAAGATTTAGGAGACTAAAAACCCAATTATAAAATTTCCAAACAAGTTGTAAATATTTATAATTATGTTTCTAGTGGGGCATATGATGCGGTAATTTGTATCACAAATTACTTAAATGTAAATAATGATTGTAATATGAATATGTATTTTTATGTGACATTGATTTCCGATGTTTATTAATTGTAATTATTATTGGTAAATAATAATATACGGCTTTACTGAAACTGTCAATAATAACGCAATAATGCAGCGAGGGGGTGAGTTGTTTATCATTACTGGGAACAAGGAAGTTACGTAATGTTGGCGCGTTTTCGGTAGAACATTCTAGAATATTTCCTAAAGCAATATGTGTTCGTGGTTTTCATTGGATATTAAAATAGACGCTAATGTTGGCGCGTTTTATTAGCCAATAGCAGTTCATTTATAATCTTTAGGCATGTCGAGGAGTGGGAGTATATAAAGTCGAGTCCATGGTAGATCGCCCCCAGTTCAACAAAATTCTCAATACATTACACGTCGGTCCCTCAGTTCATCAAAATTTCGTGTACACTACACGTCGTCAGTCAGTCCTTCATTTCGTCAAGTTACGCGCAGCAAAAATCATTAAAGATCTAAAATATTATACAGTTAAATATACACAAAGTTGAAGTACGCGAGTTAAAAGTGATAAGTAAGAAGTTATGACAAACAGTTTCAGTTTGGCGAGTATCTAAATCAATATGTAAAAGTGTTAGTGAACGTATTCGGCAATAAAAATTATAAAACAAATTTTCTTCATCAGTATAATTTCTGGATAAAAGATTCCTTTCCGCTTCACAACCTGTAAGAGATACATGTTCGACCCAAACAGCTAGCTGGAGGACATTTAAAGTGAATTATTTCAAAACTGATGCAAATTGCTACGCCAGATGGAGCTACAAACCAAACAAGGAGTGACGTCACAAGATGGCAACGCATGAAGTAAAAACAACATTAATTCTCTCGCAAATTGGTTCCACAACGTGGGGCTTCGACAACAAAAACATATTACGTAAACCAGCAACATCCGTTACAAATTGGCGCACAACGTGGGGCTAACAAATACAAATATTACGTGAGAAACATTAATACTGTTACAAAACCAGGGTTGCGTCAAGTTAAAGGAGTGTTTTATTTTAGTATGTTTGTAGTCTTCTTTGTGGATAGAGTATATTAAGTGGTTGCACATCTTATTCCTAATTTGTTTCAACAATGAGTGCTAAATGTAAGAGTAAATTTGTATCATTAAAGGTGAAATTACAAGCTTTAAAAAAATGGATAAAGGGGAGACAATTAAGAAGCTTGCAATGGAATATGGTTTTGGGGAAGTAACAATTGGAGACTAGCGATGAAACAGGGATAAACTGGAGAAGTATTCGTCGACAAAGTATTCAGATAACTCTTTTAAAAGAAAGTTTATGAGGAGGTCAGAATATAAAAAAAAAAAAACTAGTGAAGCATTGTTTATCTGATTCAGTCAACAAAGGCAGAAGGGAAGTCCAATTTCCGGCGCAATGTTGTAATACAAAGCATTAGTTTTTAGAAATGAGTTTAAAGGTGTAGATGAATAGGTATGGTGTGCGACAGCTTGAGATTTGTGGAGAAAAGCTTTCCAGTGATTCTGAAGCTGCAGTGAACTTCTGTAAAAAATTTGAGCTCATAAAAAGTGAAAACCTCACAAATGATCAGTTATACAATTGTGATGAAACAGGGCTCAACTTTAAAATGTTACTTTCTACCACACTTGCTTCACATGAAAAATGTCATGCTCCTGGCCACATAAAAGTAAAGAAAGAGTGACAGTACTCACTGCATCAGGTACACACAAATTAAAGCTTGTCGGCATAGGCAAGTCCGTGAAGCTTAGAGCTCTCAAAGATATTTCCTTGTCTGCATTGCCTATCTCTTACAAGAATCAAAAGAATGCCTGGATGGAGAGAGGAATATTTAAGAAGTGGTTTTATGAAGAATGCGTGTCTGAAACTAAAAAGTTTTTGAAGAAAAATGGTTTGCCTAGTAAAGCAATTTTATTGATGGACAATGCTGGATTGCATCCAGACAAAGAGAAACTGCAGGGTTTGTTTTTGCCGCCTAATGTCACAAATTTGATACAACTGATAGATCAGGGGGCTTTGGAATGCTTAAAAAAAATTACCGATGCTGCCTGTTGCAGTCACTTCTACAAGCAACAGAAGAGAACGGAAACATCACTAATTTTCTAAGATGAGTAACCATGAGGGACGTAGTGTATTGGTTAGCAGAGTCATGGGATGAAGTGAAGTCTGAGACACTTGTGAAATTGTGGAAGAAAATTTTAGAGAGCAAATTGACTGGTGAGAGTGAATTTGATGATGATGCTGATGAAGATGATGTACCCCTGTCACACTAATCACACAGCTTCCACGTGGTAATGAAAGTGAAGTTATGGAATGGATGAAGAGTGACGAACAGTTTGAACTTACGGAAACATCAATTGTTAAGATATTGAATGAGCAGACAGAAGAAAGCTAGGAGGAAGACATTAAAGAGAGAAGATCAAAGATGAGCCATAATGAGAGTTTTGCTGTGTTGGAGGTGGCATTGTGCTATGTAGAGCAACAACCAGAGGCAACACCGTGCGACACCATGTTACTCAAACGATGGCGTGACACTGCCACGCAAAAGCAGTTCAGTACCTTGAAGCAGAAGTCGCATAAAGGCTTTTTAAAGAAATAGCCCCATGTATGTATGTACATATTGTGTTTATTTCTATACAAAAACTTAGATAAAACTTAATGAAACCTTTTGCTTAATTCTGTTTGTATTCAAATACTGCTTCTGTGCCATTATAACTAATATACTAGTTTCACATTTTCATTTAATCATTTTGTCCTTTTATGTATACTAATATGAGAAGGACAGAGAGGGAGAGGGGTGTGTGTGTGTGTGTGTGTGTGTGTGTGTGTGTGTGTGTGTGTGTGTGTGTGCGTGCGTGCGTGCGTGCGTGTCAGACATGGGACATAAAACACCTAATTTCAATTTATAAATTACTAAAAGCCAAAAAAGGATTTACAAAGCCTGTATAATAGACTATGAACACAATATAGTTATAAAAGAAGATATTTGCAAAGAAGGCTTTAACTTTCTGTTGAGACTGCCATGAAGTAGAAAAAAAATTGACCTTACTCCATAAAAAAATTTATGCAAAATAAGGCAAATGCTGCCAGTATTTTCATTACTAACAATGTTGTAACGCAATTGCTATGGCCCAATGTTATTGAGTGGTCAACACCAAGCAGTTGGTATAAACAACGATAACTGTGCTTACCAGCGTAAACACCGGGCATGCTATTGGGAGATAACTAGAACTTTCTGGAAGCTTCTTCTTACCCCTCCTCCAGAAAGTGTGTCAAAATAGTTCTAGAATGTTTCAGAACCTTGTGGAAAGATTCCACTGACTGTATAAGTGAGTGTTCTCATGCAGTCCATCAGTTGTGAGTTGAGTGAAATTTGAGCTGAATCTGTTAGTGAGCGAGCGAGAAAGTTAGTGACTGTGTTTCTGGTATGACATCAAGAAACATTCTCCGAACAAGTTGGTGGCGACTGTTGTGATCGGTAGCGAAAGCGATGGGTTGTGGAGGTCTTGTGTTCGACTCCTGAGTGAAGGGAACCATCCAGCATGAAGAGGCAATGTCACAAAGGAAGTAAGTGATGGAGAATTGAACAGTTCACCTTAGTGAAGTGACACTAGTGAAAGTAACTCCCAGTGAGGATGAACTACATTAAAAAGTGACAGTTGAAAAACTGGACAGAGTCACAATACATACGGTCATGATTTAGCAACTAAGAAAACACAATACGTAGCAAAATAAGAGAGAATCCAATATGCTTTATGCTTATAACAGTGCGATATACATGCAGTACCATTGCCAAAATATTTTAAAACCCCTCATGTAAGAAAGTTTTATTTCCTATGTACTTATGTCATAATCAACTTCATTAGCAGAACATGCTATAATTGTATAAAGAGAGAAAATTCCTACCATTAGAAATTAGTGAACCAATATTTTATAATTAACAACTGAGTTTATTTTTCTCAATGGTTGCAGATTGTATATCGTTTCCAAAAGGTTAACTTGGTGACCTGGGAGTTCATATTCACCAGCCTTACCTCTTTTCGTTGTGTATGTTAAAGGTTTCTGTTATTAAATAACTAAGGGCCAAAGAGAAGGTATACAAGAATTTAAAATTTCAGCTGCCTGATTACCTGAAACATTATTCAAGCATTAAGACCAATCATTGTTCCACCGCCAAATGTTCCTGCATTTCCAAAACTTGAAAGATTGTTGTGGAGGTTAAAGCAGTCAGACATTCTGCTGATGTTTCATATCCTTTTGCGTGAACATCAGGGGATTTTTCATTCATTATTAGGAATGGCAAAGGTTGTACAAAATTACAATAATAAGTGGTAAAGGGGAATATTAACCATAAAAATATAGATCATTGTACAATAATGTCATAAGAATGAGGAGAGGTAAAGGAAATTAATTTCTTATTCGAGTTTGAAAATCGTTGAGTAAACTACATAAAGGATAAGTCACATTAATACAAAAATAAGTGTGCACAGAGAGATTCAGTATTTTCTGTATGAGGATTACATTGGCATTAACACCATATACAATAAACAGACATGTTTCATCATGCATGTTTAGATCCTGCATTTCTCTTTAAATTTGTATTCATCTATACAATAAAAAGCAGGTTTTATTACATACTTTTTTATTGCTTTAATGTCTGCTTTATTAAAATTTTTCAGCTTTATTTCTTCTGGTAACTCATTATACATTTCTTTACCAATGCATTCCAATGAATGGTTATTAAGTGTTCCCCAAAGTATAGTTCTGAAATAGTCTTTACCGTTTCTTACATTATAGCAATATGTATCGCAATATTCACATGCACGCACACATGGAACAATTAAAATATTTAAACAAATAAACAGATAAGGTTATCGCTGCAGCAAATAATCGTGCAAGGTGTAATGTTAGATGTCAGGCAATTACATAGGTGCATTCGTTCGAAAATTATAACATTTATATAATGCCAGGGGTCTCTCAGGCCCCTAGTGACTAATGGAGGGTTAAGAGAATTCCATATACTACCAAAACTCTCTCTGCATTTACATTTTTGATACTGTTTATTCATCCATATAAATCTAGCAGCCTTTAACAGGAATTCCGATTACCATTCTTATAATACCGGGGATCACATAAGCTTACGCCTTAATCTCTAAACAATAAAATCTGTGACTTTGTTCAGTTTTTCAACTGTCACTTCTCTCTGTTGTCACTGTCACTGTTTGATTTTTACGTAGTTCACCTTCACTGCCACTTCACTAAAGTGAACCAGTTCAATTTCCACCACTTCACTTCTTTACGATGTAGCCTCCTCACGCTGGATGATTCACTTTATTCAGGAGTCAAACGCAAGACATCCAAAACCCATCGCTCCACAGTAACACTCGCTGCACATCACAACAGCTGTCACCAACTCGCTCGGAGAATCGCTCTTGATGTTGCACCAGAGACGCATTTGCTTGTCGCTCACTGACTGACTCAACAACTCTACTTGCACTAGACTCGCAACTGACTGATACAACTCACTCTACTGTCGCCACTGACTACACCCTGAGAATACTTGCTTATATAGGCAGAACATTTTGACACATTTTCTGGAAGAGGGAGGGAGAAGAGTTTCTAGATGGTTCTAGTTATCTGCCAATAATGAGCCCGGTGTTTACGCTGGTGAGCAGCTGTTATCGCTGTTTACTCCGACCGCTCAATACTGACCTCCCGATATCCTTGGATCCTTGGGCCATAGCTGCTTCATCACAAATCTCTCTTCAGGGTATATCATAACAAGGATTCTCTCTTTACGATAAACTACCTAATAACTGCAAATTCTTAAATCAAAAGCATCTTTTAATTCATGTATTCTACTGCCTCATTTACCCTAACTTTTGCCTGAAATTTAGCTAGTTTTTAAGTTTCTATGTTGCATAATGTACAAGGCTCATTTTATCTAACTGTACATATTAGCTCTAGTTGTATTGCTATGTAAGTTATTCCAAAAGAGATATTCTAATTTACGAGAAATTATTGTACCTACCTGACAAAACCTTTGAATTCTGTAAATTCTTTTGGTGAATAAAAAACATTAATGCCTAAGGTTAAATGCTGCAATTAGTGCTGTTCAGGTTTATAGAAGTTTCTCATCTTGTTAAATAGTTATGGATTATGAATACCTGTACAGTGAGTGTCGCTACTGGACGTTGAACTCTGCTGAGAGCTGGTGTGAGTGTAGCTACTGGTGGCCCTGTTTGTATCACAGTAGTAGCAGCTACTACCACAGCCTGTGGTTGTGAGGAAGAGGTACTTGATGCTGCAGAAGTTGATGGTTTAGAAGTAGCTGTGGTAGCAGCTGTTGATGCAACCTGTTGTAATCGCTGAGCCACAAGCTGCTGTTGTTGCTGCTGCTGTTGTTGCTGCTGTTGCTGCTGCTGCTGCTGTTCTTGCTGTGCCTAAGATTAGATACATGTACATTACAAGGCATGACTATTTAAAACAAAACATAGGCTGAATAGATAAGTTATGTAGGTGATTTAGTAGTGTTTAAAGCCCATTCTTACTACTAGTCAGGACATATATCTTTAGCATTGTTTACTGGCAGTCAACACAGCAATTATCCCTATTATGTGTAGGAAATACAAGTTAATTGAATGTAAACATGATAACAATGCCACCAATCCAATGCTATTCCTAAATGTTTCAATAATACTACAGGCAGTGGACACTGATGATATATGCACTGAAATGATATTTGGGAAGAAAACATTTCAGGCCACAGATGTACACATCTGCTCGTCTGCATGGCTTAGTGTAAATGTGCATAGCAAGGCTAAGATCACAAAGACCTCAGTCTGGAATACCATAATTGCCCAAGGGGAATGACAAGCCTGGTTCTAGGGCCATAAGCTCCTCCAGTCCTGTCCTGCCCCCGAGGCAGGAGCTGTCCGTGAACCACATCCTGCCCCCTGCCTTCGGGAGAGACCCAGTCTCTGAGTTCCACTCCTCCCTGAAAGGTATTACCACAGAATAAGATGGACTTAGGTTATACCTAGTCCCCATCAAATCCCCGATCATCTGTGTTATAGGATACTTCTCCTGTAATCCAGAAAGGATCAGTGAGTGCCCTTTGTGGGGTAGCTTGAAACACTAGCCTGGAAGTTTTATATTACTCAGTATGGAGTTATACTTCCCTATTTACTGCACAGAATAACATTTCGGCATTATGCATCAACAGCCCATGTTGCAGTGATTAAGAAAAAATATTACTACCCAAGTTTAGCAGTTTTATAGAAGAGTGAAAACATTTTCTCCCTTCCCTCCCACCAAACAATAACTAAACACTTTTGAAACATAAGAAACAATTGCCTACAACTCTGTAATAAATATTTTTACAATCTTTGAATATACAAAGTAATTTAATATATTTATCTGTCAAACGTTGCAAATGTAAATTTACTAGTGAGTTGATGCTTTTACAAATGTAGTGCAATAAGGGTAGGCTTTTTTGGACCATAAAAGAAAGCAATTAATTTGAGGTTTTGTTTAAATTCTCAATAAGCAGAGGCAGCCAAAATTACACTTTTTTTCATATTTATACAAAAGTACAAGAATGAAACCTACGAAACAACAAATTAGCAATTAAAATACAATAATAACTACTATTTTAAAACACTAATAATACACAATTTGAGAAAGCACTCAACATTTACTTAATAACAGCACGATAACTGCAGTATATTAGTAAATTGCACTAAGTAAAATGCTTATATTAAACATTATTTTTGTTTCCCTTGTCTTTATTGTTACGGGATATTGTATTACTGATATCTGTAAATGTAATTATCTTTGTCCTCTTTCTTACCGCTATTATGTGCTCAATGTTGGGTTACAACTATGTTATTTCTTACTGGCATTGGAAACATATACTGCTCATACTATGTTATACTTGTGTTTTGCTGGTTTGTAGGTGGTATTATAATGCACTCAACAATGTTGGAAACTGTTAACAAGTTTCTTAACAATAAATGCTGTACATAAATTGATACTATATCTATATGGTGCTCATGTCTATCATGCAAATTGATCCAGGTAACATCACTTATAAAAAAAAAATTAAATTGTTTTATTTATGGATGCTCTTTAACTGCTGTGGTCCTTAGCGTCCTATTCTATATTGGGCGTGAAAGAGTGGAAATTTTCCTCAGAGACCTCTTTATCAGGCTTGAGGTTCTTTCACGTGCCATAAATCTATGATACAGGACCACTGGCTTTACTTCCCCTCTGAAGGAAGCCATGCTAAGAAATTTTATGCCTGAAAAAAATTCTCTGCCCTCCGCTGGGTTTGAATTCGCAACCTCAGGAACTACAGGTTACCATGGTAGCCACTACACCATGGAGGATGACAGGTATATCAGTGGTGGAGAACTTTCTTTGGGGATCAAGACTTAATGTATGTGATGTCACATCATTGCTAATGGAATAGGCAAACCACTATACTATAACCTTGTGTGGTCAAAGGCAAGTTATGGTTGCCAGCCATTGCCTGAGGGACTGGAACACCTTTGGACAGATCATCCATCAGCATATAAATCTCTTTCTTAAATAGGGTTACCAGGTTCTCAAATTAAAAATAAGGAACACACTTATGGTTGCAGTGCATAGCACTCTAGAGAGTAAAGTAGATGATTATAGATAGTTAAAAAAAATTGAGTTTTATTTATGGATGCTCTTTTAACTGCTGTGGTCCTTAGCATCCCATTTTATATTGGATGTGAAAGACCGGTAATTTTGTTCAGAGGACCCTTTATCAAACTTGAGGTTCTTTTACATGCCGTAAATCTGTGACATGGACTGTTGGCTTTACTTCCCTTCTGAGGAAGCCATGTTAAGGATTTTTGCACCCGAAAAAAATCCATCGCCCTCCACCGGGTTTGAACCCACGATCTCGGGAACTAGAGGCTAGCATGGTAACCACTACACCACGGAGGATGACTGACTACAGGTAGTGGAGTACCATGTGGGATTATATGATTTTAATTGAAGCCAAAATAAAGTCCTACTTGTGGAAAACTTGTATTACACAATCTTTACAAAAATATATTGTTTGAATATTATGCATACGTTTGTACACATGAATTGAAGCTGATCAATTGTATGTATTTACTATTATTTCTAGCAACATTTAATAAAGCATTATTACAAATAATACTATCATAAAATTCTCTGTATGATTTATTTATTTTAATTGAAAAAGTCAACAACTCATTTTTTATTAAGTCCACTGAACTAGATTCCACAAGAAATAAAAGCAGAGATCAAACCACAGCAAAATTTGTGTCAATTCAGTTTTAATTAAGGTTGAAGTTCTGAGGATCACAATAACTAGTGAAGAACAATTTTTATTTGATATGCAGTATTGCCAACTAGTTTTCATTAACATGACAATTGCTATTCATTGTGCATCACCTTCAGGGAAAGCAGGGCACAGTATTAACTGAAAAATTTGCTGTACAGTACTTATATTATCCTGTTCACAGAACAAAAGGAAAATACTGCACTGTTCCCCCCCCCCCCAAAAGGCTGTCTGCCACACTATTCTTAAAACATAATTAATATTTCTAATAACTATCCTTTCACATTTGTTATGTGTAGTGTAAGTTTAGAAAAACTGAATGAGATACAGATAATTATAGTACACATTAATAGTACTTACAACAGCTGCCTGCACTGATTTCTGCTTCTCTTTTGCAATTCTTTCAGCCCTACGAGTAGCCACCTCAACAGGGGTCAATGGATGATCATATGAAATTCCACTGTCTGCCAACACTGCTGCATGCTTTGGATTCCTCATAGATGGATTTACCAACAATGGCTTCACTGTAGGTGTACGCTTAATGGCAATAGCTTTGATTGTTTCAAAACGCTGGGTGTACAACTGTGTGTATGTACTATTGTTATCCTGCATGAAAAGCTGCGATGTTCTCATTGGACGACTAGTCTTTGTTTGCTGTGGTAACTTATATACACCTTTGGTCTTTTTCTGTTTCTTTGGATTTGTATCATATAGTATTTTACCTTCCTCCCGTGGCATAATGATAGTTTCATACCTAAAGAAGGAAGCAAATTATTACTTACATGAAAAAGTCATAGTGGGAGCCAAGCCTCTTGATGTTTGAGGCATGTCTACTCTGTTACAGGACTACAACAAATGCAGGGTTGCTCCTACTGCTTGTAAATCTCAAAATCAAATATTATATCTAGAAGTGGCTACTCTTGCAACTTTGGAGACTAAAATGAATATGCTAAAAACTTGTGAGAGATCATAAATTGTGGATAGCAGTAAACGGACAACTTACATAGGCAGGTAATACAATCCAAATCAAACTAATTTTATTTCTAAAAGCTTTATCCATTGAGGCTGCTGCTGATGATAAAGTATAATGAACAGATTTGCTTGTATACTGAATGAAGTTACAATATAAGTTAATTCAGGTAAATTTAAAAAATAATATTGTTGCTACATTCAACACAATGTAAATTCACCTTGGATATTAAAAGATAGCAGTAAGTATGACATCTGTCACTTATCACAATGTCATTGTAGGGATTATGAAATCTTTTTACTTTCTCTACCACCTACCTATAGTAGGTAAGAGGAAGTATTGTATTTGCCCAAAACTTTGATATTAAGATTTCACAGGAAATACATGTTTTGAAAGCCCAGAATCTAAAAAATGCATTTTTACTTTCTCTACTCTATTGTAAGTAGAGGAAGAACTGCATTCTGCTAAAAAATTCAACACCAAGATTCCACTGGAAATACGCGTTTTGAAGGTCCCTTTTTAGAAAAAGGGCTCTGCGTGTGTGTGTGTGTGTGTGTGTGTGTGTGTGTGTGTGTGAACAACATAACTTAGAAATAAAAACTCAGTTAAACATCAAACTTGTTACAACTAAGGATATTATTTATACTTTTTAAAGACCTAACTTGGTCTGGGCATGGTTTTAATAAAGAGTCAACTGAAAAATACAATGCCGCAGCCAGGATTTGAACACAGTTCTGGAGAGCTGGAGAACCATGTTCAAATTCCGGCCGTGGCATTGTATTTTTCAGTTGACTCCTTATTAAAACCAAACTTGTTATTTAAGTTCAGCGTCTTTCAAGCATTTAATAAGATTTTCAAGATAATCCTTTACCACAAACTACACTTTACATGGAAAATTTTTTGTTATTTTTTATTTTCTCAAAAATGGCTTTTAATGATTTCAATTAAAATACCCATACATTTAAGATATTTATATGACAAATAAAATGTATATCTTGAATTTTCTGGGAATAATCTGTAGGTCCTCTTCATTCTGAATGACTTCTACCACACTAGCAAACCATTTGAGATAGACAAAACTCTTTTACACAAAAAATGTAGATCCCATTAAAGGACACAATTTCTGTCAAACTTTTTCTGGTATAAACCATTTTCAAAATTTTCTTTGTTAATGATCTGAATTTTCAAATATGTTATACTTTTACAACTGCAAATCGCTACTTTTTTTTTTTCCCTGCATAATCATGCAAAAAGAACAGAATTTTAAAGCCATCACATAGTGATCCACTTTTAAAAGATTTGACCATAATTTTAGTTTACTGTATTCTTCTTATACATACAACAAAATATACAATGTGTAATGAAGATTTAATGTTATTAACAAAACTTAGATATAGAAGGATAATCTTTCGCATGAATAGTTTGTAATGAGTTTGAGTGAGTAGAGAAAGTCATGTGAATGCACCACTTAAGATTTTTTAGAAAAGAGGGAGGGGGGTGTGCGTGCGTGTGTGTGTGTGTGTGTTTTTTGTACAGCATAACTTAAAAATAGTGTCAGTTAAATGCCAAACTTGGTTTGTATGTTCCGTACCTTACAAGGATGTGACACAAGATTTTCAAGAAAATCTATGCCTTACTACCCTTCACAAGGAACAATAATTGTTATTTTTAATTTTCTCAAAAACAGCTTTAATGGTTTAGATTAAAATGTCACATGTTTAATATATTGAGATGAGAAATAAAATGTATATCTCAAATTTTTTGTGAATAACCTGTGAAATCCCCTTTGATAGAATTTTGTATAATTTTGAATAACAAGAAAACCTTAAAACACAAGACAAAAACTTCCTACAGAAAAAAATACAGAGATTATTAAACTATACCATTTGTGTCATGCTTGAAAGTTTACAATTCTTGCTATTCATTTTCCCCTTTCTTTTCTTTCCCTTGCAAGAGTTGTTACCTGAACAAACATTTGAATACTGTTTATACATGCATAACTAAGCATGTCTTCTTTAATTTGAAATCATTCTTAATATATCCTGAATGGTATAACGTTAGAAGAATCACTTTTGATATAAATTATAATATATGGATATACGAGAATTTATGATTAAAAGAGAAAACCTTGTGAATGTATAACATAATTTTTTCTCTCTCTACAAAACAGTATTAGGAGAAATATATGTCCAGTTCCTTCTTTTCATTCTCTATTTAACCCGTTCCCAGCAAAAATGTGAACCTAACTTCCCCGTCATTCCCTGGCCAAAATATTGTATTTCCCTGACCACAAATTTGTATTTGCAAAATTTTTACAGCCTCCTCCAGCCCTATTAGCTGTTCAACATAAGAATTTAAACAATATTTATTACTAGAGCGATACTCAAAAGGAAAATACAACTTGTTAGACAGTAAAGTGCATATAACAATATGCCAAATAATAAGTTTAACTATTTTACTATGCTTAACAAAGCAATTCATTAAACTTCTTAAAAGCTTATTCAGATGGGAGTACAAAAATGGAACAAGTGGTTTATTACTTTGAAATTCCAGAGAAATGGCTCACATTTCAAAGAAATTGTTTTAAAGAGTGCTAGTTTGCATTTTATTAAAAATTCTTGGATTTCTTCCTTTTATGTTTTTACAGATTTACTTTCTGGCAACTTAGCATTTGCAACATGAAGGGTGAATCAGAACTCCACCGACAAACTTTCAGGTTTTTCAGGGATACCTTTGGAGTATTTTGCTATACAGGACCCATGATCTCCAGCGGCTTGTTACACGGAATAATGTAATTACGATTTATTTGGTTTGTTACCCTAATCACTCTTGTATCTGTGACCTTCACAACAGTGAAGAAGCCTATATAATGTGCAACAACCAAAATGTACAACACAAAACACAGAGAAATGCTACATCCCACAGATGAAACACCTACATTTTTATAAGTGTGTTCAATCTGATCTGTCAGTGTATAGTACAGTTGAAGTGGGATATTTGTTGGTAGTTGGAAGATGCTTCATGTTTATATGCACCACGTATGGGAGCCAATTTGTCGCGGTCACTTTGTGTTATCTTATTTCTGAGCGCCTGTTATGTTTTACTACTTTGAATGTTGGGTTCATTGTCCTCCGGCTAGCTATTGTTTCTCGGTCGAGCATATCTCTTGATCAAGGTGTGTAAACGGAAAGGATTTATTACTCAAAGATAACACTGATAAAAGAATTTGTTTTTACACTTTTATTACTGTCACAATTAATTAAGTTCACATATTGACTCGTGATACACGCCAGACTGAAACTGTTATATTTTCTAATATCACTATAATCACTTATTTACTGCACATTATTAATTTCCGTGTTTCACATTTATAACAAACTTTAAGACGCGAGAGATTCTGTAGAATTGCGACGTATAACTCGCAAACGATTCTGATGAACTAAGCGACGTTTAACTTCTGAATGATTCTGTTGGACTCAGCGACGTGTAACGCGTGGATGATTTTGTTGAACTTGGCGATACTTGCCTCTGGCTTTAGCTTTTTATACTCCCACACCTCGATATGCCTAAAGATTATAACCGAGCTGCTATTGGTTAATAAAACACGCCAACATTAGCGTCTATTTTTATATCCAATCAAAAATTACGAAAACATATGCTCTAAGGAAGATATTCCCGCTATTTCTAAGAAAAGCGCGCCAATCTGACGTCATTTGTTTGTCTCTTCTAATTAATATTCAACTCACCCCCTTGCTCATTGTTATCCGCTCTTATTGTCAATTTCAGTGAGGTCGTGTAAACTTATTTCCTAACAATGCATATAATTAACAAACATCTCAGGTTTGTTCCAACATACGGTTCTGAACGGGTTCCGAACTAATTCCAACACATGCTAATGCACATGCGCCAGTGCGGTACGCTCACAGAACTAATTCGGAATTTTGTGTGGTTGGAACACTACTTGAACCGTTCGCGTTCTGTCACGGCCTTCTTCGTTGCACGGTCAATCAGAAGACGATCAAATATCTACGTTTACAGCGTTGATGAATGAAATCAAACTCCGCCAATGTATATATATATATATATACACACACACACATACGTACATCGTAAGCGTTTCTTTCATACTGATTCCAGTCCTAATATTCGAGCAAAAATAAATCGCGTTCGTTTATCGGCTTAAAACCATTGATACTGAGTTATTGCGAATAACAATTGTAATTTATAGATATTATATTTAAACCAGAACCCGGAAAAAGTAATTTAACACAATTCCAATTTAACATTAGGTTTCCTGCTACAGAAGCTTCTAAACACAATGTTTAATTTAAAACTCCAATACTCTGAGACAATGACACCCCACATAAATTCTATTCCGAACGTAATGCAAATAATACAAAACTACATGGTACCAATGTATGCTTATGATCAGGGTTAGGATTTTTAGTTGCAAATTTCAGATGAAAAAGGAAGGGAAAAGGTGCTCAAATAAGGCGAAAAAGGCACAATAAGGTGTGGGTTTATTTAAGGGGATGCACAACTGAAATTGCTATTTTCTAAACTATCCATTCAATTGGGCTGAAATTTTTATTTCTTTATATATAATTGTTTTGTGAATTATAGCCCAGTCTTAATAATTCTTGAAACTGCGCGGTTGAGGTTATTGTCGTCTCTGCCTGCCCAGGCTTCATCTCCACGTAAACAGATGACGTCTCTCACAGCAACAAACTCACATTCACGAACAGCAGGCTACTGATTCTGGTGGGATAGAATCACTCATTGTCAATTGCATTATTGCGGGCTACTTTATAGCAGTAAAGTGAGAGAAAGAGGTTTTCGTCGAACACACAATTATTTTCAATTGTTGCGGGTGTGCTTTCAATTCCCACGCGGCGTTTACTGAAAGAGGTAAGACTTACTATTCGCACGTACACAGCAAGCTGAGGAGACGTTAATTGAAAGTTAAAGAATAAATTGGAATGAAACTTAAAAGAAAAAAGGGGATTATGGGCATGGTTGGGGGGAAATGGTATAAAGGTGCCAAAAAGGGGTAAAGGTCCCAAAATAACGGAATAATGTTTAAATGGAAATAATCCTCTTCTTCGGAAGTCGATGCATCATTAAAAAGAGCACTGTCACCTTCTAAATCACTCATTATTGTTATCTTTGAACGCTGTTTTGCTCCCTGGCTTTGTTAAACGTTTGTTCTTTTCCTCAAGTATGTCGCCATACTACTCAACAGCGAGCAACTGCTTACCAAACACCTTTGCTATTCCGTATTGAGAAATAAACACGAATGGAGGAATGAATTACATATTCAAATTTATTTTCTACTGAATACAGAGAGTATGTCGCTTTTTCAATACTCTCTGTCGGGTTTGTTCCAAGCGATTAGAATCGATTCTGAATTAACTGAGTATGCGCTGTAGACCATACAATCTGCGCATGTCTGGAATTTTCAGTTCCTATTCTTAATCACGAACCGATTTCACTCGTTCCGAACTAGTTCCCAAATACGTTGGAACAGCAAACTGGAAATTCAGAATTGGTTCTGAACTGATTCTCTGTCGTGTTGGAACGCCACTTAGCTACTGCGCACACTCAGATAATTCGGAATCGATTTTGAATCGTGTGGGAACAAACCTCTCAAATCAATGTCATACAATAATGCTTATTTACACTACAACCACTCTGGTATTTACATTATTGTGATACAAATTACTGCCACACAGTATGTAACAAATGCAGAACTGTTCCCTTACAGGTGTTGTTCGAAATGTTGACCACCATGATAATAGCAGAGTGTACAGCAATGCACCATCAATTGTCTTACATGCTCAGACATTTCAGGAGTTTGGCATACTACTGCCGTGGCTGCACTAATTTTAGCAACCAGGTCCATGCCAGTATCGACTGGAGTCTCGCAAACCAGACTCTTCACATAC
The DNA here is from genome assembly GCA_030765065.1 of Deroplatys truncata. Lineage (NCBI taxonomy): Eukaryota > Metazoa > Arthropoda > Insecta > Mantodea > Mantidae > Deroplatys > Deroplatys truncata. The sequence goes on along the minus strand of CM060976.1, from coordinate 191,436,849 downwards.
CCACAGAAGAAGAGTCCATTGGTGTCATGTCACGTGAGTGAGCTAGCCATGGATCAGGAACACCACGACCAATCCATTGTCACTCAAACTGTACATCAATGTGGTTCTTAACATCGAGTGCAAAGTGTGCCAATGCCCCATCATGTTGAAACCACATAAGCTGACGAATTCTCAGCGGCACATCTTCTAGAACTTGTGGGAAGATATGTTGAAGGAATGTTTTGTACACAACTCTGTTCAATGTATCAGGAAATACGTAAGGTCAATCACAAAATTGTTGACAATACCAACCTATACATTTACAGCAAACTGCAGTTGATAGGATTGACATAACAGTGAGTGTGGATTTTTGTAATTCCATACATGAGTATTCCTATTGTTGAACATGCCCTTTCCTGTAAACTTAGCCTCGTCTGGAAACACCACCAAGCAGGAAAATTGTGGTTTTCTGCACATTGCTGTAGGAACCAATTTGTAAACTTTACTCAAAATGGGAAGTCCACTGGCTGCAATGACTACACCTTCTGTGGCTGATACGGGTGCAATTGTTGTTCATGTACGAGTCTCATAACAGTTAATTGGCATGTGTTCAGAGCTCATGCAACGTGCCAACAACTATTAGTGGCAGGTTGTCACCAATTGTGTGCAACACATTCTCTTCCAGATTGAGTGTTCTGGCATACCTCACATGGCCAGTATCTTCCACTTTAACACGGAAGGATCCAGTTTCTTGTAGACGCCTATGTACAGATGCAAAAATATTGTGATGTGGTTGCCGTCGGTGCGGGAAGAGCTCAGCATAGTGTTATTATGCCGCTCTTCCGTTGCATTCAGTGAACCCATACACAAGGTGCAAATCAGCCAACTCTTATCAGTAAACCTATCCATACTGCTATGTATCACTGTTAATGCACAACTAACACTGCCAGAAAAACAAAACCCTAGACAGAACCGGCAGTATGAATGAAAACTTGAGGGCATTACTGTTGTTAACAGCAGGTACCGTAAGCAAATGGAAACAATTTGTTTACAAACAAGACACAGCACATACCATTGACATTGCACTGTTGTACAATATTTTCAGTGCAATACAGATACAAAGCTAATTGGAGCAAGAAACCAAACGAAATGCAATTACTCTGTAACGAGCCACTGAGACCATAGATCCCTTTATACCAAAATACTCAGAAGGTTCCCTGAACAACCTCTGAAGTTTATAGGTGGAGTTCTGGTTCACCATGTATATCTTGATATGGTCAAATATTTTTTATGGCTCACTCCAGACAACCAATGTTTTCAAGCCATCGTGATGTATAACATTTCAGAGGGAACACTTTATGCCAGTCACAGTGAACTGAGCCTGATGAGCTAGAAAGTCTTTGAATAAATAATATATGTTATGCAGGAATGAGTTAAACTCCCAATTAAAAGCCATTAACCCTGTTTTAACAGCTCCATTTATTACACGAAACCAAAAACACCCAGGTTCAATAACTTCTTTACCAACTTTTCTGTCTGCATTTTCACTTGAGGCTTTCTCAGAAAGCATAAGTACACATAAGGCCAACCACTGAAACCTGCAATAAGTTTTTTCCTGAAAAATGTTACAGTCCAAGATTAAATTTCTGCAGCAGATCTTGGGCAGTGGCGCAACTCATAAGAAAATAATGTGGTGCAATACAATGGTTAATCACATAGGAACACTTACTTTCACCAAAGAGGAATTATGATGCAATTAGGAACATTAATTTCAATATAACACCTATGTCTGCACACAAACTCCTTGTATACTTACTAGCAACAACTTTTAATGCCCATAGAATTTTTCCTTTAGCTATTTTGTGTAAAATAAGAGACAGCAGAGTGTACAGACTTTTCACTTTTTATCTTTACCACAGTATTTGCTTTTTCTGCTGAACTAGCACCAGGTTTGATAGCAGCATTAGCAAGAGATTCATGTCCAATGTCTACAATTCTTGTTTCTGTTGAACTAGCACTAGGTTTGACAGCAACATTAGCAAGAGATCCATGTAAAATATCTACAATTCTTGTTTCTGTTGAACTAGCACTAGATTTGATAAAAGAATGTCAATGACTGTTGTCTTGATTTAATATTCTGAAGCTGAATGTGTCTTGTTCCATTTGCATGTGAATGTGATGCCCAATGCCTCATATTGCTGAGTTTTAACTTATTCATTCTGCACACTTTATATTAGGCTTCAAATTGACTTTCCGGTACATCGGCAAGTGACTCTACACATTCTGGATTAGGTGACGAATCTGCCATTGATAGTTGAATGAAAATTGTTTTTTGACCATCACCACCTCCCAACTCTAAAAAGGTGTGAAGAGGCTGCAGATCACAATAAAGTCTGATGGAGTAAATCAATCCGAAACTGCAGTCATAAAAAGGTGAATAAACCTTATTTCTATAACATGTGTGAAAGTATATACGTATCAGTTCCTCCGCATTTTATTTGAAACTCATCACTTCGAGGGCTGGGAGGGGAATTTTAAGGAGCAAAATATGTTGTAATCCTCCTTAATATAGTTTTTCATCAGTATGAATTACCAGACATGTGATAACTTTGAACCAGCTTCCCTGACTTTCCCTGACATACGCCAATTTTTTAAATACTTCCCTCAATTTCCATCACTGTTTTGCAATCCCCTGACTTTCCAGGTCCCTGGGAATCCTGTTTAATTTACTCCTTATATTTTTATTATTCTATATTTATTTCAACCTCATACATGAAAAAAAAACTGCGGAAGAACCTAATGTCATAATTTTCATTTTTGCAAGAAAATAAATTCAAAATTTAAAGTACTACTTTGTTACCTTATAATATTTTGTTTGCAATGAAAAAAAATGAGGTACAGATAGAATATAACCATTAAATTCATATGTAGCTTTTGAGGAATAACTGCATAGATAAAATTCTATTTCTCTCTTTCTTTTAATGCACAGTTGCCAATGTAAACATACTATGCTTGTTCTAGCTTCTTTTCAACTAGTACTGGCAAATGTGTAAGACTAAGATGAATTTCATTTTGTAACATTATGTGAATTGTATGAAGGAAAAGACACATTCCTGACCTACAGTCTCTGTTATTACTAGCCTTTTCGGATGTTTTTGGAGAAAAAAAAGTGTTACCTTCATCTCACAGGGATTTTTGGAAACATTTGACAACTGAGAAGACAACAAAGCAGCAGCAGCTATATCAACAAAACTCATTTTCTTTGTTGAGGTGAATGTTAAGATACTGCGATCTTGCTTCTTACTGCATTGCACTGCTGTTATACATGGGTTGATATTTTTAAGTAGTGGCAACTTGCTGTAGTAATAATATGAAAGGAGCCTGGCAATGTCACTTACCTACAGGCTGCTTACACACTTACCCTCTCTCACAGTAAATGAACTTGCCACTCCCCCCCCCCCAACCATGCTCTCACACTGACAACAAAGAGAAGCAATTGTGAGCAAATGGTTGCAGAGTACAGCTGCAATGTTTTCAAAGCAAGGACAGAGAAGCTAATTAAAATTCCATGTATTAGAGGTCGTACAGCATGACAGTGTCATAAAGGACTGCAAGAGGCTTGTGGTACACCTACATTACCTTACCGGACAGTAGCAAGTGGGTAAGAGTTTTTAGACAAGGATGCGAAAATTTGTCACACATGCCTCGGCCTGTCACGCACCATAAGTGATGAAGATAGAAAGTGGACATGAAGTGGATAAGAAGATTGTTGGGGCTAGGAAGTGCTTGACCACCTACCACACTAACCAGATTTAAGTCCCTGTGACTTCAATCTAATCCTTAAGATAAAGGAAGAAGTTATGAAACAGGTATGAGAATGTGTGGATAAATGCAGAATATCACATTAGCAGCTTTTGGAAAGAAGTAGAATTAAGGCTAGAAGATATTGACAGACAAGAGAGAGAAGCTCCTTGAGGATACATAGGGAAATAAAAACAATATGGAAGATGGAAAAGTACACAGAGATATGCAATAAATTAGGCAAGAAGGATATGCAGGGGCAAGAACAGGAGTTAGAAACTTGAAAGGCATAAGGCGTGGTGAGGATATAGAAAAATGTCTAATGTGCAGTGAACACAGATTTCCACTGTATATTATATTGTAATCAAACAAAGAAATGAATAGAACAAGTTTGGCAACAAAACTGGAAATAATTGGATGGGGAAGCATTAATAAGGAAGACTCTGATTGAAAAGGAGGATAAAAATATAAAAGTTCTGGAAAACTAATCAGGTAAGGTCAAAGAGAAATGGTTAAAAATGACTACAAAGAAGATGGGGGTTAAAGGCAGACAAAATAGATGAATAATGTACGCAAGTAGACAGTGAGCAATCAATACAAGGAAAACCAGGAGTTGTACGTATTGAAACTGTAAATTAGCATAGGCAAGCAACCAAGAAATGAATTTATGGCGTATATAGCCTAATATTTGCAAATGTTATTATAGTCTAAAATGTATGTAATTTGACTATGTAATTGTGAGTGTTGAGAAATAAATATTGTCATTCATTTACTCAAATAAAAGAACTACTTCATGAGATTTATTTGGAACAGTTGAAGACATTCAGGAGGCAACCAACTACTCTATCAATAGATTAGGTAATGCCAACAGGATCCAACAGCTTCTGCATCACTGACAACACTTGCATGCAACACTGGTGCCTACATCAAAGGACTGTAAAACTTACAACCATGTAAGTTTGCTGTGCATTGAGAAAAAAAAGTAATTGCAACTAAAAGAGCAACCTATGTATAGGTATATTGAATTGCTTTGCTGCTGTCTCTTTAATTTAACACAGTTTACAGAAAATAACTTTTTTCCTGCACAGTCACAAAGCTTGGTTTTCAGTGTGATTATTGTCAATGATCTGCTTTAAGTGTAACACTGAAGACTGAAGCCAAATTTTTAACAGTTTGTTTCTTTTTAGCAATCTTGTAGGAGAGAAAGACAGAGAACCTAACAAGGAACTGAAGGGAAAAGTTGGTGTTATTGGCCACTTGCTGATGGACCCACAGTCAGAAGCTTAGCTATCTTATTCAAAATATATTCAAGGCAAAATACCAGTTAACATTTCTCAGAACTGATGAATCTATTTTTATATTTATAGATTTAAATACAAACTATTTGTATTTTAATACACAAATTTAAACGCTTTTCTTCTCAGGATATTATCTTAAAACACAAATAATAGTTAACTATAACCAACACTTGGAAAATGATCTCACTATGCATTTTGTATATATTATATAAAACAGGTCTCAATACAATCCAAAAAGTTCAATAAGTGTTTAATTTAACTTATTGATGAATTAGAAAGCAGAAAAAGAAATCATACATAAACATCCAAACCTTAGTTACTATCTTATAAGCATTTTTCTTTGTCAATTCAGCTCATTTAAAAACATACAATGCCCATTCTTTATACCTACGTAAAGCTTCTTACTAGAATGCATTTCATACACAGACTACAAAAAAAAAAAAAAAAGAAGAAGAGTTGTTATGAGTTCTAATGTATTAGCTTTCAGGTATATAGGCATGGCACCAGTAAGACAGTAGATTCCTTAGATTATCAAAATATTCTTGGAATACATCTTTCTCCTCTAGCTTAAATACTTCCCAGTTATAATACCATCTGAAACTGCATTAAATGGTATTACAAAATCAGAAAAAGTGTCATTTTGGACACATCAGATTTTTCCCAACACACTATATTTTTTTTTTTTTTTTAACCAGCTATACTACTCTTTTTGCCTGGCACCCTGGCCTTCTGGCTCCTCTAAACTTTCCTTACTACCTTTTATCCATATTTACCCATGTTCTCCTTCCTCCATTTGCCTTTCTACCAACACACTATATAATATTCTTATGGTAAAAATATTATGCACTAAGTATTTCAGGAAATAATTAATTATATGGGAAGATTTACACCAAATAAGTTACGACTGCTGCACTATAATATATTTGAAGGGATTATTATTTAATCCATAAGAAAAACTATAAACTAACCTGCTGCGGCACTGTTTGGGAGAACGATATATGCGAGATACATTATTCACCACATCTGCTACCATATCCCAATTTGGAGTATGTCCAGGTGATAATATCATCAAGTTAAGTGGAAGTTCTAAGAGAACTTGCACCGCTTGCAGCAGTGCCCAGTCTTCATGTATTAGCCACTCCGGCATATTATCCATTTCAGTCAATGGCTTTGATGTGGATGGTGGTTTAAATGTTGTTAATGAAGGAGATCGCATAATGCCTCTACATCTTTGCATTTTCAAATCCCTGCGCATTTTAGCCATAGCAGGAGAAGGACGGTCAAAAAGTGAACGTGGTGCAAACATTGACTCTTCTTTTCTCATTTTCATGGGACGACGACCTGTAATAAAAATAATAAAAAATAATGGCATATTTTAAACACAATGCATGCGTATAATTATATAATGTATATAAACATTACTTCAGGGATGATTAAAAGCATACTTATGTAGTGTTCAGGATGAGTTTGTAGCTAATGATGGCTTATTTTTTAAAAATAATGAGCATAATATAATTTAACATGTAACCGACTAATGAACTGCTTTACTGCAATGCATATTTTAAAGACTTTTTAGCCTCTTTCTAGAGCCACTTTACACAAGTTGGCTGTTCTGGCACCCTTTTCAGTACTCTCTGGTACAGATGATGTGCTATCTGTAATTATGTGACTACAAATTACATTTTAAAAACAATAACTTGAATGGCATCAGAGGTTAGCAAGTCAGGCATTTTTAATTTATATGAAAGAGATTTGCTCTAAAACTACAATTTTGCTTAGCATAAGTAATCTCCATTCCACATGTTACACATTAAGTATCAAGGAAAATGGATGACTATTCCAATATACAATTCTGATTTGAAACTAAGGAGACCAATATGACTACAGTGCTTCTTCCTCTGTTGGATTCTCTGATTAACAGAATTGATGAAACAAACAAGAAAAACAAGAAACTGTTAAGGTGGTCCTAACAATGGGTTGTCTTCTGGGGTTGAGTTCCATGGGCTATGGCTCACAAGTAAAGATTTGTTAAATGCACTGATAGAACAGCATGATGAAGTATTGAAGATATGAAATTTCTGAAAAACCTGTCAAAACTATTGTTTAAAGCAACACTTTAAGGAAATGCATCTGTGAAAATCCAAATATCCAAAGTTTTTTTTCTGATTCCTTGACCTTTTTTATCATGTACTCGGAACATAAAGCATACATACATTTTAATGAGCTTTGTCAAACTTTTGTTAAGATATTAATTTGTATGAAATGCTCCTTGGACCCTAGAATTTATCATATCACTTCCAAATTTTTAATTCGAGCTTGGTATACAAACATAAAAAAAGTTGTTGTGCAGGCATTTCTTAATTTTAATAAATTGAGAAAAAAAAATTGTATACATGTTAGTGAATTTTTCAACCTTTTCAATGTGAGTTGTGGAAAATAATTAATTTCAACTAAAGTATATAATCCTTTTTAACTAGTGCACAACAATTTTTAAATCCATAATTTGTCAAGTTATACAAAAATTTCAAGCTAATATAAGTTATAAATTGTGGTCCAAGGAGCATTTTGAATAGTAAAAAATGCTAAAAAGAAGGAATTGAGTAAAATGTAGTTTAAAATTCAAAGTGGTGCATTACTTAAATGGTGGAGGACCAATTAAATGCTTCTTAATAGGTTTTTGTAGCTTTAAATTGTTGATTATAAGTAATAATGAGCTCTGGAAATCAAGAGAAGGGGCAATTTTGTTACTACAATCTCATATCAACCAGCACAAGTTCCAACTGGAAGCAAAAGCATTTCTTTGGCAACCAGAGATGCTAACTCAGTGTTGCAGGATGCATATCAAGGATTACCACTTGCTTTTATGTTTAGCATAGCATCGCAATTGTATTGCAGCCTTATTTTACTGTTACTGCCATGTTTATCATATGTATAAACAGGATAAACTCATTGTTTAATCATTTCACAGTTAAAGTGACTCAGGGCAGGTACCAGTTTGCTTGTTCTGCATGCATTGTTAAGTTGTTCAATTTAAATTACTGTTTGGTTTATGTTATAATTTTGAAATTTACAAAACCATTTCACAAAAATAATGTGATTCAGAAAAAGGCAAAGGGAGGCATTCTGTGAAAGTGAATAAAAATATTTTGCAAGATCACATCTTTTCCCATCAATGTTTACATATATTGCTCATACAGTTAAAGTAACTCATGTTCATTTTGGTACTGCTCTTGTCTTTTATTGGTGTCCCAATATTTATTTAACAACTTTTCCTATAACAGTTTCAATGCAATATATTGCTTATTTTATAAAAATACTTGTACGTGTACCAATACAATCCCATATCTGTGGTTGCTGGTTTTGCTATGCCAAAAATTTCCATTTGGGTGTTAAAGCTGACATCATTGTTCCAGCTGCTTAGAATCTTGTTCATCAACTAAGAGCAGCATAGTGTTTTAAAGCCGCTCTTACTCCACATGGCACCACAGGCAAGTGACACATGAAATGAAATAACTGGGAAAACAAATTTGGAAAGGAAGCATTCCAAGGCTGGATTTCAACACTGTCGTTGAAGAATTTAAGAGCATAGCAGTTTTGAGTGATGCTTCACCTTTTAACTGCAGTTCTGAAGTACAGAGGAAAGGTATGTAACTAGTGTAGGCCTCTGATGAGAAAACATTTGCAGGGAGTTCTGCTCTCCAGAAGAGAGAGAGGGGGGATAGTGTCACGAGGCAGCTCACGATGATGTCAGAAATAGATCTACTATCCACATTAAAAACATTGTGCAATGTTAGTATTCCAGCATGTTTCATTTGGAGCAGTGGTAAGTGTTTTTTAGTGATTTATAAACTTATTTACAATGGCCAATAAGAAAGGAAGAACTCTATGCAGACAAGCCCGAGAAATAGTTGCTAATGTTGTTAAAATCTGGACGAGGAAAGTAAACAAAAGCAACTGGTAATTTAGCATTACTAGCAGAACAGTGTATGCTTTCTAAGAGGCCATAAGTCTTATTGATATGTTGAAAGTAGAGCCATAATCTTTCTCAGATAGTGATAGAATTGTTGATGGCAATGCATTCTTTACAGCCACATTCTCATGAGAGGAACACAGTAGTCCAAGCATTTTTCTAATCATGAACACATGAAAATACCGGGCTAAGCCTATCATCATAGCATCATAAACATTAGCATTACTGGAAATATTACAGCTAAAAATTGTGAAAGATTAACTGCCGCCTCCAAAGCACAGTTGAGCAGGATTATTACTGAGCAAAATGCAAAATGTGCAGAAGCATCCTGCAGCCAAGATACTTCCTTGACCAGCTCAAATAAATAAGTCATTCTCCTTGTCTTAGACTACTTATTCCTAAAAGTAATATGAAGCTAATGGTGAAAACCTGGAAACAATTGGTGACAGACAAGAACCAATGTATGCTACTGAACAGATTTCATGAGCAGCAAGAAGAATTATAAATAATAAAAATAATGTTATATGCTCAATGGCTGGTAACTTATAACTGTCATTAAAGTTTCTTGCCAATTACTGTGATATCTGCAATAATGAGATGATAATACATAAGCAGCTGGCAAAATGCACTAAGTGGAAAATGGAGATCTTTTGAAAGATGACGCTATGGACAGAAAGTTTATAAATTTAAATTTCCAAGGCATGTTTAGTGCTTGGTTTAACTAAAAATTCCACCTGAATGCTTTCCAGCTAGTAAATAAGTTGAATGGAAGTTGACTGACCAATGAGAACTGAATTGTAAATTAACGGTAAGTAGCATGGCACCAATAAACTAGAGGGACTTTCCTGCTAAATGAATTTCACTAAACAACATTTAGTTGTTTATGGCAAAATTGATGGCTAAGGTGAAATATCTTGCAAAATACAACTTTTAAGAGTTGATACCTTTTGAGGTAATTTAATTTTTCTCACAATTTCATTTTTTTCTTACTTTAGCTAAATTACCTTTAAACTATTAGCACTTATATTACAGAAGAAAGCCTTAATTTTTGTATATGGAATACCCTAAAAATGGCAGAAGATTTCGAAATCCAACACATGTGCTGATAGCAGTAGGCAAGCTAAATAAGTGTGTAAACTCTTATATCTTTACAAGAATAATACATTTAAAAATAGATATGAGAAAGGTGTGAAAACAAAGCTGATCAAATACACCAGATAACACTTTTAGGTTTTAAATATGCAATCAAGTATAATTTAAACTCTAATTAAATATTGTTTCATGTCCAGCTAAATATTGGATGATTACTGTTGCTTTGTCTTTCTTTGCTTCTTTAAAATTCACTTCAGCTTGGAGTATGATTCTTTTATCTAATTCAAAGCCATACTGGACACAATTATAATCATAGTCTTAGTAATTTAAATATCATGTAAATCTATAACATGTAATGAAGATAATCCAGCATTTAGTGAAGGCACATGGCTATATTGCTTTCTCCTAAATTTCTTTCATGATCAAAAGGTCCATTTCCTTGTGACAAAAAGTCATTTTCCTAATCACCTTAGATTACCCCAGTGATGTTCCTTAGGAGGGCGTTATTAATACGCCGTTTCTTCAGGCAAGGGCTCATAAATTCCAAAATTATTATCTCTTTCACAAAGTTATATTCTTACTTTCTCTACCATTAAACTACAACCCCAAAAATTCAATAAGGTTTCACCAAGGACAAACATAAATATGTTTGTGTGTTAAACTAAATTGAGTTTTGCTTATGGATACTCTTTTAACTGCCATGGTTCTTAGCATTCCATTCTATATCGGACATGAAAGACCAAAAATTTTGCTCAGAGGCCTCTTTATCAGGCTTGAGGTTCTTTTATGTGCCATAAATCTATGACATGGGACCACCAGCTTTACTTCCCTTCCAAAGGAAGCCATGCTAGGGATTTTTACACCCGAAAAAGATCTATTGCCCTCCGCTGGATTTGAACCTGCAACCTCGGGAGCTAGAGGTACCACTAAGACCATAGAGGATGTGTGGGGGTGGGGGGGGGGGGGTGTGTGTGTGTGTGTGTGTGTGTGCGCGCGCGTGAGAGAGAGAAAAGCAGCAGAATATTCTATTTCATATTTAGGTCAGCAACTTTCAAGAATGCAAAATGTTGCATGAAATTACCCCACCCAAAACTATGGTTTTCTTTATTTTCTTAAAAAGAGAAAAGATTTGATAAAAATGTCATAGGTTTGAGATATTCATTTAAGAATAAAATGCATTTCTTCAATTTTCTAAACTTCTTTTAAGCTATCTTCATTCCAAGCAATTTTAAGTTTGTATAACTAGGAAACCATAACTGATATACTTACTGCAGAAAAATGTAGAGCTCATTAAAATACACAATTGGTGCCAACTTTGTTTTCATAACATTTGTTAAGGTAGTTTTTTTTTTAATGTTTTTCTTTGTGAATCAATACAGGTATCAATAATTTTGTTCTTTGGTACTTATTTTTAAGATTTATTTTTTGGCTGGTAGCAGATAGTTGCATACATTTTCAAATTTTCTGGAGTAAACAATTTCCTATTATGATGCAACACATTCTTGTATGAAGAAAAGCTTCTTTCTATGCAACATGATGTCATTGGAGCGTAGAACACAGATGCCAGTGCAGCAGATTCTATGGGTAGTTTTCCTGCATACTTTTCTCCCTGCAATACTGAATTGATGATTTTCACATCTTCAAAACCAGGAGTTCGTTGAAGAATTCTGTGCAACTTCGAAGAACATGCAACTCCCATTGTCCAGGTAGTTCTTTACTGGAAACATTGCCAAGATATCTAGAGCATTTTTCAGTGGCAAAATTGTACTTTCCAACCGAAAAATACCTTCTGGTATATAACAAAAATGTGTCTTACTATATGTAAGGGAAGTGGGAAGAGTGGGGCACTTGAGTGATTTCTTAGCCTTGGCAATGCAGGAAGCTTCTGTTTCATCCAATTCATTGATGACGTTTTTAATGTCTTTTAAGTGCTCGGCATAGTAAATGGCAGCTGACAGCCAAGTTCCCCAGCGGGTAAGTATTGGCTCAGGTGGAAGAGGGGTTGCCAGTACTTTCTCTCTGAACAATTGTATACTGTTGGGGCTTTTAAGAAAACCTTCTTGACTGAAGATATCAGGCTGTTCACATCATTGAAGTGGCTTCTAATCTCCTTTGTAAGGTGGTGCAGGCCACGGGCCAAGTATGCAACATGTAACATGGTTGGGTGGAAGGACTGTAGAAGCCCCCCGGCTTCAACATGTAGGCAGCACTGTCTGTCACTAACAAAAGTGAAGTGTGGATCTGCAGCAACCCACTTTTTCAATAAATGTGATTTATGCAATGCTTCACTATAGAAGAATTGCATTAGAAAAGTATTGCAAAAATCAATCACCACACTTTCTGCCTGTTGTACTCTCAGTGAACGATTGGAGGCGATCTCGTTACACTCCACCTGACCTTCTATCAGCTGCATCCAGGTGTCACCACATCACATGTGCTGCGTTTAACTGTAGCAATTTGAACTAATGGCTATAAGTGCTGGAAATAACTTTACAATTAGTTTCAATCCGAAAATAACATTCATTTCCAAAACGGGAAAACAGTTATTTAGGTTATTTTAGGTGTCAACCCTCATTTAGGTTTTTTTAGGTGTAGTGAAATTCACATATACTGCTCCAGGAAGTGTGAAACGAATATACCAGGTGAGTCAGCTGCCCCTATTTATTTTTTAATTTATGCAACGTGCTAAGCAACATATGTGACTTATGCCTTTCTTGAATTCCTTCTAAAGGCTGATTTGCATAACACTTTATAGAGGAGGGATAAATAACTGCATAAGTGTTTTACGGGACAGAATGCTATCGTCATGTATGTCGATGCCAAAAACATCCCACCCTGACACTGGGAGCTTCAGGGCACTTTAAGCTGATTTTACAAACTTTTATTCTTTAGCACACATTGATACACACCTTTGAAAACGCCCCTGAAGGAACAACTTATCACATGCATTGGTTGACAAAACTATTTGAAAACAAAATGGAAGATCTAACAGTGCGACAAATTGGATTTAAGGCGTCAGCCAACAAAAGTTCGTTGTACAGCCTTGTCAAAAAATGCTAAGCATTAGGTAGATAATTTCTCTTCTGTCATGAACTATGGCATATTTCAGTTCATACAGTAATTGAAATGGCTGATGCAGTTTGTTTATTTGAGTTAAAGTTACCAAAATGATCTCCAAACGCTGTATGAAGTTGCAAAAAGCATGTAAAGATTAGAGGTGGGTTGAGTTTTGCTATTATTAATTCATATAGGAACCTCTATTCGCAACGAGCATTGGCTGTGTGATATTATCATAGTTGCTTTACCACTGTGCCGCTTTAGTGCGGGTTCAAATCCGTCGTATTAAGTTAAAAAATTTTATTACCTTTTGGTTTATCTCTTTTGGCCTATAATTTGATATTATGATACAAAGAACATTTTTGATAACATTATAAGTGTGTACAAAATAGAATAATCACCATGTTTTTTGTACCGTAAAGCCCAAATCATTTCCGGGCACTCATACGCGAAGAATGCAGGCAGATTACACCGGGCATGTTACAACATGCAGAAGGTCTTTCCGGCAACGTACATAAATGCGCATTGATGAAGGGGTCGTCATTTTGAACATTTACTTTGTTGATGAAATCTACGCTCTAACAATTTATTATTCTGTTTACCATGAACTTAGCACATTTACAAATCCTTTGTCAGTAGAAGAAGTGAAACGTAAGGTTTAAACATGAAACAAAAGCTGTTAGATTTAATATCGTCGATATGTGCTCAAAAGAATAAAAGCTAACTACGTGACACGGTTTACAACACCAGATAGGTACAGATTATTAGTGTAAACATAATACACAATTATCTGATTGTAATTCTTGTGTCTTTGGCTCACAGGAGAGCCAATAACAAAAATAAATAGATTAGTATACTAAAATACAGTAAATAAATGCAAGGAGAAAGAAAAAAAAATAACCAAAACAATTTGATGTTTGTATTAGATTCGAACTTCCAAAGCTAACTGTTGCTTTACCACATTCCGGCAGCTAATCCACTCGGCTAGAATGCACGTGTTGTCTCCCGCTCTTCGGGAAAATATACCTCTATCTCCTTGCAAGCATTATATCCATGGAAAGCCATCTTTTTAAAGCCTTTCGCAGCTCCTTGTCTCATTCAGGCCTTTAATCCTTAATGGTGGTTGTGTATGGTATAGATAGAAGGACAGAGCTACAATAACAGTTTGTTTGATAAAAAGGTCAATGTTATCACATTAGTCTATAAAATGCGGGTTGCATAGATACGAATACCTAGGGGCAGCTGACTCACCTGGTATATCTTGAAATGTGTTAATTAAATAGCGAGGAAAAATATAGGTTAAAACCTAAAAATCCGGGCCCTACTTATGATTTACCAGGAAAAATGTGAGCCAGTTGGGGAATTTAATTGTGTGTGTGCATGTTGCCATGGTGTAACAGCTGAGTTGGTTAGAGCAGTGGCATCGTAAGCCAAAGATCCATGGTTCAAATTATGACTATGGCATTGAATTTCTCAGTCTGATTCTGCCCTTACATTAGCCTACATAAGGCATGTGTGAGGAACAATTAACTAACTTTGAAATATGAGTAATTTTTTTAATTATGTCTACAGATATGGCAAGTGAAATTCATAAAATGAGTGCTCAAATGACCCTGAAATCTGTAAACCTGAGTGTTACCTGAAAATTGTCTTTTGAGGATAAGGATGAACCTCAGTATGAGCCTTAACAGAGCAGCTCAACCAAACTGAGATGCCAATTCAAACCCTTCGGATTAACAGAATTCATACTACTCCCATGTGACAGAGTGGGGCAAAATAACAGTTGTCTGATACACATAAGTATTGTACTATGCTGTCTTTCAGTAATTTGCACTATGCTACAGAGGAACAGCAGAGATATTCACTGGTCATAACAGTACCATTTTCTGAGGGTTCAAGGAAATTGTTGACCCGTTCTCATTTGTGTACTGGCAGATACAATTTGCTAAATTTGCTCATTAATGTCTAGCATCAAAGAAGGGACACCAGAAAACTTATTAGGTGTCAGAATCCCCCAAGGAAGCAAAACAGTATAAAGTTAATTTGTTTTGCCCATTGATATGCCGAGTTTCATTTGATAAATAAGGCAGGAACCAACTAGTGGACAATCAAGTACAGTAGAAGAGGACATCATGTGTCATTTCATTGTTTTGACTATCCTTTCATATTTCTCTGCCATTATTACCCAGTAATTAAAATACTGTGCAGCCTATTTAAGAAAGTAAGCAGATGCAGCATTAGGAACAAGCTATTCAGGAAAGTGAAGCAACAATTAGTATTATTACTGGTCAATGACCAGACCCAGAAATGACCAGAAACCAGAAATGGGCAGGACTTACACAGGCCAAACAATAACCTACAAGTATTCCAAAAAGGGGCTTACTACAATGGTATAGTATTATTTAATTCACTTCCATCATATATTAAGGAACTGAAAACTAATAAAAATAAATTCAAGTTAGCATTAAAAAGATATCTCATCACTCACACCTTCTATACAGAGGAGGATTTCTTTCATTCAAAAAAAATAACTGACTATAAAATGTTACCAAATTTTATAACTACATTAAGTATAAATAATATTGTTTTAAAATTTTTTAGCTCTAACGTACTCTACATAAGAACTATAATTTATTTACATACAAGTACACAATGTAATTATGTATTTATGACGTAATCTACATCCTAGAGTAGACTAGCTTTCTTTAAGCTGGTCTATAGATTGAGATGTTATGTTATGTCAAACAGGAGGAGCACTATGTGCATCCTGAGTAAAGTCACAAGATCTATTTGGGAGTGCTCATGACTGCATTGACAAAAGTTAGGCAAACGTCCAAACCAAAAACAGAAAAAATGACTTTGTCAAGACAAACACTAAGCAAAGTGTGAAACATTTCTAGATGAACATGATTTGAAACCCACATGGTGGGGGGAAAAAAAGTTGGGATGATGGCAACTTGGATGTGCTCTAAGGTTTGCCCAAGAAAAGGCAAAGGTGCTACTTGGGGACAGTGAAGAAGGATGCATTCTCTTTACTTATCTGCAAAAAAATATATGAAAGCACACAGCTATAAAGATATAATGGTGGATATATCTTGAACATTGAGCTGGAGTTTTTCTCTTGAAACATTTATCAGAAAATGCATAATCAGTCTAGCCACTATCAGCTACTGTTCAGAGCTAAAGCCTAAAATTTCAGGTCCTGGGCCAACAATATCAGTGCCACTAGAGATTAAAATGGCAAGTACTGATGGATGGAAGAAAAAAGGAAGTACCTAGTCGATGAAACAGAGAATGCATGCACATACACACACATGCATGCACACAAACACGCACAGTGTGTGCCCTTTTTCTAAAAATGCATTCTTTGGATATAAGGAACCTTAAATGTGCATTTCCAGTGAAATCTAAATATCAAACTACACAAGTAGTTGAGAAAGTAAAAATAGGTCTTTTGTTATATCACTATTTTTAGTGATATCAAACTGGCATACACATTTATGAAGTTGTATGCAAAACTAAAATGTTATGCTCTCTCTGACTGCAACTGTGTACTAACTCTTAAAGAATAGGCAAATAACAGAGAAAAAATTCTAGGCACATTAGTTGTCGATGGAAAAGTACTAATGTATTTTAGCAGATAAAACTTCAAACTTAACCCCATTTGCATATCTGATGACCAGGGCTTGCATGCGCTTTTTTGGCATATGAATCATATGACAAGCTCAGCTCGCAATGCTCTACATGTAGTTTAGGTTCCTTCTCACAGATGTCATTTGTATATGTTTCAAATGATGTGCTGACATATGATGTTTGTAATTCCCGCAGTATGACCTCACTAACTGTGTTTCAACCAAGGAAACATAATTTTATTCTTCCTGCACTCGCGTCAGTAGCATCATGCCTGTGAAAAGAACCTGTGTGGATGACGAGGAGGGTTTAAAAAAACTGATGCAAAGTGTATTAGAGAGTGATAGTGAAAGTGGTGATTTTTCTGAATATGATACAAAGACTGAAGAAAGTTCTAGTGACAGTGATAATGAATCTAGTGCAGAAAGCAGCAAGGAATATAATTATGAAACCAGTGATGACGTGCCAGGCCCTTCGAAACACGTTCGTATTATGATGCAAAAAAAAGCAGTGTGACTGGAATTGGAGTAAAACTGACAATAACCCCATTCTCTACCTTTTACTGCAAATAGTGGTGTTTGTAAAAACTTACTGAACAAGCATGTGTCACAGATGCCATCTGCACTTTCAACTGTTTAGGAATACATGAAACAATTGTTTGGCAAAACATGTTAAGAAACTAATGCTTACACAACACGGCAGTTAAACAATTCAATAGAAAAATGGTCTAACACTATGGTAGAAGGGCCTATGTTGTTATTTTGATGTCTCAAGTGTAAAAATTGCGCATTCAGTTGTACTAGAGCAAAAACCGATGTCTTGAACCCCAATAGTAAGTAAAAAAGATAATGTTACTCTTCATTTAGAGGATTGTTTTGAGGTCTATCACATACAACAACAGTACTAGGACAAGGGTACTTGTGAGTTTATGCTTTTAATATTGTGCACGTAAATTTTCAGCAAAAAACTCTTATTGGTTGATTTTAAATGATTTTTTTAAGCATTACATGTTACCACCCTCAGTGCTAGGGGATTTAAATCTGATTTCTTGGTTAATTTAGTAGGCATTTAAATATGATGCAACTGGGCTAAGAAGTGATGATGCAAGTAGCAGAACGGCTGCAGAAAATTTGCCGAATATCTCAATTTTCTTTAGAAGTAGGTTTTCTTGGTTTCTTTTGGGATGTATATTAATATTCAATTTGCAACAGCATGAAAGTGTCTCATTATAGTGTGTTCTTCAAGGACATTTCGGTTAGCACTCTTTTTGCTTTCTATACCAATTATCTATGGTGCAGGAAGCATTACATTTCACTCAAAAATTCAAGTCATAACTCATTGGAAATGCAAGTTTTGAGGTACCTTGAATAATAAAAAAGCATTTGTGTAAATGTAGGAGGAGCAACTTTGATTTTATTGTATATCACAGCAATGATTCAACAATCACCTCTAATAATTTGCACATTGCATATGCATTCAAACAAATTCTGACCACATCCATGAACTGGAACTATGCAGTCTAGCAACTTCTTATCTAGACAGGGGCCATCAACATTAGTATATAGCATATACATACTGTTTGTCAGTAACCAACCAAATCAATGCGCACACATTAGGTAATACATAGAACTGTATGAGAACTAACTGAACTGAAATTGTTTATTGGAATAAATCTCTATGTTTGAGATACTGACTTGAATAAATGTTTTATAAACAGCCTGTGAAGTCTTCTTTATTCTCAGTGAATTTTATAAAACTGGGAAATCAGTCAAGTGACTTTCTTCATAGCATTGGCTGTTTTTGATACATTTACTTTTTCCAGATATATACTAATGCACAATCTAATGGATCATGTTAGAGAATGTGTAAATTTTTTCTTTTTTCTCTTCTTTTTTTTTTTTTTTTTTTTTTTGCATGTGAGAATATTAGTAACAAAAATTAACTTGCAATATAAACTGCTATCTAATTGAAGTTTAACTTTTAAAATTAAAAAACCCTGTAAGATAACTGTAGTTAAGGAATTGCAGCTACATGATAATGTGAGTAAAGTTAACTTCTGCAATTAGAAGTTGGATAATGTTAATGGTCACTCTATTGACTTGCACTTAATTTTTTTTATGGAAAAAGCAAGATTTTATTTACACGGATGTGAAGAATTAGTGAAAGTTAATGCAATTTCTTACAAGATCTGAGAGATATGGTAGCACAAGGACATCATTTGCAATATCTATGATGAAGGTATGTGTTTATTGTAGTTATAATTTACATAAGAAATCTATGCACTTGTATTTAAGGTTCTATGTATATTCAACTCTGCTGGCAAACAATGTGCTTCCAGGTGCCATGGAAATTCCAGTTACACTGGCCATGCATCCAATTAAAAGCTCTGTGTTTGGTTGATGAATAGTGGTTTCTGTCTAGTGAACCATGCTTAAGTTGCCATCTGCATCTGGTGTTGTGTATAGGTAGAGAATGCACTGGTAGTGGAGTAGTCCTTAGCCCTCATGCCTGTTATATTAGTAATAAGAAAAGATTGGACTTCTTCTTTTGTTCTATAAACAAATCTGCTTTTCCCTTTTTTAGTTTCTCTACTACTTCTTACCTAGGAAGTATTGTATTCCACCCAAAAATTTGATACTAAGATTTCACCAGAAGTACACATTTTGAGACTCCCTGGAAGAAGAGGAAGAAGAGAAGGAGGAAAGCATTTTTAGAAAGGTCTGCATGCGCACGTGCGTGTGTGTGCGAACAGCATAAAATGAAAAGTCAGTTATATACCAAACTTGGTATATAAGTTCAGCATCTTCCAAGGATGCTACACAAAGATTTTTAAGAAAATCACCCCACTCCAAACTATCCTAATGGTACAAAAATGTTGATTTTCTTAAAAATAGCTGTAATGGTTTTGATTAAAATACCATACATTTAAATATTTACATGACAAATGAAATTTTATATCTTAAGTTTTTTGGTAA
The DNA here is from genome assembly GCA_030765065.1 of Deroplatys truncata. Classification (NCBI taxonomy): domain Eukaryota; kingdom Metazoa; phylum Arthropoda; class Insecta; order Mantodea; family Mantidae; genus Deroplatys; species Deroplatys truncata. Next base: position 191,417,047 of record CM060976.1, on the reverse strand, counting down.
TAGCCTCTGAAGTCCTCTTCACTCTGAATGACTTTTGTATATGGTAAACTATAAGAGATAGACAAAACCTTAATACACAAAATGTAGATCTCATTAAAGCACACAATGTATGTGAAATAATTTTTTTTTTTTTTTTATGGAGTTAACCATAATGATGAGATATTCCTTATTATTAGTTTGAATTTTCAAATACTTATATTTTTCTCAAAGGAAGTCATTATTCATTTTTCTTTCTTGTAGTCATGCAAAAAGCATGGAATTTCAAAGCCATCACACATTGGAATGTGCAATTGTAAGTTGAAAGTTTATATGGATTAACAAGTAGCTATAAAAATAGGCTTTTGTAAGAATATATAGAAGAGTAGAGAGAAAAAAAAAATTGAGTTTTATTTATGGACGCTCTTTAACTACTATGGTTCTTAGCGTCCCATTCTATATTGGGCGTGAAACACCTGTAATTTTGCTCAGAGGCCTCTTTATCAGGCTTGAGGTTCTTTTACGTGCCGTAAATCTACGACACGGGACCACCGGCTCTACTTCCCTTCCGAAGGAAGCCGTGCTAACGATTTTTACGCCCGAAAAAATCCATCGCCCTCCGCCGGGTTTGAACCCGCGACCTTGGGAACTAGAGAAGAGTAGAGAAAATCATGTGAATGCAATGCATCATATTTTTTTATAGTTCTCTTTCTATATCTACCACTTGCGAAGTAGGAATTATTAATAGACATTAAAAAAACATGTCAAAATTAATAATTAAAAAATGCCCAGAATGGCCACAAAAAAACTATGAAATAGTAAACCACATAACCGTGAATACTTTTTCAGGCTTTCAGAACTGGATTGTGTAATATCCAAAGGTCTGGCCTTGGAGCCAAACAAGATGTTTTATGATCAATGGACTGTAACCTCAAACCTCAGATGGGAATCTATTTAGAATAAATAAGCAACATTTCCAGTTTTATGGTTTACATGCATATTGTAGAGGAATCTAATTTAAGAGACTAATTTAGCCTAACAAGAATATCATAGGTCATTACGTGACATATTTTGATGATAATGATGATGGTGAAGATGATAATAATAATAATCTACATATCTTTCTGCTTAACTAGAATAACAATGACACAGAATCTACTTACAGCAGTACCCACCAATGTTTCCTGCAACAGTTTCTCATATTTTAAGCATTAATAATTTATCCCTATAAATTTAAAACAATAAGATAATCCCTACATCTCAGAGTTTTTACTGGAATATCAGAACCAATTTTCTGAGAGGTATTTCAAAAACCTCTTTCAATAGTTTCTGTTCCTCTGGTGAGGATGATACCCTTGGGCTGTTCTGGAATATTTATTCATCTCAGTACTAGAATCAATTATTCTAATCCAACCGTTATAATGCAGCACTCTTACTATAATAAACTAAAATAGCACTGAAGCTGAAGTGAACTGTAACTAAGCAAGCACATCTTTTATCTTAGCTATTTTGTTATTCAGACAAAGTAAATTAAACATAGCTTATTGTCCAAAAGATCTATGATTTAACAATTAGGCATTTTATATTAAATAAATATAAATGTATAACCACTAATATCAGCTTAAGATCAGCTTTGAATATCAACTTAGGATTACTCTAAGATATCATTATTATAAATATTAGGTATAAGCATATGTAAATACTTAACTGTGAGTAAACAATTTGAAAAAATCTGCAGATAAAAGAGTTCCAGTCTTGCATAATTCCTGAATATTTGCTGTAAAATGTGTTTTTATATATGTTGCAATGTATTTTAATTGAGTATTCTACTTTTGAGAAATTCTTGCTATTTCACTTGTTTTCATAACATGTTTCCACCTTTGGTTTGTATTTAAAATGCTTATTGTCTACAAGCATTACTTTTATTCATTATATTGCTCCCAAATGTTAAATTTGTGTGCTTGCTTCAAAATTCTTTTTCTTATTTTCAATGACTTGCAACATTATATCATTGCTAAATTATAATTTTCTTGGTCATAATTTAAGACTTTATATTCAATATTACTTTGCAGCACTAAAGTATGATTTTTCCAAAGACCATATCTGCAGAATTCAGGATGGATCATTTAAAACATCCTTCAAAGAATCACCAATTTTCTTTGATTGTAACATCATTAGTTTGGTGCTTTATCTATCTTCTTTAAATAATGCAGAATTTAGAGAAAACTTCCTGTACCATCTTTGAATATTACTTCTTTCCCAATTTGCCTTTACGTAAAAAATCAAAATCAATTCAAATGGCATACGTTGATACTCTTTCTTCAGAAAGCATCAAATAATAATGCAAACAAAAATTAAGATGCAATTTAAACAGCATAAAGCACACCCTTGTTGGAAAAGAGAACACATTAATGGAAGATTTAAGCTGAACTAGAAAACAGATGGTAATATTTAGTTGCTTTTCGAGTTAGTATTAGCTTCTCTAACAATGTAGAATTTCTGGAATTGTATGATCATAATCATAGCAAGTTATTGTCATATTTTTAAAAGAAACAAAAAAAAAATAAGAACAATGAGCATTTCATAATTATGTTGTTCAGTTATCTCCTGTTATGTACCAATCAAAAATTATCGCTGTGCCTCAAAAGAATGTTAGGAATATGTGCACAACTAGTGCTGTTTAGTACAATACAGCTTCTTGTTTTTTCCATACTCATTTGAGTGAATCATATGATCTACGCAGATCAGCATCATGTTCTGTCTCCAACAGCAGAACTATTATCTTCCACTGCATTTCAAAAATGAAAATGATTAGTACATTCTTTGGATTAAGGACCTACACAAGAAACTAACTTAAACATAAATTGATATACCAGTTGTAAAGTGCACATTGATATTTTTGCACTATAGGGTATGACGACTCATTAGCCTTTTATAGATTATTCATAACTTCAACACTCATGTGCATTTGTATCCATATATTCTGTGTTTACTTTACATCTTTAATAAGAAAAGCTCGTTTCAACTGATGCAAGGCACGTAACTTATCTTTCTGCTCTTTTTTAATTCTTTGCCTGAAACTCCATTAGCCAAAGTATTTTTTTTCCAGAACGTTTCTCATGAATACCTATGTACTTCCATACCATTCAGTGCAAAAACATTTATTCTGAATCACAGAAAAATAATGCTGTTCATTTAATTGCTTTCTGTAACAGTCATTTGAGTTGGAACATTATGTGACATACAGCCTTTTCTTTTGATAAATATGTATTTTATTTTAAGGTGGAGGGAGTTCCAGGGCCCCCTGACATTACTCTTGCTACATCCTACAGCTTTTCTTTTCTGACTTTTAATGTCAAATAGTTTTCATAAAGATTCCACATTCTTCAGATCAATTAACCTTCTTGTAACAACATACAAATGTTAACTCTCTTGTGATTATGATATCAAGGTTATTAGTGTCCATGTTCACTTTATAAAGGGTCAATATGTTCTAAATTATATGTAATGCTCTGATTATAAAAATATAGTCTTACTGCTTCTTTCTAGCATTTTCTTTTCTCCTCAGGAGGAAGTGTTTGAAGGAATGTTTGTTTTTCCTTGATGATTGACTTGTTTAATATTTGTTAGACATTTGTTTACCTTTGACATCTGCTTCATCAGTGTTTGTGCAAGGGGGCCCCACCCTACCACTCTAATGCTGCATTCATGTTACACCATGTTCCTGTGACCCACTGCACTCACCTTCACGCTCTGTTACAGGCATCATTTCCACTCTCATTCGTTTGTGCTCCTTCTTCACATAGACAACAGGCAACTGAGATTCTGACATAACAGAATGCTCATACAGGAATCCCATTGAATGGTCTATGTACACATCATTATCATCTTGCGGTGGAGTTGGTGGGCACCACATCTGGAAATAAATTAAACATGGCTTGAATGAACTGCAATCAGAAAAACCTGTTCATATTTTAAATGTGAAATAGTGATACAGTAAACTCCCAATTATCCAAGCAAATAATGGAGAGAGGTTGCATGAGAAGGGGGGGGGTGTAATTGAAAATCTCTGCATTAATATAAAAAATCTGATGTGCTACATTCACATGATTTCTCTACTCACTATTGTTAGAGACAAGGATATGTGGTGAAATAAAATGAATGAAAGTGGTGAAATAAAATGCTCAAAGTGGTAAAATAAAATACTCAGCGTGGTGAAATAAAAAAAATCAAGGAATCACAACTCAAGTGAAATAAGTATTGCTTTTCTATTGAAATAATCATAATTACAATTATCTTAAAAAAAATCACATAGAAATGAATGGCAAGTACAATAAAATATAACTGAAAGTGTTACAAAAGTACAACACAAACTGTTTCTACATCTTCTGGGTGTCTGACAATAAGTTTGCATTTGCTGAAAAGCTTCTCTCGCTACCCACATTTGTAGTTGGAAACTATACTGCCTTCAAGCAGTGGCTCGAAAATTCAGGATATTCCTGCATCAGCTCCTTCAGTATTTCAAGTTCTACGTCCTGCTTCACATCAACTGTCTTTTGCCTAATGCTGCAATGCTAGGTATCCTTTCAGAAATGCGTCTTTAGAGAGGCATTTCAGAAGTGGGATCTGACTCACATGTCACATGAGCTCATTGGATACTTGTGCTACCAATAAATTAGGTAAATGAAAAAGCTGGGCAGTTGAGCGAAAGATTTTTCCTGAAAGATCTTCTGCCAACAGCTTCTCCAGCTTTTCAATACTGCATCTGGCTAACTTCATCACTCGAGTGTCTTCCCTGTGCTTGGTTTCATCCTTCAGCTTATGCAGGGTTAAGAATGTTCCCTCTTCAGACATCTTGTTTTTTTTGAGTTGCACTTCACCAAGCAAAGCAGTCACTCTTGGCACAAGTTTGTATAATATTAACACCCCTCCAAAAATCGAGTAATATCAGAAATAGCGCAGCAATGCTCTTTAACATAAGCAGCCTCAAAACAAATGCAGTTTCTGTCATCATTTGAAAGCTCTTTAAAGTAGATGACTACCAGATTAGAGTCAGTCAGTTGCTTGAAGTACTCGAGGAGACTATTGAAGTATTCCCCAACATACAGAACAGATTTTATCCATGAACCCCACCGACTTAACACAGGAATTGAAAACATCTTTGCTTCTTTAGCACCAGCATGTTTATGTTTCAAAAAGATTATACACTGGTGCTTCCTCTTTCTAACATTCTTGAAGGCTGCCTTAACCGTTGAATGCACAAATAAACAATAAAAACTTGACATCATCTGCAGCATTTCACATTTTAAAGTAGGTTTTGTAAAATAAAAGCATTTCGTGATATTTCATGGCTTCAGTTTAAAAAAATGAAGTTTATCTCATAAAAACATGTGATTTTGGTAACATTAAATGTGTCACTTGAAAATTTTGTGGTTATTGTAAATACCAGAAATCCGGGCCTCTATTGTTTACTAGTATTTAAGTTTTTAACAGGTTATGTGAGTGTTACAGTTATATGTTACGTACAATTATATGGTTATATGGGTTACATTTAACTGTGAATATGATTTTTTATACTATTCTTCATAAATATTTATTCATTTATGTTATAGTTATTGACTGAGTATACTATGAATTACTTTTGGTGTTGCCATCATGTTTTAAGAATTACATTTGATTTAAATTAAGCTTTATTCAAAATTGAAGGCATTATCATGGCCTTCATAAACTTAAGAATTACCTACTATGGAAAACATTTGATTTGTTTCAGATCCAAGAAGAATAAACAAGCATTGATTTGATTACTTTGTGTCATAGTAACAAACAGAAAATTAGAAAGATGAAAAATTTTAGACTTTTCTCAAGTCTTACATCAAAGGCAGATGTGTTAATACCCTTTGCTCAAGTCTTCCATCGAAGGCAGACATGTTGATGGTGCTTAAATCTTGCATTGGAGGAAGACATATTAAAACTTAAGTCATAATATGTAGCAGGATAAAAGCCAACATAAAAGCGAAGACAAGATAAATAGTTGTTTCCTACTTATTAATTTGATCTATCCTGAAGTGTTTAATTTTATAATGGAAAGTCAAGTAGTAAAAATTGAAGTTGAATATAATTGGACTCATTTTTTCCCTCTTGAGACCATGATCCAACAGAAAGCTCATGATTTGATAATTACACAGGAGCACAATTTTAACATAATAGCATTAAATAAACAACTTTCCTTATTTAAACTCCACTGTTACCTTTGAGTTTTACTGATACTAGCTTCAATTTTTACACCTATTCTTTACTTTTCTATCTATTTCATGTTAATTGAGATAAACCCATGCAGAAATAGTCGCATTACACATTTCATTGCAGGTACATGGGGAATAGACGAAACCAAGTTGAAGTCAGATGTTTAAATATACACTGGCCTTGAAATTCCATATGCTTTCCACGACATTGCGAGAAACATCTAAATAGTGACAGGACCTTAAAAAGTGACAAAATATTGAAAAAATTCAAGCCAATCATAATGGATATCTCAGAAATGACTGACGCCACAAAATAGTTATTTGAAATAAATTGTTTCAGAAGAATTCTACAGTTTTTATGTACCTGTTTTAATCTATCTCTTAAGGCTTACCAGTTAAACAAAATTATACAAAATTGTTCCCAAATGAAAAGGACTTCATAGGGTATTTCCAGAACATTCAAGATATGCTTTATTTGTCATGTAAATATCTTAGATATATATCTAAGGCTCTCAAAATCGTTGGAGCCATTTTTGGGAAAATAAAAAATGTCAAAAAATATTCCATGTAAAGGTAGTTTGGGGTGGGTTTTTAATGGAATCTTTGTTTCATACCTTTGGAGGATCCTGAACTCAAATAGCAAATTTGGTATTTATCCGACATTTTCTTTTTGAGTTATGCTGCTCAGAGAGAGACACACACACACATTTTTCTAAAACTGCTTTTATTGGACTTAGGGGCTTCTAAAACACGTATTTCCGGTGAAATTTGGGCATAAAATTGTTGGGTGGAATACAATACTTCTTCTACTTACTAGGTAGGTACACGGTAAAGAAAGAAAAATGAAAAAGCTAATACATACTCTGTTAAAATGTTTTCTTACTGAAATAATCTCTTATATTTTTCTGCTTTTGTAAACTACTAAGTTTCTTTCTGTGTTATGCAAATGCTTTTCATGCAATTATCCCATTAGATTCAAACTCTGTGTAGATTATGTAGTCCCTTTTACTTTACCCTTTTTGTTCATTACTGCACCATAATCTGCAACCATTTCATCATGATTCTCCTTTCTTAAATTTGTCTTAACTCCAGGATTTACTTTATTGTTAAAACTATTTTCTTTTCTATAGCTTTGTGAAAATGCATTGAACATTTCTACACAGATTTAAGGAGAAGCTCCTGCACATTATTAAGAAAAGTTATAAGCATAGAATGTGAAAACCGACCATTCAACCCTCGTCTATATTAGGACCACTAGAACTTCTCCACCACTTGAGTATCACACACTGCTTATTATGAGTTAAGCATAGCATACATAGTCCATCTGCATTCACTTTTTCAGTATCACGCATGAATAATCCACCCATGAAAAATTGAGAGTTTACTGTTTAAATTTCACAATTTAAACCTTTCAGGTCATCATATTATTTTATCCTTCACTGATGCAATTTCTTAGGAATAATATAAAGAAAAAGTTTTGACTTTTTTGGCTTTGGAAGCATGCCTGTGTTGTAGTCCATTTAGCATTACCCAGCGTTAACATTAAACAACATTTCAAAAGACAGCAGAGACTTGATGAAGAAGATAAATTAAAAGATAAAGATTATAAGAATATTAAAGATGGAGTTGATATACAAAAAATGCCAAAGAAAACTGCAGTGGCCTTATTTAGGATGGCAACTGGCCACAATTGCCTCGCAGAACACCTCTACAAGATACGATACCTAACTACACCCAAGTACACTCTCTGGGAAGAAGATGTCATCCTGAACAAACACAATCTTGCCAAATGCAAAGACCTTAAAAGTGATAACTTACAGACTTTATATTGGGAAGCCAGAGGGAAAATGATGCAGATCAATTAATCCCCAGTGCCATTGGTGAACAACAACATATAAAGAAAATCAACTTTTTTTTAAAAATTATTTTACAGCAGAATACAGGGCTACTTTATACAACTGAATTAAGTATCAGACAAGGAATATGGGAAATGCTTCCATAATACCAGCAACAGAAATGAAATTTCTCTGAACAACAGCCTGATACACATGCACAACACTAGACAGAAGAACTACTGAAATATAACAGGAATTAAAATTAAGTGAAATATCACACAGAGAAAATACTAGCCAGAGTGTGTTGATAGAATGATAGACAGTGGAATGCCTCTAGCATCACATCAATACCAGCCCCTTGGAAAGAGAAAACAATAATAAAGAAAAGATGATATGAGCAATATTGAGCTCTACTGCACTAATATTTCAAATTGTGAATGCATATGAGCTAAGGAAATAGAAGTTCATAGACAAAGGCCTTGTTGAAATTACTATAATGCATATTTGTAATAGAATATTCTATGAATCTCTTTTATATGAGAACTAGCTAGCTGTCTTAACTGGAATTGCAGATGCATTCTGTAAGTATAGGGTTGAATAAAATAAGGATAGGGTGGTTTTTGAAAGCTGTAAATGGCTTACAATTTTCACTCATACCTGCTAAGCATTTAAAGTGTTGTTCAGATTGGTCAAATGGTGCAAATTTGCACATATGGGGTTGAAAATATCAGCAGGAGTAGCTTTTTGAAGTTGTCATGTATTCCATAATTTTAATCAACTCCTTTAAGCTTGAGTGCACAAATTTGTGCCCTGAATGGCTAAGCAGCATAATTGAAAATAAAGAATAAGGGTAGTTGTAAAAATTTTGAGGTAATATAAGATTGAAAATAAAAGTTCAATAATTTTTTAAAGTTGTAAGGTAAGCTGTAAGTTGCTGGGTGCTATAGCATAACTACAATATTTTGGCCAGATGAGTTAAACAGTGCAGATTTCTACATAAGGTCTAGTCCACACCTGAATGCAATTGCATGCAAACAAAAATACAAATGTTTTCAAACTAAAGCACTGAACAGCCAAACAAATGCAGTGAATGTCTGTGAATCGTTTGTGGATCCTCACTATATTTGCAGGAATGTTTGAAGTGTATCCCACCTAGTTGCAAACATGTCTGTGTGAAATAGGAGCATGCTATTAATATTTACATATATTTTTTGTCAACTTGGTGAAAATATTTTAAAGGACTTGATTCAAATGATCGGTCCTCAAATTTGAAAAAAGTGACATTAAATATATCACTTATAGACCCTGACCAATTGTAACAGCTTTTAGAACTATAGTTGCAATATTAACATTCATTAAATTTTCATATGAATTTATTCTTATTCAACCAAACGTTTAAAAAAAAATCTTTATGCCTAAATAAAAAAATCTGATGCGTTACACTCACATGACTTTCTCTACTCTTGTACAAACTATTTTTACAAATGCTTATTCTCCATATGCTTCATGTTAAATGAGATATCGAGATGTTAATCTTATTGCTAATTTTCTTGTAGATGCAAGAGGAATCGCTAGCCTTTAAGCGATAGTCAACTATTTTAGGAGGTGGTTGCTATGTGGAGTATTCCATTCTCTTTGCATTACCAGGAAAAAAAAAAAAAAAAAAAAAAAAAAAAAAAAAAAAAAAGAAGAAGAAGAAGAAGAAGAAGAAGAAGAAGAAGAAGAAGAAGAAGAAGAAGAAGAAGAAGAAGAAGAAGAAGAAGAAGAACGAATTTGAGAAAAAGTTTGTAAGTATTGCAAAATTTAAGGGAATAACAAGCAATATCTCGAAAATGGTTCACCCAACAAAAAAAAAAACGTATATGACATAAATTTAACAGGATCTACATTTTTTGTGTAGTAAAATTTTGTCTATCTCTTAGGTTTACGAGTTATGCAAAAGTCGTTCAGAATGAAGAACACTTTTGGAGACATTCCCAGAAAATTTGAGATATACATTTCATTTTTCATGAAAATATCTTAAACATATGATATTTTAATCAAAATCGTTAGAGACATTTTTGAGAAAATTAAAATTTTCGAAAAATGTTCCATGTAAAGGGTACTCTGGGGTGGGGGGGATTTTCTTGAAAACCTTCGTGTCACATCTCTGGAAGATACTAAACCTAAATACCAAGTTTGGTGTTTATCCGACTGTTCGTTTCTGAGTTATACTGTTCACAGATACACACACACGGACATGTTTCCAAAAATGATTTTTTTGGATTTAGGGGGTCTCAAAACATGTATTTCCGGTGAAATCTCGGTATCGAATTTTTGGGTGGAATACAATACTTCCCCTACTTACTATACGTAGTGGAGAAAGTAAAAATGTAAAGAGATGGTGTATCCATCGATTAGCAATAACTCTCAGATTCTTGGCAAATTTTTTTTTTGGGGGGGGGTGAAGAGGAAGTTTAGATGCAAGTGGATGAGGTTCTGCAGGAGCACCCTCGTATTGGATGATTGCTGCTGCCCAGAGGGCTAGTGATTCTTACACTAGCCTTATGTAAACATTTCTAATTTTAAGACAGTCTACACATTTCAGAACAAAAGTGTGTCAGTTTAATCAATGAATAGAGCATACTTTTCTTCTGCAGTGATACCAACTTAAAAATGGCAAGAGTTGTGCCACTGTTCTTGTCAATGAGCAATGTATCAACCATACATGGTTAAAAATTAATACAAAATTTACCTCACTGTTGTCAACTTCTTGTCATCAGTCGATCTGTTCCCTCTAAACTCACAGTCTTGTAGTAAAAACAACAGCTTTTCAGATCCAAAACAGCATGGCTGTTTTTGGAGAATTCATTCGTTTCCTATGTTCACACTTAAATTTATTTTTTAATGTTTGAATTATCTTCTCCATATCTATTATGCTAACTTCATAATTTTTGACAGGTTTTTGGTTGTATAAATTTTCTTTATCCTACTCATAATCTTCATTCTGCATGTACCACAAGCATGCGGTAGAATGTATGTCCTCAATTAGTGACAATGTTGTTACAGTCCAAAATATTTTAATTGTTTCCTGACTTTAAAAGTATGCAACTGAGGTGAACCACAGTACTGTTGGCAATGCATGCATCTGCCCACCAACACACCCAGACCTGTGCTTTGTAATCTTCCTAGCACTTGTTTACAATCTTAGATGGAATACAAAAACATTTTTGTTTGCAAACATTAGCACAGTGTCACAAGCAAATGTTTACAAACAGATTTTAAACAGTTTGTATGAGGTGTGATCAAAAAGTTTCTGGAATGGCTTCACAACAATGCTGATGCTGAGATTTTTTTTAATTCTTACCCAGACTGTACATGCAGCATTCCTTCCCGATAAAAAATGAGAGGTCACGTGACTTCCTGTGACCATGCAGTGACGAGGTAGACACTCTGAAAAGAACACGTGTTTTGCGTATGCTGCGATTTTTCCATGTAGCAAAAATATCAGATTACGAAGAACAAAGAACGAACATCAAATTTTGTTTTAAACTGGGTAAAACTGCAACAGAAGCCTATGAAATGTTAAGAACAGCTTATGGGGAGGAAGTTATGGGCAAAACTCAAGCATTTGAGTGGTTTTCGAAATTTAAAAGTGCTATCTTTAATGATACAGATCGTTCGGGATGACCCTGTTCTAGCAAAACTGATGAAAACATCAATCAGGTGAGGGAAATGGTCTTAAATGATAGGCGCATTACAATAAGAGAACTTTCTGACTCATTAGGACTCTCCTTTGGAAGTGTTCAAAGCATTTTGAAAGACAATTTGGACATGAGAAGAATTGCCGCCAAGTTCGTGCCCCGCCTGCTCTCAAATGACCAAAAGGAAAGCCGTGTGATTATCTGCACAGATCCTAAAGGACAGTTACAAAATGACCCACAGTTTATGGAGAAAATTATTACTGGTGATGAAACATGAATTTATGGGTACAATCCAGAAATGAAGCAACAATCTTCACAATGGAAGAGTCCTTCATCTACACACACCTGAAAAGGCCAGTCAAGTTCAATCCAAAGTGAAGTCAATGATGTGTTTTTTTACATTAAAGGCATTGTACATAACGAATTTGTGCCACAGGGTCAAACAGTGAATCAAGTGTTCTACAAACAAGTGCTGCAAAGATTAAGGGAGAATGTGCGACACAAACGGCTGGAGAAATGGAGGAAAGGTGACTGGTTTCTGCATCATGACAATGTGCCCGCGCACAAAGCCCTTTCTGTTTGCCAATTTTTGGATAAAAATAGGATGAATACTGTTCCCCATCCCACCTATTCTCCAGATTTGGCACCAGCAGACTTTTTTTCTTTTCCCGACTTAAAATGCGGCTCCGAGGACACTGTTTTGAGGACATTGATGTCATCCATCGCGAATCACAGAAGGCTCTGAAAGAAGAGGACTTCCAGAGGTGATTCCAGCAATGTCAGAAGCGCTGGGACAAGTGTATCAACTCCCAAGGAGACTACTTCAAGGGTGACAGTGCAGATTAGACAAAACAAACTGTTGTGTAGTATTTATGAGGTCATTCCGGAAACTTTTTGATCACACCTCGTATATAACAGATTGCTTGTTTGTGGGCAATTGTATGCAGGTGAACTAGGCCTAAGGGGTTGAAAATATACTGTACCTTTGTTGGTTGCTATAGCATAAATGTACAAATTCTTGCCTAGATAGGCCAAAGACTGTTGATTTGTAGGATAAGGGTAGCAAAAGTTTTAGAAAGTTGTAGGATGGCTTACCATTTTTGCAAGATTCTAAAAACCAAGTGTACCAATGTTTGTCAAAATCACACCAAAAATACTTCTTGATAACAAAATTCAGCGAAATTACAGGAAAATTTGGTGATATTCACAGAACTTATAATGCAACTCCCCTTTCTTTACTCCAATAAATCAATTTAAAAGACTAGCCTGCCTATGTAGTGTCCAGGGTAGCATGTATGCCTCCCATTCAGGAGGTCCTGAGTTTGAATCCTGGTTAGGGTGAGTTACCTGGATAAGATTTTTTTTTCTGGGCTTCCCTTATTCTGAAAAAGATTCTGTATGGATCCTGAGCTCATTTGAGTATTATTTCACCAATTTCATTCATTCATTCATCATCTTATATCATCTAACTGGCAGAAAAAGAAAAAAAAATTAAACCTCCCCAATTAATCTTTTGAGCTGAAACATCATTAAAAATCTGGCATGTTTGCAATACGGTGCCACAAAATGTTTTCTATATTCATGTTCAATGAAACAGGACTGAAATTTGGTGACATGATTATGAAAACCCTGCTTAAATCTTCCAGTTTTTTTAAAATTTTTGGAAATATTTTATAGCCTATGTCCATCCACAAGAACAGTACCTTTCAATGGTGAAAAGAATTATCAAAATCGAATGAGTAGATTCTGAGATTTACAACCTCAACCTCATATACACTTTTTTTCTCTTTAGTACAGATTACAGTAATGAAAATGCTAGCAGTAGCGCTCCAAATGTACATATGGGTATAGCAGAGCTCCAAGAAATAGCACATGACATTATTACAAAGGCAGGGAAAAGATAAAGACAAAAACTGTATTTATTGTCATTAACTCTGGTTTATTCCCTTGCCACTATAAGCATTTTGGATATAGTCCATTTCTCTCAAAAGAGCTAATTTCTGAAGCGAACCCACCTTTTCATTACGCCTAACACTGATACACACTCACATCTAGGTTTGTACATCTTGATAAGCTATACATCCAGTATAAATATATCCCTGATTATAAGGAATAAATGTATGACATATATACAATACAGAATTTGATATTTCTTTGAGTTTGGTAAAAAGTAAAAGCAAATGCTACTTATGGTATACATAGAGCAGTTTTTACTGAGAAGAAATTCTTTGCTGCTACAAACAGAACTTCGACTAAATGAACACCATTGCCAAGTTAATCTAATTTATTTATTTATTTTTTTATTTAATGTTTAATGCCTATTTTACTATATACACCACCATAGGCGATGGATACTGATGATAATGATATTTGGGAAAGGGAAAGCCCAAGTTTAGGGTACCTCCCTGGCATTAGCAAGTTAACCAGGACTGAGGAAAACCTGGAAAAAAACTGTCAGGGAGGATAGTCCTGGCAAGACTGAAATCCAGACCTCTTGAATACAAGCCTCACATGTTACTGTGGAGCCATCTCACTCAACAGGGTTGTCTATCCTTATGCATCCGCACCAACTAGCCCTTGGAGCTATTTCATTATCATCTTGCTTGCAAGTGAAAAAATTAATACTGCTTCTTCTGCTGTCTAGGTTCATGTGACTGCATCCATTTACTTTTAAAATAAAACTCAATACTGAGGAACCTTAAGCAATTCCACAGTTAGGCTCATGGCGAAGAATAAGTGCATTAAACAAAAGAGAAGTGACCAGAGGAATTTAAAGATAAAAATTAATCAATGAAATATTTTGACGGAAGCATACAGTAGATCAAAAGATGAGTAGTACTTGGTTAAGAATTACTATGCAGAAATACAGCACAAAGCTAACAAACTGCACCATTGAGACTGTTCTGAAGACAGATAGGGCATACAGTTTAATGTTCCAAAGATCACTTCATTATTTATTTTTTTTACTGCATTTAATTGTAATGCTACGTTTACCGCTAATAATTCCAGCAAGACTACATCTAAGAAGCTGTTGAAATTCTACATCTAATTTGTTCCAAACTGACCTTGAACTAAAAAACTGGTTCATGGAAGCAGCTTTCAAGAGTAAATTTATGGTGCTCCCTTGTAAAATTCATCGATTCCTCAAAATATTCTTAAAAACGAAAATGGTTCTAAAAAATATATGGATCACATTTAAAGATATAGATAAAAAAAAAATTAAAAAAAATATATCAAGTGCAACAAAGACTTGCCCTACATTGTTTCATCTATGTCTAAATAATTAAACACGCAGTATGTATACCAAATCATCCTCAATATGCAGTAGTTCAATTTAGAAAGTTGCTGTAAAAATGCATGCTGCTTCTTTCTGAAAAAATATTACATATTAATTCCTTAGAAATGTTTGTTAACAAGAAACTATAGCATGCACTTACATGTAAGTACAGAGGAAGCAATGAACATTAGCACATTAATTTTATGGGAAGCTATAGGGTGAGAGAATATTTACTGTTTGGGGAGAAAGAAGAATGAATGCTCAAAATCCATTTTAAATTTGTTACTAATCACAAAATGTAAATCAGAATCATATGATAATGGTGAGTTATAAATGTTTTGTTCTTTATAGTATTCTATTAGAAAATTAAAAGTACCTCAACCTTGCCTTGTCCTCAGTGGTTTAGTGGTACCATGCTAGCCTCTAGTTCCTGAAGTCACGGGTTCAAACCCGGCGGAGGGCGATGGATTTTTTTGGCGTAAAATCCTTAGCATGGCTTTATTCAGAAGGGAAATAAAGCAGTAATCCCGTCATAGATTTACGGCACGTAAAAGAACCTCAAGCCTAATAAAGAGGACTCTGAGCAAAATCTTTGGTATTTCAGCCCAATATAGAATAGGACGCTAAGAACCATAGCAGATGAAAAGCTTCCATAAATAAATCACAATTTAATTTTCCAACCTTGTTCATAAACAAGTTCAAACATCAAGTATACTTGTTTTGTCTTAAGCATAAATTCTTTCCCAATCAAAGTGAAGAAAAAGAGGAAAAAAAAAAAAGGTCAGCTTTATCCTAAACATACTTCCCATAAAATTAATGCACCAACACCCCTTCCAATCTTATAGCTTACAACAGATGATCTGTGACATACTTACTGGCATTTGCTCTTTTGCATTTTGAGACACCCACACCTGAAAATGAAGAGAAATAAACCATAAGCACCATTATGTTGTCTCATAATGTAAAAAAAGCACTAGCAACGCTATACAACAGCAGCTGAATTCACATGTTGCCTAACTTCTTTAGCTTATGTTGGTGTAGCTGAAAACAGCAAACATATTTGTCGAGTATGTATGTTTATATTCTCACAACAACCTATAGTCAGGCCAAATGGAATACATGTCCAAGGAAACTTGATAGTTAATAAGTGTAACCAAAGTGGGCCAAAATATTGTTCACTAGTCTTCTTGCAATAAATTCTTTTTTGGCTTGGGAATGCATAAATGGAAAATTTGAAATTATAAAAGAAATGAACCAAGATGACACTTCTGAAATAATAAGGATAACAACTTGTAAACAAACGTAAATTTAAAATCTATGGTATCTACATCCCACCCAATAATAATCTCCTCAACCTGGAAGTAATTGATATAGACAAAAAAAACAGTCATAATTGGTGATCTCAGTGGACATTTTTCAAGATGGGGCTATAGTAACAACAATAAAGCTGGTGAAATTATTGAGGAATTTGTAGACTCGAACTTAATGAAAATATTACATAGGTATGAAGACCCAAAACCTACATACACTACTCAGGACAGTCATCCAATCCAGACATTGCTATCATATCAACTGTTTTAGAAGATAAAACTACAAAAAAAGTAATCGAAGATAGTGGTAGTGGACATAGAGCCATAGTAACAAAAACAGATCTAAATCGTCAACCGCCTAGAACAAAAGGAAAAATAAAGCCTAAATGGAATTTCAAAAAGGCACACTGGGAAGGATATAAAACAAAAACAAACAAACTTTTCAAAGAAATTAAATTGGAACAAAACATAAACAAAGTAGTGAAAGAATTAAATGCCACAATTTTAAAAGCTGCAAAACAATGTATCCCAAGAGGGAAAATTCATAAATACAAACCTTTCTGGAATGAACAGTTAACAAAACTCAAATAAAAACAAGATAAAACTAGAGAAAAAGCAGTAAGGACACAAGACAAAGCAGATGTTATAGAATGGTAAAAGCAAATGCACAGTTAAAACAGGCTATAAAACTGTCAAAAAACAGAGCTTTGAAGAGTTTATAAACAAACTAGACTATAGAACAAATAATATTAAAGTACATAATTACATTAAACAAATAAATAGAAAAAAACCAACAAAATCAGCCATTAAATGTCAATAATAAAGAAACATACGAGGATAACCTTCTAGCAGAAAAATTAGCAAAATATTATAAAACTAGCACTACATTAAAAAATAAAAACAAAAAACAAAATAATTACTTAAGAAATAGCAACCTCGAAGATACAACTAACTTTCAAAATATCTTCAATGAACCATTCACACTCCCAGAAATAAAGCAAGCAATAAGGACACTAAAAAATAAAAAGAGCCCGGGTCCTGATAACATACATCCAGAGCTGCTCAAGAATTTAGGACATGAAGCACTCCATACTTTATCAAACATTTTCAATAAAATGTGGACAACCAGAAATAACATACCAACACTGTGGAAAAAAGAAAAAAATATATCCTTTAAGAAGAAAGGAAAACCAACTCAAATGATAGATAGTTATCGATCGATATCCTTAACATCAAACATAGCAAAACTCTTAGAAAGAATGGTAGCTACAAGACTGACATACTATCTAGAAACACAAGCTCTATTAGTCCCTGAACAAGCTGGATTTAGGAAGGACAGCTCAGCAATACACCAGGTTGTAAGACTCACACAGGACATTAAAGAAAATTTCAAGAATAATAAGACTACTCTAGCACTCTTTGTCGACTTCAAAGATGCATTTAACACAGTATGGTGAGAAATGCTACTATACAAAATGAAGGCATATGGCATATTGGGCCACATGCTAAACTGGTTTCAAACCTTCCTATCCCAAAGATGGTTTGCAGTACAATACAAAACAGCCACATCTAAATGGAAACAAATGAGAGTTAGGCTACCTCAAGGATCTGTTACAAGTGCTATTCTGTTCAATATATATATAAACGACCTAGTAGATGTACTTAAGAAAATAGGTAAAATACAAGTAGGAATGTTTGCTGACGACGTAGTAATATGGACTTCAGAAAAGAACATAAGATATGGGAAACATTACAAAAAATCTGACGTGTTACACTCACATGACTTTCTCTACTCTTGTACAAACTATTTTTACAAATGCTTGTTCTCCATATGCTTCATGTTAGTCGAGATATCGAGATGTTAATCTTATTGCTAATTTTCTTGTAGGTGCAAGGGGAATATGGTAGTATTTAAGAGAGAGTCAAATCTTTTAAGAGCTGGTTGCTATGTGGCGCATTCCATTCTCTTTGCATGTCCAGGACATAAAAAAAATTCTGATGTGTTACACTCACATGACTTTCTCTACTCTTGTGCAAACTATTTTTAAGAATGCTTATTCCCCATATGCTTCAAGTTAATCGAGATATCGAGAGTTAATCTTATGCTAATTTTCTTGTAGATGCAAGGGGAATTGGTAGGCTTTAACCTATACTCAAATATTTTAAGCGCTGGTTGCTAGTGGAGTATTCCACTCTCTTTGCATTACCAGGACAATAAAAAATGAATAACGAATTTGAGAAAAAGTATAAGATTTGGAAAATTTATGGGAATAACAAGCAATATCTCGAAAACGGTTCACTCAACAACAAAAAAATGTATGACATAAATTGTGTATTTTAATGCGATCTACATTTTTTATGTAATAAAATTTTGTTATCTCTTATGGTTTACCAGTTATGCAAAAGTCGTTCACAATGAAGAATACTTTTGGAGACATTCCCAGAAAATTCGAGATATACATTTCATTTGTCATGAAAATATCTTAAACATATGATATTTTAATCAAAATCGTTAAGAGACGTTAGGGCGGCGCCATGGCCGAGTGGTTAGACCGCTCGCCTTCCACCGAGGCGACCCGGGTTCAATCCCAGGGACCTGCATGTGGGATTTGTGGTGGACGAAGCGGCGTCTGGGCGGGTTTTCTCCGGGTTCTCCGGTTTCCCCCGCCATTCATTCCACCAATGCTCCATCATCACCTTTCCTTTCATCCATTTCACCAACATTTCGTTTCAGCTACTTCCTTCATCCCATACCAGGCATCGGGCTGATCACCCATCCTGGATGCTCTGTCTGATCCATGAGTGCTGCTCCTCGACGGGCCTCTGACCCCAGGCACCCGCTTGTAAGTCCTGGGGGGTGTAAGTCCTACATAAGAGGAGGGTAAACAGATAATGAATGAATGAATGAATGTTAAGAGACGTTATTGAGAAAATTAAAATTTTCGAAAAATGTTCCAAGTAAAGGGTAATCTGGGGTGGGGGAGATTTTCTTGAAAACTTTCGTGTCGCATCTCTGGAAGATACTGAACCTAAATACCAAGTTTGGTGTTTATCTGACTGTTCACATACACATGGACATGTTTCCAAAAATGCTTTTTTTGGATTCAGGGGATCTCAAAACATGTATTTCCAGTGAAACCTCAGTATCTTTTTGGGTGGAATGCAATACTTCTCCTACTTACTATACGTAGTAGAGAAAGTAAAAACTACAAACACCAATGGAGTATATAATCATAACACTAGAACAGTGGACTAATAATAATAATAATAATAATAATAATAATAATAATAATAATATGGAAATAAATACAGGGAAAACTCAATATGAACTATTTACAATGCAGCATAAAACAGAAAATATATGCCTGCAAATCAACAACAAAAAACTACAAGAAGCAACTACAACAAGGTATCTAGGGATAGAATTAGATCAAAAACTATCAATGAAAGAACATGTAAACAATGGAATGAATAAAATCAACAAAAAGAACGACATTTTAAAAAGTTTACCAGGAATAAAATGGGGTGGAAACTTGGACCTCCTTAATAATACATATAAAACATACATAAAACCTAACCTATTGTATGGAGGAGAACAACTAGCAACAGTAAACAAGAGACTTAAAAGTAAACTAGAAATTTCACAAAATAATTTACTAAGAATAATAACAGGAGCTGTAAAAACAACACCAATTACAGTACTACAAAGCTTCACAAAAAACATGGCTATAGAATTGGAACATGAGTTGAAACAATTACTCTAGCACAAAAACTGCAAGTCAATAGAAATAGATACAAATGGTACCACACAGCAGATACTGTAAGTAATTTAAAAACTCAAATAAGCTTCACAACATATATTAATAACTTAAAATACAAGAATATAATTACAACAGAGGTAACGAGTCTAATAAAATATATATATATATATATATATATCATCAGAATGACCTGATATATACAATACACAAACAAAACAATATACCAGATGAAATGAGAGCCTTAGCAATAGCTACGGAAAATAAAGATACCCAGAAAAAGAATGGCTCCGAATATATACAGATGGATCCCTCATCAATAAAAAAAATGCTGGTGCAGGAGTATACTGTAAACATTTTGCACAGTATCTAACATCAGATGAAACGTCAAACCACTATGATGGAGAATTAACAGCTATAAAAGCAGCATTACAGAACATTTTATATAGACCATACATAAAACAAAAAATAGTCATCTTATCAACTCAAAATCAGCCATAGATGGAATAGTAAATTACAATAATAAAACATCAAGAAATATTAAAGAAATAAGAAGCCTAATTAAAGCAGTTGAACCTAGAAATCATGTCACTCTACAATGGATCCCAGCTCATGTTGGACTTTTGGGCAATGAACGCGCGGATCAATTAGCAAAGAAAGGTGCAATGCAACAAATAAAGCCTGTAGGACAAATAGAAATAAATAAACAATTAAATAACATTAAACATTTCAAAAGATAGCAGAGACTTGATGAAGATAAATTAAAGGATAAAGATTATAAGACTATTAAAGATAGAGTTGATATACAAAAAATGCCAAGGAAGACTGCAGTGGCCTTATTTAGGATGGCAACTGGCCACAATTGCCTCGCAGAACATCTCTATAAGATACGATGCCTACCTATACCCAAGTGCACTCTCTGTGAAGAAGATGTCATCCTGAACAAACAACATCTCGCCAAATGCAAAGGCCTTAAAAGTGATAACTTACAGACTTTATATTGGGAAGCCAGAGGGAAAGTGATGCAAATCAATTGATCCCCAGTGCCATTGGTGAACAACAACAACAGTCTTCTTGCAATAAGCAGATCAATTAAATGCCAATATCAAATGTAAATTACATTATGTCATGAATACTGACTAAATATAAAAATTATAGTATTTGGATTATTTGGTAATATAGTTTAATCTACAAAATTATATTATTAGGTGCTGGTCCTATATAAAGACTTAACTTGTACCAAATGTTACATGAAACTGAACAGTTTTCAGAGTTCTTCAGATATTCAATATATTGTGTGCAAGAGGAAAACTTGGAAAATAAATAAATTAATTAGTGCTTTCATAATAGATAGTATGCACAATGGACAAATAGTATCAGTTTTGGGACCCCAAGGTCATTTTATCATATCCATAACAAACTTCAATCTAATTAGTACAAGATTACAAAAATCTAATTTCACTCAATTATTTTCTTTTTAAGAAGTATATGCATTGCTCTGGTGAGTGCCCCACTCCCTCATTTTATGTTTACTGAATAAGATGGCAAAAATTACTAACATACAATTTTGGTCACTTGCTATCTATTATAAGTACCAAGCTGTCAGTTTTTATATTGTGAGTCAAAATTAGATGGAACTGTCCATTTATTGTAAAAACAAGATTTGTTATGCAAGAGCTACTACATAGCAAATATTTCCATTTATATCAACCCAACATGTAAACACAAAATAAGCCTTCGAAAACAATTAAAGTGGCTCAAAGATAATTTTGGTTCTGCTATGCTCTCATATGCCTAACTTTAGGACATTATATTCAAAAGAATAACTAGATTAAATGATATCCGTAAAAAAACATTTTTGCTTTAACCAAGATATGGTTAAAGTTGGAAATATTTTTAAAACATTTCCTAAATCATGGATTAAGGAACTAACGATCTAATAGCTCTTTTGTAAGAAACTTATCTGAAACCATACATCTATGATACAAAAATTACTGTTGAACTCACAGTTTTGTGAAAAACTAGTTTCAGCTGGGATACATGCAGTTGTAGAATTAAGTATTGTCAAGAAAGATATGAAGAGCTTATTTTCAAGCTTCTATATAGTTATTTAAGAATATAAGAAGCAAAAATTTCTTCAGGGAGCTGCATATTAATGAAATCAATTACGAATTATAGTTTTCAGAAGTGTTACAGAGTAAATAAATTTAATAACCCTCTGGCAATGATAACTTGTTTTTACTATTCATTTCCCATTATATCTCATTTTCTGTTCTATCCTGACTCCTTTTTGTCCATATGTCTCTATTTGGACTTTTTTTATTTCTTACTACTGCAAGGGGACTTAAAATGTTATTTTGTAACTTTTGCTAGCTAAATGCAACCTTACTCTCATTTGTGTCCCAATTATGATAGAAGTTTAATTTGCTAAATTTATTTTGTCGTAAAATATACTTGATGAAAGTGGAGTCAACCTAAATACTCTTACTAGTTTCACTCACCTATTTATTTTGCAGAACATGTATTGTGAGCATGAGTCAACAGGCAGCTGATGATGTGAGCTCATGCTCACAATAAATGTTCTGCAAAATAAATAGGTGAATGAAGCTAGTAAGTGTTTAGGTTGACTCCACTTTCATCAAGTGTATTTTATTAATTGCTTCACTGTGTGTGATTCCACTACTTTTTGGATATTATTTTGTCGTTTTTGCTAGCTCAAAATCAACTCTATTTCCATTGGCAGCCCAATTTATAAGTTTTTATTTTGTGTGTGCAATTTGTCATTTTGCTAGCTTATATGCAAAAACACTACTCCTTCCAACAACATGCCAGTTTATTGATGCTAAGCTAATAATTTTTTTCCTTATATTTTTCAGCGATTTACTTAGTTTCCTTCATACACAATATTGTAGAACGAAACTAATCTTTTAAACTTAGTGAAGAAAATTGCACTACATTTCATGAATTTCCTGCAGTATAAAACAAAAAAATCTGACGTGTTACACTCACATGACTTTCTCTACTCTTTTACAAACTAGTTTTACATACTCCTATTCTCCATCTATTTCATATTAATCGAGATAAACATTTGCAGAAACGATCTTTTGATATCAAAGAGAATTACATTTTACACATAGCGACCAGTTCTAAAAATATTTGACTAATCGCTTAAGGCATACTATGTTCCCCTTGTTTTGTAATTGCAATAGAAATACAGTAGCCTTTAAGCATAGACATTACTCTTAATAGTTGGTTGCTAGGTGCAGCACCATTCTCTTTGCCACAAATTAATACTCTTTGCATATCCAAGACAAAAAAAATGAATGACGAATTCCCATTTGAGAAAATAAGTATTGAAAAATTTAAGGGAATAACAAGCAATATCTCGAAAATGGTTCACTCAACAACAAAAATGTATATGACATAAATTTGTTATTTTAACGTGATCTACATTTTTTGTGTAGTAAACTTTTGTCTATCTCTTATGGTTTACCAGTTATGCAAAAGTTGTTCACAATGAAGAATACTTTTGGAGATATTCCCAGAAAATTCGAGATATACATTTCATTTGTCATGAAAATATCTTAAACATATGATATTTTAATCAAAATCGTTACAGCCATTTTTGAGAAAATTAAAATTTTCGAAAAATGCTCCATGTAAAGGGTAATCTGGAATGGAGGGATTTTCTTGAAAACCTTCGTATCGCATCTCTGGAAGATACTGAACCTAAATACCAAGTTTGGTGTTTATCCGACTGTTCGTTTCTGAGTTATGCTGTTCTCGCACGCACGCACACACACACACACGGACATGTTTCCAAAAATGCTTTTTTTGGATTCAGGGAGTCTTAAAACATATATTTCCGGTGAAATCTTGGTATTGAATTTTTTAGTGGAATACAATACTTCCCCTACTTACTATAAGTAGTAGAGAAAGTAAAAATACTAAGAATAAGCAGAGAATAAAGGAAAATGCACAATTGCTATAAACAAATAAATTAAAGATTGTCATAAAATAAATGCAGAGAACATCCATACAAATATTTTGATATAATGAACAATGGGTCAGAGCTGCACTGTTATAGATCTGAACAATGACTGGATGATTTATATCGCTCAGGTCCTTAGATCTCAAGCCAGTGAATTTCTTTCGTAGAGTACATGCAATTATTAACAAGACACTGCTGTACACAAAAGCAAAGCATGTAGTAATCATGGTAGCTTGCAATTGATACAGGGAGCAGTGGATGTGCTAATTTGGATTCATCAGTTCATAATGAGAGGTGCACAATCAAGCAAGTGAATCTACAGCAGGCATTTTGACAACTATTGTAAAATATGTATATTGTGACAGCTTTGCATTTTGTTGCAATGAACTTGAGAGCACTAATTGTATGCAATATACAGTATATTATATGGTTCCTTAACTGCCTGCCACTATCTCCATTTTACAATAAATGCTTCAGTAAGGAATTACAATCCAGCAAGCATGGATAATTAATGGAGTGGCAACTAGGAAGTCTAAAGGTAAGTTCACCATGCCAATTTTATGTATAGCTAGTGTTTGTAGAAAATCTGTTTACATAAAGAACATGCACTATTAGTGTTAATGGGTATTAAGAGGTTATACACATTGCTAGGGTATTTCTGCATTAGCTCGCAATAAATAAATTTGTCAACAATATTTTGGGTCATATGCTCAGAGATGTTGACTCAAAAGTATCTCCCTTCTCTGGGGAAGGATAATAATAGTGACCTCAGAACGAATCTGTACCAGAGCAAGTTGTGAGGTCTCTACTAGATCCTTTCCTGAAAAAAGGATGAAACATCACCACCGGCAACTACTTTACTTCAATGTCACTTTAAAAGACTCAAGGAGTCGGGTATAGTATTGTAGGAACTGTGAATAGATGCAGACGAGAAGTCTCTGATCACATAAGAAATTCCAGTGCTCCACTTTCATTCTTATGAAAACAAAGGATAGTATTTTGAAAACCAGCTGCCGAGGAAAGCAACAGAAGAATGTAATTATGAGCACATTTCACAATTCCTGCACAATATCTGAGGGTTCCAAGAAACAGTTTAGTTCTACAAGATAGAATTTGGTGTGGATGTAATTGATCAGATGACCTGACTATTCTGTATATCCTGCTACCTGCAGATGGCTGATGCATGATTTTTACATTTTAGATCTAGCTGCAATCATTGCTTGGATAGTATTTTGAGAGGTAACGGGTAAGAAAATTTTTCATTGTAGATTCATTCTTCAAACTGGCAGATTAACTAACAAAAGCCTACTTGCAAGCTAGACTTCGCATACAGGCTACTTCAACGTCAGAACATTCTAGTCTTAATTGACAATGCTGTCAAGAGTTGTAACTGTAGGCAGAGCAAAATAACCAATGCCTGTTATATCTGCGAGAAATTGTGTGGAAAACGTACCACAGAATTGCGGAAAGTTCTTATGTGAGTCAAGTGCAAAACATGAGTGAATGTTACAAAAAAAAAAAAAAAAAAAAAAAAAAAAAAAAAAAAAAAAAAGTTTTGTTTACTTACATTTATGTCACCCTATTATAGGCTTTATTACTGTTAAGAACAAGTTTTCTTGTGCATTCAGTTGTTTTATTAGCTATAGGAAAATTTTCATTTTCATTAACATACTATGGCTTAGTTGTATTAATCCTCTGTATCCCACATATTGAGAAATTTGAGTTAATTTTATTAATGAATAATATTAATAATAATTAATATTATATTAATAATAACAACATCAACAACGATGATGATAATAATAATAATAATAATAATAATAATAATAATAATAATAATAATAATAATAATAATAATAGATGAAATTTCACAGCAAATAATACATATATATACACACACACATACACAGACACAGTGTCTGAAATTGAAATCTTTACATGAATAATGCGCTAGGTTTGACCTTCTCCCACCACCATCCAAAGCAGCATTAAAAGCTGCAAATCACGTGACTGTCAAGTGCAAACCAGCAGCTTGCTGTTGGTAACATAGTAGCTCTCAGTCTGCTTGTGTTATTCATACACAGAGTTTATTTTACATATTGCTGCAGTCATCAAATATTTATTCTGAGTGCTGTTTTTTGAGGTGTGTATTCTTGTTTCTGATGCAAATAATGGGACGTAAACAGCTCACTGCTGAGGAAAACACTCATGCTTTGACTCTGTTGCAGTAGGCACATCTGTAATTTGTGTAGCTGCTGAACTAAAGATTTCAAGACAAGACTATTTATGACCTAAAAAAAAGAAAAGCAGCAGCGCCATTGCCACATGGTGTCACGCCAAGATGAAAAGTAGGCTCAGGTGGTAAAAAGAAGATAACATTGGATTGACGAGCTTTTAAAACATGAAGTAATGGCTAATCCATGGATTACGCAACAGGGTTAAAGAAGAAACACCCAGATCTGCTCAAAAGTGTTGCAATTTAGACCACTCAGGATCGGCTTCAAAAAGAATTAGGTTTATCAACTCCGTGTGCTGCCAAGAAGCCTTTTCTAACTGCAGCTATGGAGAAGAAAAGATTAAATTTCTGCAAAACATATCAGCACTGGATATCAGAGGACTGACACAAGGTAATGTTTTCTGACAAAAGCACTTTCAAATTAGTCTGCATATCAGCACTGGACATCAGAGGACAGTCCAAGTTGGTGAGAAGACCAGAAAATGTGTCATGGTATGATCCAAAGTTTGCTATCAAAATCATTATACATCCAGCGTGTGTGATGGTATGGGGTGCTTTCTTATATGAAACAAAAACAAAATAAATAGAGCATCAAGTTTGTAGCCAATTTCATATTAATTCACATCATTACCTCAGTATTTGCTTTGTGACAATTAGTAATTAGTCACATAATACAACTAAAACACTTTTACCAGTAAGATATGTACAGAGCCTTTGTTTGTACAGATAGCCGTATTGCAGGGAACTGCTTGCCTTGCACTGCACTATTTCTAACTGGTTCTGTTCCACCTCCAGTTTCCCCTTTCTCTGTGTGCTGACTATTCAGTTGATGCAAAGTCTGAGCAATATAGAGGTTGATAAATTATCAGATCCTGTGTGTTAGTGCTGTTATAATGCCAAAAAGTCTGTAAACTTTAGCACACAGAATCTTCATGTATGATTCCTATATAGCAAACTCCTGTAGAGAAGTGAGACAGCGATTTATAGAGAGACTCCCTGCTGTTTGTGTGCCTCAGAGAGAACTGATTCCTAGTTTTATGAAGAGATTTAGGGAAATGGGACCTATTCTTCGTAAGTAACTCAAAGTAAATCGCCATGTCTTATAGAGGAAAACTCAATGACGATGGAGAAAAATTAGAACTAAGTCCAAAGAAATCTCGGAGAAAGCTTGCACAGGAATCAGAAATGTTGTAAACTTCAGCTTGGAGTGCTACTAAACTTAAAACCCTATAAGCTAACTGTAGTTCAGGAATTGCAACTACACAATGTGAGAAGAATTAATTTCTGCAATTGGGTGCTGGATAATGTTAACGATCGCTATACACCTGAGTTTAATTTCTTTTTACAGACAAAGCATGGCTTCATTTACATGGACATGAAAAATTAATGAATGTTAATGCCATTTTCTTAAAAGGTGCGAGAGATGTGTGGCAGCACAAAGTCATAATTTGCATGAAAAATCTATGTGCAACAGACTATGAATATCTAACTCTGCTGGCAAATAACATGCTTCCTGCTGCCAAGAAAATTTCCAGTAGGCTGGCCATCCACCCATACGGAGGCTCTGTAGCATTTATCTAAAATGCATGAATTAAAATAGTAAGCTACTATGACTTTAAAATTCTTTACCCCTGTTGGAATGATTTCGAGCAAACACAAATCCAACTGCTAACCTTGCATCAGCATCCTCTAATGTACTGACACATGCTCCACACTTTTTGTATGATTACATACACTGTTTAGACCACAATTATTCCTCATCACAGAAATGTTTCAACTGAACACACGTGCATAGCTCTGCTCTCAAACTTATTTCTGTGTAATACAAGCAAAAGATGAATGTATCTGGGCATGAAATTGTGTCAACAACAGAAAAGGATCAATATAATGGGAAATGGAGATTAAGACAATCTTAAATAGAATTATTTAATGCATGTACTATTCTTAGCAGCTACTCATGACAATCACAATTGGAGCTATTCATGTGTTGTTTCAACAATCCCTTGCCACTTTCCTTCCCCATGTATTGTAAACTGCTTCCCATCTATCCCTCCAAACAAATGCTTAAAAAGCAGATCTTGTCACACTAAACCTTAAGAAAAGATGGACAATTTTTTGGACAAAATTACATTAAAAACAAAAGGCAGTTCAAAGTACACACAACTATACATCCCCTAAACAGAGCTAAGACAATCTAATTGGAAATGAATAAGTTTCAACTCATCTTCAATTCTTATAAGTTATAACATTTCATTGGCGCCATACAACATTCAGCATCAGGCATTTAATTAAGTTTAAGTAGACAGTGCTCCTCCGGATGAAAATTAATCTGCAATATGCCAGATTTCAGTGTTTGGATTGCAATGAGGTATACATTGGGAAGACTAACAGAAATATGAAAACCCATTCTCAAAGAACATTTCCGTCACATTTTCAATAAGCATACACTTACATCAGCTGCATCAGGACATTTCTGGGATAGAAACTATGAGATCAGTAGAGAAATTAAATTACTTAAATCAGTAAATAAGGTCATCGATCTCAGCACGTATGTAGGATACCATTATAAGGTAGTTTGAAGTCATTAAACTTGACATCTCTATGATTTTCAACTTCATCCAGTCATCAGCAACACTCAGAAGTCCCTATACTAAAAAAATTATCCAATTCTGGCAGTCAACAACAAGCTGATGATGCAGACAGCAGTCTGTGAAACTTGCACTTAAATAATTTTAAGGAAAGTAGAATCATTTATCTTTTGCTAATAGAATAAAAGAGTTCAATCTTTAATTACGCTTTGCACTTGTAAATGATGTAATGCAATTTTAATAGTGCCGACCATGAATTATAACTTAAATGCAGGAATCCAGTTTTTTTATTTCATGTTTGCATTGGCTCACATACAAAAACTCAAATTCTCATGATATCAACGATCAGTGGTAGAGCTTGGGAAAGACTGAGAGTTTTGTGTGACTACTACAGTAGCATCAAGTAATACAAGTATTCTTGCTGACTGAGCAAGATTAATGTAAGAAAAGCTGAAGCAATTCAAATATTTTAAATGCAAACTGAAGAATTTTATCAGTGCTTTGTTAAGAATTTATGTAATTAGTGTGACCAAGATGTCAGAAGATAGTTAAGGAAGAGACAATATTGCTTCAGGAAAACATAGTAAGTCCTCACAATAACACTACTAACCAGTGGAATTGTATAGATTTTGGCTTTCAAATTCCATTACTGTCATACTAAATTACTGAATCTTCAGTCAGGTGCTAACTTCTTATTCCAGAGATTCTGTTTCAATTCCTGACTGGGGAATGGGTATTTTTCTTTAATTAGAACTTTCCCTACCCTCAGCAGAGTTGGTGATTATAAGAGCAAGTATATTTCCAAATAATTAATAACAAAATAAAAACCTAGTCAACACCACCATGGAATTGTTTCTAAAGATAAAGCCACCAATATGGGCAGAGTATGAAAACAAAAAAGCATTCTGAAATAATTTTTTTATAAATTATCTAATTGAACTGTAGAAACATGATGCTTGAGTCTGGAGTTCAAGAGGCTTAGATTTAGATTTTAAACAACAAATCAATGAGATATTCTCTCATTTTCAATGTACTTTAAATATTGCACTTATTTTCCATCATACTGGTTCTTGAAACAAGTTGCACTTATCAAATGTTCTGTTTTCAAGTACTTTTTGCTAATGCTAACAGATTATTCACTCTCATAAACTAATTCACAGAACACTTTCTGTTCCATGTTTTTATACATGTCCACAAGCTTCCGATGTATTTTTATGAATGCTACCTACAAAGTTTCTCCTCCACTTTTGGTAACAAAAAGCAAAATAGAGACCAAGCTGGCAAATGAATTCTCTTTAAAGCAATAAAGATGAAAGAATTCCCGCTTAAGTTTAATGACGATTCTTAATTTCAAAGAGGCAGACCTGGCTTTAATATTTGGTTTCTTAATCAATGCTAAGTACACATTTCATTGCTTGCATGGAAGCTCTATGCTTTAGACTTTTAGCTGCTTTACACAATGGAAGTAAAGCCTCTATTTTAACAAGGCACTTCCTCCCATAACAATATATTACAGGACACAAGTTTCAGTGTACACCTAGTGTTAGATTTGCAATCTTCCTCATCAAAAATGTGTATCCTCTTACACTGCTCTTAATCTATGTTTTTGGACATAACTGCAATGTTATGATATAAAAGATTTATTTTTATAAGATCACGCTGGTTGCAACTATTTTAGCTTTTAATTTAGCCTATAATCTGTTAACCTATGTTGATAAAATTGGCTCTTTATTAACTCAGTCTGAATGTTCTTTTTATAACCATCATACTGTGTTCAGGCATTTGAATACAGCACTTAACACCACTGGAGAGACTTACCATCACTGAAGCACTGTGTCTTTGTAATTTGTGCAGTATTGGTCTGCAGTTTTATAAGGGAGCAGTGTTTCCCAAGTAGGAGAAAACGTGTAGCAAAGAGCCAAAACTCTTGAATTTCTAATTTGTAGTGGATGTAAATGTCTTTTTTAATATTTGAGACGTAGTTACCTCTCCAAGTTTCTTTGGTGGCTCTATGCATTAATGAGCTTACATACATCAATTATATCATTTTAGGGTGCAGAACCTTCAAGTCTTCATATGCTTTCGCCAAAAAGCACCGCTACTAGATGCTTTTCCTCTCTTTCCTTCATCAGGATTAAAGGGGATTTCATTGCAATATCAAAGAGCAGTTACTGCTGAACTGTCAGTCCTTTCAGATATTTCTTCTGGATGTATAAGCTTCCATTAACAAAAGCAACTCATGACATGGAGCAAAATATCAGTAATTATTAATCTTCAAACACATTTTTTTCTAAAATCTCCCCATATCATAATCCACCAATTACATTTTCTGTATGCTTACCTTCTTAGTTGGCCTTGATCACATTACCACCAACTATCATTTTCACAGAAAGCAATCCAATTCATGTTGTTGTTATATGATTATTGCATTACGAATATGCTGACTTGTACCTGCATGGAAGTGCTGATTATCAACTGTTCTCTAAAGATTTAAGTTAAATTTCTGATATCTTCACCCTGATAGAAGTCAGTAGTTAATTTTTCTGCTATTTTGAGCCACAACACCTTTCCTTTTCACAGATTTCATAAAAATATATTTTCAACGCTAATTTACAAACAAATCCCTGCAGATACATTGCTTGAGATTGGCAGAGAGCATGAGCTAAAGCTTCCAGATTACTGAGGAAACAGTGACAGTCTGCATATAGCAAATTCACTAAGCAAATTGCAGTGTGTAAAAGTGGGATGCATTGAGGCTCTTGACACCTTTGGCACCATCTGGATAGATGTGGTTCTTGGTCATAAAATGGTGCATAAGCAATGTAAGATGGATGGCGACTTCAGCATGCTGATCACATCCCTAACCCAATACTGCCCATGATATTGCCAGGAAGGCACATATGTACCCCATGCATTACAGAAACAGAAGTTGATGAAATAAAAATTACATAACCATGAACCACTCTTAATGACAACAGTACCTGATATGAGTCTCAGTTTTTCTAATATAAAGAAATGAATAGAAAGTAAGAACTTTATACTTGAGAATTTTGCTAAGAGCTACCATTATGTAAGATACACTCCCACTCCCCAGAAAAAAACTAACATTCCTAACCCCAAAATTTGTAATTTTTGCCATCATATTTGCCTCCATTCAGTCTAATGATATTCATTATTGGCACAAAAGCTAACTAAGCTATTAAATGAAATGCTATTGGTTATAGACAGCCAGTTTTTTAAAATTATATCAGCTGCCTTTAATTTTTAAGTCATATCAGCAGTTTAAACTTTAGAAACTGCTCTTTACCACTATAATTGTGTAAGCCTATTTCTTCTGCATTAATCACTAGATACTTAATTATTAGCAAGAGATGTAAACTTAAGACATATGCTACATAACTGTATATGCTCGAATATTCTCTCCATACAGCTTTTTGAGAAACTGGTAAGTTTTGAATTCAGCACAAACACTACAAATCCATAGCTATTGCCAGATTGAATGCCTCATATAATATATTCACTTCGCTGAGTACAGCTTCTAACATGTCTGTACACACTTTAAATTGTTTTATCGCAAGACCTAACTTCCTATTGAACACAATAATCTTTTAAAATGCAAATTGTTCTCAAGCTATGGCTCATGTATGTGAGCAGGAGCATATATACAATAGTGATAAAATGAGGGAAAACATCTGATGCAATACATTATATTGTAGTATACAAATAAAAAGTGGTTCTTCTATCCACGTTACGTTATTCTAATATTTTTGCCTAGGGGTGATTTGATAAAATGAAAGAGAGGTGATGCAATGTATTATAGTATTCAAATAAACAATGATTCTTCTATCCACGTTACGTATTCATATTTTTTTAACAGGTGATGCAATATATTACAGTATTCAAATAAAAGGCGGTTCTTCTATCCATGTTATGTATTCATATATTTTTGCCCAGGGATGATTTAAAATAAATAAAAAAATGCTTAAATACAACCATAGTTAACATGCAGAAACAGGATTAAAAGGTTTATTTGTGGTAATGAGCTTTTGTAATGGAAAGAAGGAAATACTTTTAAGCATATCCTTTAGATGATACTCTCACTTGCAATATGAAATACTGAAAAAAAAATCTACGTAAGAAAAATATTTGACTCCTATACTGATTTTAACGAGTTCTACAATTTTTATGCACTCAAGTTTAGTCTCCTGACTATAAAAAATTCAATGAAATAAAGGAGACTTGGCATTTGTCTTTTCATTTTTCAGAGACCATCTTCTAAAAATGCTTTTGTTATGAAGTTAAGTGGACCTCAAAATGTGTATTTCTGTTGAAATCTCTATTGAAATTAAACTTTTAGGTGGAATATAACACTTCCTCTACCTACTACAAGTAGGTAGCAGACAGTAATAAAATTCCTTCCATGAAAAATGAAATTCTGGATGGAGAGATTATTTGTGAATATACATAATCCTGAGCACTCCAATATTTGTACAGTTCTTTTAAGCACAATTTGAAATCAGCCGCTGTCACAATAGCTGCCTTTCCTGCTCACAGTGCATGCTTATATCTTGGGTCGTCTCCAAGTTTGGAATGGCAAAGGCAGGTTTTGGTGCCACTTTGTTCTATATTTTACGGTAATGACAAGCCTGTGCCATACCAAACTAATTTTGACAGCCAATGCAAAATATAAACAAGCACACAGAGCAAAGTTTGACACCAAAACAGGGCTCAACCTTTGATCAGACTTGGAAACGTTACCAAGAGATAAGTAAAACACAGGTCATAGCAAGGAAAGCAAAATTACTTTATTTCCTTTTAAATCACATGAAATGTCTGTGACAACATGTCACATAATAGTTTACAATTGTTTCACATGGCCACAGCCACATGAATTAGATATCATGCATTCACTCGACATAAATTATTATATTTTACATTATTGTAATAATGGCAGTCTAGTGATATACAATGCCAAAATAAGCTTCAGTTTGAAGCCTTTGATTTAATACTATTAAATATGTACAGAATGATGTCCATTTAAAACTGAAACAATGTAAAAAAATTCCAAAACCTGAGAAGGGATTGGCATGACAGTTTATTTACAGTTAACAAGAAGGTTAATATTAAAAATGTGCTTAAAGCACATATTATCACCAGACTCAGGAAATTGGACCATTACTCTCTATGCTATTTTCAGATCTTCGAATTAATTTATTTGCTTTTTTACTTGCAGACTCAGCATCACTGCCTTCAGCCTGCCGTAGGTGTGATACTGATGCCCGTCTAGTCCTTATTACAAGATTTGGATTAGAAAAGGGGCTAGTGGGAGAGGATCCATGAGCACTGGAATTGGATACACGTTTTGCAGACAACACTTGCTGTTCATCTGGAGATTTATTTCCCCTTCCACCTCCCCTTCGTATGCCCCTACTACCCCTTGGCACTCCTGCTGTACTAACTGGTTTAACACCGGGTAAAATAGGGCTCACATCTAAGGTCCACAGATTGATGCTCACTGAGCCTCTTGAACGAGTTCTTGGACTTGTGGAGCTTGTTATTCTGTGATTATTTGAAACCAAACGCTTTTTACGTCTTCTGCTACGATGGTTTTGAGAGCCACTATTAAAGCTTTCCAAACTGCTATCACTATCTTCTGAGGACATTGACGATGTATCACCATCACTAGCAGACAAATGCACAGACTTTCTTGCCCCACCTCGCCCCCTCCCCCTACCTCTTCGTTTACCCACTGCATATTCATCAGTAGTATTAGATCCATTAACCTGATTCTGGGCATCCTCTTGGGAGAATGTCAATAACTGATCATCCTCATCTGTGAGCCGTGCCTGACGTTCTTCCTCTTCACGAAGAGCCTGGAGACGGCCCAATTCCCATTCTCTTTTTTGCTGTTCTATCTCAGCCTCTGCAGCCGCCAACTGCTCAGCTGACCATGCAGCTTCCGTCTGTTCCACAAACTTCATAGCATAGCGCTCCACTGGTGTAAGCTGGAATCAAATTAAGTGCTTTAAGCTTATGCTAAATATTGCTAGAACACAGAAAACATCAAATTTATTATCATTTTGTGAAATTAAAAATATTGGTACACAACTATAGTTTAAAATTAGTTTCAAGTATACAAATATATGTTAAAAGTTATATTCAGAAATTTGAAAGACTATACATGACAGCCATCAATCTATGCGAAAGGTATGCAGTGATGTTGGCAAGATGCAAATACAGCTGGTCTATATTAAAAAACAAGCTTGGCACTTGGCACCCAGTCAAAATATGCCATAAATGTGATAATTGAAAACTTTTCAGTGTATCAAAATTTTATCTTGCACCAAAGCTATGCTTAAAACTCACTACTAAATCAGTTCAAAAGTAGTTTTTTACAGACAAGTTCCATTCTCTCTACAACATTGTGAGATATGTTATAGTTCATCAAGGTCACCATACATTATATTATAAATACTGTAGGCCTCTGATGAGAAAACGTGTGTGGGAA
The DNA here is from genome assembly GCA_030765065.1 of Deroplatys truncata. Classification (NCBI taxonomy): domain Eukaryota; kingdom Metazoa; phylum Arthropoda; class Insecta; order Mantodea; family Mantidae; genus Deroplatys; species Deroplatys truncata. The sequence goes on along the minus strand of CM060976.1, from coordinate 191,381,643 downwards.
GTTTTGCTCTCCTGAGGAGTGAGAGGGGATAGTACCACATGACAGCTCCTGACGTCATAAATAGATTTACAAACATTGTGCAAGGTGGAGCAGTGTGCAAGTGTTTTCTAGTGATTTATAACGTTATTTAAAATGCCCAGTAAAAAAGGAAGAACTCTACACAATCAAGCCCGAGAAAGAGTCGCTAAGTTGTTAACATCTGTGCCAAGAAAGCAAACAAATGTAACTGGTCATTCAGCATTACTAGCAGAAGAGCGTATGTTTCCTAAGAGGCCTTAAGTCTTGTTGATATGTTGAAAGTAGAGGTAATCTTTCTCAGATAGCGATTATAGAATTGTTCATGTCAACGCATTCCTTACAGACACTTTCTTGTGAGAGGAACACAGTATTGTATCTATGCACTCCTTTCAATAGCAATGATTGTAAGGGTATAACTGCATTAATAATAATAATAATAATAATAATAATAATAATAATAATAATAATAATAATAATAAAGGACAGGCTTTAAATAAAATGATACAATAGTGGGTCTGAGCAATTGTTTTAAAGATACACAGCTGGGTGTTAAATGTTGTAAAGCTTGCATTTACACAGCTTGCTAGCTCAGGCCAAGTAGCTATGCGGCAAAACTGATGTAACTCACGGAATGCCTAGTTAGCAGGGTAAGAACTATGATGTGTACTGTGAGAGCTAGTTATGTGAAAATAAGAATGGTTTAAGGATAAACGGGTATTAGATTGGGTATACAGGGTCCATCAAAAAAAGCATACGTACTTTAACAGCATTTGCATATTGCTTTGAGAGTTGCACTGATATCTGTGGAATATGTATAACTCGGGACATTTAATAATAATGATGACTTAGTGGGGCACTGTTATGTTTATATGTAAGTAGCCTTACTTGGAATACATGACAGGAATAGTTGTGAAAAAGAGAGCCAGCTGAAAAAATTGATGTCACAGCCATTATTTGAACACGGTTCTTCCAATCGTGCGATCTCCAACCACTGAGCTACCATGACAACATGCTGGTAGAACATTGAATTCTCCATCTAACTCGGGTTATAGCCCAGGTAGACCAACCAAGGCATCTCACATTAGAGATAGCATTCTTGATGGCGATTTGCAATTTGCAAGTTCTTCCTGGGAACAAAGTACTTGCGATTTGTAAGTCAGCATCAAGAAGGCTATCTCTATTGTGACATATCTAGGTGGGTATACCTGGGAAAAATCAGTCAGTTGGTGAATTCATTGTTCTACCGGCATGTTGCCATGGTAGCTCAATGTTAGAGCAATCGCACAGAAAGTAGAAGAACCGTGTTCAAATACTGGCTATGACAATACGTTTTTAGCAGGCTCTGTTTCAAATTCCCTAGCCGGCAGGCCATTAAAACTATAATTAACTAATTTAATTAATTGTACATAATGATGATGATGATAATAATAATAATAATAATAATAATAATAATAATAATAATAATAATAATAATAATAATAATAATATAACAGGGACAGTTACTAAGTTGACTGCAAGTAAACAACGCTGGAGATATATGTCCCGAATAGTATTGCGTTTTCTCAATTGATGGCTCTCATGATTAACATGTGACATATGATAGTGAATCAAAGTGGGTAGGGAACCTTAACATTTGAGCAATAAAAGCTCATACTGCATTATCAATTTTAAATTTGCAATTATAAGTGCTTCACTTGCTCCACTTACGTAACTAGATGACAAAGTGAGAAATCCTCGTGAAACATGTGCTAGGTAAGTAGAGCAAGTAAAGTGTTTTTAAATTCAATTTTAAATTTGATAATCTTAATAACCTGCTGTGTGAAAGATCCCATATAATTTACTTTGGAACCATATTCCATACTAAACAGTTAATCCAACGCAACTGAAAATAATATGCACAGAGAGAGTGTGAGTGTGTGTGTGTGTGTGTACATACTTTCTATTTTGATGGACCCTGTATATTAAGCAAGAATTGGTCTATTTGGAATAACCAGAATAAATAAAAGATAAATATGATATTTGGATGAATAATTTTAATATTTAGTAGCTTGAGGAAGGGAGGAGAATTTGGGCTCTCAGAAGTGGCAGAAAGTACTGGAAAAACATTTTACTAGAATGGACAGCTTGGGACAAAAACAGTTAATGAATAGAATTACTAAAGAAATATCAGAATACTCAAGGAACTGATATTTTCTTTAAACAGCTCTATCATTAATGTGAAGGAAATGCCTGTTTTAGTTCATGAACAGTAATACTTTATTATTTCATTTTGTCTGGAATATGAACCTGCCACAATGCTTGCAACATACATGTTAATTTAAACAAACCTACCTGTTGCACAAGATTTTGAACTTCTTGTTCTGCTTTACTCAGTTCTGGTTCAGTAGCTGCCTCCCCCTCTTCCAATGGAATTGTCTCATCAAACTCTGCCAGATCTGCAGCTGCTTCTGCTTTTGCTGTTCTTGCTGCCTGAACATCAGTTTCATCTTCAGCAGCAGCCAATGCAGACTCAAGAGCTCCCAATGCAGCTTTATCTTCATGAGATGAGGATGGTGACTAAAATGAGAACAATGTAGGGATATAGTAATACCTCAATTTTGTGAATAATGTATACACACAGTTTGCTTATACTGTACATAAATTAAGCATTTTCTGCTTCCTAGGTAAAAGTTTTATCATTTTATGCTGGCAAAATAATGCAAAAATTTTTCTGTCACACATTTCAAAATTAATTTTTAATAACTTCAACTGGAGATTGTCTCCAACCTTGGACTTATGGTTCTGTCTTCTCCTGTGGCTTGTAGATGACCTTTCCTGGCTGGACATACTATGTGATGAGTTAGTTTTAATTGAGGCATTAAAATTTAACAAATATTTTATTGCATAAGCATTTTTTTCCAAACTGAAAACACCATTCTGAATAGATTTTGAATGCTTTGGATTTTTATTCAGCCTATGTTTCGTGGATCAAAATTGCTATGCTACTGCCAAAGCTTTTAAAAGCTATTCAGAAACCAGCTGAACCTTCTGTTTGGAAACAAATTTTTAATTGTATAGTCCCCTTAACTTTGATGGTCATATAAGGGGAGGGGGGGGGGCTTTGATTTGAACAACAACTTGTTAACTGTAGGTTCTTTAAACTTGTTTTTTTTTTATCTTGGTTAACATTAAACACAATCACATTCATTCCCACATGCATACTTCCAGACCCTAGGAAAAAATTCTAAGTAAAAAAAAAGCAAACAAACAAATATTCCCAGCCAGGAACTGAACCCAGGACCTCTGGGTCAAGAAGCTACAATGCTGAACCCCACAACAGAGGCAGTAAAAAAATAAAGCAAGCATAATTTGTTAAATGCTGTTTCTTATGAAAACAAACCTATCACACATACAGCCAGCAAAAACTTAACTGTGTTTTCCCCAAAAAGAAGAAATAACATTTCATATAATGCAGTGACAATAGAGCCCTTCCTGTTTAGGGTTTGATACTTTTCAGATGTTTTCAACCATTTAAGTTTACAGACCTCTACACAAAGTATGAATTTGATAATAAAGAATATAAACTTACTATCAACATTACTTTAATAAATGATTTTATTACTGATCTAATAAATAAAAAGATTTAAAAGTTTAAATATCAGAAAGGTGTTGCAGATATTTCTGCCGTCTAAAAGTAAAAGATAATTATTTAAAAAAAAAAATTTTGTGTTGCATTCCTATAACTTTCTCTACGCAATATCATTTATTTTTATACAGCTTCTATAAACTATTCTTAAAAAAGCCAATTTTTCTATCTACTTCATACTAATCGTGATAAAACTTTGCATAAATATTTCATAAACTTTTTGTTGTAGGTACAAGTGGAATAGAACAAGCTGAATTGATAGCCAGATGTTTAAAGGCCGGCACTATATACTGGTCTTAAATTTTCATGAGAAACAACTGAATAAAAACTGACAAACTATTGAAAATTTCAAACCAATTATAATGGATATACCGAAAATGGTCTAAGCCACAAAAATATTTATTGAAAACAAATTGTGCATTTTTAAAAGATCCACGTTATTTGTGTAGTATGTTTTTGTCTATATCTTAATGTTTACCAGTCATACAAAATTCCTTCTGAATGAAGAGAACTTCAAAGTCTATTCAGAAAATTCAAGATATAAATTTTATTTGTCATGTAAATATCTTTAATATACAGTATTTTAATCAAAATTGTTGCAGCCATCTTTTTTAGAAAATCAAAAAACTTTTGAAAAATGTTCCATGAAAAGGGTAGGTTGGGGTAGGGGAATTTACTTGAAAATCTTTATGTCACATCTTTGTAAGGTACTGAACTTAAAATACCAAATTTGGGGTTGATTCAACTTTTCACTTTTGAGTTATGCAGTTCACAGACACATACAGACTGTTTTCTAAAAAGGCTTTTTTTTTTGTATTCAGGGAGCCTCAAAACATGCATTTTGGTGAAATCTCGGTGCCAAATTTTTTAGTGGAATGCAAAACCATCTGTACCTACTAGGTACTGGTAGAGAGAGTAAAGGCTGATTTTTTTAATCCTGAACCTGCTTATCTGTATGTGCAGTAGCTGGACACATTCGTTAACTTCTGGGAGGGGTGTTAGGTCAGTAGTAATAGAGTAGCAGCTGCATATAAAATGTGAGAAAAGTGACATCACCACGCATTAAGTGAATGTGGTATAGTCATGTGCATAATTATTGTGTTACTATGTAGCTAAAAGTAAATTGGGTGGAAGTAAACTTCTGTATTCTTAGACGTGGGAAGTGACATACAATGTGTATAATTACTTTAGAAGAATTTAGATCAGAATGGTCACTTTACAAAGCAGTTGAAGAATCTATTGGTGTATATGTGAGCAGTACAACTTTTGAAAGTACTGTACATGTTTACATTTGTGCTTTGGTTGCAAACCTTATGCTTTCCTGTCATTCCAGCAAGGGGGAATACTGCCAGCAATTCTTCCCCCACCCTAGACTACCTTCTCCTCCTCCTGTGCTTTACTGCATGGTCAGGTCAAAAAAAATTGCCTATATATGTGAAGTATCAATCACTGACTTATACAGAAATTTGTACATTTGAATTCTACCCAATCTTAATCTGCATACTTTTGCATTTATACTTAACTATTTTTATTTCATGTAGCTATTGTATTTTTATGAATGCCAATATATAGTATTGAACTATAAAGCTATTTTGTCTTTACGTGAAACGATGTTGAATTTATCATGGTTTTGTCAGCTACCTAAACCTTGATTCAAATAAAATTAAATTGTAGTACCTTAAACCTCGATGCAAATAAAATGAAATTGTAGTACCTTAAATAAAATCAATGTTAACCTTATGATACAAAATATTCAATAACACAAAATGGAAATCAAAGACTGTTCAAGAATTTATTAGTGACGACTGAATTCTTTGAACTTAATGGCAATTTTATTGAATAATTTGATTCCGAAGTACTTTGCCCCATTTGCACCTAATTATGTTGACCTTTGTTCAAATTGGATTAGCCTCTCAGGTAGGTTAGGTTAGGTTAGGTTAGGGTAGGGTAGGGTAGGGTAGGGTAGGGTAGGGTAGGGTGGGTGGGTCTGTCTGTCTGTCTGTATGTATGTATGTATGTATGTATGTATGTATGTATGTATGCATGTATGTATGTATGTACGTACGTACGTACGTATGGAGCCAGGGCTGACATCGTAATATTCACTTGTACACTGCTTAAACCCCCTCCCCCCAAAAAAGTAAATACAATAAAATATGTATGATGCTGTAGAAGTGGGCTAAAAACATTTGGAACGGCTTTTAATTGTGCAATGGGGCAGATTATTATTATTATTATTATTATTATTATTATTATTATTATTTGAGAATGGCTACCAGAACGAGAACAACAAAGTTGAAATACATGTATTCTAATGAGAATGTTCACAATCAATGGGAAGTATTCTCTGGGCCCAGGAACGGGAAAGAAGACTTGGGGGCCTGTATTATGGTCTTTGGTTAACAACTAACTGGGAGTTATTCTTAGTGCTGAACTAACCGCCACTTTGGTTAGCCATATCAAAATGGCGTGCCTTCTGCTTCAATTGATAGTCAATAGAGATTCCAAGGCGAAATATTATAGCAATATTTATATAACAGGAAGAAAGCCAACAATAATTAGACTTCGGAAAGAGTAATTTCCAGGTTTGGGATGAGGCTGAATTTTGTAAACTTTATTAGATTATCGAAAGTTGCACTGGTTCTTTAAGTTCTATTACATTTCTGCTGCATAATATATCCAGATTATTTTTAGACACAGTTGCATATCGTTTTATTTTCTTTTAACATGATTGACGGTAAAGTTTGTTTAAATATATAACTGATATTAAACCAATATTCATAGGCCTAACCTACTTTGCAAGCAACCTTTGCAAAATAACAGTGAAACTTAACCTTATGTTCCGAAATGTCCTATTTTCCTACTAAACTATAGGAAGCTTAGGAGGAAAAAAAACAAAAAAAACATGTATGTTAATGCTCTGAAATCACTCAACATATTTCCACACTAATCTACAAAAAATTTTAACAGCAAAATTGTTGTCCTCTATGGCCTAGGGGTAACATACTAGCCTCTAGTACCCAAGGTTGCGGGTTCAAACCTGACGGATGGATTTTTTTGGGCATTAAAATCCTTAGCATGGCTTCTTTCGGAAGGGAAGTAAAGCTGGTGGTCCTGTGTCATAGATTTGCGGCATGTAAATGAGTGTCAGGCTTGAAAGAGGCCTCTGAGTAACGTTTTTGGTCTTTCACGACTGGTATAGAATGGGATGCTAAGGACCATAGTAGTTAAAGAGCATCCATTAATAAAACTCAATTTAATTTTTATCAGCAAAATCTTAGGCTTTCCATTTTTTTCTTTATTTGTGGGGCTTTTCTTCTAAATGTAAGTATTTATTAATAACTTCATTCACACTACACAGAGCATGTTAACAGCAAAACCTATATCATTTAATATTCTGAAATGTTTTTACCTAACAAAAGCCCTAATTTATTCCTTTTGTAGGATGCCGAGGTGAATGCTCAACATTATTTATATAATAGGCAATAAGATCTTGGAAAAATAAATTTGAGGAGAGGGGTGAGGAAGTTGGGTAATGATTCAGGTTAACGCAAACTGCAGTATGACCCTATCTCCTATTACATTTATGGTCTGTAATAATTTGTAGCAGCATCACAATCTCTTCCTCAGTTTATGATCTTTTTCAACTCAACACACTTGTTGTAACTGTTTCTTAATGCAACTGTTACAAATTTCAATGTAGTGGAGTAAGCCTTATGGCTAATACCTCTGTGCCATTAAGCACCTGACAAATAAAATAAGCATGATACTAATGCACATCACATAAACCATTTCATTCCTGCTGTAATCAGTGTCAAATCTTTTAACAACAACACTAATACATGTTAGTGTGTGTTAGAATCAAGAGAGTCTCTAGCAGTCTGTGCTAGCCACATGTTAATATATGCAAAATCTACTTTTCCATTAACCTAAATCATACTGAGAGTGAAATCTCACATAACCTAATACTCCGAAATACTCTAACTTATTTTTAAACTATGCTACATGTATAGCTATCCCATTTTACACTACCTCCAAGAACTATATTAACAGCAAATAATTCTGTTTTAAACAAATGAAATGCACTTAACCTATTCCAATGCAAACTAAACTTACGGCATAAGCCTTAGAAATGTGCCGCTACCTAACCTATACAAACCGTAATATTAAAAGCATACTTATTTAGTTCCTGAATGTATCCAGCCACCAGAAACGATCCATATTAATCACAAAATTCTTCAAAGTAATTTAATAGAAACTTACTCCAGAAAATTACAGCAGAAAGCTTATTTTAAAGATCTAATGTTGCAAGTTTCTACCTAGGTGGCAATAATCCTGCACGAAAATGTTGCCAACCATACCAAATTGTTAAATTCCAGATTACCTATAGTTACCTGTATTCATAATATGGAGCACTCCATTTAACCAACAGGTAGCATTAACTGTAAGTTAGAAAAACCTCAGCTTTTAACCAGAGATCGTAATACAACAAGTTTTAACTTTCTCACTCTTGTTCCTGGGCATGGTATATTGGATCCATTTTGTGCATATTAAGACTCATCACTGTAGAGGTTATTTTAGGTGGCCATGATATGCAACAGCAGCTAGTGCTCTCTATAGTTGTAAGCTTGAAACATGAACTGGTAGAAATTAGTAGTATATGTGCTTCCTAATCTCAGATCTTGACACCTGCAGATCCATTGAGTGTTGGTTCTTTTAGTGACAGGCTCAAATGTAGTTTGTTTATATGCAACTAACTGGTAGAAATTAACAAAGAACAATAAACAACCATATGCCATTTAATAAAGAAGTGAAAGCTTGGTACAACTAGAGGTAGAAATATAATAGATCTGCATTTATATGAGGTTTAATTTTGAATGTTGGCTAACCTGCATTATGTTGGATTGGAAGCAGGTGAAACATACCATTGGCCAGTTAAAAACAAATGAAATCCCAATGCACAAAATATACTTTGCACTTTGTGATTGATATGATAAGAGATGCATTTCCATTCTTGTTACCAGGCTGTTGTGAATCAAAATAATCTTGTATGCTACATTGCTTCCTGTTCTCATTTCTGTTTTGGTTACCATTCTCAGGTTATTGTGAACCAGCCTTTCATTTAGAATTGAGTTGATTTTGAAGTACTTACATCATTATAAAATTAAAAAAACTGAAGCATTTAAAATAGTGTAGCAAGGTGATCAAATCTGTTAAAAACTTGGGTCAACCAATGGGAATCATAGTAGGTCAAACAGCAGGGGAAGACGGAAGCAAATACTGGACGAGAGCCAGTCAACCAATCAGCAGATGAGGAGGAGGATATCTCCTTGAAACATGTTGTACCATAGCTTGACAAGCAAGTGGAGCAAAAAGAGTTTTTAAAAGGTTAACCAAATTTTTAACAAATTTTACTGACATCACTATTTAAAAAAAAAGGGAGACAGGTTTCTGGAGCTACTTGCTCCTATCATTAGTTCCTGCCGACTGCCAGGATCACTTCTCATAGTAGTTTGCTTTGTCCTGGTGACATTTGGAACAACCTTATTAGGATGTCACGTGGTGGGATTTCAAAATTGAAAAAAACAGTTCTTTTTTTGCCAAATGTGAATGTTTTTTCAAACTGCAAGTTCTGTTTTTCCTGTAATGTTTAGTAGTTTCAGATTTCTATTAATAGTACATTGTTACTTCCAAAAATGCCAAGCTACTGCTGATTTTCCTTCCCGCTTTTGGTTTATGTTGATGTGTTCTTTGCTCTTGTTTTAACGTTTCTTGTAGTTTTTCGTTTTTCACAATAGTTGCAGCTGATCTGGCATATTCCTAGCCTGTTCTCCTGCAGGATGTCATCTATTAATTTGGAATTTAGTATATTCTTGATGGAGTAACTGCTTTTTGGTTTCAGATGATTTGAAGATGGTTTGAAGATCCTATGGGGTTTATAGAAAGCTGATGGGAGATACGTGAATTTCTTGAAGGTCCTGATTTCTTCTTTATTTGGAATAAGTGTGTTGACTTTTATTCTCTTTCTATAGAGAGTTTTAAGAAGACAGGAATCTCAAATGTCCTCAATGGATAGGAAGATGATGTCCGTTTTGCTGACAACTCTGTAACTCAGGTGACCTTTAAATGACACATCTGACCTTGACCATTGCCAGCAGGGATGAACATGCATAACACAAAGGGAATTAGATCTCATGTAATGAAATTTGGAACCACAACTTTCATTCTTCACATAATTTACATACCTCTATTTTAGAATCCAAAATGTTGTACAAAAGGTATGTAAATTATGCGAATAAATACAGTATTTACAGTTTTATTTTTTGGAATATCTCCAAGAGAATAATTATTAGACTACAGCATTTTATACTATCAAAATGCAAGATGTGCTATGCTGCTTGCTTCTGTTTCCTCTCCTTTGTGCTTCTACAATAGGTAGTTTACAAAATAGTATTAGCATCTAAACACTTTCAAAGAAGTGGTTGCAATTTTTGTCATCTATTCCTAATGCGCTGTGATTGCAAGAGTGGTGTTCTGTTAAGAGCACAAGATTTGCCAAATGTAAGAGAAACAGCTATTAGTCCTTGCCCTTAATATCTCTCATATGACTACAAGGCTCATGTCATTACATGTTCAGTTGAAGTCCATGGGTTACAAAATATGAAGTATAGGGCATGCTCAATGCAGCACACACTTATTGTGAATGCATTTTTCTTTAAAAAGTATACTTTATCAATGGTGTTAGTTGTTTAGTTAAATTATTAAATAATCAGACAGATCAAAGAAGGAAACAAAAATGTAACTTCTTGTGGAGAAAAGAAAAGCAATATGCCCATAAATCTTCAATGCATTTGAGCATTGAGTTTCTATTTGATTAATGAATTCCATGTTTGCAGAGTTCTAGAATGTGTACAACACTATGCTGCACCACGCTGGCCTTTGCTTTCTTTATATTGCACCATTGCAAAAGTTGAACACCAAAATTACATGCCAACTGATCGATGGTGCTTTGCATATACACAATCCAATTTCCCTCTAGCAAATTTGTTTTACCAACCATCTACAAATTTAACTTAAGACATTAAATTAATGCTTTAACATTTGCCATGTCATCAATACAGATAACATCAAAATCAAGGCGAGTCAAATATCATGACTGATAAAAAAGGTTTGTGAAGGTAGGCAATAGAAAAACATTTTGTTTCTTTTCAATGGCTGCAGTTGTGCCTTTGAAAACAAAAGAGGTGCATGGTGAATATGTTTCACTTATATCTACGCCACATAGCCCCACACTCATAATCACATCTTATGTTGCTGAGCTAAAGTATTTGATTGGCAAGCATTATAGTTTTTGCAGTTTAAAAAGGGTATCATGAAATAAGGAGTCAGCTGACAACCATTATCACTTAGCAGAATTCCAAATAGTCTTACTGTCTTAAACACACCTTTATGAAGACACATGGCTGCCATTTTCATCTGCTGGTCAAATGGGGTCAGCAGCTGAAAATGACATGTCCTGCCAGTAATCGTAAGTGGAGTAATATGAGTGCTTAACATTGATCCATAATTCAATTATTTGCTTCACTGTGTGCAAGTTTGGACTTTAAATTTAAATAAAGAATGATCTTGTGATGAAATATCTGAGGCTAAGTAACAACTGTTATATTGATAGAAATGGCTGTTTTTTGTTGGTAGGGTATTCCAATTTCCTTCAATGTTTTGAACCACTATCTGTTTTGATAAAACTTATATCAAGTTAAACTTAACTTCATCCATTGACTATTTTTGAAGATTTAGAAGCTGGTAACAGTGATGTGTCATAATTTAAAATAGAGAGTTGAGGGTTGTTACACTACATCACTATGATATTCTTACTTGAACGCGTTTCGGGAGACGGCTTGTTCCCATCGTCAGCATTTTCTCTCAACTGATTTTTGCCGGTCATCGTCTGGGGGATGTGTGTGGTTTGTGGTGTTCTCTGGTGCTGGGCTGATGAACCTCCAAAGCCTTTTCATTCCATCACAAAATCTTTAAACAAACCTCAGGCCTAACTATGGGAAACCCCCTTTCACCATTTTTAGCAGAACTATATATGAGCCATTTTGAATCCCATATTACTAAATCTTTCCCACATCTATTCAAAACCTGGTATAGGTATGTAGATGATATTTTTGCTAAAAAACTTTCAGAAGATGCTTTGAAATTATTAAATTTACAAAAAAGATCTATAAAATTCACAATGGAAAAAGAAGAAAATGGCCAATTACCTTACCTAGACATCAGGATCATCAGAAATAATGCACACAACAAACTAACGTTCGGCATTTACAGAAAACTATATTAAAAACAATAGCTACAATCCTACAAGCCACAAACATGCAATTTTAAATAGTATTACAAACAGGTTAGTACATATACCAATGGAGAAAGAGGAATACCAGAAAGAATACCAACACATTATCAACATAGCCACTATGAATGGAAACCAGAAAAAAACAATAGATAAGAAGATAAAAAGGTTTGAAAGACAGAAATACATCCAACAAATGACTACGTTACTCAGACAACAAAAACCACAAGCATATAGAAAATTCACTTATCACCCTTGGACACATCATAAATTTCAAAGGATTTTCAAAAAATACAACATCACCCTGTCTCCACAGAATAACCACAACATACAGAAACTACTATGCAACAGAACAAAAGATCCTATCCCCAACGATAAATCAGCTGGTATATATCAAATTGATTGTAATGAATGTAACCTGGTATATATAGGAAGAACAAAAAGAAATCTTGAAATAAGACTTAAAGAGCATATGAGATGCATTTACCAAAAGCAGCAAGATAAATCAGCAGTAGCACATCATTTCTGGTCATCAAACCATGATATCACTCCAAACATAAAACTCTTAAAACCGATCAACAGCAGCAATGAATTGGACATCTGGGAAAAAATACATATTGTCAAACACAGGAATCACCTAATGAATTTTGAACTGCCGCCACCCAACAGCCTTTGGAGGTTCATCAGCCCAGCACCAGAGAACACCACAAACCACACACATCCCCCAGACGATGACCGGCAAAAATCAGTTGAGAGAAAATGCTGACGATGAGAACAAGCCGTCTCCCGAAACGCGTTCAAGTAAGAATATCATAGTGATGTAGTGTAACAACCCTCAACTCTCTATTTTAAATTCACTTCATCCATTTCACAGAACTGTTTATTTCTAACTTGAAATACACATTCTATACTGAGTTTTTTATAAACCCAAAGAGCAACATTTCAGAATTCAAAGCATCCATTCATTATTTACTCAGAGGATTCAAAATAACTTCAATGCCATTTCACAAGAGATAATGCATCTATATAACCCTAAACTAGAGCTAACATACTGTCAGTGATTTATAGGAAGGAAACTGGCCTCTCAAAAGTTGATAGGAGCTTCAGCAGTCTAAGTGCTGATGCAGCTTGATGAAATGGAACTTATGCTTTCAACAAGCCATCACCAGCCTGATGATCCTCAAATTCCATGACAATGGTTGGTAAAATAAAGCATTATTATTTTCCTTTATACTGTAATATTACTCACTCACCTGACTTTCCTCCTTAGTTTGCCTCTTTTCTGTCTCATTATCACGCTCAAGAACTTCAGCCATTCTTCTAGATGCATCATTCTCAGCAACATCAATGTTAAAGAGATCTTGAATAGTCGACTGTGAATAGATTATAATACATTTTATTAATCTGAAAAAATTCCATTTTAAGGGTTTACCAAAAACCTAAAAATTATTCTAATAAATCTTGTAATAAGCAGCTGCATTTAAGTGGAAAATTCAAAGAGATAGTCCTGAAATTTGATGTTACATTGCTGGATATCTTGTTTTTAAAAATGAATGATGCGGTTTCATTTGATGGCTGAACTGATGAAGCTGATAAAATTGTGGGACTCAATATACACAATATTTTGTATAAGTATGTTAATGTTGAATGATATGATTTATGAATAAATGCTGAAACAATGTTCATGCTCTTTGTAAAATCCAACATGCATTGTTCCCTTCCTGTTACTCACCCTGAAGGAATGAGAAACTTTTAATTTTCTCGTCTATTGCTGTATAATCAATATCCAAACTGATGGTTGAAAGAAATGAGTATAAAGTTGATCCCCCCCCCCTCAGTACAGCCTATGCTGTACTGAAATATTACCTATTACAAAATTAATCTTTATGTTGATGATTTTCGCATTAAGACATAGTCCTTCCGTCCCTAGTTTACAGATGGTTGGTTATACACCTAAGTTGGCACACCTGCAATGTTGATATTAACAAAGGTACTGGCTACTAGGGTAATTACTATACAATTCTAGTCTGCCTGCAGTCAACATGGAATGGAATGACAAAGAGAGCAATATTGTAATGATTGCAACAAGCACAATACAATCCAGTGGATATTTTTTGTGCTGCAGCAACTGAGAACATTAAGTTCATTAAATGAATTATATCAATGCACTCTGTTGATGACAAAACATTTTAGCAAACTGCATGAGAAAAGGTTGCCAGCAACCTGTGAAGGCTATCAAGAGTCAATCTAAAGATATCTGCTTTCCAGAAGCAGTAAATTGTGGAATGGGAAATGAACATTTCACCATGAAATAAACCATGCATCATAAAAGATATCAGGCTGGTAACATTTCAAAGCAGCACAGGATAATAGCTGACTGCAGCTTCATAAGAGCAGATCTTGCTGATAAAGCCTACAAATGGCAGTCATCAGCAAATTTTCTTCCCACACCAAAGGAATTTTCATACTAGAACAAAATTCCAGTACACTGAGTTTGTAGTTTTTTTTTTAGGAATTCATTTTGAAGTTCTATAGGGTAGAAGGTGACTCTCTAGCATGTGTGATAAGTTTCGAGAAAGTGGGAGTGGCACCTCAGGGTATCATGTTCTTGTGAACATTGTTTGAAAACACATGCCACACTTATCAAATCAATTCTAAAAACAGAAGCACTATTAGCTGTGAAGTTATTTTGATTTTAAGTTCTAGAGTGGTTGTCAAAGATTTTAATAATTTAATTTCTTTTCCAATATTATGATTGTCTGTCCAAAAATAGTATGCTACTGCTAATTTATCAATTTGTTGATGTTTCTTCTAGGCACTTTCAATCTGACATTCAGTTCCTCTCGGTCATTCCTACATAAGATCTGTCACAATCACCATATTTAATTTGATAAATACCACAATTCAAATCATATGGTATGGTGTTCTTAAGTGGTTTATTTAATACTTTCCTCAAACTGAATTTAATTTGTGGAGCCAACCTGATATTGCAGCTTTTGAAATTTGATTTTTCAAATATCTTAAGAACCCAAGGGTGGTATGTAAATTTCTTATATTTCCAATATGTATCCTCTATTTTCTTTGTAGTAGTAATTTGTGCCACCTCTTTTGGTTCTTATCACATTTTATCATTTTGGTTATGGATGCAAGGTTGAAACCATTTAAATTTGCTGTCCTGAGTATGTGGTGAAATTCATTCAAATAATCTTCTTCTAACAGTTTACTGTTAAGTGGATGAATTAAATTTCTGAATACTGCATATTGGTGTGACAATGGGTTCAAGCATTCTTTTTAATGTACTTGCCTACATGTATAGGTTTTCTACAAATTCCAAATTTGATTGTTTCATGGTCTTTGAAGATTTTTAAGCCCAAAAAAGGTAAGTAACTGCTTTCTTCTGTTTCAATCGTAAATTTAATATGTTTATCCTGAAAGTTCAGCAATTTCAAAGCACCATTATTTAATTTGTGGGGAAATGTGGCAAAGATATCATTCACTACCTAAACCAAAGTTTAAACATATGAGAGAAAGATTTAGTTATGTGCGTTTCCATATTGCTCATATAGAGAACAGCTAATATAGACAACAGTGGGTTATCCAGAGCCAAACCTTGTGCTTGTTTGTAAAAATGTGAAGAAGTTCTGATGTATGCACAACAATGCCAACTGTGTAATTTGTTTTATTTCTGTGGTACTCTTATCAACTGATTTTAGGAAATTGTTTAAATGAGTCAGAGTTTTCTCTTTGGAATACACATAAATAGTGCTTTAACATCAAAGAATATGATACCATTTTTTTTGCATTTTAAAACGTTTAATGTTTTCCACCAAGTTTTGTGCATTTTTGATTCCTAAACTTTCATATTTGGTGAATGAGTTAAATTTTCTTCACCAGCCCTATACTATATAATACGTTGGCGAGTTAATCTGATTGGTCTCATACTGTTATCTTACATAAGTGAAGTTTTAAGTGTGAACATGGACTCATTCATTTAAAAGCATTTAAAATACACCACTTTGTTTGTAAATAAGCATATTCCAGCAGGATTCAGAGCCTGCTTACAAAGCAAGATCCATGCATTGCCTGAACAAAGCTTCATGTGCTCGAGTTCATTGCTTTGGAGACTGGATCTAAATATCAACCTAGGTTGCTGGGTTATTATGGAACTGGCCAAAAATCCTTAAAATCTGAGCTACTAAGTCTTCTTATAATCCTGCCATTACAAATTGGCACTTGACAGCTATCAGTTAAGTTGGTGCACCTGCAAAATAAACGTGTCCATCCACTGGACTTCCTGTACCAATTGCATTTGGTATGCTTGGTTAACCCAATCGATCAACCACACCATTGGTATGGTTGGTTGATCATGGAGCAGAAACAGAAGTGCTAGCAACTCAATTGCTGGTTTTAGCCCAATTCCAACAATGTGCTTTAGTTTTTTTTTTTTAATTCTATCACATACTATATAGTATAGTTGTGGCTTTGATAATTTGTTGTTCTCATTTGTTTTCAATATTTATAAGAGCAATAGGATTTTACTATGGAAATGCATAAAGGATGTAGGTCACAACGTGATGATTCATGGAGGGATAATCCTTTGTATCAAAATGTGCCGCTAAATAGCCAAGCATTAGAATTGCTACAGAGGACAAGTGCATTTTATGGGCAAGAAAAGAGATATGGATCATCCCTCTATTCCTGCTGACAAAGTTATTGAGAAGACATTGAAAACCCTGGGCAATGTGAAAAGTAGCATTCTCAGCTGTTGTGTATGGGCAACAGTTGGCAACACTGCAACTGGTTGCACAGTACGCTTGGAGTTGGAGGCATACTTACATGGTAAAACTACCATGCTCTTTAAAATAGCTTCATAGTAACGCTAGATGCTCTGCACTTAAAGCTTAGCAGAGCCAATCTGATGCAAACTGTATAGTGCAACCTTATACGGTGGTGGTATAAAGCACCCTGCAATTCGTACTAGGAAATCCTATAATTTTCATGCTGAAACATAGGGATATTAACAAAACCAGAGAAATCGCCAAAAAGATTATTCTGTTAATATTGTACATAAAGCAAGATGAACTTACACTTTTGAAGTAGGCTGTTGTGAAATTGCCACCCTCAATAGCCAAATCACCAAGCAATCGCTTTTGATTTGCTTTTTTCAATATGTTCTCCTCCACCGTCTTTTCACTTACAAGCCTGGAAGTTAAAAATGATTACCCAATAAATAACTTATTTGGCTATTCATAATAAGCATTTACTTAATATGTTTTGAAAGAAGTAAAATATTAACACACATATAAGAAGAGTAAAAAATATTTGAAAGTTTTTCAGAGTTTAAAGAAGTATATTGTATTCTTTAATGTTGTAAAATTGATTTCAATTATATTTTTAAGCACTATTTTAAATGTTGTAGTTGACTTTTAAGTTTCCTCAGTAGGAAGCCAGCTATTTTTAAATGGAAACATTTACAGTATTTATGCACCACCTGTAAATACAAAATTATAATACATCCATGGCTTCAGTCGAAAGATTTGCGATTCTTTTATATGATGATTCATTATATGAAGGATTTTATTCTTGTGATTATTTAATTTTCTTTGTTCATATGAATAATTTACTTTTAAAGACTCAAGTATTATAATTAGGAAAGTAAGACATGAGCAAAAACATTTGGTTGCACAGCTTTTGGAGTTGCAGATGAGGACCGGCATGCTTACGTGGTAAAACTACCATGCTCTGTAAAATAGCTTTAGTCAGGCTAGATGCTCTGCACTTAAAGCTTAGCCATGGGAAGTAAAATTTAGCTCAAGAGTACACTGCAACAACTGCTTTTTACACTATTATACATGTGTTATGGTGAAGTTTACCTGCCAATTCTCTACCTCCTTGCTTTGCATATTTTGCCCATGTCTTATTGTCTCAATTACTAATTTGCTATTTTGCTTCCAGGGATAAATGTCCAATGAAGCAGATGTCCAAAGCAGAAATGTCTACATGGGGAAAAAAAAAAAAATTTAAAAACTTAACTGGTGTCAATCACTAACTTTAGAGAAATTACTAGCTACTATCAGGTGTTTTCTTTCTGTCCCAGTAAAAACGATGGATTGAGATGAGAAAGTTAAATCATACTTAAAAAATAAATGCCAAAAATGGAACCAGAAAACTGCAGATCTTTGACTTTCTGTAGCAATGTTCTACTGCTGAACTACCATAATGAGACACCCTAAATGCATTGAACTTTCGTCTTATATATCGTGGTGTATCTCCAAAACAATCCAATTACTACAGTACCATAACCTAAAGGTGACTTGCTCAAATGTCATTCATTTAGAGGGATTTGTTTGTACCTCTTATTATGTTCAACAGGAGAAAAGGTAATTCAATGAACCACATGTTGAAATTCTCCCACATGTTATCTATGGAACACTTTTAGATGAGTGCAAATAATTTTGTTGCTTCTACATACCTGTATATATGCACATCCCTTGTTTGTCCAATTCGATGACACCGATCTTGTGCTTGAGCATCCATAGTTGGATTCCAATCACTATCATAAAATATTACAGTATCAGCACCAGTCAAATTAACACCAATGCCTCCTGATCTTGTGGATAAAATGAAACAGAATATACGCCGATCTGCATTAAACCGTTCCATTAATATCTGCAATACATAATACATGCTGATTTTATTGAAGTGTTAGTTTCAATTTGTAACAAACAGTAGCACACTATAAATATACTTTTGAATGTATCAACATCCTTTTCCATAGAAAATAACAATAGGCTTCATGTGTCTTCAACTTCAGTAGAGTCTATGTTACATATATTCTCACCTGTCTCTGATCAACACGGGTTGTACCATCCAGACGAAGATAAATATGACCATGAAAATTCAGGAATGCTTCTAGTACATCCAACATTCTGGTCATCTGCGTGAAGATTAAAGCACGATGTTGCTCAACTTTTAACTGCCTCAATAATCGATCGAGAACCTGAAGCTTTCCTGTGTAAGCAACATAATTTTATTATTAATGCTACTTACAATTTATTTTTATAGTGCTACATAATTATAATGAATAGCATGACTTAATTCAGTATTTGCATTCAGTTATTATCAATGAAACAGCATAACCCGAATAAAAGGCAATCAATAAATAACTGGAAAACAATATCCCTCTCATAAAATCATTTTTTTTTTAAAAAGCATTAATTCAAGTATTTATATCAGTGCTAAGTACATACATTACATGAGAGTCTACCTTCTTTGGCCCTTGCCATTCTCAGGCAGATCTCCCTTTTTCTTTTAACATAGATTCTTATCTCTTACGGATTAATACATTGACTTAAATTATATAATCCATTCTTTATCTATTTGTCTCTGCCATTTCATTTTCACTCTCCATAGGAATTCCCCTAAATCTGTTAACGGGTTTTTATCTTTAAAAATCCTATTTAACCATCTTTAACAATTTCTTTTTTTATCAGCTCAGTTTTCCATTCATTAGTCCCCATGTATTTAAACAATATATGGGATTCATTTTCTTCTCCCCCACAAATTGGGCAAAGCTCCCTGAGTAATTCCTCAAGCCTTTTAACTTCCAAATCCCTAATCTAAGCCAAGCAATCCCTGATCGCTTGTTTCTATTACAGACTTCAACATATATTTCCTTTTCTATGCCTTCTTTAATCTGTTACAGAATTTTAAGGACTTCTTTCCCCTCATTTGAGCAATTAAAACCTGCCTATCCATATCCTCCAATCGTGTTGTAACTCCTATCTAGATTGCCAATTCTAGACCCTATATCACCTAGCCCATTCATTGTCCTACATGGTATAGTGGTTACCATACTAGCTTCTAGTTCAGGAGAGGGGGTGGGGTCTGTGTGTGTGTGTGTGTGTGTGAGTGTGTGTGTGTGCGCGCGCGCATAAAAGCAAAAAAGGCACACACAGAGGGAGCAGCGAAATTGTTTGTCAACAAGAAAGAGAAAGCATATAAGCTTACCTAAGAGAGTGACAAATATAGACAATGTCGAAAAAAATGTAATAGTGCAGTATTTTTTTTAATTTTATGGTAAAGGAGAATTTCCGACAGCAAAGAAGCTAACGGTGGTGCTTAGAGAAAAGATAGGGTAAGCACTGTGCCACTTGAATAACAAAGGGTGCATAGGAAGGTAAGGTTTTTATTTCTCTATTTTTGTATTACATTTCCATTATTGTGTCCCTTCTTGTTTTCTTGGTTGGCATTTATAACAAATGCGTAACGTTCTGACGAAATGAAGAGAAGCTTGGCAACCACGCTGCCACTCCATATTGGTTGTCACAAAACGTCAAGCGATTTGGACCGCACAGTAGTAAAGTAGCATAACCGCAAATCTAGTTTCTGTTTGCTCACTCCCTCTTATTATCATCTGCTGTCAACACTTTCACAGTGCTGCACAATAAGCACATACAAAATCCTGGTTTTTGTCCCATGTACACCAGCTAGCTCTTAAAGACTTCAGAAAAAGATGATGTAATTAATGATAAATAGTTGTTCTTTCACACATGTGAGTAGGTTAAAATTGGAAAGGTAGAATCAGAAGATCCAGGGCTCAAATCCTGCCTATGGCATAATATTTTTCAGTCTGATTCTATACGTATCTTTCCATGATGTAACTACTTTATCATAGATTCACAACACAACATTTTGGTTAATATATTTTTTTCATGTCTTTGGCAGATCTGTCATATAACAGTGCTAGAAGCATGAGTTGTTTGCAGGAAGTGTGCTATGTTATGATTAATATGGCAAGGAGAAGTTTAAAAGCAAATCTAAGGCCTGTTACTCGTTTCCAAGCACCACAGAGCCCATCACCACACTGTAACAAAATGGACTGCAAAATGGGGTAAAAGAGATCACACCAAATTTAACCACAAGTCACCAGATACAAGAAAAAGAGTATGCAGCTGCCTATACTTAATTGTAGGAAAAGGAAGTTGTTAGTAAGGGGAGTGGTACAGGTGAGAGGGAGACTGTCCCTGTTCTGTTCTGTTCAATTTCAACACAGACTTCATTGAAATATTAATAAACACAGAAGAGGCTAACAGAAATCAGCACTTTAGAAAAGTTGGAGAAACAAACCCAAATACAGTATATTCTCCTCTAATCCAATTGAAATTTGAGAAGGAATTTAACACAAAATTAACACCGCAAAATATGTGTAAATGTGAATTAAAAGTTTATCCAATTTTTTTTTTTTAAATTTGAGAAGGAATTAACACAAAATTAACACCACAAAATATGTGTAAATGTGAATTAAAAGTTTATCTGGATTTATATGAAGTAGCTAGAATAATAAGCCTTTGTA
Organism: Deroplatys truncata; assembly: GCA_030765065.1. Classification (NCBI taxonomy): domain Eukaryota; kingdom Metazoa; phylum Arthropoda; class Insecta; order Mantodea; family Mantidae; genus Deroplatys; species Deroplatys truncata. The sequence continues at coordinate 191,360,295 of CM060976.1, read as the reverse complement.
AGAATAGTTTATAGAAGGTTGAGTAGAGAAAGATATATAATACAACACATCAAGTTTTTCTTTAAGTGATAAGTCAGTGTTTGTTTTTTCTCATGGTCAAGCAAAGAGCATGTAACTTCAAAACCATCACATACTAACCTGGTTTTTAAAAAATCTGACCATTGCTTTAGCCTTCTTAAAACTACAATGTATAAATGTGTAATGAAAGTTTATTTTTATTATTAAGAAGTCGATAATAAAATAACATTCATAAGAATGGTTTGAAGAAGAATGAGTAGAGAAAGTCATGTGAATACAATACATCAGATTTTTTATTTATACATTCCTATGTTTGCAGAGTTCTAGAATGTATGCAACACTATGTTGCATCACGCTGGCCTCTACTTTCTTTATGTTGCACCACTGCAAAAGTTGAACACCAAAATTAAATGCCAACTGATCGGTGGTGCTTTACTAAGACACTATATGCTGCTACAATAATAAACTGTCATTATAATTAAATAAACTTGGAGCAATATACTGTGAAGCTTACTATTAGTGTTCATAAACATTGGAGTTAAATATATACACAATGCTTCACAAAAGGTTAACAGTTATGCAACTAGTATTATATGATAATGTACAAAAGGTTCTAAAATACAAGTTCTGCATAAGAGTTAATCTTTTGTGAAGCATTGCATGTATAGTTGGCTCCTGATTCCATTTATAAGGATGGGCTGCCAGTTTTGTTTTATTACTCTTTTTCTACCCCTCAACTATGCTAGATGAAGTATTGTGTAAATGGTTTACACTACGATCGGTAAAAAACATGTTTTGAGGAGACCTGAAACCAAGAAAAGCATGTTTAATAAAGGAAGGTATGTTTTGGGAATGCTCTAATCATATAAAAATGCTGCAAATCTGAAGAGTGACACGATATATACAAAAGCTTGAATTCTTTGTAAAAGCCTGATAAATCCTTTACATTTTTGTGAAGTTTTATACAACTGGAAAACAACAAAGATAAAAGCATTAAGGGAAAATGTAGATTTTACTAGAATATAAAATGTAATTAAAATCAATCATTTCCAAAATATCTGCTACAGTACAAATAAATTTTGTTACATTTTAAGAAGTACACTTTAAAAAAACTTTAACCGTTGTTTAACAATATCAGAGCTATAATTTATGGATCTGGCTTTACAAATGTTTAGTTTGAACACAGAGAAGAATAATCTTTTGTAGGAATATTTTGTAGAAGACTGGGTGAAAAAATTCCATTTGAATGTAACATGTAAGATTTTTTTTTAAAGTAACTGATCCTTGCCTTAGTCTCTTTACAAAAGGTATATTACCATGATATATCAACTGCAACCATTTCCATGCAAGTATTTCCCATTAGTGTGAATCATTTGTAGAACTGGATGAAAAGCAGAAAAGTTGAATGTCTACATGAAGACGTGCATTTTACTTGTTTCATGTACACATACTGAGACTCGCTCGTATCTTCCAGCCCAACTCATTCGAAAAGCAGATACACAGAACCATGGTCGAGCTTCTGGCTCACCTGCCCTCTCATGGGAAATGGGCATTTACTTGCTCAAGTGTTCACAACATAGCAGTGTTGTCAGGTGTATTGCTTTAGTGTGTTAAGGCAAAGGAATGACAATAGCCTATGTCATGCTACAGTGTTTTCGACTTTGTTTCTACCTATTCTTACGATCAAGATTTCTTTTACTATATTATGATATAGAAATTCCACTTTCATGTTTTGTTTCATCATTAAACCTAAGCAAAATATGTATGGGAATATGTTCCCAAATAAATATTGTAAAAGTTTCATATACAATTTCATTTGGAATTTCTGTGAGAGGAAAAAACAACTAAGTTATCTGTATAAATATTTAGTTAAACATCACAAATTATATACTATAATGCAACAAATGAAATAATGATTAGTCCAGAAGAACATTCTAGTCCATTATTTACACTACTGAAGCTTGGGTAAACCAATACCATGCTAGAAGTTTTATCTGGCAGGCTTTTAAGCGAAACAGTGGTTTACAGATTCCATTAGGTAAGGATCATATCTAATAACCCACTCTGCCAGATAGGCCAAATATGATTTCATAGAAGGGGCAGATTTAGTATTTCAGTAAAAAAGTGGTGGTGATTATCATAGAAAGATGAGTAATGCAGAGTATAGGAAATGGTTTACTGATCTCCTTCAGACTGGAAGGGTGCATGGTAGTAATGAACAATGCAAACTATGCTTAAAGAAAAAAAAATCCCCTATACAAATTTTAGGAATGCTGATATTTTGTCAAGGTTTCAAAGCAAGAATATACCTCATAATCCACCTACACAACAGCCAAATAACAAACTAATTGTAAAACAGCCGACAAAGCTTATTATTGTTAGTAATTCATTGTTACTGCATACATTGCGTTGCTTTCACTTGTATCATTCAACTCCATTATTACATGAACTTGAGCTATGTATATGGAAGGCAACAAACGCTAGTGAAGTAAACAGACTGAACCTTCCCCTTGGGTCTGGTCACTCTGAGTGTTTGAACAGGAAATGAGACATATACTTATTCAGTATACCAAACGGAATGGTCTAAGAGAGGGACACCGCTTGGAATCCAGTACAAGGGGCACTATTTATATTTTGAGTTTTGGCAACCCTGAATGCTGTAGGTGCCATCTGACGTTACCATTGGAAAGTTTGACATTTTTGACCATAATCTACTTCAAACATTTTGTCAATAGAGCATCATTTGTTTTGTTTACACTAACTTGAAAATGGTGTGTCAACTAAAACATGGAATTAACTTGTGAAAATGTTCGTGCAATGATTTATTACGACTTTCGACATAGATTATAAAGACAAGAGTGCATCGATCAACCAACTTCCACATTTGGAGACGAAGCTCCATCCTTTGCCACTGTGAAATGCTGGTATAACGAATGTAATCATGGCTGCCATTCGCTCAATGATGAAGTTCGTGAAGGTCGTCCAAAATCAGTTGTTGTGCCAGAAAACATTGATGCTGTGCAAAAACTAAAATTGAAAGATCATCATGCGACATATTGTGAGATTGAGGCAACCCTAGGCATTAGTTCCACCAGCATATATAAAATATTGCATGATGAATAGGTTTGCTCTCGTTGGATCCCACATAATTTGACGCAATCTCAAAAAGATGCTCGTGTCGATTGGTGTACAAAAATGCTCAAGAAATACAATGGCGGTGCCTCAAAAGACGTATATAAGATAGTAACAGGTGACGAATCATGGATCTATGCGTATGAGCCTGAACATAAACAGCAGTCGACTGTATCAGTGTTTCAAGATGAAGCAAATCCAACAAAAGTTGTTTGCACTCAAAGCAAATGGTTGCCTGCTTTTTCAGCAAAACTGGCCATGTGGCAACAGTGCCTTCAGAGGAATGTAAAACAGTCAATACTGAATGGTACACAACCATTTGTTTGCCGGAAGTCTTCGGTGAAGTAAGGAAAACCAACAAGAACCGTAGGATCGTTCATCAAGACAATACGAGTGCACACACATCTCGTCTAACAACAGAGTATTTGAAGGCTCAAAAAATCAAATTGATGGGTCATCTGCCACACAGTGCTGATTTGGCACCCAATGACTTCTTTTTGTTCCCGAACATCAAGAATGAATTGCATGGACAACGATTTTCGTTGGCAGAAGAAGCCGTTGATGCCTTCAAAAACCATGTGTCTCAACAATACTGGAATAAATGCTTTGACAAATGGTTCAAACAGATGCAAAAGTGTATTGATCATAAAGGAGAATATTTTGAAAAACAATAACGCAGTTTTCAATCAGAAATTACTTTGTTTTAATTATTAGGCTCAAAATATAAGTAGTGCCCCTCGTATACCCAACTTGTCCGTATGCAGCAGATCATTTGTGTTCCAAGGCATGAATGGTACAAAATATTGACCAAAACTCATTTGATGGACTGCTCTAGTCTACACCTCAGACCTTTCTTTATAAGTTTGGGGAGACTTACTAATCACACTTTTTCTTTGCTCACTTGTTAGTATAGCACACAAATACATACTTTTCATATGTACGTAATTCTTCTGTATTTTGTTACTGCCTCGATTGTAAAGGAGAGTCCCTACCTAGAGCAGCAGCTCATTGGGACCTTCTTTGCAAATAAATAAAAAAGTTCACACAGTTTAAAATACTCAATCAGCATCTAAGCCCAAATAATTCCTTGGAGAGATGTATTATGTCTGACAAACTGGGTAGTATTTTCCATTGGCTAATAGAACATGAAAAGGTTAAAAGAAGGAGAGATGATATTTGGAATAAAAAATGGGATAAGTTGAACAAAGAAATAGTGGCAATCAAAATGTTGGCAAGCCCAAAAGCAGAAATGATTAAAATGGTGGCGACATTTTTAGAAAATGTAAGAGGTAAGTGGACAAGGAGTCTAAGAAAGGCGCAACAAATTTGGTTTTAGCCTGGAAAGTGAAGAGATAGTGCAGTAGCTTTATCCCATTCATACGACCTAGGGGTTAAAGTATGGGAAAGCTAGTTTAAATATGCACTAGATTTTTAAAAAAAGTTTTTAGTTATAAGTTTCATTTGTAACATTGCATCAAAGAAAGATGGAAATAAATATCCATTCATTCATGCAGGCCAATTCTCACACAATTTCCCTCACCAATATTTAAAAACTTTGCATGCTCTTGACTATCCCTCACTATCTTTCCCTTTGGGTGCATGTAAGTGTTGCTTTATGTTTCCATAGTCCTGCTTACATTTTTACTTAAAATCTTTGGATTTTGCAGTTAAAGAGAGTAAGTGATTCCTATGGGTTAACTATTTACCCATCAAATCATTGCAATGAAGGTGTTCTCATATTAATGTTACTTTATTTACTCTCTTCGCAATATGTTTATTTCCTCCAAGCACTGTAATGATTTCAGATACTTTTTCAATTCCTACTGGAACTATTTCTTTAATGTTGTGAAGAAAAGAAATTGACCGGGATACTAGATATGGAGAATGGGAGAACGATTCAGGGCAGAACAGGCACCAGTAGATAGACAATATTAAAATAAATAATTCATATGTAGAGATGAAGGGGAAGCCGAAACAAGGAAAGAATGGAATTCATAGTCGTCACTTATTTCAAGGAATTCCTTAAGCAACAATTTTCAATTTACAGACACCACTCTTTCATATGAATAAGGAAATGCTTATCTATATAAAGAAGCTCCAACCTCCACTTATAGGCAATAAGGAGAGCCAACGCCATGTTGTATCAACTGCCTAAAACGGAGGTTAATGATAATAGCGATTCCATTGATTATATGGAATTTCATAACAATTGTACTGCGCATTAATAAAGGTATTTGTGTGATTTGCAGAATTCACTTGAAACGTATAGGGATGCTGAATTTAAGGAGCGATAATGGTTTACCAAAGCTGCTGTTGTAATAATGCAATGCCTCTGCTAAACAATGTAACCTTAATAGAGGTCATGAAGTCCCAAAGTGAGACAGGCTTACTGGAAAAGAGAATGTATAGAATCTCAGTGCTGTAACACTATCCGTATGTTTTTATTCAGACGTTTTCCCATTTATATTGTCCAAAATCCCTAGTCCCTAGAAAACGCAATTCTGCTACATTTATTCAGAATCATTTAATAAAATGCAGAAATATTTCTGTAATAAATAAAGTACACCTCTGCAGTGCTTTTCTCGATCAAAATGCCTATTTTGCATAATCACTACGACTGTAATGGATCACTAAACAAGTCACATGTTTTTACCATTAATTCACCAATATATGTTGAGTTATCAAAATCTTGAACAGATATTTACCGATTTTGCATGTAAAATTGCTGTTCAAGTCAAACATTATAAGTTATTGGCTACTTTGCTCTTCCGTTTACTGCTAGATGGTGTAGTAATTACACTTGGGGTTTGCTTCCATGCATGCATATACAGAGTGCACATATTGTTGTAGCTACTAACACTTTACGCTAGAAAGTCAGGTTTTCAGTTTTAAAACAATCCACGAGAAAATACCACTTAAGGACAGTACATCATACAGTGTCGGATTGCCTGCATTCTTTGTATTTCAGCATCAACTCTCTTATTTAGTTTCTTTTCTGCTCACTGAAGTGTTTTCCTTTTGGCATGCTTTTGACCTAACTAATGTAACTGTATAACTAATACTACAAACCCTTAACTAAATTTACAGTTTATTTGATTTTAAACTAAAGTTATAAAATTAATAGATGTACCATTTAAAACTTGCAAACTTCTACCATATGCTCAATAGCTGTTGTGAACAAAATAACAATGGCTATGTGACAATGGCGGCTGGCTATGTGGTGACCTGCACATTTGTTTACACATTCCTTTGCGCATCCTAGTGGCTGTGAAATAACTGAACCATGTTGCTTGTGTTTTGGAAAAAAGTACGCTTTAGTGCTGCGCATATAAGTACCATCTATATATACCAAATGGTAATAAGCGTTTCCTCAACAGAAGGAAATACTTATTGCTTAAGCATTCCTTTTCACATAAGCGACTACTATGAATTCGACCCTAAGTTTACAGTCCAAGGACTTATCCATGGGCAAAAAAAACTTATTTTATTGCACTAATATTCATCATGGTACTTATCCTTTTTCTGTTTTTCTTTTTAGCTTTCATTAATTTCTGCACTAAACTGAACTAAAATTTGTACTTCAGTTCAAGCTGCAATCTGACATAATTTTAATTTTACATTCTGAATTCCAGATTTGCCAATCCAGCATTAAGACAAAGAACATGTACACAACAAACTATCTCAGTTTTTACAACACTGCATTTTCAAGGGTTTATAAATTAGATATTCTTTAGACTGAAAATGGATGGTTTAATTAACTACTGTGCAGTGAGGTACAAAGTCTAATTTTCTAGTGGTGCATAATAGAAGGATTAGTTCTGTGTTTTAATCTGAATGTTCTTACCACAGTCATACTGGATGAGTCTTGGATCAGGGAACTGCGTCATCATTGCACTAGCAATAGGATGGAGTAGGGTGCTACGAGATGACAACTCCTGCTGCAGGATAGCTTGGTTGCGTTTCAACTCCCATAATTTTGAGGGTGGTGGGTGAGATACATGAAACTGTGGCAATGGTGCTGCCACTGCAGGTACAAACAGCACAAACCTAAACACATTTGAGGTGATTACAAAACACTATTAAGTATCAGCTTGTGAACATGTAAGCTTTACAAATGTATAATCTATATAAAGCTTCACTCACCTTTTAATGACAAGCAAACTCATTTCTTATTTTGAAGAAGAGCTAATGATGTGACTGAGTTGTTGCAATATTGCAAAGCATCTCCTTGTTTTATCATTAAAAAAGATAAGTGAAGCTCTATAGTCACTAGTATTACAATATATTTGGCTGGCAGGAAAAGACACAAGTAAAAAATAATGTTTTTTTAAAACCTTTTTACTGGGTTGAAGCACTGATTGAGAACCATATAACCGTATGGTCAGCATGATTGTATGCCATATTGAAAGAGTGCATGATTTAATAAATATAGTATGTATTTTTTTCTTGTACCATTATCCATATGAATAAATTTAAAAAAAGCTTCTCCTTAACAAATTAGTTTTTTGACTTTTGTGCCTTTTCCCACTGGCCAAAGATATGTTACTTCCTTAATTTGCTACTTATGATTCAGCCTTTCATATTCCAACCAACATACTCTTCCAACTTTTGATAAAGTTGCCTGGTATTTTCACAATAAGAAACGATCATGTGCTAATACAAATTTTCTACACAATTATTGTAAATATGTAGCATATTTATTTGTACAGAAGCATAATGTAGTAATTTATTTACTTTTCTCATGTATAATTCACCTACAGGTAATGTGTTATCACCTTCTGCAAACCATGTCAAAATTTATTATTCTATATTTTGAATTATTACACAGCAAAAGTGCTACTATGAGCAACAGATTAAGGCCTTATGCTCTTTACAACTTTCCTATTGACTGTTGATATCCACTTATTTTTGACTTTGCATAGATCCTGACAATGTTTATTACAATCTTCTTTGAACATCTCTGTAACTGCTGCTCATTTATCCTAGTTTTCCATTTAACATCAATAAATTTACCCTTTCTGCCGTTTCTTCTATTACATCCAATTATCTATGCTTTGCATCTCTTTTTTTCCAAATAATGAAATCCAAATCTGTTTGCAAGTTTCTTTCTTAATCCTTTCAGTTTCCATGACCTCTTATTTTTCTTTCTTCTTGAAGTTTAACCTCCTTTAACCTGGTAGGTCATATTGGACAATGAACTAATGATACAAGCCCAGGGTCTTTAGAGTTACTCAACATTCAACTTCTCATGATAAGAGGAAAACCCAGAACCTTATATGGGTTGTATGAACTCTGAATATACCCATTAGATGTTATTCCATAGTTGGGCGCTAAATTGTATTGTTCGATGCTGGAATACAATCTATCAAAGGTATAACCACAGAATTAGTTTTCAGTGCTTTCATGTGGCAATAAATTGTTATTCCAAGTATGAAAAGAAAATGGCTGTTTGGGTACTGGACACATTTTGTTCACTATAAACAATGAATTTCTTAATAATGCGCTTTTGAGAACCAAAAACCTTAAGGATGTATGTCACAGAGGTAATGCGATAAATGAACATGACAATGAGATTCAAGTTGAAAAAGGATAACGAGCCGAGATGATTTTGATGGCTATTTACAACCTTTGATAGGCAGATAGAATCTTATGTGATACATTCACATGACTTTCTCTACCCCTATCATTACTCGTGGGTATACAAACTATTCCTAGTAAACCTCATTTTTCTATCTACTACATTTTAATCCAAATAAACCTTTACAGAAATAGCTACATTACAAATTTTGTTATAGATACAAAGAAAGCAGCAATATCAAATGTTCAAGAACTGGGCATTATACACTGGCATTTTTTTTTTTTTTTTTTTTTTGTGTATAGTACATTTTTGTCTATCGCGTAACATTTACCAGTTGTACAAGATTATACAAAATTCCTTCTGAATGAAGGGGACTTCACAGGCTATTCTCAGAAAATTCAATATATACATTTTATTTGTAATGTAAATATCTTTAATATATGGTATTTTAATCAAAATGGTTACAGCCACTTTTAGAACATCAAAATTTTCAAAAATGTTGCATATAAAGGGTAATTGGGGAAGGGAGATTTTGTTGAAAATCTTTGTGTCACTTCCTTGGAAGATGAACTTATATACTAAGTTTGGTATTTGTCCGACTTTTCGTTTTTGAGTTATGTTGTTCACAGACATGTTTCCAAAACTGCTTTATATGGATTCAGGGGGCCTCAAAACATGCATTTCTGGTGAAATCAGGATATCAAATTTTTGGATGCAATACCTTCTCTACCTACTATATACATGGTAGAGAAGTAATAAAAATGAGATTATTTAAAACAGAATAACATATCTAGAATATTCTCAGCACAATACACAGCTTTATCAGACAAGATAAATACTACCCAAGATACACCCATAATACAGTGTAGCAATTCACTAGCATTTTGCACAACAATGTTAGGAATTATTATCGACAGATCACAAAGGACTAGCAACTTCAAAAGATACACAAACATAATTAAAAATGTAACGTAGCTTAACCCTTTGCAATGCATAGCATAGTAGAACGTAGTAAATGTGTTTATCGTTTCATATAGGTTCTACTTATGCTGACCTCAGCTTTTAGGAGCTGTGTCGATGTAAACGTACTCCTGATGCATTGTTCCAGCGATTTTGCAAGCCAGAATGTAATAGCAAGCCATAAATAGCACTGTTTACAGCTGGGTGCAGTTGTGTAAGTAAGCAGTTTCCTGTCGCATTTATAGCCATATCAGTACCATGGAGGCTGTTCCAAGTACATCACGGTCTAGAAAACGCTGTAGTGAAAAGGTATTGGTAACAGACGAGGAAATACTTGCAACAGTTTACGAGGAATTAGATCGCGAAGGTAGCTCCGACGAATCTTGGTTTGGTGAGTTAGTGGAAGACAGTGATAAGGAACAAAGTGACAGTGAGTGTGCTGAGAGACAGGTAGCAGAACAGGAGGCTAAAGCTAGTGAAAGACAAATTAAAACTAAAGCAGTAATGGCACAGTGGACCTCTAATTTGACTTTCAATAAGTTAGAAACATTTTCATCCCCTACAGTGCAAATCATTCTATTCCTACCTGAAGTCCAGAAATAGATTATCTTGAACTTTTTATAGATTCCAATTTTTGCGGAAAAATCGCGGAGGAAACCAATAGATATGCAGCTCAGATTCAAGCTAAAAAGGCGGATTCAAAATGGGAAGTTAAAAATTCAAGGGATATACAGGCCTATTTAGGTATTTTGATATATATGGGGATGATGGATTTACCTGAAACCAGAGATTACTTTTTGGGGGATTTTTGCATATGTCCAATTGTAAGACAAGCAATGACGTTCTTCCGCTTTCAAAAGATATCGCAGTACCTTCACCTGAATGATGAATCTGCAAGGCCACGATTAGGGGTAGATTCTTACGATTATCTGTATAAAGTACAACCTGCTTTAGACATAATTAAAAACTTTGCGAGTGTCTACAAACCAAATCGTGAACTTTCTGTTGACGAAGTGATGATAGGATTCAAAGGACGCTTCTTTCTAAAACAATATATGCCTGCTAAACCTACAAAATGGGGGATAAAGGCATGGGGTATTGCAGACAGTAAAAGTGGGTATTTATTGGAATGTAAAATCTATCTGGGGGAAAAAATGGCGAGAAACAGCGATCTTCTGCTTGGGGAACAAGTTGTTTTAGACATGTGTGAAAAATATACAGGGTTTTGGCATCACGTATATTTTGATAACTTTTTTACTTCAACACGGCTAATGAAATTACTTTTGGACAGGAAAATTTATGCGTGTGGTACAACTCGTGCTGGAAGGAAAGACTGGCCAAAACAAATGAAATTGAAAAGGGGCAAATCTCGCAAACTGCAACATGAAGGTGTAACTGCGGTTGTTTGGCATGATAACAGGGACATTCTTTTATCTACAAACTCGTAATATGGCAGGGATTGAACTGGCAGACCAAAGGAGAGGGTATTACGGTCGGCCGATCCTCAAAAAATGGTGGAAATATCTGTTCCATTTCGTAGTGAATGTTATCATTAATAGTTTTATTATATACGACATTTCGAACAGACCTACTTCTACAGCTCATGGCAATAGACTTCTTTACTACAAGCAAAATTTAGTGCAACAGTTAATCACAGACTTCACTTCACGTCACGTAAGCAAGCGGGATTTCAGCGTAGCCTACCTTCTGCTACTCCTGCACCAAGTTTTCTTCACACCCTCGTAAAAATTCAAGGCTGGTGAAATCGTGTGCTCAGTAGTGAAGAAAAGGAAAACACCATCAGGTCATGACATACAGTCACAATACAAGTGCAAACAGTGTAACATTGCGTTGTGTAGAAATGGGTGCTTTCTCAATTATCATGAGGCAAAGGGGGTGGAAATTCAAAACTAATACAAGTTTCTAAATCGAACAACTAGTTCAAACGACAGAATAAATAAATGAATTACTCTTCGTAATAACCTCCACATTATATCCCCGCCGCTGTAGCATTGCACTTGACAGCTAGCGTTAAGTTGGTACATTCGCAAAAAACAGATGAAACGCTTTTATCGTTTGATTTCCTAAGCCAATCAAAAGGCAGCATTCCGGATGGTCCATGACAAAGCGGAACCAGAGCTGGAAGCGGCTCTGTTGCCAGATGTAGCTATTCCCAACCACGTGCTTCAGTTTGCGAATCTCAAGCACGAGCGTCGAGTTGTTCTTTGCAAGCTACATATTGTTCATTGTTATAGTTATAGCTTTATAGTTTTGTTATTGTTCATATATAACATATATTCATCTATTTTTATATATATTTCATTCATAATATTTATTTATACAAGATTTAAGTGTGACAATGTCTGAAAAATGACGTCGATCGCCGAGTGATGATTCATGAAGTGAAAATGCTTTGCACCGAGGTGTGCCACTTGATAGTCAGGCATTGGAACTATTAAGGAGGACCCGGGAATTCTTTCTACAGGGAAAGGAGTACGTAAAGCTTCACGGCCATTCCTCTATTCCTGCTGATAAAGCAGTACACTGTCACAACCCTATCGAATTAGTGTGGAGCGACATGAAGGTTTGTGTGAGGGAGAATAAGTCATTTACCATTACCGAGGTGGAAAGGCTTTTGCGGGAAGGTGTGGTGACGGTGGACGTGGCTTCATGGAAGAAGAAAGTAGATCATGTGAATAAGCTAATTCGAAAAGCACAAGAAATAGACGGAATTATTAGTGAGTGTGAACCATTTATGATATGCCTTGGCGAGGATGATGACGATGACCATGATGCTTTCAAGCATGACGACGGGGATATGAATGGAATTGAGCCATTGTAGTTTTAAATCGATGAGTGAAAATAACTTTGTTATCGCATGCTTATAATTTGTTTTATTTCTCCTCATTGTAGCAGGCAAGTTTACATTATTCTGTTTCTATATTGTCAAAAGTGCATAATTTATTCTACATATGCTGCAATGTTTATGCAGAGTTATTTTCAATTAACAATAGTAATACATAATAGTTATTATTCATTGATGTTCGCTACTTAGTACACTTCTTGTATGCAACTTAGACACGATAGAAAGAATATCAGCTGTTGTTGTTTACTAGCCACTCTGGCAATGTCGCAACCACAATATAACCAACCTTATGCGAAGCCACATGAACTGTCAAGTGCAAAGATTCAGCGGCGGGGGTATAATTTGCTTTCACTACATGAAATCACATTAAAATGATGTTAGGTAATGTCTGACTTATTACATAGAAAAATGCCTGAGCACATTTCTTCCTATTAAGATTCTGCATCTGTAAGAAACCAACTTTTGTGTGTTAAACTGGGAGTAAGGATACTAAAATGTGCTGTAATATATTATTATAACTTGTACGTATTAAACTGGGAGGAAGTATACTAAATTGTGCTGTAATATATTATTATAAGCTACATGCACCGAGTGTTGGTCAAGTTAGCGCAGAAGGTTAGATCATTTTAACACATGTTAAAGTGTATTTTTCTCATACAACTGTTAGGAAGAATGAAACTGCATTAGAGAGACACAAGCATTAATTTAATTTGTGTGAAATAGTGTTATGGAAGTAACTAAGACCACTTCGTTAATGAAATAAGTATTTGGATCACCTAAATCTTGCTTTGAATTTCCTTTCGTATAGTGCTCTAAGGGGTTAGAATGGACTCTTGAGCACACTTTGTGATTGTATCACCCTTCTTTTCTTTCTGGGTGTAAAACTCCTTCATATTGTCCAGTGTTATCAAAGAATCACAAAATTGCCATCTTGTTTCTCTGCTCTCATTCTGTACCTCATGGCATTTAAGGTTTAACACTGCCTAAATCACCTGTTATGCAGTGTCTAAACATAGATTCGATTTAGACACTTCTTAGCACTAAGCATCATTTTTGCAATGAGTTAAACAATGTCTAGCGCTAAATGTTGTGTAAACATTGTTTTGGCAAGCGGTCCTTAATGTTTCACACAGTGAAATAGCGAAAACAGACTTGGCTCATAACACCTGGGAAAAACCACAAACAAAAACAGCCTGTAGTGGAAACTGAATGTTAGAAACGCTATTTGTTGTAAGGGGCATAGCATCTTTGAAAAAAACGAGCCATCAACCATTGCAAAAGTGCTACAAGCTGTAAACAGTGATCCCATTGTGATTTACCATTGCATGCTGAACCCATGGAAATTGTGAAGGGAACGACTCGCTGGAAGGAATTTGCCCGTTATCAGACTCTGATTGGATATGTAAAATATGTGTTTAAAAGTTTGCATGTCAGTACCACTTTCGAAACAGCATTTAAATCTGGGTCAAAGCGTTTATATGCCATATTTATAATATTTGTCTGCTGAAACATCATGTCTTTTTTCCCCTAAATGATATGCAGTTGTATGAAGAAGGCAAAGATTTGAGCAGATTTTCCTTTGATCTCGTTACAGTCGTGTTAAGCACTTTTATCACTTTGTGACTTGAAAGTATGTAACACTCTAGCATTTAGCTATCTATGAAAGTGCTATGTAAACATTGGAAAATGCACTTGCAGAATTATAATCTTGTGCCTGAACATGTTTGGGAGCATTCATAACTATTTCAAGTACCGCAAACAGTTGTTCAAACAAGAAATAATATATAACAGTTTAGGAATAGCTGATTGAGAAAACAATGCAAATTGCTATACCTTTCACTCACAATATAGGCAACACCAGTTTAAAACCTGCTAACAATAGAATAGCTATCTAACAAATAAAAACTGTTCAGCTTGCCTTATTTATACTCTAGTTAGGGTATTCTGAGTTTAACCATTCCAAAATATATTCAGAGTTCATACAAGCAGACCTAGTGCAGGGGTGTGGTTAAGGTACCCCTAAAATCATAATTTCTGTTTCCAATGTATGCATTTCAAATGGTTTAGTCCCCATTTGATGCTGTAACATTTTTCATTGCCATTATTTAATTTAAGCATTTGCTATAATCTGCAGTAGACTACTTATATTACTATTGTCTGTGGTTAGTTTTTATTATTGCCTCTTGGCCAAAATATGGCATATTGTACAGCATAAAGCAATTAATCCCTCCAATGTAACAGCACATCAATCTCATTAACTTTCTATGCTGGTAGCATTGGCTCTCAGCTATCACCCACTAAAATTGTCCAGGATGCTAAGGATTTAATATACAGATGCGCCGTAGCTAAAATACCAAATCTGGAGTAGGCAAATGCACTGCCAAAAATGTAGTCACTCATATCTGTAGTCACTCACACAGAAAAAAACAGAAGTTGCTGCAAAAATCACGACAACGAATTACACCTATTGAACAATCTTGTAAAAGAGACCATCCCTCGAAGTCTTTACAGAACAAGTGTGTAAGTGTGGGTCAGCTTTCCATGGTGTTAATCTTTTAAACCAGACTGCAAGATTGTTTGCTGCCCCATCTGGCTTATCTAAATTAATTTTTTTTTTAAATCACTGAATACTACTTGCTTCCATTGGGTTCTCCAGGTCTTGTGTTCTTTTGTCCAGGATACCAGTCTTCTCTTATGCACTTAAGTAACTGACGCTGCCATTTCTCTTTCATGCTACCATTCGAGAGTGTAGACTTGGTATACAAATGTTTAGATCTTGAGTCAATCTTCCCAAGGAGGTCTCTCCTGCCTTTGTGTAAGTTTCCGTGGCCTTCCAGAGGACTTCTTAGTGCAGTAATTCGTCCCAAGGTTCAAAAAATTGTTTACAATGGAAAGAGATATGTGAATCCTCCTTGCTATTTCTCTAGATGATAAACCTTCCTTGTTATAAGCGATTATTTGCCCTTTCCCTTCACCTGATAACGTCAGTTTACTTCCCATATTCATGAACACTTCCTTCATCACTATTAACTTCGACTATTGGTATGCAGCTATGTAAATAGTCAACTTGATATACCTGTGCTCTCTATGGCTGCTATCATCAGTGGTTAAAATGGGGAGGGTATGACACATGGATATCATCATGTCTGTGGGTGATATATTTATATTTGAAAGGTGACTGGTTAATTCTAATGAATTTGTATACTAAGACTTTTGAACATAGGCATGGAGTTGAAGGTATTTGAAAGCCATTTTGCTAGTTTATGTGTGGGAGAGTTTATGTTATTATGTTATGAGGCCCATAGTGAATAACATAAACTCTCCCACACATAAACTAGCAAAATGGCTTTCAAATACCTTCAACTCCATGCCTATGTTCAAAAGTCTTAGTATAAAAAATTCATTAGAATTAACCAGTCACCTTTCAAATATAAATATATCACCCACAGACATGATGGTATCATTTGATGTCACTGCACTCTTCCCAAGCATACCAAAAGAAGAATTATTACCACTCCTAAAAATTGGATATTAAACAATGGCACACCTAGAGCACAAACAGAAGATTACCTAAAACTAACAAAATTATGTCTGGACCAAAATTTCTTTTCATTCCATCACAAAATCTTTAAACAAACCTCAGGCTAACTATGGGAAACCCCCTTTCACCATTTTTAGCAGAACTATATACGAGCCATTTTGAATGCCATATTACTAAATCTTTCCCACATCTATTCAAAACCTGGTATAGGTATGTAGATGATATTTTTGCTATTGTTCCAAAAAAACTTTCAGAAGATGCTTCGAAATTATTAAATTTACAAAAAAGATCTATTAAATTCACAATAGAAAAAGAAGAAAATGGCCAATTACCTTACCTAGACATCAGGATCATCAGAAATAATGCACACAACAAACTAACGTTCGGCATTTACAGAAAACCAACGCACACAGAAAATTATATTAAAAACAATAGCTACAATCCTACAAGCCACAAACATGCAATTTTAAATAGTATTACAAACAGGTTAGTACATATACCAATGGAGAAAGAGGAATACCAGAAAGAATACCAACACATTATCAACATAGCCACTATGAATGGATACCAGAAAAAAACAATAGATAAGAAGATAAAAAGGTTTGAAAGACAGAAATACATCCAACAAATGACTACGTTACTCAGACAACAAAAACCACAAGCATATAGAAAATTCACTTATCACCCTTAGACACATCATAAATTTCAAAGGATTTTCAAAAAATACAACATCACCCTGTTCTCACAGAATAACCACAATATACAGAAACTACTATGCAACAGAACAAAAGATCCTATCCCCAATGATAAATCAGCTGGTGTATATCAAATTGATTGTAATGAATGTAACCTGGTATATTTTATTTATTTATTTATTTGTGCTAGCTAGCAATCTTCCTTAGAATATGGCTATACATCAGCCCAAGCTGTTATCTTGCCACATTCTACCCATATTACACTCTTATTATAACATAAAAAATGATGATAATAATACAAATAGTAGTAAAAATAATAGTAATGATACCAATAATAATCTTATAGTAATAATAATAATAATAATAATAATAATAATAATAATAATAATATAATTACATAACTTAACATCACTTGATGAAATTAATTTACATCTCTTTTTATTGTCCATAACCATTTCTTTTTAACTTTGGACAAGTATTCTCCTATCTTTTTACTATCCTTGTTAAATATCTTGCTTAAAGCTACTTTCCTGTCCCGTTTTAACCATTTCCCATTTATAGCTTCCTTTCTCCAATGCTGTGTACCTTTACAATCAAAAACGATATGTTCTAAATCTTCTCTTTCCCCACATATTGGGCACTGATTCTGTGGGAACCCATTTCTCATTCCTATTAATCTCCATACACCTGCTCGTGCCCAGGCAATACTTTCTCTTTGTTCCTTATATGAGTTATCCACATACTGTTCTCTAGCCCATACATTTTTTATTAATATATATGATTCCAAGGAACGTTTGTTCCCAATGTTGCTAAATAAATTTTGTATCTCTATATCTTCAAACCTCTGCCTAGCTTCTTTCCAAAAACCCTTAGCATTATTTTCCCTCCTTCTCCAGATTTTCCCTAGACCACTATTTTCCAAATTAGTTTGTATACTATAACTCCACCCATTCTTCTTTAAGCTCCTTTCTTGGAATTCCAAACACTGCCTCAACAAGTTCTTCTCTTCTAAATTTAATAGTCTGTACCAATATTTAAGAGCTCTCTCCATTATTACCCCTTTTCCCCCCACTCTCTGCATTTCAATTAGAGCAAATTCCTTAACTGTAGCATTTGGCAGGCCTAAAACTTCTCTGCAGAAACTCCTATGTACCATATCTATCTCTTCCCAGCCTCGTTCTACTCCCCATATTTCACTACCATATAACATTTTTGCTTCAACTACTGTGTTATATATTTTCTCTAGCCATTTAACATTTATATCTGGTATTCTATATTTGCACCCTCTAATCGCAGCCATTGTCCCTTTCCCCTTTGTCAATACCAGTTTCTTCTGTTTCTCCCATTTTCCACCCCCAACCATTTTAACCCCTAAATATATACAGTCTCTGACCACTTTATATTCCTTCTCTCCATTCTTCCACTTTTCATACTTGCTCAGTTTGGCACCTTTCTTAAACACTATAATTTGAGTCTTCTCTTGATTTACTTTCAAATTCCACTCAACACAGTATTTATTCATTTGCTGTAGGGACTGCTTCAAACCAATCGTTGAAACTGATCCTATCACTAAATCATCAGCGAATAATAACCCAGGGATTGATACCTTAACCTGGTATATATAGGAAGAACAAAAAGAAATCTTGAAATAAGACTTAAAGAGCATACGAGATGCATTTACCAAAAGCAAGCAGATAAATCAGCAGTAGCACATCATTTCTGGTCTTCAAACCATGATATCACTCCAAACATAAAACTCTTAAAACCGATCAACAGCAGTAATGAATTGGACATCTGGGAAAAAATACATATTGTCAAACACAGGAATCACCTAATGAATTTCGAACTGCCGCCACCCAACAGCCTTTGGAGGTTCATCAGACCAGCACCAGAGAACACCACTAACCACACACATCCCCCAGACAATGACCGGCAAAATCAGATGAGGACATGCTGACGATGGGAACAAACTGTCTCCCGAAACGCGTTCAAGTAAGAATATTATAGTGATGTAGTGTAACAACCCTCAACTCTCTTTATTTTAAATTATGACACATCACTGTTACTAGCTTCTAAATCTTCAAAATTAGTCAGCAAACAAAGGTATGTTTATAACTAGAAAGTTCGTAAACACAATGGATAGTACAGCCATGAAACAGATTTATTATGCATATAGTTTATGATATTATGATATGGGGGAATATTACGCAAAAGAGAAATGGAAAAAGTTTTAAACTGTAGAAAAGGGTCATCAGAATAATAAGCAAAATAAGTAATAAACAAAACAAATTGTAAAATTAACATGGAATGCAGAAGTTGGAGACAGTAAAGTGACACAATAATAATACTCTTGATTTCACTTACTATTGATTTTATAAGGACATGTTTCAGAAGCTCATGCTTGCAACTTTAGCTTTGACCAACTAATGTGTCCTCCTTATAAATAAAAAGTGAAGTCAAAGAGTATCGCAACCGAATCAACATTAATTTTAAAATTTCTTTAAATGCTCCATACTTATACAGAGTGGAAGGTAACCTGTGATCATCCTTGAACAGGATGGCTCTTTGTAATGAATAGAACAAAAAATCTTAGTGCAGTTTTTCTTGAGAAGAAAGGCAAAAATTGCTTAATATTAACTTTATTTTAAATGAAGATTTTATGAAACGAAACTTAAATATTTTTTCAAATATTTCTTAGAAGAGATTGAAAGACAAATATTTTCTGCATTTTAAATACATTTTGAATTAATACAATTTGCACTCTTACAATAATTATAAGCTTTCGAAATTTGTCTCAGTTGAATCTACATCGTTAGCCATGAGACTGCACAATATGACAAACTGTAAGTTCGAAAGAAATGCACTTCAGATGGTTTATTGCGCTTATGACTTGTTTTCGAAACAGCAGATTATCAGTTATAAAATGACTCACTTTACCAATGCCAACTACCCAGTATAATGAAATGCTAATCATTTACAGCAAAACACATCGTAATGCGGCAGCTGTGGCAAGAATTTATCAAGAAAGATTTCCAAATAGACAAGCACATCATAGGACATTTGTTTTCATCTGTCAAAGTGTTCTAGATACAGGAAGTATATCTCCTCAGTTGAAGAAGTTGGCCAAAGAAATGTTGCACAAAAGGAAGAAATCCTTCCTTGGTGGAAGAAGGTTCTAGAAGCAGCAGCTGTGGTATAGCTCGCACTATCGGCATATCCCATTGGACTGTTTGAGAAATTAAAAGAAGAATTGCTACCCCCTTATCATACTCAGCATGTCCAGTATCTCTTTGAAGCAGATTATGTGCCAAGGGTAGCATTTTCCGAATGGTTTCTTCAATAAGGAGAGGACTTTCCCCTTAAAATTCTTGCAATTGATGAAGCAACGTTTACCAGAAATGGCATAACTAATTACCATAATGCACACGTGGGCTTACAACAATCCACACAATAAGACAAGACACTTTTCAGCACAGATTCTCTGTAAATGTTTGGGCAGAAATCAAAGGAAACACATTAATTGGCCTGTGGATTCTTCTTTGAGTTTTGACAGAAGTCATCTATCTCTAGTTTCTTTAAGAAACGTTAGCAGTTCTGCTTGAGGATATTCCCCTGGCAGTAAGAAATGATCTGTGGCTATTACATGATGGTGCACCTCTGCACATAACTATAACCCCGCCGTTGAATCTTTGCACTTGACAGTTCGTGTGGCTTCGCTTAAAGTTGGCTATATTGTGGTTGTGACGTTGCCAGAGTGGCTAGTAAACAACAACAGCTGACAGTTCTTTCTATCGTGTCTAAGCTGCATATAAAAGTGTACGTAGTAGCGAACGTCAATGTATAATAACCATTTTGTATTCTTATTGTTAATTGAAAATAACTATGCATAAACATTGCAGCGTATGTAGAATAATTACGCACTTTTGACAATATAGAAACAGAACAATGCAAACTTGCCTGCCACATTGAGGAGAAATAAAACAAATTATAAGCATGCGATAACAAAGTTATTTTCATTCACCGATTTAAAACTGCAATGGCTCAATTCCATCCAAATCCCCGTCATTATTTTCACCAAGGCATATCATTAATGGTTCACACTCACTAATAATTCCATCTATTTCTTGTGTTTTTCGTATTAGCTTATTCACGTGATCTACTTTCTTCTTCCACGAAGCCGCGTCCACCGTCGCCACACCTTCCCACAAAAGCCTTTCCACCTCGGTAATGATAAATGACTTATTGTTCTCCCTCACATAAACCTTAATGTCGCACCACACTAATTCGATAGGGTTGAAGTGACAGTGTACGGCTTTATCAGCAGGAATAGAAGGATGCCCGTGAAGCTTCACGTACTCCTTTTCCTGTTCAAAGAATTCCCGGGTCCTCCTTAATAGTTCCAATGCCTGACTATTAAGTGGTGCAAAGGATTTTCGCTTCGTGAATCATCACTCGGTGATCGACGTCGTTTTTCAGACATTGTCGCACTTAAATCTTGTATAAATAAATAATGACTTAAATGTATATAAAATAGATAAATATATATATATATATATGTATAAATGAACAATAACAAAACTATAAAACAATAACCACAAATACAAATTACAATGAACAATATGTAGCTTGCAAAGAACAACTCGACGCTCGTGCTAGAGATTCACAAACTGAAGCAGTGGTTGGGAATAGCTACATCCGGCAACAGAGCTGCTTCCAGCTCCCATTCTGCTTCTGCTTTGTCATCGACCATCCGGAATGCTGCCTTGTGATTGGCTTAGAAAGTCAAACGGTGAAAGCTTTTCATCTGTTTTTTTGCGAGTGTACCAACTTAAACGCGAGCTGTCAAGTGCAACGTTACAGCGGCGGGGGTATAGACCAGTGTGTGGTCATCTATGTAAAACCTACTTAGAACGCTGGATTGCTCGGAATGGACCAATAAGATGGCCACAAAGATCGCCAGATCTAATTCCAATCAATTTTTACTTTCTCTACTACGTATAGTAAGTAGGGGAAGTATTGTATTCCACCCAAAAATTTCGATACCGAGATTTCACCGGAAATACATGTTTTGAGACCCCCTGAATCCAAAAAAAGCATTTTTGGAAACATGTCCGTGTGTGTGTCTGTGTGTGTGTCTGTGAACAGCATAACTCAAAAACAAACAGTCGGATAAACACCAAACTTGGTATTTAGCTTCAGTATCTTCCAAGGATGCGACACGAGGGTTTTCAAGAAAATCCCCCCACCCCAGAGTACCCTTTACATGGAAGATTTTTCGAAAATTTTAATTTTCTCAAAAATGGCTAACGATTTTGATTAAAATATCATATGTTTAAGATATTTTTATGACAAATAAAATGCATATCTTGAATTTCCTGGGAATGTCTCCAAAAGTATTCTTTATTGTGAACGACTTTTGCATAACTGGTAAACCATAAGAGATAGACAAAATTTTACTACACAAAAAATGTAGATCGCGTTAAGCTACACAATTTATGTCATATACATTTTTTTAGTTGAGTGAACCATTTTCGAGATATTGCTTGTTATTTCCTTAAATTTTCCAATACTTATACTTTTTCTCAAATTCGTTATTCAATTTTTTATGTCCTGGATATGGAAACAGAATAGAATGCGCCACATAGCAACCAGCGCTTAAAAGATTTGACTATCGCTTATAACCTACCATGTTCCCCTTGCATCTACAAGAAAATTAGCAATAAGATTGACATCTCGATTAACATGAAGCATATGGAGAATAAACGTTTGTAAAAATAGTTTGTACAAGAGTAGAGAAAGTCATGTGAGTGTAACACATCAGATTTTTTTCTTTGGGGCAATGAAAATTTGTGTACACATTACAGAAGTGCCTGATGTAGAAACGTTGCAAGAAAGAATTGAGCAGTGGAAGAAATAAAAATCAACCCAAACATACTTCGTAGAGTGCAGAAAATCGGAGAAAACGCTGTGAAGAATGTGTGTTGATGAGGGGTGCACATTTTGAACAATTTCTTTAAACATTAAAAATAAGTTTTCAATGATTTTCTGTTCTTGTCTTGCTTTAATTATTCACAAAGTTTTGTAATTCATAGAGAAAGGAACTTGGGTTTCTCAAACTTTCATTTATAAATTTGTTTATAAATAAGTGTTCCTATTAATAATTTGCATAATATTGTAAATGCTTCCTCAGTTCCATATGATATTTACATAACGTTACAATCATATGTAGTTTTCTGTTTATTTGTATACCGGAAGTGTTTGTTTGTTTGTTGCCACAACAGCAGAAGCTGAAGAATTAAAAGTTAACCCGTTGAATTTGCTGTATTGCAATATTGTGCAAAATAAAATAGTAGTTATTTTAAGAATGGAAGGCTTTATGGAAAAGATTATGAAAAAAAGCTCAAAAGTGTTCTTTTACAGCTTAAAAGGATGATCATAGGTCACCTTCCACCCTGTATATATAAAACAAATGTGCATAAAATAAATCTTAAGAAATCTTATCTAATACATACATTTTAAGAAACAATGATGACTACTTCAAAACAATACTCTCAGAGGAACATTACATAATCATGTAATAGAAATTGTAAGAAGGGAATTATTCAATAAATTACCAATTAAAATAAAGGACATCAACCAAAGAAATGTAACAAGAAAACCATTAAAAAAAAAGTAAGAAAAAAAGAAGAAAGAAAACAAACTTCTCAGAATATTTTGTAGTAAAGATGAATTTAAAAATGGAAAAGCTGTTTAAACCTTTGTGCATTATTAAAGTATGTAAATAGTTTGTAATTGATGTGTCGTTTAAATGTATTTAAATGGATGGAAATGAATAGTTGAAATAAGATTCACATACCACTCATTTTACATAAAAAAATTCTAGTAAATTTCCTAAAACATAATATTATACCGCACCCCCTAAAACATATTATTATTCTAGCACCCAAGATAAATACAGTCTTTAAAGTTTGTTAAAGAGAATCACCAAAGGAACCAGTACCATAAATTCCAAACCAGGAATCCACAGAATCAAATGTAAAGATTCCAATATACATAGACAATACTAAATGGAACTCAACTTTCATAACAGTGAACACATTTGTAATATAAAACACAGACAAATTGACAGGTAAAGGATTGCAACACATTTCTGGAATTTTAATCATGAAATAGTCACAAACTCAAGAGTTCTAAAACAAGTGAATCACCCTTTAGAAACCTCCATAGAGGAACAGGTTTTCAACAAAAATAAACCTGGGTTATGAATTTTTAAACAGATGGACTGCAACCAGATATGTCATGGTTAGTCGTGTCAACTACTAGCTGCACACTCATGTTAACAACAATGACAATAGATCTACAGCTGGAGATGGAAGCACTAGGTTCCAAAACAGGTAATTTTTAATATAGTACGTGAAGCAATTTAGTCACTACAAAACTCCAAATATCCAATTATTTCCCTGCTTCGTTGCTGCAAGCATCTCTCAAATAAATTAATTCCATTCCATTTTTATGTTGTTGGACTGGCAAAACCATAAATTTATAAAAAGAAATTCCTATGCTGAATAAAAACATAGATGATCAACTCATAAATTAAAATTTTACATTATCAACCATTTCATTTCATGTGCAGAATCACATATGTGCATTATATTTATCAGTCCATGTCTACTTGGATTTTGTGCTATATTAAATCATGAAAATATCTAATATAGGATCTAATAGAATTGACGAACCTGACACTGGGATTCGAGACTGAGAAAAATGGCATTGGTAGTTGGTGGAAATCTCTGAATTACACATACTAAATGCTATGTTGTGCTTTTGATGCTGTGATTTAGTAACTCTGGCATAAGATTGTAATCACAATAGTGAAACAATAGTGTTAAACCTTTATTTGTACAATTTAGTAAACAGGAATAATCCCAATTGTGTTTGCTGTACCACATGTTACTTATGTTTACTATTATTTTCCAATTACACTATGGTTACATTGAATGTGAAGTATATTATATATTTATTAACTTAACTAGTATGATCCAGGTGTAAATCAATATTCATATTCCCCCTCCCAAAAAAAAATTGATCAGATGCCTAAATCATGAACACTTCACACCTTCGAAGGATTCAGCTGTATGCATATCATCATTTTACTTCCGACTTTGTTATACGAGAGGATTAATTCCCTTGTGATGATGGTTCTCTTAAAACAGTTATAGGAGGATTAAAAATGCAGGATGGTTATTTCTGAAAATCAACTATTGTAATTATGCTCTATGTTCTTGTATTCAAAACTATAGACAGCATGCAGGTTGTTTTGCACTGCTGGTTTAAGGTTATTTATTATTTTTTTTTATACTGGTCTGTCAGTGCGGACTCACCCCACAAAAACTAGTACAGAAGTGCTGTGAGGTACTAAGTAATATATCTCTGAATAATTATTGCTGAGAAATAAAAAGCTTTCTGTAAAAGCAAATTCAAAATTCTACCCTAACACTTTTAAATTCAGAGGCTAATTACTGTAAACAACACATTTCGTGTGTCAGTCGTCCAGTGTATATAATATTTGTATAGTGTGATAAACAGTGTAAATAGTGACAGATAATTTTGAGTGAACTCAATCAGTGCCAGCTGCTATAGCAATAGTTCTGTTTTACGTAAGTAGTATTCTGCTTGGAATTTATTTAAGTGTCTATGTCTTTTGGAATTTAAATATGTAGCTGTAGTTTAGAAATGCTGTTATGAAATGTCCAAAGTGGACTGCGTGAATGTTGTTTAAGCTTACATATTTCATTGCTCATTGCATTTATTTTTAAAACAGAACATATATCTATACAAAACGCATGTCATTACACCATGTTTTTTTTATTGTGGGAACGTGGCAGCTTACAGACAAATGCTGTTTAGTATTTCCAATCACATATGGCCGCCAT
Organism: Deroplatys truncata; assembly: GCA_030765065.1. NCBI lineage: Eukaryota > Metazoa > Arthropoda > Insecta > Mantodea > Mantidae > Deroplatys > Deroplatys truncata. Next base: position 191,334,572 of record CM060976.1, on the reverse strand, counting down.
TTTGGATGTCAATGTCAGGTCCGTTAAGAGTATCTAAAGGGTCCTGATTATACACAAAATTAATTCTCCATTATCAGCTGATGTCCATACTGCAGTTAATGATAAACCTTTTTGTACAATAATGAAAAATTAATACCTTGCAAATATATCTTTGAGTTCCTCCACATATTTCTCTGGAGCGTGCACAGTTGAGACTAGAGCTTCAGTTTGAATCCAGTAACGTCTATGAGCAGGGCATGGCTTCAATGCATTAGAACAATGAACATAGCCTGCACCCTGCCAACTAGTAGCTGAACTAGTAACAGGCTGATCCACTATTCTCATTGTCTCAATTAGATCTGACCCATAAATTGGACATGCTGCACAGCGCCTCATATTGAAACGGCTCAGCAGTTCAAGTTTATACTTTCTTCTTGCTCGTTTTTTCTCTTCTAATTCTGGCTGAAAGTAAAACAGAATATCATGCTATTGCACATCTTACCTAATCATATAAATGTTTATTGTGATTTATTTATATGCAATTTTTAAACAGCCTTTAAAGAAATATGGTTGCTTTTCTTTCTGCTTTCTCATATGTTACAAGAAAGCTTCTAAAGTAATCAAGGAAATAAGTTTTATTCCTAGAACAAACATACAATTCCTAATTTATTCACCAGATTGTCACAATGCACAGCTTTCAAGACCATGTATTTCCTGTGATTGCTGATAGCAGATGTTTGGCAATGAGCTAATATAAATTTTAAAAAATCAGAAAGAATCACAGATAGGAGTAAGCAATATGATGATTTTTGGTGGCTGTTACATCAGAATCTTCCAAGGATACAACCCAAAGATTTTCAAGCAAACCCGCACCCCAAACTACCCTAAACATGGAAAAATGTATCCAAATTTTTATTTTCTAAAAAATGGCTCTTAGTGATTTTGAATAAAATACATGCTTAAGATATTTTCATGACTAATGAAATGTATATCTTGAATTTTCTAGAATAACCTCTGAAGTCCTCTAGATTCTGAATGAATTGTAAACCGTAACAGATAGACACAATCTTACTAAGCAAAAAATGTAGAACTTATTAAAACACACAATTTATGTCATTTTTTCCATTTCTGAGATCTTCCTTGGTTATCAGATTGAATTTTGAAATATTTATCTTAACTAGGAAGTCGCTATTCATTTTTATGTTGTGGTCATGAAAAGAGCTCCATCACATAGCAAATGCTATTTAAAAATCACTTTACCTACTGTATCTACAAAATATGTAAATGTGAATTGAAAATTTATCTGGATTGATAAGAAGTAGCATAATAGACTTTTGTAAGAACAGTTGGTACCAAGCAAGGTCGCACTGTGATAACTTGAACAACTGGCATTCAAATCCCTGGGGCCAAGCAACCTGAGTGAAGGTCTTTTCCATTTTCCTCGGTTGCTAGGCAAATGCTGGATAGGATAATTTGATTTGCAAATTTTTCTATCGTCCCTTTCATCTTTACATTCTTCACTGCCACACCGGGCATTTGGTTGATCAACCATCCTGGTTATGCTATGATCCAAAGTTCACTTGCTCCTTGACAGGCTACTACTTTTAAGGCCTTGGGGGTGTAAGTTCCAAAGAGGAGCGTAATTCAAAAAAGAAGGTGAATAATTGGAGTAAAGAAAGTCATGTGAATGCAATACATCAGAAATTAATTTTTTCATAACGGGATCCACACGTAATGCTATGATAACGGATAATACTGCATTACAATACATTTACTAGTATGTATATGTTACAAGCAGGGCCTGGATTTTGATGTCATCCTTTTTTCTGTATGCATTGCTCTTAAAATCCTAAACACAAATCTCTGGTTATAAAAATATTAATTTTATTGGAAATTTTTTCACCATATTTTCAGTTTTTTAAGTTTTAAGTCATTTTCTCTCAATTTTTACATCATTTTTGGTCTTCATTTTTCTTCTTTTTGTGGTCCTTTCCTTTCTTTTTTGCAAGAAATTAGATTAACATAAATTATTAAATTATTTAACATTTATTTTTAATCTAATGAAATAAATGGATATTTGATCAGTGGGTCGACAATATAATTCCTCGGAATGGGTTATAACATACATTGTACATATTATTGTTGCAGCAAGAAATTCTATTTCCAATATCCTTGTGGTCTCAGAAAGAAAGAAAGAAAGAAAGAAAGAAAGAAAGAAAGAAAGAAAGAAAGAAAGAAAGAAAGAAAGACCACAACAATGTGCAAGTTGAAAGACAAGTGTTTGATCAGCTAGTTTTATTGTCACAGATTTTGTTATTTCAGACTTTCTGAGAGGAAAGTTTGGTGTTCAGTTCAGTTTTCATAATTTCATTCAGCCATGCCTGAAACAAAGCCATTTAAATCTTGTCAATTAGGACAGAGTGTATCTCAATTTTGAGATGATGTTTTCTCCATGGACAGTGAAATGTTATTCTGTAAGATGTGCGAAACAAAGGTATCAGCCAAAAGAAAACTCACTGTTCTGCAACATGTGGGTCATGATAAGCATATATGGGCAGTGCAACCCACAAGAAAGAGGAAATCCACTCAACTTTTACTGCAACAAAGGGGATCCATGAAGGAGAATAGATTGTCAAGATTTTTATAGACTTTTTTGAAGCTTTAGTTTCTGCAAACATCCCATTTTGGACATTGACCAATGCTAAATTGAAGAGTTTTCTAGAACTACATTTCAGATGTCCTATCCCAGATGAATCAACTCTTTGGAATTATCTACTGCATAATTAAATTATAAAATTTCATTAAGAAAAAATATAATACATACATTTATTTAAAGGTGAGTCGGAATTGTAACACTAACATCACTTAAGTGAGTAAACTTAAGTGATGTTAGTGTTACAATTCCGACTCACCTTTAAATAAATTCAATACACATCACTGTTTCTAGCTTCTTTTCATTACAATAATGCATACATTTACATATAGTAAAATATTAAAACAAACAAATCCATTGTAATCTACCTGTCACAATGTTACACCACCAATAGCAAGATATGGGGAAAAGTACATGGAAAGAAGATTTTCGTGTCCATTGATGAAACAAATGATGTAGAAAATTGTTACATGGCTAACATAATCATTGGTATATTGGAGATTGAGGCAGTATTTTTAACACTTAAATGATTTCAGTCTAATTATATAATATAAAATATAATAACAGCCCGCCTTAAAGCAATATGTGTATAAATAACATAAAATGTATGTAACAGTCATTGTATTATGTTTATATTATTATGCACATGTATAATAATGTTATGTGAATATATTAGGTAATTTAACAATATAGGAGCTGTGATAATAGACGCCGAAAGTTGCTAACTATGAGGTAACCTTGAGGCAACAATGAATTGGAAAGTTTAATAATGCTACTAGTAATTCTTGGAAACAATAATGTAATATTAAAAAGTTTATAAATAGCCAATCAAATACTAGAAAAGCTGAAAGTTAAATAAAAGTATTGTATTGGAGTAAAATTAGCCAATCAGAGACGTGAAATAGAAAAATTTACAAATTTAGGCGGTAAACGCCAGTCACTAGAAGGCAACGCATCTGAGCAGTTCATTTGCTCAGTACGTATTCAGTATGAGACATATAAAATTCATTACGGCGAGAATATTATAAAATTTACGTATTAAAAGGTGCAAGTAATTAATAAATAATCTCACAGCTCTCTATATCAGTGAAGTGTTATTTAATCGTGTGAAGGATTAATAAAAGGAGTGAAGTAAAAACTATAATTTTTTTAAGCCTACATTCTTTAGCCGCATCACCCCTTGATAAGAGATACATGTTTCTACAAATTAATACTGACGCAGCCAAGGCAAACATAAATATAAATAATATTTAAAGAAAAATACAAAGTTGATTCCTAAACGTTGGGGCAAAGGCCACCGGAAAGTAAATGTTGGGGCAAATGCCACCGGAAACTTTGTACTGTATGTGGTTGCAACTACTTCAAGTTCGGCTCCCCAACAGTGGAACTACAATACAACACCTACTTCAAATTGGCACTTAAATGTGGGGCTAATAACGCAAAGGCTACAACCTTCTCAAGATTGATGCACCAGGTGAAATGTTTCTGCTTACAACTGAGGTATCAGGAACAGTTAATCACTCCACAATTTGTAGACTTTTTGAAAAATATGATTTTGTTATGGCCTGAGGGTACTTGCTTTTGTGAGTGATGCAACACCATACATTATGAAAGCAGGAAAGTCAATACAAGCTTTTTACCCAAAAATGGTGCACATTACTTGCTTAGCACACGCCATTTCCTACTTACCCAGGAAATTTCACTAAATGCCAGTCTTCTCATCTCTTGGATTGTGTTTCACATGTAGCCAAACAGCGTGGCTGCAAGGAAAGTGTGCATGTGTATATATGCTCCAACAGCCAGGTAGCATTAACGCACCATGTGTTCTTAGAACAACATCCAAATTGGTGTGGGAATGCCAATAAGTATGTTGGATAGGCTCTGTGAATGAGGTCCTGTTACCCTTCTGTGAGTTCCAGGGCATTCGGGCATTAAAGGCAATGAAATTGCAGATAAGTTGGCAAGGAAGGAGGCAGGTGAAACGTTTGTTTGGTTCGGAAATCTTCTTTAGGATATCCATCTGTGCTGTGTTTAGATAAATGAATAGACATAAATTATTTTGAAAATTCTATCTTGTGTGTACTTGAAATAGTCCACAGCAGCTGACAATAAAGCCAAGGTCCTACAAAATCATATTCCTGTTTATAGTGTGGTGCTTGAAGAATTTGAGTGTTTAAATGACCATTTGGTTTGACTTAAGAAGTCCCTTTGCACATTTGTTTATTTGTATTCCTTATTATGCAATGAACGATGTCTTACCTAATGAAACATATCTTGCCCAATTATCAATTTTAAGCTGAAAATTAGCCAGAGTACATATGGTTATGGAATGGGTGGGTCAAACTCCTGAGTTTCTCTCCCTCTCACTTCAGAATATTGCCGATGAAAACAACATGTGCGCATGGATTTGGAGAGATGTTTTCAGTATTTTATGAAAAAAATCAGATATATTATGCTGTACTCTCACACCAGCAAAAGACCCAATAATGAACTCAGTTTATTATGTAAATTATCACACATTTTGGTAATAATGCCGAAACCATTCAGTCCGCAGGGACAAAGCAGGTACTAAATTCTCAATGCATAAAGGGTTAAGGTGGAGAATATGACAAATATTAAGACAAAAATTTCCAAATTACCTGCCGTAATGGTGAGAAGTCTAATTTCCATTGAAATGCTAATTTCATTACTACACAAGAGATGGATGTATATGGGTATGACCTGCACATCAATCTAGCTTCAGTTATGTGCAATTTTAGTTAAAGACAGATAACAACTGTGAAGAAGTTTCATTAAATAGCAAGAATACTTTTTGCAAATTCCTGAACTGAAATGCTACATTATGTATTAAACTTTTAAATAATATTTTTATTTCCATATGCTTCACCAAAACATCAAAGATTATGAAGGCATATTTCTCTTAAGGGATTTTGGTATCTTCTCCTCTGTACTAGAAAAAGTATACTTTCCTCTTTTTCCTCTAGTTCCTTCATCACTTGCTTTTATTTTCTGTATGCACACTGCTGAAATGCCTGTCCCTTTGGTACAGTGGCCTGTACTCCTAATTAGCATATAGAGGGAATAGGTTTGATTCCTATGGGTGGGGACAGACTTCACCTAGGTTCAGTATAGGTTATATGTAATGCCACTTCACTCCTCTGCCAAAGGAAGGCATCACTTAACCCCTGCAGTATCACATAGACTAGTACTAGGTAAGTCGTGGTTGCCATCCATGACCTGGCCTTAAGGGGTTGAGACCTGCCTCTGGGCAGAACTCCCATAATCATCATTGTTACAATAAAAAGACAGACAAAAGCAGGTTGCAAATCTATGCTAAGCACCAACAGTGCTTCCCTAGTCCATTCTCAGTGAAATTTTACTTTCACACAAATGATCTGGAATAACATCTAAACTAACTCTTGTGACTGAAGGTAATTTCTACTTTAAATAAATATCTTGTAGTTGCCATGTTTATGCCATATACTGCCACAATTATGTTTAGTTTGATAGTTAAGATATGTTTAAAATTACTTACCAAGTAAAATACTGATTTTGTTTCTTGAATCTCTAACTTGCGCTTATTTCTCTGCACTAGAGCTGCCAACACTGGTTGGGTAAGAGCTGTACTGGTTTTTGTGCAAGTAGTTGTGGTTGTAGTGGTAACCGTTGTTGTAGTGTTATTTATATTTAAAGGGGGCATCCTCAAGACTGGCCTTGCCACTGCATTTGGTGTAGAAGTAGGCAGTGTTTTACCCAAAACTGCCAGCCTATGACCACTAGCAGTCATCACTGTAAACATAAATAATTTTGATGTACAAAATTAGTAAAGCAGCTAGCATAAGTGAAGCAGAATCATTTAAATACAATACACCTTTTTATGTTTCGCCAGCCCTGTCTTTTATCCCATACCTGTAATGAAGTGTGTTCACTCTATTATCAACTTGTAAACAAAACGCATTTGCCAGTCTGCATATTCGTAATTGTTGAGCATTTCTGATACTGGTAGACATTCTTTGGCAGTATAGTTTCTGTTGTCTTTGTGACTTGCAGCACTTGCCTTTGCAAGCACAATTCAGTTAGCTATTGCATGAAGCATAAGTTTGTACCATTATGAAATTAATCTGTAGCAGCAAATCCATCTGTCCATCCATCCATCTATCGTCTATCAGAAATGAACTAGGTCAATTAGAGGTAATATTGGATAAAATGCCATCCGATGTGATATACATAAATGAACTGGCTCTCTGAAAATGAATCTAATCTCTATGTATCGACTGGCAGAAGTCCTCTTCTGACCCATGGCGGAGTGGCTATCTTACACAAAAAAATAAATAAATAAATAAAATAAAAAAAAATAAAAAAATAAATAAAAAAATAATTTTGGAGTAGTTGATGTATCATCCTATAGTCTAAATAATTTATGTGAAACTGTAGCCATTCAACTATATGATTATAATTTCATTGTGGTATCCATTTTACCCCAAATTCAAATGTAAATTCCTTTATAAAGTACTTGGAAGAACTATACTTAATTTTAAATATGACTGTTACAATGCAATAGCTGGTGATTTTAATATAAACATATTAGACTTATTTATAAACTTTGAGTCAGAGTTGAAACATCACTTGCATATTTTTCGTCTTGATAGTTTCGAGAGCTAATTTTACAATTACAACTTATTACAATTCAAACAGTGGATTTACAATTGAATCAAGTCAGTATAAATACATACTATACTATCTTAGATAAAAAAACAAAACAAAATTAAAAAGAATGTTACAATAAGTATTCTTCAATAGTATAATAGGCTCTATCTATCAGGAAATTTTCCAAAGCTTTTTTAAATTTACAAAGATTATTTTCAATTTTAATTTCATTGGGTAAAGCATTATAAAATTTAGCTCCTATGAAACTAGGCATCTTCTCACAAAGACGAAGTTTGTGACCCTGAAAGTAAAAGTCATTATTTCTAGTATTATAATTATGATTGTCAGAGTTAGTTAACATGTGTAAGTTAAACTTTTTAGATACAAAATAGTTTTATATATATATAAAGTCTAGCAAGTGTCTTTCGATGTGTAAAAGTGTCTCTGCAAGATTCATTTCTTGCGAGATTAGCAAGATATCTAACGGCCCTTTTTTGCAGAAAGAAAATTTTATTGAAATTTGCTTTACTGGTACTGCCCCATAATTCAATACGTATGTAATGTGTGCTTGAACAAGGGAAAAATAGATAATCCTGGAAGTACTATCAGGCACAAATTTCCTTAAATATCTAAGGATAAATAAGTTTATGCTAATCTTTGAGGCAAGTTTATCAACGTATTATACATAAACATACTATCTATATTTAACCCTAGAAGTTTAGTAGTTTTAACATCATTAACTGTCATTTGATTAATAATAAGCTTGATTAAGCAGGCTATATACTTAAAACCAAAATTAACCACTTCACTTTATATATATATATATATATATATATATATATATATATATATATATAAACGACCTAGTAGATGTACTTAAGAAAATAGGTAACATACAAGTAGGAATGTTTGCTGATGACGTGGTAATATGGACTTCAGAAAAGAACATAAGATCTGGGAAACATTACAAAAAACTACAAACAACAATGGAGAATACAATCACAGCCCTAGAACAGTGGACTAATAATAACAATGGAAATAAATACAGGAACAACTCAATATCAACTATTTACAATGCAGCATAAAACAGAAAATATATGCCTGCAAATCAACAACAAAAAACTACAAGAAGCAACTACAACAACGTATCTAGGGATAGAATTAGATCAAAAACTATCAATGAAAGAACATGTAAACAATGTAACGAATAAAATCAACAAAAAGAACAACACTTTAAAACGTTTACCAGGAATAAAATGGGGTGGAAACATGGACCTTCTTAATAATACATATAAAACATACATAAAACCTAACCTATTGTATGGAAGAGAACTAGCAACAGTAAACAAGAGGCTTAAAAGTAAATTAGAAATTTCACAAAATAATTCACTAAGAATAATAACAGGAGCTGTAAAAACACCACCAATTACAGTACTACAAAGCTTCACAAAAAACATGGCTATAGAATTGAAACATGAGTGGAAAGCAATTACTCTAGCACAAAAACTACAAGTCAATAGAAACAGATACAAATGGTACCACACAGCAGATACTATAAGTAATTTAAAAACTCAAATAAGCTTCAGAACATATATTAATAACTTAAAATCAAGCATATAATTACAACAAATATAATTGCAACAGAGGTAACGAGTCCAATAGAATATATTGATATATATCAGAATGATCTAATATATACAATACACAAACAAAACAATATACCAGATGAAATGAGAGCCATAGCAATAGCTACGGAAAATAAGATACCCAGAAAAAGAATGGCTCCGAATATACAGATGGATCCCTCATCAATAAAAAAAATGCTGGTGCAGGAGTATACTGTAAACATTTTGCACAGTATCTAACATTAGATGAAACGTCAAACCACTATGATGGAGAATTAACAGCTATAAAAACAGCATTACAGAACATTTTATATAGACCATACATAAAACAAAAAATAGTCATCTTATCAGACTCAAAATCAGCCATAGATGGAATAGTAAATTACAATAATAAAACAAGAAATATTAAAGAAATAAGAAGCCTAATTAAAGCAGTTGAACCTAGAAATCATGTCACTCTACAATGGATCCCAGCTCCTGTTGGACTTTTGGGCAATGAACATGCGGATCAATTAGCAAAGAAAGGTGCAATACAACAAATAAAACTTGTAGGACAAATAGAAATAAACAATTAAATAACATTAAACAACATTTCAAAAGACAGCAGAGACTTGATGAAGATAAATTAGAGGATAACGATTATAAGACTATTAAAGATAGAGTTGATATACAAAAAATGCCAAGGAAGACTGCAGTGGCCTTATTTAGGGTGGCAACTGGCCACGATTACCTCGCAGAACATTTCTATAAGATACGATGCCTACCTACACCCAAGTGCACTCTCTGTGAAGATGATGTCATCCTAAACAAACATCTTGCCAAATGCAAAGGCCTTAAAAGTGATAACTTACAAACTTTATATTGGGAAGCCAGAGGGAAAATTATGCAGATCAATTAATCCCCAGTGTCATTGAACAACAACAACTTTTTCATATTGATTCATTTAAATCATGAGCATCCCATTCTATACTGGGCGTGAAAGACCGGAAATTTTGCTCAGAGGTGTCTTTATCAGCCTTAAAGTTCTTTTACGTGTCATAAATCTACGACACAGGATCACCGGCTTTACTTCCCTTCCGAAGGAGGAAGACTTACATTCGTAACTATTAAAATTCATAACCACATATTGTTTCCTATTTGTAATGAAAGATTTTAATAAATTATAACTGATGCCCCTAATGCCTAAAATATATAACTTGTTCATTAACATTGTTGGATTCACACAATCAAACACTTTAGTAAGATCCAGCATAATACCTGCACTGTAATGGCCTAGTTCAATACTACCTATTATGTTTTCAATCAAATCTGTCAAAGCTGTTATAGTAGATTTATTTTTAACAAAGCCATTTTGTTGTTTAGGAACTAAAGCAAATTTAATTAAATAATTCATTAGACGATTATAAATTCATCTTTCAAGAAGTTTAGATATTAATGGCAAGATTGGTCTGTAATGGTTTGTATTTTATCACCTTTTTTATACAGCGGAATAACTTTAGCTATTTTTAATTTGTCAGGAAATATGCCAGATATGCAACATCCACAAGAGGATGCATTTTTTAATCAATGCCATAGGTATACCATCTACACCAGTACTACTTTTAGATTTAAGTACTTTAATTATGTTCAGAATGTTGTTATTATTCGTAGGATAGAGGAATATACTACTGTTAATTTTGGATTTATTAGAAAAATGATTATGTATTACATTTGAATTACTATGTTGGGCTTTTAAATTACTGCCAAGGAAAGCAAAGTGACTATTAAACACAGTTGATACCTGAAGGGGATTGTATACAATACTATTCCCAACTTTGATTTCAAATTTATTAAGTGATGATTTTCTGAAGCTATTTATCACCTGCCAGCTAGCTTTACTTAATTGGTCCCATCCTCGGAAGTGGATGACTATTCCTCATGGTGATGTCTGATGTGAGTTTGTGTGTGGTGGTGGTGGTGGTGGTGGTGGTGGTGGTGCAGCAATGGTGAATTTTCATAGTGGGTTCATTGGCAGCAATTCATAATTCATTACACAGTGTTTATGTTTTGTGGTTAATAACTTTGCCCAAGCATCCTACTCTGTTTTGTATTTTACCGGTTTTAGGAGTTCTATATTTGGTGTGATGTTGTGGTTTGTCATCCATAAGTGATGTGCAATTGCAGATTTGTCCATCTGTTTGCATTTAATGTGTCTCATATGCTCTTTTAAGCTGGTCTCCAAATTTCTTTTTGTTTTACCTATATAGATTTGGTCACATTCTGGGCAATGAATTTGATAGATTCTTGCTTTTTTGTTCTGATGTACAGTAGAATCTCGTTAGTACGTTTTTGCAGGGACCTAAGGATTTGGACGTCATAGGCGGGAAAACGTGTTAACGAAAATGCAAAATCTGCAATTTAAGAACATAGGTAATAAAAATCTAATAATTACTACGTCTCCATGGGCAATTTAAATCAATTTTGAGTACAATTTCATACTGAATACGATCCGCGTTTCCATGTTAAATTCAATATGTTTAAATGGATTTGGTTACACAAAGCCTGAGAATAAATAATTCAAGCTTTTATTTTGGTCAACTTGGATTTTTTAGGTTATGAATGTTTTTGAGAAAATAAATTGCGAATTGTGGCAGCGGCAATAGTGGTTTTGCTGTGTGTTTTATTACACACGTGATAACAATTTCTGCTAAAAAAAAAAAATTATGAGCGTGCATTGTGTTACAAGTACAATAGACGATATTATCTTTGGTGTATACAAGACGATTTGAATACGGAGGTGTTTCCATGCAACAAATTTCGTTCCGGTCCTCTTCTGATCTCATTTTCCAAGAGAAAAGTTTTGTTTTAGTATTTTTCCCTTCTCTAAAAGCAGTTTCAATCAATTTAGGTTTGCTAACAATCGTGTTTAAGGTTGACGGAGGAATGTTTAACTTCCGCACTATATCAACATGTTTTATATTTGGATTGTGATTACATCAAGGATTTTCAGTTTTTCACTGTTGGTTATTTACCTACTACACTTTCTTTTTTTTCATTGTAAATGAAAAGTTAAAATACAATCTACGGTTGTTTGGTCATCACTCGACATTAGAAACTATCGTTAGCGTTTACCGCATTTACCACGCCAAGGTAAAGCATTCTCTATCCCGCCCACAGAAATCGTGTCACACAAATATTTAAATGCATGTATGTGATTGGCTGCCGATATCCACCCCATGACCAAGGATTGACCAAAGTAGCAAATGACGTCAAACTATGAACGTGTTAAACGCCTACTCCCACTGTACCGATCAAGGATTGGCCAAAACAGCGAATGAGGACGTCAAACTTCAAACGTAGTAAGCGGGACCGGGAAAATGCACTAAGCAAACATTATTTATTATATTTGGTGATTTGGTACCGGGACTTTTATAATTCAACGTAATACACGGGAAAACGTGTTAATGAGGAACGTGCTAACGAGATTCCACTGTATTTGGTCCTTTGATTTGTTGCAGAGTAATTTCTCTACACTGAATCTGTTTTGTGGAGCTAGGCAGATGTGCTTTTCGAAGATGATGTGGAATTTGTAATGAGTCCTTGGGTGGAAAGTGAACTTCTTGAAAATCATTTTGTTTTTTAGTTGGGTGAGCTTTGTGGTATCCTTAATGTGTTTCTGTTTCTTGAGATATGCCATTTTTGTTGATGATTTGTTTGGTGAAGCTGTTTATAGCTGTATTTATAGAAATATTACACTTGTCTCAATACTCATTTGATTTTTTAAATATGCTAAGATCGCACAATTTATATTGTGTTCAAAATAAGCCCACTTGAAATGCCTCATCTTTTGATAACATTGCAACCATTTGTATAAATCTTCTTACAAGTGCTATTTCCTAGAGCAAAATATAATATCGGATCATGTAGGTATATGGGTAGAGTTTTTTTTTTTGTAAAAGAAAATATACTGGGCAATGGTATGTCAAGTGAAACTGTATGTTACACAAAGCAACTATTGTTACAACAAAGGCTAAACACTCTCATGGAAATTGATTGGATAGAGATGTACAGTATCTGGGTATACAGGATACTTTTATGTATTTTAACCAAGTCATAACCACTTGTTTTAAAAAAAAAATTCTGATGTGTTACACTCACATGAGTTTCTCTACTCTTGTACAAACTATTTTTACAAACGCTTATTCTCCATCTACTTCAAGTTAATCGAGATAAACATTTGCAGACTCTATTGCTAATTTTCTTGTAGATGTAAGGCGAATATATATTTACAAGTGCAATATAGATATACAGTAGCCTTTAAGCATAGACATTACTCTTAATAGCTGGTTGCTATGTGCAGCACCATTCTCCATGCCACTGATTAATACTCTTTGCATATCCAAGACAAAAAAATGAATAACGAATTCCCATTTGAGAAAATAAGTATTGAAAAATTTAAGGGAATAACAAGCAATATCCCAAAAATGGTTCACTCAACAAAAAAAATGTATATGACATAAATTATGTATTTTAGCGCGATCTACATTTTTTGTGTAGTAAAATTTTGTCTATCTCTTATGGTTTATCAGTTATGCAAACGTCGTTCACAATGAAGAATACTTTTGGAGACATTCCCAGAAAACTCAAGATATACATTTTATTTGTCCTAAAAATATCTTAAACATATGATATTTAATCAAAATTGTTAGAGCCATTTTTGAGAAAATTAAAATTTTCGAAAAATGTTCCATGTAAAGGGTAATCTGGGGTGGGGAATTTTATTGAAAACCTTTGTGTCACATCTCTGGAAGATACTGAACCTAAATACCAAGTTTGGTGTTTATCCGACTGTTCGTTCCTGAGTTATGCTGTTGACAGACACACACACACGGACATGTTTCCAAAAATTCTTTTTTTGGATTCAGGGGGTCTCAAAACATGTATTTCAGGTGAAATCTCGGTATCGAATTTTTGGGTGGAATGCAATACTTCCCCTACTTACTATACGTAGTAGAGAAAGTAATAATGTCCTGAAATAACTATTAAAACAAACTCTAAACTTGCAAAACTAATGCTAGTACACTAAATTAGTTTAATCCTGAACATCAACAAATGCGCAATATGTTACTAATACTCTATGATAAATCTAAACTAGGCAACAAGCCAAAAGATAAAGTGACACTTAAAAATTATAGCAAGTTGTATAGGGAAAGCATTGAAAATCACAGCTCATGAGAAAGTAATATTATTAGCAAAAAACAAATGCAAAACTGCATGGACTATCTTAAAAGGCATTACAAACACCACTATTCACAAGAAAACTATGCCAATAGAACCTAATGAATTTAATACATATTTTATTGTTTCCAAAAATATGTATATGTCATGAACCAATAATGGCTGATATAAAGCATAATTTTATTTATCTAGATCTGCTGTATAATCTTGGACACTCAATTAATATGAATTTTAAATGGCATGAAGTTTCCCCAGAAATGGTTTATCTCTGCAGTTAAAGGATTAAGTACATCCCATACTCAAGATCGTCAAGTACATCATCAGCATGTCCTGAACTGATTTTGCCGGTCATTGTCTGGGGAATGTGTTTGGCTAGTGGTGTTCTCTGGTGCTGGGCTGATGAACCTACAAAGGCTGCTGGGTGGCAGCAGTTCGAAATTCATTAGGTGATTCCTGTGTTTGACAATATGTATTTTTTCCCAGATGTCCAATTCATTGCTGCTGTTGATTGGTTTTAAGAGTTTTATGTTCGGAGTGATATCATGTTTGAAGACCAGAAATGATGTGCTACTGCTGATTTATCTGGCTGCTTTTGGTAAATGCATCTCATATTCTCTTTAAGTCTTATTTCAAGATTTCTTTTGGTTCTTCCTATGTATACGAGATTACAGTCATTACAAACAATTTGATATATACCAGCTGATTTATCGTTGGGGGATAGGATCTTTTGTTCTGTTGCATAGTAGTTTCTGTATATTGTGGTTATTCTGTGGAGACAAGGTGATGTATTTCTTGAAAATCTTTTGAAATTTATGATGTGTCCAAGGGTGATAAGTGAATTTTCTATATGCTTGTGGTTTTTGTTGTCTGAGTAAAGTAGCCGTTTGTTGGATGTATTTCTGTCTTTCAAACTCTTTTATCTATTTTGCCAGTTTTCAAATGTTGAAGTTGGTAAACACGGTCACCTATTTGTTCCGTCACTCTAAAAGTAAGGTCTGTAGATAAAAATTAAATCCCTCGTTCACATGGGTTAGTTTGTGGTTGGTAATAGCTAGTGTTACTGTTGTTTACTTCTAAGAAATATTGGAATCCTTTGCACAATCCAGTTTTTTCGAAAATATTTCTCTCTATGTTTTATAAGAATGGTGAACAGGTGCTCCTTCTACCTGTCATTTAACTGGGCGGTTGTGGCAACCCGCTCCCTTATCCGTGCGGTGGTTTACAGATTACAATGCTCTTCTACCTGAATGTGAGTCGGCTCAGTATGCATTATGAAATTTTCCTCGACCTCGCAAAACATTCCGTATGTCTGTATGAGGTTGCTATCAGCTGTGCTTTGGTCTGACGTCATCACTGCTTCATACCTGGTATTGTCCAGTACGACCAGCGGTGGCAACATTCTTACGATTTGGGCGCTCTCTTCAATATTCAAATATTCGACGAAAAATGTTTCTGTGTTAACCATAGTTTCTTCTTCGGTCAACATAACCCTATCCTTATTTGACGAACATGCAAAAGGCACGACTACAGAGGTCTTTGGCGCATAAAGTGTCAATTGTGCGCATCCATAATCAATGATGCCTCTCATAGCAAATAGCACGTCGTTACCCAATATCAATTCCACTGCTAGCTTAGAAATCACAAGACAGACAAACACAAGCTTATATTCACATACTATTGCCGTTATCAAGACCTGCTGCATTACCCTCTGTTTCGCTCTCCCGACCGCCAAAATACAAAAGGTGTTCTTTACAGGAAGAATTTGTAAGTTTGCATTCCTAGTTTTCAAATGCTCGAACAGAGCCTGGCTACATGCAGAGATGGATGAACCTGAATCCACGGTTATTAAAAATGTTTCATTTTCTATGATTGCTTCTACACGCGGTGCTTCCATTATTTCTTGTGCAACGGTCACATCCCTACAGTTAGCTGTAACATTTTGCTGATTAATTTCCAGAGAGCTACTTTCCGCTCTTTTCCCTGTTTCATTCGCACTAGTCATTCCACTTACGTCCCCTTGATAACGCGAGATTTGACTATTATCTCTTCGGGTTGAATCCGGAGACGTATCTACGATTCCACCCGCATCTGGTTTTCCGAAGTCGGTGATGGTTGCCTATTCATCGGGGGTAGGCCTACTATATCCGGGGTCGTTACGGCTGGCTAGCTGGCCTGCGCTGAATGGCGCGGATGCTTGTAGGTTGTCCGGTGCCATATTGGGAGATCTGCGCCCTCCCTCCTCGTATTGGACTTCGTCTACTATTCGGCCTCTCCTCCCTGTCGCCGTGGCCATTTTGAACTCTGGGCCTATTGTAGTATTCACTTGGGCCTTCGTAATGGTGCTGGTGCCTACCTCGGTTTTGGTTTCTCCCAAACCTCATATAATTTACCGGAAAATTTCTCGGTGGACCCGCGGGACCATTTGTTTCCCTTCGGCCATTTCTGGGCCTATTTGCGTACCTGTTGTTGTTTCTGGAATAAGGGTCGTGATTCTGCCATACTCCGTAATTTCTTCCTCTATCTTGATTCAGAGAACCGTTTGCCCTCGCTCCATCTGCGTGTTGGGTACTCCAGGACCTCATACTGAGCCTATCCCGCATTTGCGTATCGGGTGTATCTTCGGGTCTGTTTCCCATGTTTCGCCCCTCGTGTCCCTGCAACGCTGTGAGTAATGATATCGCGTCACTTAGTGTTCGCGGGCGCGCTACTACCAGATGATGTATGTTATCGGGGAAGTGCCTCATCATGTGTGAGATAAATTCCTGTTCACCAAGTGGGGGTTCTACGAGCCTACTGATTTGCCCATAACGCAAGAAGTAATCAACAAGGCTTTCGTTGGCGTTTGGTTGGTACCTCCCGTTGTTTATTTTGGTTTGTACCAAGTACTGTACATTGGCTCCCCAGTATTTATCTAGAAATGCCGCCTTAAAGTGGGCATATTCTGCATATTTGCCAATTGTTAGACGAAACCAGCTAAGCGCGGGGCCTACCAAACTTCTTTGGACTAAAAGCATCTGAAATCTGTCCGGAATACCTCTAAGTTCAAAATATGCCTCTAGATCACTAATGAATTGTTTTGCATTATCCACACTACTGTCAAATTTTGGAACGGGCAGTTCGTTAAGAAATTGCATTGGCACAGGTGTGTTCATTTGCATGCTGGGCGTGTTCATTGGTGTTTGACTATTAGACATGTTTACATTTTCATAATTAATACTAACGTGAGGCGAAGCCGTGAGCGCAGTGGTATGATTGCTCGGCCTTTCCTCACTATTGTGACATGGTGTATTGGGTGACCTCAGTGCATGGATGGCAGTGTTTTGAGAGCCTAGCTGCACCGTTTCCATTGCCTGGCGCAATTCGGTCATTTCCCTTGATTTTTCCTGGAGGGTTAGCACCGCCTCCTTTTGAGCAGCGACAACTTGCGACATCCCCCCCCTGATCTGTGCAATTTCACCCAGTTGTAAGTTTTCTCTATCTTCTACTATTGCTCTGAATTTATTCAGTTCAGCGTTCACTCCTACCTCGAAGGTACGCTGTCGGCCTTCTATTGCATCGCAAGTTGCCCTTGCTCCATCTTTTATTTGTTCCCTGATTTCATTTATTCGTTCGCGGTCCGATTCGGTTTGCCGCTTAACATTTTCAATTTCAGCACTTAATTGTACCCTTACATTTTCTACTGAGGACTGAGCTGCTACTACCTCACTTCTGATATTTAATACTTCCTCTTGCACGCGTTCCTGCACGGATCTCATGTCAGAGGCCATGCTCTGCAAGCGTATTTCCAGTTTGCGCTGTGCATTCAACTGCTGCTGAATTATGTCTCCCTTAATGTTTGCTAACTGATTCTCTAATTGACTTTCTAGTTTACATGACAGTTGTTGCTGTAATAATTCCCCTTGATTTTCTAGTTTATTTCATAACTGTTGCTGTAACATTTCCCCTTGGTTTTCTAATTTCTTTGACAACTGTTGCTGTAACATTTCCCCTTGGTTTTCTAGTTTCTTTGACAATTGTTGCTGTAACATTTCCCCTTGGTCTGTGATTTTATTCGACAATTTTCCAAATTGTAACATCATTTGCCTTACCATGCTTGTCAGGTCGGTTGACTCTGTTTCTTCATTCATCGCGACTTGGCTTGCGTTTACTGTCTCCTGCCTGCTATCGCTATTTTCATTCACTTTCGGCATAGCGTTACTTCTCTCATTGTCCCCTTCTAACTCCAAGCTACACTCATTCTCTACAAAATCGTTATTCTCCATTTTATTTTCTGCAGTTTTTCCCACTAATTTGTTATTCCTCAGTCTCATCTAATATTTATGCTTAGGACAGAATGGCCCCCCAGCTAGAGTTATTCCTACAGCAACAATTAATCTACAATTTCCCGTCGTAAACAATCTAACCTGCTAATAACAACCACCTTAATGATACGCATCCAAAATATATTAAACTAATATGGTCTTTGTGACTTACTCGTTGGTGCTGCGAGCTTCCTGCTTCGACGAGTCGATGTGCTGTTAAATTCACATAAAAAAAAACACTTCTCACTGTCACAACAAAAGGAGGAATTGATGCTTGCAGTATAGGGGAAAAGGGGTGCTGGTGTCACTTCTTGGTTGGGAGATGGCGCGCTGGCGTCTCGGCGCTGCTGAGATAATGTGTTGTACGTCCGGGTCCCACTGCGTTTCGCTGGTCTCGTTGCCTTCTTGATCGCGTTCCTGCTTCTCTGTCGTCTCAGGTTGGATGTTTGGAGTTCTAGTTGAGCTCACTGCACAACACATTACAGAGCGATGTTGCATTTACTTGACCCAGCACGTTTGGTGCCATATGATAATGTTCATGTGTGTTAGTTTGGGTGTCATATGATATAGTTCATATGTGTTGGCACCTTATGAAGTTGTTTATAAGCGCTGGTGGCACATGACGCTGTTCATGTGAAGTTGTTTGCTTCCTCGATGCGTATTTCTCTTCTTTCTCCGGTTAGCGTTGAGCAGTGTCGACTCTGTAAAGTCTACAGGGTGTGGTGAAATTATATCAATTACGATAATAACAACATCAGCTCTGGAGAATATTGACTTTATTATATTGTTATACTATGCATTCAGGAACGCGAACCTCCACTTCGTTAATTATCCACGACGGACATAATGATGCTTTGTAGTCGGCAGTATTATGATGTATTGAATAAGTTTTCCTTGCGTTCATAGCCGCGGCCTAACTTGTACGGTGCAGAGTTCAGCTAAGAGTTACTTGTCGTAAGGTTAAACGAAGAGTGTAATTACATGTAGCATGTTGCAGCGACGAGTGAAGAGTGTAGAGTGCCGTTACTAGTATTTTGTGAATTTTGCCATATCTGATTTCATCCCTACTCCGCGTTCGATTTTCAATCATGTGACGATCTCCTGTTTTCGGATTCGTCAGTTTGTATTTATGGCATTCCATTTACTGGCTAAAATGTTCATTTCTGCACAGCTTTCTCTTCCCAGGGTACTATTTTCAATTTGTTTTATTTATGCTGTAGCACGTAGTATGTTTATGGCTTTAAATCTTTACTCGGTACAAACCTCATGTTTCTTCTGCTTTGAAAAGAAACAAGCACTTTCCTCGTAGACCCTTTTTAATGGCCGTAAGCTTTTGTATTCAGTTTTGCAGACGGACCCATCCTGTTCCAAGAGAAAGGGATATGTCAGTGACCTGAACCTTATTTCCTCAAGCAATTTGCAATGTTTCCATATTAAGGTTTTCTTTCTATCAAGTTATAATATTAAATACAATAGTTTACATCTTTGTTTAATCTATATACAAGCATTTCGAATACGGAACCGAGTTGACATTTTACATGTTTATTTAATCTATATACAATTAAATCAACTACGGGTCCTAGTTGAACCGTATCAATAGAACAATAAGCTTGTATAAAAACAGTTTGAGCAATAGAGTCTTATGTGAGTGCAACACATCAGATTTTTGGATTAAGAAGAACTCTCAATATATTTTTCTGTTGAAATCTCGGTATTGGATTTTTGAGTGGAATGCAATACTTTCTTTACCTATTATAACTGGGTGCTAGTGAAACTAAAAAGTAGAAAATTCATTGTATGAAGTAAAAAAGAAAAGTAGCAAAGGCACAGTCATCAATTAAAGATTTCTTCCAAAGAAGGGATGGGAATTTTTTTTTTTTTTATCTTCTCCTAATAATGAGGCATTTAGGTTCTACTGTACATGTGAAAAATAAGGAAAATTAATAAGGAGCTCAACCTAAACAAATTAAAGGGGCATTCACAATTAAAATTAGACATAACATAAGCATAAAACCTTGTTTAATGTTATCTTAATGCATGCATTCACATTCGCTGACAATATAAACTTAAAATGCAAACATTGAAAAATGCAAGCTCAAAGATCTCGACTATGTGAAACAAACACCTCAAGTGATGATCAATCATCTCCACAACAGATTTTCTGGTGCCATGTTTTGACTCAGTAACTGCATCTCTTTACAAGATCACAGGCCAGAAAGTACAGAGATATCTACAAAATTATAGAAAAATATTGTGATGGTAGGTAGTGCCTTTTTTTGGGGGGAGGGGGGTCCTTAAACTGGGTAGTTCCTTTTGATGCATATACATAACCTCTTTTGCCATGTGTACTGCTGGTGAATGCTTTTCGCATGTCACCACTTTAACTCAGCTCTCATGTTCTCTTGTGATTGGTTGCTGTTTTTGTTTCCATTTGTCGTGAATAGCAACACATCATGTAACATTTAGGTTTAAGTTTTATATTGCTATGTTAATGCTTAATTTTCAGTGTATTTGACCTTTATCAACATTTACGTGATGTAACTATGTAGTAACTATGGTAAACTTACCTGTAGCTGTTCCACTGTTTGGATTAGTTTGCATCACTTGTGCTGAAGGTGTTAGGAGAATGTGATGTCCTTTTGAAGATTGAACCAACTGCGCAAAACCTGCTGGAACAGAAAACCTCTGCACTGGTTGCTGCTGAGCAGATGCCACTGGTATTGCTGAAAAATAAAACATACAAAAAGGCTTTTAAATGTGCAACAGATTGGAGCACCATCAAAATATAAAGACATAATAAAATGGTACCTACCTTTAACACCACCTTGATGCTGTACAAGCTGAACTGAATAACCCTGAAGAGGAGTTCCACCAGTAACTCTGAGTGTTACGCCTGCACACAACAAAATTTTTAACTGTTTAAGTAGAGCAATAATAAAAATGAGCTTTAAATTCAGCAATTACTTTGAACTGCAGGAATCCTGAATACAGATGACACATACATTTCTTGCATAATTTATATCACACTCAGCTCATTTTGGAACATAAATATATAATTCTGTCCATAAAAACAAATTTAGTTGTGTGTTCTATCTGTATTAAACAGATCAATTAAGGGCCAGTTTCACAAAACAGGGGGTTTAATTGCAAATAAGCTGTTTCAGTATTTTGTTAACAACTTACTCTGAATAATCGATATCTGAGATAAAATCACATAGTAATGTTACGCTGCAAAAATGCTGGAGTAACTATTAGCTAACAATTTACAATGGCTACCAGATTGATGAGAATTTTTTCTAGGACAGTTCTAGCAACAAAGATGATCTTTACCCTCCAGAATGACGGACAAAATGGATTCACAAAAGAGCTGAGGGGTTTCTAAATTAGGACAATAAGGATTTTGTTACCAGGATTTGATTAACAAAAGCCTCAGCACTTCACTTGCTTCAAAGAATAAAGCTAATTTGGAGTATGCATCTGATTGGTAAGTAGCAGAAATTAATATATTTCCTATTAAGGTGCATGTAGAAATAGCTTATAAAACTGAATGTGCATGCATGGTAGTCACTAATGTAGGTTATGTTAGTAGTCTCGATACACTCCTTTGCTTCTATTCCTAAATAATAGCCATATGCCATATAATCTTAACTTTTGGATCTTCTGAAATTTAGAGGAATTGTTGATATAAAGGAAAATTTTGAAAAGATTATTTATAATTTAAATGATTACATAATAAGTTATTGTTTTAAAATAAAGAAGTTGGAGGTTGTTACACTACATCACTAAAAGGTTCTTACTTTAACAATCTCCAACTCTCTTTATTTTAAATTATCACACATCACTGTTACTAGCTTCTCAATCTTCAAAATTAATTAATAATAGGTTATGTTAACTATTTCTAATATATATGAACACATATGGAGAATATATATTATATATGTTTATTTTAATTTTTTTATCTTGCATTCATTGTAAGCTTTGGTAAGTTTACAGGATATTTTTATTATAATGAAAGGCTAATTATATTTTTCAAAAATATTAGCTAACACCAAGTATTGCTATTCACCAATACTTCCATTTAGTTCCTTCTCTGTAGCTTAAACCTTCAAAACTTTATTGTTTAAAAGCGCTAATTGCTTAAAATGGTGGAAGACAGCAGTCAACATTGTTTACAAAAAATTTGCGATTGGCATTTTTTTTTTAGTAATCAGTGGGGTACTAACTTGAGAATATTTTAAGCTCTGCACAAGCATGGTGAAATGAGTACATGCCACTTGGAAATGAAGACCACTGGGTTAATTTTACTCTTAAGACTTACTAAAACTAGACTTTTAATTGCGTTTGGTGAAATCGATCCTTAAAAAATTTAACATAATGTGAGATCTAATTTATCTTTAATGACCATGTGCACCATTCTCAATCAATGCTTGAATAGTCAACTCAAAATTTGACACGATTTTTTGGTACATCGACAATGATCAAAGTTAAACGAGGTAGTTGCTTATGGTCAACTTTGATCAATCAATTCTGTTAATTGCGGTAAAGTTGTACAAAATGGCAGCCTGTTTTGATTTTCTTAAAGGTATTAATGAAGAGATGATGTACTGGATCACTTATATGGCACCAATGCCAAAACCGTATAAAGAGCCAATGCTTTTGAAGAGTATGGGGACAGGAAATTTGAAGAATGATTCTGGGTAACAAAGGAGTGGTGAGTAGTAAATGAAATGACTCAGAGATTAGAGTTTCCTATGAAAAGCAAACATGAAAACAGTTTTAATTCCGAGATCATACACTACCAGAGCTTTTAATATTGATTTTGGTATCTCTAGCTTCCAGTGAACAACCATTGCATATTGTCAGTGACAAATCAAATATAGTTGCTTCTTTTTAACCATGATTTGTATCATTTCTGCAAAAAGCAGAGTTAAAAGCTGTGATGGATGGAATTCATCAAATCCATGGATTCCCATGTGTCGTGGGAACTATAGACATTTATTTATTATTGCAGCACTGCTTGTTAAAACAACGTCAGTCAGTCATTTTAATGTTATTCAAGGAACTCTTTTTTATTATTTTTGAGTTTCTTCTTCTTCTTCAAACCTTTTTGTTGTTAGGAGTCGGGTTTGCCCCTTTCTGTCCATTTATTCTTTAGTTTAATGTCATTCAACTGGGTAGGTCATATCATGATGAATGCAATGGGTGAAATGATGGTGAAATGGGCCCGGGGTCCATATATCTTAAAGTTCCCCAACATTCATTTTTTCGGGATAAGGGAAAACCCCAGAAAAAAAACCTTATCCAGGCAACTGACCTTAACCAAGATTTGAACTCAGGACCTCTTGAATGTGAGGCACATGCACTAATCCTACACTACGGAGTTGGGCTCAAGGCAATTTAAACTAAAATAAAAAGCTGAAATATTACATTTCTTAATCTAGATTCATAACTCACGCCATTTTATCAAATAGCGATTTATTTATCTGGTTATTAGAAATGGTGTTGGGTTGAAATGCATGGTTAAATACATCCATGCCTCCTACTTGCCCTTTACAGAACATACATTAGTCTTATTTTCCAGCTTATTGGAATAGGAGACAGCTAGTTCCAACAGAACGTCTACCTCATGTTGAGACAAATTTGGAAATCTTTATTTGTTTCCATTTTCTTTTATTGCTAAAAAAATGTCCAATCATGTAGCAATTCAAAACACAACAAAAACAAAGTGATATGACAAGAAGATTGTACTGCTTCTGTTTTTAATAGCTAAGAAGATTGTAATTGCACTTCAACCTCTTTGGCTACAGGTATTTTCCTTTGAGTAATTCTCATAGAATCACAATTGCTCAGCAGCCTAGCATTCGGTCAGCTGATGGCAGTCGAACGAGAATTAACAATGATGCACAACTACAATTTAACCATGGTCAAAGCTTTGTCGCATTTCAATGACCCTTGATCAACAAGGATTTGATCAAGAATGGTGCATATGTCCATTAGGTGAGCAGATAACTTACCTTGGCCAGGAGCAGTTTGTGGAGCTATTGTTTTGATGATTGGTGAAGTGCCAACTCTAGGTGCGACTCCCTTGTTGACACCTAAATTCTGTTGCTGCTGTTGCTGAGATGAAAGACGTACATGAATTTTGATTTTTCCTGACGGACATCTTGGAGGAGGTTCCGGCAGAGAGTCTATTTCCTCAATAAGTTTCTTTGGAGTGCGGAACTTCTTTATGCGATGCGCAACAAATGCAGTAAGGCATGATTCCAGGTCTGCTAGGAGAAGATTGAGGCAGAACAAATCCACTTGCTGTAATGTAAGTATTATTACTCAGTTACAATCTCATTGCTATTGTTACCAAAATGCATTGTTATTACTGTCATTCCCATATGCCAGCAGCAGACGCAATTCAAATTATCCGTTTTCTTTTATTTTAATAGTTTACAGTTTGAGATAGCTAGACGTTTCATTGTAACCATGTTTAAAAGACTAATTGTATTGATAATCTGGGTTCTAGTACCATTCAAAGTTTTCAGAATGAGAGAAATAATAATGAAAAAGAAATTTTGATGATAGCTTCTGGAGGTACGCTCTGTCACAATTTATGCAATATCCATTGTATAAAACATTCTAGGCATTCTGAACATCATAATTCTTATGATATACACTTTAGATGCATTCACTTGAGGTGGGAACTAAACCCACATTGTATACAGCAACACAGAAAAGAATTAAATGTTATCATAAATAAAGAAGCAAAAGAATATTTGATATAATATACAGATAAAACAGTGTGTTTATTGCCTTAAAGGTTTAAAATTCTAGTATATTTCCAGTATAGGTTTTGACAAAATTCCAGTATTGCATCAAGCCAAATTGCTGTAAAAATGCAGCAATATTCAAATGCATATTATGGATATCCTAACATCTTTACTGATTTTATTTTGTTTCCACAGCCTTAGTATGAAGCGGTATTTATGACTAGTTGTCATACCTGATGTCATACAGGAGGCTTTTTAAATCTTTAATGACAATTTTATTTATTTAATTTACCCTCTGTTCCCTTTATGAAATTACTGTACATCTATAAGATTTTTATGCTGAATTCTACCCTTTACCTCTTAGAACTGTAATTCCATAAAGCTCTCTTGCTATTCATAATAATGGACCAAAAATTCACTGATATTTATGGAAATAGGAAATGAAATATCAGCAGATGTTGCATTTCTGATCTTAGCATCCCCCCCCCCAAAAACAATCTTACAAATTCTAGAAATATGCATAGTCTGTAAAATATTTTTAGTGGTGAAACATTACAAGGCTCCACAATTTTCACACTAATGGAACAAAAGTCTTCTGACATGCTATCTGTTCAATGAAATAGAGATTAAAATGGCAAATATAGAGATTGCATACTCCCCTCCCCCAAAACACTTTATTATTTTTGACCATGGCATATAGCCTATAACTGAGAGAAACATTCTTCTATTGTTACTCCCTTAAAGCTGAAATTGTTTTGCTACATATTATGCTGCTCGTCCTCTAATTACTAAACCAGCTTTCATATGCCTTTCGCAAGCATCACAAATGAGTATCCATGATCGTTTCAAAGCCATATACTTCAAGTTCAAATCCTGACTGCAGTCAAATGTGCCTATAATGAAGGACGAGGAGAGCTCAAGTAAAACAACCAGTGTGATGACACACTTGGATGCTGACGAGGTTATAACTGCTTTTGCTTGGATTTTGCTTATTTATTACTTTTTAAAAAAGAAAAGAAAGAAAGTAAAAATGAAAAGAAAAAAAAGCTCTCATACTATAATTTTATTGAAAAAATTTAATATTTTTACAATATCAAACAGTTATAAATACTTGTATTTTATTGTTGAAGGTTAGTATAATTTGATATTTTAAAGAAGTGGCATTAAAAAAATCTAAGACCTTAACAAAACACCTTTGTGTAAAATATACTGCACCAGGCATAGTAGTTGAGTAGTATCTGTATCACTCACATTGAGTAGTATCACTCAGTTGAGTAGTATCTGATGTAATGCCAGTCGCAATTTTTGTACCTTGATAATGAACTCAATTCTTACATTCAAGAGGTCTCGAGGTCAAATCTGGGTTATGGTGAATTACCTAGATAAGGTTTTTTCCAGGATTTTCCCTTATCCTGAAAGTACGAATGTTGGATAACTCTAAGCTCTAGGTATCCCAGCACCATTTGAGCATCATTTCAACCATTTCATTCATTCACCATTCGATATGACCTCTCGGTTAAAGAAGGACATTAAACTTCAAGCCCAGAGCTCTGATGATTCTTATTGGCATACCTAAAAACCATAGATTTAACACCAATGTTAATATCCTTCTTCATTTTTATGGCTTTTAGGGATGTGTAACCTCCATAATAGTTTTACTACGGTATCAAGTAATAAGTGAGGCAATTTTTTTAAAATGAATTCAGTAGTTTGGGAGGAAAGTGGCCCAATTTATAGTAGTTCTTCACTTTTAAGGTTTTGATCCCTTACCTTCTCTCCTAAAGGATGCACTAGGGAGTGTAGCCCATGCAGTATTTTTTGCTAAGATAGTAAGTGTGGAAAGTTTAGTTGAAATTGATCAAATGGTTTGAGAGATAAAGAACACAAATACATTGACTTTTATATATATGTGATCCTGTTGAGGAAAACACTGGTTAAGTTGCAAATCATATTTTACAGGACAGTAGTGTCTTTCAGGTTGAAAATATAAATTTTCAGATGCAATTGCCATACCTGGATTGATCCTGGAACTATGTGATACACTAGTTTCCAATCTCAGAATAATGCTGGAAAGTGTTGTTTAGATATACATTGTGTATATTGGATAGGATCAACAACAGTTTAAACCTCTTTCGAAGTGTTACACACATACTACTTTTAGTCTTTTAGTAAATGTGTTGCTTATTTGCAATGATACTTTATATTTTTTATACAAAAGGCAGGAGAGACCACTTCAGAAAGGTAATGACAGAGAGATCATTTTGCAAGGATACAGACAAAGAAAACAGAGAAGCTCTGAAAAGAAAGATAATACAGGGTGCGCACAAATGATTGGAGTGGCTTCATAAAATTACTAGCTTTATTATTTAGATTACAAAACTGTATAATCGGATAGAAAAACTCACAAAGCTTTTACAGGGCTTACAAGTGCTCAATATGTGCTCCATGAGTGACTTTACACCCATCAATTCTGCAGTCAACTTCGCCCTGCACTCGATTTAGCATGTCACTGTCAATTTGACCAAACGTGTTGATGATGCGGGCCTGCAGTTCTGGTGGATCATCTGGTAATGGTGGTGTGAAAGCTGCATCTTTCACATAACCCCATACAAAAAAGTTGCGAGGGATTAGATCAGGAGAGTGTGGAGGCCATGGCAAGAGTATGTTATATTCATTCCCAGTACACTCGGCTGACCCAATGATTTTACTTTACACAAGCATCCCATGGATTTAAACTGTCGATACCAATGACAAATGGAGTTAGTACTGGGCAGATCTTTCTGGAACTTTGTTTTTAAGTTTCGCTGCATGGTTGTCACAAATTGACTCGAGTGAAATTTGAGAAAAGTCTAAGCTTTATCACTGTTTGTAGCCATCTTACAACTGTTAGAGTAGGAATTACAACTGTTATGCCATCAAGGCAGCAGGAAGAGGCATTATGTCTGTCGGAAAATGGAAACAAAACTTTACAAGTTATTGGAATTCGCCAAAAGCAACTGTGACATATTTCTCCCATTAAGTGCTCTCTGGTTACTCTTGGTGACATTTTGTTTGTTTAGTGGACATCAATACCAGCAACTGTTCCTAAAATATATGTATGGCTGCAGTTCAACTGTTATGCCGTCAAGGCAGCAGGAAGAGGCATTATGTCTGTCGGAAAATTCAAACAAAACTTTACAAGTTATTGGAATTCGCCAAAAGCAACTGTGACATATTTCTCCCATTAAGTGCTCTCTGGTTACTCTTGGTGACATTTTGTTTGTTTAGTGGACATCAATACCAGCAACTGTTCCTAAAATATATGTATGGCTGCAGTTGGAGTTAACTGCAAATGTTACATTGGCAGTATAGGCATTATCTTGCAGGATGTCAACTTTTGAACTTAAACCAAATAATATTGGTTGGGTAGAGCCGTTGTGTTCCATGTGTGCATTTATTTGAAATAGTTTTAGTACTTACATTCGTGCCCCACACTTTCTATTGTTTTTACAATTTTGTATCATTTACAATACAATGCGACATTTAGCACTAGGAAGTGATATAATCAACTTGTGTTGCTTCAAAACAAGAGTCAATTTACTGACCTACTTAAAACTAGTAATTCCCATTGTAACGTTGGCAGTTCTTTAGAGTAAACTCACCCACTCTGAATTACTGAGAACTGCCATTAAATTGTCTTTCCTGCAGCACAAAAAACATTACCATATCTCTAATAATACGGCCCTAAAAAATCACAAAATTGCTACAATCATTCTGTGCACTCTGTATTTCTCCTGCAACAGGGTCACCTTATTCTTATTCTGGTTCCTGTCACTATTTCTTTGACGTGGCTCAACAAATGCAAGTATCCCTTGGAAGCAAGAACCAAATTATCATTTGTCACCTTATAAAATCAGTATACTTGGGGTCATGTATGATTCATCACTTCAAAACAACTACTTGCTTCCATAGATTCTTGCAATAAAGAAGCAAAATTCTCTTCAAGTAGTCTTCATTATAACAGGAAAACTTTGGATTTTGTGAGACAGTTGTAGGAACATGCAAACTGTGTTGCACAAAACTGGAATAACATTCTCATATACTTTTTAGGGTGATGACAGGCCTGCACCATAAGATTACTATTTTAATTTTTCC
This sequence comes from Deroplatys truncata, assembly GCA_030765065.1. NCBI lineage: Eukaryota > Metazoa > Arthropoda > Insecta > Mantodea > Mantidae > Deroplatys > Deroplatys truncata. The sequence continues at coordinate 191,305,258 of CM060976.1, read as the reverse complement.
TGTAGTCACACAAACTTTTCTTGTGACTGGGCTTTTGGTTTACTGAAATGCAAATGATGTGTCACTCCTACTTCCATCATTGCAAGATATTGCTTCAAGGATCTAAACTATTAGTTCAGATAGAATTCCAGTTAAACAAGGCAGTAATCGCTGGAACAGAAGGTGGGAAAACTATTATTCAGACATCAGACTGAAGTTTTTGGGATAGTAATGGAGGAAAAAATAACCAAATCACTAGTTTCAGCCATTTTTAAAAAAAATGTAGATTAGCCTAGAGTTATGTGCCAGTGTGAGAATTTGTGGTGGTAACAATATACCACAAGGCCTCATACATTCCAGAACAAAATTACTTTTATGAAAATATTGGACAACATCGCACAACTGAAACTAGAGACCTGTTTTGTCCACAACCCCAAAATTATGTACATGAAGATGCAAATAAATCAGGACCAAGCAATACAGACATTAACCCTTTCTCTACTAAGCTTGAATTAACTTGATCACAACATTTAACTGCTGAGATTGAGTATACTCCACTGCACATCACATTTTTCTAACACACATAACTTCCAAACCACTTGCATTAAAGTGCACTGCCTTCTTTTGCCATATCTTGACTGTGTGCTGAGACTAGTTTCATTGCAATCTTGTACAACATCTGCAGGCAATTATATAGGGACGGGCATAAGTAGATATACAGTTGTATGGTTGGTACATCTGATGGATTGAGAAGAGTAATTTTGATTTTTATGACTATTTATTTCATTATTAAGTTTCCCAGCCTTGCTTAGTTTGTCTTTTGTCAATTCTTTTTCTTTTGTTTATACATTGTTTTTACTCTCTTGTGTCACGATGGCTGGGAATTGAACTAAAGATCAACAAATCTGGTTTTTGGAACATATGGACTTCTTTTCTTGGGGTATTGTTAAAGATAAGGTATTTGCAAGGAGACCCCAGACTGTTGATGAAATGATTTAGTACATAAGAGAGGCATGCCAAGAAACTGATGCAATTAAGAATTCAGTACAAAAGTATGTTTGAGTGGGGAATGTAGACTACAAGAGTGTGTAAATACTGAAGACCAACAATTTGAACATTTACATTTGTGATATAGTCTTCGTTAATATTTAATGAAATTACAATGAAATTACAATGAAATTAAAGTAGGTTTTTCTTTGCATATATAATGTATCATTACTATATACCTACTTATGCCTCTCCCTATAGTAAACTCTGCACCAAGTCAATTGTTAGTTATGGGGAAATATAGCACTCCACTGCCAGTTGAACTAAGGTGGCATCATTCCAAGCAGGGCATATGCTTTCTTACCAGGAGCTTTTAGATATTTTTATGACTTTGGAATCAGAAGAGGAGTTGGATTTCTCTTCAAATTAATCCAAAAGTAAAAGTGAACAAGAAGTAGTTAGCAATTTTGCTGATCCATCACATTTGTGTAAAAGGACATGAGGCAAGCTCCTTGTTTTCTGGAAACGATTTGATGATAGTGTTATGAGCATTACAGCTGGAACTTTCAGCAGTAATTTGCAGGTTTCAGTCTATTTCTATAATGTTTTAGCATGGATATAATACAGAAAATAGTGGAGCAGACAAACTTGGTTCCATCACCCCCTTCCTTCAAAAATGGTGCGACACTAACGTGAACGAAATGTATGTGTTTTTAACACTGACCATGCTCATGCCAAGAGTTAAAAACTTTCAAGGGAAGAATATTGGTCCAGCTCCTCACTGAAACACCACAGTTCCGGAATTACATTTCATAGGACAGGTATTTGTTACTTCGCACCCTCCATTTGAGCAACAACAATACACAATCGCCGGTGACCCATTACACAAACTAAAAATGATTACAAATCACCATCACGAGTTCAGTTCAACATTCAGCACATTTTAAAATATTTCGATTGATGATAGTATGGTGCTACTCAAGGGTATGCTCATCTTCAGACAGTTCACTCCTAAAAGAACCACGTTTGACATCAAATCATTTGCAATTGTGAGACAGGGTACCTTTTAGATTTCATAGTATATACTGGCAAGCAAACAGAAATGGTTCCTATTGGATTCTGGTATGTCTGAAGCTGCAGTTCAGACCCTGATAGAAAAATATTCTGAGAAGGGGCACACTTTATGGCTTTATAGCTGGTATTCCAGTCCCCTACTGTTTGATAGTCTTCACAAACAAAATTTCAATATTTGTGAAACTGTCAGAAAGACCTGCAAAGGAATGCTTTTGTTCACAAAAAAAAAAAAAAAAAAAAAAAAAAAAAAACTACAAATGGGTGAAACTCCAGCCAAATTCAGAGACAATATGATGGTACTAAGATGGTTGGACAGACATGAAGTATGTATGCTTTCGACCCTCCACAGCAGTCAGAAAAGGCCAACTAACAAATTAGAAAAACAAAATAATCCCATTCACAAGTCCAAGTGTGTCCTTAACTACAACCAAAACATGGGAGCAGTTGACAAGTCTGATATGTTGGTTTCTTCTGTTCATTCCATACACTAATCTATCAGTAATACCAAAAGTTCTTTTTTTCATCCTCTAGAATTATCTAGAGTCTGATATGTTGGTTTCTTCTGTTCATTCCATACACTAATCTATCAGTAATACCAAAAGTTCTTTTTTTCATCCTCTAGAATTATCTTTCTTCTTTCTTGTATAATGTGAAAACTGTGCAAATATTGCTCTTGCAAATTTCCATTTAGCAGTAATTTGAGATCTGTAACTGCTAAGAAAGCATGCCACTCCAAAGCAATTGAATAAAAAAGAACACCCTTTCACGCCAGGTGATTGTCCTCTTTATTAGAAAGAGAGGCATTTCCCATATCTTGTACCCCACACTGAAAAGTAAAAGGCAATCCAGTTGTACAGTTTGTTCGATTACCAAAACAGCTGAAAGAAAGAGAAGGAAATCCAGGTATATGTGCTGCCAGTGTAATTAGCATTGTGGCTTGTTTTGAGGGGTACCACTCTCTGCTTTAGGATTGAAAATCGAAACATTACTTTTGTGTTTTTGTAATATACTTCTGCAAGAAACTGTGGTAGTTCATTTAAGTTTATTTATAAGAAGACTACTATATTGATATTACTGCATTATAAATTGTAATCAGTGAAGTGCAACATATAATTTCAAAAGAAGGGATAAATCATTCATCACATTTTCTGTAGAATGGTGTGGATTTAGAATTACAAAAAAGGTAAGATTACAGCATGAAATGTTGTTACCTTGCTCTTAAATTATCGAAATATGAAATTTAAAATGTTGACAAAAGAACTCAGCATAGCAAACATGTGTACATTAGTAATGCGATAGCAGTAAAAGGGTTAAGGAAATTGAAAGAAAGGGCAGAATGAAACAAAGGAGAAATGTGTAGAAACTTCAACCTTAACTTAGCTAAGATATGGCAGTCACAACAGCAGTAAAAAGAGGTTTCAAAGCATGACAGGAAAGTTTGTTTCTTAGATTACCATCTTTTCAAAGATGAGCAAGAAAGATGGAAAGGGTAAGAGTGCCAGACAGTGCTAGTGTACTTTGATGGAGAAGATATATATCTTAGCATCTGAATCACTAGGGTTGTAGATTGTAAAAAGGAAATGGGGAAGAGAAGGGTATGTGGATTATTGTAATAGAGTTGAAAAAGCAGCATTTGCATGGATGAGAACAGGATCTATGTACCTGAGAGGGCTAAGAGGCAGAAAAAGCAGAATTTGTGAATTATTCAGAGGCAGTGAAAGCACAGAACATTATATGACAGAATGCAAAGAATTAGCAGAATGGAGACAAAAAGTATGGGAAAAAATGAATAGAAAAATAGTAGCAATTAAAATATTGACAAGAAAAGAAGAAAGGAAAAATAAGAATGTGGGGGAGTTCTTAAAGAAAGTAAAGGAAATGGATTAGAAAAGTAAGAGAGATAAGAAAGGTAGAAGGGCAAATGGAGGAGGGAAAGGATGGATCATAGGTGATTAAGGGTAGCAAGGGCTGCTCAGCTGAGCCATAAGGCCAGGGTGTCAGGCAAAATGAGCAGTATACGGTAGAACATAGCTGGCAAGAAAATTTGTACATAGGTTAAGTTAGTTTACAAATTTCCACTTAGTGGAATATTGTAAAAAGGATTGGGTAAAAAAAAATGTACAAATAAAGTTTATTTATTCATTCATATTTCATCTAATTTTTCCAGTACATAACCACAAATGTCAGTATATTCAGTATGTAAAAAAATTCAGCTTTTCCTGTATGAGAAAATACCTACAAAGTAATAAACAACAAAACATTTTTAGTTGAGATAGAATGACTTCAAGAGCAAAGCAAGATATAACTGATAAATTTGATCATTTATTAATTGTAATTATTGTTATAAAAGTAATCAAAATGGCAGTGATACATGATTTTTGGTTCAAAGGAAAAAGCTATGTAAAAGGTGAATAATAGAGAACTAAAGCTAAAAGGTGAAGATTTGAGAAACTTGTTAGATTAGCGAGCAAGAAGCAGAATAATGAAAAAGTGTAACCTAGCAATCAAGAAAGTGAAGAACAATGCAAAGAGTTGTTAGATTGAAAAAAAGGATAACAAAGCCAAAGGAGAACAAACATCTTGTCAGATCATGGTAGGGTGGTTACTATGCTAGCCTCTAGTTTAAAAGGTGTAGATTTGAGAAACTTGTTAAATTAGCAAGCAGGAAGCAGAATACTGAAAAAGTGTATCCTAGCAATCAAGAAAGTGAAGAACAATGCAAACAGTTGCTAGATAGAAAAAAGGATCACAAAGCCAATGAAGAACAAAGACCTTACCAAATCATGGTAGTGTGGTTACTAAGCTAGCATGTAGTTTCCGAGGTTGCAGGTTCAACCCGGTAAAGGGGGATGGATTTTTTCAGGCATAAAAATCCTTAGCATGGCTTCCTTCAGAACGGGAATAATGCTGGTGGTCCTGTGTTGTAGATTTACGGCACGTAAAAGAACTCAAGCCTGATAAAGAGGCCTCTAAGCAAAATTTCCAGTCTTTCATGCCCAATATAGGATGGGACGCTAAGAACCATAGCAGTTAAAGAGCGCCCATAAATAAAACTCAATTTTGCAGATCATGGTAGGAATAGATGGGTTTTCGCAAGAGCAACAAGCAAATATAACAGCATCAGGAAGAAGTAATCAAGAGAGTCAAGTTAAAATAGTATGCAACAGTGGGAATAGGAGTAACATAGCAAATTAATGTTTAGATTCTACAACCGAGTTGATAGAAAATTTATCCTCCACAGAAGTACTACTGAGTTGATTACCTGCTAATGTGGGGAAATACTGTGCACCTATGCGCAACAGTTGCTGTTTCTCCTCATTTAAGGAGTAACAATAATTATAATTTGCAGCAGAATGTAAAAACTAATTATTATCACAACTTAAAATTTATAATTACTGAGTTTATATAAGTCAACAACTCATTTACAGCTTCAAGAAAAGAGAAATTGTAAATTTAAAAGTCTTATTGGAAATGAAATCAGTTGATTTTTCCAAAAACAGAAATTTTCAATCTTATGATTCAATACTATCATTATTCTTTCATCATACTGCAGCTTCAGGTGATTAAAACTTATAGCCAAAACGTCTTTTCTTTAAACTTTGAACAGGAAGATGTAAAACACAGTTAAATATTGATTTTCTTGAATGGAACAATCATCTGACTCCTGATAGGTTTACAATGCAGCATCTTCCATGCAGGCTCATCCTTATTGCTTCAATCTCAGCACATCAGAGTTGTAGCACCTTTTTTTTTTTTAAAGTACAACCTGGCATTGCCTTAATTTGTCCCTTGGCATAACATTGCAGCATGGTTGCTGGCTGAGAAGCAAGTCAGATCACTTTCTTCTTGATGGTTTATTCAGTTCTTCATTTCTACAAGATCCTAACCTAGTTATTTTCTGGATCACATGCCATCCAGCTTTCATCACATATTAAGCTTGCTTTCTGATCTTTTCCATCAAAGTACACTAGCACCGTCTGGCACTCTTACCCTTTCCATCTTTCTTGCTCATCTTTGAAAAGATGGTAATCTAAGAAACACACTTTCCTGTCATGCTTTGAAACCTCTTTTTACTGCTGTTGTTATACGTTGTGACTGCTGTGGAGTCGTTCAAAGATTTTTTTGTAAAAAATGCATAAAATTTTATTATAAAACCAAACCCTTGGTTTGAACTATTACTTCCATGTTCACACAAATACATATCAAGGGGACATCTTTTAAAGCAAGATTATATTTCCAGCAATCCATATATCATTTGCACTGATTACATCATTCAAATAATAAACCTTAATACTCATGTAGGGTATGTTTTATGATACTATGGTGTATGGGAGTTATTTATCTACAGTTATTATAAAAGAAAGCATAAATTAAATTTTTTATTCACAACATAATTAAACACAAAAATAGCTTTTGAAGGAATTTACACATTGAAACCAACATGAAGGCAATTTAGAATTGAGTCAACACTCCATGTTTGATTCACCACATTTACTTAGGAACATGTTTTTGTGAGTTGTTACCAACATCAGCTGCTGTTGACTGGTTCAAATATCCGGGTCCCTAGATTAGCAGAGTTTCCCTGGTGGTGGAGGCTTCAACCATTTAAGAGTATAAGTTCATATCTGTGGGAATTTCAAAGTTCATAACTAAGTCTTCGTGAATAAGGATTTTCTCCCACACATCTAATTCTTTTTTTATTCCTGGTGGTTTTTAAAAGCTCTGTTATATTACAGTGATCATTCCAAAAATGATGGGCCATAGCTAATTTATCTGTTTGCTTGAATTTAATATTTCTAAAATGCTCTTTCATCCTGACATTAAGAGTTCTTTTTGTTTTACCCATGTATATTTGGTCATAATCTGAACAAATGCTTTGGTATACCCCAGGTGCTTTTGTGATGGTATCCATTTTGTTCGATTTTAGCAAGTGTCCAAGGGAAAATCTATTTTGAGGATCCAAAATGATGTGCTTTTTGAAAATCTTCTGAAACTGATACACCGTTGTAGGGTGGTATGTGAATTTCCTGTACGACATGGAAGGTTTGTCTTCCATAGAATAATCAGATCACTCGAGTGCTTTTCTTTTTAAATTTGTGGATTTTTTTGTTCACCAGATGTTCATCAAAGGCCATACTCAGCTACTTCACTAATTTCCTTGTATTTCTTTTCGTATTCATTCCTGGGGACATTCATCAACATATTGTTGATGGCATGTTTTGTGGATTGAACCCATTGCCTTTGAAGTATGTGTGGGCTTTCTAAAAATGCTGAATTCAATTTTGTCCCTGTTTCTTAGAGTTTTAGATCCAAAAAAAGGCAACATATCAATTTCTACTTCCATGCTGAAGTTTATGGTTGTTTCTTACCAATTTAAAAGTTTCAAAGAATCTTCAAGGAATTTTTTCTTTAAGATGGTGAGCACATTATCAACATACTGGAAACACATCTTGAATATGTAGCTAAATAGGAGTGTTAGTTGACTCAATTCTAACTTCCCATACAAAAATAGCTATCAATTTTCAGGTTATAGAATCAAAATTTCTAAATTACTGTGGTCCTCTGCTAGCAATGCCTAAGTGTCCTCTGCGTCATATCACAGCTATGCAACATTGTCTATAATTTCAAGGAAGTCTCTTCTTAATTTTCAACTAAAATGTTCTAGGTTGAAACGTAATCATTTCAGAGGCCAGAATATTTGTTTTAAGAGGTTTAAAGCCATTTTTAACCTTATTCAAATGGTTATTAAAACAGAAAGTTTAACCCTGATAATCTTACTTCTAAGCCACACCTCTTTATGATGATTTGTTTTGATCTACAGTGCTTATAGGACTTGTTTCATGCATGATGTGAAAGTTATTTAACATGTCTTGTGTTTAATTACTAACCGAATACCAATTACATATTTGTACAGTGGAATCTCGTTAGCACGTTCCTCATTAACACGTTTTCCCGTGTATTACGTTGAATTATAAAAGTCCTGGCACCAAATGCAATAAATAATGTTCGTTTAGTACGTTTTCTCACTCCCGCTTACTACGTTCGAAGTTTGACGCCCTCATTCACTATTTTGGCCAATGCTTGGTCGATCCAGTGGGAGTATATTTACTACATTCGAAGTTTGACGTTCTCATTCGCTACTTTGGTCAAACCAGGTGGGGTGGAACCGGCAGTCAATAGCATGCATGTACATATAAGTGTGACGCCATTTGTGTGGGGGGGATAGAAAATGCTTTAGTTTAACAGTGGCTTGACGTGGTTAGTTTCTGCTGTTGAGTGTTGATGAAACGTAATGGTATTTTAACTTTTTGTTCGCAATCGAGAAAAAGAAAGTGCGGCAAATAACCAACAGTGAAAAACTACAAATCCTTGAAGAAGTAGATCGCAATATGAAACGTGTGGATATAGCGCAGAAGTTAAACATTCCTCCGTCAACCTTAAACACAATTGTTAGCAAACATAAACTAACTGAAACTGCTTTTGAAAAAGGGAAAAATGCTAAAAGAAAACATAATCGCCCTGGCCAGTTTCCAGAATTAGAAGATGTGCTATTAAAGTGGTTTACACAAGCAAGAGCTTCAAATATGCCAATAGACGGTACTGTGGCTCCAGTACCATCTCTGGACACATTTAGCACAGAAGATGGAACTGGATGATTTCAAAGCGTCCAATGGCTTGATTGAAAGGTTCAAGAATCGACCTGGCTACAGATGTGTGTGAGGTGAGGCTGCTGCCCTAGATAGTGATGCTACACTGTGTGAAAATATAGAAATGTGGAAAAATACAATGCTCCCATCAATTTTGAAACACTATAGCCCTGACGATGTTTATAATGCAGATGAAACAGGACTATTTTTCCATCTTTTGCCAGACAAAACCCTGGATTTTAAGGGTACTAAGTGCCATGGTGGGAAGCTTAACGAGGATTACAGTTTTGTAATGCTGTAACAAAAGCAGAACGGAGAAATTGATGCCGTTGGTTATTGGAAAAGCATACAGTCCACGATGCTTTAAGAATGTGCGATCTTTTCCATGTAAGTACACTTCGAACATAAAAGCCTGGATAACTTCCACCGTCTTTGAAAATTTCTTACGAGCATGGGACGCAAGACTGGGCATATGAAGCAGGAAAATTGCACTCTTTATTGATCAGTGTGCTGCTCATCCACCGACTGTTTCAAATTTAAGAAACATAAAAATCATTTTCTTCCCAGCAAACTGCACGAGTAAGCTACAACCTTTAGATTAAGGCATAATTTGTAAGCATACATATTGTAAGAGGTTGGTACAGAGAAGCTGGCTGCACTGAAATAAATGACAAGAAAAATCACCGTCTTAGATGCCATGCATTTTATTAGAACTGCTTGGGATTGTGTGATGCAAGATACCATTAGGAACTGTTTTAATAAAGCTGGTTTTTGCCGGGTTCTTGGTGATGCAATCATGCAGGAAGATGAGTTTTCGAGAGTGAAGAATGATGCCAAATAGAAGATGACGCCGGTGAGTCTTTCGAAACATACGTAAACATTGACAATGAAATTCCCGTGTGTGAAACAGCGACGATAGATGAAATACTTGAACAAGTGAAAGAAGAAGCATCAGTGAGAGATGAAAGTGATGATGAACCAGATCCTGAGCCAGTACCTACAGTGTCGGAAGCGATGCAGGCAATGGACATAGTGAAGCGATATGTGTGTAGTTTCGAAGTTGATGTAATGACTTTACTAAACCAGATGGATAGTAAAATTTTGGCATTAAAACCAACAAATCAATCAGCTATAGATATGTATTTTAAACCAGTGTAAATAGTGTCTGTATTTCACATCCGTTTTTGAGGTAAGATGTATTATTAGATTTTATTACATAAATACGTTCTCAAGTTGCAGATTATGGATTTTCGTTAACACGTTTTCCCGTCTATGATGTCCAAATCCTTGGGCCCCGCAAAAATGTACTAACGAGATTCTACTGTATACCTTTTCCTGTTGCTGCTGCTGCTCAGGGGTATACAACTCATTTATTTTCAAGACCATTGAGAAATACAAACCACTGAGAAATGTTCGATAGTGAACAATTAAGCAGGGCTATTCTGTAACTTTGTTGTTAAGAAGGCGACCACAGCTGATGACAGAAGTGAAAGCTTCTGAAACATGTGCTGTACAGTGGTGGTTTTTGGGGTGAAGAGAGTGAAGGGGCCCTTCACCTTCTCTCTGCTTAAAAATTAAAGATCAATATTTATTTTAAAATTCTCAGCCTAGTTGTCTCCAGAGCTTGGGCTGCTGCTAAGTTTTTTCTCTGCTTCACAAGACTGTTTATGAATTCTCAGGTGACAGGCTGAAGGAAATGACACTCGACAGAGAGGGAGTGTATGCTCTGTTTCTAACCACCTGCTAGTGGATGTGAAGGGATGTCTGCCAAACCCTGTCTCTCCCTCTAGTTTACATGGTTGCTACGACATGTCAAAGATTTTCTGCTTGCAAGTTTAAACCTTAAGTGCTGGGATGGTCTCAACAGATAAGAATCCTTTCACATCCTTCTCAATGTGAATCATGCTTGCTTAGAGGCATTGGGGCCTCACACACATAGTCATGCTTTCCTTATTGTGAGTGAGGTGTTTAACACTTGTTACAAGTGGCTTGTGGATGTTATCGTTTGTGTTTGTGAAATTAATCCAATTAATGACATAGCTTGTAATATACATGAGACACTGTTCTCCAGGTGAAAAGACGAGGATAAGAAAGACTTGTTAACAGTTGGAAAACCTACCACACCATTAAATCTTTATATAAAAAAGGAAAAGAACAGTAAATTTTATGTTAATTTTAAAACATCTTGGTTTTCCCAATTTCCGTGGTAGTGCAGTAGCTCCAATTTAGATGGACTATTTTGTTGGCCCTGTTTACTTTTTAATAATAATAATTATAATGTCTGGAATAAGGAAGGATTTTCTGATTTTAAGAACATTATGCAAGCTCTAAATAAGCATAAAGATTCTGCTCAACGCCTGAAATGCAAACTACAATTGAACACTTGTTTAAAGAATAGAAATACAATTTCTGATGCCTACAGGAAAATGCAAGGCTATTTATGGTTCAATTCAATGAAAATGTTCGTTATGAACAGACTTATTTTTACACTAGTCATAGATGCTGTGCTATATTTGGGTAAGCAAGAACTTGGAATTAGATTTCTAGACCTTAATGTAACTAAAATTATATATATATATATATATATTAAACAAACATTTATTTTGTAAGAACAGGATATTTTCAAGTTATTCCTTAAGTCATTTTATAAAACAATGAAAAAAAACATAATATTCATTTTTAAAACCTATTAGTAACAATATCATTCACAATAGTGTTAATATTATATGTAAAATAAATGTACTTTTTCAATTAAATTAACAAATAGCACAGAATATTTCCTCTCAAATGATCTTCAATGGTTATTATGCATGGTTATTAGCAATAATTTTTCTGTATGGTTATTAGCAATCATTTTTCTGCTTCACTTTCCCAGTATTCATTTTATTTTGCAGATGCATAGTCTTCTACAATCATCTTTAGCATTTCTGCATTCTCTTCTCTTAGGAACTTCAGTAGTGCAAAAATACCTTTCTTCTTTGCATCTATAATCCCAGGACATGGCGTCTTCAACATCACCATTTCAGTCTTCAGCATTGGCAATTTAAATCCTCTTTTTTTTTTATCTGACAAGGAATGAATGTTCCTGCATAAGAAGCCGAGACTGAAAATGAATATATTGTAAATCAAGATAACATATTTTTGTATTCCAAATTGTGTCTTTCCTTTGGGTTTCTTGTCATACTATGGTGATAAAGCTGATGCCCATTCCTCAATAATGTCCACTCCTACCACTCCAACGGGTGCCGGATTCTTTCTGAGGTTCTGAAGCGCTGTAATGTATTGGTGCACATTCTCAATGCTTTTATATCTTTTAAAATTTTTCTATACAGACCGAAGTTACAGTTGCATTGATTGTATGAGTGTCCCCTAACTGAAACACGTGTTGTATGGTTACTTTTTTTGATTCTGAAAGCCAAGTACAAAATACAAAATTTTAACATACTCATATTTAGCCCTCCACATGAATCCGACAGAAGTATAATGGTCTTAATACTGTTTTTATCCTGGAGTGTAATACTTATGAAATCATATAAAAAGGAACAAACAGAATTTGAATCTTTCTTTGCTGCACCCTCTAGAAACCAATAAAATATGGGTCATTGTGGCATGAACATTAAACACACAGAACCACAATAGCCTCTGGTAGAATTGCACAGTAATGCTCAGTTTAGGCAGAGGCAAGTTCTGCACGTAAACAAGCTCATGCACTAAGGTATCTGTGTTTTCAAGTTTGGCTGACCTCAAATGCTTTTCCTTTAATTTACTGTACTGCACAAATTTTATTTTGTGTTCATACACATTTTTACAAGGGTCATTTGCGTTGACACTCAATATAACTTCAGATTCCCGGCAGAAATCACAGGTATCAGTTCTTGGTTTTTGAAATGAATATGAACTATTCTCTCTAAAGAACTTATGATAAGTTTTATACTTCATTTGGAGTACCACATCAGTTTCATTGCAGAAAATAATTTTGGAAAGATTTGAATAATTTTGCAACACTAAGATCAGGGTTGTCAAAATATTTTCTTTGAGAATTACTCTGGCAATAATGCGATGGTTTGGAAATAAACTGGTCCCAGTGAGATCAGACCATTTCCCATATTTCTGTAGCTATTTTATGTGGTCTGTTTCTGTGTTTCCCTCTATTATCTTCTATTGTAAGGGCACCAGCAGTCAACACTTTTAAAACTCTCAATAACTTGCAAAACTCTCTGGAATAGGGACTTACAATTACAGTACTATTCTTGCTGCATTTTAGATGATAAATATACGAAGAGCTATGATTCCGAAGACTTAGTTTCATTAAATGTTCTAGATATGTTTTTCTTTTCAACTAAACTTAAAATCAATGTATCTTGCATATTCTTTCTGCCTATAGCCCAAAATCATTCATGGATTTCTTCTTTACCTTTTGGGTTTTGTTTTTACAAAACATTTCTTAGTGCAACATTCCTTACTGACTTTAAATTTCTTGGAACAGACTTTGCAATAGCAATTTTATGTGTTTATAGCACCACGTTGTGGAAGCCAATTTACGAGAGCAAATATGTGTTTTCTTCACGCGAAGCCATCTTGTGTGACGTCATACGTTGGTTGGTTCATTTGTTCTGTTTGTAGATTCCTCTGGCGTAGCAATTTATATCAGTTTTAAATGTACACCGGCTAGCTATTATCTGATCTAGGTAGGCATGTTTGTCTTACAGGTTGTGAAGCGGAAAAGGAATCTTTTATCCAAAAACTACTAGTGAAGAAATGTGTTTTATAATGTTTTATTGTCGAACACGTGCACTAACACTTTCACAGATTTACATAGATAATCGCCATATTGAAACTGTTTATAATAACTTCTTATCACTTTTAACTCACGTACTTCAACTTTGTATATTTAACTTTAGAATATTTTGTAAGATTTCTCGTACTTCTGCTGCGTGTAACTTATGACGAAAATGAAGGACTGATTGGCGACATCTTGTTGAACTGCGGAATTGACGTGGAGTGTACGGAGAATTTTGTATAACTGCGGGGACGATGTATAATGTTTTGAGAATCTTGCCGAACTGGGGGATCGTGACCTCAACCTGGCTATTTATAGGCTTACCTCAAGATACACCTAAAGATTATAAATGAACTGCTATTGGCTAACAAAACGCGCCAACATTAGCGTCTATTTTACTATCCAATGAAAACCACTAATACATATTATTTTTAGAGAATGTTCTAGAAGCTTTTTTACCGAAAAGGCGCGAAACATTACGTAACTTCCTGGTTCCCGGTAACGATAAACAACTCATTCCTTTGCTAAAGTATTGTGTTATTGTTAACAGTTTCAATAGAGCTGTATATTATTATTTACCAATAATAATTACAATTATTAAACCTCTGAAATCAATGTTACACAAAAATACATATTCATATTAAAATAATTATTTACATTAAAGTAATTTGTGATACAAATTACCGTCTCAACTTTACCAGTCTTTGGCAAAACATAAATTCACCAGAATTTCTCTTCTTCTTTGCAACCTCTTTCTTCAATTCCCTTTCTGAATTTTACATTTCCTTCCAATAGGGTGGCTTTATATTCACTCTCCATACTGGATGTATTATTACAATCACTTTTTCTTTCTTTCTTTCTTTCTTAATTTTGTAGTAGTTTCCAGTGTGATATTATCACAAGGAACATCTATTGTCTACAGCTGTGTTTGGAACAACAACTTGGCACAGCACGGCAGTCAAATGTTTCTAGAGGGTGTTGCGTTTATCAGAGAGTAATAATATTTTGTCACCAGAAGAGTTATTACGAATACAATATTTACAGGAAAGGAAAAAGACAATGGATGTAAAGTTATTCCAGGGATTGCCTCAATTGTAGAAGATTGGGAAAGATTGAAACAAGTGTTAGAGAGTATTATAAATGGCAAGCAACCTGATAAAAGAACAACTGAGAAGCATTTTTTCAAAACTCGATAGATGCACAAAATGCATTTCTGAGATAAGTTATTTCTACTTACTAGCAATACGATTGGTTAGCACTGCAAATTCTTTGATGATTCATTCTGCTTTCTAAAATCTCTCATAACACATAAGAGAATAAAGAGTTAGCATAGTTTAACTAGTGAAGTTTTGAGGTTTGGAAATTCATGAGTTTTTTCAAAAACCAATAGATGCTGATTAACTTTTTTGCATTAGTGTGAAATTTGTGAAATTAACATGCTGATTATGAGGTTTTGTTGTTGTTTATTTTTTTAAGCTCTATTTATGCCCCACCTTTTAACTACATTGGTCTTATCAATGTCCTATCCTTTGGAATTTACTGCAATTGGCAATGGTGTTAACTCATATTCTCTTGTCATCATATTTCTTGCACTTTTTGGGTTTTTATCATTAGATTACACACACATGTTTCCAGACTCTGAGGAGGGTGGGGAGTTATCTTGGCTAGAGTAAAATTCCCACCCCCAGCCAGGAATCAAACCCAGGACCCTTCACACAGCAGGCAGGTGCCAGCCGTTTTGTTGTGAGGCAGTATTTTATATCACAACACTGTGAATGCCAGAGTGATTGTAGTGTAACTTAACATTACTGTATGACAATGATTTGAGATGTTTGTTAATTATAAGCATTGTTAGGAAATAAGTTTACACGACCTCACTGAAACTGACAATAGGAGCGGATAACAATGAGCGAGGGGGTGAGTTGTTTATCAATTAGAACAGACAAACAAATGACGTCAGAGTAGCGTGCTTTTCTTTAGAAATGGAGGGAATATCTTCCCTAGAGCATGTGTGTTCATAATTTTGATTGGATATAAAAATAGACGCTAATGTTGGCGCATTTTATTAACCAATAGCAGCTCGATTATAATCTTTAGGCATATCGAGGTGAGGGAGTATAAATTCCGTGCCAGAGACGGGTAACGCGCAGTTCTACAGAATCATTCACAAGTTACACGTCGCTCAGTCATGGGTTACACGTCGCGCAGTTCTACAGAATCTCTCGCGTCATAAAGTTAGGTACAAAATGTGAAATACTAGAATTAGTAATGAGCGGCAAATAAGTGATTATAGTTACATTCCAAAATATAACAGTTTCAGTCGGGAGTGTATCATGAGTAAATATGGGAAATTAATGAAATGTGACAGCAATAAAAGTGTAAAAACAAATTCTTTTATCAGTGTTATCTTTTAGTAACAACTCCTTTCCGTTTACATGCCCTGATCAAGAGATTTGCTCGATTGAGTAGTAATAATAGCTAGCCGGAGGACAAAGAACCCAAAATTCAAACTAGTAATACAATAACAGGTGCTCAGCAAAAAAAGATAACAAAAAGTTACGACAAAATTGGCTCCCATAACGTGGGGCGAAAATAACCAGTAAGGGACGAAGGAACCAGAATGTGGAGTGAATGGAGCAGTGCAATTAACTACAAGACGCAGATCCCAGAAACAACCACCAGAACGACCAACGACGCGGATGAGAGGACATCATAACTACATGAATAGATAACAACAGTGGAATTCGACACCAAGACAGCAAGACGACATATACATCTAGGAGAGAGGGGTAGGAAGCTGGACATCAAAGCAACATAATCAGATAGCATCATAAAGGTTAGAAAATTCTAAATTTTTTGTGTATCCTAAAAGCAAACAAACAAAAATTGTGAAAGATTAAATGTTGTTGAGAAGTGGTAGGATTAAGAAAACAATGTCTACTAATAATACTGAAGAAATAATTATGGAAGGGGATAATGAACAGTTAGTTGTAATTCAATACAGGTTACGGAAAATAGCTCAAACAATGTAGGATTTGAGGGAGCAAATGTTAGTGAAGAAAGTCAGAATAGAATAGCAGGAAATGTTCATTTTGATGCTGGTATGATGATGGAAATGCTGAGAAATTTTGGTGAAACATTAAATAAGAGTATTACGAGTACAGATCAATTAAGGAAAGATATGGAAAAGAATAATAGGGAATTAAGGGAAGATATTGGTAAGAGTATTACAGATCAATTAAGGGAAGATATTGGTAAGAGTAATGAGAAATTAGACAACAAAAACTAACTCAGAATATGAAAAAGAATAATAGGGAACTGAGGGAAGATATTGGTAAGAGTATTACAGATCAATTAAGGGAAGATATTGGTAAGAGTAATGAGAAATTAGAACAAAAACTAACTCAGAATATGGAAAAGAATAATAGGGAATTAGGGGAAGATATTGGTAAGAGCTTAGAACAAAACAGGGAAGAAATTGAAAAGAAATTTATGGAGCTAGATAGCAGTATGACAAGAATAAGAAATGAAAATCAGGAAATAATAGCAAATGAGATAGGAAAAGTTTCAAAGAAAATGTCAGATATGAACAGGGAAATATCTAACCAAAAAAATGAGGTTAATAATAAACTTGAACATGTTGACGTAAAATGTACAGAGTTAGGAAGTCGAATGAATAGCATTTCAAGTGAGCTAAGAGAGATGAATGCAGATTTAATTCAGGTGCAAGTTAATTTCAGAGGGGAGATATCTGAAATTCAGAAGGAGTCGGAAACACAAAGAAATAAGTTGTCCGAAGAAGTTAAAGTTTTGTCTATAAATTTGAACCAAAAACTAACTTCTGAAATTAACAAGCACCAAGCTGTTCAAAATGAAAGCTCCAATCCAGTACAGTTTATTGCAGACTTGTCAGGGTACTCTCAAATTAAAAAGATACCAGAAGAATTGAAAATGATAGTTGTTAAAAGATGTGTGGTTCAGAAAACTTTAGATTGGTTTCAAATGTTATCAGGTGGTGAAATTTCATATGAATCCTTTAAGAGGCTATTCATGAACATATTTTGGTAGGTTACGATACAGCTACGAGCAATGTTTAGCCATGGACAATTTAATCCAGCAGAGGGAATAGCAATGACCGCTAAAAAACGAGAGAGAGAGAGAGAGAGAGAGAGAGAGAGAGAGAGAGAGAGATGGAAAGCAAATCCAGGATAGTTAAAGCTGAAATTGCGATAGTAACATTCTTGGTGCTTACGTAATATGTTTTTACGTAAATTATTAGAACTTGAAGATCTTATGTTGTGTTGCTTTTGTTTTGTTTGGTTACATAATTTTAACTGCCCCACGTATGGGAGCCAATTTGCGACGGTATTACTTATAATGTTATATTATTTAACATTATTGTAGCCCCACGTTGATGCGGTATTGCTTAATGTTTGTTTACATCACGTGTTGAAGCCATCTTGTGACGTCATTCATTTGTTTGGTTTGTAGCTCCATCTAGTGTTAGCAATTTGCGGCAGTATTAGCTTTTGTTTGATTTCATTTCAAATGTCCTCCGGCTAGCTATTATCCT
The DNA here is from genome assembly GCA_030765065.1 of Deroplatys truncata. NCBI lineage: Eukaryota > Metazoa > Arthropoda > Insecta > Mantodea > Mantidae > Deroplatys > Deroplatys truncata. The sequence goes on along the minus strand of CM060976.1, from coordinate 191,287,218 downwards.
GTTGGCTTGGGCACGTATCTCTATACAGGTTGTGTAAACGGAAAGGAATCTTTTATCCAAAAATTACACTGATGAAGAAATTTGTTTTACACATTTATTGTAGAACACGTTAACTATCACATTTATACATTGATCTTAACACTCGCCAAACTGAAACTGTTATAATAACTTCTTACTGATAATTCTTTTAATCCACGTACTTCAATCTTTTATATAATTAACCTTACAATACTTTAGATCTTTCATAATTCTGCTGCGCGTAACTTGTGAATCTATATCCGATGTATGACGAACTGACTGACTGAAGACGACGTGTAGTGTACACAGATTTTTGATGAACTGAACTAAATACGACGTGTAATGTATGAATGCTTTCGGCGAACTGAAGGACTGACTGACTTTACCTCCAACCTACCCTATTTATACGCCTTCATCCAGATACGCCTAAAGATTATAACTAAACTGCAATTGGCTAATAAAACGCGCCAACATTAGCGTCTATTTTAATATCCAATTAAAATTATGAATACATATGCTTTAGGGAGGAAACATTCCAGAAGTTTCTACCGAAAACGCGCCAACATTACGTAACTTTCTCGTTTCCAATAATGATAAACAGCTCACCCCCTCGCTGCATTATTGCGCGCTATTATTGACAGTTTCAGTAAGGCCGTATAAACTTACTTCTCAACAATATTTACAATCAATAAACATCTGAAATCAATGTCACATAAAAATGCATATTCATATTACAATCATTATTTACATTTAAGTAATTTGTGATACAAATTACTGCATCAAAATGCAGAACAAAGTATTGGAATGTAAGAGGGTTAACTATGTATATACGTCATAAGAAAGGAGAAATAAATTCAGGACAAAAATAAATGTTTAAAGGGGTAAAGATAATTAAAGCAAAACACTTATGTAGCACACAGATAATGTGAAATTATGTCTAGAATTAAGAGATGTAAATATATTTGTGTAGAGGATGAATAATTTGGTAAATGTGTTCAATAATTACAAGATGAACCAGGTTAAAAATCTTGATTGTATAAATTTTTATGTCAATAACCTAAAAAAGTATAACCATATTGTAATGTCAGATGTATGTATATAAACACATTAGACCCAAGCCAGTGAATAGTGGCGAAAAAAAAAAAAAAAAAAGATGTATAACGTGTGTAAAATGCGTGTGCAGTGTTACGCGCAAGTGATAAATACCGTGTGTTCCAAGATTCAGGAGACTAAAAACCCAATTATAAAATATCCAAAAAAAGTTGTAAATATTTATAATTATGTTTCTAGTGAGGCATATGAGGGAGTATTTTATATCACAACACTGTGAATGCCAGAGTGATTGTAGTGTAACTTAACATTATTGTATGACAATGATTTGAGATGTTTGTTAATTATAAGCATTGTTAGGAAATAAGTTTACACTACCTCACTGAAACTGACAATAGGAGCAGATAACAATGAACGAGGGGGTGAGTTGTTTATCAATTAGAACAGACAAACAAATGACGTCAGAGTAGCGCGCTTTTCTTTAGAAATGGAGGGAATATCTTCCCTAGAGCATATGTGTTTGTAATTTTGATTGGATATAAAAATAGACACTAATGTTGACGCGTTTTATTAACCAATAGCAGCTCGATTATAATCTTTAGGCATATCGAGGTGAGGGAGTATAAATTCCGTGCCAGAGACGGGCAACGCGCAGTTCTACAGAATCATTCACAAGTTACACGTCGCTCAGTCCAACAGAATCATTCGCGGGTTACACGTCACACAGTCCAACAGAATCATTCATGGGTCACACGTCGCGCAGTTCTACAGAATCTCTTGCATCGTAAAGTTAGTTACAAAACGTGAAATACTAGAATTAATAATGAGCGGCAAATAAGTGATTATAGTTACATTCAAAAATATAACAGTTTCAGTTGGGCGTGTATCATGAGTAAATATGTGAAATTAATGAAATGTGACGGCAATAAAAGTGTAAAAACAAATTCTTTTATCAATGTTATCTTTTAGTAATAACTCCTTTCCGTTTACACGCCCTGATCAAGAGATTTGCTCAACTGAGTAGTAATAATAGCTAGCCGGAGGACAAAGAACCAAAATTCAAACTGGTAATACAATAACAGGCGCTCAGCAAATAAGATAACACGAACGATACCGCGACAGTTGTTTACTGTCAAGGATAAACTACTTTTACTTGTTAGCTTCATTATGGAATATACCTTTTTTATGGACATAGAATTATTAAATGCTTAGCAGGCATATTGAACAATGCTTGTTTGATGTTTTAACGCTTTGCTCATCATTTTAACTTTATTCACTTTTATTTTGAATATTTTATACAATTTTTGCCAGCCTTAGCATAAAAACAATACTTGTAATTTCTGATTACACAACAAAGTTCATGTCATTTATTTTTTATTCATTTATATATTTTATTTATTTTCCTCTTTTCATAATGCATAATTTACTAATTCACAATAACAATATTTAACTTATTTGTATACCAACATATTGGACACAATAACAAAGAAATCAAATTTTGTATTCGTAACAATATAAATAAGTAAGGTTTAAGCTTTAACTGCCCCTCCTAGCACATCCTTACAAAAGTATTTTGCATTTTCTGGAATGTCAAACAAACTAGCTTGATTTTGAACATCCTTTTTATTTTCTTTGCTCACCCGATTGATTTTGGGAACAGTTTGAGACAGAAGAAGACCTTGCTGCAGGACTTAATGCACGGTTTCATCACGCCACTTCCACAGGCAAAGCAGAATGTCTTTTGAACTTCTACACATACCTTATGGTCTTCCTTTGATTGCTTGGAATATGTTTATGATTCGCTGTGTATTGCTCTTGAAAGTCTTTAAACAACAGTTTCACAGAGTGTGATTTTGTAATATCTGATGGTACTCATTAGGGCACAAGATATTCTCTTTTTTCCTTAACTCTTTTTCATTTCTGCCGAAAACTCTATCTGGAGGCATAAAACTGTGTCACACATTGGGTAGATAATTGAAATATGGGAAAATTTTCTACTCTTCTCCAAGAAAGCAATAAACATGAACATCATCACACCATTCCTGTTCTGACTAGAGCAAGACTGTAAATAAACGAGTGGTAGAAGGAGCATTACTGGAGATTCATTCTTTCAGTAACAACAAGAAGTGGTGCAAAGCAGAGGCAACCTGACGCAGTCTTTTGCTGATTCAGTTTCCAACCATGTATAAAAGGAAATATCACCTTTCTATTGGGTTTTAGAAGGAATAATTATGCATGGATTATACAGCCACACCTGCCTTCCATAAAATAGCTCGCTGACAATGTTTGGGCAACGGTTGATTTGACTTACATTTTGATTTCCTTTCTTTCTTTGTTTTTGCGATTCCTGCCTCCTGCCCATTCTATGACTGGTACAGTTTCACAATCTGAGCTCCTGTCCATTGTCCATAGCATGTGCATAGTGCGATGTCTCAACTAAGAATAAATATACCACATATAGCAAAGCTTGCAGAAATGAATAGGAAAACCAAGAACAGTGAGTTAGGAGTTAATTCCAACGATGCAGCAGTGTAACAAAGCTCGCAGAAATTCCAAGAACCACAACAGTGAGTGATGCAGTAATTTGTATCATAAATTATTTAAATGTAAAGAGTGATTATAGTATGAATATGCATTTTTATGTGACATTGATTTGAGATGTTTGTTGATTGTAATTAATGTTGAGAAGTAAGTTTATACGGCCTTACTGAAACTGACAATAATAGCGTGCAATAATGCAGCGAGGGGGTGAGCTGTTTATCATTATTAGAGACGAGGAAGTTACGTAATGTTGGCACGTTTTTCTGTAGAATTTGCTGGAACATTTTTCCTAGAGCATATGTATTCATAATTTTCATTGGATATTAAAATAGACGCTAATGTTGGCGCGTTTTATTAGCCAATAGCAGCTCAGTTATAATCTTTAGGCATATCGGGGTGTAGGAGTATAAAAAAGGGCTAGGTTAGAGGTAGAACCCGTCAGTTCATCGAAAATATTTGTACGTTACACGTCGCCTTCAGTCCGTCAGTTCATCGAAAATAGCGTGCAATAATGCAGCGAGGGGGTGAGCGGTTTATCATTATTAGAGACGAGGAAGTTACGTAATGTTGGCACGTGTTTCTGTAGAATTTGCTGGAACGGTTTTCCTAGAGCATATGTATTCATAATTTTCATTGGATATTAAAATAAATGCTAATGTTGGCGCGTTTTATTAGCCAATAGCAGCTCAGTTATAATCTTTAGGCATATCGGGGTGTAGGAGTATAAAAAAGGGCTAGATTAGAGGTAGAACCCGTCAGTTCATCGAAAATATTTGTACGTTACACGTCGCCTTCAGTCCAGCAGAGTTATGAAAAATCTCAAGTGTTGTAAAGTTAATTACACAGAAAGTTGAAGTACTCGAATTAAGACTGATCAGTAATGAAGTTATTATAACAGTTTCAGTTTGGCGAGTGTCAAGATCAATGTGTAAATGTGATAGTGAATGTGTTCGACAATAAAAGTGTAAAACAAAATTCTTTCATCAGTGTTATCTTTGGGTAAATGATTCCTTTCCGTTTACACAACCTGTATAAAGAGAAGTGCTCGACCAAAAAGATCATAGCTAGCCGGAGGACAGTGAACCAAAATTAAATAAAATATCCGTAGCATTCTTTCAAACAAACACTAATACTGCCGCAAATTGCTAACACCAGATGGAGCTACAAACCTAACAAAGAATCACGTCACAAAATGGCTTCACCACATGGAGTAAACACAAATACAAACAATAACATTAATAATACTGTCGCAAATTGGCTCCCAAACATGGGGCTCAACAAATATTATAAATAACAGAAGTATACCACTGCATGAGATAGCAGTTAATGCCAACATTACATTTCATAGAATTAAGGTTGCTATATGCTGTGTCAGAATATATAAAATTGCATCTATCGACTTTTACTTTAACTGAGCAAATGCATCTATCAAGTTTTAAAAAAGCTGCCAATATTCCTTACCTTCTACACAGGACATGTATCGAGATATGCAAAATCTGATTTCACAGAATGATGCAAGAAGTGCAAATTATGTCGATACTATATATAAAACTCAATTTTATAAAATTTTGCATCCATCAAGTTTTGAAAAATGCTCCTCAATTCAACTCAGTAAGGGATTTTCAAACAAAATGAATAGTTTCAAATTTACTACTCTGGCTGTAGTGTTCAATGACATTTTTTGTTTGACAGACATTCTTTTTGAAGTTTTGCAAAAGAGATCACGGACATTGCATTGATTTCAAAGATCGGGGTGACATGTGATTTAATAAGCAATAAATGAAATGGACAATATTTTTTGGAATTATTTGAGAAAATCAATTTACTTCCGACTCCAAGAAGAAAACATGGAAAATTGACAGAAAATGAAACTTTCGAAAATTTCAAGATTTTATTTTTCAAAATTTTGGATACCATTTCAGTGGAAACGAAAGTGAGATTTTAGGATTGTGACAGTTTATAATTTCTTGCCCTTGTGGATACCACAAAATTTGATAATTACCCTAAAGATTTTCCTTCTTTGGCTCTTGAAAATTTACGATGTTATTCAAAGATATTTCAAAGAATTGATCTTTTAAAGAATTAACACATCTTCTGTATGCTGATAAGGTGTATAGGTCTGTTACTACAGTGGAGTGTTTTAAATTGTGCCAGGAAAACAAGGATGTATTTGAGGAAACATGCAAGCTATTTGCTTTAGTTTTAACAATTCCATCCACAAATGCATCAGTGGAAAAAAGTTTTTAAACAGATTTAAATCTGCCACTAGAAACACTATATCAAGGCAGTCTCACATCATTAGCGAACATCTCTATCCAGAAGACACTTTTGTGTAAACTTATAAGGAACGAGCTATTTTATGTGGACATAACAGATAAGTTTGCTGCTCTCACAGAACTGGAGGATTAACTTAATACACAAGAAATGAAATAGATGAGTCTCACATGATAATCATTATTTAGCTAAATTATTATAATTAAATTTGCTATCATTGTTTATTAAAGTCTGTAGCCCTTCACCTACTATTTAAGGCACAGGCTGCCATTGGTCCTGTATAAATTAAGAGCATAATTTGGGACAGCAAACATGTCACAAATTCAACTCCTAATGCTTAAAAACTGAATTTTGCCTTCGCTGTTACAAAACTCCTAAAAAAATTAATTAAATTATTTATTAAGCTTAAAGAACCACTCTTAACAAATGTGGCACTATTTGGCATTCTGTAAACACATTTATAACTACAATACAGCAAAGCCCTTAATTCGAGGTTTCATGTAATTCAAGCTGGTCTTAAGAAAATAACAATTTTACATAAAACTAAAGTAAAATCCCATTTTTATACGTTGTCCATGTGTACATTTTACGCACTTGTGAACATGTCACATTTTGAACTTTCTTTCAATTTTCCATGTACAATACAGGTAAAATTGTCTCACTTAGGGTTTTCGTTCATAATGCACAGAAATACTCTTGACTTCAGAATGCTAATGCATTTCTATTATAGATGGACCTAGGTTTCAAGGAATGCGCTTGCTCTTTCTTTGTCGATCCTTCACTAATTGGAACCCTGTGGCAATCAGTTGTACAGTGCATGCCATCCTTATTATTACCACTGTTGTTGTCCCTACTCGGCAGCAGTGGTCATTAAAACATGCTTAAGTAAAAATACACATTTTACAACATAGGTTGACCATTGTTGTATGTAGATGGTTGTGTAATAACATCTGTACTGTAGTGAGCCCACCTGTGTCACATTAATTTTAAAGTGTTGTACGTATATACATATGTAACTGTGTGTTTTTAATGCTTTAATTCATACATAAAAATGAGTGGTAGGAGTAAGAGAAAATTTGAGCCATTGAATGTGAAACTGGAGGCTTTGAAAAGACTATTATAGACAAAGGAGAAACATTAAAAAAAACTTGCTGCTGAAATAGAGTCAGTGAAGTAGCAGTTGGAGATCGGCGTAGAAACAGAGAACAATTTGAGAAGTTTTCATCTAACAAGATTTCTATTTCGTCATTTGAACGGAAGTCATTGAAGAAATAAGAGTATGAATGAGTGAAACTTTGTTCATTTGGTTTACTCAACAAAGACAAAAAGGAAATCCAATTTCAGGGGCTATTCTGCAAGAAAAAGCTGTATTTTTAGGAATGAGTTACAGGAAGATGAGGATGATTTTACTGCAAATTCAGGATGGTTGGATAGGTGAAAGAAGTGATACGGCATAAGGCAACTTGAAATTTGCGGTGAAAAACTTTCTGTGGATTCTCAAACTGTTACACAATTTTCTAAGAAATTAAGAAAAATTGTACAAGAAGAAAATTTTACTCCTGATCAACTGTATAATTGTGATGAAACCGGAATAAATTATATTTCCGTATAATTTGAGTTTTTTGTAATTTGAGGTAGCATCAGCCCCAATTAGCTGGAATTACCGGGGCTCTATTGTATTTATTTTCTTGCAGGTTGTTAGTTAACTGGAGTGACTAATCAAAACTTTGTGCGCTCTGCGATAGCATTTTGTTTTCTCGCTGTCACCAGCGCCGGAATACTGACTACTTTTGCTACTTTCCTTGCCGACACGGAGGGGAAGCATGTTGTGAAAACTTTGCACAAAAAATATAAAATATATTGTGGATTTTTAAAATTTGCACCCAATACTTAAAGTAGGACAACCTAAACCTTCTTGTGACCCCAAAGAATTAGATATTTTGGGAAAACTCGTTCAGCTGCTGAACAGCTGTGGCAGTGGCCTGTAAAATGTGTTTAAATATTAGGTTAGGAAAGACAGACAGAAGGCCTAGCAGTGCAGTTTCATATTGTTTTGATGTGAATTTCACTCATTTATATCTATCCACAATTAGTAATTTTTTTTACGTTTTTTTGGCTTGTAATTATACTTTTTAAAGACACCAACTGTTATGCAATTTTTTTCTGAAATTTTAATGTATACCATCAAGTAAGTACAATACTTTTTTTATTCATGATTTATCAATGCTCAGCTTTAGTTCAGTTTTGTGGAAATATCCTTGCATCTAAACAATCTTTGAATGAAAATCATAATTAGTATCCGAATATATCCATATTAGTTTAGGTATGTGGAAGGTCGTAGTGAAAAGAAAGTTTAGTTTCACTAGTTGTGTTATCCGCTATTAGTATTTTATTTTGGATTATTTTTCGTACATAAATTTATTGAATTAATAAATTATCACTTTATAGCCAAACTGACTGACTTCTGTTATGCTCCTCCTCTTCCAGCAGCAGCAGCAGCAGCAGCAGCAGTATAAATTAAAATTTCTATGGTTACAAGAAGGTGATAATTTACTTTCCATTAGCCACTTCGTTTAGCATATTGGAAATTCCATTAATATATTCTAGGAACTAAAACATATCTGTAATATCCTACAGCTCTCATAAGTGCTCAGTTCCTAATCTTAACTTAAAATAGAGGCAAATATATTCATGAACCATGTAAATCAACATTATCACGTCTGAACCTAAAATTCCTAAATCAATAACTGTTACTGTTTATTACAATACGAGATTGCACATTTATTTTGCTATTAAAATTTTTCTCTTAAAAGTTATATTTGGAGCATCATTTACCAAAACTATCACACAGAACATTGCTTACCCATGCATGATCCATAGCATTTGTATTTTACACTACAATGAATAAATAAACATTTGATAATTAAAATGTCAAATTTCTATCAAGCCTTTCCTCCTGCAGCAGCATTAAAGCGCCATGTAAATCTGTTGTATAACAAAAGCGTAAGCAAGAGGTTCTCGGGGTTTGTTGCATTCAACAATCAAACCTTTATTCTTAACAAAATTTTGTTTTGTTACAAAGCTACAGAATGCAGAATAGCATGTAACAATTGGTTAGCGGCTTTAACAATTTGTTAAGCCTTAACAAAACATTTTAACCACTCTCCAAACTTTCAAAGTGACTTTAAACTGAAATAACAGTTAACCTGTAGAACCTTTCAATGGCATATTGAAAGTGAATACAGAAAATTAGTTCAGATAACCAATTGATCCGCATCAGTACCTTTTTTAGACTACTGCAGAATTGTAACTCATGTTAACATATTAGCAAATAGATCTATTAAAAGTCCTAAGACAAATTCAGCTTTGTTTTCAAAAGAGCAATGGATTTAGTGACACATAACAAGTGCTAGAAGTGCAACTCAAATTAACATATTAGCAAATAGACCTATTTAAAGTTGTAAGACAAATTCAATTTTATTTTCAAAAGAGCAATGAATTTAGTAACACAAAGAGCGTAACAGGATATGAATCCAAATTACGAACTAACCTTGAATGGATCATAATCCAAAGCCGACCACGCAAGTGATGCAGTTTCATAGGTTATACCTTCCATTTGGAATGGTGAGATTGTTGGGCGCACTTCGAATAAGTTTGGATGATTGCACACTTTCCTGAGTTGCATTAAAACATTGATGACACTCAGTAGATTCCCTGAGGCAAGGGTTTCTCTTGTTCTGAAAGCAAAATGCAGATACTATAAAAACCTGAATTGCTGGCTAAATTACTAGGGGCCTTGACTGAATGTTTCAGTTTAACAAACTGCAGAACCAAAAAAGTTGTACTTTTTCCTTGTACTTATGGAGGGAGAAGAGAAATATAATCTTGCAAGATTTATAATTTAACATTCATTTCACAACTTCCATTAGTACATGTATTATGGAATTAACTTTATATGATTATTCTCAAGCCAAAGGAGGAATTTTATCAGAATATAGCCCAACGAAGAGTCTATCCAACAATTAACAAGAATTACCATGCAAGCACACATTTCAAACACTGTATTGAGGAATTAAGCTTAATCTTGTGATTTATACCTCAATATTAAAACTAATTTATTTTTTAAGTTGTACTGTTATCACACATGAAATTTATGTGGATATAATTTATTTTCATAATTGCTAATTTCAAGTCTGATGTTTTAGTAAAAACTGGCACTGAGGAACTTTGAAAAATGATTCTCGAAAAGGTTTAAAACATCTGCTTGCATGGAGATTCTTGTTAAATAAGGTTAAAGCGCCAATTTTTTAAAGGTGCAGTCATCTTTCACTGTCTTCATTAAATACAGTGGAATCTCATTAGCACGTTCCTCAATAACACGTTTTCCCATGTATTACATTGAATTTTAAAAGTTTTGCCACCAAATGTAATAGATAACGTTTGTTTAGTATGTTTTCTCGCTCCTGCTTACTACATTCAAAGTGTGAGGTCCTCATTTACTATTTTGGCCAATCCTTGTTTGGTCCAGTGGGAGTAGGTGCTTACTATGTTCGAAGTTTAACGTCCTCATTCGTTGCTTTGTCCAATCCAGTCAGGGTGGAGACCAGCAACCAATGACATGCATGTGCTTGTGTGACGCGATTTGTGTGGGAGGGGTGCCTTAGCTTGGCGTGCTTAGTTTCTACTGTTGAGTGTTGACCAAACAAAAGTAGATTGTATTTTAAGTTTCCATTCGCAATGGAGAAAAAGAAAGGGCAGCAAATAACCAATAGTGAAAAACTGAAAATCCTTGAAGTAGTAGTTTGCAATCCAAATATTAAATGTGTGGATACAGTGCAGGAGTTAAACATTCCTCAATCAACCTTAAACACAATTATTAGGAAATGTAACTGATTGAAATTGCTTTTGAAGAAGGGAAAAATGCTAAAAGAAAACATAAATCGCCCTGGCCAGTTTCCAGAATTAGAAGATGTGCTATTACAGTGGTTTACACAAGCAAGAGCTTCAAATGTGCCAATAGATGGTACTGTGGTTCCAGTACCATCTCCGGACACATTTAGCACAGAAGATGCAACAGGATGATTTCAAAGTGTCAAATGGCTGGATTGAAAGATTCAAGATTAACATGGTTTAGTTCACAGATGTATGCGAGATGAGGCTGCTGCCCTAGATAATGACACTGCACTGTGTGAAAATATAGAAATGTGGAAAAATACAATGTTCCCATCAATTTTAAAAGACTATATCCCTGATGACATCTTATAATGCAGATGAAACGGGGCTATTTTTTCCAACTTTTGCCAGACAAAACCCTGGATTTTAAGGTCACTGAGTGTTACGGCGGAAACTTAACAAGGAGAGGATTACAATTTTGTTGTGCTGTAATGAAAGTGGAAAGGAGAAAATGGTACTGCTAGTTATTGGAAAAGCATGCAGTCTGCGATGCTTCCAGAATGTGCGATCTTTTCCATGTAAGTATCTCCCAACACAAAAGTCTGGATAACTTCTGCGGTATTTAAAAATTTCTTACGAGCATCCAGACTGGACATAAGAAGAAGGAAAATTGCACCCTTCATTGATCAGTTTGCGCTCATCCACCAACTATTTCAATTTTAAGAAACACAGAGATCATTTTTCTTCTAGCAAACTGCACAAACAAGCTACAACCTTTAGATTAAGGCATAATTTGGTGAATGAAGCAAACATATTAGAAGAGGCTGGTACGAGAAGGTTGGCTCCACTGAAATCGACAAGAAAAATCACCGTCTTAGATGCCATGTAGTTCATTAGAACTGCCTGGGATTCTGTGATGCAAAATACCATTAAGAACTGCTTTAATAAATCTGGCTTTTGCTGTGTTCTTGTGTTAACATCACGCTGGAAGATGAGTTTTCTGAGAGTGAAGAAGGTGCCAAATATGTCGCATGCCGTTTGAAACATATGTAAACATTGACAATGAAATTCCAGTGTGTGAAACAGCAACGATAGATGAAATACTTGAACAAATGAAAGAAGAGGCGTAAGTAGCAGATGAAAGTGATGACCCAGATCCTGAGCCAATTCCTACAGTGTTGGAAGTGATGGAGGTAATGGACATAATGAAGTTATATGTGTGCAATTTCAAAGTTGATGACAATGTAAAGACTTTACTAAACAAGATGGACAGTAATCTTTTGTCATTAAAACCAAAAAAACAATTAATACAGGTATGTATTTCAAACCAGTGAAATAGTGTTCATATATCACATCCATTCGGGAGGTAAGATGTATTATTAGATTTTATTATATAATTATGTTCTTAAATTGCAGATTTTGTATTTTTGTTAACATGTTTTCCCATCTATGCCGTCCAAATCCTTGAGTTCCTGCAAAAACATACTAACGAGATTCTACTGTATATTAAGTGCTGCTGTCAATGTTTTTAGACTATTCACAGTTAACATTCAGCACTTTCAATATTAATTTACAGGTCATGTTAATACCCTATGAGAGGTGTAAAACACACATTGGAGAATGAATTGTTGAAAAAACCTTTGCAATATTTAATTCTAAAATACAGAATGAGAACTGATTCTGTTTATGAGCAGAAAAAGAATATAGGAGAAATTTCACTAATAATTTACTAAGGATAGAAAATGGAAGAGATGAAATTGTACACAATCTGCTTTCTTAATGTGTAGTCTTAATTTACTTACTTTGCTCTAGACATGAAGTCATCGTATAAAAATCGCTGCCTTTTGGAAAGACGGCACATCACAATATGTTCATATTTCTTAGGTAACTGTTTTTCTACTTCAGTCTTTAACCGGCGCAGTAAAAATGGTCGCAAAACCTAAAAACAAAAGCTTTTATTAGCCCAGTTGGAACCAAATTTTAAAAACGGATTTTTCTTTCCAACCTATGCTTTTATACATGGCTAATGTGAAAGAACAGACCGCATTACTATACAATCTGAATAAAATCATACAAAAAATGCTGTAATGCTTACCTTGTGCAGGCGCTTTATTAGACTTTCATTATATTCTGAGTTGCCTTCTATCATGCCTGTCACAGGATTTGAGAACCATTCTTTAAATTCACGGTGTGATTGGAACACGTTGGGCATCAGAAAGTGCATGAGTGACCACAGTTCCATGAGATTATTCTGTAAGGGTGTACCAGTGAGAAGCAAACGCCTGAAAAGAACATTTTTGTCACTGCATAATAAAATACATTTTCATTCTCAATACAAAATAACTAAAATCAACCCCTCCCCCCAAAAAAGGTTTAAAATTAATCAGAATTCCCACTTGCAAAAGAGATTCTTTCCTTCTTTCTTTTTCTCACCATTTCACAAATTTCAATCTTCCTATATTAACTCCTCAAGGCACTTTCTTTACTTTCCTCACCTCTGTCACATTTTCATTTTTACTTTCCATCTACGCAAAAAAAAAAAAAAAAAACCTACAAACAAACTGCTTTTAAAAAGTCGTTCAAAATGTATGCTCCTTTATTGTAGGGGGAGCAAAATCTCACAAAACATCTGCACTACTGTATCAATCTACAAATATTCAGTATTAAACTGCTTTGTGAGAAACTGCTCCCAAACAGAGCTGCTTAAGCAGTTGAAGTGATCAGGCATATATAGGATCATTTTTTCTTTTTAATTGTGATAAACTGTACATTGGAAAGACCAAAAGCAGTAAAGAAATCCTCTTAGTACTAAGGATTTCTTGGACTTTATTATCCCACAGAACAAATTTATTTTTAAAATCATCAAATACCCAACAGTTGCACACCAGATTCTCATCAGACCTACCCAACAGTGGCAGTCAGTAAATAGCTGATGATATGACTCAAAAAAGTCCCAAAAGTTTTAGATAAGTGTTGAAGTGGTCCCATTTATAAATGTTTAATTTTATATATGCTTCACTCTTTTAAGTTCCTTTGGTTTTCACGAATTCTGTACCTTTGCTTCATAAGGTGTAACTTAAGAGAGCTTTAACTCAGGTCAGCCAAGTCAGTCATGTGTGACACATCATTGACAAACCAGTTTTATGTCATACTATGCCACTCTTGATTTCAATCAAAAAGACTATATTTAATTAGAATAAATAATTAAAATTCTAAGTTTAAAGTACAGCATGCTTTCTCCTTGCTCCTCAAGCCTTGCTAAACAGTCACTTCGAGTTCCCCCTTGCCTCAACAGCCCTAAATTTCTTAGTACCTTCCTCTCTTGAGCTAGAAGCAAGGGAGATTTTTTTTCCCTTGATGTCACAGTATGTTCAGTGGCTGATACTGCCTTGATGTAATTTAAAGCTATTTGCAATTATTTTAAGTTCATGAGACAAACTTCCTTTTTGTGTTTACAAATCATTTTTGGTTATCAACAGAAAGCAATCTGATAGTACCAGTGCTAGGTACATATTTTAAGGTAAAGATCACTAGCAAGTTCTATTTATTATTTTATTTCCAACTTAAGTAATCTAAAAAACCAACATTTGCAGGAAATACATTGTAGATGTGTGTGCTAAGTTAAACTGTCTAGATCAAGATGTTGCTGAGAAATCTGTTCGCCAACGTGCATGAAATTACCATTTCATTTCTAAAGCTTCAACACAGCATGTTACATATGTATGAATTTAAAATGGCTGTGAAACCATTGTTGTTATTCCAGCATCATAAAGCTTTGCAGACATGCTCTTAAGGGTTTCAAGTATTTCTTTTTATAACAAGATTGAAGAATCTGATTGTGAAAGAAAGAAAGAAAAAGAGAGAGTTTGAATAAAAACTTAATTTTTTTCTTTCCTTTATAGTTTGGTATAACGTACTTCTCTTTCATGAAACTGTTTATTCAAAAGAATAATTCATTAGGATTCTCCTTATGTCACAAAAAGAGAAAAACCTTTGTATATATTTGCATACTTTACTAAGTTAATGTCCTATGCTGCAAAATGTTACCTTTGTGTCTGAAAATTCAATAGCAACTGCCATCTCTGAGATTTGAAGTTCTTGATATTCTGTGCCTCATCCAAAATAAGATATTTCCATTTTTTCCGTCGAAAGCTCTGATGATCTTGTATCACTAGCTTATAGGATGTAATGCAAACATGGAATGCATTTGGTTTTGTCCATCCTGAAATATAAAATTAAAGAATGCTGTAAAGTATAGCATACACGTTAAGTTTCTGAGGAAAACCTGCAGTTATAGCTATCCATTAGAAATAATGCATAACTGACATCTAACCAGGAGAGACTGTCAGAACAATGCTCAAGAGAGGGGAAATAAAAAAAAAGGAAAAGAAAGAACAGCGCACACATGCACAAGCACACACACTAACTCCCTGAAGTGTTTGGGGCATGAATGTGCAGATTTTGCATAACAGTGGATTAAAATGACAAATGAAAATTCAGCCAGCTTCAACTTTTATGAGGAAATTGAACACAATTTAATAATGAATGAATAGAAATTGAGTCAGATTAATACACAATATATTACCTTAATAAATTTTTAAACACCTGACAAGTAAATTTTAAGGAGTATTCAATCAATGAAAATAACCTCACGTTAACAGTATATCTATTTTTTAACATATAAAATTTAATAAATTACCTATAGAATATAACAAGAGAGTTCAACTAATGAGATAAATGTTGTGTTTACTAAATAAAGAACCCTACTGGGCATATTCACACCATCCCTTTAGGTACTCAGTAAAATCCTTTTCTTGAGGCTAGAGACTGTAATTATCAGCACTGTCATTTAATAACATTTTTTTTAGTAACATCTGAGCTGTATTTGACTTATATGTGCTCTAATGGCGTACCTTGCACCTATCTTCAATTATGATCTAAACATGTGCCAATTTTGAGTTAAAAAAATTCACACTTTCTGTAATGAGAAGCTGTTTCCTTCAGACAGGTACACACATCAGCAGGTTAAAAACTAATGCATGAGTTATGTATGAAATTTATTTTCCCCTCGAAAAATCCATATTTAGCTATGCATTTAACTAAGTAACTAAACTAACCCTTTAACTGTAAAGGGTTTGGTTGAATTAAAATCATGAATATCATATATCTAGTATCTTTAAGGCTGCTTTACAATTAGCGAAAATGAAAATCCAAAGGAGAACTACAAAGGTAAATTACATATATTATAATGTGAGCATTTTCAATTAATGGGAAGCCTCCAAAGGTCGCAGGAACAGGGAAGAAGACTTGATAAAATGTTAACTTTTTAACAGTTTGTATATTAGACTCTTCACTGTAGAAATTATTAAAAGCATGAGTGACTAGAAACAGCTGCTACAGTTCTATTCGCAGGCTAGGAAAATAAAATGGAAGAAATTCCAGCAAATGTGTGACTCCCTCATTGAGTATTGGTTCTTCTAGCAAAAGCATCATCTACGGTTTGTTTATATGCAACTCAAAACTGGTTACAAAGAGCAAAAACCGATAGAAATTAATAAAGAACAGCAAAGAACTTTAATATGTGCTATTAATAAAGGAATGATGCTTGGTATGAAGTATTAATCTGTGGTACAATAGAGGACTCGGAAATAGTAATCAGTCTACATTTAGAAAATGTTTACTCTATAGAATTTTGACATTGGCCAACCTGCTTTATGTGGACTGAATTGCAAGCAAATGAAAAATATTCATTGGTCAATTATAAATGATGTCCCAATGCACAAAATCAACTCTACACGTTGCTGTCGATATGGGTATTGATATGAATTCCTGTTCTTGTTCTCGGGGTCTGCGAACCAAAATGTTGAATACTGTTTTGCTTCCCATTCTTGTATCAATTCACGGGTTATTGTTAACCGACCTTTATATTTCCTCCCCAAGTCTGGTAATTTCAAGAGCAAGGAAACCCCAGGAGAAACCTTTATACAGAAAATCTCAACTTGGGATTGAATCCAGGCTGCTGGACAATAGACAGACATATGGTCATTTCCACTGCCTGATGAATGTATGTATGTATGTATTTATTTATTCTGCAATTGGGTACTTCCCGGTGGCAGAATTAAACCGTACAAAATTTACATCACCATGACTAGCTTACAATAATAATAATAATAATAAACAAGACTAACAATACAAAATGATTAATTTTAAATATTAACGAAGCTTTTAAAATCCCTAATTACTGAACCATTTATAGTTTACTTAACTATTCACAATTACTTAACTATTCACCATTTACTTCACTATTCACAATTTACTTAACTATTCACAATTTACTTAACTATTCTCAATTTACTTAACTATCTACAAAGTACTTAACAATTTACAAAGTACGTAACTATTTTCGAGGTACTTAACTATTTACAATTGGTCCTTATATTTAGTTACCAGTATTTTCAACCTGGTAGTGTCAATTTTAATAGTATAGTTTGTGAAATGAGTACACTAGTTAATTAACCAACATTTATTCTGCTAATATTATTTCTGAACTGCTTTAAGGTCAGAGGACAGCCCTGAAAGGCTGCTACAGGCAATTCATTCCATTCCTCAATGGTTCTATTAACAAAAGAAAATTTTCCCACGTCGGTTCTGCACTTTCTACCCCTAATTTTAAACAGATGATCGTTTCGACCGTAGTGTGCTGGATTCTCTAACCTTTCTCTAACATCCGCCCAAGCATTTGAACCAGTATAAGCTTTAAATAACGCAACTAATCTATGTTTTTTACGCCTAACTTTTAGCGGTTCCCATTCATTCTCTTCACCTTTTGTAAACCCAAAATCTTTACCTCTCCTTATGAATTTTATAGCCCTTCTCTGTACTTTTTCTAAGGAATCAATCTGATTGACTCTGTATGGGTCCCAACATGCTACTCCATATTCCATAACCGGCCGCACTAAAGATTTGTAGGCTAGTTCCCTGGTCTTTGCGCTCCCCTTTTTCAGTATTCTCATTACGAAATGCAATGCTTTCCACGCTTTCCTAGATGTACTATTTATCTGTTCCCCCCATCCAGCATTACTTGACAAGCACACTCCCAAATATTTGCAGCTGTCCACCTGTGGAATTGGTTCCCCGCCCATTTGATAGTTATGTATAATCTTCCCCTTAGTTCTGCTAAAAACAATGGACTTACTTTTCCCAGCATTAATTGTCATTTTGTTTGCTTCGGCCCACCGCCTGATTTCATTTAGGTCGTCCTGAAGAGCAGTCTCATGCATGGAATTCCTAATCTTATTGTAAATAATACAATCGTCTGCGAACAGTCTTATCTGGCATTTAATGTTT
The DNA here is from genome assembly GCA_030765065.1 of Deroplatys truncata. Taxonomy (NCBI): domain Eukaryota; kingdom Metazoa; phylum Arthropoda; class Insecta; order Mantodea; family Mantidae; genus Deroplatys; species Deroplatys truncata. The sequence continues at coordinate 191,269,095 of CM060976.1, read as the reverse complement.
ATATGGATATCATTAACAAAGATAAGAAACAGTAACGGGCCCAGTACCGAGCCTTGGGGCATGCCCGAACTTACGGTCCCCCCTTCTGACAGTTCTCTACCTACTCTTACTCTTTGCGTCCTCCCTTTCAAAAATTGTTCTACCCACAATACAACGCGATTATCAAGTCCCGCATTTGCTAGTTTCCGGATGAGTAAACTATGTGGCACTACGTCAAAAGCTTTAGAAAAATCTATCACCACTGCATCAGTCCTTCCCCCTGCATCCACCTCATCTGCCAAATCTTGAATTAATGAAGTTGTTTGACTTTCACATGAATACCCGGATCTAAACCCAAGTTGCGCTTTGTTGAACCACTGTTTGTTTTCTAATTCCTCCCATATGTATTCTGCAATTAGATGCTCCATTACTTTACACACTACCGACGTTAGGCTGACAGGCCGATAATTATTTATTTCTGTTTTATTACCCCCTTTGTATATTGGAACTACAATAGCGGATTTCCAGTCTTCCGGTAGTGCACGGTTGTTAATTGACATGTTAAACAAGAGCATTAGGTAGGGAATCATGGCTTCTCCACCTATTTTTAATATTTCAGTAGGTACGTTGTCCGGCCCTCTTGATTTTCGATTCTGTAGCATCTTGATCCTTTTACGTAATTTTGGCGCCATTATTTGAAATAGCGATTCTCCACCACTCCTATTTTCCCGTTCAGGACTATCATCCATTTGATGAAAGACCGATACAAAATGTGCATTTAATATGTTCGCCTTTTCCTTATCGTTTATTACGGCAGTCCCGTTAACTTTGAAATCTGGTATGCCTTCTTTATTACCCCTGCGTCTCCTCACATAATTGTAAAATGCTTTCCATCCATCACTTTCCTTATTTAAAATCTGTTCTAAGAACCGCTCCTGCGCTTGCAACTTTTCGTTTTGTAAATTCTTGGTTAATTCTTTAAATTTAATAAAATGCCATTCTGATTTCCTCCTTTTATGATACGCGTGCCTTGTTTTCCTTTTAAGTGACCTAATACGTTTTGTATAAAATTCTGGATCAGCGTTATTTTTCATAACTTTAAAAGGTACATGTTTCATAATTGCTTCCGAAGTAAGTGTTTTGAAACTAGCCCAGGCTTCATTTACACTAGTGGCAGATTTTACGAAAGACCAATATTGCTCGCGTAGAAAATTCTGAATAGCAGCCCAGTCCGCTTTCTGGAAATTCCAGCTACTTGATGTTTGTTCTAATTCAAACCGGTTCAATCGTCCCCCCCAGCTTACTTCTAATTGCACACAATGGTGGTCACTGATACCTGGCAAGACCTCACATTCAGCAAACAAAGACTGAGGCCTGCATAAAAATACGTCTAGTAAGGCTGATTGCCAAGTACTTGTGTTAACGACTTGCAACAACCCCTGTTCCCAAACCAGAAAATTAACAAGATTTTGGTCTTCGCCTCCTATTAACTGACCTTTCCAGTTTACATTTGGCAGATTTACATCCCCTGCTACAATAACGTTTCCCTTTACGGAAGAGATTTTTTCTATTAATTTATGCAACGTTTTGTGATTAGTTTCGCTAGGTGGTCTGTAGCAAGCTATTATTGTTATATTATTACCTTCGTTTTTTGATCAATAATTTCAATTGCCATAATCTCTACATCCTCTTCTACCCATAGCGCTTTGCTTTGTAACTCTGACTTAGCGCAAATAAAAATTCCCCCTCCCCTTCCGTCCCTGTCCCTCCTAAACACCCTGTAATCTGAGCTGAAAACTTCCGCATCATTTATATCAACATTTAGCCATGACTCCGTACCTATAATTACATTTGGATTACATATCTCCATTAAATTCCAAAACTCTACAACTTTATTCATAATACTACGGCAATTTACCTGTAACAGCCTTAAAAAGCCAGCCCCTACCTGTGAATCTTCGTTTCTCCGAGGTTGTTGTCACTGTTGCTTCTGCCGCTTGCTGCCATCGCTCCACGTCGTCACCCTCCCGAACAAAGCTGCCAACTTCGAAGATCCACTTCGGTTTAAGTGCACACCGTCCCGTCCGTAGTCCCAGTCTTCAATCCACGAATTTGGGTCCAGAAACTTCGCGCCCAGTCGCTCCGCTACCCATGCATACGAGTCGTTTACCTGCATTATCTTCCTCCAGTTGACATCGCGTCGTCTCAAAACTCCACTAACAACGATCTTCGCTGAGGGAAATAGCTGCCTTGTCCATTTAACTAAGTCGTACATGTCTCCCATCACGTAGTTTACACTTCTCCGCAGGTCATTGCTCCCAACGTGCAATACAATCGTCTTATAGCTGTCTTCCATCTCCTCTTGCTTTTTCTCGATTTCCCCCAGCAGTCCTTCAGTCCTTATGCCAGGATAGCAAGCTACCTCTGCATTCGGGTTCCCCGCATTTCTCACAATAGAGTCTCCGACTATCAAACATGGTTTCCCCTTTTCTTGTCCATTTTCTTTCCTGAGCTCCCTGAGTTGGCTATTCTCTTCTTCTAACTTCCGAATTTTCTCTTTCGCGCGTTGGAGCTTCTCGCGTAACACCCGTGCTTCTTCTTGCAGCTTCTCCAGTTTCTTCTGATTTGCGATGACCGTTTCAGTTCCCCTGCAGTCCTTACATTCCCAGTTTTCTTCGATGTTCTGGTCCCTCTTAATTTTTTGGCAGCCAAAATGGTACCACTTCGCGCAGCTGCTGCATTGTAGTCCTGTCCTTAAAGCTTTGTTGCAGCTCCCACATCCTTCATCAGTCACAGGTCCTGGGTTTAATTCAACACCTCCTATCACGAGCAAAATTACTAAAACAAACGCCATAAAATAACACTTGGACGTTACGTTCGTCCTACCTAATACCTGACTACCTGCTATCCACGATCCCCTACCCGTCCGTATTCCGATCCTTGCTCGGTAAACCATCAACTCCACCCCCATGGCCGCTACTTGTTTATACCTGCGTGTACTTGGAACGTCCTGACACGACCTCTCCCCTCAAGGTCTCGAACACGAAATGAATGCTGAGGTAAGCAATAACTAACAACAGCTTTCATTAGCACAATTCTTTATATCATTTATTACACATTTGTAGTGTACTTGCACTATAGTTTGTGAGGAATAAGTTGAGAATGCTACCTGCTCCAGAAAACTGCACAGGCTGTCAAACACTTGTCAAGTAACAACAGGCAGGACCACAAAGAAGGATCTCGCTGTGTCAATTTAACAATGTCGGCCATGTATTATCCAGTTTTTTGGTGCAAACTCTGCTCTGCTTTGACATTATTAGAATTTGTTTGCGTGTTAAGTTTGTACATTGCTTGTACTGTGTAGTGTTATTCAGTTTTATTATAACAGTAACGGCTACATTTAAAGTGAAAACATTATTACATAGTACATTCTAATCTAAGTTAGAAAATGCTGAGCTCACAAATGCAACTTTATTCTACATTTGACAACATTTGTTCTCGTGTTAACAGTTGTTTCAAACTGGTGTTCAAAAGAGGAGAAAGCCATTGCAGTCACAGGGTAGGGAAATAGTAACTAATGTTCATAGGTTCTTTTAAAGATGAATTTGAGGCACTTAAAAAATGGTCAGCCAACAATATCCGTTGATGATGTTGGACGAACAGCTGCCGCAACAGAGTATCTCGTGCAAGTGTTTATAGAATGTTAAATGAGAAGGGTAAATGCAGACAATTCAGTGACCAAAATCGGAACTCCGGGTAAGAAAAGACCCAACAATTCCTCGACAAAGACAAACATTCACTCATTTGCAGCATCGGCAATCAAAAGAACAATTTACGCATTATATAAAACAAGCTTTGCTCTGAATTTGGATGATAACCACAGAGCTTTGAGAGAAGCTAGTTTAGTTGAAGGCAGCATATGGGTAGTACGACAAATATTAAAATCTCTTTAAACTGCAGTATGCCAAAAAACAGTGTAGGACAAAAATTTTTAATGGAAAGCATATGGTAGTGCAACAGATATTAAAATCTCTTTAAACTGTAGTATGCTAAAAACAGAGGAGGACGAACATTTTTAATGGAAAAGTCTGATATTGTATCAAAGCAGTTTCATTACTTAAGACGATCAGGAAATGAGAGCAAGTGGTAGACCAATTATTTATATCTTGATAAACCTGACTGAATGTGAACCACACTGCAGGTAAAATATGGTTCTGTGATAACCCGATGGTGAAATTGACGTACCTATGATTGTTCCCCTAGGTAAAGGACAGAGCTTCATTATAGTACATGCTGGATCCTCTGAAGTGTTTATTCCAAATGCTCTGCTTTATTTTCGGTCTAAGTCAACAAAAGATTATCACGAAGAAATGGATGGTACTGTTTTCAGGGATCGATTTGTAGAAAACTTCCTCCCTAACATCCCTCAAAGCAGTGTTAATCATTATAGACAATGCACCATAATCATTCAGTGGGACTAAACAAGGCTCCTGTGTCATCCAGTTTAAAGAGTGAAATGCAAGCCTGGTTATGTGAAAAGAATATTGAATATAATCCCAGAGCAATGAACATAGTGTTACACAACATTATTAAACTTATGAAAGACTGATTTAGAAAATATGAAATTGACACTATTGCAGAGTTAGCAGGATATACAATAGTGCATCTTTCACCCTAGCATTGCAATTTCAATGCAATTGAGTTAATTTGGGCTCAGGTAAAGAAAGATGTTGCAAAACATATCACATTCAAGCTCAGTGATGTAAGAACTCTCCTTGAAAATGCACTATCAAAGGTGACAACCGAAAACTGGAAAAAAAGCATGTAAAAGTGTGGCAAAAGAGGAAAAGTTTTAATGGGAGAAAGATGGATTAATTGACGAGGCCATCGATCAATTTGTAATCAACCTTGAAGAACCGACACCGAGAATGATGTGCTGGACACTTTCAAGAGGAAGGCTGCCACTGATAGTACTGCAAACATTTTGGAAAGAGTGGCACCAATATCATCTCCCTAATGGCAAGAGTGCTAGTGAGAGGGTAAGTGTATATGCTGTCTTTGTCTAAAATTCCATCTTAACTTGCTCCTCAGCGATCATAGGTATCTTTTAACTATACATGAAATTAGTTTCCATGAAATCTAAATAAAAATATAACTATGCACTTAAAAAAAATTGCACCTTCTATAATGAGAAATGTTTCCTTTAGACAGGTACATACATCAGCAAGTTAAAAGCTGGTAAATGTGTTAAATAAGGCATTACTTTTCCCTTTGAACATCCATGTTTAGCTACATTATCAGCTAAATCTGGGCGTTGAAAAGGGATAATCAAATCAAGGAGGTTAACACAGCTAATAAAGTTCCAGAGATTTTACAACATTCAATTCCAAGTCAAGTATTAGACTCATATAGAATCAGACTGAAAAAGTCAATGCCATAGAAGGGATTTGAACCATGGATCTTCAGCTTACCATGATGTTGCTCTAGACAACCTGGGCTACCTGGTAACATGCTGGCGCAACACTAAATTACCCAACTGACTCGCTTTTCCCAGTAAACCCCAAGGCATTCTCAAATTTGCTTTGAGTTAACATAAACCAATGGCGACTTACAATTTTGTAAGCACTTTAAATTTAGATTACACAATTGACTGCTATTAGGTCAATCATGGATAATTAACTATTCTTCTACATAAGCCGTGTATGTAAACTAAGTTGGAAAGATAGAATCACACTGAAAAGTTCAGTACCATTGCTGGGATTTGAGCCATGGATCTTTGGCTTTCCATGCCATTGCTCTAATCAACTGAGCTACCATGACAACATGCCAGTACAATACTAAATTCCAAACTGACTTACATTTTTCCCGGCAAACCGGCCAAATTTTACCACAGTAGCTCTGTTGGTTACAGCAATAGCACAGAAAGCCAAAGATCCATGTTCAAATCCTGACTATAGTAATGAATTTATTTAAAGGTGATGTTAGTGTAACAATTCCGACTCACCTTTAAATAAATTCAATATACATCACTGTTTCTAGCTTCTTTTCATTACAATATCAACGTATAGTAATGAATTTTTCAGCATGATTCTATCTTTGCAACTTTAACCTACACATGACTTATATGGAAGAACAATCAATTATTAGATTAACCTTAGCTAGAAGATTTTAAACTCTTGTCATTCATATTCACAGATTACATATTTGCAGAACACCAAGCAATAACGATGAGAAATCGTTTCCCTCAGACAGGCACATATCGATGGCTTAGTGCACACATGTGTTAAGCACACATTTCTTAGTTTTGAGAAAATCTCATTTTAAGTTTCAAAACTGCATTTCACAAAAATAAAGCATATTTTAGAAAGTAAATATCACAATGCATTCTTAAATTCCATGTTGTTAATTTTCTGTCAAGAACAGTGACATATAATAATGCACAGGATACAACAATGTCTGAAAGTTATAGTTGTGCGTGTTTTAACACATTTACTTTAGGAAGTTAGTGCATTTATCACATCTGTGCATTAGGAAAATGGAGTGAAAATCTGAACCTAATTAAAATTACTGCACAACTTTTTTTCTCACATGTTAGTTTACATTTCTTCAACTTCCTCTTCTGAAACCTCTGTTTGGCAGTTGGAATTTATTCAATGAAATGTCTGTTAAAAAGGATAAGAGGTCTTTCTTCTTCTTTTCACTTATAGGCAGATTTTTGCTGTATGAAGGTTTCAAAGTAACATCCGTCCAATCCTGTCTTTTTTTCTTGGCATATATGTCATAAAATAAATCTTCTGAGAAGTCATACTTGAACTGAGTAAGGGTAGGACTATTCTTCTACAACCTGATACATTTAATCTTCAGCCAGTTATCCTTTTCACCATTAATTGCAGCAGTGACATTGTTTACTACTTCCTCCACCATTTCCTTGAGATGATAGAAGTCTTATAATGCATTGCTGTGACATTATGGGGAAGGATTAATTCTGGCTGCTGAGATCAAGAGTGCCCATTCGCGAGTAGTGTAGACATTCCTTTTCCGCTCCATCAGCTGATCGATCATGCATAGAATCAGCTTCCAAATAAGAATGTCCTGGTTCCATAAATTTTATGAAAATTGTCTCCAAATTTTTCTTTTTATTTCAGTGATGAATTGATTCCTCTTCTGTCACTCATAGGTATTAGTGAAGTAAACTGAAGACATGCTTTAGCAGGCAACATCCAATTTCTGTGCTACCTTTTCTTCCATTGCATTCGTCCCATACGCAGCAGAAACCATAATTTCTGCTCACATTCATTATGTGAAATTGTAAACATAGAGTCTGTGTTTGTAATAAATATTGCAGTCTCCTGCATGAGGAACACTTAAAATAGCTTGAAGATCGAAAGTGATGGATCTGAAGTATATGCCTCCACAAATCAAGAGCTCTTTTCTTATCCTGTGCTTTCATTTGTATTGACTGAGTTTCCCTTTTCTTGTGGTTAGTCCACTCTTCTTGTAAGGGAACTTTATCCTTAGCTGCTTGATAAACATTATTTAGTGCATTGGTCCTTCTTTGGGATGTAAAAGCACATTGCTGGATTATATTAATTGAAAATATTCAGTATACAAATAAGGAGACAGGCATGCTGCCCTTTTCCTTAAAGTATTGCTCCTTGTATAGGCGATACATTAGGGTTAAATTCAAACCAGGTAACAGGCTTTTTGAGTCTTTACGGCAATAATGGGACTTTAAAAAGGAAATTAATTAATGTGAGTTTTCACGTGTTCCTTCTGTTCTTGGGGGATTGTATTGTGCACCGACTGTCTCTGTGTTCTCTGCATCCAGTGTAGTCCAGTGTGACTTGTTTTCTTCATATAAAATTCAACTACCTTATGGCTTATGGACAATGTGGAACATACAAATTTCAACCACACACATTTGTTTCCTTTCACCATCTGAATGTCGTAAATAACATTCATGGGATGTCATCCTTTCTTTTTGTGCAAAACTTTTTCTGCGACAAATAGGTTTGTTTACAATGAATTATCTGAGGTAGATTTTTTGTTTACATTATCTGCTAGTTTCCAGTACTCTGCTAAGAAATCAAAACGTAGCACTTTGTTAAGTTTTCACTGCACTTATACCTAGAAAAGAATTATTATAACCTGAAGCTGCCATACCACACTTTTTTTAGTTTCAAAGCATCAGATAAAGAAAGAAAAGACATACTGGCACTTTGAACAATCAAGCAACTTTGTTTTTTTTTTTTTTTTTTTTTTTTTTTTTTTTTGCAGCAGCAGCAGCAATAGGTTTTCCACTCCTGCTGGTATAAGCTTGACCACTGACTCTCAAAATTTTCACCATAGAACATTTCCATGCACACTTATTTGCTTTCCTGCTCCTTTTCCTTGGTTGATTTTTCAAACTGTTTTGCTCATTGTCATTTTGTTTATCTGACTATAAAAACAAAAAAATCAGCCTATAGGCCTACCTCACTTTTAGTCATTCAAAAGAAAAAAAAAACTTTGAATTAATGGATAATGTCATTTTGTTTATCCGACTATAAAAACAAAAAAAATCAGCCTATAGGCCTACTTCATTTTTAGTCATTCAAAAGAAAAAAAAACTTTTAATTAATGGATAGTTACTTTGAAGTTGAGCATTATGATCATTAAAGTCACCATCTACAGTGAATGACTCGGAACTTGATGTGTTCGGAATGCACATGCCACTGGAACTTAAACTAAAATCTGAAATTGAAGTATGTTCCTCTTCAGATAATTGCTGAGGTGCTAGCTCTGCTTGGGAACCAAAAGGAGTGTTTTTGTTACTTCTTTAATTATTAATATTTATTGATAAATGAAAACTGATAAGCTATTTTAAACCGTTATTCAGATTTCAGAGTTTAAAGGCTAATCTAGCTGATAGTACACTGGAAGAAATTTTATATTAGCAAGATAAGAACTTTCTGGGTTAGAAATTTGCCAAGTAGTGGCTTTCTGTATTCAAGTTTGATTTAGCATTCTGGTAAGCTTAAATGAGCTGGTATCAAATTAGTCTATTTACGGTAAGTTTGGATATTAAATTCCAACAAACTAGCGATGTTGATATTATAATCTCGCAGTTGACGGTGTAGTTAACAATTATTTTAAACAATATTATTGTATTTGTGAATGTAATAAAAGCATTAAAGGCTAAACTATATACGCAGTCTAGCAATCCCCCAATATTAAATTTTACATCATGTATCAGTTTAAAAACATGTAAACTGAAATGTTATAGACTTACCATGTGCAGGTAGATGCTTCATTATTAGCTAACGCCATTTCAACTAGCTTTTTAGCTCGCGAATTCATTTTATCCTCTGCAAATCAAACGAATGATCACAACAGACAGCTGAGAAGGGCTATCTAGCCACCAAACCAACAATGAGTGAATGTCTTCAACAGAGAGCACACATGTTGAACATTACAAAAAACTTAAAAACACAAATGTAACTGAGTGCACAGAAATGGTAAACGTATCTATCACATTTGTACATACCAGTATAGTAATTACATCTGGCATCACAGAAAGTGTAGAAAAAATGCATGGTTTTCACTTATCACGTATGTGCACAGGAAAGTAATACATTAAAGCGATGACTTAGTGCACACATGTGTTAAGTACATTTTTGGGGTAAAATGAGTTAAGTGTAAAATTGTAACCGTTTAATGTATTACTTTCCTGTGCACGTATATGATAAGCGAAAACCACGCGTTTTCCTTCATCTTCTATGATGACAGATGTTGTAATTACTGTACTGGCATGCACAAATGTGATAGATGTGTTTATCATTTTTGTGCACTTAAGAGTCAGCGGGCCAAATGTGTTAAGTGCTCAGTTACAACATTTGTGTTTTTAAGTTTTCAGCAATGTATACTCTTTCAACATGTGTGCTCTCTGTTGGCGACATGCACTCATTGTTGGTTTGGCAGCTAGATAGCTCTTTTCAGCTGTGTGTTATGATCACTAGTTTGATTTGCAAGGATAAAATGAGTTTGCGTGCTAAAGAGCTAGTTGAAATGGCGCCAGCTAATAATGAAGCTTCTATTACTGTACAAGGTAAGTCTACAACATTTCAGTTTACATGTTTTTAAACTGAGACACGATGTAAAATTAAACATTGGGGGGGTTTCTTGACTCCATGTATAGTTTAGCATTTAATACTTTTATTACATTCATGAATACAACAATGTTGTTTAAAATAATTGTTAACAAAGCTGTCAACTGCGAGTTTATAGTATCAACATCGCTAGTTTGTCAGAATTTAATACCCAAACATACCAGTAAATAGACTAATAGATACCTGCTCAATTAAGCATACCGAAATGCTAGTCAACTTTGAATACAGAAAGCCACTACTCCACAAATTTCGTCACCCAGATAATTCTAATCTAGGTGAATATCTAATCTCTTCGGATGTACTATTGGCTAGATTGGCCTTTAAAGTCTGAAAGCTGAATAATGGTTTAAAATAACTATCAGTTTTAATTTATTGATGAATATTAATAATTAAAGAAGTAACGAAAACTTTCTGGTTCCCAAGTCTGTTCAATTATCTGAAGAGGAACACACTTCAATATAAGATTTTAAGTCAGGTTCCAGTGACGTGTACATTCCGAATCATCCACTGTAGATGGTGACTTCAGTGATCATAACACTCAATTTCTAGGTAACTACCCATTAATTCAAAGTTTTCTTTCTTTTGAATGATTAAAAATGAAGTAGGCCTATAGGCTGATTTTTTTGTTTCTGTTTTTACAGAATCTGATAAACAAAATGACAATGAATAAAATAATTTGAAAAATCAACCAAGGAAAAGGAGCAAGAAAGCAAATAGGTGTGCTTGGAAATGCTCTGTAGTGAAAGTGGTCAGTGGTCAAGCTTATACCAACAGGAGCGGAAAACCTACTGTAGCAAAAAAGTGCCGGTATGTCTTTGTCCATAAGCCACAGGGTAATTGAACATTGTATGAAGAAAACAAGTGACACTGGACTGTACTCTGGATGCGATGGCAGATCACAGAAACAGTCAGCGCACAACGCAATCTCCCAAGAACAGAAGGATCACTAAAATCTCACATTGATTAATTTTCCTCGTTTAGAGTCCCATTAGTGCCGTAAAGACTCAAAAAAAGCTGTACTTGTCACCTGATTTGAATTTAACTCTAATGTATCGCCTATACAAGGAGCAATACTGTAAGGAAAAGGGTATCACACCTGTCTCCCTATTTGTATACTGAAGTATTTTCAATTCATATGATCCAGCATTGTCATTTTACTTCCCAAAAAAGGACCAATGCACTAAATGTAATGCTTATCAAGCAGATAAGGATAAAGTTCCCTTGCAAGAAGAGTGAGCTAACCATAAGAAAAGAGAAACTCGGTCAATGCAAATGAAAGCATAGGATAAAAAAGGGCTATTGAGGATGGAGGCATAAGCTTCAGATCCATCACTTTCGATCTTCAAGCTATTTTAAGTGTTCCTCATGCAGGAGACTGATATTTATTACAAACGTAGACTCAATGTTTACAATTTCACCATAATGGAAGCGAGCAGAAATGATGGTTTCTGCTACGTATGGGACGAGTGCAATGGAAGAAAAGGTAGCACAGAAATTGGAATTTGCCTCCTAAAGTATGTCTTCAGTTTACCTGACTCTGTTATGCACTTAACCACATTCAGTATACGTGCGGTGGACAGAACAGGAATAAATTCATCACTACTGGAATTCTGTTTGCGTAAATAAAAAGAAAAATTTGGAGACAATTTACATAAAATTTATGGAACCAGGACATTCTTATTTGGAAGCTGATTCTATGCATGCCACGATCGAGCGGAAAAGGAAGCACATGAAAGTCTATATTACTAACGAATGGGCACTCTTGATCTCAACAGCCAGAATTAATCCTTCCCCATATCAAGTTTCAGTAGTGCATTATGAAGACTTCTATGATCTCAAAGAATTGGTGAGGAAAGTAGTGAACGTCAATGCCTCAATTAATGGTGAAAAGGTTAACTGGTAGAAGATTAAATGCATCAGGTTGCAGAAGAGTAAACCTACCCTTATTCAATTCAAATATGACCTCTTAGAAGATATATTTTATGACATAGATATAGGTATAACAAAAAGAAAGATAAGAATGCAGGAGAAAAAACTACAGGATTGGGCGGATGTTTGTTTGAAACCTGCATACAGCAAAAAGCTGCCTGTAAGTGAAAAGAAGAAAAAAGATTTCTTATCCTTGTTACAAAGCAGGGTGATCCCTGAAGAATACAGATATTTCATTGAAGAAATTCCAACTGCCAAACAATTTACAGAGGTTTCAGAAGAGGAAGATGAAGAAATGTAAACTAATGTGCACGAAAAAAGTGTTGTGCAGTAATTTTAATTACAGGTTTCAGATTTTTCCTAATGCACAGATGTGCTAAATGCACTCAGTTCCTAAAGCAAATGTGTTAAAACATGCACAACTATAACTTTAAGGCATTGTTGTATCCTATACAATGTTATATGTCATTGTTCTTGAGAGAAAATTAACAACAATGCATTTAAGATTGCATTGTGATATTTACTTTCTAAAATCATATGTTTTATTGTTATGAAATACAGTTTTGAAACTTAAATGCGATTTTCTCAAAACTAAGAAATGTGTACTTAACACATGTGTGCACTAAGCCATCGAAATGGTTACAATTTTACACTTAACTCATTTTACCCCAAAAATGCACATAACACATATGTGCACTAAGCCATCGATATAGTAAATTAGAAAACTGATAAATGTATTAAATAAGGAATTCCCACTTAGCTATATTGTCAGTTAAACCTGGGCATTGGAAAGGGATAATTAAATGCAAGGTCCAACATATTTCGTAAAGTATGTGGAACTTTTACAAGATTAAATTCCATGCAATTTCTTAAATTAATATTTGGTACCAGCTACCAAAGTATGAATCTCTTCACTCTGCTCAGTAAGAACATTTCAACCTATTGTTATTTACATATAACCAGATTACATATGTGTAAAATGATAACATCAAACAATAAGAATGAGAAATTGTTTCCTTCAGACAGGTACACACACCAGGAAGTTAGAAACTGATACATGCGTTAAATAAGGAATTACTTTCCCCTTTGAAAATACCATATTTAGCTATATTGTCAGCTAAACCTGGGCGTTGAAAAGGGATAATTAAATACAAGGCTCAAAACATTTTGTAATGTAGAACTTTTACAAGATTAAATTCTGTACAAATTCTTAAAATAATATTTGGTAACAGCTTCCAAATTATCAATCTGTTCACTGTGCTCAACAAGAACATTTCAACCTATTATCATTTATACCAGGTGAGTCAGCTGCCCCTAGGTATTCGTATCTATGCAACCCGTATTTTATAGAATAATGTGAAAACATTGACCCTTTTATCAAACAAACTGTTATTGTAGCTCTGTCCTTCTATTCGATACTATACACAACCACCATTAAGGATTAAAGGCCTGAATGAGCCAAGGAGCTGCGAAAGGCTTTAAAAAGATGGCTTTTCATGGATATAATGTTTGCAAGGAGATAGAGATATGTTTTCCCAAAGAGCGGGAGACAACACGTGCATTCTAGCCAAGTGGATTAGCTGCCGGAATGTGGTAAAGCAACAGTTAGCTTCGGAAGTTCGAATCTAATACAAACATCAAATTGTTTTGGTTTTTATTTTCTTTCTCCTTGCATTTATTTTCTGTATTTTAGTATACTAATCTATTTATTTTTGTTAATGGCTCTCCTGTGAGCCAAAGACACAAGAATTACAATCAGATAATTGTGTATCATGGTTACGATAATAATCTGTACCTATCTGGCGTTGTAAACTGTGTCACGTGGTTAGCTTTTATTCTTTTGGGCACATATCAACGATATCAAATCTAACAGCTTTTGTTTCATGTTTAAACCTTGTGTTTCACTTCTTCTACTGACAAAGGATTTGTAAATGTGTTAAGTTCTTGGTAAACAGAATAATAAATTGTTAAAGAGCGTGGATTTCATCAGCGAAGTAAATGTTCAAAATGACGACCCCCTTCATCAATGCACATTTATGTACGTTGCCGGAAAGACCTTCTTGTATGTTGTAACATGCGCGGTGTAATCTGCCTACATTCTTCACGTATGAATGCCCGGAAAGATTTGTGCTTTGCTGTTCTTCTTCCTTATGGTAGAAAAAACATGGTGATTATTCTATTTTGTACACACTTATAATGTTATAAAAATGTTCTTTGTATCATAATATCAAATTATAGGCCCAAAGAGATAAAACAAAAGTAATAAAAATTTTGAACTTAATACGACGGATTTGAACCCGCACTAAAGCGGCACAGTGGTAAAGCAACTATGATAATACCATTCGACCAATGCTACATTGCGAGTTGGGGTTCCTATACGAATTAATAATAGCAAACTCAACCCCACCTCGAATCTTTACATGCTTTTTGCAACTTCATACAGCTTTTGGATGTCATTTTGGTAACTTTAACTCAAATAAACAAACTGCATCAGCTATTTTCATTACTGTATGAACTGAAGTATGCCATAGTTTGTGACAGAAGAGAAATTATCTACCTAATGCTTAGCATTTTTTGACAAGGCTGTACAGCGAACCTTTGTTGGCTGATGGCTTCAATCCAATTGGTCGCACTGCTAGATCTTCCATTTTATTTTCAAATAGTTTTGTCAACCAATGCATGTGATAAGTTGTTCCTTCAGGGGCGTTTTCAAAGGTGTGTATCAATGTGTGCTAAAGAATAAAAGTTTGTAAAATCAGCCAAAAGTGCCACTGAAGCTCCCAGTGTCAGGGTGGGATGTTTTTGGCTACGATATACATGACGATAGCATTCTGTCCCGTAAAACACTTATGCACTGTGTTATCTATCCCTCCTCTATAAAGTGTTATGCAAATCAGCCTTTAAAAGAAATTCAAGAAAGGCGCAAGTCACATGTTGCTTAGCATGTTGCATAAATTCAAAAATAAATAGGGGCAGCTGACTCACCTGGTATACAACTAGATTCTACATTTGTAAAATGATGTCAAACAATAAGGATGAGAAATTGTTTCCTTCAGACAGGTACATACACCAGGAAGTTAGAAACTGATACATGCGTTAAATAAGGAATTACTTTCCCCTTTGAAAATTCCATATTTAGCTATATTGTCAGCTAAACCTGGGCGTTGAAAAGGGATAATGAAATGCAAGGCTCAACACATTTTGTAATGTACAACTTTTACAAGATTAAATCCTGTGCAAATTCTTAAATTAATATTTGGTCACAGCTTCCAAATTATGAATCTGTTCACTGTACTCAACAAGAACATTTCAACCTTTTATCATTTACATATAACTAGATTCCACATCTGCAAATTGATGTCAAACAATAAGGATGAGAAATTGTTTCCTTCAGACAGGTACATACACCAGGAAGTAAAAAACTGATACATGCGTTAAATAAGGAATTACTTTCCCCTTTGAAAATTCCATATTTAGCTATATTGTCAGCTAAACCTGGGCGTTGAAAAGGGATAATTAAATGCAAGGCTTAACATATTTTGTAAAGTATGTGGAACTTTTACAAGATTAAATTCCATGCAATTTCTTAAATTAATATTTGGTACCAGCTACCAAAGTATGAAGCTCTTCACTCTGCTCAACAAGAACATTTCAACCTAATGTCATTTACATATAACCAGATTACATATTTGCAAAATGATGTCAAACAGTAAGCATGAGAAACTGTTTCCTTCAGACAGGTACACACACCAGGAAGTTAGAAAGTAATGCATGCGTTAAATAAGGAGTTATTTTCCCCTTTGAAAAATCCACATTTAACTATACAATTAGCCAAACATGGGCGTTGTAAAGGGTTAAAATTAAAATCACATTTCTAAATACTAGTGATCAACTCTCCAAATTTATATTTTCAAGAGGAACAAACAAGTTCCAGGTAAAGTCTTCAATTGTGCCAATGTTGAACTGAATCTAGGACTCCTAGACAATAGGCAGACAGGTAGTTTTCTGCTGTCTAGCAAATATTTTTGTTGAGATTAGTTATGATAAATATATGTAGCAGATTTCAATAAATACATCTTGTAATTCATCAGTGTATCAGTGCTGAATCTGCATCATTTGTTCAAATGAAGCAGTTTTCATTTAGTCTTTAACTAAAATTCAACTTTGGACTTAGGTTTTGGTCTACACATACTTTCTCTATGTGCAACCCTTTAGCTTCATTCTGTCAACATTAGTCATATCGAGTTCCTAATGTCAATTGCATACTGATAGCCAAGCAGAGAGAACCACTTAGATTTGATTCCCACTCATCAAAGCATAGTTTTTTTAAAAATACACCCAATATTTATTATAAAGATGAAAATTCCATGCACTGTAGAATCCCAAAATATGCATGCATTCATGCACTATCAAACTACAATACATGCATGATCAAGTGAAAAATACATTAAAATATGCACTAACATTTTCCCTTCCCAATTCCTTAATAACTCCCCTTTTTGCACAGTTAAAAACTAACAACATTTCTGCATTTTGTTCTGTGAGGTTACTGCACTTATCAGTCAAAATATTTTTGTAGACAGAAAATGACCTCTCTACATCACAATAAGTTATAGGCACAAATTTGAATGAACATATTTGTGACAGTGTCATGTCAAGTTCTTCATTCATGCTTTCACCAAAAAATACTTTCTTCACTGAACAAAAAAATCTGTAGTCTGAGTTCTTGTTTATCACACTGTCCAGTTTGTTCTTTGCATCCACTCCCACTTTCCCTTGGGCATGACTGAGGAATCTATGTAATTCCCCAGTAACTGACACTGAGTCTACCAGTGGCAGACACGTGGCTTCTAATTTTGTTATTGTAGAGGACAATTTATTTAAGTCTAAGTAAATTAAATCCTGCTGCACATTTTTGCACTCAAATGCTGCTTGTGCATCTCTGATACACATGGCATCAACTGGCGAGAAAATGAAAGAAGTACCGTATTTACGTGAATCTAAAGTGCACCCCATATTTGAAAATTAAAATTATGAAAAAAAGGGTTTGTATCAAATGTCAAGTGCATCAATGACAGAAAATAGGTAATAGGTATTTTGTTTAAATTTATTCAATACAACAATGGATTTATTGCATATATAAACCATCAGATTATAGAATTGAAAGTGACCTACTGTTAGGTGACACATTGTTAAAGAAGAAAATTGACGAACACGAAATAAGGAAAGTACACATTCAAAATTAATTTATTAATACAATACTGTAAATTACAAGCATGAATCACAATTATTCAGTGAACCTGTTTCTGATGTCCACATCAGAAACAGGTTCATTTCCTCTCGTCTCATTTCCCATCATCTTCGTTGTTCTAGAGCATGTCATTCTCGCTGCCATCCAAAGCATTTGAAATGCAGCATTTCTTGAATGATTAGCTTTAGTAGCAAATAATGCCAATTTCTGTTTTTGCCACAAGCGAACATTGCTCTCTGATATATTGAACTCCCTTCCTGCCTTTCTATTACCATTTTTTTCAGCATAAAGGATTACTTTACGCCTTAAAGAAGCATCATAAGATGCTCTTCTCTGTTTGCCCTTGCCCTCAATATCGTAACTAAAAACGTACAATAATAGGCCAATAATAAATAAGCAGCTAGCTTGTCACAAGTTTCCGTATGCATGTTAACTCCAGCAATCCATTTTGAAAATAATAAACAAAAACATCGAATGGAGTTATTGGTGTTGTATGGAACGGATTTGCAATCGAATCTAATGTGCCAGCAAATCTAATATGCACCACAATTTTGAGTACTACATTTGGGCAAAAAAGTTGCGCATTAGATTCGCGTAAATATGGTATTTACTTTAGAATTAATTATTAAAGAGTTGGGTTTCCGAGTTTCTCAAGGGTATATTTGCTCTTACAAAAGTATCACACAAATCCATGTAAAAAAAAATCTGATGTGTTACACTCACATAACTTTCTCTACTCTTGTACAAATTATTTTTACAAACGCTTATTCCCCATTTACTTCATGTTAATCGAGATAAGCATTTGCAGACTCTATCTTATTGCTAATTTTCTTGTGGATGTAAGGGGAATATACATTTACAAGGGCAATATAGAAATACAGTAGCCTTTAAGCATAGACATTACTCTTAATAGCTGATTGCTATGTCCAGCACCATTCTCTTTGCCACAGATTCATACTCTTTGCATATCCAAGACAAAAAAAATGAATAACGAATTCCCATTTGAGAAAATAAGTATTGAAAAATTTAAGGGAATAACAAGCAATATCTCGAAAATGGTTCACTCATAAAAAAATCTGATGTGTTACACTCACATGACTTTCTCTACTCTTGTACAAACTATTTTTACAAACGCTTATTCTCCATATGCTTCATGTTAATCGAGATATCGAGATGTCAATCTTATTGGTAATTTTCTTGTAGATGCAAGGGGAATATGGTAGGTTTTAAGCGATAGTCAAATATTTTAATGCTGGTTGCTATGTGGCGCATTCCATTCTCTTTGCATGTCCAGGACATAAAAAAAATGAATAATGAATTTGAGAAAAAGTATAAGTATTGGAAAATTTAAAGGAATAACAAGCAATATCTCGAAAACGGTTCACTCAACAAAAAAAAATGTATACGACATAAATTGTGTATTTTAATGCGATCTACATTTTTTGTGTAGTAAAATTTTGTCTATCTCTTATGGTTTACCAGTTATGCAAAAGTCGTTCTCAATGAAGAATACTTTTGGAGACATTCCCAGAAACTTCGAGATATACATTTCATTTCTCATGACAATGTCTTAAACATATGATATTTTAATCAAAATCGTTAAGAGCCATTTTTGAGAAAATTAAACTTTTTGAAAAATGTTCCATGTAAAGGGTAGACTAGGGTGGGGGATTTTCTTGAAACCTTCGTATCGCATCTCTGGAAGATATTGAACCTAAATACCAAGTTTGCTGTTTATCCGACTGTTCGTTTCAGAGTCTCTCTCTCTCTCACACACACGCACGCACGCGCACACACACAGACATGTTTCCAAAAATGCCTCTTTTGGATTCAGAGGGTCTCAAAACATGTATTTCCAGTGAAATCTCGGTATCAAATTTTTGGGTGGAATACCATACTTCCCCTACTTACTATACGTAGTAGAGAAAGTAAAAACTGTAAATGACATAAATTGTGTATTTTAACGCGATCTACATTTTTTGTGTAGTAAAATTTTGTCCATCTCTTATGGTTTACCAGTTATGCAAAAGTTGTTCATAATGAAAAATACTTTTGGAGACATTCCCAGAAAATTCAGATATACATTTTAATTGTCATGAAAATATCTTAAAACATATGCTATTTTAATCAAAATCGTTAGAGCCATTTTTGAGAAAATTAAAATTTTCGAAATATGTTCCATGTAAAGGATAATCTGCGGTGGGGGGATTTTCTTGAAACCCTTTGTGTCGCATTTCTGGAAGATACTGAACCTAAATACCAAGTTTGGTGTTTATCCAACTGATCATTTCTGAGTTATGCTGTTCACAGACACACACATGGACATGTTTCCAAAAATGCTTTTTTTGGATTCAGGGGGTCTCGAAACATATTTCTGGTGAAATCTTGGTATCAAATTTTTGGGTGGAATACAATACTTCCCCTACTTACTATATGTAGTAGAGAAAGTAATTAAGGCACCTGCTTGGGGAGCATTTACAAGAAAACTCAGACAGGAATTCAGCTCTATAACCCAAACTACAATTATTGTTATGCGTCCTACGAGTGTTTTGTACCGGGAACATTTCAGATAGTTAAGCCGGCATTACGATAAATTTAACGTGAAGGTCTAACACTACATTAAATGATATTTAGGATTTACTTAACGCAACGTAACTTAAGAGTTTGGCAATGTCAAATGTTTCCTTCCCATTACAACTTTGAGCTCACATGGTAATTAGAAACCATCGGCATGAAGCACTAGCTTGGAGTAATAAAGAATATTAATCAAGAGTCATTCCTATTACGTTAAGTGCATGCCAATTAGATCTTTATTTTATCAGCATTTTTAACTTCATGTTAAGTTCACTGTAATCCTGGCATTACAGGTGATCTTATAAATAAACGTTCACCATGCATCTGCTGGTCGTGTATTTTATTGTGTTGAGGTTAAGAGCAAGGTACCTACACATATAAATTTACATGAGTGTTCAGAAAATAAAAGGCAATTCTTCTTCACTTTTGCAGATTTCCCACACAAAGCGGGTGGAATTGAGGGTGCGTATGTTACTATTTTGTACGCATCCATGAATATGATGAACTTTTCCAAAATCGAAAAGGGTATTTCTACATCAACACGCAAGTGATCCGAGATGTAAAATGAAGATTACAAAAACATTGTTTCCAGAATTTTAAGCTGCTCTTCAGTACGTTTCCCATCGCTTGAAGCATTAAACTTGTCCATCACGACTTTCAAGCACCTTTATAACACTTTTTTTTTTTTTACTTTCTCTACCATGTATTGGAAGTATTGTATTCCACCCAAAAATTTGATACCAAGATTTCACCAGAAATATATGTTTTGAGACCCCCTGAATCCAAAAAAAGCATTTTTGTGTCTTGTTTGTGAACAGCATAATTCAGAAACGAACAGTCGGATAAACACCAAACTTGGTATTTAGGTTCAGTATGTTCCAGAGATGCAACACAAAGGTTTTCAAGAAAATCCCCCCACCCCAGATTATCCTTTACATGGAACATTTTTCGAAAATTTTAATTTTCTCAAAAATGGCTCTAACGATTTTGATTAAAATATCATATGTTTAAGATATTTTCATGACAAATAAAATGTATATTTCGAACTTTCTGGGAATGTCTCCAAAAGTATTCTTCATTGCGAACGACTTTTGCATAAAATGTAAACCATAAGAGATAGACAAAATTTTACTACACAAAAAATGTAGATCGCACTAAAATACACAATTTGTCATATACATTTTTTTTTGTTGAGTGAACCATTTTCGAGATATTGCTTGTTATTCCCTTAAATTTTTCAATATTTATTTTCTCAAATGGGAATTCGTTATTCATTTTTTTGTCTTGGATATGCAAAGAGTATTAATCTGTGCAAAGAGAATGGTGCTGCACATAGCAACCAGCTATTAAGAGATATGTCTATGCATAAATGCTACTGTATTTCTATATTGCCCTTGCAAATACAAAACAAGGGGAACATAGTAGGCCTTAAGTGATAGTCAAATATTTTTAGAACGAACTGTCGCTATGTGTTAAATGTAATTCTCTTTGCATGTCAAAAGATCATTTCTGCAAATGTTTATCTTGATTAATATGAAATAGATGGAGAATAAGAGTTTGTAAAAATAGTCTGTATAAGAGTAGAGAAAGTCATGCGAGTGTAACACATCAGATATTTTTTTTTGCACTCGTATTGTTTAAATTGATTTTTTTTATCTCTACCAACAAACATTTCTCTCTTTTGCTGTTTTCCCCCTTTTCCTATCGCACATAACCTTATCCAGGATCGTGTCAAGTAAATCACACAAACAAAACAATACCTCGGGAGTAATGAGCTCTTACTTCCGTAGTCATAACTAAAAGAGTAAATTGTAATTGAGCTCTCCGTTCCAGAATAAATTCCTCCCATATACGGACTTCTTTAGTAAACGTTACTTCTGAAGCAATTTACTACAACATGGTGCACACTGCCCTAAGTTTTGTTTACTTCTACTTTTAACTTAGTGATAAAGTAACACTGAGGTAACTACACAAATGATGTAGCGGTTATCTTGGATATATATATTTTGTTACATTCATTATAAACAGGGTATTTAGCATGTTCATAATGTTAAGCTGTGAATAAGCAGTTGATAGACACCCAGAACTCAAGTTTAAGGATGTGCTGAGTGGAATGCCATTAACCCTGGGTTCATTTGTGGTCGTTACTGGCCACATGCATGGATTTGGCTGATGCGGCTTTGAAGAAGTTAATCTTTGGCGTGACAGAGTGGAACTTATTTATGGATTTCAGTGCACATTGTCTTTCGACAGACTGTTACTACATGAATCTGCATCACTTGTTAGTCCGTTGAGACACTTTAAAACTTTGCGAGTATAGGCTACTTCAAAATGATGGCAGCTGCATCTTCCTGGGTGAAGGCAAGACTGAATTCTATTTCTACAGAAGTGTTGTAAATGTGTAAGATACCGGGCAATTATCAGGGTACGCAATAAATCTACTTAACTAGCCCTGTGGTTTCATTTGCTAGTGAGAAGGGACTAATGTCTCCTAAACTTCAGGGCAGCAGTCAGCACGTATACATGCTCTACCTACCCCTATTTTACTGAGGTTCCTTTAATTAGGGTTCCTTCCCCTTCCTATGTAGGAACCCATCTATGAGGGATTTTCAAAGTCTGGGCAAACCATGGCTTGCGGTATAGTCGCATGGGTCAAGTTCACGGTGGTTAGTAACCTTTACAACTTGCAGTGAAGTCGCCCCCCCAAAATCACCGTGACAATATTTGAATTAAAACACAAAACATTAATTTAAAAAATCCTTATGATTCTCTCTCCAAGTCTTGGATTTTCAAGAGAAAAGGAAAGCACTAAGTAAAGCTTTACTTAGGACTTTTCTTACAAGCAGTGGAGGGAGAAGGACATGTCATACACGAGCTCGGAAGGAAATGGGAACCACACATGATAGTACCTATATATAAGGAAAATGGGGATGTAAATAACCAGCTAACTATAGGGAGATGTCGTCTTTCCATTTAAGGAAAGCTTTTTACTGGAATTCTATCCAATAGACTGCAGAAATGGGTAGAGAAGAAGGACTTATCTGAGTTTCAAACTGGATTCAAGGCAGGAAAGAGGACCGCAGACAATATCTTTGTACAGGATGATTTATGAAGAACTGACACATTTCTTTCTTTAATTATTCTGTTCGAAATTCATTCAATGCCCCAATTTTAGCAGAATGTTCTGGGTTTCGATTGCCTTTCACTAGATACGCAGATGTTCATGTTTTATTTGTAATTGTTAGTTTTATTGTAAGCAACCGTTTTTGAGATTTTGTTCTAGTCAACGTGAAAATGGAGTACACATTAAATGAACAACTCTTCCTTGTAAAGCAATACTGGATTACAAATTCAATTATAGCTACTCAAAGGACATACTAGAGAGAATTTGATGTTCGGAATCCTCCCTAACGAAATACAATACTGGGACTGGTAAACAAATTGGAAACAACTGGATCTCTGGTGAGTGAAAAAGGCAAAACTCATTCATCTAGGCTTCCCACAGTTGTTGACGTAAGAGCACGACTGGATCAGTCACCCAAAATATCATTTAAGACGTTTGTCGCAGGAGACAGGCTACAGCTACTTAATATGTCAGAGAGCTGTGTAAAGTGCAGGCCTAAAGCCATATAGTATTACAGTTGTCCATCAGTTACAGGAACCATAAGGATACATGACTGAATTATTGTCCTTGGTTTCAGGCATTCATTGTGCAAAATCCTGCCATATTGTCCATCACATGGTTTCACAGATGAAGCATGGTTCCATTTATCCACCTATGCACCTAAGCACCTGGTTAAAATCAAAGTTTGGTGCACAATATCCGCACAGAGAATAGTGGGACCAATTTGTTTTGAAAACAATGTGAACACTGCAGAGTACCAACGGATTTTCATGGAGTTTGCTGAGCAACTAGACGATGTAGAGCTGAGTATATTTTCAGCAGGACGGCACTACATGCCATACATCAAATGAATCCATGGCACTAATTGCAAGTTTCTTTGACGATCGGATAATTTCCAAGAACCTGTGGCCTCCGAAATCTTCGGGTTTGACATCGCTGGACTTCTTTATATGGGATTACTTAAAAGACAGGGTTTATGCCACATGTCCCCAGATATTGGACGATCTGAAGCACAACATTACACAGGAGATTCAAGCTATTGACAACAGAATCCTCCGAGTGGCCTGTAACATGGAACGAATGGTTGAGTTGTGCCTAAAGCAGGATGGAGGACATTTTCAACATTTGCTATAGAGGTAAATAATCTCCCAAAATTCCTCTGCATTTCAGGTATAAGAAGTTGTCGCTAGCATAACTCGTTTTGAAACAATTAAAGAAATAAATGTGTCAATTCTTCATAAATCATCCCGTAATAAAGACAATAGTAGACAAATACTTGAACAATGAAGGAGGAAAAGTTCACATGGCATTTATTGATTTCAAGAAGGCGTTTGACACCATAAATAGAGAAGTGATGTGGGTAAAATTAAAAAGTAAAGGGATCAGTAGTGTGTTTATACAACTGTTGCAAAAGATGCACCAAGATAACATATTCCGTATTAAACTTTGAGGGCATAAAGTAACAGGCTATATGCAGAGTAAAACTGGAGTGAGACAAGGTTGTAAATTAAATCCAGTGTTGTATAATCTCTTTATTGATGACATTATGAAGAAAGTGTATACCTACCAGTAATTAATAATAAAGAAATACCGTGGTTTAGACCAGAGGTGGCGAAAACGTGACTCGCGAGTCATTTTGACTCGTAGGCGCCATTCCCTCTCTGCAACCATCCCTTTGTTTTTCACATGCTGCTGAGTGATGCAGTGCATGTTGCATATTTGATGACTTGCGGAAGGAAGTCGTTTTCACCACCCTTGGTTTAGACAATTTAGTGATTGGATCTATAACAAGCAGAGGTTCAGCAAAGACAACTAAAGTAGTTAATAAGTTCTGTAAAAACTGGCGATTGAAAATAAATGAAAAGAAATCAAAGATATTGGTGTTCAAAAGAGGGTACCAAATGCAAAAGGATGAGAAATGGGAAAGAAATTGAAGTGGTAAGGAATTTTGATTATCTAGGGACAAGATTAAGTTTGAATGGAAGTTGGAATGAACAGAAAAAGATGGCAATACCAAAAGTAAACCAGCCATGAATGTTGTAAGAGCATGCTTGTGGAAAATATCAAATATAAGAGTTAATTAGTTAGAAAGAATCTTCATAGGCACAGTTGAAACCTGAATGTTATACAGGATGGAAATATGGGGTGTAGATGATGCCTGGAAAAATGACAATAAAATCAACAGAGCTTTTTGTAAACAAGTGTTGGTTTTACCAACAGCATTGCCAAATGGGATAGCACAACCAGAGCAAAGCAAGGCAAGAGCAAAATAATCACAAGAATTACTAAATACCTATATAGAATTTCCACATTGGAGGAGAGTGATATTATTAAATAATGCTTTTGTATTCAAGAGAAACATAAGTGGAAAGGATAACTGGTTCTTCAAAATTCAGCGAGTTATCCAACAGACAGGAATGGGAGTGTCATGGATTAATAGGATATACAGTTCTGGAAAGAAGCAAGTCTGAGACTCAAGGATATTGAGAGGCGAGAAATATTTGGTGGTATGAGAGAAAACAGTTCTTTGAGGCTCTATAGGGAAATAAAAACAGTATGGGACAGGGAAAAATAAATAGAGAATTATAAAGCAGCTAGAGGAGGATTTGTGTGAGCAAGAACTGGAGTCAAATTTAAAATTTCTAAGACATGACAAAAGGTTTTTCAAAATGTCCAATGTGTGGAGAAATAAATTTAACTTTTCATTGTGTATTATACTGCAATCAAACAAAGGCATGGAGAGAAAAAGTATGGCAACAAAAATGGAATAATTTAGATGGGGAAATTTTAATTAGGAAAATGTTAACTGTAAAAGAAGAACAAATTATAAAGGATATAGGAAATTTTTTTTAGATAAAGTGATAGAGAAATGGGCAAGAATGGTAAAGAGGGAGCATGAAGGAAGGGGAGTATTAAAGGAATAATAGGGCAGTTAAATATAAATAGGGATGACTATGTAACATAACTGTGATGGTCGCCAATACATGAATAACCTGGAGTTGTATATATGGGTACCAACTTTATAAAGCAATATTGAGAGTAGATAAAACTTTTATTTCTAATTTTAGTGAGCATAATAATTTGTATTACAGGTTGTACATTATGTAATCAGTTTTGACTGTATTTAATTGGAAAATAAATTCAAATGCTTAGGAGTTGTTCCAACCTGCAGTGGAACATAGGCCTGCTAGACAATTCTGATCCCTTGTGAAAATTTCTGCATTTCACTAAATTATACAAATTCTAAGCATAATCAATGTCTTTTCAAAATTGGTTTCAAAAAATTTGTTAGTAGCATCTACAATACATATTCAAATAAAGAGCCACATCACCTAATATGAAACATGTCTCCTTAAATTTACAATTCTATACAATGAAAGCAAATTAAGATTTTGTTTGTATAGTTGTTTTGCTCTTTTTTAAGGTATTTTCACTGTCTCCTAGGTGCAATCATAACAATCATGGCCATACAAAGCTTATCATTAAAAAGGGTGGAAGTGAAAGCAGGTCAATGCTGTAATAAAAATATGCATACCTGTACGTTTCTGCTTGCGCTCCTTTTGTGTGCCGTAATATGTAAGAATTTTGAAGGCTGGACACCATTTCTTGATCTCCATTTCCCAATTTAACATCACAGAAGTAGGAACTATTATTAGATGAGGACCCCAATTTCCTAAAACAGAGATTGTCTGTTGCTGTCTTGAATTACGATACAAATTAACATAATATTGTTTACACATTTCTTATTGGTTTTGTTTTACTGTGCTTACCTTTTTCACAAGCCAAATGACCCAGGAGTGCTATGGTTTGAATTGTTTTACCTAAACCCATTTCATCGGCAAGAATTCCATTAAGCTTTCTATCAAACATTGTGACTAGCCAATCCAAACCTATGTGCTGATATTCTCGTAATGAATGCTTCAAAAGGAAAGGAATGGGAGTGACAACCTGTTAAAGGAGAAAATAAAGGCATTTACTAATATATTTTTAAATTATTTTAAAAACCACCAAAAAGGCAACACATAAGCTTAATGTGATTTTTACTATTATATATAATGAATGAAATTAATTATACTTTTTAAACATCTAACCGGTCTGGGCATTGTTTCTGATACATAGCTGAAACATTCAATGTCATAGACTGGATTTCAACACGGTTCTCCCGCTTTCCGCATGATTGCTCTAACCATTGACCTATGACAACATGCTGGTAGGACACTGAAATCTCCAAATGACTCAAATTGTTTGCCAGATAGCCAACAAGGCAACTCACTTTAGAGATAGCAATTTCAATGGCAACTTGCAAGTACTTTATTACTGGGTACACACAGGTTTCTTTGTTAGTATGTTTATTATCACATTTAATTAATGAAATTATACTTTTTAAAGACCTAACCGGTCTGGGCATTGCTTTTTATATATAAAAGTGGAAGAACCATGTTCAAATCCCAGCTATGACATTGAATTTTTCAGCTGACTCTACCTGGGAAACCTGGTGATCTACCTGGGAAACAACTTGAGTCAGTTGGGGAATTCAATGTCCTACCAGCATGTTGTCATAGTAGGTCAATGGTTAGAGTAACCAGTGGAAAGTGAGAGAACTATGTTCAAATCCCGGCTATAGCATTGAATTTTTCAGCTAAACTATATCTAAAACATAAGCTTATTTTAGATCTTAACAAACAAGATGTTAATCATTCAGCCATATATTTGGAATGCATTAATGTTCTCAGAGACAAGCATCACTAAGTCAAGAAAACCTTGGTTTTTTCCCCATTCCACAAGACAAAAAAGCTGGAATCTATAAAATCAATTGTTCAGATTGCAATAAAGTATACATAGGAAAGACAAAAAGAAACCTAGAAACTAGGCTAAAGGAGCACATGAGATGTATTAAATACAAACAAATGAACAAATCTGCAGTTTCACACCATTTTTGGATCACTAATCACATCAAACCCAATATTACATTAGTCAAACCAGCCAAATTTGAAGCCGAATTAGATGCATGGGAGAAGATCACCATTCTAAAACACAACACACATCTAATGAATTTTGATTTGCCGCCACCAAATCCTCTCTGGAAGTACATTTCTCCACCACAAGATGCCACCACAGGATCCAGTCCAAAAAACGGAAACACCAACAACATGGGCCAGTCGAATTAACTTCTGAGGATGGGAACAACCGTTTCCCGAAACATGTTTTTGAGTAAACTTAAGTGATGTTAGTGTAACAATTCCGACTCACCTTTAAATAAATTCAATACACATCACTGTTTCTAGCTTCTTTTCATTACAATATCAACGTAAAACCTTGGTGTTTTCAAAAATGTACTTTGAAGGCTAGAACATGAAGTTTGAACATTAGCAGAAGTGTGCTCTTATCTAAGAAAAAAAATATTGTTGCATTCTACACTTTAGTTTATTAGTTATTGCGTGGTAAGCCTATAGAAGCAGCAAGTGTCAAACTTTTACTGAGAAACACGTTTTCTTTAGAAATTTGAACCCACATATATCTATATCGACTCTAATAGTGATATAACCTGATAGAGAAAAATATTCTGCATAGGATAACATGTTCAAAGCTGAAAATTATATACATTCTAATACTTCAGTAAATGTTTTAATCTCCATTACTAAAAAACTGTTTCACTATTGTGATGAGAATGAGATGTAACCCTTCTTCCCCACCCCATAGGTGCAGGATACATATATATCAGCTCCGCTGGCTATGATATGGATATCTAATTGATGTCACAGTGTAATACCTAGAGTTGATGAGGTGAATGAGACATGAAGAAGTCCAATGCCACAGTCAGGAATGGAAAAACACATCTCCAGCAGTCCATGCTGATGGTCTATCACTGAGTTACTATGGCATGATGTCCATGCGTATATTAAACTTTATCTCTGATTCATATATCCTAATAAATCTTAAAGGTAGTCTCAAGTACTCCGATCATTTAACGGTTGCTTGCAGTGTCACTTGTGCTTTTAATCCCTGGACTTTATGTATAATCACTATTGCAACTGTTCTTGATAATTGCTACTTCACACTTGCCATGAATAAGCTGAAGTTGAGTAACTCAGGAGTAGGGCATCAACACTGCAAACTAAAAATCTGGTTTAAGTCCCCCATCCCATCACAAAATCTTCAAGTTGATTCAATTCACCAAATTTAGCTTAAACATGGTTAATGTGAAACAGCTTAAAAAGCTGTTTTTCCTCCAAAATTTCAAACTTTGCTTTTTGCTGTTTTATGAAACTACAGTCCTTCCTGTTTAAAATGATGCAAGGTTTATTTAAGTATCCTTACTCTTAAATGGACTAAAATGGATTTAAATGGTGCACTGCATTCCTGGATTTCAGAAAGGTGGGCATAGCAACATATTTTGAGCTACTTTGCTCCTTGTTCCTTTTCTTTTACTGTTTCAAATCTCCCTCCTTCAAGCTAGCATGGCTTCTGCAAAAATTTCCTCATGCTTTCAACAGATGAAACTAAGAGCAAATACCATAGAGATTCTATTTCAGGATTTATAGGGCCTTGACATATCACTCCTTGGAGGCATCATTTGTTTACAAATTTCAGGGTTGTTAGCATTTTGAGTAATTGTGAGTTAAAATGGGTAACAAAACTACTATTCATTCACAGAAGAGGAAGTTTCTCAGTAATAGACACACTAAACAGTACAATGAAAGCAGTGAAAGTATTCAGATAGTGAATACTGATAAATGCAGTACTTCTCATTCTAAGACTGAATGGCTGACAGTGATAATTCAGTGATGGCATTAATATTGTTAAAATATATGATTTTTATATCATTTTAATAAAGAATGCCTTCAACATTTTAATGTTTTCAAGTAAGTAGTTTGTCATACTGAATAGCATCTTAATTTTTAAAACTCATTTTCTCAAAAATGCAAATGTCTATAATTTGCAATCTTCAAAATAACAAAAGAT
The DNA here is from genome assembly GCA_030765065.1 of Deroplatys truncata. Taxonomy (NCBI): domain Eukaryota; kingdom Metazoa; phylum Arthropoda; class Insecta; order Mantodea; family Mantidae; genus Deroplatys; species Deroplatys truncata. The sequence goes on along the minus strand of CM060976.1, from coordinate 191,239,127 downwards.
ATACTAGAAATTGTGGTAGAAACTTCATTTATACAACAAATTAATGCTTAAGGAACAGGCTATTTTGTAAACTAGAGCTTTTAAATTACAACAAAAATCACAATTGCTATGAATTTTTAAAATAAATTTGCCCAACATTTTTTTATGAAATTAACCAAAAAATTGGACTGTATAACCACTAATTATGACCCAAAATATTCTAGTTCGCAAAATAAAGCTCACATTAAGCCTTAGTCAGTGGGGGAGGGGAAACTTGATATATTAATTTTTGGCAGTGCTAGAATGTTTTAATTTTTTTTTTCTGAAAATAATTTTTTTAATGTGCTATATATTTTTCTTAGTTATACTTGGTTGCTTTAACTGTATAAACTTCATAGACCTCTTATAAAACCGTAGAATTTCTTTCCAAACACGAATACATACCTTAAGGCGAGGGTGGCGAAAACGACTTGCTTCCGCGAGTCACCAAATATGCAACACGCACGGCGTCACTCAGTAGCATGTGAAAATCAAACGGACGGTTGCAAAGAGGGAACGTGCGCCTGCGAGTCAAAATAACTCGCGAGTCACGTTTTCGCCACCTCTGCCTTAAGATATGTATTGCTTGTGCATTAACATTTAGAAAATAATGTGACACCTTGTACACGTCAAACCGTCATATGTTTGCAACTGCTTCTCTTGCCACTATTTCAACAATCTGTGCAACAATTGTCATCCACAACAGAGACTGTAACTCGTTATACAACTAGGAAAATATACTCTCAATGAGTTTCCAAAACAGTTGAAAGTATGGCATTAACAGTTCAGTTCCTTGGAGATATTGCACATGTTAGCAATACTTACCCCAATCATATTCTTCTTGAATTAAGAACAGCTTCTTTCCAACATAGTTAAGAAAAATAAATTACAATAAAGGAAAACAAATTGAGTATTAATCCTTTGTCTAACATACAAAAGACAATACACGTCCACTGTCTAGTAGCCAGAATGCTAACTTCTAAAACCACAGGTCTGAGACTGGATTCTTAGATGGAGGGAAAGGGGAATTTCTTTGATTAGGATCATTCCATGCCATTGTAGAGGTCTGGAGAGTGTGGCTGAAGAGCTTATGGCAGAGCATCATCAAAGTCAAAGGTACATGGTTTGAGTCCTGGTTTTGACAAAGAGGGCACAAATTAACTCTTGAAATTTAGCTAGAAGTCCAGTAAATAAAAGCAGTTGTAATAGCAAGTCCTTTTAAAGGTATGATGCTCAGAATAATTGGAATTTCTTTGAAAATGGATATATATGTGAATCAGATACAGTTTATTGCATATTTATGAGCATAGCCATGGAGAGCTTATTGGTATAACAATGGCCTGTAACAACATGTTTGTCCTAGACACAACTGTAGCAGTGAGTTTTTCAAATTTGATTCAACTTTCCATTTAACAGCAAAACTGTTTCCAAGCTCAAAGTTAGACCATAGTTAAAGGGAGGTACATAAACTTAAAAACTATGTTTTTTGCCTAAGTAAAAGTTGCACTAGTAGCCTACGTGAGATGTCCTAACACTAGCTAATACTTACACTTGTTGAAGACAATGTGTTGCCTTTTGGTTGTATGCTTTCAGCAAGAGCTGCCACATCAGTTATTTCTTTTCCTGCATTTTCATTGTCTTCAGCCTGCAAAGTAAAATTATTGAATTTGAAAAGAGTTGTGTTTTCTCCCATTATGATTTAACAGTCCAAGCCAGTCCTGGATACTTAACACATGCCCATATATAGCTCAGGCATAATACACTTCTTTAAAATCTTATAGCACATGCATGACTATATTGCAATTTAGGCTTCACAGAGGTTTTCACCATTCCTTTCTGTTTATCTTTGATTGGCATTGTCATTTATGAATGTTTTGGGAAACTAATTGGAAAACTTGCAAAAACAATCCTATCAGATGTTTTCTCCATTTTTAATTAATTGTACTGAAGGGTTTTAACAAGTATACATATTGTGCTTTATGTACTTGGAAATTAAGGCTTCTTCCCATGTCAAAGAATTTATCTTGCAATTCTGATTAGGGGTCATCCTTACACTTATTCTTCCATTTGTTTGTAGTTTTAATATTATATGTGACAGTCTGCTAGGGTTCATTCTATATACTTGTATCGGCTATTCTGAGAATGTAAAAAAAATGAAATATCAGTTTAACTTCTTTCCAATGTGAGTGTAAGACACCCACTTTGGTATAAGCATGTGGGTCTTAGCCTATTGCTTCTCTAATTGTATCAATTCGTTTTCTTTTTGGACGATTCTGACAATGGGTTCTTGTAGTATGTGCTCTCTCATTAGAAAGTTTTGGAAGTGAGCACATATGTGTACAAAAAAGAAAGAAGAAGAAAATAAGACAATTGATTTATTGGAGGAAAGGAAATTGCTTGCAAATTGCAGAGGGAGGACGTGTTACATATGCACTCATTTTGGAAGGAAATGGGTACCAGTGTACAAACACATCGAGCTAGAATTGGCACTTTTAATGCAAGAAAAATTAATTGGCAGGGAAAACAGGAACCAGGATGGGAAGGATCAAGCTAGTGGTTTATTTTGGTGACGCTAATGCTGTTGATAATCGGAAGAATTGAAATGAATCCAGGACCAACATTGGAACACACAGAATATTGGAAAACTATTACCAACAAAATAAAGGAAATAAGGAATATGGAAAACCGAATAGACAAGAAAATCAATGGTAAATTGGAAGAGATGAAAAATTGCTCTGGGGCAATTTTAAAGAGGTAAAACTGAGATAATGGAGTGCAATAGAAGAGTTAACACAATTGAAAAATATGGAGGAAGGATATAGGAAGTTACATTTAATAATTTATAGTGTACAAGAAAGAAGAGAAAGACAAGCTTGGCAGGACAAAGATCTTATACAACAGGCACTATAATTAAAGACTGTAGGAGAGGATATTGTTACAGAATTGGAAGGAGAGGGCACAGACTAAGACCTATAATTGTTAATATAGCCACAATGAATTTCAAATGGATGGGCTAAGAAATAGCAAGGAGTTAAAAGGCGCAAGAATCTTCACTGAACAAGATTTGGATAAAATCATGAAAAATATAGTATTAAGTGAAATGAAGAAAGGGAAGGGCAAAGTGTTTGCGAAAAGAATCGATTTGTGGACTGATAGGATGAAGCAGGAAATTCATCAGCACGGTGGTGCACAGGAAGGGTACCATGTACAGGCAGAAACAGTAGAAGTGGAATGACTGGTCAGCACTTTAACAATGGGAGGAGGGATGGTGTAAGCAACACATCAGCGGTGATGTCACCGAGGATATGGATACAACCTTCAGAATCAGCTGGTACAGGATACATGAATTTCAGAATTGGGCGCATCAGCTGGTTTGAATGTATGGAATCAAGATGGTTAAATGTGATATCTACACCAGTAGAAGAACTTGAAGACCATGGCAGTATAAGAGAAAGTGTGCAAATGCGTACAAGAAGCCAAGCGAAATTGGATAAATCTAGATTTGAAGGATTTGGTATAGGAATTCGAGTTATCCGTACTGAAATCCTATAAAAGTTAGAAAAGGTGATTTGGTAGTGATTGTAGAAATGTGGTTATTGAAGGAGGTACGTGTATGTGAAGATACCAGGGTTTCATTTCAGTGGTGTAAGTGGGGTTAAGAATAGAAGCAAGGGCCACATATCAGGTGGCTTGGGGTGTTTTGGAAAAAGGATTAAAGTAAGAGAAGAAAAAGTGCTACAGTGAAATTTGATGTGGCTTTCTTTTTGCAATTATTTCTAACCAAAAAGTGGGCGTGTATGTGTTGGTATTGTTTACAACTCCAAGCACATCAGATTATGACATGTTTGTTTAGAAAATTAAGTTTGGGCATTGAGGAGCTCTGAAACAAGTATGATCAAGTGGAAATAACAATTATGGGAGATTTTAATAAAAGAGATGGGGAAGAACACATGCAGCTAATTAACCTATTAGAAGAGCATATGATAGGTAGTTTGAAATAGGGAGAAAGCATGGCAAGGAATAAGTTTTGTAATAATTAAGGAAGAAAACTTATAGACTTATGTGAAGGAAATAATCTTATCCTTTGCAACACGAAAAGAATCTTCATTATAATGGTATTCAATTACACAATTAACTCATTTTTTAAGAACTCAATAACCTTAGCTATATTTAGAAAAGAACTGAAGAAATTCTTCACATAAGGTTGTTTTTATTCAGTGGACAAATATTTTGAAAGGATATAGTTTAACTATGTATTATATGCTATGTATTATGTTTGTATTTGTCAATACTCATATTTTAGTTATTTCATTTGTCCCAACACATTAGTTAGGACACACAACTTTTTTTATGTCTATTCATTATTTGTATATCTAACTTTATTCATGTTCTTACTTATTGATTATAACACTTGTTTAAATTTGATTAAGCCGATATTTCAATATTAGAAATCATGGTGAATAAACGTAGGTTTTCACGGCCGGTGTCACAATTATAGCTAATATGATTTTCCGGGCTGTTATGCCGTGGTCTGCTGAAGAAAGATTTCCCAGACGTTTCGTCCACAACTGCGGTGGACATCTTCAGTGGCGCGGACGAAGTCTTCTCGGTGAAAGTATCGCAGCGTCTGATGCGTTGGCCGTTAGTGCCGCTCTCTTTATAGTGTGGGCGCTCTCTGCTGATTGGCCCGCTGGTATGAGGGGGCTGGCGCCGGCTGTGTTGTTGCTCTCTTCTGATTGGCTCGCAGTGTTTTTCGGTTTTGTATGACCTTTCTTGTTTTTGATGACTAGATGTCAACAGTAACTGGCATCTAGTCATCAAAAACAAGAAAGGTCATACAAAACCGAAAAACACTGCGAGCCAATCAGAAGAGAGCAACAACACAGCCGGCGCCAGCCCCCTCATACCAGCGGGCCAATCAGCAGAGAGCGCCCACACTATAAAGAGAGCGGCACTAACGGCCAACGCATCAGACGCTGCGATACTTTCACCGAGAAGACTTCGTCCGCGCCACTGAAGATGTCCACCGCAGTTGTGGACGAAACGTCTGGGAAATCTTTCTTCAGCAGACCACGGCATAACAGCCCGGAAAATCATATTAGCTATAATCATGGTGAATAAAGTCATGCAAAATGGAATGAGAGGTTTTGATATGCATGGGGACTTCACTTTTGTGAACAAAAATGGGCAGTGTGGTGGATTAAATGTTGTGCTCACTAGCTATGGATAACCTATTACAGATTTCTAAGTTAAGAATGTGATATTAACAAGCTATTATTAAACGTGGGGTGAGTAAGGAGGTAGTGGAGGGATTTTTAGACCAATTGAGATATATAAATGGAAGAGAAATATGACAGGCTTTGTAGAGAATTAAATTCTGGAACAGGGAGAATATTGCAAGTGGGTATAGAGAACCTAATAAATACTTGCAAATAAGGCAGGCAGTGCAAAGGCTGGAAGATAGTATAAAATGGGCGGGATGTGATATGAAAGTAAAAGTAATGTGAGCAACAAATGGAAATGGTTTGATAAAGAATGCCAAATAGCAAAGAAAAGAGTAATACAAGAGTCAAGAAATTGGAGACAATCAGGAGAAAAAGACGAAAGGAAAAATTTCTCAACCCTAAGATGGTGATATAGATGTCTCATTGAGGACAAAAAGTAGGAATGGGATATAAAAATATGTAAAATGTTACATGAGAGTGCAAAACTTCACAATGCAAGGGAAATATGGTCAATAATAGAGGTCTGAATTAATAGCTTGTTACGCCCTACCAACGAAATGATGGTGCAGATGATTGCAAACCTATCAGGCTCAACTTCTTTTCTCCCTTGTTTCTCTGACCGAAGCACTTTTCTTAATCGAGAGCTCACCGTCGACTTGGATCCCACAATTAACAGTGGCTTCTCAGTAAAATGGTTAACTGTGTTATTCGGAGCAATGGCAGTGCTTTGGACTGTAAGGTGATTGAAGTAACAGTTATTATTTGGTACCTCTTTACTCACTCAGTAGCAAATGCGTAGCTTTATTAGCTAGTCTACATTACTTTTAACTGCTTTTTGGGCTAGCCACTTCATATATTTCATTATTGCTTTACCTAGATTTGAAAAAGCACTACTTCTGAGTGGTGGAGGAAGATATTTCACCCAAAAATTCTATATTAAAGTTTTACTGGAAATGCATATTTTGCGATCCCCTGAACCCAAAGAAGAATTTTAAGAAAGAGAGAGAGAAGAGAGAGAGAGAGAGAGAGAGAGAGAGAGAGAGAGAGAGAGAGAGAGAGAGAGAATGGTGTGCATGCATGTGCGCACATGTGTGTGTAATTCCACCCTCCCAAACTATCGTTTACATGGAACAACATTCATTATTTTTCATTTTCTCAAAAACAGTGATTTTGATTCAAATGCTATATGTTTGAGACATTGACATAAATAAAATGTATATCTTGAATTTTCTCAGAAGGATATAAACTCCTCTTTACTGTTAGTGGATTGTATGTAACTTGAAAACCAAAAGGGAGAGGAAAAAAATTTCATTATAGAAAAAATGTATATCTACAAAAGAATACACAATATGTTTACATTTTTGTAAGTTCAAGTAAATGTGATTAACTTAAAATAAAGAGAGTTGAGGGTTGTTACACTACATCACTATAATATTCTTACTTGAACGCGTTTCTGGAGACGGTTTGTTCCCATCGTCAGCATGTCCCTCATCTGATTTTGCCGGTCATCGTCTGGGGGATGTGTGTGGTTAGTGGTGTTCTCTGGTGCTGGGCTGATGAACCTCCAAAGGCTGTTGGGTGGCGGCAGTTCGAAATTCATTAAGTGATTCCTGTGTTTGACAATATGTATTTTTTCCAGATGTCCAATTCATTACTGCTGTTGATCGGTTTTAAGAGTTTTATGTTTGGAGTGATATCATGGTTTGAAGACCAGAAATGATGTGCTACTGCTGATTTATCTGGCTGCTTTTGGTAAATGCATCTCATATGCTCTTTAAGTCTTATTTCAAGATTTCTTTTTGTTCTCTAATGAATTTCGAACTGTCGCCACCCAACAGCCTTTGGAGGTTCATCAGCCCAGCACCAGAGAACACCACTAACCACACACATCCCCCAGACGATGACCGGCAAAATCAGATGAGGACATGCTGACGATGGGAACAAACCGTCTCCCGAAACGCGTTCAAGTAAGAATATTATAGTGATGTAGTGTAACAACTCTCAACTCTCTTTATTTTAAATTATGACACATCACTGTTACCAGCTTCTAAATCTTCAAAATTAGTCAATGTGATTAACGTTTAAAGTTGTGTGATACTCTTATTTTTTTGTTTTATCTTTCTTTCTTCTCACAGAAGTTTGATGACAAACACAACTTAAATCAGTTGAGTGCTTGTTCTACATTTTGCATCTAGGTGGTTGTAGTTGAAGTTGTACAGGTAGTAGTTTTTTAGTAGTAGTGGGAGTATTAATAATGGTAGCAGCAATATATTAGTAGTTTTATTACCATTAATGCTCATGATTAAGCAAAACACACAAAAACAGTTATACCCCTAGCTTCTATGCTAACTTACAAGAATGTGCAACATAAAACGTGTTTGGAGAAACATATAAGAATTTAGTTTTAATGTCGAAAATAATTATTGCTTCCATCAAATTTATGTCAACGCTAGAACTGATCCGCTACTACGCTTCTCAGTACTAATCTGTCTTTAGCCCTAATTGAGCCTATGAGCCATAAAATGCGGCTATACAAGCATTGACAAATGACAACAGACCAGCTCCATTTCCACTCCTCAACCCAACCCACTTTTGTAAACTAAGCTGTCAGTCTTTTGTGTCTAGTATTCTGGAAAGGTTCTTATTGCAAAATGATCATTTATGATCATAAATGTAGTTTAATTATAAAAGTTTACACTTACGTATTGGGGAATCCATTTTATTTATAATTAACACAAAAGACCTACCTGTTTTAGTACATTCCACAAAAAGAAGTATTAATTTTTGTTCTGCAGAATCCTTCCATAATAATTTCTATTACAACTAATATTACCTAAGTAAAGTTTGTACCTCGGCTTTTACTGTTACCTTTTCCTTGTTTGTTTGTTTCTGTTTGTACACATAGCCAAGTAGTAACAAATGTATCAGATTTTCTTCTATTATGCACATAGGCTTTATTTTAAGGCTATTCTAAAGTCGTGTATAATGTAGGTATATTCTTTCTTTATTTTAAGTAAGTAATGCTGTAGTATTACCAACGCTCAGTAGTATCAAAATTATAATCATATAGATACTATATGATATGAGAAATTTGCTCAGATTTTGAATCCCCTAAATACCTTCATTATAGATGTCATTTCTGTAAATTTATTTTTTTTTATACAGATTCAACTAATGTTTTTAAGTATATTCAAAACTGCAACCCATCCCAAAGAATGCAACTGTTTTATAATTCCTCCCTCCCAAACTTTGCCACCTCCAATTAAATCTCTAGTTTTACTGTATGTATCTGCTCTTGAATGTAGCATTCTATTAGTGGCCAGTTCTGGTGAACTATGATGCACCGGTAATTGTATTAAAACTGGAACAAACTGGAGAGCAGCAGCATACGGTTGTTTGCAAGTAACCGAAACTTTACCGTAACCAACCGGTTGTCTCTGCTCAGCTACCATACATGGCAACTGAAGGTGGCCCAGTGAGTCACGGTCACTCATTTACATGAGAATGCAGACCTCTAGTCATTAGTAAAGAGTTTGTATAGGAATGGGACAAGAGAAAACAATATAACCCTATAAAAATGGTGCACCGATTTTATTGCATTATGGAGTAATATGATTAGAGCAGAAATATATGTACCTGGTAACCAGCGAGGCATTAATGACTCAGACATGGAAATTACTGATGCAGACTTTTGCAACCAAATTAAGAGGTTAAATAAAGCAAGTGGTACTGATGGCATTCTGAGAGAATTTTGGAAAGTATGTTCTAGATATGACACCAGATGATAGTTGGTGGTTAAATTGTTAAACAAAATTTGGAAGTAAAGGAAATGCCCAAGGCATGGAGAATGACAGTACCTCTAAGAAGGAAAAGGGGGGGATGTAAATAACTCAGCTAACTATAGGGGGATGTCTTCTTTCTATTTTAGGAAAGCTTTTTATTGAATTCTAGCCAAGAGACTGCAAAAATGGGTAGAGAAAGAGAATAAATTGTCAGTTTCAAACTGGATTCAGAGCAGGAAGGAATACTGCAGACAATATCTTTGTAGTAGATAAATAAATATTTAGCAATAAAAGGGGAAGGTTGAAGTGTTATTCAGAAGTTAGACAGTGAAGCAAAACAACAATTTAAATGAATCTTGAATCAGTGGATACACTAAAACTTCACTTATGTAAAATTAATCGGACGTATTTCAAAAGCACTGCTTGCATTTATCTTCAGCTTTTATCCAACGAGAATCATAAAAAAACAAGCAGTGGTTTTGAAACATGTTCGATTAATTTCAAGTAAGTGAAGTTTTAGTGTATACACAGACTTAAAGATTCAATTAAATTATTAAAAGGGGAAGGGTTTACATGACATTTGCTGACTTAGAGAAGTGTTATAGATAAAATTAAAAAGTAAAGGGATCAGTAGTATATTTATAGAATTTTTTTTATTCTATTTTATTTTACGTCGCTTTAACTCCTTGGTCATATTGCGACGGATTTGTTGGTGGATAACTCTTAGAACGATATGCGATGGACAGTTAGCCTTCTAGGTCTCATCCCAGTAACCACCCATTCCATACGTGTCACAGAGACCCCAGCGCATAGCTGCCAAATCTTCTGCTCTTGTGCTGTGCAGACAGCATTAGGGTGCCATCCAGTCCAACCGCCGCCCCCATATAAAGGTGGCCTCATCCCTGTAACCCCTGCTTCATGCCGTGCAGGTGTCATTAGGGTGCCGTCCAATCTAACCGCCATCTTCACACAGAAAGGCGGACAGCTAGCCTTCTAGGTCTCATCCCCGTAACCCCCTGCTTCATACCATGCAGATGGCATTAGGGTGCCATCCAGTCCAACCGCTGCCCCACACAGAAAGGCAGCTAGCCTTCTACGCCTCATCCCTGGAAATGCCATCTTGCTTTGTCACATGCCCACAAAGACCCCCTACGCATGACAGCCAGATCTTCTGCTTCGTGCCGTTAAGATGGCATTACGGTGCCATCCAGTCTAACTGCTTACATTGTCTGTAGATAGATGGAATAGGATTCGCTATTACCACTTATTTTTCATTTTACTATTGTTTTAGACTTAAGATGGAACTTTGGGTCGTGGTATTAAATATTCAATCTGGTATTTACCTTGGCAACTGAGGAAAACCATGAAAAAACCTCGGACAGATTGGTCAGCCCACAGGATTTATAGAATTGTTACAACAGATTGTTCTGTATTAAACTTTAAGGGGACAAAGTAACAGACTACATGTAGAGTAAAACTGGAGTGAGACAAGGTTATAAATTACATCCAGTGTTTTTAATCTCTTTGTTGATGATATGTATTATAAAGGATCTTCAAAGAGAGGATGTGCACTTGCCAATTATTAATAATAAAGATACACCAGTGTTGCTTTTTGCAAACAATTTAATGCTTGGATCCACATCAAGCAGAGTTCTGTAAAGATTCGGGACTGAAAAGAAATAAAAAATAATGGTGTTCAAAAGACGGTACCAAATGCGGAAGGATGAGAAACAGCAAATAAAGGGAAAAGAAATTGAGGTGGTATGATAAATGAGTTTATTCACAAACTTTCCATAGATAAATCATTTTTTCATTAATGTAATATTACTATAAACTTATTACTACAATAATATTTTGTAATACAAGATTCTCCAATTTATGGAGTTGCATTATTTCCATTTCCTCATTATTTGTAACACCAGGTATATATATATACACATACATATTGTATCCGTCATCTTAAAAGTTAAAATTTTCTTGTATACCTCAAGCAAGATTATTTCCATTGTCCTTTCGTTAATGTTGCCCACCTTCCATAGCCATTTTTGTCTCACCTAACCAACCTATGTACTTTCCCAGTTTTTTGTCTCACCTAATGTATGTACTTTCCCAGTTTTTTCGTATATTTTCCTCTGATCTTAGATTTAAAATTCTTCTGCCTCTTGTTTCATTTGGTAAATTTTCCCACTTTTGTAAAAGGAACTCATCCCTCCACATTTTATTTGTTTGCATTCCAGAATACAATGCTATGTTATCTGCTTCTTCACACATTGGACATTTTCCCTTGATAAATCCATTCCTTATCACACCTAAGTATGTTATCCCCGTTCTAAGCCATGCCAACCCCTCCCTTCTTGCTTTGTCACAAATTTCAATATATTTTTCTCTTCCCCAGTCATTTTTGAATGATCTGTATAGTTTCAAAGATCTTTTGTTGATAAGATTAGCCCATAATTCCTTTTTTCAATATCCTCTGTTCTTGCTTTCACCTCTTTACAAAATCCCTTTTCCATTCTTTCCCTATCAAACCACATCCATTACTCCCAAGCCAACTTTCTGTAGGATTTTAATAAACAGTCAACTGAAAAATACAATGCCACAGCCGATATTTGAACATGGTTCTCCCACTTTCCATGTGGTTGCTTTAACCACTAAGCTACTGTGACAACATGCCAGTGGGACACTGAATTCTCAAATTCACTCAAGTTGTTTCCCAGATAGACCACCAAGGCATCTCACTTTAAAGATAGTATTCTCAATGGCGACTTGCAATCGCAAGTACTTTATTTATTTCCTGTAGGATATTTTGGATTTTACATGTCCATGTTTCTTTCCATTGAGGTATAATAAATTTGATTATCTAGGGAAATATTAAGTTCAAATGAAAGTTCGAATGAACAGAAAAAAAAATGGCAATAGTCAAAGGAAAAACAGCCAAGTGTTGTAAGGGCATGCTTGAGGAACATATCAAATATGAGATAATTGATTAGAAAGAATTTTCACAGCCACAGTTGAAGTCAGAATGTTTTATAGGAAGGAAATGTGGAATGTGGATGATGCCTGGAAAGAATATCAACAAAATCAACACAGCATATTCTGGTAAGAACAAAATTATTACAAGAATTAGGGAATACCTATAAACAATTTCCTAAGTGATATTATTACAGAATTTTTTGTATACAAAGAGACATAAGTGGAAAGGATCATGGTTCCTCAAAATTAAGCAACTTATCCAACAGATAGGGATGTGAGAGTCATGGATTAGTAGGGAATATCAAAACAAAGGGTTCTGGAAAGAAGTAAGTCTGAGACTAAATGATATTGAGGGACAAGAAATATTTGGTGGTATAAGAGAAGAGAGTTCTTTATAGGTTTATAGGGAAATAACAGTATGGGAGAGGGGAAAATATATAGAGATTTGCGATAAAGCAGGTAAAGAAGGTTTAGCAAGGGCAAGAACTGAGTCATACATTTAAAAGGCCTAAGACATAACAAAGATTTATCGAAATGTCCAACGTATGGAGAAGTAAATATAGCTTTTTATTGTGTTAACTGCAATCAAGCAAAGGCATGGGAACAAAAATGGAATAATTTAGGTGGGGAAATTTTAATAAAGAAAATTTTTTTTGCAAAAGGAATGAACTATTTGGGTAAAGTAAGAGAAAAATGGGCATGAATGGTAAAGAGAGAGCATGAAGGAAGAGGAATATTAGAAGAATAATAGGGGTTAAATATAAATATGGATGGAAATGTAACATAATTGTGATGGTCGCCAGTACACAAATAACCCGGAGTTGTGTGCATTGACTAAATATATTTAGGGAAGCAACTTTAAGGCAATGCTGAGAATAAATAAGATTTTCATTTTAGTAGGAATAACAATTTGTATTACAGGTTGTATTATGTAATCATTATTATGAGCAGAGACCAGAACTTTGGCAGAATGCCTTTTTAAATATGTTAGATCTATCTTCAATTTGAAGGTGAATCTGTATGATTTACTGGACATCCTTGTGATAGAAATGCAACAGGTTTATGTCACCTTTACCTGCCTTTTTTATATAAATGCCTAACTGCCAAAATACATGTCTTTTATTGCCTTTTTGATTATTATTTATTCCTTTATTATTAAAAACTGCCTACAGTGTATTTATTTCTATAACCACTACAATGAATGTGACTACACCAAAACTATGTTATTTATTGCCTTCCAGCCAGTTCATATTATCTTTATAAGCAACAATGAGTGTTTCCATAAAAAGAGGTAACAGTAGGTAAGGGTTTTAATTATCACTTGTGTTACTTGGCTTCCTATTGGATCATACTTACTTCAAAAGCAATAATGTGCCCGAGTTAAAATGTGGTTTCATTATTGTTCTTAATTTCTCTTTCTTTCAGTTTTCATTGTGACATTGCTGTGCAAGGTAGCTAGCAATATGCTAAAATTCAGTTTCCTTTACGCAGTAAACAAAGTTAAATGAATACTTTCGGATCCAATTGTTATTCTACTGACAGTAAAATACTTTTGTGCAAATTATGCGAAGTCAGTAAACAATGAAAAGAAATATTTCATTTCTCAATATATCAGTACAACTAAACACAAAAATTCACCTTGCAAGGCTACTGGAAAGAAGATTTCTTTGTTTCCAATGGCAATTGCAATATTGAGACGAAAATTGCAATTTGCATTTGATTTATGTAAAGCTTTTATGATGCTGGAATCCCTTTGTAGAAGCCACAGAACCCTACATTAAGACAGATTTTGGAGAATTAGACGGAGCAAGCTGTGCTCTATGAGTCAAGTTTGTGAAAATGTTACTTAAGTGAATGTTACGATGCTGTAATTAAAATCATTAAAGTTGAACTAAAAAATAAAAAATAAATGAGTCAACTGATCATATGAATCGGTTTATTGCCAATGTCAAGTGACCTCCATAGCACATTGATTTTCACAGGGTGTCAAATGAGATACGAAGCTTGTTTCCAGATATCGACAAATTGATTTCCAGTATTAAGATCTTTGTGACAGCCCCATCAAGGATTCAGATATTTAAAGACATTGCACCAGATATACCTATTTCAATAGCAGTTTACTATGCTTCATATTTCCTGAGTATAACTAAGGTGGTCACTGCTATGGAGGATAAAGCATTTTCAATTGTAGCAGCAAAGAAACTTCTCAAATCTTCAGAAGTAATAAATTATTTAACTTTCATTGCGGCTGAGTTCGGCTTCCTGCCACAAGTGATAGGCCAGCCTCAAGAAAGAGGGCAGCCTTTGACAAGTCAATGAAAATTATGGATGATGCAGTGAGTGGATGATGATTGGAGTGTGTCAGGGAAGTGGGATGCATTAGTTAGGGGAAAAGTCTAAAATGGTGTTTTCCAAAAATCTTGATTTCGACAAACTTAGAAACATTTAAAAAATTCTACAAGGTGAGATTTCTATTTCAGGAGAAATGGACTTACAATAGTTCAATGTTTTAGATTCACACCAATTACCTCTGTGGATATTGAGAGGTCATTTTCTCAGTTGAAAAATGTATTCTCTGACAGAAGACTCAATATCACACTAGAAAATTTGAAAAAGCATTTGGTTGTCATGTGCAACCAATAAGCTGATAAAGCATTGTAATGCATACACCTTTAATTAACATTTTCATTTTGCTGTCAAGTAAAATTTTGTTTAAAACTTTAAAGTTACTTTAAAAATATAATATAATACAATGTTAACATATACATGCTGATTGTGTGACTGTCTGAATAGTGCTATCTGGTAAATAAATAGGCATAAAATAAGGTTTTTCTACATTACCTTTTATTGTCTATTTTAGGTATTCATAATTCTTTTTGCCTGCATATTTTAATGATTTATAATGCCTAAACTTCCAGTGTCTGATTATGAGACTGTATTTAGTTGGAAATAAATTCAATTGAAATTTAATATTGGGGGAAAAGAGAGGGGGGGAAGGATTTATCTGTGTTTTGTAACAGATCAATAATTCAACCATTACATCAATTTATTCATTTTGTCCAATGTGCCATGCCAAAATACAGCAAATTGTTGTTGGTTAGTGTTAATCAAATATAGAATACTTCTATGTATTATCAAAATTTTATCAGCAAGTGAAGTTATTTTGGCAAAGGAATTTTTGGAAAGCATTATTTTTGTGCCCTGCTCCATTCACAGGGTGTCAATAAACCATCCTCAAGAAATTCTCTGACTTTTCCATATTATGAAATAAATTTTCCCTAACCGAAAAAATAGGTAAAATTTAAGCTAAACAAAATTATTAAACAACATAGGCTTTCACAGTTGGTGTCATTAAATACAAAAAGACTATCCTGACTTGTGGGTCATGGTCTACTGGACATTCTTCTTCCAGATGATGGTGATTTATGTTTAAGGGTGTTCAATATTCTTCCGGACTTTCAAAGTTGCATTGGTCATCTTCAGAGGTGTGGCTGAAGTACTCTCTTGCTGGGGTTGCCGTAAGGGTGATACAAAAATTCAGGATTCTATCCCAACATATAATTTATTACTTAATTTTTATATGGTCATAAAATACACAGAGAAACTTTGCAATGCATGTATGCAAGGGCTACAAATGTCATATTTGAATGTATCAGTAAGTTTGTTGCTTTATTGATCATTCTTAGTCTTACACCAGTCATACTTTTCTGAAGATGAAATCTTCTTCAGTAACACTTGGTTTTGCATCGGATTTTCATGAGATTCCAAACATGACATGCTTTTCAAATGAGTATTTTGAACCATCAGGTTAGCTCCAATGGATTTTATTTTTAGCCTATTCCTGTCATCTGTCCATTGTGCATTCATCATGGAGAAAATTCTTTCCACACAAGCATTACAAGCAGTAAAACAGAAGTAGAACTGGGCAATCTTTTATAGTTCTGAATACTGCTTACTATTCTTACAAGAATTGAGAAATTCCACCCACTTGTCAATAGCTAGTTTTTGCATGAAATTAGTATCAGACTGGCTCATTCGGGTTTTTCTTTCACAAAGTTTATTAAACAAACTGACTGGTTGAATGCTAATAAGTCATCAACTTTGTAACTATGCTTCAATAAATATTTAACAGTGCCTTCTATATGACCACATAGCTGGTAATTCCTTCAAGAGCAACCAGTTGGAACACTTGAAATCAGCGACAGAATATAACCAATTTTGTAAATAATCAAGACAACTGATATAGCAATTTTTTACTTATTGTTTATGTCTTTACAATGGCTGAGTTATCTATTTCTTCAAAATGTGTTTCACAATAAGAGGCAAAAAAATTTGGTCATTCCTCTCTTTAAGAATGTAAGTTCAATTCACAAACTCAATTAAAAATTATTAGTCGATACAGATTCTGTCTCTATGTTCATTATAGATTTATGAAAGATACGAGTGTCAAAGCAAAATAAAATAAAAATAACTAAATAAAAAAGATCAAAAATAAAGCCTTGGCAACTGGATTAAAAAACAATATTTTAACATATTTGGGCAGTTACAATTGATGAAAAATATGATTTCAATGCTGCTAATAGTGATGTTCTCCCAATAGCAGGAAATATACTAATCCATCATATCTTTGAATGATACATAAATTAAATTTGTTTTATTTATGGATGCTCTTTAACTGCTATGGTTCTTAGTATCCCATTCTATATTGGGTGTGGAATACCGGAAATTTTGCTCAGAGGCCTCTTTATTAGGCTTGAGGTAAATCTATAACACAGGACCACCAGCTTAACTTCCCTTCCGAAGGGTAAATCTATGACACGGGACCACCAGCTTAACTTCCCTTCCGAAGGATGCCATGCTAAGGATTTTTACACCTGAAAAAATCCATCACTCTCTGCCGGGTTTGAATCCACGACCTCGGGCACTAGATGAACCATGAACATAGAACCACACAAATCTTGGTAAGCAACACTCACAAAATCACAGAATTCTCTAATACAATGACTCTGATGATATAGATTCAAAATCTTAATAATTACAGTTTCTACATCAACACATAAGACATCAATACCAGCATGTAGTATGTTGTGCATAATATGTAATGATCATATACTCTTTGGCACTAGTTCTTGTAGTAGCAGTATAAGTTGTCTATTGGAGCAGAGCTAACATTGCGACTGAAATGCAGAATGTTTCATTATTCAGGACATTTAACAATTTGTTGAAAATCGGGCACAACTCTTTTCCATGTGTCAAAATTTGGGAAAATCCAGCATTTTCAGGATGAATGGCAACCCAATCTCTTGCTAATTGCATCAGTTTCGCCGACATTAGCAAGAGTACACTTCAGCTATGTCACTGAGGATGTCCAATATAGTTTCAGATGAAATGTCTGGAAGAGGAATGCCCACAAGCCCGATAAATATACTTGCAACATATTTACATAATTACAATCAACAGTTAAAACTATTAAATTAAATAACTCACCTAGTGGCTTGTAATAGAGTTATTCACACATTATAGGTCATATGGTGCTAGAAATTACTTAACACTGTATAATAAACTAATATTTAAATTTGTTTGCATTATTTACACTGTTGAGGATTTCAAGCCTAACTCATATACTTAAACTTTTAATTTCTTCTGTTAAAGCTTCTGCTTCTTGGAAAGCATCTTTAAGAAGTTTAGCTTTTTTGACCTTAACATTTTTACTTCCATGTATGCTCTTCTTTTTTCCAGAACCCTCTTATCTTTCTCAGTCATGGCCTGAAAGCAAAAGTAATTGATAATTACAAACTAGAACCATTTTATAAGTAAAAATATATATTAGAATAATCCCTCATTTAAAAATAAAGAAAATATCCCAATCAGAAACTAGTGACCATCATCAATAATGTGATTTTTAAAGAAATTTATTAATAAATAGCCCACATTTCTTGAGAAAATATATTTTTAAAATTTGAATTTTTAAACAAAAATTAGTTGGTCCATTTAAAAAAATATCAAAATGAAGATCCCCTAAATACAAACACTACAATTAAAACATCCTTGTTATTCACAAATACTCCAATTAATGAACAATATATTATTTTTATAAATTAATATTTTATAAAAGATATTTTGAAATAAAATTTTAATGAAAAGGACAACTTGGGTATATGTTAGTCATATTTAATTTACTAAAGAACTTATCTTGAATTACTGTAAATAAATAATAATTTAATCTTTCCATTTAATACAACATATATTTACGATTTATATATCCCAAAAATTGTGACAACCAAAACCAATTATACTGAAAAACACTCTATTCCAGTCTTTTTAAAAATTTAAAATGCTACCACTGAGTAATGAGAAAATTTATATTTAAAAAATTATATTACCTTTCTCCTCCAAGCTTCAGCCTTTTTGTATCTGCTGTACGCATTTCTCACTGAATTCTTTTTTTCCTAGGGATTGGTTGCAAGCTAAATTCCTCTATTCCTTCTCACACTGCTGAGTCAAAAATCATTCTTTGTGCAATGAGTGACTCTTCTTTCAAATTCTCCACTAGGATTTCTTTATTGCCAGAGAAGCCCCTTTCGCAAGTTACATTTCCGTGAGAGAGTAACAGAACCTTTTCCACCACATTTCCCTTGTTCATATGCCTGAAGTTCAGATAACCAAAACTTGTCTAGGCTCATTTCCGTTCTTTCGTAGCTCATGCACTGAAATTTGAAAGAATGTTTTGAGATGATATCTCTAAATTCTCTGTCTGCCTTTTCAGAATAACTTGATGAAATTATATTAGACTGAATCATAATGTCAAGTGCTGAGTCAACAGCAATCCACAGACTTGTCAATCTTCCCCTCAGCAAAGACGAATATGAACATGAATACAACTACATCCTCCACACAGCAGAAGTAAGTGGCTACAACAACAATATAGTCCACATCAAAGTAAAAAAGTTTCAGAAACAAAAAAGCATTACAGAAAATAGGAATCAAAGCAACAATTCTAAAATTCACATACCATCCTCAGCTTAATCACAAATTTAATAAAATATTCACAAAATACAACATATCATTGGCACCACAGAATAAACACACAATTCAGAACCTACTGGCTTCCCCTGTCAAAGATAAAATTCCACAAGAACAAAAATCTGGCATCTACCTAATTAATTGTGAAAATTGGTGTATGTTGGTAAAACAAATAGAAATATTGAAACCAGAAGGAAACAACACTTCAGATGTATATCCAATAAACAGATGAACAAATCTGCAATTGCAAACCATTTCTGACCACAAACCACAACATCAACACCAAAGTCAGACTCCTGAAATGCACCACCAATCCAACAGAACTAAAAGTTTGGGGAAACGTATACATGATAAATGCTTGAAAACAATAATGAACTATGAAATCCCGCCACTCAACAATCCACGTGCCTTCATCATAGACACATCAGATGACACCACTTCCACCTATGGACCCGAATTCCCATCATACTCAGTCAGAAAAAAGCTGAAGTTGAAAGCAAGCAGTGCTTTCGAAACATGTTCGATTAATTTCAAGTAAGTAAAGTTTTAGTGTATCCACAGACTCAAGATTCAATTAAATTGCTGTTCTGCTTCACTGTCTGAAACTTCTAAATAAACTTCAAGGATTAACTTAATTTAAACGGCAAAGCACTAAAAATTTTGTGATAACTTTATATAACAGTCAACAATCACTTACCTTTCAACAATCTTCTCAGTTAAATTGATCATTCCAATAGTACAGTAAACACCAAAGCTCGCAGAGTGAATGTCTCAATGGGATTTTCTTTCTTTCAGTTTCCACCACAACCCAACAAAATAAATAGATTTCCAAGTGGTTTCCAAACTTTATGACCCTTCTGCATGCCCAGCACAAATGGTAGATCCGATAGGTTTCTCGGAATTTCCATCACTTGTGAGTGACACTACTGCAGACTCAGCACCTGTGCAGTTTCACTCTCGTTGCCATATCAATGGCACATACACTGTCTTGAACCACGCTAAGGAAAATTCTTAACTGGTTTCATGTACATATTTGTGTCCATGCTGCAATCAGCAGCCACCCTGAATTTTAAATATTGGGGAAATAAAAATATTAGCCATTTTCCAAATTTTTAATTAAATTCCCTGACCTTTCCTGGTTGCTGACACCCGATCCAAGTGTCACACCTGTCGTGGAATATGCCAATGGCAAAAGGTGGACATACCAGCAGAGAAATATTTATAAAGTTATGAGAAAGTATACATAGTTCAATGTTTGGATTTCATTAAAAGTTGGAAAGTGGAACATCAGCAAGATGATGGATTTCTTGTTAATCACTATTACACAAACTCCACATATAAACTTGCTGCACCATCTCAAAACTTCACATGTGATCATATTTTGCTACAAGGTAATGTTTTTGTCCTTATATAATGATGTGAATGGTAACCAAGGAAATGTTCCCAAAATTCTTAAATGCTGCAGTATGTTTTCCAGTATAAAAGTAACCGGTATAACTCTTGTTCTTCTCTTCTTTTGGACAATCAAGTGTGAATCTGCATCATCACTCTTAAAGATAGGAACAGATCTTTTCAGCAATGTGATCTTATAGTTCCTCCAGAGTACTGCAAGTCTACACACTACCAAAACAGTTGATAGTAAGCTTATTGTTTAATAACTATCACAGACACGGCCGCATTCTGGGCCCAAAGCACCATTCACATTGTAACAAGGGTCTCCCTCTCCCTCTCTATCTCTCTGCCAATGTGCAAGCGTATTTTCATTTACATTAAGTTGAAAATGTTTTTAGGGAGAGTAGTAAATTACAGAAAAACTGAAACAAAAATTTAAAGAGTTTCCAAATCCCAGGTGCCATTTTAGGATACTGTTTCCGATTTAATACATAAATTTTGTTAGACTGGTTCTATTCATAACATTGCAAGAAGTGATAGACACCAATTATTTCTTTTGGGGTGCTGCAGAATCAACAGTATAAAGATAATAAAAACTAACATATTAACCGAAACTGGCTATAAATTACAGTAATTCAGTGAAAAAAGAAACTTTCGATAAGGCTTTTAACAGTAAAATAAGAAATGAACCTGTGCCTTTAACAGAATGGGGAACATTTTTGACATCTGTGAATGGGTGAATTAACTACGATTTTTATTTGTTTTGTCTTTCTATTGTCTCCTGGAAATTCATTCCAACCAGTCAACTGTAGCATCACAAATGCACAGGATTACCACCGCTGTCATATATCTTACTTATTCCACTGCTGCGGAGGGACTTAAAAGATTTGACTGTACAAGGATTCTAATAATGAAATAACCAAGCAAGTATTGCCTTTAATTTCTTAAGCCCATCTCCCAATATTCTGCAAGCCATACCCTGGTCTGTGATATTTCTCTGATTTCATGCAGTACTAACAACTTCTGTAGCACCAGTGTTTACATTTAAATAAGATAATCCTGAGCTCACATTATATGTTTATTATGTCAGTTTATTAAGAATGCTAGAAACTAACAAAAACCAAATTTTTCAAGATACCTTTTTCTCCAAACCACTATCTTCAGCAAGCAATGACTTGAGACCTATGTCATCACTGTGAACACTGCTGTTTTCCCCATCACTGAAGCTTTCACTTTCTTCCTCATCTGAAACTTAAAAACAAAAAAATGTACATTTGAGTGTGCACAGGTACATGAACATGACAATCATAATAACTGAACTTCATTTTACCTTCTTCTTCATCCTCTTCCTCCTCTTCATCTTCATCTTCTTCCTCTGCCTCAGATGAGTCCTTTACCTCTGGACTTCGTGGTTTTGAACCATCACAGCCATATTTTTCCAACAGGTCTTCAATACTCATCTCATTGTCAGCCTACAAGAATTAAGTCATAATTTTCACAGATAGTCCAACAAAGAACATTAATACTCCAGAATTTTGGAAGATAATTCCATCAAATACTTTGTAATGAAAAATTCCCATACTGTTCAAAATTATGTACATCTCACAAACACATGGGTTAGCTATATGTAGGGACCCCAGATTGTCGGTAAATAAAATAATGTAATATAGGTGTAAAAATATTATAGTGAGCGGTGTTTTGGGCGGTAAATAAAACTGCTTAACGGTGTTATCTCGTGCAAAAAAAAGGGAAAAAACAAAAACACAGTTTAAACTACTTTACTGTGGAACAAAGGGCACCTTACATAAAACTTAAAAAAGAGGAGCATGAAAATATTTACATAGTATACATTTCGACTGATTTACTTTGTTAGAGACAAAGCCACCATAAGTTCGGTGTTCTCTGGCTTATGATTTGTTCTTAAGTTTGTCATGTTGTTCCCATATGCTGAGAAAAGTCTTTCACTGTCCACATTGGACATGGGCACCCACAATAGTTTCATACACTTCTCACTGAAACACAAGTGATCACATTGAAGTCCAGAAAGTAAATCCAGTATGTTCACTTCAGCAGCAGCATCATCATCTAATTTCTCACACACTATGGTTCTTCAGAGCAGCATATCCCTCCTCGAATGTTTTCTCTGGCAAGTCTCGCAGAAAAGGTAACATTCTTCTTGCTTTTTCTATAGTTATATCAGTAGATGCCTCATTTGATACTATTTTTCGTACATCAAACAATTTACCTGCAGAATGAATATCATCATCAGCTGGATCAGCTGACATTAAGGAATTCAGCTTGGTAACTGACTTTATGCCCAATTGCTTGAACTGACTGATAACATAAGACTTCTTGAGGGTTGGCAGTCTCTGAAGAAGACTTGGAGTTTTCTCTCCAAACGAGCCCTCAGCTACTATTGTGAAGCCATTTGATATATCTTTAAGTTTGCTATATAGTTTATGAACAAATGGATATTTAGATCCCTCAAGCACTTCAATAAGGCAAATGGTATCTTTGCAGTGTTCAAGAAGTAAAGATGCCTGGGAGTTTATTATATTTTGAGACCGCATTGAAATACTATTGTGGAATCGGTTTGAATTCCCGCGTGCCGCAAAACTAAACTGACCTGGCAACGTCTTGCACATGCTGTGTGTACAGCGCGTGAACTCCATCGTCAGCTGAATTGTGCATGCGCTAGCTTAATTTGAAACGTGGCTCCATCGGCATAATTCCTTTTCTTTTTCAGAGCAGAAGGTAAACAGACTTCTTGCGCTAAATTGTAACGTAATTTAAAGAATATAACTTGACTCCAAACGAATCTTTCAGTATAGCGGACACAAAATATACCTAGACATGCGTTCACATTATGGCAACGTCGCGAGACAGCAACAATTTTCGTGCGAGGGGTACAGGAAACGGAGACAGTGATTGGTAGAAGAGGCTGTCTACTGTCAGAATTGACTTGAACCAGACTTAGAAATGCATTATTTAACGATACTTTTGTGACAGTCTTTTCCAGCCGGCATGAAATGGGTCGATGCAAGGACGAATCGTTAAAATACGGCATTAGAGAAGAATTGCAGGTAGTATTGCCATTTAAATCCAAAGAATAATTTGAGTGAAATGAGAAATCCGTCACTGATTGGGTGTTGCCAAGTTCCGATAAACATGGCATTCCTTTTGTTGTGCATGCCTTTGGTGAAGAGTGAAGGGGACGGGGTAGTCGAAGCAGTACCGATGTTTGCCGAAGCTCTGGTTAAATCACAGTGCAGTTTGGTGTTCTGTGCCATGCAGCACACAACACCGTGCAGCATGGCTGTACCGAATGACAATACACGTATCCGTAAATGATTGATAAGTCAAATATCTGATTGTTTATGTGAAAAGGAGAGACAAACGCCAAAAAAGGGGAGAGAGAGAGAAAAATTTCGGGTTATTTTGCACATTTTTTTTCATAACGGTGTTATTTCGCGTTTTCGCGATATAGAACTAATGTCGCGTTATTTCGCGACTCAGAATGGATATATATGTGGAATTTAAAAATAATTGATTAAAGGTTTTCCTTAATGTTAATTTTCGGCCAATTTCGCAAATTAACTACTCGCGAAAAGTCGGGGTCCCTAGCTATATGTATACAGACAATGCATACCAATGTGACATGTTCTGAAAGCTGAAATCAATGCTTCCTTAAAGCATAATTTAAGATAACTTAAATTTTTCTATCAAACACACACTACTCAGCTCTTTTCCATTCTTCCAACAGTTCATTACTACATTTGCTAATGAAGCTAAATGTAATACCCATAAAACTTTGGGCATTTTGTACTTGAAAGACCCTGCTGCACTTTCCATTGTAAAGTAGGTATCAACCTTCTTATTGTTGTACTATAAAACCAGTAAATTACAGAATGAGTTCAGCTTGTTTTGAATCCATATTATACATTTACCTAAATCATAGGAAGTTCAGTTTCATGTTCCTTCTTTCAATTTTAACAAATATATATTAATTCTTAAAGGTCTAATAAACCCAAGAAAAAAATGTTGGATAATGCAAAATGAACTAATTCATTTTACATATATAAAAGAGAGGAAATATGGAGGCACATTAAGTAAGCTGTAGTTAGAAAACTTACCTGTAAGACTTCTAGTTCTTTTTTGTGGTCCACTTTCCCTTCAGCAACTTCCTGTTCCTGTATAGTTTCCTCATCATCTGTTGAGCCTTTATCAGATCCTAATGTAAAATCCTTATCTCCATCACCACTCTGAGAATCTCTGCGAGAGGATCCTGGAGAAGCTCTACCTTCTAAGTATTCCTCTGGTAGCTCTTTAAGTAAATCTTCTAATGGCAATTCAGATTCTCTCTTTAGCATTTCCACTTCATCAACGTGACCCAAGACTTCTGGATCTTCCTCTGCTTTTGCTATTGTTTCTTCATCATCTGTTGAACTTTGATTAGGTTGAAATTCATCTGGAAAAAAAATTACATTAGGTTGAAATTAATCTGAAAAAAAAATTGCATAAGACACCAAAAACTTATGGATATGATGCAGTTTCTTTCACTTTTGGGAGTGAAGTGATTAAGCATTAAATCCCTTCCTAGAAGCCACCTGACCTTGTTGTGGGTGGAGGGGCTATGTATGCCAGAGTTCCTGTAAGCTGCACTGGCAGTATTTTGTATTGGTAGTGTCACTCATGCTAAAATGGTTACTGGGGAGGGATCAGATTAAGTGGCTTACCACAAAAAAAATCCATCCCTTGGGTCTCCCAGTTGGAGAACCAAAAATGCACTCTGGTCCACTCAAGGTAAGGTGTGAGGTATCATGCCAAGTCCTTCATGGCACCGGGGCAGGAAAGTCAGTGTTATGAACAATCCCTTGGGGGCACAAGGCGAAACCCCATTGTATACAGCCTTCCACTCATATTCGGGCTCCGTGAGTGGTGACTGCATAATCAGGGCTATTTTGTAATGTTTTGTTAAGGCTGCTAGCCAATTGATCAGCACAAAATTTTGTTAAGAATAAAGATTTATTTGTTAATGCAACAAACCCCAAGACCCTCATGCTAATGCATTTGTTACACAACAGATCCGCATCTGGATGTCATTTTAATGCTGCTGTATGAGGAAAAGTACTATAGAAGCTTGTCATTTTAAATAGCAAATGTTTGTTTATTCATATTAGCATAAAATATAAATGTCACATGTTACGCTTGAGTATGCAATGTTCCGTGTGATAGCAATGGTAAAGGTTGCTCCCAACATAAGTTGGGAGATGAATTTTAATAGGAAAATAAATGCTTTATAATCTTGTATCATAATAAAAACAGTTGTTGATTTAAGAATTTGGGGTTCAAATAGTGATAGATCTTGTGTTTCTTTGCATGGTTCACAAATTCATTTGTCTCATTTTTAGTTTAAGGTTACGAACTGAATACTTCTGAGAGCTGTAGGTTATACAGCGATACGTTTTCCTTCCCAAATTATTTTACAATAATTTCCAATCTTCTAAAAGAATTGGCTAGCAGAAAGCTACTTACAAGTTTCTTGTAACCATAGAAATTGAATTTATACTGAAGCTGTTGGAAAGGAAGAATATAACAGTCAGTTGGGTTATAAAATGATAATTTAAATGTAAATTTGCATATGAAAAATAATCAGAAATAAAATACTTGTGACTGTAACATTCTCCCAGATAACACAAATAGCCAAACTATCCTTTCTTTTCACTATGACCTTCTACTATGAATACCTACCTAAAATAGTATGGATTTTCAGGTTCTAATAATGATTTTCATTCAAACATTATGATGTAAGACCATGTTCACAGAACTGAACTACAGATGAATATTGCCAAATCATGAATAAAAGAATAAGTACCTACTTATGCTTGATGGCATATGTTAAAATTTCAGAAAAAACTGCATTACCACCGGTATCTTTAAGAAGTATAATTAAAAGCAAAAAAGTCCATAAAGAAAATTAAGCAATAATTGTGAATTGATATGAGTTTGCATGAAAAAAATATGAAACTAATATGCTAATTCTTGTCTGTCATTCCTAACCTAAAATTAAACTAATTTTACAGGGGCACTACCACAGCTGTTCAACAGGTTGGCAAGTTTTCCCCATAAAAATCTAATTATTTGGGGTCACAAGAAAATGTAAGTCATGCTATTCTAAGCAATGGGTGTGAATTTTAAAAATCTACACATATTTTATATTTTTCGTGTGGCATTTTCATAGCACACTTTGTCTCCATCTTAGCAAGGAAAAGTAACAAACACTCTCGGTAATTGGTATTATGGCGCTGGTGGCAGTGTGAACACAAAATGCTGTAACAGAGCACACAAATGTTTGATTAGTCACTCCAGTGAGCTAACAAACCACAAGAAAATAAATATTGTGATAACTAACAGGTTACAGAATGTCAAATAGCGGCACCTTTGTTAAGAGCGATTGTTTAAGCTTAACAAATAATTGTAGTCACCTGCTTAACAACAAAGTTACAGAATAGTCCTGGATACCCTGGTACTCGTGGAACCGGTATGGAAATCAAATTTAGAAAAGGAGTGGGAGGGCGGAACTCAAGGAGCCAGCAGTTTCAAAGAGAAAGAACTGTGTCATATAGCCTCAGACTTAAACAGGCTGCACTTCACAACCAAGCCATTGTCAGGGACAGCCAGAAGAAGAATGAATAAAGAGACATTGGCTACGGCAGCTGGACAGCAACCAGGACAGCTGGTCATACTCTTAAAGCACCACAGAAATCCAGGACTAATACTGGGGAAGATACTTGAGAAGGTGGATGGGATTCCTGAGGCGGAACCTCTACCTTTTTTAAGGAATTGCCCTTTGCAGGATGGTACTCTCATAGACTATTGTAAGGATGAAAACTCTTGCAACTAGCTGAGGGTGAGCCTCAACAAGGTATCACTCTCAAGAGTAATGGAGGAGAAGGATCCACCTAAACCTGTGAAGGTAGCCATCAGAATTCAGGATACAACTGAGGACACGAAAGTACTTTTGCACAGGGTGAAGAGGCTTATTCAAGGTTTCAATATGGAGCGCTGGAAAGTGTTTGACAGGCTGGCAAAGAGGTATCAATACAGAGCGCTGGAAAGTGCTTGATAGACAGCCTGCCAAGACTAATATTGCTGATACACCAGGGATCTACAATGCAATTAAGAAGGCTAATATGGCAGCATACACAGGGTTGGACAGGGGTCAATTCATGATGCTTGCCAATCCCAACAAACCAAGAAAAGGTGCCAAAGTGGTTGAGGAGGCCATGCCAACGGAGACGCAGGAGACTATGGAAACTCAGAACACTGAAACCACCAATGTAAGAAGTATATATTTAATTATATTTATTATACAATATGTATAAGGTTTCAATTGTTCAAATAAACCATCATATAATGGCAGCAACTACTGCCCTATTAAGATAGCTGACGAAAGTATTGATATAGCTCTTACACAAGAACCAAATATTTTACCCTAAAGGTATAACTAATGGATCTGTAATTAGCAGGCTATACAGACCCAGGACATGTATAGACATTTAAGAACTGTATAGAGGCAAGGCCTATTTTAAAGTTTTGTTCTAGGAGTATAACAATCGAATTATATCTTAAGGATAGAGGAGGAGGGCAAAAGGGCAATTTTACTGACCTCTGCCTATCTCATTTATGAAGAAGAGGACCTGCTATCCTTGATGGTGGGAGACCTCATTAACTACAGAAGATTATCCACTAAAGAGCTCCTACAGGATGTGATGTCAATGCACACCACACTAAATAGGGAATCAGCGACATCAACAGAAAGGGAGAGCAAATTTTTAACCAAGGCAATGAACCTACATTCATGATGTTGCCAGAAAAGAGGTCATTGACATTACACTGCCATGTAGAAAAGTGGCATATATCTAATGATATCTCTTTGTCAGATCATGGATACTTAAGCTTCAAAGTAGGGTCACAAAGAGCCAAACTTACGATTTATAGAAATTCAAATAACAATGATTGGAATTTATATTGTAAAGTCTTGTCAGCTTTAGTTCAAGGAATTTCAAAGAAATATGTTCAATGTTGGACTTTAGCTGTTGACCAGTTGCAACAATCTATTTTCTACTTTCACTCAAATTGCAAGGCTAAGGTTACCAATTCACCAAGGAAGTTCCTTTGTGGTTCAAACAATTGAGCAAACTTAGTAAAACATATGAAGGCTAATTAATGTAGTTAAGACAAGGTGATTGGGTCAGTTATAGAATGAACTTACCCGTTACTATATAGCCATAAGAAAGGCCAAATGGAATAAGTACTGTGAGGATAGTGAAGAGATGTAATGCCACAGAGTACCTGCAATGAGGGTAGAGTGGTTTGAAAGAATTTACCGCGCCATGGTTGAATCTAGATAGATATATGGAATAGAAATCTAGTGTTTGAAGGATGGGAAAGACTGGACCTAGTGCAACAAATACTTTGCAAGATTATCTTGGGTGTCCCACAATGCACTGTAAATTCAGTTTTGGGTGAGATGGGGAGATTTAGTACAAGAGGACAAATAATGGAAAGGATTCTGAAGTACCTCTTCCGAATTCAATTATGGCCAGAGACAGAAATTTTGAAAGTATGCCTGAGGTTTCAAGCGGATAATTTGGAAAGCAATATACGGCTAGGTAGAATAAAGGAGCAATTGATAAAGAAGAGATTAGGTGATGTTTGGTCCAGAATTGGTAATCCTGATAGGGACTAGTGGAAGGGAGTTAGATCACAATTGGAGGATATGGATAGGCAGATTTTATTTGTCCAAATGAGAGAAAAGGAACTGTTACAATTTTAAAACAGAGTTAAAAAAGGCATAAAAAAAGGAATTATGTCGAAATCTGTAATAGAAATGAGCGATCAGGGATTGCCTGGTTTAAATTATAGATTTGGAAGTTCAAGGTTTGAGGAAGAAGTTACAGAGGGGCATTACCCAATTTGTGGTGGAGAAGAAAATGAATCTCACATGATGTTTGAATGCATGCAGACTAATGAATGGAGAAATCAGTTGATAAAAAAGAAATGAATAAAGATAATAGCCAGTTAAGAAATTTAGGGAATTTCTATGGAGTGAAATTGAAATGGCAGAGAGAAATAGGCAAAGTAGATAGTGCAATTTAAGTCTATGTATTAATACTTTAGAGATAAGAATATATGTTACATGAAAAAGGGAGATCTACCTGAGAATGGCCAGGGTCAAAAAGATAGACTCCAATGTAATGTACTTAGCACTGAAATAAATAAAAATGTAGTGCTAAACTCATAAAACTAATGGCAAAAAAATGCAGCTTACAAACTGAGTACTGTAAAGCTTCCTATGGAAGTTACACTACGACAGGGAAGCAAACTCTTGAAGTACATTTCCCTGGATCTATAGAGATAAAAGATGGAGCTCAGCCTGATCAGAACTCAAAACCTGGAAGTCAAAAAGACAAACAGGCAAGATTGAGACCTTTCCAGGGAGATGTTGAATCTATCTGGAATAAGATCAGTTATTTAAGCAACAATATTCTTTGCTAAGGAAACTGAATTTTTAGGTCACATTATTTCTGCAGAAGAAATAAAACCTAACCCCAACAGAAAGTATACCTCCACCTAAAAATGCAAAACAGTTAAGGTGATTAATAAGCACACTGCAATATGAAACAAAATTATTGGTAAATTATGCAAAAGAGTTAACTCCTCTAAGGGAACTGTTAAGGAAAGATGTTAATTGGACACAGACCGAGGAACACCAAACAGCATTTAATAATATAAAGAAACTTTTTCAAAATACTACTCTTCTAAATGACCAAGACCCGAATTACCATTCCACATATACACAGAAGCTAGCATTCATTCATATGGAGCTTTACTCCAAATAGATCAGCTATGTGAT
The DNA here is from genome assembly GCA_030765065.1 of Deroplatys truncata. Taxonomy (NCBI): domain Eukaryota; kingdom Metazoa; phylum Arthropoda; class Insecta; order Mantodea; family Mantidae; genus Deroplatys; species Deroplatys truncata. The sequence goes on along the minus strand of CM060976.1, from coordinate 191,208,795 downwards.
AAGTACGTAACTTCAACTCCATTGAGATCACTGCCCAAAATAGAGCCCAATGCATGTATCACAGAGACAGAAATTGGAGCTATACATCTGGCACTCCATAAGAAGTTTACAATAACAAAATAATAATAATATACACTGATTACATAAGCCTATCTTTTATTCAGAAATTCAAGCTCACTAATTCTAGAATTTCAGATACATACATGAGATCATGTCACATGACATAGAAATCAGGCTCATTCCTGATAAGGAAAACATATTTAGTGATACATTTTCAAGGCTTAAAAATCAGATAAACATACACCAGAAACAATCAATAATCCACACCATGAAATAAAAATCATGAATCTAAACCAAAAAGAAAACAAAACACTGGCTAAAAACTTCCACATTTTACCATTCTCTTGCACACCAGGTTGTGAGAAAACTGCCTTAGCTATAAGTGAGGTATTATATAACATTTAGGAATCAAAGACAGGAAATTAATTTCAGTTTGTGAACTTTGTCAAAAAGCTAAACCTATGAATATAAAATATGATTTGGACCCACAAACAATTTTAGGAGATCAAAAGAATGCTAAGGACAATACAACTGGAGATGAAAAGAATGCTAAGGGCAATATAACTGTAAATCTATTTTTATGTTAGATGCTTTCACAAAATTTGTCAAGATCTATCCAGTAAGAAACATCAACAGTCATACTTGCTTAAGCAAGATAACCAATGATTATACTCAAGCATGGAGAGATGCATGCTATTTTATCTAATAATGCTACTGTGCATAAGAGAAAACTTATCCAAAACGCATTGCAAACAATGGAGATTAAATTGTATAACTCCTCTTCCTATTATCCATAAGGGAAGCCCAATGAAAGAACTTTAAGGGACATAAGGACATATTTTAGAATTCTCTACAAATACAACTACTAAATTTCCACCAGTCGAACTTGTGTTAAACGTAAAACTTAAACCTTTGATGATAAATTCTCCTACAACCATCATCGCACTGAAAGAACTTACTGAAGAACAGAAATGCCATATTGCATTTAAAAGAATGCAAGATAGAGCTAAAAACATAATGACGACGTAAAATATGGATTCCAAAATTGAGTGATAAAGTTTTGTTAAGAAAACATACTCTTTCAAAAGCATCCACAAAAAGAAATAGAAAAATGGAATTATTGTATACAGAACCATTCATAATTAACAATTTGGTGAGCATACACGAGTTACAAGATCCACAAGGGAAAACTACAGAGAGATATCACAAACAAATATTGAAGCCATTTAAGGAAGCTAAAAACAATAGTGCATAGAAAGAAAATCTGATGTGTTACACTCATATGACTTTCTCTACTCTTATAAAAACTATTTTTACAAACGCTTATTCTCAATATGCTTCATGTTAATCTTATTGCTAATTTTCTTGTAGGTGCAAGGGGAATATGGTAGGCTTTAAGCGATAGTCAAATCTTTTAAGAGCTGGTTGCTATGTGGCGCATTCCATTCTCTTTGTATGTCCGGGACATAAAAAAAATGAATAACGAATTCCCATTTGAGAAAAAGTATTGGAAAATTATCTTCTATTTTATATTCTAGTAAATTATCTCGAAAATGGTTCACTCAACAAAAAAAATGTATATGACATAAATTGTGTATTTTAATGTGATCTACATTTTTTGTGTAGTAAAATTTTGTCTATCTCTTATGGTTTACCAGTTATGCAAAAGTCGTTCACAATGAAGAATACTTTTGGAGACATTCCCAGAAAATTTGAGATATACATTTCATTTGTCAAGAAAATATCTTAAACATATGATATTTTAATCAAAATCGTTAGAGCCATTTTTGAGGAAATTAAAATTTTCGAAAAATGTTCCATATAAAAGGGTAATCTGGGGTGGGGGGGGATTTTCTTGAAAACCTTCGTGTCGCATCTCTGGAAGATACTGAACCTAAATACCAAGTTTGGTGTTTTTCCAACTGTTCATTTCTGAGTTATGCGCTCACCCCCCCCCCCACACACACACACACACACGGACATGTTTCCAAAAATGCTGTTTTTGGATTCAGGGGTCTCAAAACATACATTTCCGGTGAAATCTCGGTATCGAATTTTTGGGTGGAATACAATACTTCCCATACTTACTATATGTAGTAGAGAAAGTAAAAAACTTATGTAATGTTAAACCAAAACACAAACAGTATCACACTAAGGATAATCTAACAGACAAAGAATTGTAAATAGAAAAACTAATTTAATGTTTCGAAGGAAATATTTATTAAATTTTAATTTTTTTGAAATAATAATAATAATAATAATAATAATAATAATAATAATAATAATAATAATAATAATAATAATAATAATAATAATAATGATGAGGCATTTGTAGCAGATTATATGGATGTATGAATGCAGACTGTATGGATGTGTTTCAAAATAATAATTAATGCATTTGTTCAATTATTTAATTGACATATTCATGTAACTAATGTTAACTGTATTATTATTGTTAATTGTGACATTTATATAATGACTGGCTATTGTGTTAGCAAGGTAAAGGGAAAAGGTTTTTAATATGCATTGTTCAAATTTGGTGAACATGGCAATCTTTAATATTTATGCTACAAGTGAAAGAATTGCATATGATTTGTCATCTCCCAGGAGAATAAACAGTAAACAATGGAAACATAACAAACTACATACACATAGTTACCAGAAAATTTTCATCACTATTAGCATTAATGAAAGACACATTAGTACACGACGTAAAGAATTTGCAAAGTTTAATAAGAAGAAATAGTGGAGGAACATTATAAGCTAACATAATAGTATAACCAATAGTGTGATTATTGTAATTTATATTAATTACATTTCTATGAAGCAACTAAAAGCTTTTCTATTTCAAAACTTCATTGAAAGTTCATTGCTCTCATGCTACCACACCCTTCAGATAAGAAAAGAATCTCAACGCTCAAAATACAGCGCTAACCAGACACATGTATCTAATTTTATTTAATTACCAACATAAAAAAACCACTGCAGGGTAGAAGGGAAAGCGAAAGCTGATTAACATAAGAGTTATGTGTAATGGCATTGTGAAGCTAGAGTTCACATGCTATGGGCACCTGAATTTTCCTAAGGACAATAGTCTGGATCATATATTGTATATGAATATAGACAAAATGATACCAGGGTCATTCCATGCAAAATTTTAGTTTGAACATAAGGATCTCCAATGTTTTTTTATATTCTAGTAAATTAATGCCCTTTATGTTAATATGTACATGCCACAATATGAGACTCTTTGTACTGATATGACTTTTAGAAGCACTTGAATTCTTAGTCTTCAGGCTGACGGGCATTTAAAAAAATATTCTTTTGTGGAACAACCTTCGTTGGCAGGAAGCAACTAAAGTATCACAGGGAAGATATAAAATTTGCAGTTCATTTGAGGTTTTATTTTTGTGTAGTTACTTGTTTGAATTTGAAAGTAATTTAAGAAATGTAAATCACTGTTAAATATAAATGAGTTTCCCCCCCCCCCCCCATTTTTACTTCATATGAAGAATATGGGATGTTAGTGCATACATGTTAAGTTCCGTCCGTTGTCTTTAATAATATGGATGCTACAGTAAAAATAAAATTTCTTATAAGGCTCAGTGTCGCTTGAAACTCACACATCAAGGCTGCACATGCAAGGACGAAACATAGACCCAGCGTGAGTGACAAACTTCAGAGATGAGTCAGCCACACCAGTGAGTGCGCACCACCAGTTAAGATCAGTTCATAATGCTTAAAGTTAAAGAAAATAAACTGTGGAATACCCTGTGGTGTTGTAATCCTTTAGGACTGGAAAGATATTCTAAGAAAGTGGTTAAGAAAAAGGTAATAGAAAGTATGTACAAAAAAATTCACATTTAGTAATAGGGTTAGGATTTCCAAAATGAAAATCAAATTAGATGAAATGGACTCGGAAGTTGCTAAATCTTTGACTGAAGAAGAGTGCACTAGTACTAGCATGAGGAGGTCCAGTGAAGAGGAATACGGCCTGCTGGAGTTACCGTGAGTATATTAAATACAATTTTAACCCCATTAGGTGAACCCCTATTTCCAAATCAAAATGCATTAAATCGTACTTGCGAAGGAAATTTGCTTCTGTGGCCAGGACACTGAACAGAAGTATTTTAAAAATACACGTTAAAAAAAAAATGGGGATGAAATGGTTTCTCAGTTTAAAGATAAATTTGTACGCGCAGACATCGCAGCTAAAAAAATACATGATATTAACCTGTGTTCAGGGTTTGGTGTACCTAGGTATGTGGCACATACTGCAAAACTAATGCTAGCTCAAAAAGGCACTGTCTGCACCAGGCAGGAACTACCAATATAATTTACCGGGCAATATTAAAACAATAAAAAGATTTTATGAAGCACATAACATCAGCAGAATACGCCAGGCATAAAGGATGTAAAATCTATAAGAGGAAAAAAGAAAAGAAAAGAAAAAAACAGAAAAGGTTACCTTTGGCTAATTTGAAAGAACTCTACAGGGAGTTAAAATCAGGAATCCAGGAACAAAAATAAGATTTTTGCAATTTGCATCCTTGAGGCCTAAATACTGCATTTTGGCAGGAGCAGCAAGAACACACAATGTGTGCGTGTGCACGATTTATGAAAAAACAAAATTTATGTTCATAAGTCTCAAGAATCTCAAACATGAGTGACAATTCATTCACAGAGCATATAGATTTGGTGCATAAATTAATATGCTTTGGTCTGTCGTCAAATTAACCAAACAAGTGTGAAAAATGACCTAGAGATACAGTTGAGAGAAACAATGATAAATTTATTCCAGGCCAATCTAATATAAGAAATTATCTATGGGAGGTGGAAAACGACGCAGAGCACAGATGAACTTTATAAAAAGGCCTCCAAATTTCATCCATAATTTTATAATAAACTTTAAAAAAATTCAAATCATATAATTTCATTGTAAAAGCACAATCTAATTACTTAAGGCATCTGAAAACTCAAATAAAGCAGGAGGAACTTATAGTTATTGGCGATGACTATGAAAATTAAGTTTCATAATACAGGATGATATACAATGGTACATTGGAGTCATTCTCAAGCAACAATACAGGCCCCTCTCATTTATTAAAGAACAGCAGATAACAGTTTATACAGTATCTGTTTCTCAATAGCTTCTCAAAATTCAGTTCCTGACACTGCAGGATTTCATCTTTTACAGAAAAAGTTATTGCCTATCTAAAACAAAAATTCCCACAGTTCAAAAGAATAGTTTATTTTAGTGATAGAGCTGCCACACAGTAAAAAAAAACAAAAAGAACTTTGGAAACTTGCTTCATAATGAAGATTTCGATGTGCAAGCAGAGTGGCCCTTCTTCACCAGAAGCCATGGCAAAGTTACATGTGATGGTGTGGAGAGGACTATAAAACAATTAGCTGCACTGCAAGTATTCAAGGAACAATGATTAACACCCTCCAAAAACTCTATTAATGGCAAAGTCCAATATAAGTGAATTTGTGTGTTCATTTATCATTTACACAAATGAACACAGAAATGAAAGTGAGTAGAAACATTCTTGTGTTGTGTCTGCAAATGGAAAAATACATGTGTAAATGTAACCAAGCTCCTCGGAAATGCTAAGAGAAGTGGAAGTGTGACGTATGACACTCCCCGCATGCAGCAGCATCCTGCAGCAGGGAAGAAAGTAACTCTGCGTCATTTGCCAGTGAGTTATTTAAATCTATTTAACCACATAATTATTGAAACATCAAAGTGAAAGTTTGGCAGCTTACAGGTAAATTGTCAGTTATAATCAACGGCAGTAAAATAATTATTAACAGGTTGTAAATTTAGATATAAATATTTATATATTTATTAATTAGCTTTCTGTTATATTAATTTTGAAGGTAAAAAACAACAGGGTATATTTGAAAGCATTAACATTCTACTTAAAATTACCTTCAGAATTTATATTCATTATTTATTATGATCATTAAAAGACATTCATTACAAACATGTCAGTGGTAACCTTGAAATTTCAATCCCCTATAATATGAAAAACAGTGGGGGTTAGGGGCTTCATATTGCATGTGGTATTCATAGACCATCTACATACTAACATACATAAGAATAAACATTTTTGAGATGTTGGATGTTTTTGGCAGTCTGTTTTAGATGGAATTACCCACCAAGAAGAAAAGAAGTTCACTATTTCATTTCCAGAGAGAAGTAATGGGAACAAGGAATTATATTTGAATTAACTTAACTTCTCAATTCTGACAGATGCTCTTCTGCGAAGTGCATTTCAGCTACGCCACACATAAAACATGTGGTGTTGTCGGCCATCCATCTGGCACTCATTTGTTTCGATTGGAAGAGGAGAGGAGAGCTAAACAAAGATAAAAAGTTCCCCATTGTGCCTAACAATGCATAGAGAGATTAAAACTGGGCTTTGACAAAGGGTATAATTTTGAAATAATATACTACACAGTAAAAATCTCTATACACTTCTAAGGATCAGTGTACAACACGCCTGTCAACTATTGCATTATGTTCATATTCATTTTCGTGCTATGTGAGAATAAGAGCATATTCCATTTTAATAGTTTTAATACTTTTTCACCCAATATTATTTTATTCTAATGCGTTTTCCATTTTGTATCTTTTAAATGCCTTTGCATGATGCTTTAAATGTTTGTATGTAATATTATATTGCCTACATAGATCAAAGCTTTAAAGTTGATCTTTCCGCTTTCACTTTTATTATATTTCCACAATTTCAAAATGCAACACACACCAAATTTTTTTAATACTATTACAAAACTTTCTGATAGCAGGTTATTCAAGTTAGTACCATATTTACTATGAAGCCCTTATTTTTACTGTTATGTTTATTTTAATTCTCAATTAGATAAGACAAACTTTGCATTTAAAAGTGTGAAGTAATTGTGTTTAATTTACTCCTATTTTACTTAAATTTAAATGGACACTTATTATTTTTACGTATTCTCTGTAAATGATTCAGAACTATTGTCATTCCATTATGTTTACATATATGTGCGTACTGTAGTAAACAAATTCAGTTATAATATATACAGAATATGACTTTATGTTAGTGGATTCCTGTCCTACAAAGTAAATGCAAGTTGAACTAAATTTCTGGCTTGAATGTATTTCAGATAAAAGCATAATCATTCTGACATATGCATATAATGTGATTTACGGTACTCATATTATGGTGCCAATTCCTAGTGATGAATCACTGGTCTCACATTCCTCCAAGGTAGAATTGCTGCCGGGAGAGATTATTATTTACTGGACACAGTCTTCCAGAATTCCCTCTTTTCTCCACGACTCCTCGAATATTTTCTACCACTTTTGCCCAATCCTCAGCAGTGACATTCTCCACTTCTTCCCTGGTGAGTCACTTTACTTCCGATACTGTAAATTTCTTGTTACTTCTTGCCAAATAGCCTTTCACTTGCACCCATATTTATTCAATAGGGTTCAAATGAACATGATAGGGGGAAGGCGAATAATTTTATGCCCATGTTCTTTGGCCAGTTCATCTAACTCATAAAGTGGAACCCTTTTGAAGATCCAGACTGTGATTTCTCAGCTTCTTCTCTTTTCTTTCTTGTTCTTTCCCTATACTGATAACAGTCCGTTTACTTTATTTTAAGTGCAACAGCTGTCCTATCTAAGACTCTATTTACATTAATCATTGGTCCACTGTTTTCTCTTTCCAGTTCGAAATATGCCCTTAAAGCACATACCATTTCATGAGCTTGGCCGCGAATTGCAGTACCTTGTCCAAGCTTAGCGTATTTTTTCTTTGGGGAATGAGTTTGTGGTCTTCCTCTATGCTTTTGCGCGGGATCAGACATTGTCAATCACACAGGAATTTCGGCACAGGTTATATATTTTAAAATATTACAATCACCGCAATACTGGTCATTCACTATACTACAGCTGCACATTTAGCACAATAACGTTAGTATGCAATTGCACAGTTCACATATTTAAGATAGTTGTATGCTTAAACTTTAAAATATCAAGCTACTCTACAATGATACACAAATCACGCAAGTAATTGATAAATCAAACAAAACAAAGTTTGCTATGTGGCAACACTACCTCTGAGCTCTGGTGAAGAGTGTGGAGGGAGCTTAAATGGAGATTGGCTATTTCAAGGCCAACCCTGGTTGTTATGACAACAGACCCACACACACGTGCGGAAAGCACACTGAGCTAGCTGTCAGAATTGAGAAGTTACGTTAATTAAAGTATAATTAAGAATCCGAAATGGATCAATATGGTTTACTGATGGAGCCAAACTAATAAAGAACTGGAGCAAGGATATTTGGCTGTGGCAACTTTCTTTCATCTCGGACAATATGCCACTGTCTTTCAAGAAGTAATGTGTGCCATATTGGCTTGTATATGGTGAAGCTTAAGTAAAGGCTATACAGAAAGATACATTACTATACTTTTACTAGTCAAGCAGCCTTAAAGACTCTTGAGGGTAAGGTAACAAAATATAAACTGGTGTCGGAAAGCAATAACACTGCTCCTGCACAATTAAGTGGAATTCGCGTAGGTGCCAAGGCAGAGAGGAATCCATGGCAATGAAAGAGCAGATGATTTGGCATGGAGCAGAGAATCCTTTTGTAGGTCCTGAACCTACTCGGACTAACTTATGGATTTGTGAAGGGGGTAATCTGAGAATGGATCAGGAAAAAAACACAATGAGTACTGGGAGTCTTTATTAGGACACAAGCACTCAAACCTGGCAGAGGGTGATGGATTTTTTCAGGCATAAAAATCCTTAGTATGGCTTCCTTCGAAAGGGAAATAAAGCCGGTGGTCACATGTCGTAGATTTATGGCACGTAAAAGAACCTCAAGCCTTATAGAGGTCTCTGAGCAAAATTACCAGTCTTTCATGCTCAATATAGAATGGGACGCTAAGGATCACAGCAGTTAAAGAGCGTCCATAAATAAAACTTGGAGATACTTTCGAACATGTGACACAAGAGACACGAGAAATTTTTTAAGTCTGAAGATTCTTCGATGTGCATGCGCAAGCTGACTGAAACGACTGATGACTAGTAGTTTTATTGCTTCTCGCATAGCAGCCAACATGTGCTTCATTTGTAACTGTAGCCAACCTCAGAAAAAAAATTCCCACACATGTGCACAACAATCTGTAAGCGATTAGCAACCGGTCACTTTTGAAGGTTTTATTGCTTTACAACCTTGGCCATGCAGCGAAATAGAATATATTGTAGTGCGAGAAGCAAAGTTTGTATGTGCTTGGAGATATTCTTGCAAATAATAAAACTTTAAGAAATGGCTCATCTGATTAATAAGACCAGTTTACCTCAATGATACAGAGAACACCTACATGCTCATATTTGTCAGTATTTGTGGCATCCTTACATCAAGAACCATTCAACAGACCCTTTCCAGGAACTAAGCAGGTCTAACCTGTGGTGTAGTGATTAGGTTTAGTTGAGTTAAGTTTAGGCTAGGCGTAGTTAAATTGAGTTAGTATTTAGTGTACATAGCCAGTCAGCATAATTTAGGAACAATGTATACAAGTATATAGTTAGTGTAATTTAGTGACAAAAAGAGTGTTGGCTGCATGAGTGATGCAAGATGGAGAATTTGGCTGTCATGCATGCGCATGACTACATGCGCAGTTAAGTAAATAAATAATTATAAGGCTTAAATTATGTTAATAAAATGCTTCCCAACAAGAAATCATCCAAATAAATAATTGTAAATACATATTACACCAAAGAATGTGAAGCTGTACTTCGAAAAAATATGCCACAGACATTGGAAGTAGAAAAAATCTCACATCACATGTAAAGTTGAGCCTAAAACTCAATTTAATTTTACAAGCACTCAAAGGTTCTTCTCAAAGAGATAACAAACAAAGACATAATCACTGCTTAAAATGAGTAGAATTGCACTATATGGACAGTTGGTCTATTAACAGGACAGTCAGCTGCATGGGTATACACACAATTGGCAAAGCAGTCAAATATGTAGAAGATGCAGGAAAGTGGATAAAACAGTATTTCATTTGATATGAGACTGAGAAGCCCTCACAGTTCTTAGGTGCAAATACTTTAATCAGGAAATCATACTATTGCAAGAATTTAAAAAAGTGCCTACTAAGAGACTTGCAGCTTTCCAAAGAAGGTATAAATCTTAGGAGATTAAATGAAGGGAAGCACAATAGATTATATCTGGTCACAGTGCATAGGAATTTATTGCCCTCCCTTTCTTCTTTTATATAAATACTTATAAATAAAAAACATTTAAGACTTTTATTTTGAAGATTATATCATAACAAAAGCAAGAGGGTTACAGGCTCACACAATCTTCCAAGAGCTAATTAGAAAGTTTGCATACTAAACATGCCTATAAGTTACTGTCATTTCATTATGCTATTCAAATAAAAGTGATTTCTTATCCACTTTATGCTAGTCACAATAAAAGTGCTTGCCCAATAAGATTTCAAATCAGGCACTGTTCCTTTCATTATGCAAAAACAATGGTATACATATATCTGTATGTATCACAAGTAAATTTTTATTATTAGCTTGTAAAGAAAAAACAAACAAACTATAGTGAAATCTCACAAGAACATACCACATAGCATATATTTCACTTTTACATATAGTTTTAAATTCCCACTTAAGTCCCATACAATATAATGCAAAGAACTTTCATTTTTTAGGTAATTATGTTTCATGTTAATTACGAACATTTCAAAATTTCATATCCAATTTGATAGTGTTATTTCATCTATTCTTGGATAGAAATGTCATTACATATTGTATATTATTACAGTTTTGCTTCAATTTCAAACTGATGTCCAGAAACGAACTGTAGTATCTGCTACTTTAAGTTCTCCGAGCAAGACATTTACATCTATCAAGAGTACAAACAAATGCGTAGCCATTATCAGGCAACCTGATATTTCCGTGCAGTGATGTGGTATTGGTTATACATAATGTACTTCTATTTCCAGCTTATGCTTACTTGCATCTCTGATTCCATTTGAATTGAAAGTTTCATTTTCTTGTGGTTTTTGTAGTTAAACGTGGGAAGATAGTTAAAGTTATTTAAGTTTACATCTTGCGTGTTTGTTGATCAGTAACAAAAGAGTTGTTTTTTAACTATCACAATATAATAGAGATTATGAAAAGGAAGCAGTTTTCAAAGAACAAAAAGTTGAGCTGATAAAGAAGATAGAAAATGGAATGAAGCAGATCGAAGTAACATCAAACAAACCACTCTTTCAACAATATTTTGTGACAAAGGTTGTAGTTTGCCCACCAGCCACTGAGGTGCTCTCTTGTAACGTGGTTCAGTTTACTTCTCCTTTCAGCTTGTAGTGAAAATGGTTTACTTCCAAAGCATTTTACTCCCTTCAGATACTCCCAGATTAAATTACCGCAAAAGTAAATGTTGGAGAGCACTGTCATGTAGTATATTACTACTGAATTAAATAAAGCACAAATGTAGGTTAGAATTTACTCTCATGACCTGGATGGAGTAACTAACTGCTGAACTAAAATACTGTATCGTATTTGGAGGAAGATATTTTGACATGTTCATGGATTCCTTACATTACATTCATGACCTCAATGAAGAAAAAATGGGAATGAGACAGTGGTATGCGAGAACCATATAATACTTATACAAAGTTGAGAGAGAGAGAGTTTAACGAACATTTCAGTATTAGGAAAGAATCTTTAACAAGCCTTTTGAACCTGCTTGGAGAACATTTACAACAAATCCAGATGAATCCAGCTCTATAACACAAACTGCAAATATTGTTATGCGTCCTATGAGTATTTCGTACCAGAACATTTCAGATGCTTAAGCCAGCATTACGATGAATTTAACTAACATGACAGTGTAACACTGCATTAAATGGAGATATTTAGGGTAGACTTAATGCGACAAAACTTAAGAGTTTGGCAATGTTAAATTTTTCCTTTCTGTTATGTCAAGTTTGATGTCACATGGTAATTAAAACCAACTGACGTGAAGCGCTAGCACAAAGTAATAAAAGAACTATCAATCAAGAATCATTCCCATTATGTTAAGTGTATACCAATTGGACCTTCAGTTTACCAGCATTTCTTAGCTTCATGTCATGTTAAGTTGATTGTAATCCTGGCATTATAGGCGATCTTATAAATAAAGGTTCACCATGTGTCTGCTGGTCGTGTATTTCATTGTATTGTTGGAGCACTTTTGAGGTTAAGAGCCAGGTACCTAACATATAAATATACATGAGTGTTCAGAAAATAAAAGGCAATTCTTCTTCACTTTTGCAGATTTCCCACACATTGTGAGTAGAATTAACTAACGCATGTTACTATTCTGTGCCCATCTGTGAATATGGTGAACTTTTCCGAAATTGGAAAGGGTATTTCTCCATTAATACGCAAGTGATCTACAGTGATTCCAGAATATTAAGCTGCTCTTCAGTACGTTTCCCATCACTTGAAGCATTAAACTCATCCATCACGACTTTCCAGCATCTTTATAACATGTTTTTTACACACATAGATATTGTTTAAAAGGATTTTCTTTATCTCTACCAACAAACATTCACCTCTTTTGGAGATATTTCCCCTCTTGTCCTATAGCATATAACGTTATCCATGATCGTGTCAAATAAATTGTGCAAACAAAACAATACCTCCAGGAGTAAAGCTGTTACTTCCATAGTCATAACTAAAAGAGTAAATTGTAATTAAGCTCTCTGTTACTTCCAGAGTATATTGCTCCCATAGTAACCTACTTCCATAGTATGGACTTCTTTATTAAATGTTACTTCCAAAGCAATTTACTCCAACATGGTGCAAGCTGTCCTATAACCATGTATTATAGTGTTGTACTTTATCTTCATGTGGTAAATCTGTCAATTATAAGTCACCATATTTTAATGAATTTTTGTACTTGCTAAATCCCTTTTTCAGTATAACATACTTTTCATAATTAAGTATAAATTCTATGATTTTCTAGGAGTTGCTGGAGAGGAGCAATTGGAAGCAGACATGTGTGGAGCCAGCTCCTGAGCTCTGCAAAAATGGGTGTATTGCTCAAAAGTTATCGCAACGAATCAGTAATTTTAACATGACGAAATGGACAAAAAATGCGAAGAAGACAGTGGGTTATTGGCATGTTTGTGGGCAGCATAAGTTCTAGCATTTCTGCTTATCATTGATGGGGTAGAGCTGAACCTTGGACCAGAGACGGAAGACACAAGGATGATACTGAAATAATTACGGAAGCATGGTGCATATTAAACACATGGAAAGAAGAATAAATGAACGATTGATCAAAAACATGGAAGAAATAAACAAGGAAATGGGAAATTTTGAAGGAAAAATAGGAGAAAAACTAGCACTGTTGAACCAAAGATTGACAAACCTGGAAAGGATTGAACAAGTTATTAGAAAGAGGAACATAATCTTTGAATGTGAGGAAGAAAGCACAAGGATCTGGCAACAAGTGGAACAGCTCATGAGGTTCAAACTGAGGCTAGAATTAAAGGAAGGGAAATAATTGATTCCTTTAGAGTACCAAGATGGAGAGCACACCCAAGATCCAGAATAGCAAAATTAGCAATGGTAGACTTCAAACAGAAAGTTTTAAGTAATATGGCAAAGCGTCAAGGTTCAAACATTTTTATTGAACAGGACTACGGTGAAAAAGAAACTTTAATACAGGAAATGAAGAAACTTAGAAATCAAGGAAAAAAGGTTTTTGTAAGAGGACTGACACTGGATAGAGGGATCAGACAGGATATTGGTCAGCAAATTACGACATGAGCTACGCCAAAGGAAACAACTAAGGGAAACATAAGAAGAAGCAGTGGAGAAAGGAGTGAAGGAACTGTGAAACCAGCGGAGGTCAAGCATCATGTATAGAGTGATGTCAAAAGTGGAGGGAAGGGAGAATAGCAGGAACAGTTATTGGCATATAAGTCAAAACCGGTTTCAACATCACATCAGCTGAGGGAGGATTCAAGAAGGCTGGCATTAGGAGCAGCGGCTGGACTGGATGTGGAGCCATGGAGATCTTAGTATACCTACTGTCAATGCTAGGTGACAGTACTAGACTGGGGTGAGGCACTTACAGAGGTACACGCGAGAGTGGAGGCAAGCACTAAAGATCAAATGACATCACCAACCATACAAGGGACTTCTGAGGGGCAGCTGGGAGAAAATGCTCAGGGAATTAGCTTGGGAGCAGCTGCGAGGATAGACGAGAGGGATACTGGATTGAACATACTATCAACAGGAGATAGAAGCATCTTAGCAATTACAGACTGGGGAAGAGGAGTAGGCATGGGCAGGATTGACAGAATCACAAGGAGTAGAGCAAAATTACAGGACTTCAGATTCGAGAAAAAGGGTTCGGTATAGGGAAACGAATTGGGGGTTATATTCTGGAATGCTGAAGAACTGATGAAGAAAGTGAAGAATGTTACACACAATTGTTAAATGCAGGCGATTTAATTGCTGTAGTTGAGACATGGCAGGATAACAATATTAAAACTGAGATGTTGTTTTTAAATTTTTTTATGGAAAGGGGGGACTTAAGAGGAAAGAGAGGGGGCGGGTATCAGGTGAAGTAGGGTTGTTCACAAGAGAAAGTTTGTGAATGAAAGTGTTGAAAGCACTAGGTGGTGATTCACTGTTATGGTGCGAGTTAGGTGACAGGGGGGATGGAAATGGTGTGTGTGGCAGCAGTGTATAACCCACCAAACCCAAATTTGTTAAATAAATTAGGATAAGATACGGAAGAACTGCAGAACACATACATGTATAAATACTTTATGATAATGGGAGACCTTAATACAAGGGCAGGTGAGATACAAATTGGAGGATATTGAAAATGAAAGAGTGCAAAGGGTTAGTAATGATAAAATTTGAAATCAGAAAGGAAGCTTTTATATATTTGTTAGGAATTTAATCTAGTAATGTGCAATGAGACCTCAGGGAAAGATACTGCTGGGGAATGTACTTTTGTAAATAATAATGGTCGGTGTGTGGTTGATTATATGTTGCTTCAAAAGAGCTGGATGTGTATTTAGTAGATTTTGAAGTGATGGATATATTATGTTCAAGCAGTCACTTCCCATTACAAGGAAAATTTCAAAAGATAAGCAGAAAGGGGAGAGGAGTACAGGGGCATAGTGGATGTAAGATAGTGAGATATTGGTGGAAGGAGGGGCATAAGGATTTCTAAAAGAACTAGAATCATTTGTTGGAAGTGCAGATTTTAACGTTAATGAAGAGGGATTGATGATGGAGGGAAATCCCAAGGAAATAAGATAACAGTTAAATGGAAGGGAAGGATGCATGTGAGGGGAGATGGCAAGGGTGATAAGGGGTGCTTAAAGGTAGAGTGGATATGCAGTTAAGAAAATGGAGGTGAGGGAAGCAACAAGGAAGAAAAGTTTTTGATTGAAAAATAGGGGTATAAATGTCTCTTGGAAGAAAAAGGAGAGAATGGGGGGATCAAATAACAGTAAAATAATACGGTCAATAGTTTGGAGAATGCATAGAAAGCATGTAGCTGAAAATAATATCGGGGCAAAGGAATGTGGTAAAAGTTTTGAAGGTCTCTTTGAGGCTAAAGGAACAGGCAACCAAAATAGGCGGTTGACTAACATCTCAGCAAAAATTGAACAGTTAGTTTGGCATTAGCGAAATAAGGGAGCAAATAGTAAAGCTATAAAGAATATAAAGCTAGTGGCATTGATGGCATACCAGGGGAATTTTGGAGGGCATGGAGTCTTGAGGAAAGAAGGATGAATATGTTAGTGCAGGTATTTAATATGATATTTGAAGAGAGTAAGTTCCAAAAGATTAAAGGACGGCAATTACAGTGCCAATATTTAATGGGAAAAGGAGATAACATTGAGTCAGCAAATTACAGAGGAACTAGTTTATTATCCATGTTACAAAAGATATACACTGGAGTGCTGGCATTGTAGATTTTGAAAAAGCATCTGACACAATTAATCGGAAGACATTATGGACCAAACTAAGGGGGAAAAGGAGTAAGTGATAAGTTTATGAAGGCATTACAGAATATCTACACTGGTAACAAATATTGTATTAAAATGGTACAAGATAGGGTAACTCCAAACAGACTAAGTACAGTAGGTCTTAGACAAGGTTCTCAATAAGCCCTATATTATTTAATATGTTTATCAATCATATTCTGGAAGTAGTGAGTGAGACAAACAGACCTATGCCAACAATTAAAAATATTGAGATTCCAGGCTAATTATATGCTGATGATTTAGTATTGGGGTGAATAACAAGTGTTGGTTTAACGAAATCAATTGAAGAAAGTTTTGCAAAGAATGGATTTTATGAATAAATACTTACAAATAAAAAATTATGCTATTTAGGAAGCGTAGAGTTGGAAAGGCATGAAAAATGGTATTGGGAAGGAACAGAAATTGTAGTAGTTAATAAATTTGATAAATTGGGCATCCGATTCAGCAGTAATTGGGGCTGGAGTGAACAAAAGGAAAAGGCATTAGCTAAGGGAAGGATAGAACTAAAAGCTATTATGCCTGCAAACATAAATTATCAGGAATGCACATAAATTGGTGAAGAGGGTATACACGGCAGTAGTGAAGCTAAAATGCTGTATGGGACAGAAATATGGGGAATAGAGGAGGGATGGAGAAATGTGGATATAATTCATAGGAACTTCTGTAAGCAAGTAGGGACTACCTAAAAATTCCCATAATGGAGTGGTACAATCAAAACTAGGAAGAGGAGGGAGTAAAGGAAAAAAATGATAAGTCTAAAATACTTGTTTAGGTTAAAGAATATGGAGAAACAAAGTACTCTGAAGCAATGTTTGATTTCACAGGAGAACATTACCCAATTCTTGGCTCAACAGAATTAAAGGGGCCCTGGAGGAAAGTGGGAAGAGGCAACATGCACAGATAGAGAATTAAAAGGAAAAGGTTTCTGGAATCAAATTAAACTGAGAATGGATAACACTGAAACTCAGGAACTTTTTGGTAGTTATAACAACAACAAAATCACTGAATATCTACAGTGAGTTAAAGTTAGAATGGGGAAAGAAGATGTAGGCAGAAAGAGGAAATATAGCAGTCAGGGAAGAAATTGCATGGGCGAGAACAGGGGTAGCAAAGTCAAAAGGTTTAGGAGGGAGAAGGGATTTAGACAAATGTCCAGCAGAAGGAAGGATAATTATTGGTATGTGATTTTAGATTGCAAAGAAATAAAAGAAATGAGAGATAAATTAACATTGAAGAAATGAACTAACTCACTAACAGATATAACAGGAAACAACCTACTGAAATTAAAATCAGATAAGGATATTAAAGAGATTGGTAATTATTTAGGAACTGTAAAACAAAAATTGATGAGAAAATTATGTATGGAAAGTATATAGGTATACTAGAAGCAGATAGGGTGTAAGCAGCCTTGTATGTAGTGGTCCCAGTAACAAGTTGAGCTTTTTATATTGACACACTTTATCTACTATGGTTCTTAGCATCCCATTCTATATTGGGTGTGAAAGACCAGAAAATTTGCTTAAAGTCCTCTTATCAGGGTTGAAGTTCTTTTACATACCATAAATTTATGACGCAGGACCACCGGCTTTACTTCCCTTTTGAAGGAAGCCATGCCTGAAAAAATCTTTCACCCTCTGCCAGCTCTGAAATTACAACCTTGGGAACTAGACGTTAGCATGGTACCCCTAGACCACAAAGGATGACATCCCAGTAGTGAGATAACCACGATGTTGAAGCTTGCTGGAACCAGAAGATTAGGCAGCAACTCGCAAGTTTGGGATTCAATACATTCAGGATTAACAGATGCTTATTTGTATTGAGGCAGTATTTTTAACACTTAAATGATTTAGTCTAATTATATAATATAAAATATATTAACAGCCCGCCTTAAAGCAATATGTGTATAATATAATATATAAAATGTATGTAACAGTCATTGAATTAATGTTTATATTATTGTGTACATGAATAATAATGTTATGTGAATGCATTAAGTAATTTAATAATGCTGGAGCTGTGAGAATAGAGGCCGAAAGTTGCTAACAATGAGGTAACAATAAGGTAACCTTAAGGCAATAATGAATTAGGAAGCTTAATAATGCTACCAGTAATTCTTAGAACAATAATGTAATATTTTAAAACAGTTAATAAATAGCCAATCAAAAACTAGAAAAGCTGAAAGTTAAATAAATCTATTCTATTGGAGTAGAATTAGCCAATCAAAGACTTGAAATAGAAAATTTTACAAATTTAAGCGGTAAACGGCAGTCGCTAGAAGGCAATGTACCTGAGCAGTTCATTCACTTGGTATGTATCCAGTGCTCGGTATGTATCCAGTGTGAGACGAAAATTCATTACGGCGAGAATATTATAAAGTTTACGCGTTAAAAGGTACAAGTAATTAATAAATAATCTCACAGCTCTCTATATCAGTGAAGTGTTATTTAATCGTGTAAAGGATTAAGAAAAGGAGTGAAGTAAAAATTATAATTTGTGTAAAACTACATTCTTTAGCCGCATCACCCCCTGTTAAGAGATACATGTTTCTACAAATTAATACTGATGCAGGCGAGGCAAACATAAATATATATAATATTTAAAGAAACATAAAAATACAAAGTTGATTGCTAAATGTTGGGGCGAAGGCCACCAGAAACTTTGTACCATATGTGGCTACCCAACAGTCGAACTACAATACAACTCCTCCTAAAATAAACCTCCTTCAGTATACAATTAGTGGAGAAATGTATATATATAATTTTCTCAAGTACCTTATACTGAGATTCCACTAATGTTTTGCTGACTCAACACTTGTGTTTTAAGATTTTATCAATCTTTTATGACTTCCAAGTTATATATAACTCAATGAGACTGAGAACTTCATAGAACTTCACAAAAAAATTTCAGGATCTACATCAAATAGTTATAAGGTTATCAAAAGTATCAATTATTTCAGTTTTTTGGAATCCCACTTACCATCTGACGCATTTCTAACAGGAGATGAGATTCTTGAGGAATCAACTGATGCAGGCACACTTGGATTGACACTCTCTGCACCAGTTTTGTTCATACTTTCTGCTAGCCATGTTGAATACTTTTCTGTTTGATCCACAATAAAACTTAGGTGCTGATCTAAAGCCTTTTTTCGTTTCTCTTCTAAGCGTGTCTGTTGCTTAAATTCCACAAGCTGCAGAAACAGACATATATCAAAATCTATATTAATGTAATAAAGAGAAAATTTGTGTGTATATAGGGTAATCACAAAAATCACAACCAATTTTGATAATTCTTTCACCATTGAAAACCCCTATTCTTTCTCACGAACAGGGTCTTTAAAATACCTCATTTCATTTCATAAGTTTGTAAAAGATTAAAAAGGATTTACAAAACTCTTGTACTTGAATATAAACACATTTGAGTTATAAAAGAACATGCTTGCAAAGAAGGCTTCGACTTTTAGTTGAGAATGCTATGAGTAGAAGAAAGTTGTTACTCCGCAGAAAATGCATGTAAAATAAAATAAATTTCTTGGATATTTCATTCCAAACAATATATATGTAGCATGATTTAGCAACTAAGACAAAGCAAAGCAAGAGAGTGAATTACATGCTTGAGTAAATTACATTCCAGGGTACTAGATCAATAAAGCATATAATTCCACTAATCTGGACTGGCTCATGCAACCTTACCTACAGATGTGACCAAATTAAAACAAAACTTTTTAAGAGGAAAGAAAAAAATTTGTAGTGATCTTTGTTATAGTATGCTGTATTCATCTGAATACAAGGCCATGTCCCCCCCCCCAAAATATTCATGTTGAAAACTGAGGGTTGTCTTGCATTCACAATGTAAGTTTTCCAAATAGTATGTGGGGGAACATGATGCTTCAAGGAATGATAAAAACAGGCTTTATTCACATGTCTTATAATAGAAACTCCTTCAGGACTTTATAATTGAAACAAGAAAGTGATTTAGATTGAGTCACACTTTTTTACACTCACCTTCACTAATTAAAGTTATATAAAACAGGAAACGTTTTCTGTTTTATATAACTTTAATTAGTGAAGGTGAGTGTAAAAAAGTATGACTCAATCTACATCATGATGAATACTTCACTGTTAATAATGCTTCTGTTTTTAATCTTTAAAGAAAGTGATTGTTCCAGGAATGATAGATCACAGTTCATTAATATTCAAAAGAAGATAAGTACCAATTTTAAATCAAATCTATTTGCTTTAAAGGTAGGTGTTGCAATTTGAATTAAAACACAATCTTGGGACCTGTGTTTATTTTGTTGTAATCATTACTCCCAAAATATTTTAAGTCTTATGAGCCATTTTAATGAAGAGCATTCAAACTTTTTGACCACTCTTCTAAAATTAACCCTGTGTATACACAATCACTTCCAACTCCCTAAACTTTGGATTGACTTATGAGACCCAAGATGATAAAAGTGTCTCCATGTATTTTGTAATGTTTCTAAAAATCCATTTCCTTTAATAACAATTATCTTGGCATAAAATGAAAAACGAAATAGCACATAGGAAATTTTTTGAAGATAGATAAAATATCCAGTTATCAGGAGAATACTTATACAAAGTTAAAAATAAATGCACATGGTCGATTGTTAAGCACTAATAGATTGTAAGAACTATACATAATTTTTTACGTAGTCAGCTGAAAAATTCAATGCCATATACAAGATTTGAACATACACAAAAAATAATATGATGTCATATGTTTTTTTGTTCTATGCTTATGGTGTGGCGAAGAACAAGTGTAGTTCATAACCTTGCTTGTAGCCTCGCACAAATAAATAAATAAATAAATAAATACATTTCTAGAGAAACTTCCTGAACATCCAAATTCTTGACCATGAATGACGGATATAGAATTCCATCTTAAGACCTTCCAGGCTGTTCCTGGACAGGTGGCAAACCTAAATGTTACTGATGCATTAAGCATAATTTGCTAGCTTAAAAAGAGGTCAAGATTACACCCCTGTACCTATCTGCCTGTGAAAAGGAAAGCATTACTACTGTCCTCACTGTTCAAATACAAAACACGTAAACTAACCTTCTCCACATTTGACCAAAACGTCTTGATCTCTTTTGCAATAAAACTTGCAATTTTCTTCAACCTAAGTTCCTGCGTTCTCTCAGCCTTCTGCGCCTGAATAGCTTTATCTTGGAAGTATTTTTGCACATTTCTTGCACACTGCAAAAGAACATGAAATCAAGTTTTGCCATTAAAATGATGAAATTCTTTAGAACAAATACTGCATAATCTAGATTTAACAACTTTATTATAATAATGGATTTCGAACCTTTTTTGCTGCAGCTTTTTTCCACTTTCTTTCTTGAGCAAAATCTGCAGCAAGCCAAACCATTTCTTCTATTAGATAGTCCCAATGTGCCTTAACACGTGGCGGTTCCTGCACCTTTGGTAAACGTTTTTCTGACCATAAACCTTCCCTCTGTAGCTCTGTTATCCTTTGCATAACATAAGCCTCCTGCAATGTCATAATTACAATAATAAATACTTTAACTATTGAATAAATTGTAAGATTAGTGTGGTAAGAAAAATTATAAACATAAAATGAAAACAAAGTTTTACCCTTAAACCTTTGACATCAGTGAATACAGAAACTCGCAATAAATAAATTAGGACACATATCCCTCATAAAGAGCATGGGACCTGGAGATACAAAATATCTATGCACAGTTTAAGTATGAAATGCTTGCCATTCAGCAACACATCATCCTCTGATTATGTTTCACATAAAATAAGACAAACCATTAACTTTCTATAGAACAAAAAGAAATTGGAAAAGAGAAGGGTACATTGATCATTGTAGTATGCAGGAAAATTAAGTATTCACATAGATGAGACCGGAGTTAATATTCTTAAGAGGGATTAAGAGGCAGTGAAAAAGGAATCTCTGAATTGTGTGGTGGATGGGAAAACATAGGACATTATCTGATACAATGTTAAGAATTAATGCTACAGAGGCAAAAAGAATGGGAGAAAAGGTGGGACAAATTGGATGACAACACTACGGCAATAAAAATGTTAACAGGGAAAGCAGAAAAGAGACAGAAACAAGGGAGTTTTTAAGAAAAACACAAGAAAAATGGGCCAGGAAAGTAAGGGTTGAAAGAAAAGAATGACAAAGAGAAGGGGGCAGGAAACAATATAAAATGTTAAGGTTGTATGTGCTACCCAGCAGAGCTAAAAGGTCTGGCACCATGCAAGCTGAGACAGCACATAAAGAATAATCAGATAATTTGTACATAGTAAGGCTATATATATATGGGAAGAAATGTTGTATAAAAAGTTATGTAAATTGATTTAAAATTCAACTCAAAAAATAAGGCATTTCTTACTTGTTTTGCTTTTTCTGCAATCTGTTCCTGGCTTCCAATAGAAGTATCATATACAGCAGATATGGAATGTTGTTTTGTATGCTGGCGGGACAATGGTCCCGCTGAAGGTAGTTTGTTCGGTTTTGTTGGACTTGACGTTCCTTGTATTCTTCCTGGTGGAGTAGGTGTACTGTTAGCATTTTGTGGAGGAGCAGGTTCTAATACCAAAGGAGTTCCACCTATAAGAGAACAGTGGGTTTTTTCTTTGAGAATCCTATGAGTTTTTAACCTAGTTTATTCTGTTCCATAAACTCTTAACATCTAAAGCTTTTTCCAATTCATAGATATTGTTTTTCGTAAGCGGAAATGCCCCCAAACCTATAAACTTCAGCATGGATTCTTAACATTCCCTCATTTCAGCAGGATTCTTAACCTATGTATTTCAAGTTTTTGTTATCTAGCAATTTTCTGCTTTCACACTCCTAAAGCTTTTAATAGTGGTTAAACCGAATCATGGTAACATCCTTACTGCAAAAGAGGTACTTCAAAGCCATTAAAGACTTTATTGAATAATGCAACAGACTTTTTTTTCTGGAAATGTAGTTGGATACATAGCGAGTGTTACACAAGCAAGCAAACACAATGAAGCTGTCACAATTCATTTTGACTTCAAAATTCATTAACTACAAAGCAGAGTCACGAGTCTTCAATGGATATTTTTCATGGCTCTGCAACATGCTGAGCCACTATTGGAAACCACTTTCAGGGGTACCATAGAGGTGAGGAATCACTAGAAGATAAAGCCTTCACAGGTCACCCTAACACAGCTGTAGCCAAAAAGCGAAGGGCAGCTGCACAGAAGCCGCTCCTGGAGAATCACCACAAGATTTATGCTTACATTCAGAGCATTAGGTCAATGCGAGGCCATTGTTATACTACAGGCCTGGATTCAGCATATAAACAATCGCATGACGTCACACGTCATTTAGCTGGAAGGTAGTACCTCAGATAACGCTACCAGATCAAAACATCCGAGCTCAATCATCAATCATAGCTTATTGGGCATATTAGTGAATGTGCTAATGTACAGTGTGCTGATGAATGTATGTATAGTTTGTGCAATTTCATGTATTAAATACCACATAATTTGGCAGTAAAAAGCCCAATGAGGTGCTGTGCCAGGCTGTAAATTAAATTACTACACCAATGAATATGTGACTACTTATTCGTTTCCCAAAGAACCTCACTGGAGGCTAAAATGGATACATGCTACTTATAGGGAGAATTTTGAACCAGATGCTAATAGTGAGATGTGCATAAACCATTTTTCTGAACAGTATATTGAATGGGAATATTGTGCAACTAAGATGATGGAAGTATACCTATGTTGCCTAGAAAAATCCCTAATCAAGATGCATTGCCCACAAAATTTCCCAACCATCGTATCTCTCATCTCAACCACACCCAAAATGCAAAACTCTGTCAAATAGAAGAGGGAATTTGAATTAAGAGATGAGGAAATGTTTTATAAGTGATGTGAAAGTGAATGGTTTCAGATTTTGAAACACTAAAAAACAGGCTTCAAAAAACACAAATTAATGGGTTCACGATGCTTTTAAACAATGACGTGACATTTCTGAAAGTAGATAACTCTTCAAATATTCCACAAATTGTAGTTTCCCTTAAAATTACCAATCACTTAATATTCAGATCTCACATAAGTGCCCTCATTTCTAACCATAAATTCAAATGGTTACTAGGAAAGGATATGATGCTTGACAAGTGGAGTAAGTTTGGCACAGGTTTAAGTCACTTAAGTTCATATTCACTTCAGATCACATCAGAGTGATAAACTAAAACATGTTTCTGAGCTACTAAAAGAATGTTGTGATGAACTGGGTGAAGAATCTTTAATACATAAAAAGACCCAATTTTTAGAGGAGCAAGTAAAATTAATATTGGAAACACTTCCCAGGTACACCCCAAATACTTTACTTTGGGCTTCTATACATTTTTTCAATCCAGCTAATTATAGACAAATTCGGAATTCCAGCGTTCTTTCCATACCACATCCGTATTATCTGTGACAACCAACTCAAACGTTTGGTGCAGCGGTTTCTTCTTTTAGATCAGTTCATACAAAATATTTGACAAGAGAAAATAGATGTCCTTGAAAATCACAAAAATGTTGTTAACCAGCTTTTGGATGAAACATATGATCAAATTTCTGGATTTTCTGAAACATTGAAACCTGTTGCCACAGTTCAAACATTCATAATCACTTCATTATTATTCAAGAACAGGGATGTTGTAGGTTTGTTCCCGGTGAAAATTTTAACTTCTGAAAGATTATACAAACTTATACTTTCAATAATGTTAGTGAATGTGCTAACATTGTATTGAATGGAATGTGATAATGTGACTGTAGCACATTCCAACAGTTAGTATTCTATATCCAGTCAGTGAGCATGGATATAGAACTGACTGTGGATATAGAATACTGTGATTGCTGACAATAATAGGGTAAATAGGAAGATGTTTGAAAAATTATGCAACTGTTCCTTATTAACTGGTTTCAAAAACCTCCATAAAGCTGAAGAAGACATTTTCATATTATTTGAGATTGTTCATCTGTTAAAATTGGTAAGAAATAATTGGTTGAATATTTACATAAAAAATGATCAAAAGTAAGCAGCAACACTAAATGTGGTTTTATTACTTTTCCACTTCACAGTTGTATGGAATAGAAAATAAAATGCTTTATTCGTTTCACAAAGTAATTACTGGCATCCGATGTCTAGGAACTCCCTTTTGTAGATTAATTATCATTTTTATATTAATACAATTTATGCTTTTGTAAGTGTTAAACCTCGTTGATTGTAGTTAACTGGAGTGTCATGTGGCTAAGAGTCGTCCTCTGTGGACAAGTGGTACCGTACTAGACTCTAGTTCCCGAGGTTGTGGGTTCAAACTCGGCAGAGGACGATGGATTTTTTCGAGTGTAAAAACCCTTAGCATGACTTCCTTTGGATGGGAAGTAAAGCTGGTGGTCCCATGTCATGGATTTACGGCACGTAAAAGAACCTCAACCCTGATAAAGAGACCTGGAATCTTTCACGCTCAATATAGAATGGAACGCTAAGGACCATAGTAGTTAAAGAGCGTCCATAAATAAAAAACTCAATTAATTAATGTGGCTAAGAACAAATTTTGACTGAATTTAAATTAATTTAAAGCAAAATATGAGTTAGTTCATTCACGGTTAAAGTCCTCGCAAATGACCAGCCCTGTGACATCACAACTCGAGCATCCAGGCCTGTAATATAATGATGGCCTGGGTCAACAGCAGTGAATGTAAAGGTGTAGACATAAATGAGACAAACATGATGGCTCTAATATACATTGCAGGCTATACTGCTAACAGAACTATTCCAAAATTAAAATGTGAAGCTTGTAAACATGCCCTTTTTAGTGATCGTCCATTAGATTTTGACAGCGGATTGTATTGTAATGTCAAAACATGGTTCTTAATGCTATGTTTCTTAATACAAAAGCAGAAATCAGCTTGTATAGATGAAGCCATTTCATGCTAGAAAAATTTAACAGAAGAAATTAGAATATAAACATTGTTATAATTCTGTAAATACCTCTATGAACTCGAAATAAAACAATATGCTGGCAGTGTGCTACTTTCCAGAAGACAACCCATCAACTAAAGTACCAGAAGCAGAAGTGCATCAAACAAATAGTGGCTTGCTTCTTCATAAAAGTTGGCATTTAGATTCTGCCATCCTCACATCCAGAAAACAGTCCAAAGTGGTACAACAATGACTGCCAGTCATGGTAATAAGACAGGAATTCCAAGCAAAAGCATGTTTTTATAGGATCATTGGACATAGCTCAAATGAGTACTTATCCATTTTATTACTTTCTGATTCCAAATAAGTGCACTTTTTCCGTATATTTTGAACTTTTTGGGGATAAAAACATGCATAATGCATATATACAGCATTTTTAGCTTAATTATGCAAATTGAAGAAAGGGGGGGGGGGAGGATAAAAAAAATAGAAAGTTAAGATTCTCACAATAGGATGACTTTCCCAGAATTTTATTGACAGCCTTGTTCAGACCACCTGTCATAAACAGATTTATTGATCCACAACAATCACCGGCAAGCCATTAATTTTGCAACAATGGAAATTTAGCCTTCTAAGTCAGGTACTATAGCTGATGCAACAGATGCAGCTGCAGAGCAGTCTTAAGGAATTTGAATAGACCTTATTGGCAATTTCGATTCTTCTAAAATTGAAATCATTTGCTAAACTGTTGAGAGAGAGAGAGAGAGAGAGGGAGGGAGGGAGAGGGAGAGTGTTATTCTGTTCGCACGTGTTAATGTGCTTCTAATATGCCTCCAATTAAAACTTCCAGAAGTGTACTCCTTGGACAGTGGATAAAAAGAAAGGATTTCATTAGATCAGATGGGGTGTTGTATTCTGTGATTGTTGTAGTAAAGAGGTAAGCTATACTTTTGCCAAACATTTTCTATGGCATTTGTTCTTTATAAAACATTACAAAATTTATCTTAATTAATTAATTAAATAAGAATGACGGTTTTTTTAAAAATCATATCATCCATATAACCGGAAGATCTTTTACAATTTCAGATAAAATGTATTAAAACATTTCAGCTTGTCGCATTTGCATCAGATATTGCAAGCATGGGAAAAACAAAAAAATTTGTAATACACCAAATCCAGTAATTTATTACTGTTCCCGCACTTAAGTCACTGCAAAATAATGTTTACATGGATTTGTATGATGCTTTTGTAGGAGCAAATATACCACTTGAGATACTCAGAAAACCTACTCTTAAGGGTTTTTTTGGAGAAGTACAGTGGCAGTTCTTGGGTGATCGCGTACTCGCAAATGCACACCCACTAATTTTTCCCTATATGTGATATGCATTTGCCTCTATAGGTATGTATACAAGAAGGGCAAATGTCAAACCTTCTTCTGTATGAAGAGCTTATTTAAACTCCCCAAGCCTTCTTTGCCAAACGCCAGTGCATTTGGTCAAAGAGCTGAGAGACGCACAAACGAGATTTTGCGACTGGAGAAGGAAACTTTAGGGCGAGAGGTCGGGGGAGCGGGGAACCCTTGTATTTGAAAGTACGGCGAGTTAACGCAGTGTAATCGACAAGCCCAAGAGATGCGATTGCTATGGCGCAAGCGCACTGCGTTCCCACAAAACTTCGCTACGACTATTTTTCTCGCTGTTGTCTAGCAGAAGTTGCGATCAACCTGCTCCACACTTAGCCAACTTTACGTTTCTAAGTACAATCTAGCCATTTTCTGTATTAACGTGAGAGTTATGTTAATGCTGCAAACACATTACATCTATTTAGATTAAACTATTATAAATGCATATAATTATTCTGCATAATATACTAAGGTAAATATTTCAGTTTGAGTTAGTTAATTTTTTACAGTGTTTACATTTTTATTTGCTATGTTTGTGTTCTTAATGGCTGAGTCGGTTCATAGCAGTAGATTTGAATCTGTGTAAGTGTGAAAATGAATAGCGTTGCGAAACTAAGAGAGATAAACCTTTCGGGTTTATCCTTAGAAGAAAAGCTGCAAATTAAAAACGAAGGCAGGCCGCTGCCACCAACTGATTTAGTTCAAGTGACTAATTGTAAAGGGAAGACCGTTACAAGAAAGTTTAACGAAAGTGTGTATAAAAGTTGCTCATGGATATGTTCTTGTGAAGCAACTAACCGGCTCTTCTGTTTTCCGTGTTTATTGTTTGCGAGTGAGAGAAACGGCACCTGGAAAAATAATGATTGTGGTGATATTGGTCATTTAAAACAAAAAATGGCAAAACATGAGAGCTCAATTGCCCATATAAATTCGAATTAGAACTAAATGTTCTGGGACAATATAATATATCTCAGCAGTTAGACAGTGCTTTTAGGCGTAATGTGGAAAAGCACAATGAGGAAGTTACTAAGAACAGACATGTCTTATCGCAGATAATTAATTGCATAAAATTCTGCGGAGCGTTCGCGTTAGCTCTCATGGGACACGACGAAAGTCAAAGTTCATTGAACCCTGGAGTGTTTCGTGGACTGATAAACTTCACCGCGGAATTAAATCATCTCAAGCAGGCCAGTGTTTTTCGTGGAATGTCGAAAGAAATACAGAATGATCTGCTGCAGTGTATGCCAAGAAGAAATTATGAGAGAAATTTCTAAAGCAGACTATACCGTTGTAATTGCCGACGAAACATCTGACAGTTCATCTCTTTTTCAAATGGTGGTTGTGTTTCGTTACCTGCTACCAAATGGTAAGCCAGCGGAAAGAGTCTGGACATTTTTAAATCCAGATGGACAAGATGCGAACGCTCTCTCCCTAGGTATAAAAAACGCGCTCTCAATGGTGGTATCTGAAACTGAAAAAAACAAAGTCGTGTCTCAGAGTTACGACGGCACAAATGTCATGAGTGGGCAGCATGCTGGTGTACAAGCATTGGTGAAGAAAGATTACCCTTTATGCTCACTACCTTCATTGCTATGCACACAAATTGAATTTAATTATGGAGCAAGCAGCAAGTCAAAATACGGAAGTTCGAATATTTTTCGCTGGCTTAAATGAAATTCCTGCAATTTTTCTAATTCTCCGCAATGAGTTCGTGTTTTGGATGAGATTGTAGATAGGAGGATACCTGGAGTTTCAACAATAAGATGGAATTTCAAATCCCGATTAGTGCAAACAGTTTTCGAGCACAAGGAATCCATTACCGAATGTTTGGAGAACATAGAGAGGAGCAGTAAACAAAGCAACACAATAGTTCAGGCTAGAGGACTGCGCCTTAAACTGATACAGCCAGACTTCTTGTTCTGCTTAGAAATATTCTTCATTATGATGCCACATGTGCATATGCTATCTAATCGCCCCAAAGACGATCCATTGATGCAGTATTTGCAAAATCCGCCATCGGAACATTTGAAAGTGCAATAAAGGATGTTAGATGAAACATTGATGATATACCCGAGAATCTATGTTATTCAGCAGAGGCTGTAAAACGACGTGAGGTTGACCACTTGTCAAGAAAAGCTGCAGCGAAAGAGGTGTGTGACGTGATTCTGCTATAGGCAAAGGAGAGGTTTTCATATCACAATCACCTTGTCGCGTCAAATTACTTCATTTCCGAAAGATTTGACGAATACAACAAAACGTATCCAGAGAAATACATACCTACATATACCTTAACTGAAGCATATCCATTCATAGACATGACCAGATTACAAACAGAGTTGCAATTGATGTACTTGCGCAGAGCATTCAGAAATGTATCGGGTGCTGTAGATTGTTTAGGATTTATTGTGGAAAATAATCTAGAGAAAACGTTCAGTGAAGTTTCTAAATTACTGAAATACTTGTGATAGTGCCAATGTCAACTAGTGAAACTGAAAGGTGTTTTTCAAGTTTAAAGTGCACAAAAACATTCCTTCGGTCCACGATGTCAGAAGAACGCCTGGCTCTCTAGCCATGTTGTCAATAGAGAAAAGCCTTGTAAGGGATATTTCAGACTTCAATGAGAGAGTAATAAACAAGTTTACAACTAAGAAGTTTGCCGAATGGGCTTCATGCATCGCGATGTCCTGTAAGCTGATGTGAAACAGTGAAAGAGATTGGAAGCTGTAAGAGCTTTTTAGTGAGTCAACTTTTCTTTTTTGCATTGATTGTGTATATGTGTATGTGCGTGCGCGCGCGCGCGCGTGCTTATCAGAAAGAGAGCAAGTAACAAACTGCACACCCATTGCAACAGGTCACGAGCCGCCACTGGAGAAGTATACATCAAAAGATCTCCCTGACCTCCAAACAATGAGGAAAATTTATGTTCCAAAATCTTATAATCAGGTAGGCCTACATAATGTATTTGCCAAAATAAATTTAATTTTCTGTAAAAATAAGCGAAAACTATTTTCATAATGTAAAAATACTTGTTGTTTTGCTAACCAGGTATTGGATAAATTTGCGAGGACTTAGGAACTTCAAACATATGGCCATCTGTAAATGAAACAATTGATCCATGGGACGCTATGTTGCTAACCTAATTGTAGGAAAATTAACTGAGGATGGGCCTGATCAACCTCATCTAGTGTGCTGTAAAGTCCTGTAAGAAAAATAAATGACTCCTCAATTACTACTTTCTTTGATGATGGATTGCGTAAGTTTTAATCAGATATTGTAATTGAATAACATTTTAAACAATTATTTTATTCCCCTTTAAGATCCTATTTTTATAAATCATTTTCTGAGAAAATGAATCTCATATTTTAGGTATTCTGTGGCCAAATAATCTAAATAAAAGCAGAGCTCTTTCCTGTTATGCTGCTCCCTATATGCTGAAGGCTGGGAAAGCAATTAAAATATTCTACCCAAATTAAAACACATTACATGTCTTGCTCATGGGTTTCATCAGTTGCAGAAGCAGTACACTCTAATTATGATATTAATAATTTGATATCCTCAACTAAAAAGTTACGTGTAAAATTTAGGTTTATATTAGTTTTAATGATCCAAAAGGCTGTAAAAATAAATCTGTCTTTTGATATTTTATTTTACACAGGTGTTTTCTAAAGTCCCTGCACATGCAGCTGCTTACAAAGAGAGTCTATCTAAATTACTGTTACCCCCTCAGCCCATCCTTACTACGAGGTTGCCCAATAAATAATGCCCCACAATTTATTTTGCAGTGAAAAACATTTTTGAGAAATGTACAAATTTAGGTACGAGTCACTTGAAGTTTAATGCTTGTGTATGCAAAGTTTCACTTTCTTCCGACAGATAGTATAAGTGTAGGAATGTTTTAAAATGGCGTCTGTAACATCCGTCATAAACAACGTGCTGTGATTGAGTTTCTAGTGGCAGAGAAACAGTGGGGAATAACGTTTGTGCAAAGTCTACAGAACATCTGCAATCGATAGGAGTACCGTTGGTCGCTGGTCATAGAGGGTGGCAGCACCAGAGGGCGGTGCTGCGGAGCTCCAAGATTTGCAGCGGGCCTGACATGTTGCAGCGGGCTGATGTTGTCATTATAGAGTATCGACGCATTACGACTCAGCAATTGGCACTGAAGCTGTCGGTAAGTAAAGGAAGTGAGGATGCAATTATCAATGCACTCGGATACAGAAAAGTGTGTGCAAGATGGGTGCTTCAGTGTCTTACTGTCAATCACAAACTCCAAAGAAAAGAAATTGCTTCCAATTTGTTGCAACGCTTTGAAGCTGATGGGGAGGCCTTCTTGTCCCAGATTGTGACAGGTGATGAAACATGGGTGCATCACTTTGAGCCTAAGACAAAAAGACAATCGATGGAGTGGCGCCGTGTTGACTCTCCACAGAAGAAAAAATTCAAAACAGTTCCTTGAGCCGGAAAAGTCATGATCACAGTGTTCTGGGATTCTGAAGGCCCAATTCTCATTGATGTGATGCCAAAAGGCAGCACCATTAATTCAGAAAGTTACATCAAAACATTGGACAAACTTAAGCAGTGCCATGCCAACCCAGGGGAGGTTTTCATTCAGCACGATAATGCTCGTCCTCATACAAGTTTGAGGACTTCTGCCCACATTGCCAAACAGGGTTGGACAGTGTTACCCCATCCACCATATATTCTCGATTTGGCTCCCTCAGATTTCCACTTGTTTGTGCCACTGAAGAATGCCATTCGTGGAAGACATTTTGAAGATGACGAAGTGATTCACGCAGTGAAAACCTTGCTCCGCATGTAGAATAAAGATTTTTACCGACAAGGAATACATGCCCTTGTGTCTTGCTGGAGAAAGGCCGTGGAACTTGAAGGCGATTATGTAGAAAAATAAAGTGAGCAGACAAAACATTAATCCTTCATGTATGTAAATTTCAATTCTGTGGAATAAACACTTTTAGAGAAAACAAAATATGGGACATTATTTATTGGGCAACCCTCGTATATGGGGTACTGGGTTGCAAGCTGCAATGTTTTACTCTGACAATTTTAATGCCATAAAATCGGTATGAAATAAAACTGATTTGTGGTTAATTGCAATTTGTAATTGCAATTAATTGTAAAATTAATACTTCAATATTTAATTCTAAAGTAAATACTTCTTTCATTTTGGGTAGTAAACAGTTTCTCAGCAGATGATGCCACACATATCAGAGATGCACATGCAGCACTTGAATATAAAAATGTGCAGAAGTATTTCGTTTACATTAAGACAAACTTCTCTAAATTGCCTTCTACAATAACAAAATTAGATAAAACCATGTGTCTGCCACTGGTAGACTCAATGTCAATTGTTGAGGAATTCCATAGATTCCTCAGTCATGACCAAGGGAAAGTGGGAGTAGATGCAAAGAACAAACTGGACAGTATCATAACAGGAACCCAGACTACGGATTCTTTTGTTCGGTGAAGAAGGTATTTTGTGGTGAAAGCATGAATGAAGAACTTAACATGACACTATCACAAATATGTTCATTCAAATTTGCGCCTATAACTTTCTTGTGATGTAGAAAGACCATTTTCTGCCTACAAAAATATTTTGACTGATAAGTGCAGGAACCTCAAAGAAAAAAATGTAAAAATGTTATTAGCTGCTAATTGTATAAAAACGGAAGTGAATTAATGAATTGGGAACAAAAATGATAGTGCATATTTTAATGTATTTTTCACTTGATCATGCATGTATTGCAGTTTGATAGTGCATGAAAGCATGCATATGACCATTCAAGTTATATGACAAGCTGTACTCGCATAAGGTAGTAATGGCATTTAAATCATATACAAGACAACTCAGAAGTATGTGCTGGCCAATAAAACTACAAGTATTTGCATTTTTATCTTACAAGTGGCATTCAAAGGATCTTCAGATCTCTTTAGAATGCAAATGGACAGAAAAACTAATGCATGTTGGTACTATTGAGAAAATTAGTAGGATATGCCATATGATATCTTTCATATCTGAAACAAGGAGACTATGAATCATGGTCTGCAAAGATGATAAAGATGTTTGTCCTATCAACAAAACAGGAAGCTACTGATATTACAACAGGCAAGCTGAGAAGAACGAAAGGTCAGACACCCGAGACAGGGTAAAGAAACCTGTGTGCTCTTGAGTACCAGAAGGCAATGGAAGCTGTTGGTTTGTAAGATCATGTGAGAGCTTTGTTTCCTATAATGCAACACCAGCTAAGAAAAATATTTTTCTATTTGCTAGACATGTACAGATTTAATTATTTCATTGTATGTCATAGACATTGTAAGTTAAGGCCAACCACAGACTTTAGAACCAACATCACTCATCACCTGCTTCAAAACTGAGGCAGTATTTTGTATCACAACACTGTGAATGCCAGAGTGATTGTAGTGTAAATTAACATTATTGTATGACATTGATTTGAGATGTTTGTTAATTATAAGCATTGTTAGGAAATAAGTTTACAGGACCTCACTGAAACTGACAATAGGAGCGGGCAACAATGTAGCGAGGGGGTGAGTTGTTTATTAATTAGAAGGGACAAGCAAATGACGTCAGAGTACACGCTTTTCTTTAGAAATGGAGGGAATATCTTCCCTAGAGCATATGTGTTCATAATTTTGATTGGATATAAAAATAGATGCTAATGTTGGCGCGTTTTATTAACCAATAGCAGCTCTGTTATAATGTTTAGGCATATCGGGGTGAGGGAGTAGAAATTCCGTGCCAGAGACGGGTAACGCTCAGTCCAACAGAATCATTCGCGGGTTACACGTCATACAGTCCAACAGAATCATTCGCGGGTTACACGTCACACAGTTCAACAGAATCATTCAAGGGTTACACGTCGCACAGTTTAAGAGAATCATTCGTGGGTTACACGTCACACAGTTCTACAGAATAATTCACAGGGCAAACGTAGCGTAGTCCAACAGAATCATTCACGTCGCACAGTTCTACAGAATCTCTCGCGTCGTAAAGTTAGTTACAAAACGTGAAATACTAGAATTAATAATGAGCGGCAAATAAGTGATTATAGTTACATTCGAAAATATAACAGTTTCAGTCGGGCGTGTATCAAGAGTAAATATGAGAAATTAAAGAAGTGTGACGGCAATAAAAGTGTAAAAACAAATTCTTTTATCAGTGTTATCTTTTAGTAACAACTCCTTTCCGTTTACACACCCTGTTCAAGAGATTTGCTCGACTGGGTAATAATAGCTAGCTGGAGGACAAAGAACCCAAAATTCAAACTAGTAATACAATAACAGGCGCTCAGCAAATAAGATAACATGAAAGTTACCGCAACAAAACATAACACTGCCAGAGTACGATGTTAAGAGGTAAACATTCCTTTGGGGATACCCCATTGAGATTGTAAGTGAAAACATGGGCCATTTTCTAATGCACATTCTGGCCATAGACAGGGGGGGGGAGAAAGAGAAGAAAACGAAGGAAAAAAAACAATGATAATACGTTATATGCTCCAGTAGGTGAAATAGCGAAAGTGCTTGGCAATGCAAGAAGTGTGTCAACCTTCATTGCAGACCTGTTTTGAGATCATCTGCACCCGACATACATCATATAAGACCATTAAAATTAGTGTGTCAATGCTTCCAGTAACATGCATGCAAAATTTATAGAAAAAATTATATTGGTTGATTTTTATGAGCTTTTTAAAATTTAAAGTTTGCTTGTGCAGTTGTACAGGGATTTAAATCAGGTTTCTCAGGTAGCCATGAGCATATTTAAATACTGCACCAATGGGTTAATGCAAAGACTGCTTCTTGGTCTACCTTATTATCCAGATCTGGCCCTATAGGACATTTTGCTTTACCGTATAACCAAAGAAAAGCTTCATTGGCACCATTTCTCATTACAAGATACTGCTGGGGAACACATGGAGGTTGTGAATGATCTCCCAAGCGAAACTTGGTTAGAGAAATTTTCAAAGTGGTTTGAACAACTAATCATAATGGGGAAAGCTTTGAAAAGCTGTGTATAACTAAATTGAAAAATGTATGTGTTTGGTGCTGAAAGTTTTCAGAGCGACCCTCTTATAGCTATTGCCATTTTTTATTTCCAAAGAGTGAAAAAGTAACAGAAATTTTGGGGCAGACTCCAAACCAATTTGCCAATTATGAGACAGGCATAACACATTGCTTCAAGCTAGTTAACTGATGAGAGAGAAAATGATGCTTCTATGGCTAAACACAAGGAACTGAATTCTGCAAAATAAGCAGCACCAATGACAGAACTACCTCTTTTATTAGAGAACTTTTTGGGACATAGCTGAACACACATTAATCAGATTAAAGCAATCATCAAATGTAGTGCTTTGTTCTATTGGTAAAGGTTTAGCATATAAGCTACATCTCTCGAGATTAGCAAATGATTACATTCTGTAATGTACACCATGCTCAAGAAATGATTGGCATGACACTTGTTTTGTATTTAGGTTGACATGCGTATCAACCAGATGATTGATGAGGTTCATGTAGTGTATAAAGATTCATCATGTGGAGAGAGATATATAGTTATGCTATTATATTTCCTTAGGACTTCTTGAACACATTCAACACCAGACACTTAAGGGATAACAAAATCTCTTGACATTTGACATATCTGTTGAAATGGAAAATCACTTACAAATCATTTAATGCAAAATAAAATATGGCTGCAAAAATGCTTGAACTATGAACAATACTGCTGCTTTTTTCAGTAATTTGATTTGCAGTTACATTTAACATGGAATGTACTAAATAAAAACCAAAACAAATGTTGATTCTTATCTTAGTTTGTGTTTCACCACAGTGCTATCAAAGTTCCACCAACATCCATGGACATCATTCTTTTTTTATTTTATGTGGGTTGATCATACAGCTCAGTACTAAACTTGGTAGCACCTCAGAATGTAAACAGCCACTGACACTAAAATCCTGGCCACTGATGAACAATGTTTAAGCAAAAACAGACACAAGCCCAAGAACAGTTTGGTAACAATCTTAAAGCCACAAACATTTGCTTATGCTGTCAAGTTTCAAAAATGTGTCACAGTCAACAATAAACAGACTTTAAAGGGTTAATCAATTCCACCCAGCACCCACTGAGTCAGTCAATACAATAATATCTATAATTAAAAATTGCATTACTACAATAACCAGTTTCTTGTGTTGACCAAGTTCTCTGATTTCTGCTTTAGATATAGAATTTAGCAGGGCTTTAAAAGGTATAAGAATGTCACCGAGGATGTGATAATAACTGTAAGGTATATAAAAGAAATATATGTGCAGAAGGGCTTATAACCATGAAAAATAAATTAAAATTCCAATGCCTTGTTACTGCAGCCCAAAAGGAACCAGAATAATAAGCTTGAAAGAATATCCATTATACTGCAATACAGGTAAAATGTTGCATAGAGTACAAATCTGATACACTGATCAAGAAAGAAGCAGCAATTAACAACACATTTTGTAAACAAAATTAAGTGTACTGAGCATTTTCCACATTATAGTACTGATAAAATTTTATCAGTAAAATGCAAATGCATTGAATATCTTACTCAATGAATAATGTAAATTCAGAGTCACTACCAAAATTGTATATAAGTATAAAGAAAAGGCAAGGCAAGGTAAACATTTTGGGCATTAAAATTTTGTTATTAACAGTTAAATAGTTTACAAACAAGAACAAAACGGGCCAAATGCAGCTATAAATGTAGATTAAATTAAGCAACTTCCTTGATACTATGATCTAACATTTCTGCAAAATTAACTAATACCCTACTGGTTTGTAAT
This sequence comes from Deroplatys truncata, assembly GCA_030765065.1. Lineage (NCBI taxonomy): Eukaryota > Metazoa > Arthropoda > Insecta > Mantodea > Mantidae > Deroplatys > Deroplatys truncata. The sequence goes on along the minus strand of CM060976.1, from coordinate 191,171,454 downwards.
GAAGTATGGTAAGAACTACACAGGAATCAATCTTATTTCAGATAATCTACCAACATGCAAGATAATGAAATAATCGCTTATTAAATGTACTTTTATGAAACATCCAAATAAGTAGTTATTTGCTTTCAGTACCGCATTAAATAACTAGACATTTGATTGCAATGCATAACTATACAATTATTTGCAGTCAAATCTGACAGCTACTATTATAAGAAAAAGCATGCATCATTTTTTGTTAACAAGACTTAGATCACATATGGTATATTTCATGAGAAAGCATATGAAGCAAAACTGTTTCATATCTAGAAGATCTTTGAGTTGTTTTGGATACATATTTATGAACAAATAATACTACATAATATGCACCACTGCTGATATATTAGTAAACAATCAAGCTATTTTTCTTACTGCAAAACATATGAGACAGAAAAAAGTAAAATTTAATAAGATCCCCTTATAAAAACCTTAAATCATGCCAACAATAAAAGTAAAATTTAAGCATACTTAAAAGGAAATACTGGTAGGTGCAAATAAGACCAACAACATTCATTTTAGTTTGTCCATTTCACCAAAGAACCAATAAAAATATTCTTGCCAATGGGTCACTGTATTCAAACACTGCTAGATTGTTCTTTCTTTAATATTCCCTTTTCATTAAAAACTCTGTTATATTAATCACTTAAGCAATTGATGAATTATTTTTAAAGCAGACAATAGGGGCAAAAATTGCAAAACCCTATAAGCAGAGGTATATCTATTATCATTTATTGATGTCGGGCAACAAGAGCATTTCTAATGCTATTCTGTCATCAGTTAATAGATCCATACACATTCATTTTTAAAATAACGGATGCCACACAAGATATATTTAGTGATCCACTGTTCCTGTTTTAAAAACTGCAAAAAGTATACCTTGTACCAACACCTCCTTGTAAAATGCTGTTTGGCTCCATAAAAATTGCCACTACTAATAAGTTTGGTTAACCAGCTTTAAAGCATGCATGGATTACCAAGGGGGTGGAAATGAAACCCAACTGAATTAAGTATTCTTGCTTATTCTATACTAGAAATTCAAACACCTACCTAATTAGGACAAAATTGAACAATTTAAAACCATTTTCTTACATGACGTTATTTAAGACCATGTGAATCGGACTTGCATACTGTTACTGTTTAACTTCCAAAATCTTCCTTACAAGCAAAACACAAACACTTATAACATCTCTTCCTGCATTTCCTGTAATTTTTTCTTACACATAGTTTGCACCTTCTAATGCTACGATATGCATACACGCTTTTCTCAGCTTCTTCTATATATTCAGATCTCAGAAGAGCCTTCATTGCAGCAATAGTTTGTGATGGTAAATCATTTGACCATGACACTTCACCTATCAAGTGACTTAACATTCCAATCAGGATTTCTGTTTGTCCGTATCACGAATAGCATGAATGCCTCAGTAAATACACACATTTTTAAATGAAGTTGCAAGTCTACTTTCTAATTTTCAATATATCCTAACCTATATCACTTCGTGACTTCCCAGTCATTGGACTTATAGATGTGTAGTTGAATCTAATAGTATAATTATTTGATGCAGGTATGCACTTTCGCTGTTTCCATAGATATCCAATTCCAGAACATCATCAAACTCCTCAATTTCTTCAACATAATCTTCAATTTCAGAAATTTCAGAAACATCAGAAACAAGGCCATTATCTTCAACATTATACAACATGCTCATTATTTCTTCCAATCAATTGCTTCCTCAAGGCTATACTTTTGTTTGGACATGTTTACAAGCAAGAGGAATAAATAATTATGAATGCTCCTTTACTTGGCTATGGTTCACTAGATATTGCCACAAAACCAATGCAAATGTAAAGAAAAACTTTTCACTGTTGTCATCTAAGAAACACATTTTCTATTGTTGACACTTTGCTTCTTTTAATTGCTGACACAAGAAAATAAACTCACTAATGAAATACATTGCATTGTTGTTCAAAGAAAGAGAGAGAATAAAAAGGTAATATACTTTACCATGTGTGCTACAACTGCACTGACAGAATATTAAGAAGCTTAATGAGATTTTAAGTTTTTTTTTTAAATTTTAATCTACATCACAATATTCAACTAAGTCTATTTGACAATGCAACCAGGATGGAGAATACGTGTAAACTCCAATGCACATGATAATAAAAAAAATTAAGACTGGGGCTCACTTGCACCCTGCTTGGTATATAGAAGGTTAATTAGAGGAAGAGAGAAAGTGATTTTGTTAACTTTAACCCGGCATTGGTTGAGCTCGTTAAGCTACTGCTGTTGGTTGATAAGTGGGCACTAGGACGCTCAGTACTGATCAAGGTCTCACTTTTTCAGGATTTTCTTTAGGTATACACCATACAATCAGTATATAACTTTTACTTTAAATAACCTTAAATTATCTTTCAATTTTATTAATATGTAACCCACTTTCTCTACCTACAGTAAAATGCTCTTGACAACACAACATAAAAATCTTATGACAGGCTTTTTACATTTCTTCATGTAATTATACCTGCTCTAGTAAATGCACTTTACAATGAATATAACATACTAAATATATCTGGAGTTCATTTGTCTGTTGCTACTACAAAATATAATAATCTAAGGTGCATAAACTGACTATAAAATACAACAAAATCCGAATTAGACAGTTTACAATCAAAATAGGTTACACTAAATGTCCTATTAAGTTTGTTTTTCTCTCTTAGAATGCTCATAGTGACCTTAGTCATAAGACAATTTATTCAACTTTTTTTTCTTCTCAATTTCACATACTAATATGCTGACTTTGTTACTGAAAATGTTCAGTGCATCTTTTGACAAGTGTATAATGTATTACTTTCCTCACCAGCACCTTTGTTTTGTACCTGACCAGATTTGTATTGTCATCAGAAAATTGAGAGATGATGAGAGAGTTTCATTCTCAATCTCCACAAGCCATTTCAATATTTGCTGTTCTTGGCATGCCATCTTGAAATGCTTACTATTATAGCGAAGACTGACACGGCACAATGTGGCCCAATAATATAAAGATGTCAGTAACACGAATTCTAATTCCAGAAAGAATATCATGATAACCTGACAACGGTGTACTGCCAATGATCAACATGTGAGTGCTGCACTCATTTCGGTTCATGTGTTACCTGTTCTATCATTTGTAGAATACTGAAATTCCAAAAAGCTCCGTAGCATACATCAACTTGCTCTATTACAATCCTTTGTAAGGTATATGCAGTCTCTAACATTTTGTTTTAAAGGTAGATAACTTTCAAAATCCAATTGAGCATGGTGCTCACATGTTGACCATCACCAGGTTGTATAAAGATGTTCCTAAAAATAAAATAATTTGTTTGATGACCAATACCATACAACAACTGTGTAATAAATTATCAAAACAGTGCATAGGTTGCTTTATTATGATACATCATTTTCATTCTCACTCATCTGTATGTCACTACCTTCCGATTACTGCAAAAATAATGGGGATTGTGATGAACACAGAAAGAGGAATCTGTCAATATGACTTCTCAAATGGACACAGAATTGTTGGTTAGAATAAACTAACATAAAGGGCAGATTGCAGAAACAGTAGCTTGTTTGGCTAAACAATGTTCAAGTTAGATACACACTTCCATTGCTTAATGTTCAAGTGGTGTTTAACTACACATTGTTTAGGTTCAAAATTAGCTATAAAAAGCAAGTATGGAATAGAGGTCTGCATTCTCATGAAAATGACTGTGACGCACCAGGCCACCTTCAGTTATCACATTGTACTACAGCCATCACATGAAACAGCAGATACAACAGAGTGGTTACAGTGAAGTCTCGATAATTCACAAGCAACTGTAATGCTGCCGCTGTTTTCATATAATTGCCAATGAGCCATTTTCATCAGGAGGTACTAATACAGTATGACATTCAAGTGCAGATATGTATAGTAAAAATAGATATTTTACTGGAGATGGTGAATTATAAAACAGATGCATTCTTTTATAAACTGTAGCAATTCGTTTAATTATAAAACTGTTATATACCCAAACTGTGGGTATTATATACCCTATTTATAGTTCATATCTAATCCATTATCTGGATTAATGCTAAGTTCCACATTGTAATTACTTATTTCTGTAGTTTTAAGACCATTACCAGGTATATTATATCGGCTGGGTTTGTTTTGTGAACCCTTTCAAAAATTAGTTGTTTTTATATAAAAATGCACATATGTAATGAAGATATTCTGGGATTCATAAATCTGAACAAAATTCTCGTATTATTTTGGTGCATTGAAATTAAAAGATATAAATCAATTTGAACAATGTCTTACCACATTAGGTGGTGCAAAAAAGGATTGGTTTTAAAACAAAAGTGTTTGTTATTAAACAATGTAATTACATAAAATAATCCTTAATGCTCACATTAATACAGTTCGTATTTGCAAGATTTTAAACACAGGCTTCCGATGCAACTGAGTGTTGGTAATATTATGGCATTACTCACTAAAAATAAAGAAAGAATACATTATTTCATAATAAGCGACTTTAGAATAACCTTAAAAATGAAGACCATGAGCAATAGTAATATATAGCTGTTACCATTATTAATACTCCATTATAACAGTGCCATCCTTTAAAGTGAGGGCACAGACCAGCTAAATGTCTAGCACACTTTACTGCAGTGACCTCAGTACTTTTTAGATGCACAACTGGAGATGATGCACAACGTATTCAAGTTTATCTTTTATCAGTTGTGCTTCAGCACACTTTACTGCAGTGACCTCAGTATTTTTTCAATGTGCAACTGGAAATGACGCACGACGCATACAAGTTTATCTTTATCAGTTGTGCTTCAGTCGCTGCTTTGGATTAGTACTGTAAAGAAAGTTTGTAGGTCTCAAAGGTGAAGGTTTATTGAAGATGACTGTGTTGTGTGTGATTTGCAAGAGTTAATGTGTTATTAGCCCATTGCAATGCCTGTTGACAAATTCACGCCTGAACACAAATTTTTATGTACATTACATAAAAACAAAATCATGCAGACAGGTGTGTAGACAATTTCCTGGTATTCCAGTTCCAGGTAGAGAAACTGTTAGATGTCTGGTTAATATGTTTAGGATAATGGGATCACTAAACGCTAAACCTAAGAAGCAAAAATGAGATGTTCTAATGAAGGAAAAACTTGACAAAACTGTTGCATTTATTTGTGAGGAACCCTAAAAAATAAAGTTTATAGAAACAATATACACACCATAGATAAACTTAAGGAAACATAAAAACAGAAATTATGACCATTATGCAAGAAGAACTTATGCTTGTGAATGGAAATTGCATCCAAAGATGTCAGGAATGTCTTCACATAGATGGACGCCACTTCCAACAACAAGGTTAGTAATCATTATAGTGCATGTTACTATCACTTGTAAGTAATATGGGAGTTACAGAACAAAAACCCCCTCGAGTAACAAACAGTGTGCAGAGCACATATATGTATGATACGTGGCCTAACCATAAAATGATTGCACTGTACAAAAGCTACCACCTGTAATCAGCCCCATATTTATGCATGGGCCCAGGCCGGCAAATTCTTAGGAGTGGCAACATTGAGAAAATAACGAAATATATATATGCAGAAAATAAATTTTCACATGCACTAAAAAAGAGCAGGCATGGTAGTGGGAATTCTTATCAGTAACAGAGAAATTGTAGGAGACAGATGGAGATCTTACATGCATTGTGAAACTGGCAACACTGCCTTCCTAAATGCTACCTGCATGTTTTTTAGTGGAGTCGCAGACGAGCATCAGAAAAGTTGTTGGTCCCATGAGTGTAACTTTACCTAAATACAGGACTACCTGTAATAACACAACTACCACCATCTAGAAGTGAGATATAGAAGAGGCACTCAACTGAATAAAGTTGCTTTTGTAATTAAGCTTCTTTGGGAAGAAAAACAAGGATCGTAAACTATAAACACTCTTTTTTATATCTACTTTCACTTGAGAAAATGCAAGCATGTAGCATAAAATATTTTTTTAAAAAACACACACACACAAGGATCCCTTCTTTTTAAAAATCTTGGTCCAGGGGACCTCAAAATATGTATTTCTGATGAAATTTCAATATTGAATTTTTGGCTGGAATACAATAGTTCCTCTGTCTGTCATGATAGGTGGTAGAGGAAATAATAATGAAACATCCAAATCGGTCAGCCAAAAAAGTTGCAAAAGTGAAGGAGCATAGCTAAATAAGGCTACACGTTTGCTACGGAGTAAGTAAAGAAGTAATCATTCTTCTGTCATCATCAGTTGCTTCATTCACCTATACCTCCAAAGCACCACCCTGCAACTAGTCGTTTGTAGGTTAATCAAGACACCACAGTTAATCGCAAGACCCAAGTCGACTGTAAGCTCTCAGTCAAGAGAAGTTCTTTGGAGGGAGAAACAAGGGAGTAAAGAAATGGAGCCTGAAAGGTGTGATATTATCTTTGCATTTATTTTGGCACATGACCGTAACAAGCTAAATGAGTCACAGTTGGTTGCTTTTACACAAATGCAGACCTCTATAGTCGGCGCCAATCAAGAAGGTGATTGACAGTGACTAACCACGTGGCGGAAACCTTTAAATGAATGGGAGGGTATGGATACGTCATAGTGGTCGTCATAGCAAAGATTAGAAGGACCAATTAGAACTAAGACGTTTCCTTAGCAACAATAGATGCAAAAACCTTGTTGCCGATACTATAACATGTGATTAGCATGATGTGCCTGGCAAGCGACCATTGCAGTAACATGAACCACATGTCTTATCTTCTGCTGTGCTGCAGTTATAAACAATGCTTCTTTTAGCCACAGCTTAACGTATTTACACCACTTTAGAGATTGCCTTTGTACTGAAAAGTTATTTTGCTTCATCCTATTTGTACGATTATTTGCTTTTTGCTTACGTGTGTTTGAGTCCGTGTATCTGTGCGTGTGTTGTGAGCATTTGCAATTGAGTTAACACATTTAATGAATATTTGACAATATTAAAAAAATAGTGACGAAGACAGCAAGCCAAACGAAAAACTGAGCGTACTCGGTAAACGAATAAAATGTATTTGTAAAGGTATCCCAATTAAAGGACAAGCACGGGAAATAATATAGTGAGAGCATACGCTGCATTTTCCCATTAGAGTATCAATTTTTCATAGGAATGTCTCTCTTTTGAACATGCAAGATTACACTGATGTACTCTTGCATGTTCCCTCCTTTGCATGCAGATTCACTATTTCACAATTGTCTTCATATACGAATATAAATAATACCCGCCCTACAATGCAGATGCAACCCAGTCGCCTTCGTACACATAACTCTAACGCGCTCTCTACGTGGCCGTGATAAGCGGCAATCTCGGCACTCTCTCTCTCCGCGAAATGTCAATCACTTTCTTCTTTGGCAGTGAGTATAGTGCACATCATCTTTCATTACAATCCTTAGTGATTTCTACGAATAGTAATTAAAATGAGTCATAAATGTTTCTATCAAAGAAAAGTTGTGCTTTTAGAAATCATAGTTATAGTGGAGAGTAAATGAGGTGCTTAAATGCAAACCCCAGCATTCCCACTTTCAGTAAATAAAAAAAAATGATGTGTTACACTCACATGACTTTCTCTACTCTTGTACAAACTATTTTTACAAATGCTTAGTCTCCATATGCTTCATGTTAATCGAGATGTTAATCTTATTGCTAATTTTCTTGTAGGTTGCAAGGGTGATACGGTAGGCTTTAAGCAATAGTCAAATCTTTTAAGAGCTGGTTGCTATGTGGCGCATTCCATTCTCTTTGCATGTCCAGGACATATTAAGGGAATAACAACCAATATCTCGAAAATGGCTCACTCAATAAAAAAAAATGTATATAACATAAATTGGTATTTTAATGCGATCTACATTTTTTGTGTAGTAAAATTTTGTCTATCTCTTATGGTTTACCAGTTATGCAAAAGTCATTCACAATGAAGAATACTTTTGCAGACATACCCAGGAAATTCAAGATATACATTTTATTTGTCATGAAAGTATCTTAAATATATGATATTTTAAATCAAAATCGTTAGAGCCATATCTGAGAAAATTAAAATTTTCAAAAAATGTTCCATGTAAAGAGTAATCTGGGGTGGGGGGATTTTCTTGAAAACCTTTGTGTCGCATCTCTGGAAGATACTGAACCTAAATACCAAGTTAGGTGTTTATCCGACTGTTAGTTTCTGAGTTATGCTGTTCACAGACAGACACACACACACAGAATGTTCCAAAAATGCTTTTTTTTTGATTCAGGGGGCCTCAAAACATATATTTCCGGTGAAACCTTGGTATCAAATTTTTGGGTGGAATACAATACTTCCCCTACTTGCTATACGTAGTAGAGAAAGTAAAAAATGCATTATGTTTTATTACATATTGTTTAGAAGACAAACTAATACCAATACCACTTGCATATACACTCCAGTTTTGGAATGCATTACTTAATTCCAAAACCAAGCTATTGTTTTCTAGAAAAATGCATTTAAAATTTGGAAATATCTGCATTTGAATGTTACCAACAATAGAATAATAAGTTATGTATAGGATCTAATGAAATATTTGCAGTAAAAGGTAAAATTAATATTTTTCATACGTTTTAATTACTTGTAGGGAATTATTTATCACATTTAACAATTGCATTGCTAATATTATTTCACATTTAGCTGCAGTTTTCATGTTTTATGAAATCTATTCATTAATGTTAGTAACAACATTATGAATGGGATACTTTTTCTTGTATTGCATTAATTAAGGATTGATTTAACTTAAATTATTACTTTATAATAAATACAACAAAAATAATTTTGATACTAAGGATTGCTGCATTACCTTTAAAGTACTGCTATATTAAACATAATAAAGAATACTCTTGATTATCTGCAGCAATGGAACTAAGATGTTTTGCAAATAAATCAAAACATTGGCCAATCCAGAAATGCTTATGAATTTAATCAAAATTCTCTAACCATCTTTAGATGATGGCACTGTATTCAGCACACTTTGTATTAAAAGTTGAGTGGCATTTATGATTTGAACTATATTTCATGAATTACACTACTGTATACTGCATTATGTTTCAAATGCAACATTTTTCCAAGACATAATACGGGTACCACATTCCAACCATAAGCAAATCGGGGTATGAGAAAGGAGGAGCATAAGAATCCTGTGCAACCTAAGCTCTAATCTCAACTTCTGGATTATTCTCTCAATCGCTTTCAATTTGCTGGGTTTCTTACTTTCCTCCTCCTTTGTCCTGTACAGCTGGGATAATAGCAGTTTCCATCGTCATCATTGGTTTTCCAATATAAACACATGTAGCAGCACATGTGAACAATAAACTACTCACATTGAAACTTTTTCTTCGGCATGTTAACTGCTTACTTGTGCATCATTCCATATGCTGTCATTGATTGGCTGCAAGGAAATGCTGCAATATGCATCTCACAGTCAGGATTTGAATCTTAGTGCATTTTTCATACCATTATAATACTGGGAAATGATATATGCATCTTGCTTGGCAAATTATTGAGTTTTGTACATGAAGAATGCACATGTCAAAACCTCATTTTTTGCAAAAAGTGGAAATATTGCAGTTTGCATCTAAGCGCCTAAAATATAATAACAGATTCTGAGAAAAACTGCTGTTAAAAGCTTTGCTTCTGGTTTATGAAACAATAGTCCTATTGCAAGGAGGACGATGTGCACCCAATACTCTGGGAAAATTATTAGGGACCCCAAATTTTCGGGAGTAGTTAATTCGCGAAATTGGTCGAAAATTAACAATAAGGAAAACCTTTACTCAATTATTTTTAAATTCCACATATACATATCCATTCTGAGTCGCGAAATAACGCGACATTAGTTCTATATCGCGAAAACGCGAAATAACACCGTTATGGGAAAAAATGTGCAAAATAACCCGAAATTTTTCTCTCTCCCTTTTTTTTTTGTTTGTTTTGTTTGGCGTTTGCCTCTCCTTTTCACATAAACAATCAGATATTTGGCTTATCAATCATTTACGGATACGTGTATTGTCATTCGCTACGGCCATGCTGCACGGTGTTGTGTGCTGCACAGCACAGAACACCAAACTGCACTGTGATTTAACCAGAGCTTCGGCAAACATCGGTACTGCTTCGACTACCCTGTCCCCTTCACTCTTCACCTATCGCATGCACAACAAAAGGAATGCCATGTTTATCGGAACTCGGTAACACCGCGCATCAGTGACGGATTTCTCATTTCACTCAAATTATTCTTTGGATTTAAATGACAATACTACCTGCAATTCTTCTCTAATGCAGTATTTTAAGGATTCGTGCTTGCATCGGCCCATTTCATGCCGGCTGGAAAAGACTGTCGCAAAAGTATCGTTAAATAATGCATTTCTAAGTCTGGTTCAAGTCAATTCTGACAGTAAACAGCCTCTTCTACCAATCACTGTCTCCGTTTCCTGTACCCCTCGCACGAAAATTGTTGCTGTCTCGCGACGTTGCCATAATGTGAACGCATATCTATAGTCCATTGCAAACCAGAGTTCCCTCTGATGTAAACAGAAGCACGTGCTTCGGCTTGTCACGAACCCAAGAATATACTCTTACGCCAACGTAAATAGCTCCTTAATACATGTATTGTATTATGAAATATTAGAGCAGGAAAGGTATAGAACTGCACATTTTATTGCGGTTATCATAAGAACTCGTCGTTAAATATAATGGATATATACTAGCTGTTAAGAGATTACAAAATATGACTTTCGCCTGCTATTCGCTAACGCCGAGAGCATCTTGGTTGTTAATACCAACCGTATAAACGACTGCCAATCTCATACATGCACAAGAAATGCAGCAATGAATTCCCAGAGGTGCTATCTGAGTACCGAATAAACACTTTGCGTAACACAGGATATATGATAAGCGAATAGTCCTTCATAATACACTAATACACAGCTCAGGTCAAATCTTGTGATTTAGTCAGTTGGTATTTGAGCTCATATGGCAGAGGAAGGTGCGTGTAGTGCGAATAAACTGGTCAAACACAGAAGCGGGAAACAGTTAAAAAGTGGCTAAAAACAAACAATACTTCATAATTCAACTTGGAATACAAACAGACATAATACAACATAGAAGAGGATAAAGTTTTAAGTGGGACAATGCTATGGAATTGTGGATAAGCTTGTCATTATTTTGGAGAGTAGTTCCGATTCCGATATGTCAGCTGAGTTACCTTCGGAGAATTCGGATTTGGGTGTTGCACTTTTGCCCGAGGATTGTGATTAACGTAAGTGTTCATTGCCGCATACTTATAAAATCGAGTGTTACCTCAGGTTGCATTTTGAACCATGATTCTCACGCAGGGCGCCTTTTTATAGATTAAATAGTGTTCAACAAGCACGTGGGAGGGGAACAAGCAGCCATTATGGGCGGGGATTGCGAACTACTTTCGCGCGGATAATACAAAGAGTTTGTTTTCAGTGAAAGGCACTCTGGTTTGGAATAGATAATAGGTATATTTTGTGTCCGCTATACTGAAAGATTCGTTTGGAGTCAAATTATATTCTTTAAATTATGTTACAATTTAGCGCAAGCAGTCTGTTTACCTTCTGCTCTGAAAAAGAAAAGGAATTATGCCGATGGAGCCACGTTTTAAATTAAGCTAGCGCGTGCACAATTCAGCTAACGGTGGAGTTGGCAACATGCCGTTCGCGAGCCGTACAGGCAGCATGTGCAAGACGTTGCCAGTCATTTTAGTTTTGCGGCACGCGGGAATTCAAACCGATTCCACAGTAGTATTTCAATGCATGAAATTGAGTTTTATTTATGGACGCTCTTTAACTACTATGGTTCTTAGCGTCCCATTCTATATTGGGCATGAAACACCGGTAATTTTGCTCAGAGGCCTCTTTATCAGGCTTGAGGTTCTTTTACGTGCCGCAAATCTACGACACGGGACCACCGGCTTTACTTCCCTTCCGAAGGAAGCCGTGCTAACGATTTTTACGCCCGAAAAAAATCCATCGCCCTCCGCCGGGTTTGAGCCCACAACCTTGGGAACTAGAGGCTAGCACGGAGGACGACATATTTCAATGCGGTTTCATTACATGCTTAACAGTGGATAAGTGGATTCTAAAAATGGACCGGGTGATAATTTACCTTCTGTTTTTCGTACTAACTTGTGACATAACTAAAGGGAGTAAACTGAACACTAGAACTGTGATAAAATAATTCATTCATTACTACGCGAAACCAGCAAAACGCACTAGTCAGGATGAACTGGTTTGTCCGATCAAACCTTTCCGGCAGAAAACACGTATTAATTATTATTATTATTATTACTATAATCGAGAATAGAGTTCTTTGGGGACTGTAACTACCGGGTAAATGTCGTGGGAAATTTTTTTGAAGAACTTTATTAGTTTTATTAGCAGAGATTAAAGGAAAGGTTTTGACCGTTGGGACCGCCAAATCGAGATAGATCGAGCTTTACAGTAACACGTGTCATCGCTCCGGATATCTCGAAGTCGAGGACTTCCGCTTCCATGCTGTGAGCCATGAACCTGGACGTGCTTGCATGTGTATAATAGATTCATTTATCTGAAGAAATCGCTGTTCATCATGCCTAAAGTGACGAGCATTTATATGCGTGAGAGTGAATTTAAAGATGAAGGTTTCTATGTTTTCGATACTGATGTGCAGGTACTGCAATGTGAGAATTGACTGGATACGCAGACACGTGCATGAAACACTGCAAGGAAAGTGCAACTCATAAAAAGAATCAGGAACGAGCAAATCTACAAGTATCTGTTACAGATGCATTTAATAGGACTAAAAAGGCCAAAATTGATAGGCATGAGATTGTTTCTGAAACAACAAAGGCCTTTATGGAAGCAAACATCCCCCTAGATAAAGTTGCTCACCCTAGCATCAGTGCTTGGATGAACAAATATATAGAAGGTAATTAACATTAAGCTTACTTTTTTTGTAGGTTTATTTCAGGGAGAATTATAAATAGAAATTAGTAATCTTAGGCATCTACAACTGGAGTGAGATAAAAACTATGGTCCATTCCAAACCAGAGCGCCTTTCACTGAAAACAAACTCTTTGTATTATCCGCGCGAAAGTAGTTCGCAATCCCCGCCCATAATGTCTGCTTGTTCCCCTCCCACGTGCTTGTTGAACACTATTTAATCTATAAAAAGGCGCCCTGCGTGAGAATCATAGTCCAAAATGCAACCTGAGGTAACAATCGCCTTTATAAGTATGCGGCAATGAACATTTTACTTACGTTAATCACAATACTCGGGCAAAAGTGCAACACCCAAATCCGAATCCTCCAAAGATGACTCAACTGCCGTATCAGAATCAGAACTACTCTCCAAACTAATGACAAGCTTATCTACAATTCCGCAGCACTGTCGCACTTAAAACAAGTTCCCACATTTTATCCTGTTCTATGTTGTATTATGTTTGTTTATATTCCCTGCTCGCTTTCGTTACACTTCTCACTGAAAAGCCTGTGAAATCCGATATTAGTTTCCTAATATGCAATAATGCAAGTGTCGGGTATTTTTGTAATAGTGAGTTGAATAGATGAAGTATTGTTTGTTTTTAGCCACTTTTTAAATGTTTCCCGCTTCTGTGTTTGAACAGTTTATTCGCACTGTGTTCGCATTACACGCACCTTCCTCTGCCATGTGAGCTCAAATACCAACTGACTAAATCACAAGATTTGACTGAGCTGAGCATGTGTGTGTTGGTGTATTATGAATGACTGTTCGCTTATCATATATCCTGTGTTACGCAAAGTGTTTATTCGGTACTCAGATAGCACCTCTGGGAATTCATTACTGCATTTCTTGTATATGTAAGATAGTGGCATTCGTGCACAGGGTTGGTATTAACAAGCAAGATGCTCTCGGCGTTAGCGCAATAGTAGGCGAAAATCATATTTTGTAATCTCTTAACAGCTAGTATATATCCATTACATTTAACGACGAGTTCTTGTGATAACCACAATAAAATGTGCGGTTCTATAGCTTTCCTGCTCTAATATTTCAAAATACAATACATGTATTAAGGAACTATTTACATTGGCGTAAGAGTATATTCTTGGGTTCGTGACAAGCCGAAGCACGTGCTTCTGTTTACATCAGAGGGAACTCTGGTTTGGAATGGACAGTAGATCATTATTTTCCATACTAAAATAATATTAAAATTCCCTCAAAATTAATATTCAGTTGGCAGCTTTTAATTTGCAGTATGTTCTCATTCCCTAGGTGCTGGAGATCTGCCAAATGCAGAAACTTTGAATGTCATACATACCAGAGCTGCAGGAGAAACATGAACAGCACTTAAAGGAGAATATCAAGAACAAGACGTTAGCAATTCTCTGTGATGAAACAACAGACAGAAAAGGGCAGTGTGTTTTTGGGGTAATATTTAAAACTCTAGAAAATAAAGTTGAACCTGAAATGTTTGTTGCTGGCATCAAAGTGCTACAAAATGCAACAGAGCCATTGTAGAACTGCTGAATAAGTGCAGTATTCAGTTTGAAAATGTAATCTGTGTGGTTAGTGACTCGGCAAAATACATGACTAAAGACTCTCTAAAAGTGTTGATTGGTGACAACCTCGTCCATGTGCAGTGTTGGGCACATAAACCTAATTTGGTAGGAAACCTCTGGAGTGCTGAGCTTCCTCAATTACATGAAAGTGTAACAAACATAAAAAGTCTGTTTTTGAATGCAAGAAAAAGGAAGCACAGGTACTTACAATATCTTCGAGAGAAATATAATGCTGATAAAGCCTGAGCGTTTCCATCTCCTGTTTTGACAAGGTGGAACTCTTGGCTCCATGCGGTAGGATATATTTCTGAATATCTGAATGATATATGTGAAATTTTTAAAGACAGCAGTGAAGATAGCTCTTCAGTTCAATACATCAAGAATATGACCACTGAGTCCCAAAATATAATAAACTGCCAGGCATCTTTCCTTCTTGAACACTGCAAAGACACCATTTGCCTTATTGAAGTGCTTGAGGGATCTAAATATCCATTTGTTCATAAACTATATAGCAAACTTAAAGATATATCAAATGGTTTCACAATAGTAGCTGAGGGCTTGTTTGGAGAGAAATCTTCAAGTCTTCTTCAGAGACTGCCAACCCTCAAGAAGTCTTATGTTATCAGTCAGTTCAAGCAATTGGGCATAAAGTCAGTTACCAAGCTGAAATCCTTAATGTCAGCTGATCCAGCTGCTGATATTATTCATTCTGCAGGTAAATTGTTTGATGTACGAAAAATAGTATCAAATGAGGAACTACTGATATAACTATAGAAAAAGCAAGAAGAATGTTACCTTTTCTGTGAGACTTGCCAGAGAAGACATTCAAGGAGGGATATGCTGCTCTGAAGAACATAGTGCGTGAGAAATTAGATGATGCTGCTGAAGTGAACATACTGGATTTACTTTCTGGACTTTAATGTGACCACTTGTGTTTCAGTGAGAAGTGTATGAAACTATTGTGGGTACCCATGTCCAATGTGGACAGTGAAAGACTTTTCTCTGCATATGGGAACATCATGACAAACTTAAGAACAAATCTTAAGCCAGAGAACACCGAACTTATGGTGGCTTTGTCTCTAACAAAGTAAATCAGTCGAAATGTATACTATGTAAATATTTTCATGCTCCTCTTTTTTAAGTTACATGTAAGGTGCCCTTTGTTCCACAGTAAAATAGTTTAAACTGTGTTTTTGTTTTTTCCCTTTTTTAGCACGAGATAACACCATTAAGCAGTTTTATTTACCGCCCAAAACACCGCTCACTATAGTATTTTTACACCGATATTACATTATTTTATTTACCAACAATCTGGGGTCCCTAAAAATTATACATGAAACGAAAGAATAACGTAAATAAAATGCAGTGTTTCATTCCATTTTCAAAGCATACGAGTATGAAGAATAAAGTGTGATACAGATTATACGAGACGAGGCAATAAAGAAACCAAACCTTTTACTCATTTTCCACCATTTCAAGGACAAAGAAGGGGTTAGGGTTTGACCTGTGGATTCCCTCTACTGTCACACAAAGTTTCACTTATGCACAGTGGTTAATCTTACCATGACCAGTGTTAGAAGCTGATCGTGTGTCTGAGCTCCATCAGAATAATGCTGAAAGCTAAACTACAGCACAATAACATTAAATTCCACACAAAACTCTGAAACTTTGCCACAGAAACTTACAAATCATTGACAGAAGGTGATTACTGTCTATTTCATACGCAAGTTTTTGAATGATTTAATAAATTTAAGGCGGGTAGGGAACATATCAGGGATGATCCAAAATGAAGCTGTCATCCCACTACAAAAACTGAAGAGAATGTGGAAAAAGTCAACAGCTTATTCAAGGAGACAGCCGATTGAGCATTCGAGCCACTGCTGAACTTATCAATACCAATAAGAAAGCATCAAGAAGACAGAATTTGCACAATGGTCTGGGCATGCAAAAGTTGTGTGCTAAAAGGGCACCAAAAATCCTCGCAAGTGCACAAAAGGAACATCAACTGAATTAGTGTAGGCATTCTTTAAGAAAGAAAGAAAAAAAAATTCCTTGTTTCTTCAAAAACGTAATTATACCCCCGCCGCTGAATCTTTGCACTTGACAGTTCATGTGGCTTCGCGTAAAGTTGGCTACATTGTGCTTGCGACCTTGCCAGAGTGGCTAGTAAACAACAACAGCTGATAGTTCTTTCTGTGTCTAAGCCGCATACAAAAGTGTACGTAGTAGCGAACGTCAATGTATAATAACTATTTTGTATTATTATTGTTAATTGAAAATAACTTTGCATAAACATTGCAGCGTATGTAGAATAAATTACGCACTTTTGACAATATAGAAACAGAATACAAACTTGCCTGCCACATTGAGGAGAAATAAAACAAATTATAAGCACGCGATAACAAAAGTTATTTTCATTCACGATTTAAAACAGCAATGGCTCAATTCCACCTAAATCCCGTCATCATTATCTTCACCAAGGCATATCATTAATGGTTCACACTCACTAATAATTCCGTCTATTTCTTGTGTTTTTCGTATTAGCTTATTCACATGATCTACTTTCTTCTTCCACGAAGCCGCGTCCACCGTCGCCTCATCTTCCCACAAAAGCCTTTCCACCTCGGTAATGGTAAATGACTTATTGTTCTCCCTCACATAAACATTAATGTCGTTCCACACTAATTTGATGGGGTTGAAGTGACAGTGTACGGCTTTATCAGCAGGAATAAAGGGATGGCTGTGAAGCTTCACGTACTCCTTTTCCTGTTCAAAAAATCCTCGGGTGCTCCTTAATAGTTCCAATGCCTGACTATTAAGTGGCGCAAAGGATTTACACTTCGTGAATCATCACTCGGCGATCGACGTCGTTTTTCAGACATTGTCGCACTTAAATCTTGTATAAATAAATAACATGACTTAAATATATATAAAACAGATAAATATATATGTATAAACGAACAATAACTAAACTATAAAACAATAACCATAAATAACAAGAACAATATGTAGCTTGCAAAGAACAACTCAACGTTTGTGCTAGAGATTCACAAACTGAAGCACGTGGTTGGGGATAGCTACATCCGGCAACAGAGCCGCTTCCAGCTCCGTTTCCGCTTCCGCTTTGTCATCGACCATCCGGAATGCTGCCTTATGATTGGCTTAGAAAGTCAAACGGTGAAAGCTTTTCATCTGTTTTTTTGCAAGTGTACCAACTTAAACGCGAGCTGTCAAGTGCAACGTTTCAGCGGCGGGGGTATACATGCAACAAAACTCAGATTCTTCCAAGACTAAGCAACAACCCATGCATTGAAGGAGCCTCCATCTCACAGGAAGAAGAAAGTTGGTTGGTTGCTAATGCTCAGTATATTGGAGTTCTTGCATTTGCCTTCTTGCTTCCCAGTAGCATAATGAAAGATTTGTAGCTCTTTAATTTTGACACTTCCGGAAAACAGTCATATTCAATGTAGAATCCTACTCTCTACAAAGTACACAATTTGGAGCAGGAAGGATGTTTAATTTATGTAGATGAGCAGCCATGTTCTTTGTGTATTCAGCAGAGAGCAACAGCTTTTAATCACAAATATTGTGGAATTATGGAAGAAAGTGCACATAAGCAAATCAAAAACCAAAGTAAGATGAATGTTTTTCTCAATATCTACATTGAGTACCTGTAGATCACACTGCCAGGCTGACATATTATCAAACTGTTTTGAAGACCCTCAACATGTGCGACGAAGAAGACCAGGTTTAAGCAAGAATGCCCCATGGATCCTCCACCAACCAATGCTCCAGCCTGTAAACTTATTTGGTGTAAAACAATGCTCTGTGATGGAACATCTACTGTATTAGCTGGACCTAGTACTATGCAACTTTTCTTTCTTTGCAAAAGTCAAGTGTGCTCTAAAAAGAAACCAGGTTCGAGTCCATACTTGCAGCTAAAATGATGTAACTGTTGAACAGCATAACCAAGATGACCTGCAGCACTGCTTCCAACAGTGTGAAACAGCTGGAAGCAGTGAAGGGACCAGGGAGGGAGTTACATCAAAGGCGATAACATTACTAGGCTTTTTTTTTTTAATAAAGTGCTAGAGCATCAATCTGATCTTTTTAATGCCATATTTCGTATAACACACCCAATAATTAAAGCTTACTAGGAAATGACAGCAAAATCATGCTTCATTAAATGCAGCTCCTCTTTATTTAGGAAGCTAATTTATCCTTCCTTTCAAACTATTGTTTGCAGGAAGCACATGATCTTAAGACCTGCATACAGTTGATGCAACAACATCAATGTCACCATTTACATCATAAATGTACCAGTTGCCAAGAACCAGTGCCAGAAGAAGCTACAATGCTGTGGGCAATGAACAATCTTGTATCATGCTGTAGTAAATGCTCAATCATGCATAATATTTCCCTTACAGTTTCCATTAAGCAGCAAAAGCGTGCTTTGAATTTCACTTCCTATAATTGAAAAGGAATTTTTGCAGTCAGAGGGTTATGAAGAAACCGATGTCTTGTAACCTCCAATATATCTCACCAAAATTGTCTCCATACATCAATATGCTTAACATGATCCATTGCAGCATGAATTTTGAGGTTACATAGTGTTCTTAATGCTGTTTAAATGTTGGTTCTTAAACATCAACTTTAGACAATTTTAATGCTAAGCATCGCCTTTGCAACATAGCAGTCATACTTAAAATGTCCAAATTAAACCATTTCAAAATGTGTTACTCATCGTCTTCGCAACATAGCAGTCCTACTTAATGTCTAATATTTAACCATTGTCAAACATTGTTTCTGCAATCCACCTATAATCTTTATGCTCATTAAAGATTTCAGTCCTTTCTTTTGTTTTATTAAAATACTTTCTCACTACTTACTAGTGTCCATTTATTTATTAATATTTATTTGTGTTAACTGTGTTACAATATCAATACTTAACAAATGTGCCCAATAAGTGAGCAACAGTTCTATAAGAAGATTGCTTAATAAACAATGTGATTTTATACACCAATGCATATGAATCCGAGCTAACTGGAAAATAACATAGATACATATATTGTTATACTTGCTAACCAGCAGTATCTAATAATATATTACTCGGATAGTGCAACAAATGAGATGCAATAGTCAGCAAATCATTGACTTTCCTAAGGGCCTGTTGTAAGAACTCGGAATATATCTCAAAAAACTATAACTAGAGTATAAATGAGGTGACAAGTTGTATAATACACTATTCCTTAGATAGCTGTTTCACTGTTAACAGATTTAAAGCTGTTGGCCACACTGTGAGTTACTCATCTGAAAGATGTGTAGCAATTTGCATTGTTTTCACAATCAGCTGTTCCTAAACGGTTATTTTTTATTTGAACTGTTTGCTGTGAAAAATTATGAATCCTCTCAAACATGTTCAGATGCAACATTATAATTCTGCAACTTCTTGCAATAGGAGGATATAGGAGTGAATAACCTTACCTTTTGTGCAAAGTTGTGTCTCATACCAATACATGAGGATATTTTGTTTTCTATGCTCAAAATGCTAACGCACTTGAACTGGCTTGTCATTTGTATTCCTTAAAAATGCTTTAATATGAGTTTTGAAAATAACATTATAAATGTTGCAGAATTCACTATCAACTGATGATATAATTGAATCACTGCACAGAAATAAAAATAAGTATTTTATTCGTTAACAATGCTGTTAATGACAAGTATATTAGTGCTGCCAAGGTGGTGGAATTTTACCCAGCAGAAGTTCTTTTACATACTGGTATTTCTACTGGCATGGCAGTGTCGCTTTTAAGCACATTTAAAAAATCATTGGTCTGGACCCACAACCTTGGGATCAGAAGGCCAGCACCGCACCTCCTGAGCCACCCAGATGCTGCACTGAGATTAAGTATCTAAGATATAGTATAACAACTTAGTAACTCCCTGTCTACAGACTGCACGAGTATTCAGGAGGGATAAATCGCCTCCACTATACTTGTCTTTTGCCTTTAGCTACTGAGTTATCCAATGAAGCGTCTTAAAGCGGAAGTGGGTGGATACACGGGAAACAATTGTTACACAGCAATTTTATAGTGTAGAAAAAAGGATCCTGTTTACATTGTGATAACTCAAACACTAAAATCCTTATTCCAGTTCTATAAGAGGTATATTTAAAGAGCAGTTTCAACATGATGTGAGATTGGTCTCCCTATAAAAAAAATTAAAGCTGTTAGTTTTCTTTGCAAACCTTCAATTGAAATAATTTGTATTATGAAAATCAATGGGTGAGGAACTTTTTTCTTTGAAGAGATAGATGGGGGAGTGAAGGCTATGAAATAGCCTATAAAGAGTGAATTAACTTTTGGAAGCTATCCCGTGATAATACCGCATGTATGTGAAATGTCATCGCTAGTTATATGCAAACATTTGTTTTTACATTGATATTTGAAATGAAGCTAGAAACAGTAATGTGTTATTGAATTTGTTTTTACACCTGCCGCACCTTGCTCTTTGCATGGCCTGTCATAGCAATCTAGAAACACAGCATTTTTGCTGCAATGCTCTCGTGTCTTTAGTCCTGCCTCTATAGTTGGATAGTTACAACAGTGGTGTGATAAATGATTGTGTGAGAATAAAATAAAACACGGGCTACGCAAAATTATGGTGCTTAAGCAGCGACAGCAGAGTAGAACAGGCATGCCCGCCCAAGGCAGTTGGAGAGGGGGAATACATGACCAGGTGAGTTACCTCTCCCAAGGGTTTTTTTCTATTGCTGAACTAGGCTGATGTTATAAATAAACAAAAATATTAGAATACTACATATAAATAGGACATGAGAAAACAATACTTGTTACAGCTCGCACTTTACAGTAGTTAATACAACAGCTAGAAATGCTGAATCAAGCCAATAACACCAAGAGCATATTTTTACTTTCTCTACTACGTATAGTAAGTAGGGGAAGTATTGTATTCCACCCAAAAATTCGATACCGAGATTTCACCGGAAATACAGGTTTTCAGACCCCCTGAATCCAAAAAAAGCATTTTTGGAAACATGTCCGTGTGTGTGTGTCTGTGAACAGCATAACTCAGAAACGAACAGTCGGATAATCACCAAACTTGGTATTTAGGTTCAGTTTCTTCCAGGGATGCGACACAAAGGTTTTCAAGAAAATCCCCCCCACCCCAGATTACCCTTTACATGGAACATTTTTCGAAAATTTTAAAATGGCTCTAACAATTTTGATTAAAATATTATATGTTTAAGATATTATCATGACAAACAAAATGTATGTCTTGAATTTTCTGGGAATGTCTCCAAAAGTATTCTTCATTGTGAACAACTTTTGCATAACTGGTAAACCATAAGAGATAGACAAAATTTTACTACACAAAAAATGTAGATCGCGTTAAAATACACAATTTATATCATATACATTTTTTTTGTTGAGTGAACCATTTTCGAGATGCTTGTTATTCCCTTAAATTTTTCAATACTTATCTTCTCAAATGTGAAATCGTTATTCATTTTTTGTCTTGTATATGCAAAGAGTATTAATCTGTGGCAAAGGGAATGGTGCTGCACCTAGCAACCAGCTATTAAGAGATATGTATGTGCTTAAAGGCTACTGTATTTCTATATTGCCCTTGTAAATATATATTCCCCTTACATCTACAAGAAAATTAGCAATAAAATAGAGTTTGCAAATGTTTATCTTGATTAACATGAAGTAGATGGAAAATAAGGTTTGGAAAAATAGTTTGTACAAGAGTAGAGAAAGTCATGTGAGTGTAACACATCAGATTTTTTACTAAACATACTCCCTCTTCGACCACATCTTGTTTCTCATTTCATCCAGCTGCTCTGCAAGGTTCAAAGTGAGTGACGAAAATTAGTTCATTTCCGCAGTCATTTGCAGTAAACCCACATTGTACACATGTACAAATTATGAATCCATTGTCAAATAATTTGAACTTAGTGATTAGCTCCACCACTTATGACCTACACATAACCTCCAATTACTGGATATCACTCAAAATGAAGCCAACATTTACACTTGTAGCTATGTTAAATTTTCAATGTTTTTGTATCTAATGAAGTAACTAAGCCCTTTGGTTTTTGTCAAAACTTCCTCAATACTTACATCACTACTCATTGTACTAGTGAACTGCTACAATGTATTTTGGGTTTATCTTGGGTAATATTTAACTTGACTCTTACCATAAAACTATGTATTGTGCTGATAAATGTCTAGATACGTTATTCTGTTTTAAATTATCACTTTATTTTATCCCAGTTTTAACAATATGCCTAATCATATGTTAATAAGCAGCCAATATCGTAGTGCAAATCTCATTATTGTCACGTTTATTTATTGATAAACTCTATGACATATTGTCTTAAGCTTTTTAATTCTCAAAAACATATTTACAAATTCATTGTTCATATGCAACAAAATTTTGTCCAGTACTTAGCATCCATTTTTCTGTACTCGAACAACAAGTATTCAGAGCATGAAAGCATCGAATAACCTATTCCATAGTTATACCTTTGATAGGCTCTATTCCAGCATTTTTTTAGCCTAACCATGGAATAATGTCTAATAGGGGTTTACTCTCAGTTTATACAACTTGCCGAAAGTCTCATTTTTTATCTAACGCTTAAAGCAGACTTTGATGAACCAATAAGTCATCCTTGGCACACTAATCAATCCTGTGAAAAATTTATAGGAGTAAAAGCATCTAACACATCAATACTTTTTTTAAAATCCATCTTTAAGGGGCTAAGTGCATGCGATAATATGGATTAAATATTCTGAGCTACATCTGTTATATCTTTGCAATGCATAACAAAATCCAATCTGCACAAAATGGTTTTTGCCTCCTCATTGCCATTACAGAAGTGAAGACCACACTTCTGATTGTCCAATTTTCTCACAAAAAGGAATCCAGCAGAAAATGAATTAATATGGTATTACTTGATTTCCTAATTAATGTTTACAGCATGCTTTTACAAAAAAAAATTTTTTTTTTCAGTTCCTTAGATGTTCAACAGAAACACATTGGCAAGCATATATGTTTTTAGAAAGTAAAGAAAATTAAGGATAGATTCCATCAAAAGCATCATGACAATCTGCTTATGGTATACAAACCTTAATATATTGATTTCATCACAGTTTGAAGCCAAACATTCACAGAACTAATGTAATTTTCAAACTGATAAAGCAATACAACATTGAGGCAGAATACAAAATGCTACCTGGTACAAGAGGGACAGTAGTGCTAAGTGACGCTGGGCGCAGTCCAAATACCATCCCATGGCGACCCCCTTGAGGTCTACCCGGGATTGAACCTGCAGGTTACAATTATAATCAAGAGAAGATTCCCTACTCCAATCTGAATATCACTTCAACAGTATTATTTCACACACTGTAATCTATTTCATTAGTAAAACAGGAATATCCTGTATAACAAACATCCACTAACTTTAAACTGATATTTTTATTATTATTATTATTATTATTATTATTATTATTATTATTATTATTATTATTATTATTATTATTATTATTACTTATTTTATACCATCTTTGTTCTCTTCAAAAGAATTATTCCAATTTGCTTTTTTCACTGTATTCTTATATTCATCTTGGAACCCTGGGATAGTGACACAAGAAAACATTTTCATGCAATCCAAGATGTATGGTGCACTTACCCTTTCAATGGTATGTGAGGGAGTAAAGTGAAATAAACTTTACCAATCAGTATCAACTAACATGCACTTCACTCACAATAATTTTAACAGAGAAAAAGGGTCTTTCATTATTTATACCCAGAGATTGAACAAAATATAGTCAAAAAAGATAATACAGTAATGCATAACTGACATTTTAAAGGTTTTATTTTTGTTATATTAATTAAACTAGAATTTCTAATGCAATTTACATCAGTACACATACCCGACTTTGTGTTTAACCAAAGGAAATGTAACTTAACCCTTAATTGGTAACATCGGTCTCTTAGACATGGTGTTCTATTTTTCTGTGATATTGCCTATGCTGATTATGTTGCAACCTAGAACACCTAGTTATGTGTCAACTGAACGTTTGTGTTTGATGAGAAAACGTGGCTTTGTAATTGTTGCTACCCATTGTCACAAATTTATCAGGAAGGCTTCGTAGACCGGTGTTACTGTTAACGTAAGTATATTTTGCGTACCTCTGATCTCTTATTTTACAAAAAAAGTTGCCATCGTTTTCTAGTATATTACAAGTAATAAGTTTACTCTTTTAGTAAACAATCACTGTTAAGCGGCATATCGATGTGTTTATTTCAGTTTGAATGAAAATGTCAAAAGAGAACCTGAATGTAAATGTGTCACGCCAAAGCCAGCAGATGGTTCAGTTAGCTTTACAACAGGTGTCGGTTTCGAATGTTCATGCAGAATGAGCCAGCCAAATACAGAATAAAGCTGCTTGGACTATTCTAAGAAGTTATGCAAAGAATGTGAAATGAAATCATAACTTTTTTCCTGGTGAGAATGCAAATTAATGAACAAGAAAGACACTACAGAACACGTTACATTATTATGTGAAATAACTTATGTATCAATGTAAAACAGGGGGTATATCAAAATGAATTTCACACAAGCTTCATACTTTTCTAATAAGTGTCTTTTTTTTCTCTTTTCTTTACTTAATTGTAAACATGAAACATATAATTATATATAAGAAGTAAATTCAATGCTGTAGTGAAAATGTGCAGATAAAATCAAATTGTGAGAGACCAATGTTACCTATAACGTGACAAAATTTATGTTACCACTTGAGGGTTAACGTAAAACCAGACAACTCTTCTTTTTTTTGGGGGGGGGGGCTTGTGTTAATGACAGTAAATAGTAACAGCATAGTTTGCAACTACTCACCATATTTGGCAGTGAAACCTACCTGAAAGAGTGCTTCCAAGTGTAAAACATCTGCTTTGCTGTATTTTAAAGCTAGTCTCTTGCTTTTGCAAATGTAACATCCACATAGTGTTTTGCTTTTACCTTCTCCTGTACAACTCAATTTTTTTTGTACACTTCTATAGTCATATCTAGGACTTTGACTTCAGAAACAACTGGTGTTATAACTTGAACTGTAGGTTTCTTAACTAGCTTTTATCCCTAAACACACTTGCATTCACTTCCAGACTCGCAGAGAATAGGGAATGATCCCAGTTACAGAAAAGTTCCCCCACCCCAAGGGAAATCAAACTGGAACTTCTGAGTTGATGAAGCCAGAATCTAACCAATGGAACACAGGGGCAATCAACTCAGATTTTATCAGCTACTCAGCTTTGTTTCTTCAATGGTGATGTGGTTAAAGCCTACTTACTATTTTTCAGATTCCTTTAAGCATTGTAAATGTGGGGAAACTAAACTGAAAGGACAAGTCCCTCTGTAAGTTTTAATATTAAATTTATTGATGAATGCTAAAACAAAACAAAACAAAAAATTGCCAATACATTTGAAATCTGTTAGAAAACCAATTCAAGTATAAACACAGGTTACCAACAGAATTAAAAAAACGTTTCAGGAAATTACACAAGTTTCTCTAACAAATTTCATATGTATTATTTAAATTATTCATTTTTCAACAAGTGAGTTCAAACCCTAAAAGCAGTAGTACAGAAAGAAACTGTTCACTTAATGCTGCTATAAATACACTTTCAAGCAAACTCTTACGATAGGCAAAGAGTACCCAAAAAGTGAATGCTTGCACTGTTTTCCTAGGTATAAGTTCACCAGAAGGCTGATATAACAGTCAACTGTTTTGTATTTAGCTGTTAACTTATTCCTAAACTATCATTTGTTTTTAAACCTGTAACCGCATAATGCCACTTAAGATATCCTTAAAATTTTACGAGAAAAATTCAAATATATTCACAAGAATTTAGTCAGTAATTCAAAATCAAAAAGTTCACAAAATACATTTTGAACTAAATAACACAATAGTTTTGAACCAACTTGAATATTTTGTACCCTTAGTTTTCATTATGAAACCCATTCAAATTCACCTTTTAAATTATTAATGAAGTAGCTACTCAAAAGGTTTTGATAAATAGTGAAAATTGACACTTCCATTGGGGTCTGAACTAGGTTCATTTAACATTCATAAGTATGTTCATGAGCCCTGTTATGTTAAAAGTTCATGTAAACCAGCTTTTTCATGAAGACAGTCAATCTTCATTTTCCTCACTGATGATCTCTCAATTTGGAGGCATATTCAAAGCAGAAACAAGGAACTGAAGACCACCTACTTCTTTCTAAATTTTACCAAATCCAGTGGTCAAAAGTGTTTGAATATCTGTTTTTATTTCCACACAAGTTAGAGATTTATAATTTGAAATTACAGGCGGAATTAAGTTATCAAACAGCTCACCATTTTTGCAAGTGTGCTAAACACTTTTGAGGTATCATCCATCACACCTAAATGCAGGCTCCATTTTCAGCATTACTTGCCAACTGCTGCCAGACTTTTTAACCCACTTAATAAAAATTCTCTTCATTTCTTTTGTATCTTCAACCTTCTTGAAAACGGATATATGTTTGTAATTTCCGACATTCCAGCTTAGTTCCAGAATTTTTAGTTCCCACATCTTTATAAAATTCCCTGTACTTCTCATACATAACAAAATCTGTCTGTGGAGCATCTTTTCTATTAAACTGAACACTCGGACAACTGGTAGAACTTCCTTTTACAGGGAAGATTAGGTTGATGGCAGAAATGTGAGGGTGGAGCTTTGAGTAACCAGCATGCAACTGCATGAACGTGCATGTTCTTGTTCTGCCCCCCCCCCCAAAAGCAGAGGGCGATGGATTTTTTCAGGTAAAAATCCTTAGCATGGCTGGTCCCATGTCATAGATTTATGTAAGAGAACCTCAAGCCTGATAAAGAGACCTCTGAGCAAAATTTCCAGTCTTTCACGCCCAATATAAAATGGGATGTTAAGAAGCATAGTGGTTAAAGAGCATCCATAAATAAAACTATTTATTACTACCAGCTTATGCTGCAACCTCGGTATAGAATTTAGGGTGTTTGATGCCAATAGAAAGAAATCTGCAGCTGTAGTATGCTTCCCCAATAGATAATTTTGGTAATGGTTATATTTGCTGTAAATCAAAACAAAATATATGGCACCAACAGGCTGAAACTTCATTAGCTCATGGAATTGCTTTGCTCAAAACTTATAAGCACCTAGTTCAACTACCTTTTTAGATTTGAGTTTTACCCTTTTTCGGACTTTACAGTCATACACGAAATGATAATTGGGAAGGAAACATTCCAGGCCTAATTTTAGGATATCTTCCCAGCACTTGCCAGTTATGAGGAAAACTTGGAAGGAACCTCAGCAAGGGAGGATGGTCCTGGCAGGATTTGAGTCACAGACCTCCAGTTCACAAGTCTGTACCTTGACCTTGGCTATTTGTTGGTATTTCCCACTTATTGAAAATTTAACAAGAATGAGAGGATTTAACGATCACAAAAATTCAAGATTACATTTAATTTGTCATGTTAATACCTCAAACACATATTGTAATCAAAATTGTTACAGGAATGCTTCAGAAAAAATAAATAAATAAAAAAAATAAAAATCACCAATGTTAACAGCAGCTTTGGTGAGGGGATTTTCTTGAATAGCTTCACCTGACATCCTTAAATCCTGTCTGATTCAAGTATAAAAGTGATTTTAAAATATGAATGAGTCAATGTACACACTTTAAACTTTACTCATGCCAAGTTGTAAAACCTTGTGAAGTTTTCAGGGATATTTGAAATCTTCCGCATGTGACGACTCTAAAATAACTTCACAGTTAATAGTGCTTCTGTTTTTAATATTTATAAAATTTGGTGTTTATCTGGTTTATCATCTTTTGAGTCTCTGTTCTCCTTCACCTGCATGTACCTAATATGGTTTTATACTGTGTTTGAAACTCTGCATACTTTGGTAGTGCTTTAATTATGGTTTTCTACTGTGTTTGAAAGTCTGCAACTTTGGTAGTGCTTAACACCCAATCTTACCGCACCACACGCGGTGGACAATGCTTATACATAAAATCAAAATAACTGGAAAAGGAAATTTAGGAAGGAAACATTCCAGGCCTATGTTTAAGGTATGTTCCTGGCATTTGCTAGTTTGGGGAATGAGGAAAAAACCTCAGCTAGTGAGGACGGTCTTGCCTGGATTTTAGCTTTGGATCTCCCACTCACAAGTCCATACTTTAATGCTCGACTACCCATTACTAGCTTCTTATTAGAAATATTGCTGGTGTATTGTTGGCATGACCATAGCCTCAATTGTCATTCTGTGAGTTGAAATGCCACACACAAGTTCGTTTTCCGTTGAAAGAGAGATTAGCTGAGTTAATGGATATACACAAATGTTCTCACACAGGAAAGACAATTAGCATCACATGAGAAGACTTTAGGAAATGGTTTATCCACTGATAAAAAGGACAATGATTTCCTGGAGAAAGGTGCTTATGACTGGAAAAATGAAAGACAGATTGAAAAGTGAAAGAAGATGTGCCTGGAGACATGTGCTGAAGTTGAAGTATCGGTTGAGCACTCCACCATAAAATCCATTCACAAACAGGGTGTGAGCTTGATGTTCCACAATTTCTTCTTTCGATTACATGAAGGAGGACTTAAAGGTGAGCCTTATGTACGTGTCCCTTCTAACAACATATCATGGTCCAAGCTTGTGTTAACAGACGAGTGTGCCATATACCACAGCACAGGAAAGAGAAATGTGGTTTCCTGATTAAAGGAAAAACCTCACTTCACTTCTAAGCTTCAACACAACCCACCACATATTACAATGAGCACAGGAATGACATTGCAGCACCTCCTCGGACTGTATTTTTACTTTCTTTACTACTTACCTAGAAGAAGTATTGCATTCCATCCAAAAGTTCAATCAGAAATACACATTATAAGACTCGCTGGGTAAAGAAAGAAGAAAAAGAAAAGAAAGAAAAAAAAGAAGAGCACTTTTAGGAAAAGGTGTGTATATGTGTGTCTGTGAACAGTGTAACTCAAAAACAAAGTGTCAGTTAAACTAAACTTGGTATTTAAGTTCAGTATCTTCCAAGGATGCGAACAAAGCTTTCAGGAAAATCTCCCATCCAAAACTACACTTTAAAATGGAAAATGTCCTGAAAATTTTAATTCTCTCAACAAAAAAAATGGCTCAAATGACTGATTAAAATATCATGTTGAATTTTCTGGGAATAGCCAGTGATTACCTCTTTATTCTGAATAACTCGTATAACCAGTAAATTGTAAGATATTGACAAAATCTTATAACACAAAAAATGTACATACTGTTAAAACAAAGAGTTTTTGCCAAATACATTCTCTGTGGCATTAACCAGTTCAGAACCATTCTTTATTATTGGTTTGAATTTTCAAATATTTGTACCTTTAATAGTAGCAAGTTCTTTTCTTGTGGTCATGCAAAGAGCCTGGAATTTCAAAATCATCACCCATCAACTTGCTTTATAAAAAAACTGTCTACTGCTTTAGCCTTCTTATATCTACAGCAAAATGTGTAATGAAAGCTTATCACAATTAACAAAAAGAAGATAGAAGAATAAGCATTTGCAAGAATAGTTTGTAGAAAGGCAGGAAGATAAAACCATGTGAATGCAACACATCAATTTTTTATACATCTGTGAATGCTGTAACATATTCACAAATGCTGACAACTTAGCTCAACCCCCAACTGGAAGAAGAGGACAGATTGAAGATTTTGGATACACCAGCACATTTCAACCTTACTATCTGAAATTTGTTAAACAATAAATTCCCTGAATGCCGAATAGGACAAGGTCCCCAGCATCACTCCCATGTCCTCCACACAGCCCTCACCCGAACACTGATAACTCCTGGGCTACTATCAAGAAGTTTGCCATGCATTGCTACATAACCTATGTTGATCTTCAACAAGCAATATGGGGAACTTTCAGTACAATCACACCTCCAGTTTTGAATTGTGTGTCCAATGGAGTGTATACGGATACCTTGGACAACCATAAAGTTCACTATAAATTAATTTTTTTGTCAAATTTACTAAATTAATGTATAGCATATAGGGATATACATTCCTGATCAATGTATGAATGGTTTTTTTAAAGAGAAAGTAATGTTAGGAAGTAACAAATGGTAAACATCCATACCTGCCATGTAGAGCAATACAAACTGATATATGAAACAACTACATGTGTACAGTGTGTCTCGCAAATTCGAGGTTCCATTAAATCTAAGCTACTTGAAGACAATTTTTTTTATTTCTTTTTTTTAAAAATCAGAGGCCAGTCATCAGTTTACATGGTCCTAATATGTATCTACACACTTTAACACCTCCCTACCTCGTCTATAATGTGTATGTGTGTTACCTGGCAAGGATTAACTTCCTTTCAATTAGGGACCAGTAGAAAACTGGGAAAACCTTCCACAATATGTACGTACATTGTAGCAAACATTCCTCACTGGAAATGCAAACAGCTGCAAATAATATACTAATTAGTTTATGACTACAAATGTTTGACAGCTGTTATAGCAGCTAGCTTCAATAGCTAACATATGTTTTGTTGAGAGGAAAAGTATCCCTTGCAACCCAAACAAGCCAGAGTTGTGTCAAGTTAAAGGAGAGTTTTATTTTAGTATTTTGTAGCTTCTGCATTAGAAAAGTGGTTGCACATCTTATTCCTAATTTGTTTCAACAATGAGTGCTAAATGTAAGAGGAAGTTTGTACCATTAAAGGTGAAATTACAAGCTTTAAAACTGGATAAAGGGGGAGACAATTAAAAAGCTTGCAGTGGAATACGATGTTGAGGAAGTAATAGTTGGAGACTGGCAACAAAACAGGGATAAACTGGAGAAGTATTCTTCAACAAAGTGTTCAGATAACTGTTTTAAAAGAAAGTGTACGAGGTCAAAATATGAAAAAAACTATTGTTTATCTGGTTCAGTCAATAAAGACAGAAGGGAAGTCCAATTTCCGGCCCAATGTTGCAAGAAAAAGCAGATTACAGTAAATAACTTCACCTTGATTTGTTTCTGGTTTCATTTTGTCTTTAATAAGTTTTCCT
Source organism: Deroplatys truncata (assembly GCA_030765065.1). NCBI lineage: Eukaryota > Metazoa > Arthropoda > Insecta > Mantodea > Mantidae > Deroplatys > Deroplatys truncata. The sequence continues at coordinate 191,139,649 of CM060976.1, read as the reverse complement.
ATCGTGCTCCATAGGTTCCGAGGTACTATCAACCCCCATTATCTTGGATTAGCGAGACTCTACTGTACTACCAAAGGTGTGTTAGCTGATGCACACAAATTCAACTGTAGAGGAGACTCATTGTTTTTCCAACTTGTACCTTTGCATCATATAACACTGTGAAGAAATACAACAAGCAATAGCATGCTTGAAATTTTCAAATGCCACTTCAATCATCCTTCACTCAGTTCTTAGCAAAATACATTTTAGGATGTATTAAAATCCAGAACTGCATCTGCACCCCTCCATAGTGAACTTTGAACCCATGCTTCACATGTACAAGCCTACATATAACACACACACTAGTCTGCATAGACACAATATTGCCAGTAAATGAAAACTGCTAAATTCTACCACAGAGCACATGTAAAATTACTTTCCAGACTGCATATCGCCTTAAAAAAAGCTCCCCGGTGCTCCAAAATGATATGATCTGAGAGAAGTTTAAAATTATGTAAGTGTAAGTAACTGGTTAAAAATATGCCATAAATATAGGGATCATAGGGAGCATACACAATGGCATGACAGGAAAAAGTTAATCTCTGAAAAATAAAAGGAGCTACTATATGTGAGAGCACTGGAGTAATGCTGTAACTAGACGGAAATTCATTATATACGTACTAAGGCAGACATATAACCACTATACTTAAGCTATGACTAAATAATATCAAAGTGATAAAATTTAGACTCAGTTTGCCATAATCGTAACTGCACCAATACTGATAGCACCCAACTATATTTTATATACATATCAATACTGGTAGCTATTTCAAAAAGCCTATACTTGAAACACTGATACACTTACCCTGCTGATTCAGTTGAGCAACTGCTGGGGGTAACGTCGTGGATACTGCTATTGGCATGGTCCCTGTCCCAGAGATTTTCACTTCTGCTGGCTGGGATGCAGCAGATAGTAATAGTGTAAGATCTTCATCATCATCATCTGGATCTAAACGATGAGATCTTAAAAAATGTAGGAACTGGGCAGTCATAGCTTTTTTCCGCCAAGCATGGTAGTCCATCATATTTCCACCCGCTTGCAGAAAAAATAGTTCCGCAGCATGCTCTGCATAGTTTTCCCTCACATTTCGCATCTTTCCCATTTTATAATCTAAAACACGTTTTCTTGCTGCACCCACTTCTTCATTTGGAGGTGGCCTTTCTTGGAGTTCTGTCAGCCTTATCCTTTTTCTTGCTGGAGCCTGAGGGCTTGTTGAACCTGCATTTAAAGGTGTTGTGAATCCAGATGTCCGCACTAAGTTCGATGTGGGAGTCAACACTAAGGTGGGTGAAGGCGATTGAACGATAGTAGTCCTTTGTCTTGGAGGGGATGAGAGAGAACTAACCAACGTTGGATGGGATGATGCATTGACAGCAGTGGCTGATTGTCCAATGGCAACAAGGGATACAGTGCCCCTTCCAGAAACATCTCCAGCTGTGTTCGTAGCAGCCAGTTGAAGCGTTCCAGCTCGTCCTGGCACACCCACCACATTAACACGCGGTGAAGGAGCAATGTTCAGTATTCGAGTGACACCGGCTTGCTGGAGTGCAGCACTTGATGTGGCTATTGTGGGAATAACCTGTAAAACAATAACACATTCAACATTATATTTAGTTTTTGCGAAGTATTCCCTGCTTATACATACTTCAGGGAAAGAAACGAAATACTATATTTTACTACTGCGCCATACAAAACAGCAGTAAAGATTCCAATAATACTCTACCTCCCCAAAATATTTAATGTTATATTGGATTTTCGATAAGCTTTGAAGCCAAAATATTCTGTACTGATCTACCAAATAATTTGAAACATTAGAACATTTGTCTCCATTGACTTGAGCACAAGAAAACAGTTTGAAGTGTTGAGCATATGAGATAAGGAAAGCACAACATTCACACATTAATTGCACTTTGAAACTGCAAAGAGATCTAATGAAACAACTTAAATCAGCTGATGATGGGAGCAACAGCTCCTGAAACGTGTTCCGAGATAAAAGACCTAATGAAACTCAAGTATTGCATGATCAAGTCCTTTTTCAATTTGAATTGATTCATACTCATGCTGGACTAAAACGTTTCCTCAGCTAAATTTTTAAATGGCCATGTAGCACAATAAAGTAGATTATGCCATTCCACTCACCTGTGTAAGACCAGGCACACTGACTTGGGATGTAATAACAAATTGCTGCCCTCTTGCACTTAATACATTTTGTGTTCCAGCAGCTGTCAGTACTTGTTGTAGACGAACTGTCTGCCCAGCTACACTTAAAGTCTGCGGAGACTGCTGTGGCCCAGCTCCTGCTTGATGATCGCTCATCTTCTATTGTTCTGAAATTGAACAACATCCTTATATGATCTGAAGCTTCTTTCCTGATGAGTTGCGAGCTACAGTGAGGGAGAAATTGCTTTGTGAATGACACACACGCACACACCTCTCCATCAGCTGATGTAGGGCTTATCATCTAACGAATCAAAGTTATCCGAATGTTTGTCTTCCTGAAATGATCGGTTTGTGAGATAGCAAGACCTTCCATGGCCGACTCACACATGTGTGTGTCAATTTCAAGGCAATTTCTCCCCCACATGAGTTCTCTTGGTGTTCCAGCAAGGTTATTATTTCCTATGCCTGAGCTTTCAGACACCAGACTTTATGTCTTAATCACCAGAACTTTGATGTGTCACTAATCAGGTTGCAGGTTCTTATATACACCTGGCAGCAGAGCTCAGCAATGGCCAAACTTACCATTGGCTCGTTTTTTGTCCATTCACATTCAGGTTAAGAGCACAAGTGGTATAACTCCACATTTGCATAAAATGGGATTAGTAAATGGATTGTACATTTTACTGTTGTAAGAAATTAACACCTACAAAATAATTAAGGGCGACTAATGGAAGCATCTTATGTGCTCTGAATGCTTAAATTGCTTTCTTTTGTTCAGGACACTAAGCAAATAAGTTCATTCTGGCATCAAAATGGAGTATGAATATCCATAGTGATATCAGCATTTTTCATTCAGACTATGAACCAAAAAATGATGACTTCTCTGGAGTTAAAGTCAAAAATAAAACTGAAGAGCTAAATAATTAAATTTGCTGCATGAGAGGCACAGTATCGATACATGTAATACATTTGACTATCATATGTATTACAATAAAATGGATTTGTATATTATTTTTTAGATGCTTTTTATGGAGCATGTCCTTAACTCAAAACCTCCTTTATGCAAATAGGGGCCATTCATCATCAAAATTAAACATTAAGATAAACTAAAACTGTGCATAAACTTAACATGATCTGTCATTCATGATGACAAACAAGGATATAAACAGCAGCCGTGAATAGCTGAGCTAATATGATGCCTGCAAAGCAAACACCAACAGTATACATGACAAAAGAGGTTATTTATGATACCCAAATTAAAGGATGTTAATCCCACACACAAACATACCTATCATCACAATTTGTTTTGCTGCAATTCTTACTGATATCCTAGTGACCATGGCCTGTGATCTTGCACAGAAAGGAAGTTAGCGAGTCAACACATGGCAATGGAAAAACTAATGTGAAATAGCAAAATAATCATGTCAGGAGGTGCACGGAGAATCACTTTCCTATTGGCTAGATTCTTATGTTTGAGGAGACAAACATAAAAGTTTGGACCTTGTAAACTTCTATGTTTAAGTTATAGTTTGCAGCCGATTTATGTCACCAGCCAATGTGAACGCATGCATTACGTTAACAGGAAACAAACTTTAAGCTTATGTTAAGCTTAACTCTTTTAAGTTTCATTGTGAATGGTACCTTACTTCATTTATGCTCTCAGCCACACAAACACCTTGCAAAACCCAAACAAACTATAAAAGCCACATATCATTGCAGTGATGTCAATGAAAGTGAAAAGTAGGTTATAGCAAATGGCAGATTTTCCCTTTCTCTACTATGAATAGTAGAACAGAATATTTATCAACAATTACATACATTTTTTGTAGTTGAGACTGACACACTTTCATATGGGTCCAGCAAGCTGTGAATCCCAGGTTGTCTGCATGTATTCGGGCCCTAATTTGACTCCCATCTTTTTCTCTTTTTAATTTTCTAATCTATTTACTCCTTACTCTTCCTAAATATTCATCCATGCTCCTACTTCTTTACCATTCTCTGTCAACATTTTTATTGCCACTGTAATATTTTCTAATTTATCCCATTTTTTTTATCTCAAATACCCTCTGCCCACTTACTTTTTCCTTTACACAATGGAGCATACCCTTTGATTCTCCACACATAAGACATACTTCCACGTTACTGTTCCTCAAACCTTTAGTATACAATACCCCTGATCGCATCTTTGCAAATCCCTCTCTTCTTTGCTTGTCACAGCTATCATCATACTTCTCCCTTCCCCATTTTTTTTCTCTATTATCTTATACAACTTCAAAGAACTTTTATTCTCAAAACTTGCCCATGTCTCTTGCCTCTCAATGTCTTCTAATTTCTTCCTTACTTTTTTCCAAAAACTGATTGAATTTTCACCCCCTTGTCATACATCCTCCATACCAATCTCTTCCAAAGTCTCTTTCAATTTCTTCCCCCAATTATTGTGCCCTAATGCATTCTGGTACTTAATGTACGTTTTAATTATATCACCATCATCTAATTTCAGATTACCGTACCAGTATTTCAAAATGCTTTCCATCACCATTCTTTTTCTTCCTGTTCTACCTAGTTCTGCCAATGCTACTTCACTTGGGAACGATTTTGGCAAGCCTAATAATCCTTTACAAAACATCCTAAGTATTACATTAGTTTTATTTACAGTTTCTGATAAACCCCAATTTCCACACCACATAACTTCTTTGATTCTACCACAACTTCATACAACCTTTCCTAGCAATTTATACACATTTCTGGTATCTTCTGTAGACACGCTCTCACTCCTTTCATAGTTAAGTTTTCCTTTGGGCATTACCTTCCTCCCATGTGGTTCCCATTCCCTGTTACTACTTATTCTCACTTCTAGATAATCAAATTCTTTCACTATTTCTAGTCCTTCTCCATCCAGATGCCATTTTTCACATTCCCTTAATTTACTTCCTTTTTTTTTAATACCATTACTTCAGATTTTTTTATGTTTATTCCTATGCCCCACTCTCTGCAAAAAACGTACTAACTTCATTAACTGCTTTCTGTAATCCCCAACTGTTATCACACCTGCCATAGGTCATCAGCATAAAGTAACCCTAGCATCTCAGTGGTTCCTATCACTGGACTACTAGATTGCTTTTCTCAATTCTTTCTAAAAGGTCAAAAATAAATAAATTAAACAGTACAGGACTCAACTTACTCCCTGGTCTTAGCCCTAGTTTTTGATCTACTGCATGATACAGAACTTCACTTCCTCATATATTTTCTTATCTCTATAATGAACACATTACTTACACCCTTTTTTTTTTAACTTCCATTCTAGAGCCACCCTGTTGATGGCATCAAATGTTTTTTTTGAAATCGGCCTCGCTTGTGACAGGTATTTTTATTTACAATTATTAGTATTGCCATTATAAATATTATCTGCAGGTCCTTTTCCTTTTCTAAACCCTGCTTGGAACTCAACAATTTTATTTGTCCTTTTCTGCCATTATCCATGTATATATTTTTCCTAATATTGACAGGAGGCTAATTCCTCGGTAATTACCTGGTTTATTCATATTTCCCTTAACCCTGTATAAAGGTACCAACATGCTTACTTTCCAGTTTTCAGATATGTCTTTACTTTCTTTCACTTAATTCAAAAATCCCACCACTATTCTCATACTCTCATCAGTTTTGCTAAACATTTTCCAGAATCCCTCTGGAATTCCATCTATGCCTACTGCTTTGTTTGTTTTAGGATGTATAGTATGTAGGGGAAATATTGTACTCCAAAAAATTTGATGTAGAGATTTCAACGGAAATAATGTTTTGAGCCGCCCTGAACAAAACAATCAAAATAAAAAAAGAATTTTTAGAAATAGGTCCATGTGTCTGTGAACAGCATAACTAAAAAACGAGAAGTTGTTAAACATCAAATTTGGTGTTTAAGTTTATCATCTTCCAAGGATGTGCAATTTTCAAGAAAATCCCTCCACCCCAACTATCCTTATATGGAAAACCCTTCAAAAATTGCTCTGACAATTTTGATTAAAATACCACATATTTAAGTCATTTACATAACTAAAATATATATTTTGAATATTCTGGGAATAGCCTGTGAAGTCCTCTTCATTCAGAATGAGTTTCATATAATCCAGTATAATTGGTAAACGTTATTGGTAAGCAAGAAGAAAACGTACTACATAGAAAAATGTACACCTCTTTAAAACACACAATTTACTTCAAATAACTTTTTTACGGCATCAACCATTTCTGAGATATCTGTTATTAAATTGTTCAGAATGTTCAATACAATGTCATTCTTTTTAAGCCCTATCAACATTCAGTTGTTTCTTATGATTGCATGGGGAAGCCAGCATATAGCGTCCAGTTCTTAAACATTAGACTATTGCTACTCCCTTTGTATCTGTAACAAAATGTGTACTGTAGTTATTGCTGCAAAGGTTTATCTCAATTAAAATGAAGTAGATAGAAAAAATAAACTTTTGTAAGAATATTTGCATACACACTAATAAATGAATAGATGGTAGAGAAACTCATATGAATGTAACACATCAGATTTTTCAATTATATAACTAACACCTCTTCAGAATGAATGCTAAGAACAGAGAACCCCCAAATAAAAACCGAGCCATACCATTTGGCCAAGGAATTGTGCATGAACCTATAGCATCTGCAGTGTAATTTGGAAGCAGTATAAAATTATATCTTACAGGCTTGAGAACAATGACATTACCTGCTATTATTAGTGATGTAAATAAGATTAATATAATCATCAGGATAACCATGTGAAAATGATATCACAATCTGCTACAGAAAGTCTTATGCTTATTACGTGTTCACGAAATGTGTATCTCAGTTATGCATGTAAATACTTATTATGTAAATGCTCATTACTTATTCAAGAAGATTTTACCTGAGCTGTGCAAGTACATGGATTTGCTTATACAGTGACAAATTAAAAATACTATAGCCCACAATGCTCTTGACTTGGAGGAAAGAAACTTTTGTATTTGCCTCCCGACGTGGGCATGGTAACATTGCTGATTGATTCACTGTGTACACGAATTGTGCAACCTTTCTATGATATTATAACACTTTACAACACTTAGAAAATACAAGTCAGAAACAATATTTATGTTTATGCATGTCAGTGCCCCATCTAAACACAAGATAATGCAGCCAGTTTATAAATAAATCACTGGTTTGTTTGTCTCATGTAGTTTCTGCAACTTATTCTGTACATGTTGCTTTAGGTTTACTTTACTATATTCTGTCCGGAGAGTGCTAAGCAAGCAGTGGAAGAGAGTGGATGTGTGAGGAGGAAGCTCCTGGAGTGAAGAAAGAAGGGCTTAAGTAACCATGGGAATTGGTATTGAGGTGCACAGAGCAAGAACTGGAGCATTTAATAAATTAAAATGGAAGGATTTTAAAACAAACAAAGGTGTAGAAGAGATGGTAAACAGGTTTCTTCTCACATGTGTAATAGGTATACTATTGGTAATTGGTGGAGTTGAAATTAACACTGGGCCAAATGGGGATCGAAACGTCGTGGAACAAACGTTTGTATACATTAAAGATATGGATGAGAGATTAGGAAATAAACTCAATGGAATGGAAAAGGAACTAATAGATATTAAGGGAGAGATTAAAAATGAAATGCAAGTTATACGAAATGAGGCACAGAAAGTTAAAAGAAGAGTTGAGTTGCTGGAAGAGAGACACCGAAGATTTAATTTGGTTATAGCAGGAGTGAAAGAAAGGAATGGAGTATGGCCTGTAGATGAGGTAAGAGAGATTATAGAAGGAAAGCTTGGCTTGAAGCTTCAGGGCTGGGAGATTAGAGAAGCTTTTAGAGTGGGGAGATCAAGAGGAGCCAGAATGATAGTTGCAAGATTTACATCAGTGCAGTTTGTCTATGAAGTATTGAAGAAATCAAAGTTATTAAAAGGAACAAATATCTTTATAAATAGAGACCTATCGGTGGAACAACGGGCTTTGAAGAAGGATTTAATACACAAATGATGCTGGCTAGAATGGAAGGGAAACGGGCCTTTATAAAGAATCTACGATTATGGGTCGATGGGCGTATGGTGATGGGATACGAAAGTGACACAAGGAACACCAGATCGCAGAAGCAGGATATGATTCAACAAAATACATCTGAGACCAGAGAGAAGGAATGCAGAGGAAGTAGACCAGAGGATAAGGATCGACATATGGAAGTTACATCACCGGCACGTGGGGCTGGCAGAAAGAAGATGACGGTGTTAGAGAGTAGGCGTGGCCAAGACGCAGTCAGAACGTCAGATCAAAGTGACGCAAGGGCATCAGCTGGCGAAACAAGGAAAATGGAAGTTACGTCACTGCTACGTGGGGCTGGAGGGAAGAAGATGGCTGAGTTAGAGAGGGGATTAAGAGCCGAGGCAGTGACGTCAGATCAGAGTGATGTATGGACAACAGCTGGCAAAGTTAGGAAAGTGGCATCATCGAGGAGGGAGGGAATTCAACCGACACGTGATTTGATTGCGGGCAGGGCAGAGGCGTGGTTTCAGAGTGGCGAATTGGTGGAAGAAGAAAGCATTGTGTTGACACCTAATGGGAGTGTACGGATTTTGGACAGAAACAAAGCGGGACCGTTAAAGGAGCCAACAGAAATAGATTTATGGAGTAGGAAAGTGTGCCATACATATAGAAACAGTGTAGGCTCTGTGAGAAGTATGGGAAAACAGAAGCAGTAATAATGAACTAAATAGAATAGGGAGGGAGAGTGACTATAGAATGTATAGAAGGGAACAAATTAGGCAAAGTAAAGACAAGGTACTGCTAAGCAAGTGATAGATTTTATGAAATCGTGAAGTGAATGATTTAGATATAAAGGACGGTAAACACGAGAGGGCTAGGAGGGAGAGGTACATTTCTTAGTATGAACGAGCAAGTGTTGTTATGGACGATCAGTACGGGGTACAAATAAACATTCTCTAAATTGCGTCTAATAGTTCCCATTTCCCGGTGATAGTGGAGTATTACAGATGGCGGAGGAAGCAAGGGAAGGAGATGGGAAGGGGAGAAGAACAGTAAGCAGTATAGTGAATTTAAATGAGAAACGTTAGTGATATGAAGCTAACTCAACACACATGCCTTGTAAATGCGGAAGCTTAGGTACAATCGGCAAAAGGAGCCAGGGCTCGACGCTGATCATGCCCAAATGTATTGTATTAGCTCAACATTCAATAAAGATATCATATCATATCATATTCTGTCCTGGTAAACCTCAATTAGGTTAACTTCCAGTTGCTATAAATGAGAATCCAAGTGTGCCAAAAAGCATCTAAGAGTCACTCTTAAAATACAAAATTCAGCTCTCTGTTTCTTAAATCAAGATCTTAGAGCATTGTTTACAGCATTTTCCACTGAGCAGATAGACTTTTATTAATTTTGAAAAGTGTTCCTCTTCCACATGCCCAAAAAATTACCTAACATACAAATACTGCCATTTATGACATTAAAATTTAGCTAAAAGTTTGGATCACGGGCAAAATATCCAATAATTTGATTGGTATCATACATAGATGAATTCATTATGCTATTCTGTTGGCTAAAAGGCAGTAGATATGGAACCTGATTTAAATTTGCTTAATGTTGCTTATTTCTAACAAAGTTTGCTCTATCCAACATTCAGCTAAAAAAGTAGAGGAAGTCTACCTGAAATTTCACCGGAAAAAACACATTTTGAGATTCACAGAGAGAGAGAGAGAGAGAGAGAGAGAGAGATATGGGGAGGGGGGTTTAAGGGTGCTAAACATCTAAGGTCATCAGCACCCTTACAACGCATAAAATTTAAAATCCAAAATATAAATACGGGACACAAATCTGCTTAGCCTAAAACACTAAAAAACAAGACAGCAAATTCTAAAAACCACCACACTAAAAATATGGTAAATAAAACAATAAAAGAGTAAAATGACGTGCCAAGAACTGCAGAACACAAGGGACAAGAGCACCATATGTCCGCGGGGGAGAAGAGCCCACATTAACACAGACAATATAAAATCACAAAACGCTCAGCGCATCAAATGCACAGACTAAAACCACTGTCACTGATAAAATGTAAAAGACATTTTATTGCATGCGCGTCATCTGCCAAAACATTGGCTATGCCAACAGACACACACACACGAATGCATATTGGAGCTAAAGCTTGACACTGGGCTAAAATGTGATGCACCAATAAGGGCGCATCACACTGCTCACAGAGTGGTGTGGGGTCATCACTGAGCAGGTGTCTATGACTACTAAGGCAATGTCCGATACATAAACGAGCTAAAATTACCTCTTCCCGACGAGAAGAGGTACCCCAGACTAACGGGAGAGCCTGTCCACTCATCCCACCAAAGCGAGAGGATGCGGCGATGTAAAATAACAAACAAATCTGTGGAGGGAACAACAGAGGTAAAACGCCAATTTGGCAGCAGCGTCGGCAGACTCGTTCCCTGAGATGCCCACATGATCTAGAATCCACACGAAGGAGATGCTGATGCACGAAGGACCAAATGAGTGGAGCAGGTCATGAATGCGCTGTACGAGCGGGCAGTAGGTGCACATTGAGATTCACAGAACTTATATTAGCAAAGTCTGATATTACATCCACAAGACTTTCTCTACCCATTATTGTTTTTATAGAGCTTCTACAATTATTTGTCATGCTAATCATTAACTTTTGCAGAAATAGTTTCACAACACATTTTGTTGTAGGTAAAAGGGGAGGAATAGTCAAATTTTAAAAGCGAGTCGATATGTGCTGGCCTTGAAATCCCATGCTCTTCCCACATTACAAGAAACAAATGAGTATTAGCAAACCAATAACAGAATATCCTGAAAGAGCCAATGCCACAAAAAATTAATTTAAATAAATTGTGTATTTACATTTTTATAGCTTGCTTTTCTCTTTTATAGTTTAACAATTATTCATAATTTGTTCATGAAGAGGACTTCACAAGCTATTCCCAGAAAATTCAAGATTTACATCTTTTCATGTAAATATTTTAAATATATGGAAATTAAACTGAGTTTCTTTATGGACACACATTAATTGCTATGGTTCTTAGTGTCCCATTCTATATTGGGCATGAAAGAACGGAAATTTTGCCCAGAGGCCTCTTTATCGGACTTGAGGTTCTTTTACGTGCATAAATTTATGAACAGCATAACTCAAAAACGAAAAGCCGGATAAATGCCAAATTTGGTATTTGAATATAGTATCTTCCAAGGATGCGACACAAAGATCTTCAAGAAAATTCTCCCACCCCGGACTTCCCTTTACATGGAACATTTTTCGAAAATTTTGTTTTTCGTCTCAAAAACAATTTTGATTAAAATATAGTGGCGTATGGTGTGGTAACAAGGTTTTGACAAAATCATATGTTTAAGATATTTTATGGCAAATGAAACTGATATCTTTAATTTTCTGGGAATGTCCCCAAATCTCTTCTTCATTCAGAATGACTTTTGCATAACTGGTAAACCATAAGAGATAGACAAAACTTTACTACACAAAAATGTAGATCCCATTAAAACACACAATTTGGTTTTTTTTTTGTAGATTGGACCATTTCCAAGATATTCCTTATTTATTTGAATTTTCCAATACTTAATACTTTTTCTCAAATGAGAATTCGTTGTTCATTTTCGTTTACGTCCTAGACATGCAGAGAGAATAGAATGCTCCACATAGCAGCCAGCTTATAAAACATTTGACTATCGCTTAAAACCTACTATATTCCCCTTGCAGCTACAAGAAAATTAGCAATAAGATTCTGCAAATGTTTATCTCGATTAACATGAAGTAGATGGAGAATAAGTGTTTGTAAAAATAGTTATTACAAGAGTTTATCTTTGTGCCATAACTTTGGAAAATACTGAACTGAAATGCCAAGTTTGGTATCTGTCCAACATTTTGTTTTTGAGTTATGCTGCTCATAGAGACACAAACCTTTTTTTCTAAAGATGCATGTTTTTTTTTGTACTCAAAGGCCCCAAAACACTTACTTTTGGTGAAAGCTTGATATTGAAGTTTTGGATGAAGCACTTCTTTCTCTTACAGTACATGGTAGAGGAAGTAAAATAAGATTTTACATATGTAGTGCGTATGGCAGAAGTAAAAAATTGAAAAAAAAAAAAAAAAAAAAATTCAGCAAGATTTTCAAGAAAACCCCATAATCCTTCTCCCCAAAGCTACAATTTACATGTGAAAATGTTTATTTGTATTTTCCTTGAAAATGTACATCTTGAACTTTCTCTGAATAGCCCACAAAGTTCGCTTCATTTTGATCAATCTTTTACTAGGAAACCATAAGAAACAAAACAAAAGCTTACTTCATGAAATATACAGAGCTCATTAAAGTATATAATTTTGATAAATAGTTGTTTTCGTAGTATTAGCATTTTCAAAATATTTAATGCTGTATTTTCAAATATAAGGGTACCATCTCATAGAAGTGAGAATGGTACCCTTAATAATTACAATGCTTCAAAGTTTCCAATTATTCTACTTCTCTTTTGTTTCATAACAGGGTATTATACTAACTTCTGAATTGATTCCTCCATACTTTCAATACACATTTGGTGTTTCTACATATTGTATACAGTTAGGTAGTTATTGCTTAATTTGAAATCATTTCTAAACAAAAACATATCTTGAATAATGTAATGTGGATAGAAGAATAAATTTTTAACCCTCTTAGTGCTGTGAGCCAATCTGGTCAGCTTTCCAAAACCAGCTGGAGAAAGCAAGAGGCCTGCCATGGCACTTAAAGCGAGAAGTAACTATTATGAAAAATTGTATAAAAATAGCTAATGTTTAAGAGATACAATGGTGGAAACTTTTCAAGCACAAGGCCCTGGTAATATAACTTCCATTTATAGTAGTAGTATGCATACATTAATTTTATAGTAGGTAAAAATATGATACAATATAGCATGTTTTTGTAGGATAAATAATTCTTTCACAATATAAGTTTAAAAATTACACAATTAAAAATGCACTCAGAACCTTTTTTGGCTATATCAAACGAAAGAGTGATGATTTTAAAGAAAAGAAACATTCATTAGTATTAAAAAAGCATTTGATTGTTTTATAACTTAGGCCGGAAACAATGCAGCTGCGAAAAGTAAACTAGTTACATTTGGTTGGGTACTCACCAATAAATCACATTGATGACAAATTCAGGAATATGTTGTGTTAAACTACACACTCGGCATTGTTATTATTCCTTCTTTATACTGTCACTTTTCAAATATTAAACTAACACTAATGGCACTAATATTATATAATATTATTAATGAATGAATAACTGCAGGCATGTTGAATAGAAACTGAGATATAATCAAACTAATAGCACATAAGTGGCTCAGAAAATTAGTATATAATTATTTACATACCCTTATTTTGCACACTTATGAGTGCCCGTGCACCTGGTATGCAATCCTCTTATCACAATGTATGGAACCATCGCTTTATGCTGTGAATGAAACACAAAGCACTGTCTTTACCTTTTTCCAAGTAATAACCTAACACCGTCAACTTATACATTGGCACCACCCTCAGAGTTACAGCAGTGTAAATGCTATTTCTTGTAGACAACTATTCTTTGTTTAGGAAATCTACAGTGGAACAGTAAACAATGCCACATTTTTTACAATGATGTCGGCATCACTTTAGGCAATTTGCTGAAATGTATCCTTTTTTGTGTTGAACCAGGGTGCATGTCTGGTAAAATGTCAGCATTATCAGAATCACTATCTCATCAACTCATCGGCATTAACCTTGCACTGCTCAAAACAATGCAACAGATTCTTGTAATCAACATCAAATGCTTGCTATTTTACAAAGTGCACAATCGTAAACTGAGGGGATGTTTACTATTGTAAAAACCCCATGCATAGCGCTATAAACCAACAGTCGAAGGAAAAAGGTTGAACCTTTCCAAAAGTGAGAGTTCCATCAGTACAGGTGTTCCTAAAAATAGTTTTACCATTAAGATTCTCGCAAGCTGATGTGATCACCTGTGGAGCCCAAACGGATGGACTTTAAAAAGCCAATCTGCTCGTATATGGTACTATGAGGGCTGGCAGCTGCTCTAACTCGCAGCACTAAGAGGGTTAATGATGCTATAATGTATTACACGTGTCTCCAAATTTGTAATGGATAGAGAAAGTTATAGTGTTTTCATTTCCACCAGGCATATCTAGAACATCCCTACTCTACATTTTCTCCCTCCTATGCAAGTGCAATCAAAAGTCATAGCTGATACATGAATGTTTTGCACTAACAATAATAAGCCTTGTAGGCAATTTCACAACTAGTTTTATTATTTGGCTATTGTGTACATAGGATTATAGGTATATTCTTGCCTTGATGCCATGGCAAAATTTCACCTTTCCTACAATTTGTATTGAGGTTCCTTTTCCTTTAAGCATGGATTGATAGCTCGCATTGTTCATTATCACACATCTTTCTTCCATTCTCCAAAGATTGGTAAAATATTCCTGAAACACTACATTACTCATTTCTTGATGATAATCACCAACATGCCCCTTTTGTCATCCTCTGTAGTCTAGGAGTATCATTCTAGCAGCTAGTTCCCGAGGTCGCAGGTTTGAACCCAGTGAAGGGCAATGGATTTTTTTTGGGGTGTAAAAGTCCTCAGCATGGTTTCCTTCACACCCAACATAGATGGGATACTAAGAACCATAGCAGTTAAAGAGCATCTATAAATAAAACTCAATTTACCATGCCCCTTCTATGAAACCATATTTGGCCAATCCAGCATGACAATTATTAGATTTGATACTTTACCTTATGGAATGTTTATACCATCATTTCTTTTACAATCCTGACAGATAAAACTTTTAGCATGATTTTGATTAACTCAAGCTTCTCAATGTAAATAACAGGATGATGGAGGTCTTTTCCTTACCATGCATGATCTTAAAAAATGAGGCCATTGCCACAATATCTTAACTCTGCATTAAAAAAAAAACTTGCCGTCATTACATTTTTAATAAGCTAAGTTTTCTCAAAATGTTGTGCAAAGAAGTAATACTCCTGTAAGTCTATTTTGTCCTTTAAAGCCACTAAGTTTATTTAAGTGTAGTATATTATATTCACCACTCCTGCAGCGAGTGACAGATTACTTATTTCTGTAAATTGTCTCTATGACAGATTTAAATGTGTCATGTTTTTTCTTTCTTTCTTGAAGAGGAAAAGTATGGCCCTGGGGCCTCTACATTTCCAATTACACTTTTCTGAGCTTCCACAGATATACGCTCCACTGTTTCATACAGACAGACACCTGACATGCGTCTGCAGTTATTTCTTGTGGAGCACTAAAAATCACACCCTTTCCTTGTCAGTTTTCCAGAGCTTTAAAAAAGCATACACTTAATGTCTTTCAAATGTTATCAAACCACACAAGCAAACCTCAGATCACTGTGGAAAAGTAAAACACACAAACTCACACACAATTACCTAATTAACCTGAGACTACTGATATTTCACTCTAAGCAGAGAAATGGGAGACCTGTGTTGCCACATTGTATTAGAGCATGTGTCAGCTGTTTAGCAGCATACCAAATAGCAAACAGCTTGCTGGGACGTAACGCTAGTGAGCAGTAGTAAACCATGCCAACATGTCAATGTATTACCCCTCGAAGTTCAGCTTGTATACCCCCGCCGTTGAAATGTTGCACTTGACAGCTGGCGATTAAGTTGGTACACTCGCAAAAAAACAGATGAAAAGCTTTAACCGTTAGGCTTCCTAAACCAATCACAAAGCAGCATTTCAGGTGGTCCATGAATAAGTGGAAGCGAAACTAGAAGCGGCTCTGTTGTCAGATGCAGCTTTTTTCAACCACGTGTTTTAGTTTGTGTCGAGTTGTTCTTTGCAAGCTAATATTGTTCATTGTTATTTATATTTGGTGTTCATTTATACACACACACATATATATATCTTTTTAATACATATTTCATTCATATTATTTATATAATTTTAAGTGCGACAATGTCTAAAAAATAATGCCGGTCACCAAGTGATGAAAATCCTTGTGTCGAGATGTACTAATTAATAATCAGGCATTGGAACTGTTTAGGACCTGGGAATTCTTCTTTGAACAGTAGGAGTACGTCAAGGTTCAAGGGCATTCCTCTATTCCAGTTGATAAAGCCATACAATGAACTGCAGCAGCTCTTGAACTAATCACAAGAACTGTTATTTACAAGGGAGTGAAACTCCAAGAGAAAGAGGACAAAATTCCTGAACCATCTGGAACGTGGCGTGAGTGAAAATAACTTCGTTATCGAGCTTATAATTTGATTTATTTCTCCTCATTGCAGCAGGCACGTTTGCATTATTTTGTTTCTATATTGTCAAAAGTGCTAATTTATTATTCAATGACGTTCGCTGCTTATGTACACTTTTTGTATGATAGAAAGGAGAACAAAGCTGTTGTTTACTAGCTGCTCTGGCAACATCGCAACCACAATATAGACGTTACGCGAAGCCACAAGAACTGTTAAGTGCAAAGATTCAATGGCGGGGGTATAGGTGAAGGGAAAGCAGGATGGTAGCACCTTATTGATCAGAGCAACAGCGGAGGGGACAGTGCCATGGAAACTACCCCTCCAAGAAGTGTCATGTTATTTAAATCCTACGTAGAGATGGGAGGATAGTTGCATGGAGAGGTAGTGGTCAACTAGGAGCAGAGTGTAGGATGAATGTCCTTGAGCTACCTGGTCAGAGTGAAAAGACTACCACAAATTTTTTACTGCATAAACTTTACCTTAAAATCACATAACAAACAGCTATTAGTTAAGTGTCACAGAATTTCTCATTGAGAATCACAACATCTAATATAGAGCTATGGCTTAGCAATTGTTAAGGGTCGACCCATGCTTGTGGAATCACTAAAGGCTGGTTCACAATACGCTGAGAATGGAAACCAAAATGGAAATGAAAACAGGAATATAAATATATTGATGGACATATAGATAGATTCCAACAAAGTGGAAAGTCGATTTTGCATAAATAGATTTTATTTGTTTCCAACTGACCAATGGTATTTTTTCACCTGCTTCCAATTCAGCCAACATAATGCATGTTAACCAAAAATTCCATAGGGTAAACATTTTCTAAATGCAGATTCATGACTATTTTCAATTCCTCTAGGCATACCAAGCTTTCATTCCTTTATCAATGACATACACTCAAGTTTGATGTTCTTTTTAGATTTTGCTATTATTTTTTAAACAATAGCCTGTTTTGAGTTACACATAAATAAAGCACAGATGACATTCATGCTGGAATTTCTTCCAGTTTCATTTTACCAGCTTTCGACCAGAGAGAGCTATAGTAGCTGTTTCATGTCACAGCTACTTTGATTAATTTCTACAGTAAAGAATTGAATATGCACAATATAGCACTTGCTGTGCCCAGGAACGAGAATGTTAAAACCTGGTCAAGTCTTCTTTCTCATTCGGAAAGCTTCTCGTTAATTGTGAATGCTTATATTACAATACACGTAATTTAACTTTGTCGGCCTTAATCTGGTTACTGCTCTTGGTTATTGTGAACCAGCTTTAATAAGACCGATTTTAAACTATACAGCAGATGCAAATTAGGATCCCAGTTGGGTCAAGCTATCTGAACTTCCTCTATAGCACTTGCTCTCATTCCTTGTAACTATTTCTGGTGCCTAAAATTTATTTTTATACTCCCTTCATTAATTTTGCCTTTTGATAGGATAAAAATTAGGATCCCATTTCGGTCTGGTAGTTTGTGTTAACATATTGTTCAAGATTTTTTCTTCAGTCCTTAGGAAGAACACATAACTCAGGGCATCATGCTGATGGACTCTGGAGTGAGTGATTCTCTCTTTTGGCATGAGATTGTGTTTATTGCAAGTTCCAACTGCATTCTAACACTACAGCCTGGTTTCATGTACATTAAAATTTTTTTTTAAATGGTCTGGATTTGTGAAGAGGTAGGCCTGTTTTTGCAAATCTTCGGTTACACAGTTAATTTTTTATGCAACCTTCAATGCAACTACCTGTATGAACATCATGACTATTATTTAGCCAGCCTGTGTGATGAATGTCAGGGTTGTGTGACATGAGGCTTGTTAATTTTGCAACTATTATTGCCATATGGTTATACTGATCTTAAATTCAACTAGCGTGCATATAATGTTATACCATGTGCTGTGGATGGTTCAATAAGCTAATTGGTTGTTAAATTAACAGTGTGACAAACTCAAACTGGCTCACATACACAAGCACACATTTTTTTATTAAAGAAAAACCTTTTTGCACTGTATCTTCAAAATGCTGATGAGCTATTGAAAATTAACATTTCTATGCACACAAAAGAGGTTTAAAGACACTGTTAATAATATTTTCTCGCCAATTTTGCTTTAATACTATCATCAACTCACAGTACTGTCATCATATGTTTTGAGTTATTTTCTTAACACTAGAATGCCCATGTAATCATTTTGACTCCTTTGCAAATATGTTTTAAATCATTACTTATGTTTGTGATATTACACTGCAAAATCCTTGCACAACTTTTAAGTACTGTTAGTTTGGAGTAAGTTGAAAAAGACTTATCATATGCAAATAATGTTTGTAACAGAAGTTACAGATTTACCTAAAATGCCTAATGGGATCAACTTTAATGCAGAAAGTGCACCCAATGGGCATTAAATATGTTTACATTCGTTACTGTATTTGATCAGCGATTTCTTCCTTTTCTTGCAGCATATCCATCCTCAGTACTTGTTACTAAGTGGTGCAAATCACAGTTTGTTCCCATCCAGGCATCATTGGTTTTAGTATCCATGGCATAGCATTCTGCCCATATCTCTTTCTCTTTTTGTCTTCCCTCATTCATGGCTACCTTCAGCTGGGCTGTGAGAGGTGAATCTTGAATCTTAGGTCTTCCAATAGTAAGGTTTCCTTAACTAGGATGAAGACTAATCTCAAAGCTGTGAATTAGAGAAGTATATTACTACTTTTAAGAATCTTGCTTTTATGCTTTCAATGTCTGCCCAATGCTTTGTTAGATGTTCTCATACGAGCTCCAGCACATAAGTTAGGAGTGGGAGTACTCATCCTCAAAGTCATATAGCTATTTTCAGTGGCATTCAAAGCAGATTTTGGATATCACGCATGAATCTTACTGCTGCTGCTGCTCTGTTCTCTCTGTTATGTAGCTGTGAAGATCTTTCCAGTGGTTCTGAAGGGTGGTTCCTAAATATCAGAATGGGTTGACTAGTCATAGTTTTCTTTCATTGAGCACTATTATGTCTTCCACTGACACTCTTCCTCCTTTGCAGAAGATTATTATCTATGTCTTGTCCATGTTGATTTGTAATTCATTGGTTTCTACCCATTTGGTTAGATTATTTATTGCTCTTTGCAGTTGTACCCTGTCATTTGTAGCTAGTGCTATATCATCGGCGTAGGACCTATACATTTACACTCATTGCTTCATTCTGTATTACCTGGACTATATCCTTGGTTAGTCAATTTGATTCTGTGTATTTCTTTCTATGCATTAAATTAAGTATGTGCAATTTATACTCTTATTTGAAAGCATTTGCAGAGATTTCAATGGACATCTACTTCTGTTAGGTTGTCAGCAATATGAGTACATAATTTCATCCAAACTGTCAAGCATCATTCTATTCACTATCAAAGCAACATTATTACCAGGGTTAGGATTTTTAGATGCACACCTTTTTTCTTAGGGTAAGTTATAGCTGTGCGAAAAGATATCACAGTGTGAAATTTTGTTTCTAGTTGCGAAAAGAGGCAGTTTTCTTGCACATTTTTCCCTTTCATTGGACCTTTATCCTACTTTCCCCCAACCATCCCCTTTTTTTCTTTTAAGTTTCATTTATTCTTTAACTTTCAATCAACTCTCCTCAGCTTGCTGTGCACGTGCGAATAGTAAGCCTACCTCTTTCAGTAAACACTGCATGGGAATTGAAAGCACACCTACAACAATGGAAAATAATTGTGTATTCAACGAAAACCTCTTTCTCTCGCTTTACTGCTATAAATTAGCCCGCAACAATGCAATGGGCAATGAGTGATTCTATCCCAACAGAATCAGTAGCCTGCTGTTTGTGAATGTGAGTTTGTTACTGTGAGAGATGTCATCTGTTTGCGTGGAGGCGAAGGCTGGGCACACAGAGATGGCAGTAACCTCACCCACACAGTTCCGAGAATTATTAAGACTGGGTTCTGCTCGAAACTACTAGAAATTGCTGAGACTGAAGTTCCAGCATGAATGAGAACATTCTGGTAATTGTCGCGGTGTTATAAGAGAAAATGGACAATGAATGGGAGCAAGAATGAGTTGTGTGACAGTTGCATTGTGTTAGTAAGTGAACTAGTATTAGCTCTCCAAATGATTGTACTAGTACTAGATTTTACCATGCTAAAGGTGTCCAGTGCTCGATTTATTGTTCTGGCTGAGGAATTCAAACAAGATTTCATAGACACTGATGGAACTGTTATGCGATGTACTATTTGTGATTCAGGAATTTTGTTAGATGAAAAACACCAGCGAGATCACATTAAACAACACATTTCCAGCTCTAAGCATCAAATGAACAAGACTCTTCAAGCAAACAAATCCCGGCAACCTCTATTATGAAATGCGTTTCAACAGAGTTCTTCAAAAAGCCAAAATTTTAATGAATTAAACATTGATTTGTACTGAGTAATTCAGAATCCGAGAAGTCTTTTAATCTTCCTAATAAACAATTTGAACTACATTACAAGAGAGAAAGAGCTAGACAGCTTTTAAGTTTACCTGGTGGACAGAAGAAGTCTGGCAGTCTATCTTTGCACTGCCTTGGACTAAATCGCAAGTTTAACAGAATACATTTAAAAGGTCCATTACACAGAGTCTGGGTAAGCATGTGATGAGAGCCAAGAGAGACAGTCAAAAAGTCACTTTAAATACTGTAGCCAAAGCTGACCACGTGGTAACTTCAACGCTACATCAGTATCGTCAGCTTGATTTATATAATCTCTCCATGTGTTGAACTCTCTGTGAACCTGAGGTGATCATTTCCTAAAAATCACATGATATAATCCTATCTGGAAACAGACTAGCAAGAATTCTAAAGCAAATTTAACTTATTCACTTAAACACAGTTTATCCTAAATATCTCAAACAAGGTGACAACCGATAATTTCTTTACCTCAATCCTCCTTGGCAAAAAAACTCAAGTGATAAATCTATTAGCCTTAAAGGATGTCAATAAATGCAGGAGAGGTTTCTAGTGATCTAAAATGGATTAAATCATTGTATACCACCATAGCTTACAAACAAAGGAACTGTACTGATTGCTTGCCTAGGTAAACCAAAAAGAATGTATTAGCTTTGAGCAGCATATATATATCAACATTTTGGATAACTAAACAAAAACTCTTGACATACTGAAAAACAGTTTGGCAGAAGGCATGGAAATACTCAGTGTGCATGGGCACAAGATGGCCTGGTCATTCCTTTCAGCATACCTTAGCTGCCTGGGCCCTTTACAAGGAAATAACCAAAGAAAAAAATCAGTAGCCTAGAATTTTGATAAAAAAAAAAAAAAAAAACATCGCAATATGACTTAGCAAATGTTGTAAAAAATAAAATCAGTGTTGAATACGTGTGTGCAAGTTGTGAGCCAAAATAGCTCATATCTGACTGTTCATATTTGTATACATTGATTTTCCCAAAATAACGTTATCACTATTTATTTACGTGAAGGTTAGACAAGTGTGGTAGATGGTATTTTGAAGGAGTGCACATATTTTTAAGATACTTAGCATTTTTTTTCATGTCATTTTTAAGAGGTGCACATGGATGTTTTAATAAATTCATGAGTCAAAATGACTGGAGCAGGTATCCATGGGTGCTTGGCACAGCCAAGCATTCTAGCTTTACTGGACCATACTGTGGACCCTGTCTCAAACTCCTGGTATAGGTCTTCTCTATAAACTGAAATTACTTTCATTCCAGGATTATTTCAACTAATACTGCTCTTTATTTTACTCAATTATTACCTACCTGTGAATCTGAACTTATATTACCACTGTTTACACATGGTTCATACTACTTTTACTTTATCTGGCTCACACATAGTAGGTAGAGAAAGTATTGCATTTCACCTACAATTTCACTAGAAATAATGGTTTAAGGTGCACTGAATAAAAAAAGCACATGAAAAAATTTAGAAAAACATGTGTGTAAGAGAGAAAAAAGCAGAGCTTAAAAACGAAAAGTTGGATAAATAGCATGCAAAGATGACGCATGATCTTAAAGGAAACATCCCCCCCCAAACAACCCGGCATACGTGATAAAGTCGGGTCCCTGCGCTTACCTTCCATATCCACCAACTTCCACCTTCCCCTCCACGCAACATGGTTCCCCCACCACTGATGTTATGGCTCAGATGGAAGTGGGAGGGGTTGTCCACATGGTCAGTTTATTTATGTATCATTTAGTTATAACACAAATTACTTAAATGTAAATAATGATTGTAATATGAATATGCGCGTTTTTCATTAAGATTCTTCTGGAATATTTCCCTAGAGCATATGTATTCATAATTTTCATTGGATATTAAAATAGACGCTAATGTTGGCGCGTTTTATTAGCCAATTGCAGTTCAGTTATAATCTTTAGGCATATTGGTGTATATTTTAAAGAATTAGGCTAATGGCTGTAAGCCCACGGTGGCGGCAATTTCACCACGCACTGATACGTGAAATTGTCGGGACCCTGTGCTTGCCTGCCATATCCACGTGAATGACGCAATTTATTTTATTTCAAAGAATTGGGGCAAAGAAGGAATAGTTTGCACGCAAAAGAAAGGACTAAATGTGCTAGCAGAATGAGGCATTCGCGCTAAAGTTTTCTCACGTGATCGCCAGTGCTGACGCCCATTATGGTGGGGGCTATCACGTGGTTAAGAGTAGTGGGGGCACTCTTCCCATTCGTGCGAGGAGAATGACGGGTAAGCGCACGGTCCCGACTTTATCACTATTACCAACAACCCTTCACATGGAAAAATTTTCTAAATGGCTCTAATAATTTTGATGAAAATAGCAAAACTATACTAAACACATTTGTGACAAATCAAATATATACCTTGAATTTTCTGGAATAGCTTGTAAAGTCCTCTTCATTGAGGAAATATTCATATAATTTTACATAACTGGTAAACGATAAGCGACAGACAAAAATGTACAACACACACAAAAAAAGTAGAACTCTTTAAAACACACAATTATCTCAAATAGTATTTTTTGTGGCATAAGCCATTTCTGAGATATTCTTTATTAATGGTTTGAATTGCTCATACTTTGTTATTCTTTTTGTCGATTTTAAGCTGTTTCTCGCAATCATGGAAAGAGTATGGAATTTTAAGGCCAGCATATAGCACCCATTTCTAAACATTTGACTATCGCTATTCCCTTTGTATCTATAACAAAATGTGTAATGCATGAGATAGGAAATAGATAGGAAAAATTAACTTTAATAAACATCAGATTTTTTGCATACTCATTACTCTGACTTACCACAACTATACTGAGAAACTTTTGCTGGGAATTTAGATTTTTTAAACATGGCACTGTAATTTTTTTTTCTAAATGCCATATATATATATTGAAATCAGAACAAAATAAACTAAAAGATAGCATACATCAAGAAGCAAGAGTTATATCATATGTATATATTTAAGAGGTTTTTTATAAAACTTTACATTCACAATTTTATTGAAGTTCCAAAGCATTTAGGTGAATATTTTGAGAAAACTGCTTCTTTCAATATGTTTTACATTAAGTGCTTATTAATTTCATTGATTTGCCCCAATGCAAAAATGTTTAAATATTGTTATATTTTATATTCCTCTGCTTGTGGATTTCCTGTTACTACAACCATGTCTGTCTTGTTATATTCTGCATGTTCCTATATGCATGCATTCATCCAATCTTAAAGGCTACTAAAATGCCAAAATATAATAATACACTATCTCCAAAGATTAAATACATGCTTGTTGGTTAAAATATAACTATCCAAATATTAAGAAGTAGCCAATTCAATTGATGAATATGCCAAAGAATAAAATACAGTTGAATGACCTTTTCCCTTATAAAACACTAGTCATAAGACATTTGCCTAATTAAAAGCTGCCAGAGACTGCCTACATCAAAGAACTTGCTTAGTATACAGAAAATGTGGAACATTATTTTCCATTATTGTATTCATGATTTATTAATATATACTTTTGGATTATTTTTCTGGGTAATATACAATAAAATTAAAGGCAATACAAATATTTATTTACACAATGCCACAATATACAGTGCTGTCAAAGACATCCTCAATTTTTGTTTTGTTCTGTGTACTGTAGATAGTAACAATGGATTGGGTAGCAACAATGACAATTGAATGATCACATTTTTTTCAGTTGTGAAGTGACAAAAACAACACTTTACCACATTTATTCCAAAACAGCCTTCCAATGCCTAAGCTGTAGTTCACTTTTCAGTAAATGATAACAATATTACGTTTATTATTGCTGAAAATAAGCATTGCAACACCCTAAAATTGCAATTCAAAAATTACACTTTCACTTCATCTGTGCTAAATAATACATACTGCTGTTAATCCAAGTTACCACAGAAGCTTTACAGAGTTACCACCGATTAAGCTTATTTTTTGAAAACATAACCTTTTCTTTAAAATACACATACACCGCCAGTAGCCCCAAGACAATTCAGCAACTGTATTTCCCATATACGGTTACATTAATTGTATTATTGCTTACCAATAATTCTTAAAAAATATTAAATAAATTAATAAACATGTCTCAAGCTTATTAATACCGTGCTTTTAAGTTTTCTAACATGTCCCATTACACAAAGGAATCTCCGGAGACTTCTCCCGTCGCCATATTGGCATTTTGATCTTTACACAAACTTACCATTATGTTATCACAAAGTTTTGCGTTATATGTTCGTCATCCATTTGTAATTCTATCATATTCTTACGCTATAAATTACAACGATTATTTAAGTACCACACGTAACTCTCATAAACCAAGCTATATCTAACATTTTCAGTTTCATTCCAAACTTTGCAGTTCAAGGACACCTACACTGTTCCTAACATGGCGACGCAACACCAAGCCCGTTTTCGTGAATAAAATTGTTTAAAATTCTTCCACTAGTAGCGCTGCAGTTGATGGCTTCCACAATCAAGCACCAACCCAACTATTCAGAAAGCACCATTGGTTTGTGTTTTAATCTAGTTTTATTTCATACTCAAATGTTTTATTACCTGTTAAATAACAAAATAGAAAAGGGAGGGATGTTGAAATGGCAATATTCTGTGGTTATAGTTTACAGTTACTGTTTGTTTTGTTGTATTACGCTTGTCCATTACATAAACCGCATTTTTAAAACGAATTTGTGTTTCAGTTCAATGTTCTACTCCAGTTAAAGACATAAGGATATGGCAAAGCTATGCATCGAAATGTGCCCAGTCCTAGGCACCGATAGTATAAAAAACTTGAATCAAGCAAAAATATATACTGTTTTGGAATTTTTACAAGAAGATCCAGAAACACTTGTGAAGTTATCAAAGTTACAATATAAGGTGAGAAAACATAACGCCAGTACATGTTTAGCGTAAGTGTAAATGAATACCAAACATACAGGTTATTTAGGTTATATGATAATTGGTGTCTTCTATGCCCTTCTCCTACCTCTGAAGTCCAAATTTCTGGGAGGGGTCGACAATAGTTTGTTTTAACATACTTATCTGATATATTTTATGTATAATTTCCATGTATTTGTTCTATGTTGAGTCCTTTTCTATGCTAAAACTTTCAGTATATTATGTTTTATATGCATGTGCCTTGTGATGTGATGTGATGTGATGCCTTATTTATTAGTTCTGAAATCTGTATCTATTGCAACAATTGTTTGCAGTAGTGGCCCGTGCCTTAAATGATAGGTGAAGGGTTGCAGACTTTAATAAACAACGGTAGCCAAATTTAATCATAGTAATTATCAGGCGAGATGCATCTATTTTATTCCTTGTATATTAAGTCAATCCTCCGGTCAATCCTTGAGAGCAGAACTTATCCGTGATGTCTTCATAAAATGACTCATTCTTTATAAGTTTACATAAAAGTTCAGTTTGGATAAAGATCTTCGCTACTGATGTGAGTCAGCCTTGTGATATAGTCTTTCTAGTGGCAGACTTAATTCTTTTCAAACACGAAAAACTTCTTTCCACTGATGCACTTGTGGATGAAACTGTTAAAACTAAAGCAAATAACTTGTGAATTAATTACTGATGTAGGGAAACTAAAACGCTTTCTTTTAACTCTGCACCAAGTACAGACACTGAAATGGATAGCTGGTAAACATTTCATGTAACTGTATGTTTTAAATGTATTCAGTACTGAATTTGGGGAGGGGGGACATTTTTTTAAAATTTGCATCGAAACAATTCTCAGGATTCCAAATCAGCCTTGCCTTTCTGGCTTTCCAAGTGCCCACATACAGCATTGAATTGTAAGGTGTGTGTGTGTGTGCGCGCGCAAATCATTGCTTACTAAATATAGTATCTAGTGCAAATAGTGCATGGTATTGTGAAAATTGATTTTCTTGTAATCTGGTTTTCTTATGCTTTTGCCATTTTACAATCCTGCTTCTGGTGCAATTTTTGTTCATTTTCTTGATATGAAGATTTATGATTTTGTAATTTAATACAACCGAGCAGGATGACTCAGGCATTATTGTCTGTACCTCGCATCTGGGAGGGTCCAGGTTCAAACCCCTGGGGTCAACCAATCTGGCTGAGAATTTTTTTTTCTTTTCTTCAGTTTTTCTCAGTTGCTAGATAAATACTGGGTTGGATAATTTGATCTGGGAATTTTCCTATCATCCCTTTCATCAGTACGTTTCATTTTCTTTTCCTTATTTTCCTTAAGCACCATACCACACATTGGGCTGATCACCTATCCTGAATATGTTATGATACAGAGTTTGCTTGCTCAGCAGGCTAATGTTCCAAGCCATTCACTTGTAAGTCCTTGAGGTTTAAGTCCTACAAAGAGGAGGGTAATCCATTAAAGAAGTAATTCAATACATAATTTATTACGTTCTCTATCATGTACCTAGTGGGTAGAGAAGTTATGCATTCCACCCAAAAAATTGATACCAAGATTTCACCAGATATACATGTTTTGAGACACTCTAAATCCAAATAAAGTATTTTTGGAAACATGTCCATGTGTGTGTGTGTGTGTATGTGTGTCTGTGAACAGCATAACTCAAAAACAAAAAATCGAATAAATACCAAACTTGGTATTTGAGTTCAGTATCTTCCAAGGATGCAACATAAATATTTTCAAGAAAATCTCTCCACTCCCAACACCCTTTGCATGGAACCTTTTTCGAAAATTTTGATTCTCTAAAAAATAGCTAACGATTCTGATTAAAATACACATATTAAAGATATTTACATGGCAAATAAAATATGTATATTGGATTTTCTGGGAACAGCATTTTAAGTCCCATCGATTTTCAGTTGTTTCTCACAATTGCATGGAAACAGTTGGAATTTTAAGGCCAGCATATAGCGTCCAGTTCCTAAACATTTGACTATCACTGTTATCTTTGTATCTATAACAAAACATGTAATGTAGCTATTTTTGCAAATGTTTAATATTATTAAAATTTAATAGGTAAAAAAATAAGCTTTATTAATAATAGTTTGTATACCCACTAATAAAGATAGATGGTAGAGAAATTCATGTGAATATATCACTAGATTTTTTTAGAACATTCAAAATGCACACTATTATTTCTGTTTACAACCATAATGAAAACCAGTATTTAAGTAATACTTTTAACTTTGTTGCATATTATTGTATACATGTAATAATGTTATGTGAATGTATTACGTAATTTAATAATGTAGGAGCTGTGAGAATAATAAGTTAAAAATTGCTAACAATGAGGTAACCTTGAAGCAATAATGAGTTTGAGAGTTTAACAATACTACTTGTGATTCTTGGAAGCAATAATGTAATTTTAGTGACAGTTTATAAAATAGCTAATCAACAACCAGAAAAATTCATTCATTCATTCATTATCTGTTTACCCTCCTCTTATGTAGGACTTACACCCCCAGGACTTATAGGCGGGTGCCTGGGGTCAGAGGCCCGTCGAGGAGCAGACACTCATGGATCAGACAGAGCATCCAGGATGGGTGATCAGCCCGATGCCTGGTATGGGATGAAGGAAGTAGATGAAACGAAATGTTGGTGAAATGGGTGAAAGGAAAGGTGATGATAGAGCGGTTGGTGGAATGAATGGCGGGGGAAACCGGAGAACCCGTGGAAAACCCGCCCAGACGCTGCTTCGTCCACCACAAATCCCACATACAGGTCCCTGGGATTGAACCCGGTCCGCCTCGGTGGGAGGCGAGCGGAACAACCAGAAAAAGCTTTAGTTAAATGAAGGTATTCTATTGGAGTAGGATTAGCCAATCAGAGACTTGAAATACATAAATTTACAAAGTTTAGGCAGTTGAAATCAGTTCAGTTGCTTATAGACAGCATTCCTAACTGGACGCAAGATGTGCCTCGAGAAGTTTAATACGTATTCAGTGTGAGACGAAAATAGTTTTCGTGTTAAAAAGTGCAAGTAATTAACAAAAGAATCTCACGGCTCTCTCTATATCAGTGAAGTGTTATTTAAATCATGTCAAAGAATAATAAAAGGAGTGAAGTAACATTATAATCTGTGTAAGCCTACATTCTTTAGTCGCACCACTCCCTGCTAAGACATTCATGCCTCTAAAAAACAAATACTGACGCAGCCAAGGCAAACATAAATATATAATGTTTAAAGAAATAGTTAAATTACAAAGTTAATATTTTTTTAAATTGGGGCAAAGGTCACCGGAAAGTACATTTAGGGCAAAGGCTACCAGAAACTTCTTACCATACATGCAGCTGCAACTACTTCAAGTTCGGCTCCCCAACAGTTGAAATATGATACACCTACTTCAAACTAGCTTTCCATACGTGGGGCAGAAATTACCAACTTCAAATTTTGTTATTCCACAATCTTTCTTCTTTAAACAAGGTTAATAATGGACATGGCAGAACTCTTGATTTAGTCCTAACAAATGTTTTGGATCTTCAAATAGAAAAGGAGATAGTCCCATCACAGCTGAAGACTGTCACCACCCATCACTATTACTCAGTTTTGCTATTATAGCAAAAGAGTAGCTAACTCAAATATAAATATGCATTAGGTGTATAATTTTAAGAAAGCTGACTGGGAACCCCTAACAACACAACTAACTGGGAACCCCTTAAAAATATTTAGGATGTAAATAAGGCAGTGGTTATATTTTATGAAACAGTATACAACATATACCCTTGTTGGTTTGACAAAGAAATTATAAAAATGTTGAAACAGAAACACCACAGAAAAAGTGTATTAAATTTTATGCTGAGAGTGCTCATATGCTTTCAAAGACCTATGGGGAAAAATCTAATCATATAAAGCATACATAAAGAACTCAAGAGTTTTGAAATATCAATTCTTTTCAATTGGGAAGAAGAGATTCAAACCAGACCAATACTGATAAAACTTAGCACCATGAAGCTTAAAATGTTAGTCCTGTTAAACGCAAGAAAACTTAAGGGTATCAAAATATTTGGGAAAAAAGAAAGAGAACAGAGGGAGATTGTTAAAGGAAATGAGAGAGGCCAAATAAGAATGAAAAAAATATTTGTTAGAGGACTAACACTTTGGATCTATTAAAGAAAATATGTCATGATTTAGCAAGGAGAGAACATTGACAGGCGAAGAATTTTACATCGCCATTCGGCAGGACAGCAGTAGAGGAGAAACATCAAAAGGAGGAGGATGGGCAATGCATGTGACATCACCAAGGAAGGATGTCATTCCTAGCAATGAGCTAAAGGATATGACACCAAGTTGGCAGTAGCAGTATCAGTAGGTCTAAGAATTCATGAGAGGCAACTGGAATAAATATTGTGTCATCACCAAGTGCAAGTATATTACAACTAGGAAGATCAGTTGAGAGAAAAAAAGGATTCACGGAAGACAAGGCAAAGAGAAAGAACAGGCCAACTAAGATATAGTATGATAAATCAGGGGCTGTATAGAGAACAGTGTTTTCAGTGAGAGTATGAAATGTGGAGGTGCTGTGGAACAAAATTGGTACGTGTTAAAAGTGGTTGATGTGATGGCAATAGTGCAAAGTTGGTTAAATAAAGAAGCAAAAGTTTCTATTAGTGATTATGACTTCTATGGCAAAGAAGGAGTGAGGGAGAAAGAGAAAGGGTGGATGCCAGGGGGAGTAGGCATACTTGCGAAGAGGAATAAGAAAATAAAAGTGAAAGCACTAGACAGAATAGGAAGAGGGGTGATATTGTGGTGCATAGTGGAAGTAGGAGAAGTGAAAAAAAGAAAGGTGTGCTTAGGAGTACTGTACAACACACCAAGTGTTTCAAAATTCTGCGATCAAAATATGTTCAAGAAAGTGCAACAGGACATAGAAGAAATACAGGTAAGTATGTAGAAATAGATACAATCGTGTAGGAGACTTTAATGCAAGGATAGGGGAAAAGCAAATCAGAATATGTGATGTACAAAACAATACAAAGAATACAGTAGATATAGAAACTAGGAAAAGTAGAGATAAAATATGAAATTCCTTTTATCCTTGCCCCCCCCCCCAAATAACTCTTTGGCGCTCTTTAACTGCTGCGGTCTTTAGCGTCCCATTCTATATTGGGCTTGAAAGATTGGTAATTTTGCTCAGAGGCCTCTTTATCAGGCTTGAGGTTCTATGGCACTGGACCAGCGGCTTTACTTCCCTTCTGAAGGAAGCCATGCTAAGGATATTTATGCCTGATAAAAATCCATTGCCCTCCGCCGGGTTTGAACTCGGGAACTACAGGCTAGCATGGTAGCCACTACACCACGGAGGATGACATTATGTGCTCATGGTAAAGAAGAGGAAATAAGCAGGGGCTTAGACTTTACAGCATAACTAGCTTTTGGGGAAATGATTATCATCACCCTTGTTCATGCCACGATGGAACTTATTTGAGTGAGCTCTATATTTTTCATTTAGTAACATGTAACTGAATGAAAGGACTTCACAGACTATTCACAACAGATTCAAAACATACATTTTACTTGTGTCAGGATGTCAAGCATGCAGTATTATATGTTTATTTTTTAAATAAAACATGACAAAAAATCTGCCATGTAAAGCAAATTTATGATGGAATACAATACTTCATTTACCTATCATAAGTAGTGGAAAATGAAAGTTAGTGCAGATGCCCCACATGTGACCACTGAATGCCCCTTTAGGATTTTATTAGAGTTATTAAGATGAGATCTATAGTAATAGAGAAAGCAAGTGATATGGATCAAACCCAATAAGATTATTTCTTTTCTCAGGAAATATTACAAGTGCGTCAATATCTATTGGGTAATTATGCTGCCTTTCCAAGAAGTGGAAATGATGCCTATTCTAAGCTTGTTTCTAATACTGCTTTGATTCCAACAGGTATAAAAAGGTAAGTGTTTTGCATATTTTTAATAAACCAGTTGCTAGATTAACAAGAAGACCTTATTAGTCCATTGTACTGTATGTCTGAAATGTTTTAAAGAAAAACAAGTAGAAAGTGAGAGAAATGTGCGTACATGCTTAAAAAGTGACAGATAGGTTTATAACCAATGTATTTTATGATTTAGTAATAACATAATGTTGTTGTTTACCAATGGCACTGGGGATTAATTGATCTGCATCATTTTCCCTCTGGCTTCCCAATATAAAGTCTGTAAGTTATCACTTTTAAGGGCTTTGCATTTGGCGAGATGCTGTTTGTTCAGGATGACATCTTCTTCACAGAGAGTGCATACTTCCCAAGCCAAAAAAGAATTTAAAAGAAGAGCACTTCTTAGTGCTATTTTGGAATGTCGGTGGAATGAACCAAAGTAATAACATAATGTTTATTATGTCATTAAGTAATAAAGCAAAGGTGTTAGTCACCAGGAAGCTGAATGTTATACAAATTATTAAAATACAAAATCACAGCTCATACACTCATTTATGAAAGGAAAATATTAGCATTGTACTTAGGAAGCAAGGAAAAGGAAATAAAAGTGCAAATGTTTTGTGCTAAGCTACCAGGCAGGGTAGGAACTTCAGTCATGAGCATATTAATGCATGAGAGAAATGTAGGGTGGAAAATGGGCTAGCTGCTTAAACATTCATTTTAAGACATTTAAAAAAGCTTTCAGCCTCTACAATTTCTGATACAGTGCATTGTGCAAGAATCCTAGTTACTATTGAAGTCATCAGGGCCAATGTCAGAGGCTATTGGCATGAACACATTGCAAATATACTTAAAAAATTAATTATTAAGAAAAAATAGAAAAGGCTAGGTGTCATTCCTGTTAAGTGTTATTGGTCACTTTGCCTAAGCATATACAGGAATCAATTAGATATTAAAAATTAAATTGAGTTTTATTAATGGATGCTCTTTAATGCTGTGGTCCTTAGTGTCCCATTCTATATTGGGCATGAGAGACCAGTAATTTTGCTCAGAGGCCTCTTTATCAGGCTTGAGGTTCTTTTACGTGCCATAAATCTACGACACAGGACCACCGGCTTTACTCCCCTTCTGAAGGAAGCCATGCTAAGGATTTTTACATCTGAAAAAGACATCACCCTCCGCCAGGTTTGAACCCACGACCTTGGAACCAGAGCCTAGCATGGTAACCACTACACCATGGAGGACAACATTAGATATTATCAATTATGTGTTCTATATACTACTCACAATAGAAATATATCAGTTACTAACAAATTGATCAGTTGCATAGAATGCCTTATTTGCTAAATAATTATCACAGTTCTTTTTTAAACGTATTTACTTGGTTATTGATTTTGTTTAGAAAGTTTATTATATACAATATAGCTCCTTTATACTTTGGACTCCTTTCAAATATTGCTAATCTAAGATGCACTATACTGTAGTCATTCCTATTTCTAGTCAGATCAGAATTTTTGATGGGACGCAAATCATTCTGTTCAGCTTCAGAAAGTTTAATACCATTGCAGGGCAGTTAAAACTAGATTAAAATCTGACCAATATTACAAATTGCCTAATGTTTTCTTGCATTTCATTACATGATTTTTACAATTATACTTAACACCTTTAGACTGTAAAAATATGGAGACACACCAAGTAGTAGATATTATAGCTAATGGAATTACAATGAGACACAGCATTATTTAAAAGAAGAAAGATCTTATTGATGGCAATATCAGAGCCTGTTATTAATATTTGTTATCTGCCAAACCAGATACTGTTAGAAAGAAAACCACAATGCATGCCATTATTTTCATTGTGCTTTTTTCACTGAGTTGCAGATGTAATTGAAATATTGGTTTGATATAATGTTGAGAGCAGTGACAGGTTTGTTTTTTTCTTTCTTCCAGTATAGATGAATTGTTAAGAGGAGGATTTTTAACAGGAAGTTTATATGAAGTATTTGGTCCGACTGGTAGTGGCAAGACCCAGGTTTGCTATACCATTCTGGCAAATGTTATAAAAGCTTTTGGACAGTACATCCATTATATTGACACAAAATATGATTTCTCAGGGAAACGATTAAGCAGCATCCTTGAAAATAATGGTTGCCATCACCAGGTATGTCTTATTAGGTTGTATAAAGCGATTTCTCTTTGAATACGTTCTTAATTATAGAACTAAAAGGACTCCACAGTTCTTTGAAAAGACAACATATTTTGTACTGTAGAGGAGAAAGAAAGAATATAGAAATTCAGAACTAGTGGGTATTCTGGATGGAAAAAGGTATAGATGTAATATGCTTGATGGCTGTTTCCATTTTAGTGTTCATATGTCACAAAAACAAGGCAAGCCCTGTTGAAGAACATGACAAGAGCAGCTGATCTAAATTTAAATCATCTTCTTCTTCTTCTTCGAAGGGCACTTACTAATTTGGAATTCTGGTTTTGTTAAATTGTCATTAATGCCAAGTTAAGACATCACAACAGTAAATTAAAGGATAGATCTCACATGCACCTCAGCCAATTGTGGTATCTCTGTATGTTGCTCAATATTTTCAGCATTATCAACATAACACATGTTTTTATTTTCTTTTATTGAATTTTTAAATAAAAATAACATAGGTTATTCGTTAGTCTTTTAATGTTGAAATAAAGTTGTTTTGTTGAATTTCATTAAACTGTTAATTAAAAATATTTTATTTTTGTTTCCAGTAAAAGCAAAATTTGTATTTTTTTCATTGATTTTCACACTATTTAGCTTCTTACCTTAATCACATATAAGTAAACGTTTAAGTCAAAACACATGGTTTCTTTCATTTAAATAATATGTGGGTCAATATGATTTCATAAACATTAAACAATTTTGCTGCAAATGCATAAAAGAATTGTCTTGGGAAGTGAATACCACTAGCAAAGATAATATCATTCCCTTAATATGGTAATGTATTTGCAGGCAGATTCAGAAGCTCAGCATGCATTCTACTGTGGGGCAGTCATCACCTTGCCCCTCAAGCAGGAAATTATCTCATCTGCAAGGTAGAGTGTATGCTTTCTTTATACCTTTCAGGATCTCCTGGTTTAAAGGAACATCTGTAGTCCTTTTAACCAATAAAATGCTATCAAAAGTAAATCAATTACGTTGTGTTTCAAAAGTTCTTCAGATTTTTAATATCCAAGAACTAATCTAAAGTTCTGTAAAAGTAATATCTTGCGTTAATACTGCGCTTCTGTTATGCATAGTTTATTTGTATGGGAGTTTTCACTTTTTTTCCACTACAGTTTTGCTACATGTTTATCACTAAAATCCAAAGTATACATGCATTCATGCACTATCAAACTACAATACATGCACGATCAAGTGGAAAATACATTAAAATGTGCACTATCATTTTTCTTCCCAATTCATTCACTTTCCTTTTTGCACAGTTAACAACTAACAACATTTCTAAATTTTTTCTGTGAGGTTCCTGCACTTATCAGTCAAAATATTTCTGTAGGCATAAAATTACCTCTCTACATCACAAGAAGCTATAGGCGCAAATTTGAACATATTTGTGACAGTGCCATGTCACGTTCTTCATTCATGCTTTCACCACAAAATACCTTCTTCACTGAACAAAAGAATCCATAGTCTGTGTTCCTGTTTATGACACTGTCCAGTTTGTTTTTTGCATCTACTCCCACTTTACCTTGCGCGGAATCTATGGAATTCCTCAATAATTGACATTGATTCTACCAGTGGCAGACATGTAGCTTCTAATTTTATTGCTGTAGAGGATAACTTAGAGAAGTTTGTTTTAATGTAAATTAAACCCTACTGCACATTTTTGCATTAAATTATGCTGCTTGTGCATCTCAGATACATACGGCATCATCTGGCGAGAAATTGTTTGCTACCTAAAATGAAAAAAGTGCTTAATTTAGAATTAAATATTGAAGTATTAATTTTATTGCAATTAACTACATATCTATTTTATTTCATACCAATTTAATGGCATCAAAATTGTCAGAGTAAAACATTGCAGCTTCCAACCAAGTACCCCATCTAGTAAGGATGGACTGAGGGAGTAACAGTAACTCCGGTAGACTTTGTAAACAGCTACATGTGCAGGGGCTTTTGAAAACACCTGTGTAAAACAAAATATCAAAATAACTAATTTATTTTTACAGCTTTGGGACCATTAAAACTCCTATAGAACTAAAATTTACTTATACCCTTTTAGTTGAGGATATCAAATTATTGACATTGTCGTAATTAGAGTGCATTGCTTCTGCAACACGATGGAGCTCATGAGCAAGAAATGTAATGTGTTTTATGTTTGAGTTGAATATTTTAATTGCTTTCCTGGCCTTCATATGTAGGGAGCAGCATCACTTAACAGCAAAAGAACTCTGCTTATATTTACATTATTTGGCCACAGAATACCTAAAATATAAGGGTCATTTTCTCAGAAAAGATTTATAAAAATAGGAGCTTTTATTTACATTATTTGGCCACAGAATACCTAAAGTATAAGAATCATTTTCTCAGAAAATGATTTATGAAAATGTGATCTTAAATAAAATAATTATTTAAAATGTTATTCAATTGCAATATATGATTAAAACTTACACAATCCATTATCAAAGAAACCAGCAATTGTGGAGTTATTTGTTTTTTACAGGACTTTACAGCACACTAGATGGCGTTGACCAGAACCATCCTTAGTTAGTTTTCCTACAATTGGGTTAGCAACATAGTGCCCCATAGGATCAGTTTTTTCATCTACAGATGTCCATATGTTTGAAGTTCCCAAGTCCTCACGAATTTTATTCAATACCTGGTTAGCAAATCACGTATTTACACATGTGTGAAAATAGTTCTCATTTATTTTTACACAAAATTTAATTTATTTTGACAAATACGTTACGTAGACCTACCTGATTATAAGATTTTGTGAACATAAATTTTCCTCAATGTCAAGGGATCAGTGACATCTTTTGGTGTATACTTCTCAAAAACAAACAAAAACAACAAAAAAAAATCCTTGAGAGTTGGGTTTCTGCCAGTTTTGGAAGAATCAAAATTGCTATTAAGGTTTGTTCAAATTCCATTCTGCAGCTGTGTATTTGTCACGTTAGCCACAACACCTGACTTAGAAGGCTAAATTTCCATTGTCCTGAAATCAGAGCCTTGCCGGTGATTGTTGTGGATAAAGAAATCTGCTTATGGCAGGGAAAATCATCCTATTGTGAGAATCTTAACTTTCTATTCCTGTTATTTCCACCCCCCCCTCCTTTTCTTTCTTCAATTCTGATTCCTGAAGCAAAAATAAGGATCATAAGATTGAAAGACTGAGGTGTCTACTCAAAACCATTAAAACGTGTATTTAAACTGAAAATAATGCACATTATATGCATAATTAAGCTAAAAATGTCTTATATGTGTATTATGTATGTTTTTATCTCCAAAAAGGTCAAAATATACAGAAAAAGTACACATATTCGGAAATGGATAAGTACCAAGTTTGAGCTAGGTTCAATGATCCTATAAAAAACATGCATTTGTCTCTTCTCAATTAATCAAATGAAAAATACATAGTTCATTCCTTACTCCAGTTCAATAGTAAGGAAATTTCATTCATATATCATCTGCATTGCGTAGCAATATTAAAATCTACTTGAATGCTTAAGTTAACAAAAATAACACTGCTTAAATATTTACACACTTGATGAGATGAGTTCAAAATTGAATATTTTGATTTTATGTAACAGGACTTATGGCACACACCAAGTTTGCCCAAACAGTGAATAAGTTCCTGTTTGTATTAAAATGTGAACCAGAACTCTACTGACAAACTTCCAGTTATACTGACTCCAGCCGTGAAAGCCTACATTCTCTCAAAACTTTCAGATGTTGTTCAGGGATACCTTCTGAGTATTTTGGTATAAGGGACCTACTGTATCTAATGGTCCATTGCAGAGTAATTGCATTTGGTTTTCCCCAATATGTCTTTGTATCTGCATTGTACTGAAAATGCTGCACAACAGGGCTAATGTCGACAGTATGCACTGTGTGTCTTGTTTGTAAACAAATTGTTTCCATTCGCCCATGATATATGCTGTTGATTACAGTAATGCTCTCTTCAATGCATTATCCTCAAGTTTGCATTAAGTACTGCTTGGTTCTGTCTAGGGATTTATTTTTCTGGCAGTGTTAGTTGTGTGTTAACAGTGACACACAGCAGTAAGGATGGGCTTATTGATGAAGAAATGGCCAATATGCACCTTGTATATGGCTCACTGAATGCAATGGAAGAGCAGCACAATGACACTATCTGAGATGACGGCAACCACATGACAGTGCTTTTGCATCTGTACATAGGTGCCTAGGAGAAACTGGATCCTTCCGTGTAAGAATGGAAGATACTGGCTGTGCGAGGTATGTCAGAACACTCAATCTGGAAGAGAATGTGTTACACGTGATTGGTGACAATTCTGTGGCCAGTAGTCAATGCATTGCACATGCCAATGAACTGTTTTGAAAGTTGTACATGAACAACAATTGCACCCATATCCACAGAAGGTGCAGTCATTGCAGCCAGCGAACTTCCCATTTCGAATGGAGTTTGCAAATTGGTTCCTACAGCAATGTGCAGAAAACTATAATTTTCCTGCTTTGGTGTTGTTTACAGACGAGAACAAATTTACAAGAGAGGACATGTTTAGCAGTAGGAATAGTCATGTATGGGATTACAAAAATCCACATGCACCAGTGTGTCGATCCTATCGACAGCAGTTTATTGTGAATGTATGGACTGATATTCAATGATTTTGTGATTGGGCCTTATGTACTTCCTGATACACTGAATGGAGTCATGTACAAAACGTTCCTTCCACAGTTCCTAGAAAATGTGTCATTGAGAATTTGTCAGCTTATGTGGTTTCAGCATGACGGGGCACTGGCACACTTTGCACTCAATATTAGGAATCACACTGATGTACAGTTTGGACAACAGTGGATTGATCGCAGTGGTCCTGTTCCATGGCCAGCTCGTCACTAGACATGGCACCAATGGACTTCTTCTGGGGGCATGTGAAGAGCATAGTTTATGAGACTCCGGTCGATAATGGCATGGACTTAGTTGCTCCTGGATTATCACAGCAGCAGAAGTAGTACGCTAAACTCCGGAATGCTTGAGTGTGTAAGACAGTCGATGGCATGTCTCTGTACACACTGCCATGTTCATGGTGGGCCACATTTTGAATAATACTTGTAAGGAAACAGCTCTACATTTGTTACGTGATCAGATTGAACACACTGTGATAATATTGTACATATTTCATCTGTGAGAAGTTGCATTACTCTGTGTGGTATGTTGTACATTTTGGTTATTACGTGTTATATAACCTTCTCTCTTGTGAAGGTGTTTTCACAGAAATAAGGGTGAGTGGGGTAACAAACCACATAAATCATAATTACATTGTTACTCTGTAATGAGCCCCCCCCAGAAACAGTTGTTCCCTTATACAAAAATACTAAGAACAACCTCTGAAAGTTTGTTGGGGAGTTCTCGTTCACCCTGTATAGTTGGTTTTACAATAATATCTTTTGCTAAAATATTAGATTACGAAATATGGGTCACAAAATTAACCAAACCAATTGAGAATTTTGATATTGTTTACCCTCTAAGTTCAAATGAAACATTGCACTATGAGCACAATTATGAAGGAGGAGCTGATATTTGAGCTTTCAATAAAAACAGAAAAGAACTTTTTATATAATTATGAAAATGTTTGGGAAAAGTATAGGGGAAGTTATTTATATTTATGATTAATAAGGAGGGAGTCCAATTAATTAGGGTTATAAGTTGGTTTCTTATGCATCAAAACTAGAATGTTATTATATGAGTGATTCAAAGGTTATTTGCTGCCCTTGGAATTAGTGACTTTCAAAATTTAAAAATAATTTATAGTAGTACACTCATTCATCCATTAAACAATGATGGTTTATGAATTTACCTTTAAATAATTGTATAAACAAATGGTGTTTGCTTATACATTACATATTTTGTATAGAGCATGTACACATGTATATCAAGATGTGCTTGTTTTCTTTTTTTAGGATATAGGCTTTGTAATGGAAAGAGTGCAGGTAACAAGAGTTCAAGGAATTCATCAGTTGTTTTCATTCCTACAGTCTCTAAAAAATATCCTTCACTATGATGAAGAACGGAATCATATTGTGCGTCTCATTATCATAGATTCCTTACCAGCTTTATTTTTCCCATTTCTTGGGGAAAGACGTGGCGAAGGTAAGACACAACTCCCTTTCAACTCAGATTGTGATGCAGTTGCATATTAGCAACATTTGCTTTTCACCTTAGTATCTACAAGCCATTGAACAAAGTACAAAAACAGAAGCACCTTATATGTACATATTTGCACAAATGCAATACATTCAGCTTTTTTGGCATGTTAAATGAATATGAAACACTTGAAATCATTAATTTTCACAATTTAGAAAATAAAGAACTGTATCAAATAATGGCTATTAAAGTAAAACATCCTCTGGTGATGTAGAAACCTTTTGATGCACAATAAATAAAGCCAAGAGGTAAAAAGAAAGAAATAAAGTGGAGGAGGAGAAAAAAAGCAGTAGAATGCCTAAACCCCCCCCTTTTAATATTAAAAGTTGGGATAAGAAAATACAAAAGGAGAGGGATATAAAAAGAATAGGAGAATATATGGGGAGAGTAAGTGAAAAATGGTTTAGAAAAATAAAGCAATATGAATTTGTTATGACCTACCATGCATAAATAACCATGGTGTTAAAATGCATGATGGACCAAAGAAAGAAAAAATAGCAACTCAAAGTAATGTATTAAAATTTGTAAGAATTTTGTATAACATTATGGAAATAAATATATACATACATACATACTTTCTCTACTACATAACTATGACAAGTATAGGAAGCATTGTATTCCACCCAAAAATTCAATATTCAAATTTCACCAGAATACTTATTTTAACAGCATAACCCAAAAGCGAAAAGTTGATTAAATGCCAAACTTTGTAATTAAGTTCAATATCTTCCAAGGACATGACACGAGATTTTCAAGAAAATCCCCGCCCAACCCAAGCTACCCTTTACATGGAAAATTTTTCATTATTTTTTTATTAAATGGTTTTGATTAAATTATTAAATGTTTAAAAATTTGTGTGACAAAATGTATATCTTGAATTTTCGGTGAATAGCCTCTTCATTCGTAATAACTTTTGTATAACTGGTAACTGTAGATCTCATTAGAGTACACAGTTTATGTCAAATTAAAATGTTAGTGGTATTAACCATTTCTGAAATAATCTTTGCAATTGGTTTGAATTGTCAAATACACATTATTCAAATGATAAGTTGCTATTTGTTTTTTCTCAAAGTGCATGGTATTTCAAAGTCATCACTTAGTGACACGCTATTTAAAAATCTGTGCTTTAGCCTCCTATATCTATAAAAGAATAAGAAGAATTAGTAAGAATAGTTTGTGAAACTGAGTAGAAAAAGTTGTGTGAATGTAGCACATCAGGTTTTACTTTCTCTACAACTTACCTACAATAAGTAGATTGTATTCCACCCAAAAATTTTATATCAAGATTTCATGAAGTACGTGTTCTGAGGTCCCTGAATAAAAAAAACTATGTTTAGGAAAGGCTTGTGTGTGCATGCATTCTT
Organism: Deroplatys truncata; assembly: GCA_030765065.1. Lineage (NCBI taxonomy): Eukaryota > Metazoa > Arthropoda > Insecta > Mantodea > Mantidae > Deroplatys > Deroplatys truncata. Next base: position 191,098,008 of record CM060976.1, on the reverse strand, counting down.
TTTTTACTATTCTGCAAACTGTATGTATACATATTTGGAACTTTAGTAAAATGATGAGTAATTACACTGAGTCAGGTTTAAATACACAAACTTCACATTTACCTACCTGAGGATGGGGTAAATGCCCCAAAAGCATGTTCCTAATTACACAGGTAAACATGTAGTTTTTACTGAAGTTTATGTGTTTCAAGCTGGCCTAGTGTAATGTTATTATTTATGTCAATTAACATGACATAGGTAGAAAAATAAGCTTAGAATAGTTTGTAGGAAAAATTAAAAGATAGTTTAGTTTTAAGTGTCTTGTTTACTGTTGCTAGTAGTTCTCCTGCATACAATAGGTTAGGTTTTATGTATGTTTTATATGTATTATTAAGGAGGTCCATGTTTCCACCCCATTTTATTCCTGCTAAACATTTTAAAATGTTCTTTTTGTTGATTTTATTCGTTACATTGTTTACATGTTCTTTCATTGATAGTTTTTGATCTAATTCTATCCCTAGATACGTTGTTGTAGTTGCTTGCAATTTTTGTTGTTGTTGTTGATTTGCAGGCATATGTTTTCTCTGTCTTAACCTGAGGAAAATTGCATTCTGCAGGGTTCTACATTGACTCGCCGACGTACGGAAATGGCATTTATAAGCACTTGCTGTTATCCACCCAACAGATCCGCAATGATGGTGATGCATTTCTGCAGCATATTGTTGCCATCAATGAGGCATTGGCATGGGCCTGGATTAAAGTGTCACTCAAATTAATGGCATCACCAAGGTTCACTACATCCACAGAAACTTCACAGGAACCCAGTCGGGTGAAGGTTATGCTAATTTTGGCATACGGCTGTGAGGGTGTCATTCTTATGCATGCTGTGCCTCAAGGAGATACTGTCAATCCAGACTACCATTGCTGATTTCTAGACATTCATGTTTACTGCAAGACAATTTTCCTATCATGTCACATACAATGTAACCAATATATTCCAACAGTGCTATTGGAAGGTCTTGGAACACCCTCTGTACTCAGCTGAGGTGACTCTTGTGACTTCGACCTCTTTCCTATTTTGAAAAAAACCTTTGAGGCATCCAATTTCCTGACATGACATCTGTGGTTCAAGCAGTAGGGCACTCCATTGCTGTCATCAACAACCAACAGCATCCTATGGCTTTTCGACATTTGGCAAAAGGTACCAACTTTGCCTGTGATTGTATTGAAGGAAAGTAATGCAATTGTAAGTTCATTAAAAATATTTTATATATATTGCCGCTACCTTATATACAACCTCATTATGTAAAAGAAATTTGAAGCAAACCTCATAGAAATTCATGGTTGAAGTACAGAAGCAAGATTTTTAAATGTTGAACTGTTATGCAATAATTTTTGTATTCTTCACAGATGGGAAAAAGTAGTGTTTTCCATCCAAAAATATTTAGAATTTACCAGAAAAGCACATTTTAAAAAGAACAAATGCATTGTTAGAAAATTGGTGTAAACTTCAAATCCAGCATATAAATACATGTTAAGTCACACTAACTGGACCAGTGACTTTGATTATCGAAAATGTTTGCTTTAGTTATCAATAAATAACATTATTTCACAATTGTCCATTCAGACAACTGCTGCCACATAAGTAGTATAGAGGAACTATAAGTGAGTGGGTAAAAAGTTGGAGAACTTGCAGAAACTGTTTTTATAGCTGTGGAAAGGTACATCTATACATTGAATATAAACTATATTTGTATGCTACTCAGTAAATAACACATGTGAATTTAAGTTTAGAACAATCTATAACACAGCTTCAATGCTACTGACTAGCATGCCAAGTGAGCAGGTTCAAAACGGAGCGGATGTTACTTTATTCCTATACTGTGGAAGACAGTGGGAAATACTACGGCGTCATGTTGTGTTATACGCCCTCAGCTAATATAATTTGCCCCTATTGCTTAGAATAAGGTAACTGAAGTTGCCTTTATGGAGAACACACTTCATCTCCTCCTGCTAAGAAACAGCTGTTATTAATGGCATTAAAATCAACCTCGACCCTTTTTTTGCAGCATGGGATGACATTTTTTGTCAATGATTATACAGGCTGAAAAATTGCTACTGATTTCAATGACAAATGCAGTAAAATGGAGTTAATGCTTTTTTGAAGCTGCATGATATTTAACATAGATAATGCATAATGTAGTGGAGCACCATCATGTTGAAAGTACAGTAAGCTGAAGTTATCATAATTCATTTGCAGCCCTGGAATGATATAGGTAGCTAACGTTTCCAGGTATTTCACTTTAGTGACTGCCATAAAAAATCAAAGCCTAATAATTCCATGACATGAGATTCTATTCCAAACAGTAACACCAAATACACTTTGGTAACGCCATGTTGATTTCTATTCAAAGACAGTTCTGTGTACCATATTCTCGTTACACCAATAGATGCAGTTGTGTGTGTGTTGACATGGCATGTTAATTTGAAAGATGCCTCATCACTCCAAATTATCTAAGAAAACAATTTGTCATTAACCCTCATTTCATTTAACATAACATCACAAAATTGAATCCTGACATTGGGATTGCCTTCCAATAAGCCATGTGCAAGACCAATGTCAAATGAACATCTGATGTTTAGTAGAATACCGATGCACTATACTGTTTACATGAGTTATCCGATACAAACAAGACATGTAGTATTTGGCAAAGGATTTGAGTCAATTAGTGACCTTTATACACTACTTACACTAATAACTACATTTGTTTTATGCTTAGGTTGAAGCAAAGCAAGCACATCATCCACTGGGGCTCTTGTTGCTTGTGCATGTAGAAATAGTTTGCTTGTGTATACACAATTTTTTGCAACTAGATAGGTGAAATATTAGCACAGTATTAACACATACTAATGAATACAAATTGGGGATTGAAGAAAAATTAAATTAATAGAAAAAGAATTATGGTTAACAATTCTCTGAGCAAGCCTTACTGCAGTATGGCCAATGTTGCATATATGTGTAACAATGGGCAGGTTGCACCTTATGCAATAGCAAAGCAGAAAAGTAAAACCTTTAAATAGTGGAGAGAAAATCATTGTTTTAAATGCACCTAGTAAGTTTTGCAAGAAGTATCCAACCTCATCCATTGTGACATTAACCTCAGAATTTACTGGAGTGTTTAAGTCGAGCATATACAGTGCAAGAAAAAGAGCGTACTGCACTCAAATCTTGAGGGAATGAAATCCCTTCCAGAATCTATTATGAAACCACATAGATAGCTTTATGTTAAAAGTTTATCATCATCCTATGTGTTTAAATGATAGCAGTAATAAAAATAATAGGTCTGCCAATATTGGCACAACCTCTACCATCTGCTCGCCAGACAATATGTGTATGAGATTGATACCTTACATCATACTAAACAGTAAAATTGGTGCAGGAACATGTTTTGGGGATCAGTTGTCTCTATTTTGAACCTAGCTTTGACTGCTGATTTGTTGTTGATGTAGGCGATTTGTAACCCTGTGGTGGTTCCAGGAACTCGCACAAAAGTGCTGCAAATCACCTACATCAAGAATGAATCAGCAGTAAAACTTAAGTTGAAAATTGAGAAAATATCTAGTGTTCCTAGTTAGTGTAAGTGGTGTATAAACAGTGGCGGCTTGTGAGTATACATTTTGGGTGTTCACAAAATTTTAGATTCACACAGCCCTGAAAATGTGAAACAGCAGCTACTGCACAGTGGTTATGATTATAAACAAGCTGATACAATTGCAGCTGCTCCCAATAAAAATAATGCATTACTTGTTTGACAAAAGAAAGGGTTTTGTGGATTTTTATCATTTTGTACATAATTAAGTCCGTTTCAGCAACAATGAAATAATGTGTAAGCTTTCACGGTACCGTTTTTACTCGGTCCATTTGCATTCTTTCGTCAGCCAAATATTAATAACACTAATTTATTAGCATTCACCAAGTCTCATTTTCTGAAGTAGGAGAACAGCATAATTTCATCTGTTGTAATGTTCTGTCCCTCCACCTAGTCCACACAAAAGTTAATGAATATAAGTACACTTTACACTGCACTGCAGGTACACTTTAAATAGGGAAAACTATACTGCATCATGGCTGAAGAAAATCCATGCATCTGTTTTTCAGTCATGCAAATACTTTTATTCTTTAGTATCATAACATAATGTACCATAACTCACCCAGAAATCCATTTTATATATAAAAAATAAACTAAATTTCGCTGAAGAGTGAGTGAATTGGTATAACTGTTCAGTATGCTACCATCCAGTGGATTTATGCCAAACTGAAGCCCAAACGGTATTTCCAACTTCTCACCCTTGCACGAATGAAAGTCTTTTGTGCATGACCCGTATGTATTTCACCCACAAGGTAATTATGTCATACCAGTTGCACATGTGCAAAAGCTCGTAATAACGTGCACAAGTCAAGTTGTGCTCACAACTGTTGCCATATCTCATTGAGTTTAGAGAAGCGCGGTAGATTCAAACACCACAGATTTTAAATTACTGCATCTATGTTACGTGTAATAGTATTCAAAGAGAAAATAACCAATAAATCTGCAAAGTGTAAAACATTAGGGTGTTTACATGCTCTTGTGCTCATACACAGTAGCTGCCACTGTGCATAAAGGTCATTAATTGACTTCTTTCCCAAGTATAGGGAAAGTACATCATTGATTTTAATCTCCTAAAAGGGGGAGAAAAAAAAAACATGTGATTTAAATCAATGGGAAGATCAGAAACCAGATTTATCATTTCTGTTCACAATGGCCCACTCTGTACATCTATCTTTTCCTTCTCAATTAAGAACTTGATCAAAACAATGACATCCACATAGAATTGTACTAATTATTAAGAATAATATAACCAAATTTGCTGTCCCAAGAGACTTAGCATTGGTAAGAAATCCTTTTGCATACCCTTTTCCTTTAAATATTTAGACAGGAGAGCTCTCTTTTTCATAGAGAGGTGTAATAGAGATCTTTGTAGGGGACTTATGAAACTTATCTTAGATCACTAATTGCCCAAAAGAACCTAAGTGTATTATTTTAGCAAAACAGCATTTATCAGTAATAGGAAGGGTTAAATCCCCGTTGCACTTTCTGCCTTTTGTAGCCTGAAACAATATCACTTTAATTGCAAAATTTTTTTAAACATTCGGTAATTGCATGTTTAAAGCGACTCATGTTGTATTATTTTCTCCACTGCTTATCTATAATAATTACAGACTTTGATATTGAGATGTTATCCAAAATACACCTTTTGAGGTTCCTGCATAAAAAAATATATATAGAGAGGGTTTTTTTTTTTTTTTTTTAGAAAAATGTCCCTGTGTGTGTGTGTGTGTATGAGCAGGATAACTCAAGAATGAAAAGTTGGTTAAATACCATTATTAGCTCTTAGGTTCAGTTCTTCCAAGCGCAACGCAAACAATTTCAAGAAAATCCCACCACCGCAAACTAGCTTTACATGGAAACATTTCCATTATTTTTTGATTTTCCAAACAAGGTCTTAACAGTTTTGATTAAAATGCCATATGATATTTGTATGATAAATAAAATATATATCTTTAATTTTCTTGAATAGCCTGTGAAGTCCTCTTCATTCTGTCTAAGTTGTAAACTGTAGGCAAAAATTTATTACACAAGAAATGTAGATCTCATTATAACACACAGTATATGTATTTCGAGGGGTGGGATTTACCATTTCCAAAATATTCTTTGTTATTGTGGTTATGCAAAGATTCAAATTTCAAAGCAACTACATAGCGATTCACTTTTTAAAATCTGCCCAAGTCTCCTGTAGCCTATTGTACCTATATGAAAAGTGTAATGAAACCATTTCTGCAATTGTTTATCTTGATTAATATGAAGTAGATAGAAGCATATGCTTTTGCAGGACTAGTCTGCAGAAGCCATATAAAAATACAGTAGCTAGAGAAAGTCATGTGAATGTAACATCAGTTCTCCTCCTCAGAACCTTTCAATAACAGCCTGTTTACTTTATTGTAGGGTTGGGGTTGATGAACCATTTGGCAAACACCTTGAAATACCTAGCACAAGAGTTCCATGTGGTCTGCCTGGTAATCAATCTAGCAGTTCTTTCAATGGAAGAAGAGAATCATAATATCATTGAAAGCTTGTGCACTAATGAACTGCGGCCTGCTCTAGGAAGATTTTGGTTGTCCGTGCCTAGCACAAGGCTACAGTTTAATAAAGATGCTAATGAGGAAGTGACAGTAACATTAGTGAAAAGTATATACCTCCCTATTGGAAAATGCTGCAAAGTTAATATTTCTGAAGCAGGAATTTCATGATAGTCATCAGAAACCAAATCTACCTACAAAGCAATAGCAAACCTACTTTAATGTTTTTTAATATTATAATTTGAGTATGACAACATTTATGTAAATAAAATCATATTTTAATAAATTGTTTATAAAAAAGGAACATGCAATTGGTTTTTTTAAACTGCTTAATTATAAATTAAACAATTCAGAAATTTGTTAATGCTTGACACATCATTTTAAGAGGCTACAGCTGCTAAAGGTTTCCAGAATCAGTCTTAGAGAACAGCATCAGCTGCTTGCATAGTTGGCTATGTTATAAACATAATGCTATTGGTATGCAGGACTTCCTAGCCCTTTGCAAACAGAAGCAAAGCCTCTGTCCAAGTCTGGCTCCCATCCCTATGTACAGGTTTGGAGTGCATTTATCATTTTTGTGCACATTGGATTTGAAAGTGTCATATTAAGTAAGCTGTGTGCCTTGTCATACCTTGACATATCAAACTGGCTACAGGTCATGTCATATCATGTGTTATAATTTTGTTGGATAAGCCTAGGTTCTTTAGACTGGATTGTCCGGAGCTTATTAATTAAGTTAATATGACAAAACTTGGATATTCTCCCAGGGAGCCAACCAAAATTAAAGTTTTAAAACTCAAAGGTCTTACCCCTTTAAATTATACCTTTTTGCATGTAATTTGTCCACAAAATAATTTACAGGTCACTCAAGAAGAGTTATTATTATTATTATTATTATTATTATTATTATTATTATTATTATTATTATTATTATTTATTAGAATTTGTTTGGGATTGTAGAGAATCAGAAGTTATTCATATGCCTAAAAACTGACTTATATTAAAAGATATTAAATATAAGCTAGTATAGCTATATATTAAAATTTACATTCCTCTGGACGTTAACAAAGAACTGACGTTTTGGTGTCTGGAAATTTATGTCTGTGCTCTTCCACAATTTGCAACAAAAACTGTTTTTGTTCGTCACAGATTATATCCCTCTCGTTATAGGACTGAATTGCGGAAATACATGTTCTCCAGTATCATTTACAGCTTTTAGATGTTGAACTCTTCTTTTGGCTTTCGCATATTCATGTTCATGCCATGTATTGGGGTGATTTTGAAGGAAGTTTCGAGAAAGGTTTGATGTCACAAACAATTCACATGCATTTGATGTAAAACCACTGAGTTGCAGAGAAGAAATGAACCTTTTTCACTTCAGATGAAACTTTGTCATCTAAAAGTACAAAACTAATTAAATATTCACTCAAATACCACAAATGGCACTGAAATGTTTTGAGAACAACCTGCAGACAGGTTTAATCTTCAAATGCCTGCCATAGCAAAGTGGTTCAAATGCCCTAGTCCCTGTAATTCAACTTCCAAAGGAAGCTGTGAGCAGAGCAAGTATATTTTTAAGCAACAGATAAGTTTTGCCATCCATCTTGCACGGTGACAAGCTTGAGGTGGAATCACCAAGGAACATAATTGCTAACTGCAGTAGCTCTCTGCAGTCATCTCTTGGATGATCAATGGTCATATGACCCATGACAAACTTAAGTAAGCTCTCTTTGGAAGGTTCTAAATGTTTTCTTGTTAAGTCATCACTCATTGCACTTTCAAACTGATCCAGATATATAGAATTCCACGCATTTGTAAATTTCTTAAATATAAGCATATGGGGGCTCTGAAGTTTCTATTAATGAGTCAAACACACTTACAATTAAGAGTTCGTGGATATGTCTGCAGGCCAAACTTACCAGAGGTTTCCTCATTTCCACCAGCGTACATGCCCCATTTTTGCTTCTGGTGTTACTTGCTATAGTTTTGAATGACATTGATAGTAACCCATCTGTTAGATTCCACTCTTGTGGGACCTCATGTATTGCTGTTGCCTGAACTGTTCCACTTGTTTTGGATAACTTGGGAACTGTCAAAAGTTGCATCACACTTCTTCAAACACTAGGACAGCAAGTCTCTTTTTCTTTGGATCCGAGTGCACTTGTCCTGTCAGAAGTCACAGTTTGCCATCCCAATGTATAGTCAAGAGGTACTTATGGTGCAAAACTTTTCTTGATTTCCAATGCTGTGTTTTTATAGTAATGCTGGCAGACTTTTGTAGTCAGGTTTCCAGGATCTTATCCTAATGATTTTGCAGTAGCTGCCAGAATATAAGTAGCCTTTCTATCGCTAACTTTACAGTGATCAAGGGCAGAAGCTATCTTCAGAGTTATCTTCTTGGAGTGGCTATAAGTACCTTGAAGAAGAAATTTTCCAGAATCTCAGACAGGAGAATGCGATGCACTGCTCTCTACCTCATTGCTGCTTGTGCTACTGCTGCTCTCACTTCTTTTCTCTGTTCTGCTTTTTTCTAGGATCTGCCTTTTCTGCTGTCTCTCTTCTAGTTTTGAGGGCTTTCTATCCACTCCTCCTAACAATCTCTTCTACCCTTTTCACGCAGTGTTTGCAGGAACTTCTATCTTCTTAAAATTTTATTAGACTCATGGCATCTTTGTGTGTATAATCAAATAAATTACCTAAGACTTCAAAATAATTCTTTTTTGCTTCTGCATTGCAGTTTATCAGCTAGGATTCCTTTTGAGAAGAACCCACTTTTTATGCAGGTATTTTACTTGATTTATAATATTATTAGTGGCTAATCACAGCTTTAGTTGCAAATTAAAACTAATTGTTGAAGGCAGAAATATTTATCAAGAATTTTCATATACTTTAATTGTACAATACTTAAAGCACAACATTGCAAGCAAATTTCCACTGCACATTAGCGTTTTCATTTTGAATAGTATTGTGGCTAAGGGACTGCATCTCTTTTACGAATAATTTGTACCATTATTCGTTTTCAGGACCTTCCTATTCAAGAATCCCCTGCACTATACCACACCACTGTGGAAGCCTTCTTAAATGATGACTCATTATTAAGCACAGAACATATAGACAAAATAAAGCATGTACTCCAATTGAACACAATGGACAAAACAAAATAATACTGCCTTTATGCAAATCTAGTGCATCATTGAATCTAATGCAGACTCCAAACTTGAAACTTAAAATAATAAAACAGAGTTGGTTGGCAAATGTAATGTGCATTAATGATAGAATAAATTTATTTTGTATATTAGTGGATTTATGCATAATGTTTTAGAACATACCTAGTATTTATAAGTAGCCTATTGTTACACAACACAGTCAATGATAAAGAAATTAGCATTACCTGTTTGATATTTATTTATTGCTTAGCTGGATAAAAGATACAAGTGGGATTGGTGTTCAGCCTAGGCTCATTTGCCTCTCTCACTCATAAGAACTCAATAACATTTACACCTTTATTCTTACTTCTAATTATTAACCATATTATGATCTAATTGTTTCTTTTCACTGTCCATAGCCATTTGTTTCTCACTTTATTGATAAACACCTCAAACTTATTATAGTCCTTCACATTTCTTTCGCTGCAATGTTTGAGTCAACCTTCGACCACTTGTTAGTGGTCCTACATTTAAACAAATGTACCAGATACTCCTGCTCTCCACATAAAGAGCATTTATTTTGTGTTATTCCCATCCTCATTCCTTTTAAGCTCCACACTCCTGATCTTACCCATGCTACACTTTCTCTTGCTTCCTTATTTGTTTTTTTCTACATGTTCCTCCCTTCCCCAAGTTGACTTCACTATTTTATAATCTATTAAAGTAGACTTTTGATATTTCACTAAACATTTTTTTGTATTTCATATCCTCTAGCCTCTTTCTTACATCTCTCCTGGACCATTTGATTCTAGGATGTTCTTCAATGGTGCTCCCCCTCTATTGTTTTAAAACTTTTTTCTTGAAATTCTAGACACTGTCTTACTATATCATTTTCTTCTAGGTATAGTATTCTGAACCAATACTTCAATGTTCTCTCCATAATCTTACTCTTGCTTGGTTCTCTGCCTTTTTCTATCTGTGTTTCCTGTGTTCTATCTGTTTGACACAATATTGGTAGACCTAGGGCTCCTTTACAAAATAACCTTTAGACTTCGACTACTTCTGACCCCTCATCCAAGTCCTTCTCCGTGGTCTAGCATACCATGCTAGCCTCTAGTTCCCAAGGTCATTGGTTCAAACCTGGTGGAGGGCTATGGATTTTTTTCGGGCGTAAAAATCCTTAGCATGGCTTCCTTCAGAAGGGAAGTTAAGCCAGTGGTCCCACATCAAAGATTTATGGCACATAAAAGAACTTCAAGCCTGATAAAGAGGCCTCTGAACAAAATTTCTAGTCTTTCATGCCCGATATATAATGGGACACTAAGAACCAAAGCGTCCATAAATAAATACCACTCTTCAAGTCTCCATATCTCTACTCTGTATAGGATTTTGGGCTCCACCACTGTGTTATATAGCCATTCCAACCACTTGAATCCTATTTTGGGTACTCTACATTTACAGCTCATTATTGCTACACACATTTTCCTTTAGCTAATACTGCTTTTTTCTGTTTTTCCCCATTTTCCTCTATCATCTGTTTTGACTCCTAGGTACTTTCTCTGACCACCTTATATTCTTTTTCCCATCCTTCCCATTTCTCATTTTCGCTCAACTTTCTAAAACACCACAATCTATGGTTTTTCTTGGTTAACTCTCAATCCTCAGCTATTACAATACCTTTTTTACCCCTTGAAGTGCTTGTTTTAATCCAATTACCGTAAATGATCTTACCACCAAATCATTGGCAAAAAGCAACCCCAATATGTATACATTATCACTGGCGAGTACTTATTGTGTCTATTTCTTGTAATATATCATCTATAAATATATTAAATAATACCAGACTTATTTTTACCCTTGTCTGAGGCCTTTCCATTATCAAATTTCTCCCATTACTTCCTACCTTCACTCTGATACAAAAAGGTGTTCTCTTTATACAATGCCCTTGTATTATCCATTTGATTGCTCATCCTGTTACTTAACAATTTATGCCACAGTAAATGTAGTTCAATACCATAATAAGCTTTCACTACCTAAGGTGAACATGAAATACCTGTGCTACATGTGCCAGTGTTTCAAATACCTTTCTGCTAGCTTGAAGTAACACCAATTTCTGTTGCCACCATAAGCAAATGTAGCTCTCTCCTACATTTGTTGCTCTCTCCTCTCTTCCTGCCTTTCATTATTTTTTTTCCAGCATAAAGGATCACTTTACACTTAAAAGTAGCATCACAAGATGACGTTCTGTTTGCCCTCCATTTCCTTACTGCCTACTAATTCAACTGAGAGTGACAACAATGTATTGTGATGTAAGAAGATGGATATGATAAATTTGAATGCAGTTACCAGCAAACTAAGGAACGATTTTACAGTCGAATCTAATGAGCACCACAGTTTTGAATACTGCATTTGGACAATGTAGCAGATAAATGTTTGGTGTCATGGTTACCAACACTGTAATCAACGTACCAATGGTAAATAAACACTTTCTTCTGTTTGACTGTAACAACAAAGTGTATGTAGACATACCAAGCTGTGTTACTCCACACCCACTTTAACCTGGATAGCTATAGCTGTTCACACATATGAAAAGTATGCATTTCCTACCACTCAGAGACATGGTACCAATGGATGATTTAGCCATGGTTGAGTTGTAACATTACCCATACAAATGAAATGTAACATGCAATTGTAAAGTGATTATTAAATAGTATTTAACTTACAGCTATGGAGTGCTGGGTAGTGGCACAATTCCTTCCATGTCAGAATCTGATTCTGTGATGTCAGGTTCACCATCAGAAGAAGCAACTTCAGTAGGGTTAATGACAATGCTTTTGATGACATGTCAATAATGGCAATCCAGCTCTGAGGAAGTGATTAATTGCTCCCTTCCAGTTGCAGTCAGTATTCTGCCACAATGTGTGCTAAGCAGATCCCTAATCTCTTGCAGTTTAATATGGTGTTATTTTTTGCCACGAAGCCCTTTAACTCCATAATGGTTCAACTCTGTTCAAAAACCAGCGATACGGGGGGAAGTTTAAGAACTTTGTGGCCAGCAGCTCTCCTTCACAAGGGGTTAATTTACAGTTTCATCTTTTGTGATTAGCCAGTTGATTGTCCTGTTTCTTCCAAGATTTGTTGGGTTTGTTCTCTGCACGAACACTGACACAGAGCATTGTCCATCACAATAACACTATTTTGTCCCAGTTTGGGCAAAACACTTTCGAACTACTTCTGAATTCTAAGTGTTCCCCATTTATGTCCTCATAATAATCGCCACCTTTATTTTATTTTTCTCAAACAACAAACTGTTGTTTGTCGAACACACATTTTTCTCTCTTCCTCTTCCTGCATGGGGTAACCTCTCTCATCATGGCTGAAAACAATGCACCCAAGAAAAAACAACCTGATTTCGAGCTATGTAGCCATTTACCTATTGTTACAGAGAACCCATTTGAACTATTAGCATGTTAACTGAAGAAGCACCAGAACCAGTAAGTATGGAAAAACCTTGCACAAATGAAAAAACAGACAAACCACTACATATTTATGTTAACAATACAGCCAATATAAATGTCATTTTACAAACATTTAAAGCAGAAAACAGTGGTGCCTTTAAACATGTAACAATTGACAATCACAAAGTAAAATTTAATTTTGCTTACAGGAAAACTATTGCTTATTTTACAGCACAAAAAGCCCAGATTCACAATTTCAGTTTGTGATAGGAGATCTACATCCTTTCTGTGATACCAAGGCAACTATGACAAAATTAGCTAGATTATGAACCGGTACAAATGCTCACCATTTACCACCCTCTTACCAAACTGTCATTATCATTTTTTTTGTGGACTTGAAGCCAAATGGAAAAAGAAAAGAAAAAAAAAACACATATACAAGTTAACAAGCTTTACTACGCAGTTGTCAAAAGTGAACCTCAAAAGCCAAAACAAAGTGTAAAAGGATCATTAACCCTTTTATAGCCTGGTGTACCACATTCGTTACAATGTCTTTTTTTTCTGTGCATGTGTTATGTTTTAGTTTTTTTAATGGGCTTTATCTTTCTAATTTCATATTTTATTAACCTTCAGCAATAAAATCCTTTTTTATATTGTAAAAATATTAAATTTGTTCAATAAAACTACTTTTTTTTTTTAATATTAGCAAAATCAATATGAGTGCAGTCAAATGTAACCCTGTCAGCATCTAAGCGTGCCATTATACCATGGGTACATTTGATGCAGTTGCTAGGACTTGAACTTGCAACACACTAATCATCACAGCTATTCGAGTCGCTTTGGTTGTAAAGGGATATAAAAGCCAGTTTGGGAATATAGATGAAGAGCGGCATATGTAGCAAAATAGTTCCAGCAATAGAGGGTTAAATGCCAACAATATGGGCGCGTTAGAAACTATTGCCACAAAAGGAATTGCTGCATGAAGTGTGATGGCATACACCCTCCAAATGCACCTAAACTGCAAGGGTCTGCATACTGCTAACTACAAAAGCTGTTCTGTGCATGCTACGTTGCAGCGTCACACCTCATAGTCACAACGGGGATGTCACAAAAAATGAGGTTAACCCCTTCCCCTTCTGGAGGTCATTCTTGGCCATCATTTAACATCATCATAAGCAGAGTATTTCTTAAAAACAAATGCCCAAGCCACTATTCCATAACATACAAATATGTCTCATCAAAATGAATACAAAAACAGTCAGTCCACCATGTAAAGTGATGTAATTACAAACCTAATAACCATATTGCACCCACTGATTCAAACACTTTCTCATGTTTTCCCACCACTCCTGAAAAAATAATAGACTGCACTGCTGACAAAAGAATTAGCATTTGCACATAGAATTGCCAAAGTATTAATAATAAATACCATGAACTACCATGAAAGAAAAGGCAGTTCTGCAGTTTTTATAAAAGCTTCTTTAGTACACCATGAATTACTGCCCATCATCAATCCAGAGTATCAAACTTCACGTATTGAAATACATGTTAATAACGCTAAACTGCAGCTTGGGTTGTTTTATTCAGCACCAGTCAACAAGCTTAATTCATCAGATTTTTGGGCTATTTTTCATGAACTGCATGAGAAACAGCCTAGGTGGCGACTTCAACAGTAAGCATCCACATTGGGATTCAAATGTTGTCGACCCCAGGGGAAGAGTGCTACATGATGTGACCTATCAATTAGGCCTGGAACTACTGTCTCCGTTGGAACCCATACATTACCCAGACGATGGCAGCACACCAAACATATTAGACTTTTTTTATTGGTAAAAGCATTATACGCCACTGCTCAAATCCTGCCATACTTCATGAATTAAGCTGACCATTATCCCGTATTTATTACACTAAATAGCTCTTCTGAACACATTTCTTTTATGGCTTAATCAGGCATTCTTTCAATTGGACATTAGTCTGTAAGTGACTTGTGCATGTCTTTGAAGTCACCTCACAACATAGATATCACAGCTGCTACCGTTAGAAGTATTCAAATTGCTGCAAAAATACCAAGCAGTTATTTAGCACTCCATACCCAAAAATATACAGTACCTAACTTTCCTGCTCATAACTTTACCAAATTAAAAAGAACTGCAGAAAATTGTGGGAACGAACTAAATATCCTCAACATAAAACTTGTTACAATAGAGCCACTTGAGAACTAAAAGAAGCACTAAAACTTCAATGTATCATTGCTCTTGAAAACCAGTTGAAATCTCTCATTCTTCAGGATGGATTTTCTTGGAATAAAACTAAAGAGCATATTAAAACGGAGACAAAATACCACCCTTAAAAACTAACACTAATGGTTCTCAACCCCAGAGGAAAAACTGAAAATATTTTCTGAGCTGTTATATGAGCAGTTCCAACCAAATGTTGACGGAGAAGCTGAATTCACTAGGACTATACAGAAATCACTTTCTCATCCTAAACTATCACATTACAATAGGTTTTTCACTCCTGCTCAAGTGCAAAATGCAATCAACAGATCCCCAAAGAAGAAATCCCTTGGCCAAGATCTAAGTGTTCTGGCTCTGGAAGTACTTCCTCAAAAAAACAATTGTTTTTCTGACACAAATATATAATACCATACTTCGTTTAACTTACTTTCCATCAAAATGGAAGCACGCCATAGTACCCATGATCCCAAAAAGTTAACCCATAGAATTATCGTCCAATAAATCTTTTAGAGCAATTATTTTTACCACAATTAATAGAGCACTGGGAAGAAATTTTACCCACCACACAATTTGGATTCAGACGCCAGCATTCGTGTCCACAACAGCTCCACCATGGATACTATACTAATACCTTTGAAGAAAAGCTAGTATATTTGGGCCTATTTATGGATGCTGAAAAGCATTTGATAAATTGTGGCATGATGGTCTTCTTTACAAAACTAAACCTTGCTTAAATGATACTCTATATAGGCTTACTGCATCACATTTATCCAATTGCACATTCTCTGTAACATGTGACTCAACACAATCAAAGTTAATTACATATCCATTCTGTAGTACCTCAGAGCAGTATACTAGAACCTCTACTATATATCACTTATACTGCAGATTTTCCAGTTTCTGACCAACTTATAATTGTACATTTTGCTGACGATGTCGCAGTTCTGAGTAAAGGTAACTCTGAAGCAGTTGCAAGTCACCTTCAAAATTTTTGTGATGAAATAGTTACATGGTGTAAACACTGGAGAGAGTTAATGAAACGTAAAAACTCAAGCATCATAAATTGTACTTATAAACACAATATTCTGCATCAGCTTATTATACTAAGAGAAGAACCAGTTTCAGAATGAGAGTCAGTAAGATACCTTGGATTCACGCTGGATCAACATTAACATGGAACTGTCACTTTACATTCTTAATAAAGAAAATTCGTCACTAACTGCATGAACTAAAACACATCATGTCATTAAAATCTTCACTGCCTCTTCAGAATAAATGGCTTATATCAGGGTTTAAGTTAGTCATTTTTTGCTATTTGAGGTCGAAGAATGCTAACAACTTTAAAACAGCATTCACAAAAATGCAACATCAATCTGCTGCAGAAACCAACGATATGCCGCTTCTTTCTAAGAAGCTATAAACACAACCTTTCAAAATTAAATAGACTTTTATTTATGAACGCTCTTTAACTCTATGGTCCTTAGCGTCCCATTCTATAATTGGGCGTGAAAGTTCGGAAATTTTGCTCAGAGGCCTCTTTATCAGGCTTGAGGTTCTTTTATGTGGCATAAATCTACAACATGGAACCACCTGCTTTACTTCCGTTTCGAAGGAAGCCATGCTAAGGATTTTTACGCCTGAAATTAAATTTGTTTTAAGAAAGAAAAGGGAACAAAGTCCTAATCCCAGTGAAACTAAAAATAGACATACAAAAGAAGCAAAACCCGATACTAAAATAGGCATACCAAATAAACAATTAGTGGAAAGTGTTATATAAGTGGTGCAAAGTGCAGTATTCTGGAGAAATTCCATTATTTGTGTGTAGTTTGTGCAAGAACACAAGAACAAACTGTTTAGCATCATCATCAGGTAAGCTGTAATATTAACATTTGCAGCAAATGTGAGAACTTATGTTTAAAATAGTGTTTTAATATAGACAGCGATGCAAATAGTAATTATAAAATCATTCTTTATATCCAACTCAAATTAGGTTCCCCTGAAAAAAAAAAATGCTTCCTGTTCAAACGTATCTGATTATAAACGTTGGTCTAATTAATTTGTTAATGCTGTTCTAAATTATTCCTGCGTTAATAAACAATTTGAATTCCATATATTACAACTTACTTCTAGTTCTAAGCTAGATACAAGTAAATCTGTAACCATTAAATGTACTTTATTTTTCTTTTACATTCAGGATCTCATGTTGTCAAAGTTGATATATTAAGGAGGCATGAAATCTCAACGGACCATAAGAATTCAGTTCGAGAGTCGTTAAAGACACCAAATTTTGCCAAATCCTCAGCTGCATCTTCTAAAAATGCTGAGGAAAGTGTGGAAGCCACTATGAAAATCATCTACACAACAACGAAGGAAAATATTGCTACAAGAAAGTTTTCCGTATTGAAAGAACTGTGTATAGACTCAGGATGTCTTTCTTTGACCAAATTAACTTTCAGTGGCAATGCAAATTATGATGGTATTCATGAAATGGAAGATGCAATATGTAAAATAATTACTGATGATATTTTATTGAAAATAAAGTCAGCCAGGTAGTATTCAATTATGATAGACAAGTGTACTGAAATTAATCAAAACTCCAATCATGTTTCTGAAAATAGTGGCAAGGGGAAAAAGTACATACATTACTTAACACTGTGTCTGTGAGAGGTATATATTCAGGTGTTGTAGGAATTTTGGATAGGCATGGCATTGATATGAGTAAGTACTCCTCAATTGCTACTGATGGTGCATCTGTTATAGGAATTCAATCTGGGTTGGCAACTCCTTTTAAAACCGATTACCCCCATATACAGGGTGTGGCATTTAAACCTTCCCATTTTTAGTTGGTAATACTGAGCATTTGGTTGGTGAGGGTGAGTTTACAGCACTGTGATTGCATCTAGCATTGTCTTGGTTTCAGTTTGCCATGGAGCGTTGGCTTGTGCAATAGCCAATAGCACATTTTCTGCATTGAACAGTTTATTACAAGCATGTCAATTGTGGCTGTCCAGCGTGAGTTTCACCATCTTGAAAAATAATCAGTGTGTGGGTGCGTCAATGGCATGAAGCGGGATCGGTTCAAAACAAACCTCAAGTTCCGTCAGAAAACAGTGCAGACACCTGAAAATGTTGAGCGTGACAATGGCTCTGCAAAGAACTCAGTGTTGTTCATGTGGCGGCATTCCCGGATCAAGAATTTGTTAGACAGAAGTATATAAAGAATCCCACACAATGATTTGCAATTCCATCCATATAAACTGCAGGTCACAAGGAAATTAACAGTAGCAAACAAAGCCCTGTGCATCCATTGTTGCCAGGGAATGTTACAGTTGTTTAACACTCACCAGACTCCTTTTTGTGGGGTATCTTAAGGGTGAGGTCTATACAGTCATATCCTTCGTGACGTTGACAACCGCAATGATATAGAAATTGCTGATGTTACACCACAAACATTGCAGTGAGTAATGTCTGGAGTACAACAATGCAATGATGCCAATGGAGGACATCTTAAAAGACGTTATCTTCAAAACATATGATGCATACTGTAATTCTAAGATTATAAAGTTTCTAAACATATTAATTTTTTGTAATTTACTTGTACAATAAATAAGTTATAGGTTTTTGGAAATGTTAAATGCCACACCTGTATAATCTGTGCATTGCGTGGTCCACTGGTTACCTCTAGCAGTCAGTCAAGCTGTCTGATGTACAACAATGCAATGATGCCAATGGAGGACATCTTAAAAGAAGTTATCTTCAAAACATAAGGCACATACTATAATTCCAAGATTATTAAGTTCCTAAACATATTAATTTTTTGTAATTTACTTGTACAATAAATAAGTTGGTTTTTGAAAATGGGAAATGTTAAATGCCACACCTGTATAATCTGTGCATTGCGTGGTCCACTGGTTACCTCTAGCAGTCAGTCAAGCAGCAAATTAACTTTTCAAAAGAATTTAGATCAAGAGTGCATGTAAATTTGCATGAACTCATGCATACAAGTGCATGAGGACCTAAAATTTAAACATGATCCAAATTACAGTTCTTTTCTTGATAAAGTACCTCCAGAATTTCAAGAAGATGAGTTTGAGTTTCGTGGAAACAATACAAGATTCACTGCAGCATAAGTGTTGTTAAGTCCACAATTTGCAAATTCTTAGATAATTTGCTTATAAATTTAATTAAAAGATATGGGGATTTAAATAAGATTGCAGTATTTAATACACTGTAACTTAAAAACTACAGAAATGATGGGGAGTATGGCAATATGGAAATCAAAGAAATACACAATGCACTAATTCTGCCACATCTGTGAATTTAAATGATCTGTTACTGGAATGGCATTGTTTAAGAAGGTGTTGAACAGTAGATGCAATAGAATGAATTTCAAAGAGCTGGTATTTATGTTAATAAGATGAGTGAACAATTCCCTCTCATGAATTTAATTATAGAATATGCCACTACTATTTCCCTGCACACAGTTGATTGAGAGTGAGGGTTTAGTTGCATTAACAATATAAAAACAGAAATCACCTTTCTGTAGAGAGTTAGCAAATTTCTAATTATTAATATTGAAGGGCCATCTCACAATGACTTTGATTTTGAAAATGCATTCAATGTGTGGAATATATATAAAAACCGACATATTATGTAATGCAGAATATGCAAATCAATACTGACAGTTTACTGCAGATATGATATGGAATGTGTGGATCTATGTGTATAAAAGTTAATTTAAAAAAATAGCATTTCATTTAACAGATTATTGTTAGCTTCAATTCAATATACATATATTTCACTTTTAAAACCCTCATTTATAAAATTTTCTACTAACAGAATTTTGCAAAATGTAAATTTTGATTTGTGCATTTTTACAACATTGTTGCAAATACTAATATACTGATCACTCGTCAGACCTATATCAATGTACAGTTGCTCAATCTGGGGTTCACCTTCTCATACACAAACTATTCAAAACATATGTCTCCATATAATCACCAATGCTCCATGGTATGTCAGAAACACCACTATTCACTCAGACCTCAACAGAGCTTACAGAACACTCCTCAATTCATTCGACTCACACAGCAAATATTAGTTCAACACATTCCTGCAAGTTACCCACCAGATTCACAAAACATAAGATAAAAATGAAAAAAATCATTTAAAACCTAAGATTTACACAGCATTAATCAAATATTAACTATGCAATCAGAGCTGTCGCTGTGCAGGACCACAGAATCATGTTTCATGCTTGTTTCTGTATGTTCACAACTCTAATGTATTATATAAAATAAAGTTGTCATTAATATTAAAAAAATGTCATAATTGCCACCTTTATTCTATTTTTCTCACACATAAAATTGACTTTGCACCTGCCAACATACATTTTTCTCTCCATCTTCTTGCATGGAGTTGTTAGCTTTTTGAAAACGATAATTCAGACATAAGCTCCTGAATTTGTTGTTTTGGTAGCATTGGATTTCTTTCCAAAAGGACATTAAAATCATTAATATGATTTAGTCTCACCACTACACAAGTCCTTTTACGATGTTTGAGTTCAGAAGTGCCCGCATATTCTGCCAATATATAGCATTTACATGTGATATATGGAAAGTTCATGCACTTTGTCAGTGAATAACAGTCTATAAGTTATTGTTGTTGTTCACCAATGGCACTGGGGATTAATTGATCTGCATCATTTTCCCTCTGGCTTCCCAATATAAAGTCTGTAAGTCATCACTTTTAAGGGCTTTGCATTTGGCGAGATGTTCTTTGTTCAGGATGACATCTTCTTCACAGAGAGTGCACTTGGGTGTAGGTAGGCATCGTATCTTGTAGAGATGTTCTGTGAGGCAATCGTGGCCAGTTGCCATCCTAAATAAGGCCACTGCAGTCTTCCTTGGCATTTTTTGCATATCAACTCTATCTTTAATAGTCTGATAATGTATCCTTTAATTTATCTTCTTCATCAAGTCTCTGCTGTCTTTTGAAATATTGTTTATTTATTTATATTTGTCCTACAGGTTTTATTTGTTGTATTGCACCTTTCTTTGCTAATTGATCCGCATGTTCATTGCCCAAAAGTCCAACATAGTCATCTTATCAGACTCAAAATCAGCCATAGATGGAATAGTAAATTACAATAATAAAACAACAAGAAATATTGAAGAAATAAGAAGCCTAATTAAACAGTCTATAAATTACACTTAACTAATCTGCAGTCAGCACCAAGCATAAATAGCTTATGGTAATCTAATCAAAGCCCATGTGCCTTCTGCTACATAAGTCAAGCTTAAATACAAGAAGTAATCTCCCATATATTTTACAATACTGTGGCATTAATATACAAATGAATCAATGTTTCCATTTACTAATTTCATGCACATGCTTGCAATAAGTATAATTTTCTTGTGATTTTTCAAATATTGAAGGCAAAGTACCATTTTAAGAACTAAATTCTATTGTAATAAGCAGTTATGCATCCAGCAACCAATAAGAGAAGACTAGCTAGACATGCTTTTGTTTATACATGGAGTTAAGCAAGGGGAAACTGTATTTATAAACTATACAATGATCAATGAAATATGCTCTCTAATAATAAACCTTTCTTACCCAATATCTGCTGTAACCCCAACTTTAGAATCAGACCTAAGATAACTTTCAATGAATAAACATTGTAACAATAATAGCATGTATTCTTTTTTAAAGTACACAAACATACAGTATAAAATATGGTTTTCAAACCGTGTTTCTAAAAAATTCTTATATAAAAAATGTTTGGAATCAACCTACTGGCATAAATGTTTTCCACCACAAAGCTCAAAGATTTATTGTTTTTTAAAGTACACAAATATACAGTATGAAAATATGCTTTTCAAACCGTGTTTCTAAAAAATTCTTATATAAAGAATGCTTGGAATCAACCTACTGGCAAAAATGTTTTCCACCACAAAACACAAAGATAGGTGGTACCTTCTAGTCAATTCACAATGGGTGCATTAGTATAAATGCAAGGAGCTTAAAATGTATAATGTGAAATTTACAAATCATTCAAAACAAAATTTATTACATCAATTATGTTACACAAAGCTGCAACACCAGTGTGCTATCTGATAGCCTTTTTGATTTCAGTCAAGTTGCTAACATTAAAGCAAATGAAAAAGTTTGAGAGGTTTGCAAATTTCTAGATTTATTCTTTCATTCCATATAATCACCATTAGCAAAACTCATTTTAAATGCTTATGATAAATAATCTGCAGGCAATTTTGCATATTTCCAAGATGCTTGGATTTATATTTCATTACATAAAAATGAAACACCGCCAAAATAAGATTTCACGAAGAAAAAAATGAGGGGGTTTTAAGTGCATATTGTGTTCCAAACAGACTTAAAGTACCAAAATGACAAGACTATTTATTCTTAAAAAATAAATGATTTGATTGAGGGTTACATATAAAAAATTATTTTAATTAACAGCTCATAATAAGCTATTGTTCACAAATGTATATGAATTAAATCTTCATGTCAAAAATGACTTAAGTCACAACTTGTTTAACTTTAAAATGTATACTAATGACAAATTGGCTTGATACACTACAAAATAACATTTATTTTCATTTAATGGAGTTCACTGTGCATGTTGAAAAGTGCATACTCAATAATAGAATTATAATTGTATTGGTACATATTATGCAAAATGACTAATAAGAAAAATATTAATGTTGCTGCAGGATTTGAAAAACCTCATATGAAGTAATCTTTCTGTTCAGCTAATTTAACATTTGAACAAACAGCTACTGGATGCTGAATGTAATAGATCTGAAAGAATACCACAAATGATTAGTAATTTTTATGTGCTAAAGTTTTTGCTAAAAAGCTTTCAGAATAAAGTCAGTAAGGTGAAAATCAATTCCAATACAATAATGTAGGGTGTGATGTTGCCAATCTTTAAAAGTTGCCAATTCATGAATGTTTGGTGTTATGTACATTGTCTTAAGACTACCACATGTAACCAATAAATAAACATTATAAATAAATTAAGTGTAAATGCCATCAGTAATGAGAAATGTACAAGCTTCTTTCTACATATGAGTGTCTAAACAGACCTTTAGCATTAGTTCTAATGTCTTATACCTGCAGCACTCATGAAAACACCAAATCCTCTAGAATTCAATTATAATTCTACAATTCTCGATGCACTTGCATTTTGTGAGACTGAACAATGTACTGTTTCACCGGATGATTTACCAGCCACTCTGAAGAATCGTAGCAGGGTGTCAGAATTTCTTCGTGTACTAGCAACCTTACTGCTTTCTACAGATCTTGATCTCATAAGTCTGCGTTTTGGCGTTATGTTCAACTGTGAACTGGTATTTGCTTTCTCTGCACTTTTAGATTTTTCCTTTCTAAGTTTTGTCAACCAATCGACATTTTCTTTGTGCTTCGCTGATGGACTGCAATGATGGTGAGGCGATGTGCCATCAATTACAAAGTTTGGGAGATTCATTGTAGGAGAACAAAGAACAGATCTAGAAACATAATACTGATTGTGTGTTTCACGTGTTTCATCTGAAGTATCCAATGAAGTTTCTTGTAATTGTCTTTTACAACCG
Source organism: Deroplatys truncata (assembly GCA_030765065.1). Classification (NCBI taxonomy): domain Eukaryota; kingdom Metazoa; phylum Arthropoda; class Insecta; order Mantodea; family Mantidae; genus Deroplatys; species Deroplatys truncata. The sequence goes on along the minus strand of CM060976.1, from coordinate 191,074,392 downwards.
ACTACCACCCCACCAATTTCAAGTGTGTTTTCTTCTTTGACAGGGGAAAGTGCTAAACGCTTTTGATGTTGGCAGCATCCTTCCTTCCCTTTGACCTCCATAAAGTCTATTAATCTTCGCTTTGATTTACCTAAAGCTGGACTTGAATACTCTTCATTGGATTTCCTTATTTTATCTACAGAAGTTCTATGTACATCACTTTCCACATGACCAGCTTCAGATATTGTCTTTGAAGAACCTATGTGCAGCACAGACAATGTATTTCCAGTGGATTTTCTAGGAGTCCTGACTATGAGTTCTGCCCAACCTTTCAACTGTGCTTCATTTTCACTTTCATATTCTAAACCAACCCGCCAGAGTCTGTGTAGGGCATCGTCTGAACATGTAACTAGCTGTGGACATAAACATACAAGCAATGGTTTATGTATGCATCTTATTAGCATGTAAATGTTTTTTTTTTCACAGGTATTTTAATTGGTACTTCTGAGCTAAAAGTATTATGAAATTAAAGGACTAATTTAAGCTTAAACAAACTTAAGTTTTAAACCATGTTGTACCCTTAATTGCCAAAAACGCAATATAATGCTTAAAAGGGATCCTAATCAAAGTGTACAAGAGGAAATTAAGATTTATTGGTATACCTATCTTGGCTTTGCCTATTATTTTAAAAATCTTCAACAGAATATACTAAGCCACAAATTTATGTAGATTGGCATTAAGTATGCAACATAATTAAATACCCACATAAAAATTACGAAGTAAAGTCTGCAATGGAAAGAAGTATATTATATGTGTTGTTTTGCTATATTTATAGTGTGAAGAACCAAAAATTGTCACTTTGTGTTCGTAAATAATTGTGAATTTGAATTTTTATTTATGGACACTCTTTTAACTGCTATGGTTCTTAGTATCCCATTCTGTATTGGGTATGAAAAACCAGAAATTTTGATCAGAGGCCTCTTTATAAGGCTTGATTTACGTGCCATAAATCTAGACTGGGACCACCAGCTTTACTTCCCTTTCGAAGGAAGTCATGCTAAGGATTTTTATGCCCAAAAAATCCATTGCCCTCCGCTGGGTTTGAACCTGCAACCTGGTAAACCAGAGGCTAGCATGGTACACCTAGACCACGGAGGACAAATAACTTGTGAAATGTTTCAAGCAGGAACCTACTATTTTGTAGACAAGAGAATTTGTTGTATTCCAAACTGGTTGAAATCATAAAAAATTCAGGTTAGAAATCACATTTTTAGGAACAGCTAAAATGTATAATTTTGGCAGTTGTTGGCAGATATATCTTTATATATTATCATCAATTGATAGCTAAAATTGTATTATGATATGTGTACCAAAACTTTCAGTATAGAATGCAATAGTAAGGTTTTATGAAAACCATGACTATTTGCAAAATGAACACTTTGGAGTATTCAATGCACTTTAGATTATTGGAAGTAATTGTTTATTGTTCACCAAGTTAATGTAGGATTAATAACAAATACCAAAAATAAGGCAAAATTAAAGGGCTGTGAAGTGAGGAAGCATACCAACTACTGTAATAAAAGCTTGCAATGCATAATAGAATGTCCATATACCAAAGTATGGAGAGCAAATGGGTATAACAGGAAGTAGAGCAATTTAGGTACAAATTTTGGCCTTTAACATTTTTTAAAACAGAGCTTTTGAAGCTATTTTGTGATGACTTTGTAGGGAGGTAATGGCAGAAACACTGCACACAAATAAAGGTATTAATTTAAACAGAATAAAATTTAGACTTAGAAATACGAAGTATACATAGAAAAGGATAGGATCTGTTTTACACAAACAACCAAACATTAGGTTTATAGGATCCCTTGATAACAAGTGGCTCTAGGACCTTGTTTTTATTGTTTTTTGTTTAGTATGTTTTGTTTATGGCAGCCTCCAATTGGGGGAAGCTGAATTTGTGAATAGATTCCCTCTTCAGAATTAATGTTTTTCCATCATTTATATAATTTTTAGATCCCCATAATTTTCCTATCATCAGAATGTGTTTTTAATCTTACACCTTTAGCTATTTAAATGTCCATACTGCAGCAAATCAAATCACAATGATTGAAATTCATGAAAACAAACTTTATTGCATACTTTTCGAGACCTTTCACTGATAGAAAAACTATATAACAATTCAATTCAATGCATAAGTATGGGCTTTTATTCGTATTTTTAATTTTGTGATGATTCAGACTTCTTCACGAATATGAATAATTTGCATAGCTGCACTACAAAGATGCAGGATAGTTACTTCTTTTATGCTATGAAATAAAGAAAATTGTATAGTTATAAGCAAAATTATATTTTTAATAAGAAATTTTTTATTTTTTGACAAAATATATAACCAAAGATGCTGAAAACAGGCTTATGAATTCCAGCATAACAGCAGGCTTGTTTACTCATCCCCCTATTTTGAAAGCAGGAAACAGTGGTGTAAAAAATATCAACTCATAATATTTAAATTTAATTAAATCATAAATTGCTTTACATTTAAAAACACATAGAATTGAAGCTGCTGTAGACTGATTGAGCTGTTTGCTCAAATTCCAAATGAGTAAATCCTTTCTCAGAGTAATAGGATTGTCATGTTGAACTGAAGACTGCAAAATTAATTGCTACATGTTTATCATTTGCTGCTGATACAAAACTTTACAGTCAAGGATATGTGAATTATGAAAGCAAAGGCTGAGAGCTGTGATGGACTTCATAAACCTCTGAGGTACATGTTATTTCCCCCTCATTAAATAAATAAAATTCAGAACTATGCACACCTATTCAATTTTTTCATTACCCCATCACATCTTGAATAAACTAAGATATGGTGCACTCCTAGTTTTTGTCAATTTATACAAATTCTGGCCCATGCTATGGGTTTACATTTAAACTCAAACCCAGAAACCTAAATTATGTTTCTAATGGACTAAATATAAAACACTGCTTAAGGATACAGGACACATCAATGGGTCATAAAGTATATTTCATACAAAATTATTTAAATTTAAACTCAAACCCACAAATTTAAATTGTGTTTCTAATGGGCTAAATATAAAATACTGCTTCATGATACAAGACACATCAGTGGATCATGAAGTATATTTCATACAATATAATATTAATATATTTACAAAGAGTATATACTTCAATAAATCATAATGTACTGTTTTACACCTGTCCTAAAATGATGCTCTAAGGCATCTTCTAGAACAATGTGCACCTATGCTTACTTTCAGCTTACAGTAAACAAAGTACATATTATAATTAGAAGCATTAATAGCACAATCTCACCTTGATATCTCCAGCAGGACTCCACTGAACACAGGTTACTTCTGCTCCATGACCAACTAATGTTGCTATTGGTTTCCCAGGATTCTTAGTGTTCCAAATGTAGGCTTGCTCATCACTTGAGCCACTTGCTAAGTAGAGACCCTCTGGACTTAAGCAGGACTTCACATAAAATGTTGCATTTTTATGGCCAGTGAAGATGGCAACTGTGGGCATACACAAGAACCAGCATAAACCATTAGAGGATAATTTGCATTAAACTTGCTATTTATGAAGTTCTGTATACCTCACAACACTGAACTGATTGAAATTTAGGTTTAAACAATGATGTTTTAGGATAATATTGTACTCTTAGGCCCGGTTTCTGAAATGTCATATCTTTTCAATACGCTATCAAGCAGATATCTGTTTCTGAAAGGTAAGATAGCGGTTACCAATCTGATAAGCCCTGGATAACTTATCCTGCAAAAATAGCTGAATATCTTTCAGATATTTCACTTCAGCCAATATGGCAGATGTCGTACACGTTTGATTTCTATTGGTTTTGTAATTTCTCTGGACTTGGTTAATATTTGCGAGGCAATAATTAATCTACAGATTAATATATATGCACCTACTTTTCAGTATTTTACGTCAATTGTGAGCTTTGACTTGTATTCCGAATAGTTTTTCATTTGTATTTTTCTCTTCACAGTATGGATATTATATCATCATCCTCCTCAACAGCTTCATCCTATGATGAAGATGTAATTAGGCCTTTACAGTGATGTGTATTTCATGCTAGAAATAACCCATTTGAAATGTATGACTAAATTGAATTTAAAAGATTTAGGTTATCTAAACAACTAGTGATGGACTTAATTGATGAAATAGGACACAATTTAGAACCAACAACGAAAAGAAATATGGCTATTTCGGGGTTAAATCAGCTACTACTCTAAGTTTTATTGCGTGTGGCAGCTTCCAGATAGTAATGGGCGACAGCTTCAGTGTGCAGAAATCTACTGCCTGTAGAATAATTAGAAAAGTTACTCATTTCATTACACTTCTAAGGCAGAACTACATAAAAATGCCAGAAAACCAAAGAGAAATTACAAACTTGAAAGCCTTATTTTTCAACATGGCAGGTGTCCTAGGTTGTGCCGATGGTATTCATGTGCGCATACAGTCCCCCTGCGGAGAAAATGCAGGGCTTTATAGGAACAGGAAAGGATATTTTTCACTGAATGTTCAAGTGGTGTGCACAAATTTGGAAATATGTGACATTGTTGCCTGTTGGCCAGGATCCACTCACGACCATGCCATTTTTAATGAGTCTTATTTGCGAGCACAGTTTGAGGGTGGATAGTATTTACGAGTGGCCACCAAATTGGTGATAGTGCCTATCCCTGCAAAAAATACCTAATGACACCAGTGCTTAACCCAGCCACACCGGCTGCAATCAGGTACAATTTTGCATATGAATATAACTTCTATTATAGTTGCAGCTGCAATTCTTCATAACATAACATTAAACAGGGGAGACCACTTGCCAGATGATGTACATGAATACAATATACCTGAAGCAAACTATTATGAACATAGTGTGCATAACAATGTTCTCCAGGGCAATGCAGAGCGATGAAGAATAATTAACTTACATTTCAACTGATGCATGCATGGGTCTCTGGAGCGGAGAGAAAGGTAACATTGCATTTCAGGGAAATATTTTATTTTTTTTTTTTTTTACACACACATATATAGTATGTATTGCTGGCAAATATTTTTTCTGTTGTCTTTTCTTGGAACCATAATAATTATGTCTACAGAATTATTAATACAAAAGTCAAATGATTTCAAATACTATGATTTATATACAATTCTTTTTCTTTTTGCAATTGGGTTTAAGTTCCAATTCACATTTCAATAGCGCCATTTTTATATCATGCTCTTCTTGCATTAGCTTTTGCCACAATTTGTGGTCCTCTTGCATTTGTTCGATTTTTAGATTGTGCTCCTTTTCCATTAGTTTTATTTTAATCTCTTTTCTTTTTAGTTTTATATTTTTGTTATTGTCATCCGAGTTTGTGGACCTTTTATGCAACATCCTCATAATTACAGGTGTGGTTGAAGATGTTCCAACAGCTTTTGCAACAATTGCATTGCTCTGTTTCAGCTGTTAGATGACCTTCACAGTCTCTTGCACCACAGCTTTATCAGCACTGATCTCACTGCATGCTGAACTTGCAGCGATGGCTGTGGAAGGGACAGCAAGCTCCTCATGTATCTCAAAATATTACAGCATCTGGAAATAAAAGTACCGGAACTTGGTATAAATAATGTATTTCTTTATTTTTTCTGTTATCAATAAGTTTTATAATACCTATGTGTGTAAATTTTAAATTCGGCTACTTTTCCGAACATTACCCAGTTTTCAGAAGCCAAAACAACTAGGAAGTAAATGAAGCTATTAAGTAACCAGCAGTTTATTAAAACAAAGTTAAATTAGCTAATTTAACCTAATATTCCAGAATTTCCAATAATTATTGCACCTGCCATGGTAAATTAACTGTACCAAAGTTATATTTTAACACCCACATGCTAAATCACATGTCCAGTGTTTAAAATGTAAACTTCTAGGTTAGGTTTGTTTCACTTTGCTAGCAGGATTAGTTTATTATCTCCCACGACAGTAAAAATAAATGCTTGTTGTATCTATGAAATTTCTACCATAATTTCTAATTACATATTCTAACCAATGTCCAGTTCTTACCATCTCCAAAGTATGCTGCACTTGAGTCATATGGATTGCTCTGTGGCTTCAACATATTTATTATCTTAGAGTTGGTCTCTGTTAACTTGGGAGTGAACTTTCCTCCTCCAGTTTTTAACACTTCTATCTGAAATAAATAATGAAGCATATATAAGAGGAAAAAATACTACTTTCAGCTAATGTATTCATTTTATAATGACACCTATGTTATAAAAGTTTACATAATTACCTTATCATTACTCATTTCGTTCTTAGCTTGCTTTTTCATGCAGTTATACAAAGCATGTAATTGCTTTGGTGTACGTATTCCTGTTCACACGATGCATTGTAAATTTTGGCAATTTCTTCCCATGCTTCATTCTTCGCTTTAATAGTAGTGCCATTGTTTTCAATGATATCCTTCTTTTCGGTAACTAGCTCTATTACCATATCTTTTCCAGATCGTCAAAGTTCCTACTGCGTTTATTACTCATTTTACTTGATGTTGAGGTTAAGATTCACACATGCTGAGCTCTGTTTTACAATATATCGATATACTGTTATTCAGTTAAGTTGGCTATCATGATAAACAAGTAGGGAAATAAGCGCTTTTGTTAATTAGTGTCATTGCGATCACTGTTGCAATTAAATGAAGGAAAAATGCAGATTGCCATCTCTTGTGATATTCCAAACTAAATTGTGGAATAGATTGTTATCCAAGGAACTGAAACTCTTTAAGAAACAGATACAAATTATCTCTCTGATAAGGTTTATCGAATAAATAGCAATCAAATAGATATCTAGAGCTTTATGCAACCAGGCCTTATAGCAGTAGAGGTGGGAAAAAGTTGTTTCCCAGCTACAGTTCCAATTTTTCAGTTTCAAAACACTACTAGATTACAAATAACTTATAAAACAACAGTTGTGAATGTCCACAGGTATTTAAGCATTAACTCTCACAGCAAGATACTCTTACTATACCTTTTTCAGTATAACCTGAAAGGAGAAGTAAACAAAACCACGTGACAAGATATCATCTCATTGGCTGGTGGGCAAACTACAACCTTTTCCACTTAGCATGTCATCTCTTCCTCTTCCAAAAAACAGTTCGGTTCAGATCGTAAGATTTTGTGGTTATTCTCATGCAGAGAAATTTAAAAAACCCATTATTGTAACAGTTCAATTTATGAAACTAAATGTGTTTGTTCAGATTCGCCTATAGCTAAATGAACCTCTATAGCAGAGGGTTTAAGAGGCTATGCCAAGCACTGCAGTTCATTTCATGTTTCCGGATGAGCCGCCAGTGTACTGTTGCAACATGCTGAGAAAATGAGTGTCATGGCTGAGAATCCTCTGCCATTGTGGAAAACAAATGCGGGAAATGGAAAGAAGACAATTGTGTTAAATGCTTTTAACAAATTCTGTAAAAAGTATCCACCTTTAATCGACAATGAATATGGTTGGGCATTGTTTAGCAATCATTGAACTCCTTTGTTAGTGATATGTTAACTCGGATTGCTTGGGTCGCATTTGTTTTCTGTTGTGTTTTAACCTATAGTGCTGATCATTATTTAACTTGTCGACTCATAAAAGGTTAAAGCAAAAGTGGTATATTGATATTAGTCATTAAACGAATGATTTCTAAAGCCTGAAGTTAAGAACAGTTTTATCCAGTACCTTTAATCACAGATGCCGAACTATTCAGGTGCAAATTTTATTTGTCTACTCTTAGTATTGTGTGTTAGAAGTTTAGGATGTAAGGCAAAATATAGGAATAAGACATACAATGTTTAAAAGCTAATGATCCCCAAGCTGCACAATGTGCTGTATTCGTATTGTTCTGAAGCAATTTCCTCACACACGGGTATGTAGTTCCCATCATCATCCACATGGTACTGCCATGTGCTCAGCGGAGTGATACATTTAAGTTTTGTTTACTTCTCCTTTCAGCTTATAGTGAAAAAGGTATAGTATCTAGTATACACAATACTAGGTTAAAGTAACTGTTCTAAAACAATAATCATGTTATGTCCACAGGTATTTAAGCATTAATTTTCACAGCAAGATACTCTTGGTTTACTGTTACATTACTTGCCTCACTTGAATCCTTTCGCATCAAGTTGTGATTCTTTATTCTGGTATTGAAAAATAATACTACTCTCCCTTCTCCACCATGTATAGTGAATTTGTAATATGCTGTTAGCCATATATCTATACTCACATTATAGAAATTAACATCAATCATCACAGTAACCTTCATGCTTCAGTTTCCATGGCACTGTGACTTTGTCCATTTTGTTTTTTTTTTTTTTCCCCTGTCACTTTGCTAATGTCTTCTAATTCAACTTTCCACTGTCACTTCACTTCATGACATTGTGATGTAAAGAAATACACATGATGCAGTCTCTTCTTTTGGATAGTTCACTTGCTGGGGAGACAAACACAAGACTTAAGCAATCTCACCTGCACCAGCAGCAGCTCTTGCTGCACATCACAAACTTGCTAGGAGAACAGCACTTTCTGTCAAACCAGAAACACACTCACTGACTAACTATTTGTGAGAGCACTCACTTATATAGCAATTGGTTAGAGTTCCAGAACATTCTAGCTGGTCATACGATGATAGTGCTTCCAGCATTTACGCGGACAAGAGTGCTACTTACATTTGTTTATCTCAGACTACCCAGCATCAAGCTCCCAATAACATTGGGCCATAGCTGCTGCATAACACAGCTCCCTCCTTCTGCAATAAGAGGCAAGCCAGTCAAGATGGACCACCATCAGCTTTATTCAAAGTTGATGCTGAATGCGTGAATCCTCAGCCAGGGACTCTAGAGTGGCGTAACTGCCCGCAAGCCCCTAAAGCTGGACCTTGAGCAGGTATTGGATACATCAGTGGGTAGTGGAATGCCGGGACCTGCACAGTGGTTTTGGTTGATAACCAAACCACTGTGTAGGTTTGTCTCTGTATAATAAATAATAGACCATGAGCCAACTCAACCAACCCCAAGGTGATATGCATTTCCATGACATAGCTCATGGGAGATGTGTCACTAATGGAGCCTATGGAAAACCAGACAACCTCCCAGTGTATTCAGCCTTGCCCTGGTATAAAAGGCTCTTCTGGGTTCAACTCTCTCCTCCATACTTGTAGGACTTAAATGGACAACATAAAACAAAACGCTGAAATTATTCAATGATCTCTAGAAGAAGACTTAACAGTACAAAACATCTTTTAACCATTTGTAGAGGATCTGGCTGCAGGCATTACAAAAACAACACTGCAGGCCAAGAGGCTCTCAGGGACTCAGAAGTGCAATGACAATACTGCAGGTAAATCTTCAACACAGTAGGCCGGCATCTGCTGCCCTCTCTATGAAGATAAAGACCTGTGATGTCCACTCATTCAGGAATGCTGGTGTTACAAACGGGGAATTAAAGGTCTTAAGAAGACAATGGAAGAGCTTCTTCAAATTCACTTCCCTGGATCAATTATACTTTATGAACCTGAGGGAGGATGGGATAGTCTGGGACTGAAGCTCTCTAGAAAGAGACCCTTCAGGCAGACTGGGAAATTTCCAAGGAAGTCATCAAATATGAAAAATTAAAATGGGCAGTATTCTCACTTCAACCCTATAAATCTCCAGGAAGTGATGGAATAATGCCCACTATGCTTCAGCAAGGTTGTGATGAATTACCAAAAATTGTTTATACAAATCCTAAGAGTAAGTTTGGCCTTAGGATACGTACCAATGAACTGGAAGCATCTTAGGGTGTTATTTATACCAAAACCAGGGAAACCCTTGAACTTGGCTAAGTCTCTAAGACCCACTAGTTTATGTCCATAATTCTCAAAATTCTTGAGAAATAAATAGATAGGCATATAAGAGGAGGTGCTTTGGAAGTATATCTTCTGCACCAGAATTTGGTTCCCGAGGTCACAAGTTAAAATCCGGCAGAGGACGATGTATTTTTTTCAGCATAAAAATCCTTAGCATGGTCCATGTCATAGATTTACAGTGCGTAAAAAACCACAAGCCTGATAAAAAAGGACTCCGAGCAAAATTTCCGTCTTTCATGCTCAATTTAGAATGGGATGCTAAGAAACATAGCAGTTAAAGATCATCCATAAATAAAACTCAATTTAATTTAATTTTTGCACCAGAATCAGTGTGCATATCATACAGGCAGAACAACTGAAACTGCCCTTTTTCAGGCTGCTATTAAACTGGATTTTAAGACAATTCAGGAAAAGGTGGTGGCTTTTGGTGTCTTCAGTGATACTGAGGGTGCCTTTAATAACACCGCCTTTAATGCAATAACTACTACCTGCAAGGAAATATGGAATTGATGAAAGCTGTCATCAATGGAGAGCCACAATAGTTCATACAAGTCTCATGGATAGTAGTCTAGCTGCAAAGGTCATGAGTGGCTGTCCAAGGGGTGGGGTGCTATCACCCCTACTATGAAACCTGGTGGTTGATGAGCTACTTGTTCAAGCAAGTAACCAAGGCTTTGCTACCATGGGCTATGCTGATGATGTCATCATAGTTTGAGGTAAATACACAGTAACAGTCAGGGAACTCGTGCAGTTGGCCCTGAATACTGTGACATACTGTTTATGGGGGCTTAACTATTAGTCCTCGTAAACAGCCATAGTACCATTTACCAGAAGAGGGATTAGGACCTCTATATCTTCAATGTAAAGAACTTAAAATGAGGAAGTCAAATACTTGGTAATCATTTATGATTCAAACACTGGAATCAGCATTTCAAGAAAACAATAAAACTGCAAACACAGCTTTTGAAGTAGTTAAGATGCAAACATGGCAAAGGATGGGGACTAAGACCTGGTATGATCCATTGGATATATACCAGAATAATTATACCATCAATAACTTATGGAGCATTGATTTGGATGGCCTAAGGTCCTTCAAAGAGGCTCTAAAATCAACAAAATCAAGTTCACAGAACAGCATGTATGGCTGTTACAGGAGTTATGAAAACAACTCCTGCTGCAGCAATGGAGACTCCATTGCATTTAGTTGTAATGAAGGATCCAAGAATGGCACTTAGACTGCAACACACTAAGCAACTGAGAATTCCTGAAATATACTCAGGTTTGCTAAGAATTAGGAGAAGCATCTTTAGAAATGCCGTCATATCATATAATTCCAATTAAACATTTTATAAAGAACTTCAGTGTCATTATTCATCCTAAACATTGGAGAATATTTCTGGCAACTCCTGAGAAAACTTTGATGTGGCTTACAGATGACTCAGGAACAGGATCCAGAGTATGTGGCATAAGACCAAGGTGTAAAATGTTTTTCCCATTGGATGAATATGCTATTGTTTTTTAAACAGAAATTTATGCTATTATTCAATGCATACATGAAAACTTAAGGAGAACTTACACTGGTAAACAGATCCTTATCTTCTCAGATAGCCAGACTGCATTTAAGTCTTAAGTAGTCATAAGGCAACATCAGGACTGTTTATAAACTGGCTAAACATACTCATGAGCAGGTAGAAAAGAATGAAGTTCAACTCATTCTGCATGCTGGGTCATAGTGGCATAGAGGGTAATGAAAAAGCTGATGAACTTGCAAGACAAGGAGCAGCTTCACAATTAATTGGACCAGAGCCAGCTCTAGAAACATCTCAATATTTAGTAAGAGAGGCTATTAAGAACAGGTCCAAAGTAGATCATAAAACCAGGCTTAAAATTCCAGAAAACAAACATGGTAAACTATTTATTAGAAAACCATGTAAGAAAAGAGCTGAAAGGTTGCTTAAATATAACAGACCAGCTGAGAACAATTACTGCATTTCTCACAGGACATGCTCCTGTAAGAAAGCATCTTAACATGATGGGAGCGTTTCAGGGTAGCTTAGATTGCAGATTGTGCAAGAAAGAAACTGAAACAGCCCAGCATATTATATGCTTCTGTGAGGCTTTGGCTCATAGGAGATATATTACTTTTGGGGAAAAAATGTTTTTAGAACCAGAAGAATTTGAAACCATGTCTATTATGAGACTGCATTCCTTGGTAAAGGTTGCAGGCATAATGAATTGGCTTTAAAACAATACAGGTAGCATAATAAGCCCAAGGCTGAAGTGCACCCGGAGCAACAAAGGAAATCCGTATCGTATGAGACAAGACAAGAACACATGAAGGAGAGAGTCCTTGACCTGCCATGCAGATGTCGCACTGCTGGCACCACCTCTCCATGTTACTTTGAAGATGGAAAAATAGAATGGGCAACGTAGCTTCAAGATAGTACTGGCATAGGTTTCCTCAAAGGACTTTATTCTGTCGCGGTATCGTTCATGTTATCTTATTTGCTGAGCACCTGTTATTGTTTTACTATTTTTGAATTTTGGGTTCTTTGTCCTCCGGCTAGCTATTATTACTCAGTTGAGCAAATCTCTTGAACAGGGTGTGTAAACGGAAAAGAGTTGTTATTAAAAATAACACTGATAAAAGAATTTGTTTTTACACTTTTATTGCCGTCACACTTCATTAATTTCACATATTTACTCTTAATACATGCCTGACTGAAACTGTTATATTTTCGAATGTAACTATAATCACTTATTTGCCGCACATTATTAATTCGCGTATTTCATATTTTTGTAACTAACTTTATGATGCGAGAGATTCTGTAGAATTGCGTAATGTGTACTTTGTGAATGCTTCTGTTGAACTGCGCGACGTGTAACCCGTGAATGATTCTGTTGAACTGCGCGACGTGTAACCCGTGAATGATTCTGTTGAACTGCGCGACGTGTAACCCGTGAATGATTCTGTTAAACTGTGCGACGTGTAACCCGTGAATGATTCTGTTGAACTGCGCGTTACTTGTCTCTGGCTCGGAATTTATACTCCCTCACCCCGATATGCCTAAACATTATAACAGAGCTGCTATTGGTTAATAAAGCGCGCCAACATTAGCATCTATTTTTATATCCAATCAAAATTACGAACACATATGCTCTAGGGAAGATATTCCCTCCATTTCTAAAGAAAGGCACGCTACTCTGACGTCATTTGTTTGTCTCTTCTAACTGATAAACAACTCACCCCCTCGTTTCATTGTTATCCGCTCCTATTGTCAGTTTCAGTGAGGCCGTGTAAACTTATTTCCTAACAATGCTTATAATTAACAAACATCTCAAATCACTGTCATACAATAATGCTAATTTACACTACAATCACTCTGGCATTTACAGTGTTGTGATATAAAATACTGCCTCAATTCACTGTACTCTTTGGGAGCACCACCTGTTCCTCCCTAGTCCTTCTGTCTGCAAACTCCCACTCTCTCTTCAATACACCATTCCTGATCATCAGAGTCCCATTGTACCCAATAGCTCTTATAGGTCGGGCCGCTTGAAGTAACACCCGCCAAATTCTTTATCCTATGTTTTGTTGCTCCCTCCTCAAGGTCTCCTTCCCCCAATCAACTTCAGGTTGCACTGTGACTGTGCATAGGGCTGCAGTATTCCCAGTAATTGTTCATCTGCTGGTCCAGATGCTCGTCCATTGTGGCCTCTATCATTCAGGGTTTTTTTTTTTTTGGCCTGCCCATCTAGTCATTTTTCTTGCTGATCTAGACACTCTTTCACCTCATTAATTTAATTTCTTTTAACTGCTTTGCAAAGTCGTCTTTCAGAGCTTTCACCATTGCATTTATCTCCATTTTTACACTGTCGATGACAAAACCTACCTGGGATTTGATTCTCTGTATTTCAGTCTTCATTTCTGTTTTCATCTTGTTCAATCTATATTCCATTTTTGTTTCCATGTTCTCCAATGCAGAATTCATTTCAGTTCCCATCTCCACCACTCCAGATTTTACTGTATTCACTTCAGTTCCTATATCCCCATATCCCAGATTTCACCGTCTTCTTTTTACTCTCCATTCTCTCCATTCCAGCCAATAATTTTTTAAGCATTTCCTCCAACTTGGCTTTTATAATCCCACTTCTGACAACAGAGTGACTGTGTACAGTATTTTTTTTTTAAACTTTAACAGTGTCACTTCACTAATGTGATTTAGTTCAACTTTTCACTGTCATTTCACTTTCTTCACGACGTAGCCTCTTCTTCCAGATGGTTTACTCGCTGGGGAGTCGAACACAAGACTTATCCAATATCTCCTGCAGCAGCACTCACTGCACATTACAACAGTCGTCACAAACTTGCTAGCTAGAGAAACAGCACTTTTCATTGCACTCACTAATTCACTGACTGACTATTTGTGAGAGCACTAGCTTATATAGCAGCTGGTTAGAGTTCCAGAATGTTCTAGAAGGGTAAGCTACAGAAGATTGCAATAGCGCTTCCAGCATTTACACTGGATGAGAATGCTACTTATTTTTGTTTATCTTGACTGCCCAGCACCAACCTCCCAATAACCTTGGACCATAGCCACTATGTGACAATGATTATATATTCCAAAGCAGCATTTCGGGTAATGCTTATTACTTTCTCAACACCTATAGTAAGCAGGAAAGTGCTGTATTCCCCCCAAAATTTAATACCAATATTTCACCAGAAATATGTTTCATGACTCCATGAATAAAAAAAAAAAGCATTTTTAGAAAAAGATCCAGGTGAGTGTGAGTGTGAACAGCATAATACAAAAACGAAAAGTCGGATGAATACCAAACATTGCATCTTCCAAGGATGCAACATGAAGATTTTCAAGAAAATCCCCCTGCCCCAAACTAGGTACCCCATGAAAAATTTTGATTTTCTCAAAAATGACACTACAATTTTGATTACAAGGATGGTTTGATAAGTTCTCAGAATCACCACAACGGGTCAGCACTAGCACAACGAGTTTTTCACGTGATATTCATTGGACTGTTGCCTGTAAACATGTGCCATATCAGTGCTCTTGGAAGAAAGCTGTGGTGGTGACGTGGCTCTGTCATTGTTCCCGCGTAGTGATTTGCGAAGATGGATAAAATCAAGATTAGAGCAGTGATTAAGTACTTCGTAAAGAAAGTATGAAAGCAAAGGACATTCATGCCGACTTCCAGAATACACTGGGGGACTCTGCTCCTTCATATTCAACTGTTGCCAAGTGGACAAATGAATTTAAATTTGGTCGGGAGAGCTTAGTTGATCCGTGCAGTGGTCAGTCAATATGTGTCACTACTCCAGCAATCATTGCAAAAGTGAACAAAATGGTCATGGAGGATTGCCGATTGAAAGTGCATGAAATTGCTCATGCTTGCCAGATGTCATCTGAAATGGTATATCACATTTTAACTGAAGAATTAAAGATGAAAAAATTATCTGCGAGATGGGTGCCGCGACTCTTGACACTGGATCAAAAATGCATGAGAATGGAAAGATTGGAATAATGTTTGGCCCGTTTTAGGAGAAACAAACAAGATTTTTTGCGCCGGTTTGTGACCACAGATGAAACTTGGATGCACTACTATACTCCATTGACAAAACAACAGTCAAAGCAGTGGAATCATGCCGATTCTCCGCCACCAAAGAAATCAAAGACAATTCATTCAGCTGGAAAGGTCATGGCATCAGTATTCTGGGATGGGAAGGGGATTCTGTTTGTAGATTATCTCCCCACTGGGCAAACAATTACTGCAGAATACTATGCTAACCTCCTGGACAAATTGCAACAAAAGATACACAAAAAAAGGCCAAGTTTAGCAAGGAAGAAAGTCACCTTCCATCAAGACAATGCGTGGCCGAACACATGTGACGTCACCATGGCAAAATTACACGAACTAAGGTATGAACTGTTGCCACATCCGTCTTATTCACCTGATATGGCTCCGTCAGACTTCCATCTCTTCCCACAACTGAAAATTTTTCTTGCTGGACGAAGATTCACTTCAAATGAAGAATTGATAGCCGGAGTTGACAACCATTTTGCAGGCCTGGAGGAATCTCATTTTCGAGATGGGATCAAGGCACTGGAACATCGATGGACCAAGGGCATTAATCTACAAGGAGACTATATTGAAAAATAAAAAAGTTTGTGATGTAAGTACTTTTTTTTCTATTCCATTCCGAGAACTTATCAAACCACCCTTGCAAAATACCATTGGAAGATATTTTATAGTAAGATGTATTTTTTTAAAATAGAGAGATTAGTGTAACAACTTTCAACTCTCTCTATGTTAAATTACTATTACTACTGTTACTAGCTTCTCAAGCTTCAAAATTAATTAATAAGATGTGGTATCTTGTATTTTATGGATCCCCCTCCCCCCCCCTCTCTCTCTCTCTCTCAGCTACATACTCTTTAAAAGTGTGACCATCACTCTTATCTATTGTATTGTACAAAGAAATGAGTAAATATTAATTTTTAAGTTTTTCTGTATTAACAAGAAGTAGCTAGAATAATAAGTTTTTTTAAAAATAGTATGTAGAAGAATAAATAGAAACAGTTATGTAAATATAATAGATCAAAGTTTTTAAATATGTATTACAAGAGCTCAATAGCATAATTAAACCTGACTGTACAGAAGGTTCATAGTGGGAATTTCCATCTATTGGAAGTTGGAAGACAATTCCGATATCTCTCATTATATGCATACTTATACTGTCATACTGTAATGTGACAAACACTCTATGATCAAAGCACTACTTTTGGAACCAGTTGTAAAAATGCTTTAACAATTGCATTAGTTCAAATTAGGATCTATAACTAGACATGGTTATTTTCTGGAATGATTTCATTCTTATAACAATTCCAAAAAACAGTTACTTCATTTTTTTCCAAACTTCTATTTTATGGCATGCACCTGGAGCTACAGCCCTAGAAATTATAAAACAGAATTGGAACGGAAATGCACTGGTCTATGAAAGGCATTAGAAAGTAGACCGTTTTCATTATAAATTTGGACATTTTGATCATAAATGATGTTCACTTCTTTGTTATGGCAGATTGATCCAGAAAGGCTAACACTTTTCTTTTTAAATAATAAACTTGCCTTACACAGAATTGAGAGCACAGCTCAAAAAGGTAAAAGGTATTGGTTACTATTCAAGAAAACACTATATACCTTGATACAACTATGTATAAAATGTTAAATAATAAACACATTTTTTTACATGCAATATTTTATGTAACATTCAAATTATAAACAACATTCTATACTTTATCACCCTATATTTGTATAATTGGTTTATTACATAATTTATGATTAAAAATAAGAATCCCATGTTTCTCCAAGCACCAGAAACAGTTCATTAGAGCATTTTAATTACCAACATATTAAGAAAACTATAAATAGTTAAAAAACTGTTAGCAACATGTAATGTGGCCTATAGCTTTCTAATATGAAAGCCATACGTATTGCTGAGAGTTCCAGTGCTCTTGACACATAATTGGCTTCTGTTTTTTATCTTTTTACAGAATTATGAATTTTTTTTTTTTCCTTTAACATCTCATAACTTCTCAAGACATGATAAATGAAGTAATTATATTATAATTTCATTAATGCAAATCAACAGTGCTTAGAATGATAAGTACTCTTTTACTTTTTTTTAAATTGCTCTTAATTCATAACATACATATTTAATTAAAATATAACAAAAATGTAAATTTAACATTCAACTTACTTGGTGTTTGCTCATAAGTTGCCACATTATAGCAATAGATTACACTGTCCATGCAGCTTGCATACAGTTTTACACCACCAGGATCTAGTACTAAATTTGTGAAGCCATTTCGTGTTGTGTTCCCTGCATATGGCAAAGTATGTCTTGGTAATGGCTCTTTTTTGTATGCTGAGTAGTTCTTTCGAAGATCCCAGACTTTAATCAAACTACAACAATAATTACATTGTTTGTCAGCATTATGCATACAGTGAACAATAAAATAAGTACATGGGATTCAAAAAGCATAAAAAGAAAAAATAAGAAAATTATATTTTGTATAAATACATTTCGTCTAATGTTTTATTACAGTATTTCACTTTCTTTTACTGTTTGAAGATGTGATATGATGCAAAACATAGTTATGAGTATAAAATGATAGAAAAAAAGCCTATATAGAAGTTTAATAACAAAATGAATAATAAAAGTATGAAAATACTGAGCAACCCTATAAAGTTTCAGTGCTGTCAGAGATCAACTTTGACATTGGATTTCTGTAGAAGGTAGTTTTTAGTTTAGAAAAAGATTTCATTTGCAAGACTACAATAGCAGGTTCGCTTTTAAAGATGTGCATTTGCAAGTGTCTCTTCAGATGTGCTGAAAAACACATGGAGAGAAGATGACTATTGCCTGGATGTCGTTGTACTGCAAGAGGTGCCCAATATTTTTCAATTGTGTGCTGTATGCACAATATTTATCAAGAAATCAGTGACATTCAAAAGCTTGAATTATACATGGATGCAGCATTCATCAATAGCATGGGAACATGTAGTCTTTAATGACAACCATGTACTCGTATGTGCCTATACGTATCTACCTCTTTATTTTATAAACTTTTTTCTTCATCACAGTATTAATGATTAACATCTTGGAACTGATTACACTTTGTATATGAATACAAGGGGTGATCTAAAAGTTCTCAATCTGACTCAGAGATGCCACAAAGATCACCAAATTACAATGATAGTTGTTAAGTATCATCCTTTAGATGGCGCACTGTAAGCTTTCAGATGCATAAGTGTAGTTGCCTGTTTATAATGATCGTGTAAACCAAGGGTGGAAAAATGCCTTTCTCCCTCGAGTCGTCAAATATGCAACATGCATTACAACACTCAGCAGCATATAGAAAACAAATGAATAGAACAGCTAGAAAAGGAGTCACACTGCCCCACGAGTCCTGTTTTCGCCACCACTGAAGTAAAATCTAGAGCTAACATTTTCTACAAAGTGGATAAAACTGAAATACGGGCTGTGATAAAACACATTGTTTTAAAGGCTTTAACTACAGCAGGAGTTAGATTAGATATTAAAGGATTTTTCCTCTCTGTTTTCGATGGATAAAAGTGGGCTGCTGAATTTAAGCGTGGTCCCTAAATTGCTATGACTGACAAGATTGTTACAAACTTTTACAATATCATACTCAGCAGCTGTATACGGCAACCTGAAGATATGCGAGTTGGTTGACATTACAAAGACATTGATAGGCGATCTGCATTACATTTTAAAACCATGCTTTGGATATGAGAAAGCCTTCTGCTCAATGGGTGCCATGTTGTGTCAATGGATCAAAATTGCATACAAATGAACATTTCTCAAGAATGTCTACACTTGTTTAAAAGCAATTCCAGTAAGTTTCTCTAATCTTTTTATAACAGTAGATAAAAACCCACCTCCATGGTGTAAGAGCAGACCTGCCTCACATTCTAGAGATCCTGGGTTCGAATCTTAATTAGGATGTGATGACACACGCACACACACAAAATTGCATACAAATGAACATTTCTCAAGAATGTCTACACTTGTTTAAAAGCAATTCCAGTAAGTTTCTCTAATCTTTTATAACAGTAAACCTCCATGGTGCAAGAGCAGACCTGCCTCACATTCTAGAGATCCTGGGTTCAAATCTTAATTAGGGTGCAATATAAAAAACAAAACAAAAACACACACACACACACACACACGCACGTAGATGAATTTACACATTAACTTTAAAAAGTCCATAAAAGTACTTTGTTAATTGGTAACATATTTGCAAAATATCATTGATTTCACAGCAATTGGCTGGTTTAAATTCATAGTCACCTACATTTTTGTGCAGTCAAACAGAAGAAAGTGTTTAACATAGGTATGTAGATCAGTGTTGGCATCCATGTCACCAAATGCTTGTCCACTAAAAAAAGACAGTACCACAGGCTTAAAATTGTTGTTATATTGTATTTTTGCAAATGTAATATGCATTTTTTTGTTGTCCAAATGCAGTATTCAAAGTTGTGGTGTGCATTAGATTCGAATACAAAATCATTCCATACTTCACCAATAACTGCATTCAAATTTATCATACTTATCTTATGTCACAATGCATTGTTGTCAATCTTGACTTCATTATACATATTGTTGGCTTATTATTGCAGTAATGGTCCAAATGTGAATATTGAATTAGTAAGTAGTCAGGAAATGGAGGGCAAACAGAGGAACATCTTACGATGCTACTTTCAAGCGTAAAGTTATTCTTTATGCTGAAAAAAAGAAAATTGTGACAAAATGCAGGAAGAGAGTTCAATGTAGCAGAGCGCAATGTTCGCTTATGGTAACAACAGAAATAGGCATTATTTGCAACTAAAGCTAGCAAAAAGGTACCTATAATATTGGCAGCAGTAACTGTTCATTTCAAATCTTTATGTAGCTTAAGTATTTCATGTTCATTTTGTAGATAGTGGTAATTTCTTTAACGTTAGCTGTGTCGCATAACAATAGGCTACTTATAAATACCAGGCATGTTCTGAAACCTTATATACAAATCCACTGTTGTATAAAATAAATTTAAACTTATCCTATCATTGATGCGCATTACATTTGCCAACAACTCTTTTTTTATTATTTTAAGTTATTTGGAGTATAGTATTAGATTCAATGCCACATTAGATTGGTTTAAACAAGGTATTATTTTGTTCTGTGAAACGTGTTATATTGGATTACCTGGTTTATTTTGTGTATACATTGTGTGTTTAATAATGAGCCATTGTTTAAGAGGATATGCACAGTGGCATGGTATAGTGCTAAGGGATTCTTCAACAGCTAGATCCAGAATATGAATAATGGTACAAAATATTCACGAAGGAAATGCCAAGTCCTTTAGGCCACAACATTATTCAAAATGAAAATTCAATTGCAGAGTAGAAATTTACTCACAATATAGTGTTTTAAGTTATGTGCAATTAAGTATACCTATGAACATTCTTGATAAATATGTTTACGCTTTCAACAATTACCGTCTTTAATTTCTAGCCACTTGTCTATATATCTATATAAATTAACTAAATCTATGTGTGAATTAGCCTTGTATAATAAGCTTAAGATGGAATCAAGTAAAGAGAAGTATTTAGATAAATGTTTATTTATTTTTTATTTATTTAAGTGCTAAGTTCATACATGGTTATGGACTTATCTTAAGTCTATTTATTTGGCCAACCATAACTATTTCGGTATACAAATACAAAAGTTAACATATCACAAAGATATCCTTTGTGTCAGGTAAAAATTAACCTAAATTTCCATGTTTTCCAACTGACCATTTCCATTTTCTCTTCACTTTCCATAAAAACTCCTCTAGTTTGGAAATTTGCTTCTAGTCTTCAAAAATCTTTCTAAGTGCAATTTCTTTGATTCTCAGTAACCATTTGTAACTTATAACACTTACCTTCCAGTCATTAGTGGCTTACATTGAAAGATAATGTGGAATTTCATCTTCCCTCTCCCCTCATTCCCGTTAGTTTCCAAACCCCTAATCCTTTCCTTTTATTATTTTTGCAAATTAAAATGTATTTCCCCTTTTTTGGGTCATCTTTTAATTCCTTATGAGCTTTCCTCCCTAACCTGCACAAATAAAATTTGTTATCCATGTCTTCTATTCTTGATCTCACTTCCCCCCAAAAGCCTCAAGGTATCCAACTTTAACCCAAAAGCCTCCTAACTCATTTTTAAATAACTGCTCTCTAATTTTTCTCAACCAGACATTTGACATAATACCAAATTTTGTTCCTGATATATCAAGCATATTTTCACCATATCAGTATCAGGTAACTCTTGGATCTGAAATAAATATTTCAGTACTTTCTCCATCATTAGCCCTCTCACACTTTCCTAGCTCTAATAAAGCTGCTGCATTTGTGGTATTGTTAGGGACTCCCAAAATTAATTTACAGAAACTTAATATAAAATCCATATTATGCCAACCTTCATCTATTCTCCAGATTTTTCCTCCATAAATCCATCAAGATTCAACAAGGCTGCATAAATTCTTTCAAACCACTTAATGCACATTACTGGCATCAAGTACAAATATTTACGAATCACTGTCAAGGCCATTCTTCCTTTTGCCATCGCGGTTCTTTTCTATCTCTCCCAGTATCCATTACTATCCAGCTTAATGCCGAGATATGAGAAATCACTAACATCTTGAATTTCCTTACTTGCCATGAACCATTTTTCATCTTTATGCAATTTATTACCTTTCTTGAACACCATGATTTTAGTTTTATTCTGATTTACTTTCAGCCCACATTCTTTGCAATACCTGCCAATCTTCCCTATAGCTGCCTTTAGCCAATTGCTATACTGAACATACCATCAGATCATCCGCATAAAGTAACCCAGAGTTATCTAAACTTTTAATCATTGGCATGTGAGTGCAGGCATTCACCAAACAATCCAAAATATCACCAATATACAATCTAAACAAAATGGACTTAATTTATATCCTTGCCCGAGCCTTTTCTCCTGTCCAACTACTCTTGTTACTTCCTCATCGCCACACTTAACACAAAATCTATTTTGATAATATAATTCCTATAGTATACCAATTACATTAGTACTTAAACCCTTCTTATTTAATTTGTAATATAGCATTTCTCTATCCACCCTATCATAAGCTTTTTCTAAGTCAATAAGTATAGCATACAATCTGCCCCTTTTCTGTACTAGATATTTATCTATCGTTGTTTTAATTATGAATACAGTAGCCACTGTTCATTTTCCTTTCTTAAACCCTGCTTGGTATTGAGATATCCATTTTATCTCCTCAGCCCAATTTTGTATTCTTTCTGCCAAAATTCCTGTGAAAATTTTTCCAAAATTAGATAACACTGCAATTCCCCCATAGTTATTAGGGTTTGTTTTGTTCCCTTTCCCTTTATATATTGAAGAGTGTTTAGGTTGACTCCACTTTCATCAAGTGTATTTTATTAATTGCTTTACATGTGTGATTTCACTACTTTTTGTATATTATAAGGAAATTCAATCCCGGTAAACTGTCAACAGGTAGCTGATGTTGTGAGCTCATGTTCAACATGTTTTGCAAAATAAAGCTAGTGAGTGTTTAGGTTGATCCACTTTCGTTAAGTGTATTTTATTAATTGCTTCACTGAGTGAGATTCCACTACTTTTTGGATCACATAGCTTTGTTGCATCATCACTTTTTCCTAAAGAAATCATATAATCATCGTCAGGTCAAGAAAAAAACGGCATCTTTCATCTTTTCTGCTCCCCTCCACATGGCAAGCTGTGCTGAGGCCACAAAATGGTCCCCTGTAGAAGCAATAAGCTTGCTGCTACACAACAATAAATTATTGCAGTTATTTTATACTACAGTACATAAATGTTAAAGTTATTTTAATGATACGATTCCATATTTAAATTGGAAATATCACATTGAAGCTAACGTTAACCATTTACAAAACTATCCCAAAAGATGCAAGGAATGGAATCAAGTACATAATGTGCCTGACAATAATCTACGAAAGAAGAGTAATATGAATACATAAAATAAATTATATTTGTACATTATACCTCATATCTGTACGTTATGTGTCAGCTGTATGAAAACGTTTGTAATCTCATTGGTTGCCGAACCTGCTGAAAGATCAAAATGACAACAACCATGTGTAGTGCGATGAGTTCTCCCACTCCGTATTTTAAAGCAAACAGGAGTGGTTGAAATTAAGTGCTAAGTGTAAACAAATTGTTTTGAATGTGTACAGCAGGCTAACAGAAGAAAATAACTGGACTGTGGATGAAATTGCGCAAAAGACAGCCTACTTAATGCTTAATGGAAGTGTCAGTTTCCACCATTTATGTGGCTCACAATGAATTTAGAGTATGTGGTAAAGTGATTTTCCAACTAAATCATGCCTTGCAGCCCAAGGTAAGAGAGTGTGGAAAAATAAATACTCTGAACATGTACTAAATCGTATTCAGCGGGAAGTTCATGAAATCACAACAGTTGGAAAAGTGACTTACATACAAAATGATTCATTTATTTGAAAAATGGTTTCAGTGTTTATTGTCAAAACTTAAACCACAGTGTTATTGTGATGGATAACAAGTTACCATTCTGTAAAGCTGGAAGAGGTACCAACTTCTTCTTGGAAAAAAGCAAACATTCAGAGTTGGCTTCACAGTAAAGGCATTCATTTTGAGGAATGCCAAATTAAATCCGAGCTTTTGGGCTTGGTTCATGGTGTCAAACACAGGTATATGAAATACCAAATTGACAATATGGGTGAACAAGCTGGTCATACAGTGCTACGTTTACCTCCTTACCATTGCGAACTGAATCCTATAGAAATGGTCTGGGATAAGAAAAAAGGACATGTTGCAAGTAACAATACCAGTTTTAAAATTGACATGATAGCAAAACTTCTTTGTGAAGGAATACAAAATGCCATACATGAAACTGGAGCCATTATGTTGGGCATACCGTGGAAGAAGAAAATAAAAATGTGAACTCTGGGCCTTCTTGTTGAAGATGTGCAAGAAAAAGTAATAATTGACCTAAACAACAACAGTGACAGTGAAACCTCCAATGACAGCTTAAGCAGTATTGAAGAAATGGAGGACTGATTGGTAACTGTAATTGCATTGTTTTTACGATATGTACTGCACTGATTGTTTAGATTGTGCACTCATTTTGTACTTCGTAAGTTGTGTTTAACCCAAATAGCTTAACCTAAAACAAACATATTTAATAAAACAGAAAGCTATGCACAACGAATGAATACAGTTTCAAATACACTTTGTTAATCTTTAGGGGCAAAATACAATTAGGTATACCTACTGTGTTAATTTAGAAATGGTTTGCTATTTATGAGTTAATTTTCTTACCTTGTTTGCCGTTATCTAAGACTTTTAGTACTGTGTGAAAATAAAGCAATTTCAAAAAGTTTTTAGATAAAAATAGGATTTTGCATAATTTCGTTTATTTGCGGCCATGCTTCAGGATCCAGCCGAAAGTCAGCTGATGCAAGTAGCGCTGGTGGGGGAGAGGTGGCAGGAAATCGCAGAGTAATACATTTACTTTTTTCTTGATATGTCGACAATTATAGACATATCTTAGCCACAACTAAATCCATCATCCCAGAGAATCATTGGCCCTTTCTGATTATCTTAGCACCAGAGTCCCACATAACATCTCTTTCAGCTTCAGAGTTCTCTTCATTATAACAAGACGCTATAAATGGAAAATGTGAACTCATTTCAAATATGTTTGTTACCTTAAATCCACAAACTCTACATAAAATGCTATCACTAAATAACATATAATCTACAACACACTGACTCCATGCACTTGTAAACATAAATTCACCCATTTCACTCCCTCCCCCAGGAATCATTTATCATTACAAATCCATTATTCTTACAGAACCGAATTAATGTTAATCCCTCCTATTTACAAGCTTGTCTTTGCTGTGCCGATTCCATATTTTGCTAAATTTCTCCCTCCCCATGTCTTTCCAAACATTTAATATCGTAGTATAAAATATGAATAAGCTAGTAACAGTGATGTGAATCTGAAATTATATAGAAAATTTGAGTCAGAGTTGAAACGCTTAACATCACTTACATGTTTTACAACTTGACTGGTTTTGGGAGCTAGTTCCTCCCATCATCGCAAGTGGCCGACTGGTTCCCCAAGCATCTGTGTGTGGTGGAATCTGGTGTAGTGATGAAACTCTATAGTGGGTTTGGTGGTGACAATTCAAAATTCATCACACAGTGTTAATGTTTTGTGATTAATAACTTTTCCCAAGTATCCAACTCTGCTGTGTGTTTTGTCAGTTTTAAGAGTGTTATATTTGGTGTGATGTGATTTGGTGTCCAAAAGTGATACGCAACTGCAGATTTGTCCATCTGTTTGTATTTGATGTGTCTCATATATACCTTTAATCTGGTCTCTAAATTTCGTTTTGTTTTACATACGTATATTTGGTCATATTCATTACAAGCATGTCAGCAGTAACGTTGAAATTTCAACCCCCTATAATACGTAAATGGTAGCAGTTAGGAGCTTCATATTGCATGTGGTATTTGCGCGTCATCTGCAAATTATTTATTTGTTTATTAGAATTTTATTCAGTACAGTGTGGGATACACAAAGGAACAATGTCAGAAGAAAAAAAAAACTATACCCCAGCCGCTGTATCTTTGCACTTGACAGTTCGTGTGACTTCACGTAAGGTTGGCTACATTGTGGTTGCGACGTTGCCAGAGTGGCTAGTAAACAACAACAGCTGATTGTTTTCATTTCTATCGTGTCTAAGCAGCATACAAAAGGTGTACATAAGTAGCGAACGTCAATGAATAATAACTATTTCGTATTATTATTGTTAATTGAAAATAACTGCATAAACATTGCAGCGTATGTAGAATAAATTGCGCACTTTTGACAATATAGAAACAAAATAATACAAACTTCCTGCTACAACGAGGAGAAATAAAACAAATTATAAGCATGCCATAACAAAGTTATTTTTACTCACCCATTTAAAACTGCAATGGCTCAATTCCATCCAAATCCCCGTTGTCATCATCCTCAGAAGCATCATTGTCATCATCATCTTCACAAATGCATATCATCAGTGGTTCACAGTCACTAATAATGCCGTCTATTTCTTGTGCTTTTCATATTAGCTCACATGATCTACTTTCTTCTTCCACGAAGCCGTGTCCATCATAGCCTTGTGAATAACAGTTCTCGTGCTATAGTCCAAGAGCTGCTGCAGTTCGTTGTACGGCTTTATCAGTAGGAATAGAGGGATTGCCATGAAGCTTCACGTACTCCTTTTCCTGTTCAAAGAATTCCCGGGTTCTCCTTAATAGTTCCAATGCCTGGCTATTAAGTGGCACACCTCGGCGCAAAGGATTTTCACTTCGTGAATCATCACTCAGCGATCCGCGTCGTTTTTCAGACATTGTCGCACTTAAGTTTTGTTTAAATAAATAATATGAATGAAATATATATAAAATAGATAAATGTAAATAAATATATATATATATATATATGTATAAACAAACAATAACAAAACCATCAAACAATAACCACAAATATAAATAACAATGAACAATATGTAGCTTGCAAAGAACAACTCGACGCTCGTGCTAGAGATTCACAAACTGAAGCACGTGGTTGGGAATAGTTATATCCGGCAACAGAGCCGATTCTAGTTACAGTTCCGCTTTGTCATCGACCATCCGGAATGCTGCCTTGTGATTGGCTTAGGAAGTCAAACGGTTAAAGCTTTTCATCTGTTTTTTTGCGAGTGTACCAATTTAAATGCTAGTTGTCAAGTGCAACGTTACAGCGGCAGGCGTATAATAGTGAATAACACATCAAATCACAAATGGTAATCAGTATTATTAAATTCTTCTATACTATAATAAGCTTTGCCAATTAAAAAGCATTTCAACTTAGAGTTGAATTTGTTGCCTTTACATTGCTTGGTAACAGTGGGAAGAATATTATAAAACTTTATACCAATAAAGCTAGGTGTCCTTTCATAAACATGAAGTCTATGGCCAGGAACTGCTAAATCGTCTTTATGCCTGGTGTTATGGTTGGTCTGTCGGAATTGGTTTCAAGATGCAAGTTAAATTTCCATAAGTGCACGATAGTATGATTATATAAACTGGGAAGGGTTATAAGTTTTAGCTGTTTAAATATTGGACAACAAGATTCATTATATTTTAAGTTACCAAGAAATCTAACACCTTTTTTTCTGTAATGTGAAAATTTTATTGAAATTAGACTTGGTTGTATTATCCCAAAGTTCAATCCCATATGAGAGGTATATTAAAGAATAGTAAATTATTTTAGCAGTAGACATTGGTATGTATTTTATTAAGTATTTCAGTACAAATAAATGTTTACTAATGGTGTTGCCTAATCTGTCAATGTGGTCTGTGAAGTTAAATGTACTATCTAAAGTAACACCAAGTAATTCAACATTTTTTATTATTTGTACTGGTTCATTGTCAATATTTAAATGCATTTGAAAATCAGAACCTTTTGTTCCAAATGTAATTAAATATCTTTTGTTAGCATTCACCAACACATTGAGAGAATATTGTAATAATTTATCAGTGGTAACGTTTAGAATATTAATTTGAAAATTGAGAAGCTAGTAAACAATGATGTGACATAATTTAAAATAAAGAGAGTTGGAGGTTGTTACACTACATCACTAAAAGGTTCTCCCAAAACGTGTTCAAAGTAAGAACCTTTTTGTGATGTAGTGTAACAACCTCCAACTCTCTTTATTTTTAAAAAAAAAAGTTTAGAATATTATCGTGGCACACAGTAACAGTGGAATCATCTACATATTGGAATAATCTTGCATCAGTAGGTATATGCATATATAGTATAAACAACAAAGGTCCCAAAATGGAACCTTGTGGATCTCCCCCATGGTGTAGTGGTTACCATGCTAGCATCTAGTTCCCAAGGTCGAGGGTTCAAACCCAGCAGAGGGCGATGGATTATTTTCGGGTGTAAAAATCCTTAGCATGGCTTCCTTTGGAAGGGAAGTAAAACCAGTGGTCCTGTGTCGTAGATTTACAGCATGTAAAAGAACCTCAAGCCTGATAAAGAGGCCTCTGAGCAAAATTATCGGTCTTTCACGCCCAATATAGAATGGGACGCTAAGGACCTCAGTAGTCAAAGAGCGAACATATAAAAAACAAAACAAAAAAATACAAAAACAACAAAAAAATTGTGGAACTCCATAAGTTAAAGTTAACATTCAACCTGTATTCACCATTATCTATTCTTAAGAATACAAATTGTTTTCAATTAGTCATATAGGAATTCAACATTTTAAGCATAAGGCCTCTAATACCAAGGTCATATAATTTGTCCATTAAAATGTTTTTATCCACATTAATTGAAAGGTTTTGTAAGGTCTAATAATATAGCAGCAGTGTACTTTCCGGAGTCTATGTTGCTTATTACTTCCTCAATGCAGTTTGCAACACATTTTATGGTGGAACTATTACTCACGAAACCATTTTGATATTTAGGTAATAGATCAAATTTCAATAGATAATTCATGATTCTGTTGTGAAGAATGCGTTCAAAGATTTTTGAGAGAGCTGGTAAAACAAATGGGTCGGTAATTATTTATAACATCTTTATTACTTTTTTTAAAATATTGATACAATTTTTGCTATTTTTAAGATGTCTTGGAAAATTCCAGCATCTAAATAGGAGTTGATAATAATGGCTAATGGGTCAGATATCGCCATCCTATAAGCTTTTATCAGAGAGATGGGTATACCATCATTTCCTATACTATTATTTTTTAATGATTTAATAATGTTGGATACCTCATATTTCTCAGTAAGATATAGGTATGAACTATGGGAGGATTTACATTTACTAGATAATCCTGTAAAAGTGTTAGTATTTTTCTTTTGTAGTTGTTGAATTTTAATTTGGTTCTAATAGAAACAAAATAATTGTTAAAGGTCTCAGCAACCTGCATACTCATTTATGATTTTATTGTTAAAATTAATACTTATATTGTCTGTGGTGGGGTGGGTTTTGTGTAAATTATTATTTGCCAACTAGTTTTGCAGATATTACCAGATTTTAGTATATTACTTATGCTGAGTTAACCGTTACTTACTAAATTGGTCATAGATATTTGTTACTTTTTATAATTATTTACCTTATCTGTGTTTTCATACAAAGCTGCAAATTTGAGCAATGTACGTCACATTTAATTTGTGGAGTAATCCAGTTATCCTGGTAAACATGTTTGTTGGTATGATCTGCAACAGCTTTGGAAGGACAATGTATATTGATATAACATAAGATGTCATAGAAGATATTTATTTTGTCATTTGGATCTCGAACAACATAGACATTTACCCAATTTTCTTTATTTAAGGCTGAATTTAAAGAACACAGATTAACTTCAGTGAACAAATTTACAATTTTACTATGACTATTCTGTATTATTTTTGGAAAACCGAGGCCACCTAGTGTTATACATTGAGCTGTATGATCCAATAAGCAGAAATTAATATCAACTTGATAATGTATTTTGTCAAAATTTGCAATAATATTATCAATAGCTGAATTAGATCTGGCTGTAATAATGACAGTCAAATCATATTCATTGAGAAGATATTGAAATTTTAATTTGCCGTTGAAGTTCTGGAGAAAGTCAGTATTAATGTCGCCCATAATTATAATTTTGCGCTTGAGGTTAGCTGTGATGCAGTCTAAAAGGAGCATTAGTTTACTGAGGAAAATATTAATGTCTCCTTGGGTGGTCTATACATATCAATAATAGTAACTGTTATGTTATATAACTCAATATTAATTCCAGCTAGTTCTATATGGCCCTCAATACATAAATTAATGAAGGTTACACTCTACCACTCTCTTAGACAAATTAGGATTGATTAAGATACTAACACCACCCCAAGTTATAATACTCCAGCAAAAAATTGAGATTAAACACATGCTAAGAATTAGGTTGTAAATGAATTGATGCTCTCATAATCCATGCTTGGTAAGTATCAAAATATCAAGTTTCTCTTCAAAAAGGAAAACATTCAATTGATCAACTTTATTTACAAGCATTTGAATGTTCTGGTGAATTAATTTTAATGACTTACCCTTTACCTGAGAACCGGAGAAGACACCTAGGTGTTTTGAGTGTGATACAATGGTCTTATTAACATTACTTTCTTTTGCTTCCATTACAGCTGTATTTGAAGAGAGTTCTTTTGCTAACTCTTCACTATAGTATTACAAAGTAATCTTTTCCCATGCATATTAAAGTGCATACCGTGTCTGGTATGATTTTCGCGTTTAACTTTTGCCGTATTTATCACTTTCACATGATACTGTTTACAATAGAGGTTATGTTTGAATTCACCAAGTTTATTTGATTATTTACCCAAGAGTTTGGACTTTAGTCATATCTATGAGAAAGTTTCACAACTATCACATTGGTATGGTGTAGGCTATGTATTACACTTTCCATATTTTGCACTAAATCTTTAATTTCACCATTTGCAACATCGTTGCTACAACCAATTACAAAACAACATCTTCTTTAGTGAATTGCGAACATTTGTTATCGGCATTACTAGCAACTTTGGCAAATCTTGCACCAGGTTTTACAATCGCACTGGTTCTAGGAATATTTTCATCAGTGTAGTTTAGTTCTTTTGCTAAACCCCTGCCATGACTATCACTTAACAGGGGAATCTGACCTTGTGGATTCTTTTCCTTTGTAGGATGTTTCTATCCATTGTGTTTAGTCTTGCTGTAGTTTGTCTCGTAGTTTATCTCATTGTTGTAGTTTGCTAGAGCCATATACTTGTTGTGGCTGATGTAGGATTATGTGGGAGGCTGCTTTGAACTTCTGTTTGTTGCCTCCTGTGCCTTGAAACGATACTCCAATCATCATATGCGGCAAGTTGCTTTACAGTTATGTTGTCCTGTTTCTTCTTACTTTCTTCTTTTAGTTTGGTGATTTCTTCATGAACTTCCTGTAAATCTTTCTTCACTATTTCAATGATCTTTTGTAATGACACAATAGTGTTTTGTTCACTCGTCATATACACCGGCTTACATCTATGATCCGTACATACACTTCCAGTTACTATTTCATTGTAACCAAGTTTAATTGTAGGCCCAAGTTGATTTTTTTGTGCAGTTAACCTCTCTATTACTTTCGTTAACTTTGTTGTACCTCCACATTTCTTGATCCACATTCAGAGTTATTTAGATAACTTACAGAGCTGGAACAAGGAAGAACACTCGTGGCTGTCATCTTGATTGATGTAGCTAATGATTAGCTGCATAAGAATAAGCAGTTTTACAAGATGATGTTTTCAGCTGTCTGTTTTGGATGGAATTGCCAATATGCTTAGTTCAAAATTGATAGTTGCAGTAGCCTAATGAGTAGCAGTATTTTAACACATTGTATAAAGTTGAAGTTATGTCACATTTAATTACCGTGTTATACAGTGGTCAAATAAAAATTACAACTCCATAATTCTTATACTTAATGCATCTTAAAAGAATCACATCCATTATCATTGTCTCTTTCTGATTCCAATGATTTGAAATTATTTTAAGAGGAAGGGAATAGTCACAATTGTATCACAAGGGCTAAGCATAACATTGGCTGATGAACTCCAATGGGTATTTACTGTTGTCAATATGCCCTCAAGACACTGGAAAATTAAAAGATACTAACTGCAGAGTCCATCATCAAGTATCACTACATCATTATCATCTCAATTCCTATCTGTTTATACAAAAAACTAATTCATATACAGTTTTTAAATTTCATTTTAAAAATCTTTCTTTTTTCCTTACTTTTCTCTTTCTTATAACAACTAATTGATATGCAGTTTTTAAATTTCATTTTAAAAATCTTCTCTTTTTCGCCTCTACTTTTCTCTTTCTTATAACATAGTAATTCCCAAACAAGGTTCATGAAAAATGGTAGTTGCTTTCCATTTGGAGTTATATAGTACATTACTGTTATTCTACAGGCATGTGAATTACAAAATGCATAAAAAGATAGCATTAAACATAAACTTACCCATCACCAGCTCCACATGAAATAAGAGAATTCTGATCCTGAAAGACTAGTCCTGTAATGCTACTAGCCCGGGACATAACACCAGCTTTGTTCTTACGATTTCGCAGAGTAGAACTGTTTGCTGCACCTGTAATGAAATAACTGATTAATTAATTTATTTGTAATGCTCAATGATCAACATATACCCTTTTCAATGAATAGAAATTGAGTCAGATTAGATTAGAATACATCACTTAATACCTCTTTAAAAGAATATGTTTCAGAAGCATTTACTCCCTCCTGAACCAGATGCTAACTGCTGCTGTTCTCTGGTGTGTTTCAAGGAATCTACTCATGAGGTTGTTCTGATAGGTACCAGAGAGTAGCAACATTTCCATGTTACTATCCAGCAGCAGTTGGCATTCAGTTGAGGCTGAAAGCAAACACTTTTGAAATATGTCCTTTTAAAAAGGTATGTGATGTATTGTGTATCTAATCCAACTCAATTTCTATTCAGTGATAATAATTACATCACTCTGCACATCTCCCAAGTATAGGAAGTATATACCCTTTTGTTTTTGTAAAATTTTGGTGTGACAGGATGGTTTATAGGTTATTCTTGCATTAATGTCCTAGAAGTGAGAATTCTGCATGGGGAGATAAGACTATGAAACAGAGGAAAAGTGTGGTAAATAAAACTGTTTATTTCTTTCCCTCTGGTGATACTTCCTTCTAACTTGCCTTTTGTACATCACCATTGCTTGCTTTTGCTTTTAAGGTACTTATGTGTTACATGTGAAATAAAGATTTATAATTACAAATAAACATTAATATGGAAGATTTAATTAAGTGCTACAACATTAGAATCCAGCAAGTTATGCATAGAAGAGTAAACTTTTATAATATCCAAAATTGAATAAAGGAGGAATGGAACACTTATGAAATGCACAAGGAATATTTTTTTTTCTCTCCTTTGATATTTTTTGATATGGGGTACAAGCAGCATTTTCATTTTCACCCCTAAAATAAATATTTCAGCGTGTACAGTATAGCATTTGACTGCAGTGAAGGAATCCAAGGATATACAGGCAGAGCCAAAAGTGTGTGCAAACAAGAGAGGCTTAAGTCCTACTCCATTACATTAGAATTTGTTTTGTTCTTAAACGGATGCAATAATTGCTTGTGATTTTACCTTACATATGATAACTTCTATCTCTTTCAGTGTGTAAAGCATAGCATTTGACCGCACTGAAAAAATCTGCAGATAAACAGATAGAGCCAAAGGTGTGTGAATGCAAGAGAAGCCTCAGTCCTATTCCACTATATTAGAATTTATGTTTTGTTCCTAAACAGATGCAATATTATTGCTTGCAAGTTTTACCCTATATATGCAATAACTGCTATAACACTTGTTTTCTCATCATTAAATTCATATTTTAGATGCAATCACTGCATCTAATTAAATTATGTTAAGCTGTTAACCTTGCATGTAGTAATGTATATAGGAAAATATAGATACATTACTCAAAATTGGAAAAAAATGTGTATTACTGCTATGAATATTGGATACTAAAAAATAAATATGTAATATAAATACAAATGTAAATTTACCTAATCCAGCTGCATGATGTGAATTGGAAATAAAATTATCTGGCTTATCCCATAGTGGTCCCAGGTTAGATCTTATATCCCAAACCATGATTACACCATCTCGTGCTCCTGTTGCGAAGACAGCTGAACACAGAAAAATATTATAAAGCAAGAATGAATGTAATTTATCTAACCTTCTCAAAAGTACTGCCAATATGATATCCAGCAATCATTGACCACACTCAACTAGCATTAGTTGCTCAGAATTTCAACATGTATTAATATTAAAATAAAAAAATAAAAATTCTGTTTATATTAGGTTAGTTACTTAATACTGCAATTAATACAAAACTTACCTTTGTCCTGAGGTCTGAAAGCTACAGTTTTTACACTGCGTGTATGTCCCTTGAAGCATCTTATCTTTCGATATGGCACCTCACCCACATCCCAAAGCACAGCAGTGTGATCTCCAGATACGCTTACCAATTTAAGCTCTTGTTCCATCCATGCTAAATCAAATATGGCATTGTGATGAGCTTGTGTACCTTAAATAAAAACAGAAATATTAGTCATCAATGCAAAAGCGAACCATGTGATGAATTAAGTTAATTTTTTGTTTCTCAAAGCATTTTTTTAAAACTGGTACACAATAACCAAGAATGGAAATCAGAACAAGAATGAATAAGTTAAAATGCAGGTATTATATGTGAGTATTCATAATTAATGGAAAATCTTTGCAGATTCCAGGAACAGAGAACAAATTTTAACTTTCTCATTCTCAGGTACAGCATATTAGATCCAATATTACACTCTTCACTGTAAAACTTATTCAAGGCAGCCATGAACATGAAACAGCCAATAGAGCTCTCTCTAGTTGCAAGCTAGTAAAATGAAACTAAACTAGATTCACCCTTAGAGTGATCCCGATCAAAACAAAGTTACGTGGCGTGACGTCACTAGCATGACTGTGCAGTCAAGTACAACACAACAGCAATGCATGCAAAGAAACTAGTTACATGTTAGCCTATAAATTTTAGGATGTGTTCAGTAATAAATAACATCTACTATACAAAAGAGAATACTTATGACTTGAATGTGATTACTGCTGACTTAATGAAAGAGGTTTCGAAGTCTCAAATTGATATGCTCAAACTCCAAGATGCATTTCACCTGACTCAGCTGTTGTTTAAACAAGGCAAGGCATGAACAGTCAGTTTGCTCTATTATCGTGGTTGGCAGTAATGAACCTCATGCTTCTGTTTCTACAGAGGCTATGTTAAGCACAAACTGGGCAAGCTTTTAATTAGCGGCGAGAAAACAATTGTTTTAATGTGTTTTCTAAGTTCTGTGAGAAGTATCCGGCATTCAGAATAAAGGAGATAGTAAAGCTAACCTCGAATTTACCGGGTTTTGGCTACGAGTATAAATACTGCTCAAAAGGAAAAAGCAGTGGCGGGGAAAGTGACAACACCTGGGAGGAAAAGGAAGCATTGAAGTACGCTATGAAAGAGTGTGTTGAGTTTTTGAAATTGGCAATTCGTATAATAGTGTACAATTTTTTTTTTCCAAAAACAAACCACCTACAATAGATGAAGTGCTGCAACAAGTAAAGTACGTTCTGAAAGAAGAGGATTTGTTTTGGGATTTGGATAAACTGAGCAACTCTTTTATTGACAGACTTATCAACATTGATAAACAAAGCAGCAGCAATGACACTGATACTGATGATATGGAGGGGTCAGAGCTGCTTGCAGAGTCGGAATAAAAATTAAGTTATGACATACCCATTCTTTTTCTAGTTTTGTTATACAACCACTTTTTAAATATCTACTTTCTTTTTTTATCCGTGTTCAATAATGTGCATGTTAACTTATGCAAGTTATACATGTTATTTACGAGAAAAATCATATGCTCTCTTATCATTTCGTCGCTTACAATTATCATGTGTTTCAGACAACTCACCAATACTCTTGGCGGAAGGATAAGTTACCTTTTGTTTACGTAAGGATCACTCTAAGAGTGAACAGATAACAGAAGCAAGTGTGCATCCTCCCTCCCTTAGGACCTTCTGGCAGTCACTTGTCTGTTTATATGCCAATTAAAACTGGTTAACGCCTCAAAAAACAATAGCAAAAACTACAAAGATGACCAAACACTGGTACAAATTAACAAAAGAAAACTAAAGAACAAATAACTTTAATGTACGTTACTAATAAGAAATGATGCTTGGTAAGACTAGAAGAATCGGAAATAGTAATGGATCTGTGTTAAAAAATGTTTACTCTTGTTTACTCTATTGAATTTTGATGGCTAACCTGTATTATGTTGGCTAAATTGGAATAAGATGCAAAAATATTATTGGTCAATCAGAAACAAATGATGTCCCAAAATTATGCAAAAATCGACTTTTCACTTTGTTATCAATATGCATTCCCGTTCTTGTTCCTAGGGTATTGTAATTTTGTATGCTGATTTGCTTCCCACTCCATTTCTGTTCTGATTTGCATTCTTGGGTTATTTGAATCAGCCTTAGAAAATGTAACTCATTAAACAAAATTTTAATCAACTTTGATATTGATTTTATCATGGTTTAATGTCTGCCATGCTTTGTAAATGTATAGTGATTCCAAATTCTTTATCATCTGGATTGAGTGTGTAACATTCTAAATTGTACCACAACTTAAAAGCATCATCTTTTGGCATTCAGATTTACGAGGGCGGATTGATAAGTCAATGACTTTTTAAAGAAAATAACAATTTTTTCAAAAAAACAATCAATTTTATTTCTCAGCATAGTCTCCTTTCAATTCAATACACGTCTGTTTCTCAAATTTTTTTTTTTTAACCCTTCCAAAAAATGATTTTTCAAAGTCTGCAAAATATGAGGTTGTTTCTGCCATGATGTATTCATGGAACGTGAATTTCTTCCCAGCGAGCCAATTTTTCAGGTTTGCAAAGAGGAAGAAGTCACTTGGAGCTAAATCTGAATATGGTGGGTGAGGTAGCAGTTTGTAGTCCAATTCCACAAATTTTGCGATGGCAATGTCTGACTTGTGTGCGGGTGCATTATCCTGGTGAAAGAGAACCTTTTTCTTCATCAAATCATGTCGTTTCTTTAACAATTCCTTGTGAAACTAATCCAGCATTGCGGCATAATATGAACCTGTGATCGTTTTACACTTTTCCAGGTAGTGGATATCTATCAACCCTTGTGAATCCCAAAAGACAGCTGCCATGATTTTTCCTTCCAACTGAATGGTTTTCGCTTTCTTTGGAGTGGGTTTGCCAAAGGAAATCCACTGCTTTGATTGTTGTTTGGTTTCAGGTTGATAGTAATGGATTATTATAAACCGTGATATAATGCCACAAAAACTCATTTGGGTTGCGCTGGAACATGTTCAAACATCCCTGTGAAATGGTCACATGATTCCGCTTGTTCTCAATTGTGAGCAGCCGCAGCACCCATATTGCTGACAGCTTTCTCATACCCAAACATTTGTGCAGAATGTTATACACACGCTCACTCGAGATGTTTATGGTCTTGGCCATCTCACGGATTTTCACTTGGTGGTCTTCCAACACAATAGCATGAACTTTGTTCACCATTTCTTCTGTTGTGACCTCAACCGGCCGTCCTGTGTGCACGGCATCTCTTGTGCTCGAATGGCCACATCAAAATTCTGTGAACCACTTATAACCATGCCACATGATGCAGTAGAGTCCCCATAATACTTGTTCAGCTTTTCTTCCATTTCCTTCACAATCTTACCACGCAAAAAGTATTGCTTTATCACAACACGAAATTCAATTTTCCCCACTTTCTACGAAGCAACACACATCTGCTTGTTTTCAATGCTCTCAACAATGTTCTATGAAACAAATGACGAATTTCTGCAATTATACCCAAAATAGATGTAAGACTTGGGTGCAAACAAGAAACCTGTGATTAGAACGCTATCTCTCATCAAAGTCATGGACTTATCAATTCATCCTCGTAATTTCTTGGCTTCCTGTGATCAACAATCCTATTATAGTGGTAAAGGATTGTATCCAAAAGTTCACACCTAATTTATTAATTTAGTTTTGCAGTGACCAAGTGGTATGCCTCAGGCTCAAACCCCCTAGGGGCTAACCAATCTGACCACAGGTTTTTTCGCAGTTTTCCTTGGACACTAGCTGAACACTGGATTGAATAATTTGATCTGCGACTTTTGCTATCACCCCTTTCATCACTACATTTTATTTCCTCCTTCTTCACCATCACACCAGGCATTGGGCTGATCACCCTCCTGGATATGCTGTGATCCAGAGCTTGCTTGCTCCTCAACTTGTCCCCCCTTAATAAGGGGGTTGTAAGTCCTACAACAAGGAAGGTAATCTGTTAAGAAGTTTTTCAGTGACTCAAGTTAATTTAAGTGTTTTTTTTAACATGTTTGTTATTGTGTAGTTTATAGTAAAATTAAAGCAAGAAGTAGCTCATGACATCTGGTGGAGAGGAAAGTTTCTATGGCTGTTGTTCTAGCCAGTAAGGTACTACTACTCTTTTTCCTCTGCCTGCAATGTCACAGCACAGGCTCTCCTACGCTTACTGAGACTCTTCTGTGTTTCTTTTACTGCCAGTTTTGTTGTGGTTTTGAACAAGTTGTATTTTATGTTGTTACCTCTGATCATTTTGAACCTATTAAATGTTAAAAGTATAAATTATGTAATTAAATGCACTGCTAAGAAATGCTCATATGATGTGACCTTGCAGACTTATGGGAAACTGTTTTATAATAATTACAGAAAATGGTCATCATTCTGAGTTTCCTAAAAGTGACTAAACAAACATATTCAACATAATGATAATATGTGCAACAAGATCAATCTACACACTTTAGGTGTAGAGCTTTTTACTACCTTTGGTTGATTGACATTTCATGCTGTAAAGGTATGGTTTATATAAAATGTAATTGCCATGATAGAAATATTGCATGAGCAATGCATAATCCATAATTACCCACAAATACTTGTGAATCTCCACTGGGCTTCAGAAGTTTTTGAAACAACATACAGTGCAAGACATGGATAAACTAATACAATAACTCATTAATGTAATAAGATATCTAATTCACAGCTTCTCAGCATCAACACATTAATAATTTCTTTCTTTAATATTTTCTGTTCTAAGTTTTACGTGTTATGTATCTTCTTTGCTAATATTGTACATATAATAATTAAGAGGATGTTAAAACACATATATTCATAATGTACACATGGTAACAAGTATATAATGTTATAACATATATAATATGAGGGGGAAAGGCCATTGTTAGCTACATAACCAGTAATATAAAATTACGAGAAATGCAGTAGTATCTACATAAGCATGTAACGAACCTTGGATTCATAATTTAAGATGATGGAAGTCTGTAAACATATATATGTAACAAACTGTTATTGGATAGTAGCACCAATCAGGTACATTGATACATGCCTATAATTCAAATACGTTAAGAAGAACGGTTGAAGGGAATGCTAACAGAAGCTTGTCAGTGTTCAAGCAGGAAGGCTGTGCATAAACTTGTCTCTGAAAAGACACTAAAAATACACATTTAAATCTACCAGTTATACATATTTTAACATAACAAATGTAATAGTGAATTGTGAATATCATATGTTGTTTATCTAAAATACAAGTGAAATAATTAACAGAATACGTGTTTGCAAAATATTTTAACCTTCTCCATACCCAACCCTGACAAGACTCAAGTGCTCTCCAACAGCAGGTGTGGTGCAGGTGTGGTGCAATTACAACATACTAACACACACAAGAATACAGATATACGATCATCAGATTCCAGTCTATGAGAACGTTGTGATACGTCACAAGAGTACGGGCATCAAGATGACCTACAGGTACGTAACACAGCATCCATCATCATCAACGTAGTGGGGGCCTACCAAGGGAACCGCTACATTTTTTAAGCTAATATATACAACTTATATGTATTTTCACAAAAGATGAATTCACATAATACAAGTGTACATCAGGTGAGGCACTTAAAACTATCACCTTAAATATCTTCTATTCTAACAGTGATATCAGTTGCTTTCAGTGGATTGAAAAGCACTAAGGGCTAACAAAACTAGCTAATAAGGAACTAATATTAGAATAACAAGTAGTATTTTCATCACAAAATTATATGCTTTTAAATGAAAAAGTAGAAATAAGTTTAGCATAAATTAAAGCAAATACAATTTCAATAATTATGGTTTTAATTGCATTTTTCTAATGCAAATATTTAAGAGTAATCCACTATTACACTGTTATCCCTCAGATGTATGTTGAAATGTCTGTATGGTACTGAACTGTATAATGAAAACAACAGAGCAAAACAGTAATACTATACTCTATATCAGGCAAGAACGATCCTGTTGTAAATAACAAGGTGAAGGTGACTCAACCCGCCACATGTTTGATGCTAAACTGGATTCACACCTAGAGTGATCCCGATCAAAACAAAGTTCTGTGACGTGACGTCACTAGTAAGACTGTGTGCAGTCAAGTACAACACAATAGCAATGCGTGCAAAGAAAATAGTTACATGTTAGCCGTATAAATTTTAGGATGTGTTCAGTAATAAATAACATCTACTATACAAAAGAGAATACTTATGAGGAATGTGATTACTGCTGACTTAATGAAACAGGTTTTGAAGTCTCAAATTGATATGTTCAAATTCCAAGATACATTTCGCCTGACTCAGCTGTTGTTTAAACAAGGCGTGAACAGTCAGTTTGCTCTGTTATCGTGGCTGGCAGTAACGAACCTTGTGCCTGTTTCTACAGAGGTTATGTTAAGCATAAACCGGACAAACCTTTAACTAGCGGTGGGAAAACAATTGTTTTAAATGTGTTTTCTAAGTTCTGTGAGAAATATCAGGCACCCGCAACAAAGGAGATAGTAAACCTAACCTCGAATTGACTGGTGTTTTGGCTATGAGTATAAATAGTGCTCGAAAGTAAAAAGCAGTGGCGGGGAAAGTGACAACACCTGGGAGAAAAAGGAAGCATTGAAGTACGCTATGGAAGAGTGTGTTGAGTTTCTGAAATTGGCAATTCGTATAATAGTGCATAATTTTTTTTTTAAACAAACCGCCTACAAAAGTGCTGCAATAAGTAAAGCATGTTATGAAAGAAGAGGATTTGTTCCGAGATTTGGATAAACTGAGCAACTTTCTTGTTGATAGACTTATTATCAACATTGATAAACAAAGCAGCAGTAGTGACACTGATACTGATGATATGGAGGGGATAGAGCCGCTTGCAGAGTCGGAATAAAAATTAGGTTATGACATACCCATTCTTTTTCTAGTTTTGTTATACAGCCACTTTTTAAATATCTACTTCCTTTTCTTATCTGTGTTCAATAATGTGCATGTTAACTTATGCAAGTTATACATGTTATTTACGAGAAAAATCATATGCTCTTGTCATTTCATCGCTTACGCCGCATGTTTCCGACAATTTGGCAATACTCTTGGCGGAAGGACACAGATACCTTTTGTTTTACTTTAGGATCACTGTAAGAGTGAACAGATTTTACATGTGTGCAAATGAGTGTTACAACGCCAGCTGTAGTAGTGCTAACTTAACAATAAGTCCAGTTTTGTAAGACATTGCCATCTATGTATTACAGAATTAATATTATTATGTAGTAGCATAATGGTTACAATTCTGTGCTCTTTCTTTCTTTCTTTAAGCATTGCAAAAGAATACATAATCATTCGCCTCTTGCCACTTCTTAAGGTTTGGTACCGCTTTTAAATTCCATACAAGTGTTTTGGGCTTATGAGGTATGTAAGATAAGGTGTAGGAAATATAGTCTTAAATATCAGAAGCAACTCTGCATGATAAACAATAACATCTGAATCAGCATTCACCTCGGGATCTATTTTATTACAAGAGAACCATATAGTGTAGGAACACAACTTATTATACAAGTGTTTCATTAGCAATAGCAAGTTAGGCTGCATATTATTTAACAATAATAAGTTAATAGTGTATAACTATGCCTGCCTTTGGTTAAATCTATATCTCTATTTTTATATATACATAGACCTGTCGTAAATATTCCTTTCAGAATTCACAAGACTAATGCATACCTGTGGGCTCTTATGTTGGTTCTTTTTGGACCAGAAGCCTTTGGAAACTGGATGTCTATATAAAGGGAAATTGTTGCTAAGCAATGTTAATTATTTTTTCACACATTCTATGTGTAGGCTAAAGTTGGAGAGACAGAATCAGACTGAAAAATTCAATGCCATAACCGGGATATGAACCACAGATCTTCGCCTTAGCATGCCGCTGCTCTAACCAACCGAGCTACCATGGCAACATGCCAGCATAACATTAAATTCCCCAAATGAATTTGAGAATGTTTTGTGGTTTACAAGCAAAATTGTGAAATTGGGGAATTTAATGTCATGCCAGTATGTTGTCACGGTAACTCAATTGGTTAGAGCTGTGGCACAGCAAGTGTTACTTAGTATGTTCTTATGCAGT
Source organism: Deroplatys truncata (assembly GCA_030765065.1). NCBI lineage: Eukaryota > Metazoa > Arthropoda > Insecta > Mantodea > Mantidae > Deroplatys > Deroplatys truncata. The sequence continues at coordinate 191,031,679 of CM060976.1, read as the reverse complement.
GCTCTATGAAGAGTTGAGCAAGAGTTGCATGCTTCATTATGTGATTTAATCACCTGTCATAGAACTTCATAAGTGAAGTGGTGTTGTCCTTAGTTCAAGCAGAACTAAAGACAGAAAGTTGAAAGAAACACATAAGCTAAGTATTTGCTACGGAAGATAAAAAAACAACACAGAAATAAATATTTGTTGCACCAGAAACTCATCTGAATACAACACTATGGGCCATAGTTGCTACACAGTATTTCCAAACCAGTTAAATTGTACCCGGATCTTATTTTGATTTTATGCTCGACCACGCCTAAATGTAGAAATTATATGTCTCATAACTGCACTTTAATGGACCTCATTAAAGTGCAGGTTTCTACCAATCAGAAGAACCACATATAACAATCAATACTTTTGCATCTGTGCACATGTCGTAACGCTACTAGGCACCAACTGTTGAAAGCACAACTATAGATTATTCTCAAACTCTTATGCCCAATCGAACAACAACTAGCATGAGTTTAGAGAAAGTAGAATGTCAGACACGAGTGACAGTGAAATGCAACTTACACCACCGGAAATTTCTACAAAGGCACACGATGTGACTAATAACTTATTGCCACAAAAATCAAGAAACATGTATGAAAAATTCAATGCACAGTTCATGGATTGGAAAAAATAAAAATGCATAACATCATTTTCAGAAAATGTATTGCTGGTGTACTTCAAAAGATTGTCGCAAAGCAGAAACCATTACCCTGTGGACCAAATACCCTATTTTGAAAAGCTTACTAAAATATAAGTCAGAGGGATACAAGGGGGAAAAAATCCAAACTTTTTCACCTGATGAATCGAAAACATTTATAAATGAAGCACCTGATACTAAATATCTCATGATAAAAGTAAGTATATTTTCATATTACTAAGTACTTTCTTACAATTAGCATAAATGTAGTAACATTCACACAAGGGGAAAAGTATTAAGTAACATGACTAATATTGTTACAGGTAGCAACAATTTTTGGGATAATGGGTGCTGCCGAAGACATGAGTTGCACAATTAAAAGTTGATAATGTATAAGATAATGGATCAACTATAGTAGTTAGTATCCCAAACACTAAAACAATTTATATACAGGGCACTGCTTTCGCAGAAGTTCTGTGACAATTTTAGTAGATGCTGGTGGAGACACAACACTAAAATGTCATGGAGGCTGGAAATCCACTACTGTGGCAGAATCTTATATTGAAGAATCAATGCAGAATAAAATTCAAATCTCAAATGCTATATTAAACTCAGTAGAACAACAAAACTCACAAATTAACTACAATCCAGCATCAACTTTAGTATTCCACAAAGCACATTCCCGCAATTTAATTTCAACAATTGTGCAATAAACCACCTGCATTTGAAATAAAGCCATTTCTGTTTATATAATAATTAGTGTTAACTGCAAATAACATTCTAATAAATTTTTGTATTCTCATTTTTCAATTGTCTACTTTTTTTTAAAGTATATATACTGCATATACTGTTAAGTATTGTGTCAAGGTTGAGATCAGAATAAAATCAATTATTCTCGCATCTGCGCATGTACCACAACCCTGCCAGCAGTTTCACTGCGTAAGACATGGTCAATGCACTTCTTGGCTCAGGTAAGCATGGAATATTAAAAATAATTTATAAATATTTTAAACTTAGATACATGGTTGAGCATAAACAGTTGTATAAAACTTAAGTATAAGGCAATTAAGATGCTCATATAAAAATTATGAAACTCATTGCGCTTGTTTCATAAACATACTCGCAACTTAATTGCTAACCATTATACTCTCATTGCATAATTCTGTTCAGAAGAAAAATTCCTAATGATTTAAGTTGAATGCATAGGATTTTAGCTGGTTTCTCTTTCCAGCAATTACATACAAAATAATAATTTTGAGGCAGTATTTTTAACACTTAAATGATTTCAGTCTAATTATCTAATATATATATAATTCAATAACAGCCCGCCTTAAAGCAATATGTGTATAAAATAATATATAAAAATGTATGTAACAGTCATTGTATATGTTTATATATTGTATACAAGTTTAATAATGCTATGTGAATGTATTACATAATTTAATAATGTAGGAGCTGCGAGAATAGTAGATTAAAAGTTGCTAACAATCAGGTAACCTTGAGGCAATAATGAATTAGAAAGTTTAAATGCTACTGGTAATTCTTGGAAGCAATAAGTAATTTTTGTGACAGTTCATAAAATAGCCAATCAACAACCAGAAAAAGCTTTAGTTAAATGAAGGTATTCTATTGGACTAGGATTAGCCAATCAGAAACTAAAATGGAGCAAAATTTACAAATTCAGAAGTCAGTTGCTTGTAGACAGTGTTCCTAACCGGACGCGAGATATGTCCTCGAGAAGTTTAATACGTATTTTGTGTGAGACAAAAATAGTTTACGTGTTAAAAAGTGCAAGTAATTAATAAAAAAGATCTCTCGCTCTCGCTCTCTCAGTGAAGTGTTATTTAAACCATATCAAGCATTAATAAAAGGAGTGAAATAAAATTATAATCTGTGTCGCACACTCCCTGCTAAGATATTCATGTCTCTAAAAATAAATACTGACGCAGCCGAGGCAAACATAAATATATAATATTTAAAGAAACAGTAAAAATTTGCAAAGTTAATAATATTTTTAAACATTTTGGGGCGAAGGCTACTGGAAACTTTTTACCATACGTGCGGTTGCAACTACTTCAAGTTCGACTCCCCAACAGTCGAAATATAATACATCTTCAAACTGGCTTTCCATGCTTAGCAGCAACAAACCTTCTTCAAATTGGCTCCCAAAGCGTGGGGCAAATAAATATACAACAAAACAACTACTTCAAACTGGCGCCCAAAGCGTGGGGCAAATAAATATACAACAAAACAACTACTTCAAACTGGCGCCCAAAGCGTGGTGCAAACAACGTAAAGACAGCTACAACAAGTTCTTTTTTTATCGTAATCTGATTTATGGCTTTTAAAGCAAAATAACAAAATAATTAATCCAACTTTTGCACCATAATGTAAAATTATTTTCACCATAAAATACAATCCCAACCCTTACATACCTAATTTAAAACATGACTGGTCCTAGACAATAAATAGCTTATCAACAGCATTTTGCATATGCATAATGATAAATTGGTAAACATTTAATTAACACTTACTCCTTTTAGTTGATTTAGATGTGTATTAAAATAAGATTTATCCATCTTACCTTCCAATGGTGTAAAGTTGCTTTTCTGATTTGTATTCTGAATAGCAATCATACCATCTTCATTTGCCAAGGCAAGTATGTGATGATAATTCTCTTTACGGCAAAACTGACATGCAAAAACAGGAGGTTCTGGATTTACATCTGTTCCAGCCGTACTTGGTGTAATGCCATGAAATTCATCATGATTATAGCATTTCAGACGCTGTATTGCAGTATTATATGAAATCACATTTCCTGTACATAACACATGTTATATTAATTTACTACAAACTGCAATATTACTTAGTTAACAGCTTAGAGAGGTCATCAATAGTTGTAAACTCTTGTTTTATCCTATGAATTCTATTGTGAGTGATGATGATCAGGGAATTTAATCCATAGGGTTTGTGTTTTTCCTAGTATTTTTTCAAATTTAATATCAGAGGGTTAGATTAACAAAGCATTTATAAGAGTATATTAATACCCCATAAGCAGCTTGCATTTATGCGAATTACTAAACACATATTTTACCAACAGAGATAATTTATTAGCCCAAAATCAAATGCTTAGTGTGCTGAATGTACGATCAAATTGATATGTGTGAAAAATCGCCTGGCACGGTACTCTCAATAAAATTGAATCACATGCCCAATTATCTTGTGAGTGCAGCGGTCAGGAATCTGTGTGGTTTCATATTTTATTCTTGAACTGTATGGTTGATGAAGGTGGTGTTTTCTACATTAAGCGTTCAGTATCCTTGGAATTGCCTCTCAGATTTGGCATCATTACCATCGTAAAACTATTCTAATGTCTGAGAAAGTGAAGAATATATTATGCCAGCATTATCACTATTAATGACGTTATATTTAACATATATTAATATCTATAGCACACATTGCATTAAAATTGCAAATTTAGATACTCACGACTATATAATTCCCTTTTTTGCAACTGTTGTACCACATTCATCACTGTAGAAACACTGAAGAGTAAATGTTTCCAACAGTAACAGAATTATTTACAGTTTGCAAACCCAAATTATATTTTCACTATTTTCTATAGCTCTGTTTATGCCGGATTTACGCGGGAAAATGACGTCATGGGTACGCTCTAAAATCCAGCCCCTTTACTTCATTCCAAGCGCTGCCTCTCTTAACACCATGAAAGCATAGTACGGTTGCCAACTGTCCCGGTTTTTAAATAAAACTCCGGTGTTCGGTTGAACCACCCTACCGGACATCAAGAGTCCGGTTTTCGGGCCCCCTTAAAATAGGATAAATTCATATTTATTAATTTCATTTTTTAAAAATGTCGCTTTTATTGGAGCGGTCTTCAAATGACTTGACAATGGACCGCCGTGTAATAAAAACACAAAGCCTCTTTAACCTCTTGTCGTACAAAAGAAACACGCCAAGTATATCCATTGTTGCGCGCGGCTGATTGATGTAGTTAAGTATTTTGTCGTGGCTGTATTCTATTAGGGAACATTAGGTAAGTTTATTGCCCATAGACTTAATTACAAGTTTCGAGAATTGTCAAGTACAAAGATAAAAGCTTAAATTACAGTTTTTTTTAATCTAAAGCTGTTGCTTTCACATTTTACTTCAGTTGGTAGTCGGTTGTGAATATATAATCCAAATATTAAGGGATCTTTGTTTATAGATTTTAAATTATAACTATATTAGTGCAAGTCCAATTTACACCTTGTGTCGTGATCATGTATTTCACTACTTGTTTTAGGTTTGTGCAGTTCAGTCAGACAGATTACTTTATATATGTACAAAGACACTACAGTAAATAGTTTTTCTCTTTTGAAGACTTCTTTACAGGACTCACGTTTTCCCATTTTGAACATTGTTCTAATATATTTCTTTTGGAGTACTAGAACCCTCTGGATGACGGTATTACTACAGCCACCCCATACTTCTATGCCATATTGAATGTGCGAATAAATTAAGCCATGATATATAGTTTTGAGAACCTTTATATTACATACTTTTGCAAAATCTCTCGGCAGGTACAGACCGTTACTAATTTGTTTACATAGGTTGTCAATGTGATTAGTCCATGATATGTATTTAACAACCTGTATGCCTAAGAATTTGTAGAGGGGGTTTTCTTTATCACTGTACCTACAAGGTTAATATGAAGCATAGCATCTGTTTTCTTCTTTTTTAGTTCAAATTTAATTATATTAGTCTTTTCAGAGTTGTTCATGAGGCTTAAGGTTTTGAAAAAAAACTTATCTATCCTAAGCGATTCTTTGGTAGCTAGTGACTGAAGGCCACAATCATTAATTGAATTAAAGATAATAGTGGTGTCATCAGCATAACTTATAATTTTACAATTTTCTGAAGCATACATGTCATTTATATAGAGTATAAAAAGTAAAGGGCCAAGCACTGAACCCTGTGATACAACATGTTTGACAATTTCTGCGGCATATTTAACTTTTGCTGTGTTAATTCCTTGTTTGAGACTTATTTCTGTGTATTGTATTCGCCTTTTTAGATATGATGAGATTAATCTGTTAGCAACCCCCCCTAATTCCACACTTTTCTAATATTAATAGCAATATATCATGTTGGACACAATCTAACGCCTTAGATAAGTCTAGAAATATACTAGCAACTTTCTTTTTGTCATCCAAATTGCTTAAGACATTGTGGACAAAATCACCAGTGCAATGATAGTTGATCTTTTAGCTCGAAAACCACTGAGTCACTGTGAACATTATGTTTCTCTAAAAAGCGATGATTCTTTTCATTAGTATTTTTTCAAACAATTCTGCAATTACAGGAGTGAGAGAGATTGGGCTATAGTTTTGCATAATTCTTTTGTCGCCTTTTTGTGTATCGGAGTAACAATGCTGATTTTTAAGCAGTCTGAAAATATGCCTTGCTGTAGCGATTCATTTATCATGGACACGGCATGCGTTTGGTTTAAAATTGAAGTATTTAAGAACGGGATTGTAGTGACTGAGTGATACGTATATAACATCGTATTATAGTGAGCTTCTCAAATGCAGCAGGCTAAAAACCAGCGCCGTGAGTGTCATTTCAATGACAAATGTCTACAAGAAACAGACTTTTCGGGGTGGCTTTCGAAATAAGATGAATATACCGGATATTAAAAATTAAACTGAGTTGTATTTATGGACGTTCTTTAACTGCTGCGGTCCTTAGCGTCCCATTCTATATTGGGCGGAAAAACCGGTAATTTTGCTCAGAGACCTCTTTATCAGGCTTCAGGTTCTTTTACGTGTCGTAAATCTACGACACTGGACCACCAGCTTCACTTCCCTTCCGAAGGAAGCTGTGTTACAAATTTTTACACCGAAAAAATCCATCACCCTCCGCCAGGTTTTAACCGATCTCGGGAACTAAAGGCTAGCATGGTAACCACTACACCACGGAGGACGACATGCCGGATATTGTAAAACATGCCGTGTAAGTTTTACAGTGAAATACGACTCAGTGAAAACAGTAAGGCATCATGCCAGTACCAAGACTCATATTGATAAGGTGAGGGATATGTTAAGAAACTCCACTGTCCAAAGGTATTTTGTGCCAGCGGGAACTAGACAGGAAGAGGAAGTGTCATCAACGGAACTGATATTAACATACCAGGGAATGAAACATCATCACAGTTATCTTTCACAAGACTGTGGAAACGCTCTCCTATCTCACTTTTTGTTTAAAGATTCGAAACTATCATGCAAAATTCATTATAGACGGACTAAAGCTGAAGCTATTGTAGAAATGTATTGGTTCCACATTCTCTGCAACAAATTCTGAAAAAAGTTGGTACAACTCCACTTTCGATTGCATGTGATGCTTCAAATAAAGGAAATATGAAATTCCTTCCAGTTGCTATCCGGTACTTTGAACAAGAAATGGGAACGACTTCAGCTGTTATAGATTTTTACGAAGACGCTGACGAAACATCAACTTTTATAGCCAAGAAGCTTAAAGAGATATCATTAAGACTGGCCATTCAGGATCGCAACTAGTTGCTTATGGTGCGGACAACTGTTCCATCAATTACGGGAAAAACCAATCTGTTTTCGTGGAGTTGAAAAAAAATGTTTAAAGCACCACATCTTATTGCAGGACATTGTCACATGCATATACTGCATAATACTGCGAAATATGGACTGAAACTACTGTCATACAATGTTGAATCGTTAGTGGTTAAGCTATTTAATGAGTTTTCTCAGGCGCGAAGAAGGTGAGTGAGCTGAACAACTTTTTTGAGACTTTTTTCTGCTGTTAGACAAAGAAACAATTTCTTCGGATTCAATGTATTATAAGAGCTGAAAAAATTTCCGCAGTATGAACAAGTAAAATTTATCAGAAAAGCTCAGCAAGTCTAAACTAGGATTGTGGAATATCTAGAAAAATGGTTTGACTCAGTGAATATTCAATGTTCAAACTTAGCTCTCAGTAAAATCTTGAAGAGTCCCTTAAAAGGGAGAACATAATGAAACAGATTATTTCAACATAAATATAAACGGTGAAGGTGCACTGAATGAAGTCTTGCCATTCATTAAGGACTTACCAGACTCAAACATTTCAAACAAATGGATGGCATTTTTTAAGAGATGCAAAGCACATAATTTGCTGAAAGTTGTTCAACATGTACTAGCAGTGCCACCGTTCAATGCGTCTGTAGAGCGGATTTTCAGTGTGATGCTAAATATCTGGATCAATGAAAGAAACAGACTGTAAGTGGAAATGGTGAAAGCCGAACTATTTGTGAATTTTAACTACCGTATGAAATGTGCGGAATTTGCTAAATTTGTCAAATCCGACAACGGGAAAGAACGTATTAAACCTGTGAAGTCAGAAAAAAAAGGATAGCTTCAAAATATAACTAGCAAAGAAACTAGGAGCTCTCAAAAATGGCTGTATTAACAGTGAATATCGTGTTAAATAAATGCATGCTTCCTGCTGTAGCAGCTATAATGTATTTATTGTGCAATATGTTGTGAATACTACTACTACTACTACTACTACTACTACTACTACTACTACTACTACTACTACTACTACTACTATTACTACTACTACTACTACTACTACTACTACTACTACTACTACTACCACCACCACCACTACCACTACTACTACCACTACTACTACTACTACTACTACTACTACTACTAATAATAATAATAATAATAATAATAATAATAATAATAGTAATAATAATACATTTTTGAGTATTTGTCCGATTCTGGCTTCAGTTAAAGTTGGCAAGCCTAATCGTAGTAAGAAATTGTCCTGTTCAACTTACGTCTTATTCATATACAGGCTATTTCTACATACAGATCATTGAAACACGAACGTTCTGCTTTTAATGCTGTATCTATTTCGTTGTTTCATTGTGATTACAGTTTATGTTCAGATCTTCATTTGAGGGTGTAATCCTGCACTTCTTTCTCTTTTGGCGTTGACGGATCCTGCTTTGTCTTTCACTTTTCACCGCCTCAACTGTTTCAGAATATTCTGAATCTTCTAACATTTTAATAACAATGTAAGAACGTAGGTTTTCACGGCCGGTGTCACAATTATAACTAATATGATTTTAATAACAATGTTCCACACAAGAGCTTTATACAACTGCTAATGTCATAACAAAACAGTGGCTGAGCATGAAAGAGAATTACGTCAAAAACATACATTTTTGTCCAAAAATCACTTAGCAAAAGTTGGTTTTTCTTGTTGCAGTTGTGCAATTGCCTGACAATAAACACGTGTGAGTGTAAGGGCTATTAAATTTAACTTTTAAATAATTTATGTACGTAGTTTCAACCATGCATTATAAAACAAGGATTAGTTGAGTTTTGTGATACATATCTTGAAAAATGGAGTTGTGTTTTATGAAAATTTAATATTTTCAGGCGCCTCTTACAATGGCAAATATTCAGTTTTGCCATATTTTCTGTTAACCATTGTATGAAGCTCATATTAAACTACCAGAATCAGTTAACAACGAAATTTGTAAAAAAAAAATTGCGTTTGTTGAGTTTTGTTAAAACAGTCCTCAAATGTACTATTGCATCTTATAATATTGGACTTCACTTCAAGTAGTTAATAAAAAATAGCTTGTGTATTATATCCAGCGTTTGTCTAGTACCCGGGTTCAATCCCATGTTGGATTTGTGGTGGACAAAGCGGCGTCTGGGTGGGTTTTCTCCGGTTTTCCCCGCCATTCATTCCACCAACTGCTCCATCATCACCTTTCCTTTCATCCATTTCACCGTCATTTCGTTTCATCTACTTCCTTCCTCCCATACCAGGCATTGGGCTGATCACCCATCCTGGATATTCTGTCTGATCCATGAGTGTCTGCTCCTCGACGGGACTCTGACCCCAGGCACCCGCCTGTAAGTCCTGGGTGGTGTAAGTCCTACATAAGAGGAGGTTAAACAGATAAAGAAAAAGAAGTTTGTCTAGTATAGGTTTATGGCAATTTTAGCTAGTCTTTATTTGCTTACCATTTATAATAGCTTAATAGAATATTCCATTGTAAAGGAGAGTTCCTCTTTATAGCAATCAGCTCATTAGAGCTCATTTAGTCATAAAATCAAGGTAAAGAAATAAAAGACACAAAGAAAATTTGTGAAATTTTTAATGGATATTATGTAAATATAGCAGCAGAATTAGATTTTGTAACGGTATTCTTAATTTGTTGATGTTTGTGTATTTGTTTACTCAGCATGTTGATGCCATCTTGTGACGTCATTCATTTTTTAGATTTGTAGCTCCATCTGGTGTTAGCAATTTGCAGCAGTGTTCGTGTTCGTTTGAAAGAACGATATTGTTATCTTAATTAATTTTGGTTTACTGTCCTCGGCTAACTATTATTTCTCGGTCGAACATATCTCTTGATCAGGGTTGTGTAAACGGAAAGGAATCTTTTATCCAAAAAGAACACTGATGAAGAAATTTGTTTTATACTTTTATTGTCGAACACGTTAACTATCACATTTATACATTGATCTTAACACTCGCCAAACTGAAACTGTTATAATAACTTCTTACTGATCACTTTTAATCCACGTACTTCAACTTTTTGTATAATTAACCCTACAACACTTTAGATTATTCATAATTCTGCTGCGCGTAACTTGTGAATCGATACCCGACGTTTGCCGTACAAATACTTTCGACGAACTGACTGACTGAAGACGACGTGTAGTGTACACAGATTTTTGATGAACTGGACGACTGAAGGCGACGTGTAATGTATTGAGATTTTCGATGAACTGACATGACGCTACCTCTAACCTACCCTATTTATACTCCTTCATCCAGATACGCCTAAAGATTATAACTGAACTGCTATTGGCTAATAAAACGCGCCAACATTAGCGTCTATTTAATATCCAATGAAAATTATGAATACATATGCTTTAGGGAGAAAATATTCCAGAAGTTTCTACCGAAAAACGCGCCAACATTACGTAACTTCCTCGTTTCCAATAATGATAAACAGCTCACCCCCCCTCGCTGCATTATTGCGCGCTATTATTGACAGTTTCAGTAAGGCCGTATAAACTTACTTCTCAACAATATTTACAATCAATAAACATCTGAAATCAATGTCACATAAAAATGCATATTCATATTACAATCATTATTTACATTTAAGTAATTTGTGATACAAATTACTGCATCATATGCCCCACTAGAAACATAATTATAAATATTTACAACTCGTTTGGAAATTTTATAATTGGGTTTTTAGTCTCCTAAATCTTGGAACACACGCTATCACTTTCACTTAACACTTCACACGTATTTAACACACGACATATGTTTTTTTTTTATCTCGCCACTACTTACTGGCTCTGGTTTAATGTGTTTAGACTTTAATCTGACATTACAAATTTTTTTATAGCAAATACTATACCCTGAATTATTTAATTACTGTTACCAAATTGTTTACTTTCTTAAGTTGTTGACAAAAATTTGTGCATTTAAAATTTTTTGTAATTACTATACATATTTACTAAAATATTCACCCTCTACACAAATGTATTGATATCTCTTAAATCTAGACAATGTTTCACCTTTTCTGTTTGCTACATAAGTATTTTTTTTTAATTATTTTTACCCATTTTTGTTATTTTGTACTTTATTTTAACAATTCTCTTGGAATTGTATTTACGTACTTTTACTTTTATATCATATTAAGTTTCAATCTTTACATTCTTAATTTTCAAATACTGTTATAGTTACAAAAAAATGTTATTTTCTTTTTTTAAAAAAAATTTAATTATGTCCAAAATTTTATTTCTCCTTTCACATGACATATATAAATAGTTAACCCTCTTACGTTCTAATACATCGCTCTGCATTTCGTCTTTAACTATCCACCATTTACTTTACATCTTATTGCTATTTACCCTCCTGGATCAAATTGTCTGTGGCTAAACATTACTCGTAGCCGTATCCTAACCTTCAAAAATTTGTTCTTGAATAACCTCTTAAATTCATATGAAATTTCATCCCAAGATATACTTTGAAAACAATCTAAAGTTTTCTGAACTACACATCTTTTAACAACTGTTATTTTCAATTCTTCTGCTATCATTTTAATCTGAGAGTACTCTAACAAATCTGTACTAAATTGTACTGGACTGGAGTTTTCATTCTGAACAGGTTGGTGTTTGTTAATTTCAGAAGTTAGCTTTTGATTATTTACAGGCAAAACTTTAACTTCTTCGTACAATTTATTCCTTTGCATTACTGACTCCTTCTGTATTTCTGATATCTCCCCTCTGAAATTAACCTGCGCCTGATTTAAATCTACATTCATAACCTCTTTTATCTCTCTTAGCTCACTTGAAATGATACTCATTCTACTATCTAACTCTGTACATTCTACATCAACATGTTCTATTTTATGATTAACCTCATTTTTTTGTTAGATATTTCCCTGCTCATGTCTACCATTTTCTTTGAAACGTCTCCTATCTCACTTGCTATCACTTCCTTTTCATCACTTATTTTTGGCATACTACTATCTAGCTTCATAACTTTCTTTTCAATTTCTTCACTGCTTTGATCTACTTTTGTCTCTAATATCTCATTTCTCCTACCAATATCTTCCCTCAATTCCCTATGATCCTTTTTTATATCTTCTCTCAATTGATCTATAATCCTCTTACCTAACGTTTCAAGAAAATTTCTCATCATTTCCATCATCATACCAGCATCAAAATTAACATTTCCTGCTATTCTATTCTCACTTTCTGCACCAATATTTCCTACCTCAAATACTACATTGTTTAAGCTATTTTCTGTATCCTGTATTGAATTACAGCTAACTGTTACATTATCTCCCTCCATAATTGTTTCTTCAATATTATTAGTAGCCATTGTCTTCTTTATCCTACCACTCCTCAAGTACATTTGAATGTTATAATTTTGTTTTCAAAAAAATTCCTATACTCTGACCTTTGTGATGCTGTCTGTTGCTGTTACTTTGATGTCCAGCTTCCTGCCCCTCTCTCCTAGGTTATATGTTGCTTCTGCGTTGTGTTATGATGAATCTACGTCGTCTCGATGTTTTTGTCCACTCATCCGCGTCGTTTGTCGTTCCTCTAGTTGTTTCTGGAATCTGCATCTTCTCGATGTTTTTGTAGTTTAATTCCCCTGTTGCCTTGTAATCTTGGAATTACGATGTCCAATCATCCGCGTAGTCTGTCGTCCCTTTTGTTGTTTCTGGAATCTGCGTCTTGTAGTTCAGTTCACTTCTCCATTCGCCCCTTCCTGGTCATTTCACTTCTTCCTGGTTAATTCTGCCCCTTCATGGTTATTCTGATCCTTTCCTGGTCATCGTGCCCCACGTTCTGGGTGCCAATTTGTAGTAGTGAAGTGCTTACGTAATATGTTTTTACGTAAATTATTAGAACTTCAAGATCTTATATTGTGCTACTTTTGTTTTGTTTGGTTACATGATTTTAACTGCCCCACGTATGGGAGCCAATTTGTAACGGTACTTATTAATGTTATTTATTTAACATTATTGTAGCCCCACGTTGGGCACCAATTTGTAACGGTATTCTTAATTTGTTGATGTTTGTGTATTTGTTTACTCAGCATGTTGATGCCATCTTGTGACGTCATTCATTTTTTAGATTTGTAGCTCCATCTGGTGTTAGCAATTTGCAGCAGTGTTCGTGTTCGTTTGAAAGAACGATATTGTTATCTTAATTAATTTTGGTTTACTGTCCTCGGCTAACTATTATTTCTCGGTCGAACATATCTCTTGATCAGGGTTGTGTAAACGGAAAGGAATCTTTTATCCAAAAAGAACACTGATGAAGAAATTTGTTTTATACTTTTATTGTCGAACACGTTAACTATCACATTTATACATTGATCTTAACACTCGCCAAACTGAAACTGTTATAATAACTTCTTACTGATCACTTTTAATCCACGTACTTCAACTTTTTGTATAATTAACCTTACAACACTTTAGATTATTCATAATTCTGCTGCGCGTAACTTGTGAATCGATACCCGACGTTTGCCATACAAATACTTTCGACGAACTGACTGACTGAAGACGACGTGTAGTGTACACAGATTTTTGATGAACTGGACGACTGAAGGCGACGTGTAATGTATTGAGATTTTCGATGAACTGACATGACGCTACCTCTAACCTACCCTATTTATACTCCTTCATCCAGATACGCCTAAAGATTATAACTGAACTGCTATTGGCTAATAAAACGCGCCAACATTAGCGTCTATTTTAATATCCAATGAAAATTATGAATACATATGCTTTAGGGAGAAAATATTCCAGAAGTTTCTACCGAAAAACGCGCCAACATTACGTAACTTCCTCGTTTCCAATAATGATAAACAGCTCACCCCCCTCGCTGCATTATTGCGCGCTATTATTGACAGTTTCAGTAAGGCCGTATAAACTTACTTCTCAACAATATTTACAATCAATAAACATCTGAAATCAATGTCACATAAAAATGCATATTCATATTACAATCATTATTTACATTTAAGTAAAAACAAGCAAGCCAATTAAATAGTATGGCAGTCTTCGAAGTGTCAGAAGAAATTGTAAAAAACTTAAATAAAGAGGTTAAAATCAAAGAAATCAAGTGGCCTAGACGAAATTTGAATTTGTTGCTAAAACACTTAAGCAAGAAATTAGCAAAATCCTAACACACATTATCAATAAATCGTTAACGCAAGGCTTTTTTCCAGATGTGCTAAAGAAGTAACATGCCAATATTTAAACATAAGGGGAGTAAAAAAGACAGAAAATTATAGGCCAATTACTCTATGTTCTGCGATATCAAAAGTAATGGAAGGTTTATATATAATACAGTTGCAAAGTTAGGTAAATTATATAATTGTAAATGCAATAAATGACCATGAATCAGTGGTGGCTATTTTCATAGATTTATCAAAGGCCTTTAATTGTATGAATATAAAAATATTACTAAATAAATTAGCAACATGTGGTATTCGAGGTTTGGCGCTGGATTGGATATCAACATATCTGGAAAATCGAACACAATGTGTCGAAATAAATCATCTAAATACAAATGGTGTCATAAAAAAGATAAAGTCAGATTTTAAAATAGTAAAACAAGGGGTCCCGAAGGTTCAAAATTGGGTCTATTCTTATTATTTATATATAGAGGTCGAAATTAGAGCAAATTCAATTTTAAAAATTATAAAACAATATTATGCTAATTTAGATATGATAATAAATACACAAACGACAGCATGAATTAACTTTGAATTAACAAAACTTAACCCGAGTAGTATTAAGCTAAGTATACATATCAGAAATAAATTGCACTAATTTTCTTGAAGTAATAATTGATAAACATTTAAATTGGCAATCTCCTGTCGCATCAATTAGAAAAAAGATAAATAAGGGCATTTATGTAATGAGACAATTAACTAAAATAATGGACAATGTAACAGGTCTATTATGCTTTTACATATTCGCATGTAAGATACGATTTTACATTATGGGGAAATATTACAGCAAGAAAAATGCATAAAGTCTTTAAACTGCAAAAAAAAAAAAAACATTAGAATAATAAGCAAAATGGAAAACAAACAAACCTGCAGGGGGGTGTTTAAGAGTCAAAACTTGTTAACAGTGTCATGTATATATATAAATGCCTAAAAGCTGTGACAAATATAAATATGCAAAAAATTCCAATGTACATAACCATAATTTAAGAAACAATGACGATTATTATAGAATGACATTAAAATTATAAGCTGTACTTGTTAAATTGTTTTATATTTGTAATTGGACGTGTCCTTTATATGTATTTAAAAGGATGATACCAAAGTATTGGGATATTCTATATTCATAAATAAATAATAATAACTTCCAAAAGATGTAACAAATTTGTGTTCGGAGATGGTTGAATGTCTCCCATTATTGAGAACAAGCAGTTTGGAAGAAGCCTTTCGAAAATGAGTGGAGGCTAATGGATGGGTAATTGGCAAGATGTATCGGGTTTTTCCCGGGCTTCAAAATGCATATCCCGGGTCCTCTCTGCACTCTCGTGAAAAGTGACCCAGCAAAGTAATTCTTGATGTGATTTAATTTTGTGTAAAATCGTTATTTTGAATAAGTATTTTGTTAAAGGCTTGTACATAAATGTGGAACAGTCTTCATGTATTCATTAGTTAAAATGCCATTAGCGTTTAAAGCTGTAATCATGAAAGAAAGAGAGAGAGAAAACACACACACACACAAAGTATAATTTTTCACTAAAAATAGCAAGGTTTTTGAGATTGGTAACATAAATGCGCTGAGTGAACTGGATGGTTGCTTGCCCTGTTGAGTGCTGACACCCAATTGATCATGGCGGATGCAGAAGTAAGGATTTGTCACGTGGAAAATCTATATAAATAATTTACTGTTGCTTTGTATACAGAAAAATATATCACTTTGTATTTTTCAGCTTGCTAAAGCCTTAAGGGATCTTCCTTTGAGGATTCAAACTGCAAGTATTAAGGAGAGAAACGCAGTTCTTCAAAATGTTGCAGCCGTGTTGTCAAATTCAGGTATTAATTTTGTTCAGTACTTTTAGTTAGTCTTTTGCGTATTTCTTGATGTTGCTTATTATACTAGTAACGGTTTTCCAATTTCATACAATTAACAATTAAAGGCACCGAAATATGAACAATATCACCCCGTCTAAATCTAATAGGTGTCTTGCGGCGGACATGTTAATAACCTCAATTTATTCATCGTACCGGCTTTTTAAAAATATAAGGAAGCTGATCCTTTGTTTCTGTTTCCTTGTAGTTTTTAGTTGTGATTTAAACAATGCACTGAAAAATGTTGCTTTATCAAAGTAAGAATAAACAAGGGAAAAAATATGTTATAGTGGGTATAAATATTGATAGAAATCCTGCTTTATGGCAAACTGTTTTTCCGAAACAATTAAATCTCTCATCCCAATTATTAGCGCAGAAAACGGAGCCTTTGAACACCAATGGCTTGGAACTGGATTGTTCTGTTCTTTAAACTCTTTCAAGCACAAATAAAGTTAATTACTTTTTAGAACCACTGGCTACGTTGGCAAATGTAGGTTTACAAGACAAAGCTGGAGGCCTCCACTTTGTTACAACAACTTGTGTACTTATAATTCATTACATGACGTTCAGCCAATGTTCAGTCTCCATCGAGAGCATTTCGCACAACATGCATTGCATCTCAACTTCTTAGGCAAGAGCGCGCTTGTGTGTCTCTTGGCAGAGGAGTTGAAGTGCAATAATTGTGAGAGGCATGTTCCTGTTATTGTGGGTGCCAGATCTCGTTTTTTAGGAAGAAAGCAAAAAGGAGGCCCACACAGGTAAAATCCATTGCAAATGTAAACACTGATGCCTCCCCTTCAATATAAAAAAATTCATTTGGTTTATATCATCAAAATATATGAGAGTTAAAAGATAAAGTAGAGGAGCTAAGCTTACATATTCAAGATATAAATTGTGATAGTACGGGAATTCAGACGGGAATGGGGAAAGAATACTAAGCAATATATTGAATTTAAATGGAGGGAGGAACAGAGGATAGAATTTAAACGAACATTAGATTCCAAGCATGGTCAAATATGTCAACAGGGAATGATTTTTATTATAAGGAACCAGGAAATAGAGAATGTAAACAATATTTTTAATATGTTAATGCAAAGAGCAGGGGAAGGGATGAGAAGGGGGAGAGGCAGGGTAATAAAGGAAATAGGGTGGTATGATGAGGAATGCAAAATAACAAAAAAGGTGGTGAAACAGGCATTAGTAAGATGGAAAAAGAGAGGGTATGAGGAAGATAAGAAGGAATACCTAAAGAGTAGGAATTTATATAATGCACTATTAGAAGAAAAGAAACAAGAATGGAGAAATAAAGAACAAAGTAATTTGATTAAAGTATTAAGGGAAAACAATGCCAGTAAGGTGTGGAGAGTGTTAAAATCCACGTATAATAA
Source organism: Deroplatys truncata (assembly GCA_030765065.1). Classification (NCBI taxonomy): domain Eukaryota; kingdom Metazoa; phylum Arthropoda; class Insecta; order Mantodea; family Mantidae; genus Deroplatys; species Deroplatys truncata. The sequence continues at coordinate 191,013,931 of CM060976.1, read as the reverse complement.
ATGGTTAGCTAAACCAAATATCACTTCAGCAGATTGGATGAGTATTTTAAAATGTTATTCGAGGAGGAGGGCTTTATCAAGATGAAGCCAGTGGCGGATTTTGGAGTGGGATACATAGATATATTAGATAGTGAAGTAAGAGATGAGGAGGTAGTGAAACAAGTGAAGGTAATGAAAAATAATAAGGCAACAGGTATTGATGGAATTCCTCCCGAGTTTATCAAAGAATGGTGTAGCGATGAGACTAGAGTAAAGATGTTTACTGATTTGTTTAATGTAATAAAAACCAAGGGGTATATACCGAAGCATTGGAGGAAAGCAATAATTCATCCTATATATAAAGGTAAGGGGAGTGTTGATACGCCCAATAATTACAGGGGAATAGCATTACTTTCAAATGTTGGAAAGATTTTCACAGGGATTTTAGCTAATAGGATACAAAACTGGGTAGAGGAATATAATATCCTCTCGGAGTTTCAAATGGGTTTCCGTAAGAGGAGGAGAACGGTAGATAACTTATTCATAATTAAAACTCTGGTGGATAAGTATTTAAAAGAAAAAAGGGGAAAATTATAAATGGCATTTGTTGATTTGGAGAAAGCGTATGACCGCATTGATTTAAATTTGTTGTGGCACAAACTTTTGAGGAAGGGAGTAAGCCAACAGATGGTAAATTTATTTAAAGCTCTATACAAGGACAACACATTCTGTGTGAAAGTAGGAGTAGGATTGGTGACAAAAGAAGTAAATCAAAGGAAGGGGCTACGACAAGGATGTAAATTAAGTCCAGTGTTATTTAATCTGTACATTGATGATATCCTCACTGAGATAGGAAGGAATAATAGTTGGTTGCCTACGATAAATAAGGTATCAATCCCTGGGTTATTATTCGCTGTTGATTTAGTGATAGGATCAGTTTCAACGATTGGTCTGAAGCAGTCCCTACAGCAAATGAATAAATACTGCGAAGAGTGGAATTTGAAAGTAAATCAAGAGAAGACTCAAATTATAGTGTTTAAGAAAGGTGCCAAACTGAGCAAGTATGAAAAGTGGAAGAATGAAGAGAAGGAATATAAAGTGGTCAGAGACTGTATATATTTAGGGGTTAAAATGGATGGGGGTGGAAAATGGGAGAAACAGAAGAAACTGGTATTGACAAAGGGGAAAGGGGCAATGGCAGCGATTAGAGGGTGCAAATATAGAATACCAGATATAAATGTTAAATGGCTAGAGAAAATATATAACACAGTAGTTGAAGCAAAAATGTTATATGGTAGTGAAATATGGGGAGTAGAACGAGGCTGGGAAGTGATAGATATGGTACATAGGAGTTTCTGCAGAGAAGTTTTAGGCCTGCCAAATGCTACAGTTAAGGAATTTGCTCTAATTGAAATGCAGAGAGTGGGGGCGAAAGGGGTAATAATGGAGAGAGCTCTTAAATATTGGTACAGATTATTAAATTTAGAAGAGAAGAACTTGTTGAGGCAGTGTTTGGAATTCCAAGAAAGGAGCTTAAAGAAGAATGGGTGGAGTTATAGTATACAAACTAATTTGGAAAATAGTGGTCTAGGGGAAATCTGGAGAAGGAGGGAAAATAATGTTAAGGGTTTTTGGAAAGAAGCTAGGCAGAGGTTTGAAGATATAGAGATACAAAATTTATTTAGCAACATTGGGAACAAAAGTTCCTTGGAATCATATATATTAATAAAAAATGTATGGGCTAGAGAACAGTATGTGGATAACTCAAATAAGGAACAAAGAGAAAGTATTGCCTGGGCACGAGCAGGTGTATGGAGATTAATAGGAATGAGAAATGGGTTCCCACAGAATCAGTGCCCAATATGTGGGGAAAGAGAAGATTTAGAACATATCGTTTTTGACTGTAAAGGTACACAGCATTGGAGAAAGGCAGCTATAAATGGGAAATGGTTAAAACGGGACAGGAAAGTAGCTTTAAGCAAGATTTTTTAACAAGGATAGTAAAAAGGTAGGAGAATACTTGTCCAAAGTTAAAAAGAAATGGTTATGGACAATAAAAAGAGATGTAAATTAATTCCATCAAGTGATGTTAAGTTATATAATTATATTATTATTATTATTATTATTATTATTATTATTATTATTATTATTATTATTATTATTATTATTATTATTATTATTATATATTATTGCTATAAGATTATTATTTTGGTATCATTACTATTATTTTACTACTATTTGTATTATTATCATCATTTTTTATGTTATAATAAGAGTGTAATATGGGTAGAATATGGCAAGATAACAGCTTGGGCTGATGTATAGCCATATTCTAAGGAAGATTGCTAGCACAAATAAATTGTGATATCACCGTAATCTGCACAACAGAGCATCACATGACAGAAGCAGAGCTTAAAAGTGTGAGCTTCAGTAAGTACACATTATGTTTCAGTTTTTGCAGAAGTCGATTAAATTGTGGAGGAGTGAGTATATTTGCTAAAAGCACGATAAACTTCACCAGCATAAATGTTGCATCTTTTTGTGAGGAAAAGGAATTTAAATGCTGTTCAGTAAAAATAGGATTTGGTAGGGAAACATACATCATTTTAGCTGAATATAGAGCTCTCACAGAGAACTTCCAAGGATTTATAAATAGATTAGAAAGAACCATCTCATACATTTACACTCAAAATGCTAAAATAATAGTTTGTGGAGATTTTAATGTTAACACGCTTAATGACAGTGAAATGAAAGCTCATCTCACTTCCCTATTACATACATTTAACTTGGAATATATGGTTCACTTTCCCACCAGAGCTCATATGAACACGCAACAGCTATAGACAACATATTTCTAGACTTAAAAACAAATTCCAAATTATACCATAATTCCTATTGTAAATGGCATGTCAGATCATTATGCTCGGGTATTGTTGGTGCCTGTCATAGCCAGCAAACAGAATAATACAAAAAGCAAAATCACAACAAGAATAATTAATGAACATATCAATAATTTTAAACTAGTGTTGAAAATGGGCTTCTGTTTATTCTAGCACTGAAGTAAATGACAAATTTGATGAATTCCTTAAAATTGTGTTATTAGCATTTGAAGCTATTTTTCCTAATAAAACAATAACCTCATCACAAGTGACAAAAGGTCAAACCCTGGATTACTTAAGGTATAAAGAAGTCCTGTGCAAATAAAAGAAATTTGTTCTTACTATATCGCACAAGTAATGATTCAAACATTAAAACACACTACAAAACATATTGTAAAATACTTAAAAGAGTAGTTAATGAAGCTAAAAGAAAGTATTATTCACCCGCCATTGTGATTCCAATAATAAAATTAAATCCATATGCAATATAATAAAAACTGAAACAGGGAGAATTAATTCAAATAGTAGTATTACTCACATAACTACTGAAAATAAAAAAGTCAGTAATTGCTCTGCCATTGCTAATGCTTTAACACACATTTCCTTAATGTAGCAAACAACAAAATAAACAGATGTGACCCAAACACAGCTGCACTTAAAATGTTTCAAAATTAATTGTGAATTTAACATGGATTCCACAACACCAAGAGAAATAGAAAATATTTTTAGCTAATTGAAAAGCAAAACCTGAGATAAGTACCAAATTGTTAAAATATTGTATAGAAGAGTTAAGCAAGCCTCTTAGTCATATATGCAATCATTCCTTATGTCATGGATATTTCCAGAAAAAATTAAACACACAATTGTTAAGCCTCTATACAAAAAAGGAGACAAAAGCCTGGCTTCCAATTATAGGCCCATCTCTCTTTTGACAGCCTTTTCTAAAGTAATGGAAAAAACTGTATATAATTGAGTTATAAAACACTTGGAGTTCAACAACATTCTCTCAGTATCCCAGTTCAGATTTAGGAAAAAAATGTCAACAGAAAATGCAACATACATGCTCACTTCTGAAGTATTACAGCCTTGAATAAAAAGGAACTACCATGAGGAATATTTTGTGACTTAGCTAAGGCATTTGACAGCATAGATAACCTCTTGCTGCAAAAGTTAAACGTTTATGGCTTCAGTGATATAAAATGGTTAAGATCATACTTAACAAATAAGATCCAGAAAACCAGTATCAATGGTTGTGATTCAGAACCAGATCCCACAAGGTTCTATATTTGGCCCTTTGTTATTTTGAATATTTATAAACGATCTGCCGTATTAGCTTAGCAAAGATTCAATAGCTGTGCTTCTTGCAGATGATACCAATGTACTTATATCTGAAAAGTCACATCAGCAATTAAGAAATTCTGTCTATAAAATGTTCGAACACCTCAACTTTTGTTTTGAAACTAATAAGCTTTCATTAAACTATGATAAAACCAATTTTATTCAATTTCAAACAAAGCATAAACAAGTGAGTGAATTAACAATCAGGTACAACAATTACACCATAAATAAGGTATCTGATAAAAAATTTCTTGGGCTTCAAATAGATGGAGAGCTGAACTGGAGAAAACAAATAAAAATCATGCTGCCAAAACTCAGCTCGGCTTGCTTTGCCTTAAACTTAAAAAATTTGCTGCACCAAAATGCCTTAAGAACAGCATATTTTGCCTACTTTCACTCCCTGTTGTGATATGGAACAATATTCTGGGGTAATTCGGCACATAGCAAGCAAGTATTTATATTACAAAAAAGGCCATGCGTATTATCTGTGGTGTTAGGTCCCATCATTCCTTAGACCCTTGTTCAAAACCCAAAATATTCTTACTCTCACTGGTGAATATGTATATTCTCTCTTGAGCTACCTTACAGATAATTATGAAAACTTGCTGTGCATGACCATAATACAAGGCATGCAGGCGATTTGCATAGACCAGCAAAAAGAATGTTACTATTCTGCAATAACAATTTATAATAAGCTACCATGCTGCTTAAAACTATTAAGTAAACCTAATCCACAGTGGGACCAAATAAACAAAGAAACAAATAAATGAATAATGTCTGAGATCATTAAATGATAATAACGTACTTTATTGATAAGGGCATTTACAGCAAATGTATAGCAGCATTACAAAGAGATGCACACTAAAAATGCAAGTCATAAAATTCGTGGACACTATACAAAGGATTAACCAAAAGACAGTACTTGAACTGTACTGTCTTTTGGCGCTTACCTCCATATCCTGCCTTTTGCAATTCCCCCCATACAAAATGGTTCCCATCACTGTAGAGAGTGAGGTGGGATGCTGAAGGCCATGTGGTCAGAGGTGATGAGAGAATGAGCCTTAATCACAGTGAGAAAATGTTGGAATCAAAATTTGGAGTGTGAGGGATTTCCCATTGTTTGACACTTCTCTTTTGTTATGCAATGTGTTGTAAGTTAAGTATTTGTTGTAAAGGAATGTGTCGAGGAAAGAAAAGTTTGTATGTCAAAGGAAACATTGTAATTTATTTATTTTAAAGTAGCAGGGCAAGGGAAGGATACTTTGTATGTGTAAGGAATACTTTTTGTTAAGGTGATGGGGCAAGGAAAGGATATTCTGCATGTGAAAGGAATACAGATTATTCTGTTTTAAAGGGATGGGGCAAGGAAAGGAAAGTTTTCATGTGAAAGGAAAACATGGTAATTTATTTATTTTAAAGTAATGGGACAAGGGAAGGATGGTTTGCACATGGAAAAATTTCAGAGGTGGGGAAAGGAAATGGTGGCGGGGGTAATCATGTGGTTGCAGAATTAGGTATCCTGGGTGCAGTCACGTAGTCAGAGACGAAACAATGGTGGGGCACCTTCTTGTTAGCAGGGGAATTGGAAAATGGCTGGATATTGCAGGTAAGCACAGGGTCTCGATAGTTCCAGTATTGGCAGCCAAAACAATAGCTTTAATATGCCTTTTAAGGGCAATAGAGCTTAACTGATCCCCTCAGGTAAGTGATTAAATAAATTGAATGCTACATATTCAGTGGAGTTTTAGAATATTTACATTTGCTAATGTATAATTTAGACTTATCACGAATCAAATGATAATGAATATTAAAGCACCTAATAGTATCAAATGTTGTTTTTAATATACATAAGACCTGGGAGGAAAAGGACTGAAGACTACATTTTGCACGAAGTTTAATAAAAAGTGGTTTACAATGGGATAAAGGTGGGGTATCACAAATAATTCTTAATGACCTTTTTTGTAAGCTAAGAATCATTTTAGTATATGAATGACCTCCCCATGGCAATACACCATAAGTAAGATGGCAATGTACATATCAATAGTACACCAGTAAAATAGCTTTTAAGTCAACAGAGTTTCTGAGGATAAAGATACCTTTATTAATCTTACCAGCAACTTACTCTATTTGAGATTGCCACTGTAAATTAGATTACAGATGGCTACTTAAAAATGTGATGTGTTACGTTCACATGACTTTATCGTTTATTAGTGGGCATACAAAGTATTCTTACGAAGTCTCATTTTCCTATCTACTTCATTTTAATAGAGATAAACCTTTCTGGAAATAGCTGCATTACACATTTCATTATAGATACAAACGGAATGGCGATAATAAAATGTTTTAGAGCTGAGCACTATACCGGCTTAAAATTCTGTACTCTTTTCATGACATTTTGAGGAAGAACTGAAAATCGACAGGACTTTAAAAGAATGGATAAGTATTGAACAATTAAAACCAATTATAACGGATATCTCGGAAATGGGTGATGCCTCAAAAAAGTTATTTTAAGTAAATTGTGGTTTTTAAAGAGATCCAGTTTTTGCGCAGTTATGTTTTTATCAGTCGCGTAACTTTTACCGGTTATAGAATATTATACAAAATTCCTTCTGAATGAAGTGGACTTCACAGGCTATTGCCAGAAAATTCAAGATATATTTAGTAATGTGAATATCTTTAATATATGGTATTTTAAATCAAAATTGTTAGTCACTTTTTAGAAAATAAACATTTTTGAAAAATTTTTCATGTAAGGGGTAGTTTGGGGTGGGGGTATTTTCTTGAAAATTTTTGTGTTGCAATTTGGGTGACACACGCACACACCCACACACGCACACACGCACGCACGCACACACTCTCTCTCTCTAAAAATGCTTTTTTTGGATACAGGGGGCCTCAAAATAATGCATTTCTGGTGAAATCTCGAAATTGAATTTTTGAATGGAATGCAATACCTTTTCTACCTACATGTATGTGATAGAGAAAGTAAAAAGCAAATAGATAATGCTACAAATCCAGAAATCAGCAGCATGCATAAGTTCAAAAAATCTATCCATTACTTGGAGAGTCTCAGGATTTTTGAAGATTAAGGATAGACTGTATGAAGATGACAACTCATTGTTCGGAGAAGTGACAGATGTAGAGGTGGAGATTAAATTAAAGTAAATTTTTCAACTAAATTAAATACTGATGGTTTAATCACATCTACAAGCACAGTGAGCTTATGCCTCATTTGCATTTAAGTGTCTTGGTGGTTCCACTTGTATATTCTTTTTCATTTTTTTCCTTTTCTTTTTTTTTATTCATGTACTATAATGCATTTTATAGTACAGTGCTGCTTCTAAAATCTGAAAACGTTTGTAAACTAAAACATACTCCTTTGAGAGATATTTTCCTCCCCACAAATGTAATGGACATTGAATGCATAGTGAATTCCCCCAACATACTACTTGTCACTCCTGATTAGTTTGTGATTCCGGCAGTAGGGGTGGGGGACTTTGTGCGTCTCATAGCTTATACAGTCCAGAACTATAAAGCTCAACATTTGAGTGAAAAACATGGCCAATTAAAATTAGAAATGAGTATGAGGTGAGCCACAGTAAAACAACAGGATCCTGTGGTTTCAAAATTTAGACTAAGGTTAGGTTATGACACCTAGATTAGTGTGTTTGTGAACAGGATTGAAATAGTCATTTCTCATAGATTATATGTGTATGGTTTGGTTGGCAGTTTCTTCTGAGCATGAACAGTATTCCTTTGTTTACATTTCGTTATGATTCTGCTATAAAAGGAACTGTCTTAGAATGGAATGGCAGAAAGTATACAGGCTGTCCATGTGCTCACATCTTCTCTTAAAGCCCCTCTTATATGCATTTCAATTAGTTTCATCTCTGTTTTTAACTTCTTTTTTGGGGGGGGTGACAAGTAAAGCGAGTTTGCCAATTCTTTTTTTGCATTGGGTATGCCCAATGCCTCAGTCTTGATTAAATTTACTGCAAATTCTTGTATTACCCATGGTATGGACTTGTCTACCCCTTTACACTGCTTTGTTAAGTCATCATCCAATCATCTTTCCTGTTTGTTGTCTCCAACTGGGATTAAATGTATGCCCTAGTGCTAATGGTGATTGTTTGACATAATGCTTGCATACTCTAAAGCACTACATAAACCAGGAAATATCTAAAATAATCTTAATATTAAGTCAACATCACAAGTGACATTCAGAATACATGAATAACCAACATCATGAGAGATACGTAACATCTGCCAGTTTTCATCACCAGAAGGAAGATGAGATTTGAACCCTTTCTATGCAGAATTAGTTTGGGCCAGATTTAACAAAATTTAAAATTTGCTCTAAAATTGGAAATATTATGCTATTTGCACTTATTAATGCAATTATAACTAATATTGTGTAAATGCAAATGATCATACCTCAGTTTATATTAAAAAAAATGAAGATACTGGGTGCTAAAATGGTCTATGTGTTAAAAACTATACACATAATAAATATTGGTATTACACACTCACAAATTTACTCTAAGTAGGTTTTCTTTGTGTGATAAAGTTTGAAAATATGGAAATGACTTGTCATTTAAAGTACCTGTATTGGTAACAGCAAGTGATAACTGCAAATTTATGCACCCATCACTGTTATCACATCAGTCACTTGAGTCATTACACCCTGCTTGCTGCAGAGCTGCTGCTTTATCACTTTCTTCCTCTTCCTCCAAATAACTTGAAGTAAGAAGGCCACTGGATTCATTGACAATATTTCACTATTTGTCAAGTTTTCATTTTGATACCATCTAGATATATCATGCAAAAAGGCCTAAAAATGCAGAACTACTCGTACTTGCACATGTACAACTTCATAAAATTATGACTGGGAATTCCCCTTAAACAAGTTTTAACTGGCTACGAATGGTGTCCTTACATACCTCTGATGATTGTGCAAAGCACTACATAAGTCAGCCATTTTGGACCATACTTGCTATTTGTGGTGGATTTATAGTGCCCCATACATTTTCTTATTCGTAATCCAGGCTTTGCATTGGTCCGGTGATCAAATGCCTTGTCCCAGATCCGGACCAAATTTTGGTCTATCTCAGAGGGTTGAATCTTTGCAAAATCGATGACTATGGAGTAATGGGTGTGGCTGCTGTGCATAGAATTTGCAAAATGAGATGGTGGAGGAAAACTACCAAGATTAAACATAATTGGAAAGTATGACAACATAAACTTAAACAGGTTTAACACGGCAAAAGTTAGACGGCTGATAGAACTGGTTTGTTGTAACCTATATGACAGACAATAACTGATAAAGCTGGTGGTCCCGTGTCATAGATTTATGGCATGTAAAAGAACCTCAAGCCTGATAAAGAGGCCTCTGAGCTAAATTACTGGTCTTTCATGCCCAATATAATATGGGATGCTAAGGACCACAGCAGTTAAAGAGCATCCATAAATAATAAAAAAGAACTCAAGACGATAACTGAGACTTGAGATATACAAATGCACTTCCATATTATGCAATAGGGTACCAAGACAACACCACTGACTTTAGTCAGGCATCAGTAAGCTGTATTATAACTAATGTCTCCGGTGCCATTGCTGGACTTGCACCTTGTTAAGCCAGGATTATGATGAGCTTTACTTACATGAATGGAAGTAATGTAAGTTAAGAAATGCTGCTAAAGTAAAAGTCTAATTAGGCTGCACTTAACGTAATGGGAATGACTCTTGATTGTTTTTATTACTTCATGTTACTGCTTCATGCCGATTGGTTCTAATTAACATGTGACGTTAAACTTGACATAATGGGAAAGGGAAAATTTGATACTGCCAAATTCTTAAGTAACGTTAAGTCAAACCTAAATAGCTCCATTTAATGCATTGTGTAAGACCTTCATGCTCCGTTGCGTTTAGTTAGTCACATTAAATTCATCGTAATTCAGGTTTTACTTATGTTTTCCTGGTGAGGAGAGGAGGATTAGTTGCCTGGAAGCTTTATGATATGTCAGGTTTTCTGAGGTAATTATTTCTGTATAATTAATAGCACACAAAATTATTTGTTTAGTATCGAGAGTGAGATGCATTTTGGTAAATAACAGCAAATGTTACTATTTAGATTCAATTTCATTCGGTAATTTTAAGGTTAGAAGTTAATACTCCAGCAGGTTAAATTCTTATTGAAACAATTAGCAAATACAGCGAATCTGTGTATCTGGTGGATAAGGATGTTTCCAAAAAGGGAGGGGTGACAATAGGTTAGAATCGTGCACAAAAGTGCATATATATTATCTCCCTCCATGCCTCTGTTTTTGCCTTGTGCATTTGTTGAAACTGATTTGTTTTCAATAATGCCATCATTTTATGTATTAAGGAAAACAGGCATTTTCTTCCTCTGACCGATTTAGTGCATACTTCGTGGTTATCGCCATTTTTTTTGCAGAGGAGTGAGCAGTGAAGTGAAAAAAACCTGTGAAATTACCATGGAAGGTTATAAACTTGGGAGTATCAATGGCTAGTTTACTGCTCTATGGAAGTTGCGCATGCGCAGAACTACCTTTCTTTGTCGTGTAACATTTCGTCCTTGCTGATCCACGGCCTTTCTCGGTCCGAGGCTTTTTATTGTCTATGAATGTCAAAAACTTGGTTGGCCTTTGGTCCAGACCAAATGAGCATGGAGATAGTCCATAACAGTGTGAAATCTATGAATATGGCTCTAAGATTATCTCACCTCTAGATGCCCTCAGTTGTTCCTGCATTCTGGCCATGAAGGAATTTTGGACAGTTACTCAAATTTTGAACAATAAAGTGATGCCAAAAACAGAATAAGCACTAACAGTGAAGTATTCTTCATGTTGAATTTAGATTGATCACACTATCATTACACATGCTTATACTTCACTAATAAGTTTTTATAACTGGAACGTTTTCAAGGGCATTCATCTTCATGGTCAGCAGTTGGGTGACTGAAGCTTGTTCTTTCTTTTCTCCTCTTCCTCCTTACTGGCTGAGTTTGATCCTTCTATGGTCTATGGGTAGGGTTACAAAGCCTAACAAACTACTTATTAAGAATGCTGATAATGTTATAAATTTTGTTATCCCATCAATAAATATTTTGGAAAGTAGAATCGGATTAAAAAATTCAATACTATAGCTGGGTTTTGTACAGTGGATCTTCCCCTTTCTGTGCAGTTGTTCTAACCAACTCATCTACCATGGCAGCATGGCATTAAATTCCCCAACTGAACTCTCACTTTTCCCGGTAAATTGCAAGGAGAACTCAAATTAATTTTGAGATGACATCCCAACGGCGACTTACAGTGTTATAAGCGCTTAAGTCCCAGGCTTCATAGTTAAACAATTATTAGCCATCAATGATGGTCTTTTCACACAAGCAGTGTGCAGGACAAGGTTGGAAAGTTGCCATTTAGGTATGTCATCTCAACATGAATTTGAGTTCTTGTGGTTTACTGAGAAAAATACAAGTCAATTGGGGAATTTAATGTTGTGCCTGTATGTTGCCATGGTAGCTCAATTTTTAGAGCAACTGCATGGAAAGTGGAAGATCCGTGGTTCAAATCCTGGCTATGCTATTGAATTTTTCATTCTGATTCTATCTTTCCAACCTTGTCCTACACACAGCTTGTATGAAAGAACAATTAATTATCAAGCCTATATTCGGAAAAAGCCTGTTTTCTACAACTTTTTTTTCATTTTTTAGCAAGTCCCCTTGCTGCTCTAACGCTTTTGGGTTGATGCTCCCTTCCCATCTTGATCTGATGACATTTTTAGAATTTTGTAACAACAAAAATACAAAACTTTAAAATTAATAAGTAGTTTGTTAGAGCTTTGTTACTCTAGCAATAGATGGCATCAGGTTCAAACCCAGCTGGGAGAGAAGGAGAGAAGTATGACAAACTTTTTTAATATAGAGTCAACTGAAAAATTCAACGCCACAGCCGGGATTTGAACACGGTTCTCCCGCTTTCCATGCGGTTGCTCTAACCATAATTTATTTATATATAATGATAACAAGAAGACAAACTTATCACCCAATTCTGATCAGAATATCCTTGAATGTCTTTTCCAGTTTTAATAACTCAAGCGAAGTGTAGGTATGGGTAAAAATAGTGTGTGTCATCCTAAATTCAACAAAGTGATATTATTTGTACTAAAATTGAACTCATATGGTACCGGACTTATTTCCATTAGTTTGCATGCATTTTCTGTAATTTTTTGTTGTTGTTGTGGCTATTGTGTTAACCTGATAGAAGGCATTTCTAGAAGTATTTATGCTTCTGCTTATAACAGTAAAGATTACATATTTGTTACTGCCTCAGCAATAGAATAGAATAACATAACACCTGAATAGGCTACGCTCATGTTTTTGGCCCTGAATGTTCACTAGCGGGATGACTCCTTTAAATGCCATCCTGAGATAATTTAGGCTCAATGAATTTGCAAAAGATCATTGTTTTTGTGTTTATTGAAAAGCTACTTCTCAGTAAACACATACACACTTCACATACATTCAGTGACATTAAGCAGTGGACACTCAGTGATATTTGACATTGGACATCATAATAATGACATTTTCCCTTCAGTTTTTAAAATATAGAATATGAAAAGAAATTTCTAAGCGCCAATTATGGTGACATTTCAGTTTCTAAATCAAGAAGCTTGTGGGAAGCCCATGAGGAGAGAAACACTATATAATTGTTTGCATTTTCAAGTTCCTTTATATCATCACTCTTGGTTTGAGAATTTACCATACATAATTTAATTTTTAGTGCATATGAATAGTCTGCTGATCACTAAGCCATATATTCCACTTATACCAAATTACAGCTTTATAGTTTCTACAGCATCTCAAACATTGTGTTATTCATTGAAATTCTACTGTAAGATTTTAGCATAGCTTTGAGCTTGGTAGTACTTGGCATAAGCTACGTGGGGCATCATACACCATGGTTCACACCCCATTCTAAGCTTTAGGTTAATGTCCAATGTCCATTTGTATGCATTTCCTTAATTAAATAATATCATATGCATATTTCGTGTCAATATGATTATACGTAGCAAACGATGATGATGATAGTTTCTGCATGATAGTCATCATCTCTCTCAGATTAAAATTTCTACAAAAAAATGTAAAACTGGTGATTTTTGCTTTCTCTACAATGCACCTTGAGACGGTAATTTGTATCACAAATTACTCAGAGGTAATTAACGATAATAATATGAATATGTATTTTTATGTAACATTGATTTCAGAGGTTTAATAATTGTAACTATTATTGGTAAATAATAATATATGGCTCTACTGAAACTGTTAACAATAACACAATAATGCAGCAAGGTTTGAGTTGTTTATCGTTACCGGGAACCAGGAAGTTACGTAATGTTTCGCGCCTTTTCGGTAAAAGCTTCCAGAATGTTCTATAAAAATAATATGTATTAGTGGTTTTCATTGGATAGTAAAATTGACGCTAATGTTGGCGCGTTTTATTAGCCAATAGCATTTCATTTATAATCTTTAGGCTTATCTTAAGGCAAGTCTATAAATAAGCCATGTCTGAGGTAAGCGTCCTCCAGTGTTCAACAAGATTCTCAACACGTAACACGTCAGCTCCCAGTTCAACAAGATTCTCATGTCGGTCTCTAAATTCATAAAGTTACGCGCAGCAGAAGTACGAGAAATCTTATAAAGGATTATACAGTTAAATATATAAAGTTGAAGTACGTGAGTTAAAAGTGAGAAGTTATTACAAACAGTTTCAGTATGGCGAGTATCCAAATTAATTTGTGAAAGTGTTCGTGAACGTGTTCTGCAATAAAGATTATAAAATCAGTTTCTTCATCAGTATCATTTATAGACAAAAGATTCCTTTCCGCTTCACAACCTGCAAGAGTTAAATGTCTACCTAAATAGCTAGCCGGAAGATAATATACATAACCTTAAAATCTTTCATAAACTAATTGATACAAATTGCTACACCAGATGGAGTTAAACGGACAAGACCAACGTATGACGTCACACAAGATGGCTACACACGCGTGATGTAAACAACATTACGTGAGAAACATTATCCACCACGTGGTGCTACAAATACACAAACACATAACATTAAAACTACTTCAACCTGGAGGTAGAGGAAGTATTGCATGTCAAGATTTCTCAAAAAATACATGTTCTGAAGTCACGTGAATAATAATAATAATAATAATAATAATAATAATAATAATAATAATAATAATAATAATAATAATAATAAAAATAAACATTTTAAGAAAACCGTGTTGTGCCTGTATGTTTGCATTATGCATGCACACAAGATTTTTAAATGGTCCCCCGCCTCCCAAACCACCCATATGAGAATTTTTTTCCAATTGTTTTTATTTTCTCAAAAATGACTCCAATGATTTTGATTAATACTATATGTTTAAGATATTTAATAGACAAAATGTATATCTTGAATTTTCTGGGAGTAGTGTGTAGTCTTCATTCTGAAAGAATTTTGTGTTACTGGTAAAAATATGCTTGAGTCTAATAATTTTCACACCTCTCTATGTAAGAGAAAGCCAGGAAAAAGCAAGAGTGTTATTAATGTTTCATTTAATGCCTGCAGTAAATGCAGATGGATAGAAGGAGCCAAGGTATTCACAAAGATTGTAGTACATGGCTTTCACCAAGACTGTAACCAGAGAGTGTCACAGTAGAATTAACAATGCTTGTATGCCTACACCCTGTGTAGAAACTGTTGTCAACAGTATCACATTCTTGTATGCTCATGAAGGAGCAACAGTTGTACAGTGTGGTCGTTTTATGGTGAGATACAGATTAAGCGTATGCTTGCTCTGCACACTGTTACACTGGGGGTTTTTTGTTTTGCAGCTCCTGTGTTACTTACTCACGAGTGATAGTAATATGCATTATAATGAGTACTAACCTTGTTAGAAGTTTGTTTGGCCCCACTGTGAGCAACGCTCAGGGACATTGAACAAGTGGTTTTGGAAGTGTTGTCCAGCTGCGTGAAGGCATTCCTGGCATCTTCGGATGAAATTTCCATATTTGGAAATTATGGTTTTGGGATGACATGAAGCTCATGTCATGAACTTATGCATGTGAAGGTAAACATGCACTTACCTTCACACGTATAAGTTGTTGTTCTGTAATGTTCATAATTTCTCTTTTTATATTGTCCTTAAGTTCATCAGTGGTGTGGGGATTGTTCCTATAAACTTTATTTTTTAGGGTTCTCCACAAATCAATGCACTAATTTCGTTTTCTTCTGTTAGAACATCTAGTTTTTGCTTCTTAGGTTTAGCATTTAGTGATATTGTCCTAAACTTATTAACCAGAAGTCTTAACAGTTTCTCTACCTGGAACTGGAATACTGGTAAATTTTTGTTGAAGTTGTCTATGCACCACCTACATGATTTGGTTTTCAGGTGTGAATTTGTTGGTAGGCATTGCAGTGGACTAATAACAAGATGTTAACACTTATGCAAATCACACACAACACAGATCTCTTGAATAAACTTTTACCTTTGAGATGAACAACTCTCTTTACAGCACATACATAAAACAGCAACTGAAGCACAGGTGGTAAAGATAACCTTGAATGCTTTATGCGCCGCCAGTTAACAGGATTGAGAAAAACCCAGGTATTTTTTAAAAAACAACCTAACCCGGTGGGTTAAATTGGGTTTTGTTATTTTTTATTTATGTGTTTTTTCGTGTTGACAAATAGTTCAATTCAAATTATCTCATGATTAATTTATTCAAAACACTAACCCATTCTTACAACTACTTCATTAGCATAAAAAAATGAAATAGGCAAAAACTGGTAAATTAAATATTCTTATGTTGGCAGCCAGAACCAGGGTTCCAGTTTAGGTAGTTTTTAGTTATCTATAACTATAGTTAAGCTGTTTGAGCTTTCATTTAGTTGTAAAAAGTAATTCAATTTAACATTATGGTGATAGGAATTTATCTGTTTTTAATCCTCTTGGTGCCAAGTGGTAGAGTGGCGCCCCTCCATCAAAGTGCCAGATACGACCAGATCATCTTTTAAAATCCATCTGCTTTGGTCCCAGTGTTGATCAGATCAGCTTACGAAAACTTAACATGGTTAATCTACTTTTGTGACATCCTATAGCAATGGAATGCAAACCCTAGAAAGGATACATCTTTCGTCCTTCGACAGGAAGGTTTATAACAGTATATTTGGCTTTCACGGCAACTAGCAACCCCTCAGTTTATGATAGTTTGTTGTAGTGTAGTAGTGTAAGATGGAAAGTGCTTCTCGTGATTTTTTTCATGCCAGGCGTAGATGAAGAAAAGTTGTTAAGAGTATTTTGATGAGTGTGAAGTTGATGCAGATGAACTATTATTGGATACTGTTGGCGATATGGATTCTTCAAATGTATCATTCCGGGCAGCCCCCTGGTTCTTCGCCACAAAAGAATTTGAGATTGAATGTTTCCTTTGGAGAAGACAATGTCCTTGACAGTGGAATTGATTCAGAATCTGAAGAGGATTCTACTGATGGCAACAATGAGAAAAATGATACTCTGCAGGGAACTTTCACTGAAGTTTATCCTAATGAAACTAACCACGACCCCTTGCACACATTCTCTTTTATGGAATTCTCTGGACCAAAGCATGTCCCTAACCCTTATTCTTCCCCTATATTTTTATCAAACCTAAGTAATATTTACCAAATCTAAATTAACTTAATATCACTAAAACTATCTACTTCATTCTGTTTTTCACCACTACATTTCCTGAACCTCATTGTTGCCGGAAAAAATCATTACACAAATCATGTGCTTGCGAAAAGAGATCTCTCACCGAGTTCAAGATCAAGATCCTGGCTAAGAACAATTGAGCAGGAGATAGGGGCTTTCATTGCAGTTATTTTGAACTTGGGGCTTGTGAAAAAGCCAATCATGTTTTCCTACTGTAGTACCAAAGGCATTTTCCATACTCCTTGGTTTGGAAAAATATTTTCCAGAAACAGATTTCAAATTCTTTTGAAACCTTTTCATTTGATAGACAACACCAAGCTTTCTCTTGTGGTTCCCCAAATTATGACCTGTGTGCTAGATTTCAGCCTATTTTGGAACATGTAAATAGACTATACCTCCGCCGCTGTAATGTTGCACTTGACAGCTAGCGTATAAGTTGGTACACTCGCAAAAAAAACAGATGAAAAGCTTCAACCGTTTCACTTCCTAAGCCAATCACAAGGCAGCATTCTGGATGGTCGACAACAAAGCGGAACTGGAACTAGAATCAGCTCTGTTGCCGGATGTAACTATTCCCAACCACGCGCTTCAGTTTGTGAATCTCTAGCACGAGCGTGGAGTTGTTCTTTGCAAGCTACATATTGTTCATTGTTATTTATATTTGTGGTTATTGTTTGATAGTTTGGTTATTGTTCGTTTATGCATATATATATTTTTATATTTATCTAAATTATATATATTTCATTCATATGATTTATTTAAACAAAACTTAAGTGCAACAATGTCTGTAAAACGACGCTGATCGCCGAGTGATGATTCACGAAGTGAAAATCCTTTGCGCCGAGGTGTGCCACTTAATAGTCAGGCATTGGAACTATTAAGGTGAACCCGGGAATTCTTTGAACAGGAAAGAGAGTACGTGAAGCTTCATGGCAATCCTTCTTTTCCTGCTAATAAATCCGTACAACGAACTGCAGCAGCTCTTGGACTAAGCACGAGAACTGTTATTCAAAGGGAGTGAAACTCCAAGAGAAAGAGGACAAAATCCCTGAACCATCTGGAACGCAACAGGTATTTCTATCAACTCCAGGGAAGAAAAGAAAGCAGCCTCGTCCAGTCACAAATCTTGATGCTTTCCAATTAGATGCCATACGTAGGCACATTTATGCCTATTATCATAGAAAGGAGTATCCGACCAAATCAAAGCTGCTTATATCGCTTATTTTCAATTAACAATAATAATACAAAATAGTTATTATTCATTGACGTTCGCTACTTACATACACTTTTTGTATGCGGCTTAGACACGATAGAAAGGAGAACAATCAGCTGTTGTTTACTAGCCATTCTGGTAACGTCGCAACCACAATGTAGCCAACGTTACGCGAAGCCACACGAACTGTCAAGTGCAAAGATACAGTGGCAGGGGTATATTTCAGCATCATTACATTCCTCGTCAACAACTGTCAATTGATGAAAGTTTAGTGGAAACCAAATGTCACACTCAGCTCATGCAGTACATGCCAAATAAGCACCATCATAAATGGGGGATAAAATTATGGATGATATGCGATGCAATCAGCAAATACTGTTTAGGTTTCTACACCTATAGGGGTGCAAAATCTTCCAAGGACAAAACAGTTATAAAAATCGATGGTTTAGCGCACACCATGGTTAACAAATTACTTTTGTTTGGCAATTACTTCATGAAAGGACATCATATCTACATAGATAATTTTTATGCATCCATTTCTCTCTCTAAATATCTATATTTGGCGGGAACTTTTTTAACTGGCACAATTAGGTGCAACAGAAAGGGAATTCTGACTGCTGCGAAGAACAAATTTAAAACAATATCAAACAAATATTGCAGGAAAAAAAAAAAGAAAAAGCAGATAATACTTTTGTCAACCTATGGAACTACAAAAGAATCTTAACGTGACTCCCACAGTTAGAAACACAAATGAGTCCAAAATGAAGCCAATGTAATCTTGCACTACAATCGCTATATGGGGAGAATAGATGTTAATGACACGATGCTGTATGTTTATTTAGATGAATAAACTTTGAAATACTGGAAAAGGGTTGCATTTAACATTATTTCAAGAATGGTGCTAAATGCGTATCTGCTATATCATGAAAACTGCAATGGAATGAAAGTGACTCAGCTACAATTTTACGCTTCCATTATAAACTCAATAAGTGAAGAGTGGTTATCTTCCCAAAGTAACATTTATTCAGTGTTATTGACCCTTGCAAATGACAACAGACCGATGTGCAGTGTGAAATTGATACCTGGAAAAAAGAAAAGACAGTGAGAGCATTGTATGTCATACTCCAGAACAAGGACGACGATCAAGAACTGTGTGCATCAAATGTGACAAAGGATTGCATACAAAATGTGCAATCTTTCATAAGTGTTCAAAGTCAATTTGAAGTGTTTTTGTAAATATGTATGTGCATAGATTCGTGTTTAATTTATATTTGCTGAAGACACATTTGCTCTTAATACTACAAAAAATGTTAATACAGCTGAGTGGGGACAATTCGTAATGCTTATATTTCAACAGAAGACTTTAGACGACATACCTTGGCTCTAAAAGGATTCTATTCTTTATTTCAAGATTTTGGTGAGTACCAAAAAATCTGTCTTGTTTACAGTTTTACACTATATTGTGTTATGATGTAAAATGTTAATACAATTTAAAAACTGGCTCTCTTTATACATGTCACCTGTTTATGGGATGTCAATATTTAAATTTGTGTAATTTTATTAATCTTATGTGTATTTTCAACACCGATTTTTTTTAAACTTAAAGTACGAAAATAATTTTATTCTCATAAAAGTATTATATTTGTTGCTATATTTTGGAGCTGTTATGAAGCATCGTGTCTATAAATGTTATAAACTTATGTTACTCAAATTGAACTTTATTATAAAAGAAGTTTCAGGGTGTTTTCAATCAGATCTTGTGAGTTATATGCAGTGTATTGCAACAGTTATTTTTCCGCCTAAAACTCTTGGCATTTTACACTGGTAAAGAGAGGCAGTCATCTGGCTCTCTACAGCTGGTTTCAGAAAGCCGAACAGTTCGACTCTGGTGCTAAGAAGGTTAAAAGGCTTTAGTTATGTAAATAATACTATTATCAATGGTAACATGCTGTTTAGCTATTTATCATTTATGGATTAGCTATATTTCAGATGATTCTTTTGGTATTACTGGCTTGCATAAATCACAATACTATGTTTAAGCACATGGTTGTAAAGAGTGTAGTTGTGAAAATTCATGCTTTGCTCCAGCATTGGATCCATATTATAATTATTCTAAATTTGTAGAAATTGTAATAGAGCACTTGGAAGAAGTGCCTGCTAACATTAGTAAAATCTTGGATAAGGTTATAGTTTATAAGGATTCCACTCAACTTCTCCAACAATTGTCAGAGGTTTGCAGATTCCTGGACATTCTACAAACAGACAGCACAAATATTGCACAAGCTGTAGAACTACGAATCGATCTTTAAAAAGTACTGATATGGAACCCTATAAGAATGGAATGAAAGAACGAAAGGAACAAGTGCTAGAACCCTTTCACTATATTACTAATATGCTAGATCCAAGATTCAGAGAGAGAAGATTATAACTGGCGCAACAGTTCTAGACATGTGAAAATCTTAATGACAGCTATGAAGCAAGTTGCTTACCAGATCAGGAGGTGACCGGTCGTCTGCATGCTGCAGGAGTGCGTGGGACAGTCATTGTCAAATATCTGCACACCGGTTATGCACTGCACCACACTGCGTTGCAGTGATAAACTTATAGTTATATGCAGTATATTTAAATGCACCGCTGTAAAATGCCCTTAATATAAAAACACTGTCAACCATCTGCTTCCAGCTCTTCCACACCTGACAGCCCTTGCTCTTCTGCAGAATCGCTCATATCATTGCTGTCATCACTGCTGTCGCTACTTTCTGCACCATTATCCTGGATGAGAATTTTTTCTATTTGATTTTCTGCAATTCCATATTTTTCGAAATAATGATTCTCAATTTATTCAACATTTCGACATACATTATCCCGTTCTGGCCTTCTAATTTCTACAAATCACTGACCACATAAACTACTCCACATATTTTAGTATAAAAGTGATATTTCTGCAGGCCACGCATTTTTTGATATCAGCCCAGATTAATTTGATTGGGTTTAGATCTGGGTGATACAGTAGCAGTCTAAGTACATTATGACCACGTATTAATATCTGGCCAAGTATTATGATTTCTGAAGGGGTTTGTTGGCTTTAACTAAGTTATATTTGTTTCACTCATGCTTTCATCAAAAGCTATATTATGCCTAAATAATCTGGCTCTCATTTCTTCTTTCAAGGAATTTGAGGTAGATGGTTTGTCAATTTGTGTGTTGATTCATTGTGAAGCATTGTTGATAACCAGAACAGACCCAGCAGGCATATTAGGTATCAACATGTTGATTCACTTCATGTACTTTTATGTATTCATTTCTTGATGAAAATTTTCATTTTTGTTGCGACTTGTAAAAGAAGGGCATTTGGAAGGAAGCATGAACCATAATAAGTATTGCCCTTTGGCAACAGGTGCCTGCAAACCTAATTCGCTATCGTCACTCCAACTTTTAGATGTTGTATGACTGCTGTGTAAGTATGACTCATCTTCATATACTATAGTTTGACGCTCTAATTTGTACCTCTGAGTAAGGTACTCTTCCAGCTGAGATCGTATGTCGTGCTTTTCTATTAGAACTCTTCTATTTGATTTCGTTTTCTCCACTTGAACCCTAAATCTTTTATAATTTTTCTGAGATTTGTAGCACCAGCTTGAAAATTTATGCTGATATAAGTACATATAAAATTATAGTCATTTAGAAAGGTAGAATCAGACTGAAAAATTTAATGCCATAGCCGGGATTTGAACCAAGGATCTTAGGCTTTCCGTGACATTGCTCTAATCGACTAAGCTATCATCGCAATATTTTTTTTTGCTTTTCTATTCTTCCACTTGAACCCTAAATCTGTTATAATTTTTCTGAGACTTGTAGCACCACCTTGAACATTTATGCTATCTTTCAGCTTGGTGAGCAATCTACTTATTGTCGGCACAGTTTTTTCTTCCACATAGAAATTGTGAATCGTGCGCCGAATGACGTATTTGTCGAAATCGTCTATTTCTGTAATACGTTTAGGAACCTTATGTTTCTTCCCAGGTGTGTCAAATGCTACTCTTTCATCCATATGGTTTCTCTTATCTTTGAGAACTCCGGAAACTCAGCGAAACACCAGTTGCTTTGGCTACTCTTTCACTCTCTTTAAGGCTTTTGTGGAACTTGGGTGAATGTATATTTTCTTCCTTCAACTCTGCTTCTTGCTTCATGAAGTTGAGGACATTTGCAATTATTTACCTGCTTTGACTATATAATACATTACCACTTAACTTTGAAAACGTAGGAGCCATGATTATAAATATAACAAATATAAAATAAGTACTATTTAGATACTGCTCTCTTTGAAATTACAACCAGATGCGGACACTTTCTATGCAGACTGTATGTGTTATGCACTGTGAGTAAGCAAAGGTATTATATCGCTTCTGTTGAGTAAGCTAAACATGAACCATTCTTAGGCTCGGCAGCTGGCGTGGCAATCAGGGTCACAATTCCAGAAGTTTTGCGCCAGCTATAACTGCAGAACGAGAGGAAAGTGCAGGAAACTGGCTCATAGACATCCATCAAGAGTGGATTGCAATTTTTATATCTTTTAGGATTGTTGATTCTGATTATTTTCCTGCTACTATGTTTCGTGAGATAATAGTAACACAGTTCCATCCAAACAAATGAAGGAAATAAGGAATTGAAAACAGAAAAAAAAAAAAAAAACTTGTTTGGTCAAAATTATGGAATAATTTAGGAGAGAAAAGAGCTGGGAAATAAGTGAAAATCTGCAAATTTCTGCACGTTTCCAAAAGGGACTAAATTGTAATGTCATTATTACCATTCTACAACAATAAGTAATAACCCATCAAGTCATGTGTAAATGTTATTTAACATAATTTTATATATTGCAGTAAAAAAAGTCAATACACAATATTAATAAAATAACTTTGGTGACAATAAAACTTTCATTTAATACATACGATGGCTCTTTTTAATTTGCATAAGCCTATGTAAACTGTTGTATGTTGATTAAACATACAAAAACCAAATAGGTGGGTTTTATTGGGGTTTTGGTATTTTTTTGAGTTTTTTTTACCCTTATGGGTTTTTTGGGTCAGGTTAAATTACAAACACCTGCCAGTTATGCATCGGAAAAATACCAAGGTCATTGCAGTACAGCGTACTATGTATATTTGTGACTTCACCTTAAAACGACTGCACTGTATTATAATTCTGTCAAGGTGGCAAAGCTTTCCATAATGCACCATTGTGTTGTGTAGATATCACATGTTATTCTTTGAAGCGGTATTAGTGTTGTATTTGTGTATTTGTAGCACCACGTTGTGGAAGCCAATTTACGAGAGCAAATATGTGTTTACTTCACGCGAAACCATCTTGTGTGACGTCATACGTTGGTTGGTTCATTTGTTCTGTTTGTAGATTCCTCTGGCGTAGCAATTTGTATCAGTTTTAAATGTCCACCGGCTAGCTATCATCTGATCTGGGTAGGCATGTTTTTCTTACAGGTTGTGAAGCGGAAAAGGAATCTTTTATCCAAAAATTACTAGTGAAGAAATGTGTTTTATAATGTTTTATTGTCTAACACGTGCACTAACACTTTCACAGATTTATCTAGATAATCGCCATACTGAAACTGTTTATAATAACTTCTTATCACTTTTAACTCACGTAATTCAACTTTGTATGTTTAACTTTAGAATATTTTATAAGATTTCTCATACTTCTGCTGCGTGTAACTTATGACAAAATGAAAGACTGATTGGCGACCTTCCGTTGAACTGCGGAATCGACGTGGAGTGTACGGAAAATTTTGTATAACTGCGGGGCGACCAACTTCGAGCATGGCTATTTATGCGCTTACCTCAAGATACACCTAAAGATTATATATGAGTTACCATTGGCTAATAAAACGCGCCAACATTAGCGTCTATTTTAACATCCAATGAAAACCACTAATACATATTTCTTTTAGAGAACATTCTGGAAGCTTTTTTTACCGAAAAGGCGCGAAACATTACGTAACTTCCTGGTTCCCGGTACTGATAAACAACTCATTCCACCGCTGCATTCTTGTGTTATTGTTAACAGTTTCAGTAAAGCCATATATTATTATTTACCAATAATATTTACAATTAATAAACCTCTGAAATCAATGTCACATAAAAATACATATTTATATTACAATTATTATTTACCTTTAAGTAATTTGTGATACAAATTACCGTATCATCTTATACACCAGAGATGTTAGAACAAGGGCATCTTGCCTCTCAGTCCAGTAGTACAGCCGAGTTAGGGTTTTGGGGGAAAATCAGCATTCACAGGCTCTGTTATTTGCCTGCTATAAATTGAATTCTTAATGCCATCACTTCTCAAGTATTTATATAATAAACAAATATATGTCACATTCACATGGCTTTCTCTACCAGCTGTTATTTATTTTTATATTACTTCTACACACTGTTTTTATAAAAGCTTATTTTTCTATCTACTTAATACTAATTGATATAATCCTTTGTTGAAATAGCTACATTACACATTTCATTGTAGTATCATCCTAGCTTCACTTTTTCACCAGAGCTTACTGGGACATGTTTCGGAGACCGTTGTCTCCATCATCAGCCTGGATTCACTGCCATGCTTCCTCTTGTGACTCATAGATGGTATTATCTGGTTGGACGTACTGTGGAATGAGATCCTTTTCACATGGGACATCAAAGCTTAATTATTGTGCTGCTTATGAATGAATAACTTTACCCAAATGGAAAGTTCTGCTGCTTTTCTAAGGGCCATTAAAGGCTTCAGTTTTTCTTCTAGCTGCTGATTTGTGGACCAAAAATGCTCTGTAACTGCTGATTTTTCCGTTTATATTTCACATTTCTCATGTATTTAAACCTTGTGTCTATATTCCTCTTTGCCTTCCCTATGTACACTTTCTTACAATCCTGACATCCAATTTCATAAGTACCAGAAGTTTTTCCCACTGGAATTTTGTGTCCGATGTTTAAAAGCCGCCTTGAAATTCCAAACTCTTTCTATGACAGCAAGAAACAACTGACTTGTGAAAGCACTTTAAGAAAATGACAAGTATTGAAAAATTCAAACCATTAATACGGAATATCTTGGAAAGGCTGATGCCACAAAAATGCTATTTGAAAAAAATATTTTTGCATTTTTAAAGTGTTCTACATCTGTTGTGTAGAATGTTTTTTGCCTGATTTGTGTGCGCTCTGGTTACCGAGCGTGATGGACGTATGTTTGTTAGCTCCGTATAGTTTGTAAACAATGAGAAGTTTTAATAAGTTTATTTGTGTAAAAGTTACAGTGGAAGAAAGAAAAAAGGATTTATCTTTGTGTGAGTGTTTTTCATATCACAGGTATGTTAATTATAAGAGTATATTATTAAGTTAAAGCAAAAAGTCTTTAAATTTTAAATGCCTCCTTAAACTGCCTGCCAGCCAGTCACTATTGTGTTTGGTGTGGCGGCTATTGTAAGTTCAACAGCCATGAATGTGACGTCATCTGTCTGCATGGATGGTGTATATTTTATGTAATTAAAAAACGGGAGGGGTTTCAGGATATAACTTTGATTTTCTATTAAGTGTTAATAAATTATATAACCACCTGAGGTAGATGTAAAGTAATAAGGGTTTTTTTCTCTTTGCATACATATATATATTTATGTAAATAAGTCCTTTCCAACCGAGATTTAGTATAAGTAGAACGCCACCAAAAGTGGATAGGAAAAATGATAAAGATATTGAAGGAAGGGAAGAAGAAAGAACAGTAACAGAAAAAATGGAAGCAGGATCCAGTTATACATACAGAGAAGCAAATATTAAAGAAGGTAGTGAAATGGAAATAGCAAAGAAGAATAACATTGATGACCGGATATATGAGCTAAATTCCATTGTGGGAAATGACAGCAGAATAACAGTGAAAAATAAAGATAAAATATTTTAACTACTTCAAGAGTGCGACGGTATTAGTTATAATGTTTGTTACTTGTGATGTTTATGTATGTGTTTACTTCACGCGTTGCCATCTTGTGACGTCATTCATTTGTTCGGTTTGTAGCTCCATCTTGTGTTAGCAATTTGCATCAGTGTTAGTTTTTTGTTTGATTTCATTTCAAATGTCCTCCGGCTAGCTATTATCTTATCTTGGGTCGAACATGTGTCTCTATACAGATTGTGAAGTGGAAAGGAATCTTTTATCCAAAAATTACACTGATGAAGAAATTTGTTTTATAATTTTTATTGTCGAACACGTTCACTATCACTTTTACATATTGATTTAGGTACTCGCCAAACTGAAACTGTTATAATAACTTCTTACTGATCTCTTTTAATCCACGTACTTCAATCTTTTGTATAATTAACTTTACCATACTTTAGATCTTTCATAATTCTGCTGCGCGTAACTTGTGAATCTATATCCGATGTATGTCGTACTAATACTTTCGACGAACTGACTGACTGAAGACGACGTGTAGTGTACACAGATTTTTGATGAACTGCCCTAAATACGACGTGTAATGTATGAATGCTTTCGGCGAACTGAAGGACTGACTGACGTTACCTCTAACCTAGCCTATTTATACCCTGCATCAAGATACGCCTAAAGATTATAACTGAGCTGCAATTGGCTAATAAAACGCGCCAACATTAGCGTCTATTTTAATATCCAATGAAAACCACGAATACATATTGCTTTTAAGGAGAAAATATTCCAGAAGTTTCTACCGAAAACGCGTCAACATTACGTAACTTCCTTGTTTCCAATAATGATAAACAGCTCACCCCCCTCGCTGCATTATTGCGCTATTATTGACAGTTTCAGTAAAGCCTTATAAATTTACTTTCCAACAATATTTACAATCAATAAACATCTGAAATCAATGTCACATAAAAATGCATATTCATATTACAATCATTATTTACATTTAAGTAATTTGTGATACAAATTACTGCATCATATGCCCCACTAGAAACATAATTATAAATATTTACAACTTGTTTGGAAATTTTATAATTGTGTTTTTAGTCTCCTAAATCTTGGAACACACGCTATCACTTTCACTTGACACTTCACACGTATTTAACACACGACATATGTTTTTTTTTTTTTTTTTTTTTTTTTTTCACCACTACTTACTGGCTCTGGTTTAATTAATTTAGATATTAATCTGACATCACAAATTTTTTATAGCAAATACTTTACCCTAAATTATTTAATTACTGTTACCAAATTGTTTACTTTCTTAAGTTGTTGACAAAAATTTATACATTTAAGATTTTTGTAATTATTACACATATTTACCAAAATATTCACCCTCTACACAAATATTTACATCTCTTAAATCTAGGCACTGTTTCACATGTTCTATTTGCTACATAAATATTTGTTTTTAATTATATTTACCAATTTTTGTTATTTTGTACTTTATCTTAACAATACTCTTGGAATAGTATTTATGTACTTTACTTTAATATAACATCATGCTTTATTTCACATGTTCAGTTACTAATAAAAATGTTATTTTCCTCTTAAACATTTAGTCATGTCCAAAATTTATTTCTCTTTTCAAATGACATATAAATAATTAACCCTCTTACGTTCCAATACATTTCTCTGCAAGTCATTTTTAACTATCCAACATTTACTTTACATCTCATTGTTATTTACCCTCCTGGATCAAATTGTGTGTGGCTAAACATTACTCGTAGCCGTATCCTAACCTTCAAATTTTTGTTCATGAATAACCTCTTGTATTCATATGAAATTTCATCCCATGATACCATTTGAAAACAATCTAAAGTTTCCTGAATTACACATCTTTTAACAACTGTCATTTTCAATTC
The DNA here is from genome assembly GCA_030765065.1 of Deroplatys truncata. Taxonomy (NCBI): domain Eukaryota; kingdom Metazoa; phylum Arthropoda; class Insecta; order Mantodea; family Mantidae; genus Deroplatys; species Deroplatys truncata. Next base: position 190,985,903 of record CM060976.1, on the reverse strand, counting down.
TTCTACTATCTCTTTAATTTGAGAGTACTTTAACAAATCTGTACTAAACTGTACTGGACTGGAGTTTTCATTTTGAACATCTTGGTACAATTTATTTCTTTGCATTCCTGTCTCATTCTGTCTTTCTGATATTTCCCCTCTGAAATTAACTTGCGCCTTACTCACATTTACATTCATAACCTCTTTCATCTCTCTTAGCTCACTTGTAATACTACTCACTTGATTTCCTAACTCTGTGCATTCTACATTAACCTCACTTTTAGTATTAACCTCACCTTTTTTGTTACTTATTTCCCTGCTCATGTCTGACATTTTCTTTGAAATTTCTCCTGTCTCACTTGCTATTACTTCCTCATTTTCATCTCTCATTTCTGGCATACTAATATCTAGCTTCGTAACTTTCTTTTCAATTTCTTCACTGCTTTGATCTACTTTTTGCTCTAATGACAGCAGAATAACAGTGAAAAATAAAGATAAAATATTTTAACTACTTCAGGAGGTGCAAAAAATCCACCACAATACCATTATACACATAAAAAACAGCTGAACATGAAGCAGTTATATGGAGAGAAATAAGTGAAAAGAAAATTCAAGCTCCAATTAAGACTTTTGCGCAAACAGTAAGTCAACCAATACCAACAGGAAAAGAATTATTAATTCAGAAAGCCATGGAATATAAGAAACATACTTTGTTTATTTCTTCTACAAATAATGCAGGTATGAGAGACTTGCAGAAAACAGTAACCACCAACCTGAACGCAGTCAAAGAGAAAATAAGAATTCGTAACTAAACGGCCAGCAGGAAAGAGCCTAATTATGGAAATGGAAACAGAAGAAGATCTAAAAAAAGTGGTGAATTGTCAAGATTTGAAAGATAAGAATGTTAAAATTGAGTTGCCAAGGAAAAGAAACCCACTAGTTATTTTATATGACGTTCTGTCTGGTGTTGCAGAAGAAAAAATAAAAGATAATATTTATGAGCAGAATCTTTCAGTAAAAATGACAAGAGAAGATTTTGCAAATAACTTAAAACTACATTTTAAGACAGGTTCAAGAAATAAGGCAACCATACATCATGTAGCGGAAGTATCAGGTAAACTAAGAAAAATCTTGGTTGAAAGTAACAGAATATATATAGGATTTCAAGCAGTTTCGGTAAAGAAGTATGTATCTGTAGCCAAATGTCTCAAATGCTATGATTATGGACATGTGGCGAAGTATTGCAATAAGGAAAAAGAAGTTTGTGGACACTGTAGTAAAGAAGATCACGCACGGAAAGATTGTAATAAAAAGGATCAACAAGCCTTGTGCATACCATGTGCTAGAAGGAAGAAAGATTGTAGGTGTAAGGTAAATTATCTGTCATACAAATTAATGTTGGATAGAATTCCAGAAAGGACAGATTATGGCGAATAATTTATATGAAGATAGTTGGAGACAAATAAAAGACAAAGAAATACCCTGTGTAGAATTCATAGAAATCTAAAGGTGTTATTGCGGATAAACTTAGAAAACAAATTGTAAGTAAGGAGGTTAATACAAATGACAATATAACACAGATGGAAGATATTGATAGTAATATAATAAGAGTGGAGGCATTAATACACCAAACCAAAGATGAAAATAATCAAAATAATGAAATTAATAAGGAAGAGAAGATGCCGGAATTACCACTAAAAAGAACAGTACATACAATTGAGCAAGATATGGGAATTAATATAAAAAAGAAAATTTCTGTGGATTATGATTCTTCATTGAGAATGATTCAAGTACAAGGAAGAACTAGGAGAAGAAAATAACATAAATACAGAAATTAAATTTTTAGAAGAAATTTTTCTCTGGAAAAGAAGAGAATTGAAAAAGACAATATATGGGTTAAAAGGCAGGAATGAGAATAAAAAGAATATAATAAAGAGGGAATGGGAAATATTACATTTTGCGAAAAGGATTTAAATGATACAGCGACGGTAGAAAATCACATGCAGGAAACAGTTAAGACGGTGTCAATGTCGCAACCTGCGGAATCCTAATTTGTGATTAAAGTTAATTCATTATAGGTGTGTTCAGCTGGAGGAAAATTATGTATTCATTCAATTGATCTATTTATTTGAGATGAAAATAATTAATGCTCCTGGAGTATATGAAAATTTTGAACTGACAATGCAATTATCCAGGCTTGAGGAAGCAAAAATGCTGATCGCAGCTTGAGACATGTAATTAGGACGACATATGAGAATGGAGAAAAAATATTGTTTCCTTTACCAGACTCTGTTGATACAATTGAGCTCAAATCAAAAAATATACCAACAGAACCGGGAATATTATTAAATTTACTAAAACAAGTACATGTAAAGAGGAGTGAAGAATTTAATTTAGATGAAATTTTTAGAGATTTTGTTCTTTGTTATGGTAGAGTAGTTCTTGATCCGAATCAAAACTGGCCGCATTGCTATGTGCAGGTTAGGTATGAGGGATCAACCTATAAAAAGCCACTGCAATAATACAAAAGAAAGAAATTCCAGTTATTAAATAAAACACTACAGTGTTTAAACCCAAAATTGAAATTCGAAAAATACATAGGTACAAGGTACCAAAGAGGGTTGAAAATTCGGATAATATCATAAGTGGATTTTTAAATTAGTTAAATAAAGGTAACAAGGAAACCAAATCAAAAATTAACAAACATCCAAATAAGAAAACAAGAGCTAAAACGCAGTCCTTTAATAAGAATATGGCATCGGAGGTAAGAGAATACAGTGCAAATTTTTCGAAGATGAGAAGGGAGAAATTTCATACCTAAGTAAGAAGAACAAAAAAATGACATTTTTAAGAATTGCATAAATAAATGGTCAAAGGAGTAACTTAGTTATGATGGAATTAAGGAAGATATTTGAGGAGCTGAGTATTGATGTAATATGCATCCAGGAACCATATATAATAAATGGCTGTGTAGCACACATGCCAATTTTAGTGAGACAAATTGTATTAGGTAAAAACGCCATGGCTGCAATAGTTGTAGTAAACCCAGAGCTACAATTAACTAATTTAGTGCAATATTTGAATAGTCATGTAAACTGCATTGAAATAACTCACAAAAATGGGAAAATTATATTAGTAAATTATTATTTTCAATACAGTCTACCCATAAGGCCTTTTTATTCCAAATGAAAGATATCCATAATAAATTCGGAAACACAGAGATTATTTATTTGTGTGACTGTAATGCCAAATCGAAATGGTGGAATAGTAAAGTAATGGATGAGAAGGGTGAAAAATTAGAAGTAATTTCTGAATTGGATTTAGTAGTTTTAAATCAAATAAACAACCCCCACCCCCACATTTCAGAACAGAGCAGGTGCAAGTGAAAATATTGACATCACACTGTGTTCAAGGAAAGCAGAATATAAAATAAAAAATTGGAGGGTGGGTCTAGGCCAGACAACAAGTGACCATAATATAATATATTTTGATTATAGCATTATAGAAACTAAAGCAAAATATAATAGAAGAGGAGATTTTTTTATATAATTGTAAGCATGCAAATTGGCAACAAATGAAGGAGTTTCAAAACCTAAATCTTAAGTATAGTGGGCATTCAGTTGATGATACAAAAATCTTAACCGAGACCTTTAAGACAGTAGTTAAGAGTACAGTTCCAAAAATAAGACCTAAAAATTCTTCGAAAAAGTATGGACAGATAAACTGCAAAAGCTTAGATCATTAACCAGGAAATTAAGAAGAATTTACCAAAAATCGGTTGTTTTACAGAAAGGGAATTTAATTTACAAAGATACCGAGAGGCTAAACAAAAATACAAGGAACTATTAGAAGAAACTAGAAGGAAGCATTGGGAGTCTTTTGTTGAAGACAAAATTACACAAGATGTATGGGACCTTCCTATAAAATTATTATGAATAAAATAAGAAAACCAGAAATTATAACAACCCTAGATCGAGGTGACGGTACTATGACTGATAATTGGAAAGAATCTACTAAATAATTATTATTAAATACCTTATTACCAGATGATGAAGTTGATACGGATGAAGAAATAAACACCAGAAGTAGAGTGGAATTACAAATACCCTGCAGCAATGAAAGAATTATATTCCCAATAGATATATCGGAGATACAAATTATATTTAATACTTTAAAGGTCAAAAAGGCAGCAGGAACAGATGGGATTATGAATGAAGTGTTGTGTAATTTAAAAGATGACATTATCCTCTTCTTGCATATGCTTTGTAATGATTGCTTATCGAAAGGGAGATTTCCAGACATTTGGGAAGAGGCACGAGTAGTAATACTTAAAAATGGAAATGATAAGGATTTAAAACAACCAAAATCATATAGACCCATATGTTTACTAAATACGATGGGGAAAATTTTAGAACAATTAATTTATAAAAGAATTGTGGAATTTAGAGAAATGATTGGGAAAAATGATAAACAATTCGGATTTAGAAAAGGATTTTCAACAGAGGATGCCATTATGAAGTTATTAGGAACTATTGGGAAAAGGGAAAAACAGTATGTAATTGGGGTATTAAGTGACATATCTGGAGTATTTGATAACTTATGGTGGCCTTATTTTTTCAGCAGACTTTAAGCAAAAATTTATGCATGGACTCTTTATAAAATTTTGAAGGATTATTGTACAAATAGAAAAGTGTATATTAAAGACACTAATCAGATAATTTGTAAAGATATCACAAAAGGATGTCCACAAGGCTCTGTCTTGGGGGCCCTTTTTTGGGACATAGAGGTGGAAACTTTAATTGAGGAAATGAAAAATGATAAAATATCAAATACAATTGCATATATAGATGATTTGATCTTTATAATTGAAGGTCAAAATAGAAGGGAATTGGGAACCAAGGCAAATAAATTGACAGAGAAATTAAGTAATTGGTGTAAGAAATCTAAACTTAAAATTTCATCCAATAAATCGTGTTATATGTTGTTTAAAGGAAATTTGAAAAGAGATTCGATTATTAAGATAAGTGATGAAAATATAAGAAGGAAAAAAGATTCCAAATAATTGGGCATTATGCTGGATGAAAAATTAAATTTTAAAAAACATACAGAATATATTCGTCAAAAATCAGAAAAAGTAATGATGCAACTTGGTAGAATTAAGCAGAAAAATTTTAAATTATTGTTGAAAACAATAACAACCTACCACAATGTAATATTTGTACCCATTATAACATATGCGGGCGGGAACCTGGGCAGCCAGGATGGATAGTTATTAGAAAATTATTGAGGACACAAAGAAAAATAGTATTACGTTTTACCAGTGCTGTAAATACCACACCAACAATGGCTTTATTAATAACAACAGCAATATGGCCAATTGATTATATGATACATTTGAAAGAAGCTAGATTTTGGATTAAAAGACAAGATTTTCAAATGGTAGAAAAAATAATTGGAGAAGTTTTATTAGATATTATGCAAAATTTGAAGACAAGATGGCAACATGAATGGGAGGAAATAGAGGAGGTAAGAAGAGTTTTTCAGCTATTTTCAAATGTTCAAGAAAGATTACCACTAACACACATACAACTAACAAAAGGATTAGTACACTTTATTATGGGATATGGTCCATACAATACATATTGGAACAAAATTAACAGAACAAATTGCGGCATATGTGCTTCTGTTTTTTATTCTTTAAATTATTTAAAGATTATAGGATTCTTTATTCCAAAGGAAAATAATCTTAATATCTCGCATATATTGAAAGAATAGAAATTATTGTATTATATGTTGTATTTGAAAAAGGATTGTTAATTATCATCAAAGTAAATGAAATAATATTGATTGGCAACTTTCCTGTAAATTGTATGAATATAATGGATTATGGAATAATTAGTGAAATTCTGTTTCATTGAAGAAACCAAACAATTATCATTGTGCAGTATTAAATGTACGAATTCCTAGACTCTTAATCTAAAATTGCTTAGAGTGAGAGAAGACCAAAGAATGGGTTATAAGAAATTTTGTCTCATAATGACAATGCCTTTCCACACACTGCAATGAAAATACTGGAGTCTCTGCAAGAATCCAGAGTGAAATTCACCAATCACCTACTGTACAGTCTAGATTTAGCCCCATGTAACTTTTTCGTAGTTTTTATCAATTGTGGAAAAGTTGAGCATAAAATATTTATTTTATGATTATTTTTTCTTTTTTATAATTAGTATTGCAGAATTATCAGTTAGTCTTAGTATGCTGGCCAACCCAATCCACTTCATTCTTCTCCATTTCCAATTTCGTCTTCATCACCTCAAATGGAATATCTTATTGTCATCTTCTGCCCCAAGCCTTTTTCCTTATTTTCCATTTTTTTAATGCATATCTTAGCAATCAGTACCAACAGATTTCTTCTTGATTATTTACAGCATCATTCTTCTTTTACTCTTTCTAAAATAGCTTCATTACATACACTATGTGATCAAGAGTATCCGGACACCCCCACAAACATAAGTTTTTCATCTTAGGTGCATTATGCTACCACCTACTGACTGGTACTCATTATCCGTGACCTCAGCAATCATTAGACATTATGAAACAGCAGACTTCGAACGTGGTCAGGTAATTGGGTGTCATTTGTGTCAGAAGTCTGTACGCGAGATTTCCATACTCCTAAAGATCCCTAGGTCCACTGTTTCTGATGTGATAGTGAAGTGGAAACGTGTAGGGACATGTACAGCACAAAAGCATATAGGCCAACCCCATCTGTTGACTGACAGAGACTGCCGACATTTGAACAGGGTTGTAAAGAGTAATAGGCAGACATCTATCCAGACCATCACACAAGAATTCCAAACTGCATCAGGATCCACTCCAAGTACTGTGACAGGCGTGAAGTGAGAAACCTTGGATTCCATGGTTGAGCGGCTGCTTATAAGCCACACATCACGCAGGAAAATGCCAAACGACGCCTCGCTTGGTGTAAGGAGCGTCAATATTACACGATTGGACAGTGGCAAAACGTTGTGTGGAGTGAAGAATCATGGTACACAATGTGACGATCCGATGGCAGGGTGTGGTTATGGTGAATGCCTGGTGAACATCATCTGCCAGCGTGTGTAGTGCCAACAGTGAAATTCGGAGGTGGTGGTGATATGGTGTGGTTTGTATTTTTCCTGGAGGGGGCTTGCACCTCTTGTTGTTTTGCGTGGCACGATCACAGCGCAGACCTACATTGATATTTTAAGCACCTTTTTGCTTCCCACTGTTGAAGAGCAATTCGGAGATGGCAATTGCATCTTTCAACACGATCGAGCACCTGTTCATACTCCACGAGCTGTGGCGCAGTGTTTACATGACATTAACATCCCTGTAATGGACTGGCCTGCACAGAGTCCTGACTTGAATCCTATAGAACACCTTTGGGATGTTTTGGAATGCCGACTTCATGACAGGCCACACGACTTTACATCGATACCTCTCCTCAGTTCTGCACTCCATGAAGAATGGGCTGCCATTCCCCAAGAAACCTTTCAGCACCTGATTGAAAGTATGCCTGCGAGAGTGAACACTGTCATCAAGGCTAAGGATGGGCCAACACCTTATTGACTTCCAGCATTACCGATGGAGGGCGCCACGAACTTGTATGACATTTTCAGCCAGGGTCCAGATACTTTTGATCACGTAGTGTATTTTGTCCATCCATTTCATGCATTTCTTTTCTTATACATTTTTTAAATGAGCTTTAC